>OY540818.1:2181560-3580726 GCA_961205875.1 Sialis fuliginosa | reverse complement strand
ATACATAGAACCATTGATCATGAACTGATGACTGATGACGAAGCACCCACGCACTATCATGGGGTCAAGCTAGGGTCGAACACATCTCTCTCAAGCCAGCTTGATATGTATGTATGTATTTAAACATGTCGCGAACTGTCGTGGTTACAATTCGCCGAGGAAATGCATAATTATATATTACCAAAGCCTGTTTCACAGTTTCAACCTCTCGTCGTACCAAATATTTAAATATATTTGAATTTATCATACTATAGATATATAGATATAAGTTTATTCTCAACCTTTTAGTATTTGCTATCCAATTTTCAATCACAATTCTTATCGCCTCCCCCTTCCCTCTCCACCCCTCATACAATAATTTTCACTTATATCGTGCCATAATTGTAATATAAGTCTCTATGTAATTTAATTGTATTTTCTTTGGAAAAACTTTGCTCTTCAAGACAGGCCAAGGGAGTCACTAATAATAATTATTAATCTTGTTTTTAATTTAATATTGAGTTAATTATTAAATACATTGTGCAGTACTGATACAATCCTACTTATAAGTGTATTATATCAGTGTTAATGTAAACGTGTATTTTATTTTTTAATATGTCAAATTGTATTTTATTGCTTTTTTTCCAGTAAATTAAATAAAGTTTTCGTTTTTTTTTGGATTAATGGGTTTGTTTTTTTGTAATTCTCATGAACTCGTGTTACTAATAAAACAAGTAACTCTTTATTTAATCAATTTAATTACCAAAGTCCGCAAATATAGTTTGTTTTTTAAATTATAGCCTTTTATTTTGTTCATGTTTTTTTCTCCAGTAATGGATAAAATAAAACCAGTAATGAGCATGCAGTGATGTACACTTGTTAATGATTACAAAATGATAAGTACTACGACACAAAAGATATAAAATAAAGAATCGTCAAATTTGAAACAATGTAAAGCAGTTGCAATAATAATATAATAATTAATAAATAAATTGTACTAATAATTAGTTTAAATGTCCACCATTTTGACACTTATTGGCCGATTGTCATCAAATCACGCTGTAAGACAGTTAAATGTATATAGATGAATATTCAGAAATGGTAGTAATCAAATATCAACATATATTTCTAATTCAGTACATTTAATTAAAAATTTGCCATTACTGGGGTCCTTACCAAGACTGGTGCCACTACCTTATCCATTATATTTCAACAGATATTAAATTATTTAGTACGTAGCAACGATTAGAGGTTTTTAGGTCATTGTTTTGGTAACGTTTAAAAATAATTCAACATCATCACAATGAATATAGGTAAAACAATCGAATGTTGCGTGGGAGATACAAATAAATAACAGCAATGGTCCATATAAGCCCACGTCTAGAGTTACAGTACCTCTATTATTATTATTATTAAAAAACGAAAGGTCATATTTTGAAACGAATCTAAATTATTTATTAAATAACCTGTAATTGCCATTTTTCTTTAATAATTTATTTAATGTTTCTTTAATTTATATGCCCCATTAATGTTGTTTTGACATTGTTTAGTATGTTTTTTATTTTGATATTTATTAAAAGAATGATTTATGGATAAAAATTTTCAAGCAAAACAATCATAGAAAATATAAATTGATATTAATGGTACAAAAAAGGTAGAAATTCGTAAATAAATATTTATTTCTGGTGTTTTTTATAAATCGTTTATTTAATTTTTTTTCAATGGTTAAAATAGATTTTTTTAATTTATAAATACGAATAGTGACTATTTTTAATTTGGTCGACTGTACGTAAAATATTCTATGAAAATATTTTAATTTTTTACGCTTCTGTTGAGAGATGAAAGGTTAAAAAAAATTAGATTTAAATTGTAGCTTAGGGGCAGAGCTTTTGAATGCCGATTCGAATTTTAAAAAAATTACAAAGAATAAAAAGTACTCAGAATAAGCTCAAGTGTTATTTTTTAGTATTTTGTTTCGTCAGCTTTAAAAAAAATTGCATAATTTTTTTATAACTAAAAATTAATTATACAAAATTTAATCATTCCGGCCCTAATTTTGACCCCCTATGTGTCATAAAAACCATCACTAATTCAAAAGCTTTATTCCTAACCTACAAACCATTTTTGATCAAATTACCCAAAATTTTGATCCCCAGCGATTAGAATAGTCTAGGTACTTAGATCTATGTAAATATACGTAGATTAAAAATTTCACTCTTTGGTTTTTAGATCTATATACTATATACGTAGATCAACACTGATCTACGTAAATCTGTGTAGATTTACGTTGATCAAAAGAAGATCTACGTACATCTGTGTAGATCTGTCTCAAAATGCAGATCTACATAGGTCTCTTCAGATCTCTCTATATTTTGCCGAATAGATATAATAAAGTAGATCTCTTTAGATTTCCGTAGATCAATTCCAAAATTTAGATCTAACCCATAGACATAGAGAATGGACAGTGCATTCTGTATTAACTCAATTTGTTCAAAAAGGGAGAGAGAGATGCAGTGTAGTTTGGAATATATCTACCTCTTTTTCTAAGAATCTGATTGGTAGCTTACTATAGTTCAGGGTAGTATTTCTGTCAGATATATTATTGTATACCTATCTTGTGATTTTTGTGCAATAAGTTTTTTATTAGAAAAGTAAATAATATAAACAACAAACATACTATAATGGTTCATATTTCATCGAGGAAATTAAAAAAAAATCAATTGATCTGATAGAAATTTGCAAAATTATGAACGGCTATTCCGGGAAAATAACAGTATTGCTATCAAAAACATTAAATATATATTAATAAAAAATAGTTTTAAATCAATTCCCACGTGGTTGCTTGCTATAAAATGGTGAGGTGGATTGTTACACTTACAAACAGCACATACAAAACAAACAAACAAAATTTTAAATATTTTTTTTGATATTAGGTTACATTACGAAGCTACGAAAAAGGAAGAACAAGATATTAAAATTGGGTCAAAAAAGTCGAAACTTATATTATTTAGAAACAATAATTGTTTTTTTTTTAATAAATTTTTTTTATAACGTTCATTATTTTTTGTTTTTTAACCTCTTTATATATATCTATGAATATTTTTAATGTTCGGGGCCAAGAATGAAATAGTTACACTCCTGTTTAAAAAAAGGACAAGTATATTCCAAACTTGTTTCCATCTCTTTCTTTTGACACGACTCTGCTCTCGAGTCAGATGCGTGGTCCATTCTCTATGTCTATGATCGAACCTGTTTTTTTCTCGCACTGAGAAAAAGAATTCATAGTATCAATGTAAACGAAGTTGACTCAATCCCGCCGCGAGTTTAAATGTGGCGAAGCTCGCTACAAGAATGAGTTTAGAGAAATATGTTCGGTCAATCCCGCCGTGAAGTTGAGTTGACAATATGTATTTTGTAGCAAATTTTTACGATATCCATACAAAAAATTATATTATATTATATATTAATATTTTTTTATAGTAATTTCTCACATAATTCGCTCAGTTATACTGATTTTATTTTAAATCCATATTTTTTTATAATAATACCGCTCTATCTTTGGCTGAAAAAAACATAAAACCTTCTTTCAACCATCGTATTGTTGAAACAACTGAAATTCAGTTGAAGCAGTTACAAAACAGCCAATCTCGCGGCGAAGTTGGTACCATATTTTTTTTCTTTCAGTGCGGGTATCATAAATTCATTTTAGTTTGGCCCTGAAAATGCATGTATTACCAAAACATATTGAATATATGCATTATAAAAATCTGCATTGAACATACTCTGGTGAAGAACGTCGGTATAATTGGCACCGGTAAGTCACGACTATACTCTACAGTTTACTTATGTCTGTAACAACAACGTATAAAGCCCACACAGTACACGAAACGTTTAGGTTAAACATTCTGTGCAGCAACGCGCTTAAATCATTAAGCACTCACAGACACACGTGTGGACGGACATGTGTAATGTGTCTTGTCAATACTTACTCTTCCAATACGTTTTTATTGTAAATTATCTGAATTGGATGCTTACAAATCAAAGTATTTTACATTTTTTGACACAAAAATTATTGTTACCTGCAAAAATTCAAAAATTGACATCAGTAAACATCCGTTTCCGGTTTAGTGATGGTTTTTAAAAATAAGAGGTGCATCTACAGTATACACGAATCTTAAGTTTAAAATTTCATGATTGTAAGTCTCGCTTTTTTGGTTGTAGAACGTTCACAGACATCGTTGAGATAATGGTCGTACGTGATTCAGCGACCCATAAAACGTGTGATTCCGTTAAAATCTCGAGTTTTCATGATCACTATACTTTTATAAAGTTTTTTTTTTATCTTTAAATTTTTTGTCGATCAGTTAAACCAGATTAAGCAAAAAATATAGCTAAATATAAACAATGTTAATTTGTAAAAAAAAATCGATTATTTGATAACTGCTAACTAACAAATACTTATTCAGCAACCCAGGAATCCTTTAATAAGGTATTAGCTGAGATACTAACTAATCAAATTATTTGTTAATTTATCAATTTTAATTTGTTCTTAATAGGGGAAGGAGGTCTCGACGGTCTTAGGGCATTTGATAGTCTTAAAGTTAATGATGTAAGCTATATTTAAAAAAATAGTTTGAGTCTGTAGGATCGCACCAAGCTGAGATATGAACTATTCAACTTATTTGTTAATTTATCAATTTTAATTGACATTTTTGGTGATTTAAAAAAAAAATTTAAGGCGAGAGAGGGCGGAAAAATAAATCTCGCCCAGGGCGCCAGATTTGCTAAGGCCGGCACTGACTGTATTAGTTATAAATAACATGATTTTATTTTTCTACCACATCAAACTATTTTCCTTCTCCATTAAATTGGATGGTGGCTGGGGGGAGGGGGTAAAAATACAAATATGGTTAGAATTCCGTAATTAAATCGTGTATAGGTTTCGCGACAAAATAATTTTGAGAACCACTGTATTATAAATAGAGATTGGAAAAATAGTTGTTATTTTAAATGAAATAGTTACTATATAATTGATTTTTTTTCTGTAAAATAGTTGGCAAATAGTTTTTTTTAATCAAAATAGTTGGTGAAATATGTTAGTTACAATTTTTTTTACAATCAATTTTTTTTTTTGGATTTAATCAATAACTAGTGACATTAACGTATTAGTAAAAAGTGTCAAATCTGAAAAAAAAACAAATAAATATGTAAAAACAAAACATAAATATCTGTAAAAATTTTCTAAAAATATATAAAACTACAAAATTTTTAACGTTGGATAAAAAAAGGCAAATAGTTTTAAAATAGTTGGAAAGGTAAAATAGTTGCAAATAGTTGATTTCAAATTGGGTTCAATCAAATCAGTTTCCTGAAATCGATGGAGATATGTAATAAAAATTACTATAGTTACATTAATTTTCGTTAGTTGAAAAACTATTTTTCCAATCTCTAATTATAAATAACATACTTTAAGACACATGATGTTATTTTGTTTTATTTTTCCACTACATCAAACCATTTTCCTTGACTTCAACATTGGTTGCGACCGCCGTAAATCGGTTCCTAGCAGACATTCATCAGGGTGATGTATTCGATACATGATCCACTACAGTGTGGGTGCTGCAGTGCACATTATATTGACTGCATTGAAGAATAATACGACGTTGGGTTCAAAGAGGTCGCGCTATTGCACCGCATCACCAATGACCATAAATTATTTTTGGCTTGTCGCAGACGGTCACGTGCGTGTAGGTTTTGACGTATTACATTCCGTTACGAACATAGAGGGCCCCCGCAGCAGTGAAAAAATTAGGGTTGGCAAGACTGAGGTACAAAAAAAGGTAACTTAAATTTATAACAAGCTTAAAATTGTTGATTAAGGTAGCAACGAAAAAAAAAGTTTTCATTTTTTATATTTTGCATATAGTGAGGGCTCCTCGGTTACTTGCTGCCCCGGGGCTTCGAAGCCTATAGTTACGGCCCTGAGAACACAAACTTCATTTAAAAAATTAAGGAAATAGATTATTTTTTTATAATAAATTAATTTTTTGAGACCCCTAAGGACACTTTTAACCAGCTTTTAAACAATTTATAGGTAGATAATTGTATAGGAAATGTTTTTAGAAGTTTAATAATAAAAATATCTGCCATGGGAGCCACGGGACTTTCTTATATGTAATACTGAGACAAAGTGATTCTAATTTTATATTTAAAAAATTCTGACTTAGGAGTATTAATAAAAGATAGAATAAAATGAATGGGACATAATTTATACATAATAATATTCTCTACAACATGTATCAAATTATTTTTTTAACGTAATTACTAAACCGGAAACGGATGTTTACTCCTGTCAATTTTTGAATTTTCGAATTATTTTTGAAATAAGAAAAAAATGTTTTAGATAAAAATTGTCGAATATGTTATTATCTATAATTTATTCCCCATACATTTTTTCCAACATTTATGATTTAGCTAGAAAGAATTTTTTAAATAATTTATTAAAATCACCCACACTGTTCACTCTCAGTATTATGTATAAGAAAGTCCCATGGTACCTATGACAAACACGTACACTGTTCAATCTCTGTAATACGTATAAGAAAGTCCCATGACCCATTTTGTAATGAACCATTTGAAATATAATTAAAATTTTATTTTTTTCAAAAATTTGTTTCGAAAAAATTAATAGAACATAAATTATAGATAAATATTACCTACAATTTTTAACAGACCTTCCTTGTCAGTCTTAAAATGTTTTGATGGTTCGATGTTAAAAAATGCAATGGTTCTAAAAATGCAGTCAATAGTTTTGTCTTATGAACGACTATATATTGTGAAATCATTGACAAAAACATAGAAGAATCTATGAATAAAATTAAGTCATACGGTTCACACCTGTAGATTTATTTATGTGTTATGTTGTTTGTTTTCACTCAAGTCAAAGGTTAGCCCGTTACGAGATTATTCTTATCCCACAGTTATTTGCATTTATTTGAATATGTTTGGCGAACATTATTTTTAATATATTTTATACAGATATAAGTATTACGATAACTCGAATAGATTAAACCTATTCTTAGTTGAGAAACATAATATAGAAACTAATAATATATTTACTATCAAAAGAAGAAAAAAGTAGCACCAAGTTTTAGAGACCCAATGGATTTTTGAAGTGAAACTTCTTTAGCGAGACAAGTGATTTGGAATGACCTCGACAGATTTTAAAATTCGACACGTTTAAAGATGAAACGCTAAGGAAAGTGTACATATACGAGAGTAGATGTATATCACTTTACATCGGTTATGCGTGAAAGAGAGAGAGAGAGAGATGAGAAAATGTATAAGAGAAAGGCGGATGAATGCGACAAGCCAATTTACGTTTAAAATTAACTAGTTTGATAAACGGTTCAATTCAAATATACAGAACGTTCGCCAGAATCGAGTGTCCAATAGTGTCCATTGCTTACTTTGTTATTATTGGAGCTAGAAGGTCGGTTAAATGGGCAAAGTATCATTTTTTTTTCGAGATGAAAAATGGCGGTCTCAAAAAAACAACCGAATGTCAAATTTCAGAGATATATTGAAAAATAACGTTTTTTTTAAAATGGAATATCCTATATATTATTATTGGATATTATTGTTAAGAATGTTCTCTTTATAAAAGTCTATTTTTCGATATCTTCTATTAATTTTTTTACATGTTATAACTTGTTTTCTATCCATTTTACCACCATAATTGTATACATTTTTTAAAGAGAACATTCTCAGCTATAAAATCCATTAATAATATACAGAAAATGCGACATTCAGTTGTTTTTTTAGACCGCCATTATTCATCCCGGAAAAAAGACTGATACTTTGCCCATTTAATCGATCTTCTAACTCCAATAATAACAAAGTTAGCAATGATCACCCTGTATACAAGTCTGATAAACTTGGCATCATTACAAGGAAATTAATTAGGCAAACCCAGTTAGAATTTTGAAAAATCTATTATTTTTTTTGCATTTTCTCAAAGTAGAATATTTCAAAAGTATTCTCTGAAAATTTCAGACAATTGATGTCCTGTCCATAGACGATTCAGTGTAAGTTCCAAAATAAACTTTATATCTGCATACAAATCGTACTCAAAACTTTAAACGCGTTTTTCTCGAAACCATGTTTTCGAAGTCAGTGATCACTGTAACTTGAAAACGGCTTTGCCGATCATTTTGAAATTTTTTTCACTTATTATATACATAATTGTCCTCCGGATGAATGAAGGATTTTTTTGGACTATTATTTTTTTTATAGCCGAAAATGCGAGTGAAATTTTAGTCGAATAAAGAATTTGGACTTTCAATATCCGCCATTTTGTGAAAATTCAAAATTTTTCAAATCCCTTCGTTCATCCGGAGCATTATGTCATTAGCAAATGATCCCTTTTGTTTTTTTTGTATTTCAGATGATCTAGTGACGAGCAGCAGTGATCACAGCAAAACACTTTTTTTTGGACCCCTCTCAAATTTGCTGTATCCCACTTATTTTTTAATATTTTGCCATAAAAAATTACAATGTTTTCTGTAAATACATATCTTTCATGTGGAAAAATATTTGTTATTAATTATTTTAATGCGTGGCAAAAAAAATCCTAAAAAAGAGCTTTTTTTGGTCCCAACTGGGTCTGCCCCCTTAAGTTAAATAGGTATGAAATACAAATCACGAAAATTCTATTGTAAATATTTTTCAATAATGCAATCTTCTACTTTCAAGATTCACGAAATATAGTATATTCGATTTAAAGTTCTGAATAAAAATACTAACAATTGTATAAAATTACACTTAATGTATATATAAATACACGTTTTCAAGATATTTAACACATGCAACTGATGATTAATGTGGGAGAAATGCACTGTATCGTAGTTCCTAGAGCTTGATTTACTATTAGGTAAACATATAATTAACTCATTAACGCCTGCTGGCCTACTTTATAGTGGGCCTTGATTTATGTAATGAATCAAATAATGTAATAAAATTGTTATAATATGATATCATGACATTGTAAATTGTTTTTTTGTTGTATTGTATTTTATATGTATTTGTATACATTTTGTGTGGGTAAAATTACAATTAGGGTCGATCCACACTATCACGGTCCGGTCTCGCTCCAATCAAATATAAATATACAATAAACAATGAAAGCATTCACATTATAGGTATCGTGCCGGTCTCGCTCCAGTCACGCTCCGATTAGCCCGATCATTTTAGATCAAATTTGATGTAAGATGTAAAAAAACTGCCTAGTCGAAACTTTTGACGCAGTTGTGTGTCCCCAGCGGAGTAAATGATGAAATCACATTCTTGCCCATAAATTAATTACCGGAAGTGTCCGCCATCTTGGATTTTGTGTTCTTGTCGATTTGAACGCGTATTTTGCATTTCTCAATAAAAAGGTTAGTAACAATTTTATAGAGAATTTAATTCTCTACAATCTTTATACAGTCAATATTGTTGAAAAAACATTATTTATTGCTAATAATAATCAAAAAGTGTTAAAAATTAGAAGAGTGGCGCAGTTTTTTCAACTTTTATGCCATTTTTATTGAAAATAAGTGGCAAATGAAAGTTGTAGAGGACTCAATTCTCAACAGCTTTTGTACAAACAAGTGTTTCGTACGATGTGTAGATGACGGCCGAGAACGCGCTCAACACAGCGGTATGGGGGAAATCGCGCTCTTGAACACAATACAGTTCAATACAATATGATAGTTCAATAGTGCGTCCGGCTTTCCTAGCGCACTTCTCGTAGGAGATAGAAAAAAAAGTTTGGTACATAATATTATTGGTTTGAAAAGATCAACGTCGTAAAATAATTTTCAACAATACAGGGTGTCCTATTTTAACGCTATAACAAAAATAAAGTTGTTTTTTTAATGGAACAGCCTGTAATGTTTAAAGTCTTCCAATGTAATTTTTTAACCTCTACATTAACGTCTATTCATTTTTTGATTCAGTGACAGTGTTGCCAAATTATTATTTTTTCTGAAAAATAATCCATATTCAGGCACAACCATAAAAAATCGTAGCTGTGTTGAGAGCGTTCGCAGCCGTCATCTACACGTCGTACGAAAAACTTGTTTGTACAAAAGCTGTTGAGAATTGAGTCCTCTACAACTTTGTCATTTATATGTGCCACTAATTTTTAATAAAAATGGCATAAAAGTTGAAAAAACTGCGCCACTCTTCTAATTCTTAACACTTTTTGATTATTATTAGCAATAAATAATGTTTTTTCAACAATATTGACTGTATAAAGATTGTAGAGAATTAAATTCTCTATAAAATTGTTATTAACCTTTTTATTGAGAAATGCAAAATACGCGTTCAAATCGACAAAAACACAAAATCCAAGATGGCGGACACTTCCGGTAATTAATTTATAGGCAAGAATGTGACTTCATCATCTATTCCGCCGGGGACACACAACTGCGTTAAAAGTTTCGACTAGGCAGTTTTTTTCGTGAAAAAATCTAAAATGATTGGGCTAGATATAGTATTTATTATACTGAATATTTAAATGGAGTGAGACCGAACCGAGACCGGCACGATAGTGTGGATCGACCCTTATAGAATAATACAATTTTTCAGTAAGTAAATCCTATTGAGTTTGATTATATAAAGAGAAATATGAAGTTATTTATTGATTTCATATTGATTATGAATGGAAGGTAATGAAAACTATTTTCAAAACGTATTTTTATAGGAATACTAGCGCATTGGACCCGGTTTTACCTGGGTTAATATCCACAAAATCATAGTAGTTACTGAGAAAATCATGTAAAATTATATTTTCAAACTCCCAGGAAACATCAGTCCCGTCTTAGAATTTGTAGGAAAATCAAAAAAATTATAATAATAAATAATCAATTTCGAATATTTTACCTTTCTTGGAAGTAGAATGTTGCTTTATATTTCAATTTTCTATCAATATATTACAAATTATTTAATTGTTAACATGTGTCAAAAATCATCCAATTTTTCGACAAAATATTTTAAAGGGGCGTGATCATAGTGACCTATATAAATTAATAAATTATTCAAATCGTAATTATATAGAAATCTTTATTCATATACACTATGTTTTTCTTTACTCTGTGTATTTTGTTTTTATATAAATGACAGTTGTATGATCTGACATCATGGAAACAAAACACGACTTGGTAAAGATTTTTTTAATCTTTTGATATTAAATCTTAGGTTTCCATAAAATATTAATAGCCACGATACTGCTCAGAAAAATTATCTAACTATTGGTAAAAACCGCATTGAAATCGGTTCAGAAATTCCCGAGTCTATAAACCTCATACAAAATATCGCTTTTTCAAATATGTATATAAACTTTTTGTTCTCTTAAAGAAGCTAAATACGTAAGGTTACAATTTGCAATACTTTAAAAATGATTTGCATATACGTTTTGTCATCACAATAACTTCCTTAAGGAAGATAAAATTGACCCCTTACAATTTGAATGTGCATTCAATGAAATTTTATATACTGTATCCTGGACATTCGTATTTAAAAGTATTAATTTAAAACGTAAAACCAACATATGAATATGTATTCACAAACCTTTATTTACAAATAAATATGTATAATAAATAACATAAGTTTTATAAATAAAACATACAAATACGTTCTTAAAATTAAAAAGGAATAAGAACAACGATTTGTAAGGCATTTTAAAGTAAATGTTAAACATTTCGCATGTCAGTATCTGAGCATTACCGTATATTTATTGTACAACTGGATGAATACTCTTGCAGTTAACGAGACAAAGAGTATTTTTACGGGTTTATAACAAGGGACTTTATTCAACAATATAATATATTCTCTCTTACATTTTTTAATTTTTATAGTTGGTCATTGTGCTTAAAAACGAAGCATGCGATGGTGATTAAAATTGGAATTATTGTGATTTTTATTATATATGTTTGGCAGATCGAATTACAATTTTATTTAATGTATTCGTCGTTAAGAAGACAAAGCTATCAGTTTCATTTTTTATCGGTTTTTTAATTTTCTTGGATTTGATTAGTCAAGTGCTTTTCATAAAACAAAAACAGTAAATAAATTTATATAGACAGCAAGAAAAAAACAATGTAAGGTAAGTAATTCATTTTGGACGTGCATTTTTATTTATTTCAATAAAATATTAACGTGTTTGATTTTTATTTAATATTATTTATCCATACTAATATTATAAATGCTGTCTATCCGTCTGTTTGTTACCTAATACGTAGAACCGATCTTGATGAAATTTGGCAGAGATATAGCTTGCATCCTGAGGAAGGGGATAGGCTACTTTGTATCCCAAAAATTTATTAGATAAAAAAATGAGTGTGTGACATTTATACGTGCTACCTGTTTTATCGACTATCATAACAAAAATCTGTATTACCTAACCTTCTTCTTCTTCATGGGTTTTATGTCTGACAGCTTCTTCCTAACCTAACTTCCACGCGAACGAAGTTAACAGCTAGTTTTCTGTAAGTAAAGCAGTAAGTCCTGACTGATTCTGGATCTAGAAACGTGAAATTTCAGGGGTGTCTTCCTTTTATGATGTAAGCACCCACTGAGAATTTATCGGAAAAATTTTATTAAAAAAATAGATATTAAAAATTTAAAAATAAAAAGTAAAAAATTGTTGGTAACCTAGAGGTGTTCTACATACAACTAGGTTATATCTTCAATTTTTTTTTAAATTATGAAAAATTAACTATTAATTACAGCACAAATATATTTCAGTACATTAAAACAACTGCGGTTGATATTTTTTCAGAAGTAACGCACATATTCCCCGACTTTATTAATCAGTATCAATTATCTCGTATCCTGCGGTGATTTTCACAAGAAATAATCATTGCTACAACAATTATAAGTTATTGCCGATGTACATCGCAGATTTACAATAACGTATTTACTCCAGACTACCTTCTATATCAGCCTAGAGAGAATCGTGATATAGTACACTTGTACATTACATACATGTCTATACATATAACATACATTTCACAAATATAAAAATTTACTTCCTATTTTTTTCAGTTATTTTTAATTCAATTCAATTTATATGTACATATTTTTTTAATTTTAAATATTTAATTAATAATAAATTAGTTAATTTTTTTTCTTATATTTTTTTTATTATTTAATTCAACATTTTTATTATTTTTTGAGCTGTCTGTCCGCAGCATAATTGAATTGAAATTTGGGATATACAGATGAGTCATATCAGGTGGAAGAAACTTAAACAGTGGATTGAGAAAAATATTTTAAGCAAAACAGTTTATATGAACATATATCCGGAAACTCTTCGAGAAGGAGCTACAGACTCTCAAAGATTTTTTTATTTAATATTTTGAGAACCCATTTTGATAGTTATTAAATTTTACACGTATTAATACTAAACCGATTATAAAATTTGTGTTTATCTTGACTTGAAAAAGAAAAATTGTGATATCGGAGAACATTTATTTTTTTCTTTAAAAAACAATCGCCAAGCTTCTCGTATCTTCGATAATAAAACAACTCATAACAAAGATACAACGCATTTTATTCATTATTAAATAAAAATCACGATTGCCATGAAAAATTAAAATAATATGTTTGTTAGTCGAGGCGTGAGTGCAATATTTTATTGTCAAGTAAGCTTTGGAAAAAAGAATGGTTGATGTTTGAAATTTTTATATTTATTAAAATTCGTTGCTTTTTTTGTTAATGTATAACAGCAATGCCGGCTGTAAGTTGGAAGACTGGGTGACCGCCTGGGGTGCCAATTCAGAAGTGGCGGCGGACGGCCATGTGAAGAAAAACTCCCTCATGAAAAGTTTCCGGACACATGTTTAACTCAGGATAATCTCGAAAAATAAATACCTATCTGTCCCAAAAAAATATTTTTCTTAATAATACCTGCATTGTTAAGTTAAATTCAAAAATATATACCTAAATAATAAATATTATAAAAAAGTAGAAACTGTGTAAATTATTGATCATGAAAAAATTCAAATTTAATCTAAAAAAAATCCGGCTTCGTAAACTTATAAATATATTTAATTTAATAATTAACTAAACAGAGAAAATCCACTTGACAGAAGAAGAATAATTAACTACAAATCAATTGATTAGCTATCAATTATAAATGATACAGACACCATATTATATAAAAATAATTATAAATTCATGTCGTATATTCCTCGTAGCAAAATGTAGATATATAAAAATAAGAATGGACGTTTACAAAATAAATAATGCGAATAACTAGTACCTGCTAAAGTGGAGTTGATCTGTCTATAAATCAATTGGCACTCGATGATAAAACTAATGCAAATTCTTTCGAAACGTCGCTGTCAGTCGAACAAAGCGATCTCCAAAACATGTTGCATGCTGGGTGAAGATTAAGCTAGTACTCGACTCCTACTCTTTCTCAGTGGCTCGACGTAAAAAAACATCAAACTTTTTGTACAATTCTTGTCTTACTGTTTATTTATTTTGGTGAGAATTAAATATACCTATGTATCTACATTTAGTGAAAATATTCTAAATACTAGCTGTGTGA
This sequence comes from Sialis fuliginosa, assembly GCA_961205875.1. Classification (NCBI taxonomy): domain Eukaryota; kingdom Metazoa; phylum Arthropoda; class Insecta; order Megaloptera; family Sialidae; genus Sialis; species Sialis fuliginosa. Next base: position 3,566,148 of record OY540818.1, on the reverse strand, counting down.
AATTTACGTTAAGTAGGTGCTGTCAGGCATAAAACCCATGAAGAAGAAGAAGGTTAAGTAACACAGATTTCTGTTGATAAAACAGGTCGCGTATATGAATGTCACACATCCATTTTTGCTTCCTCGCAATATCGAAGATACGAGAAGCTATGTGATCGTTTTAGATTGAGACAAAAAAAATGTTCTCCGATTTCCAAATTTTAAATTGATCTTTCCGTTTCACGTCAAGACAAACACTTTTCGTTCCGTGTCTGTCTGTCCGTCCGTCCGTCTGTACCCTGAATCTTTGTCACACGCATAACTCATGAACCACTAAACCGATATTATTGAACCTTGGATAAATCTTGGATCTGACTTGTGAACGGTCCCATTTCAAAATCATCAAAATCATGTGTAAGGGGGAGGGGTGACATCCCAAAATATTTATTTATTCAAGATATCTCAAGAACGACACATATTACGTGAAAATTTTTTAGAATATTTTTTGTAAATCATTAAATTTCTTATAATATGGGTCTACAACGTTATATTCCCTTACAAAGATTTATCTCAATTTATTTTAGAAAATCGTGCTTTGTTTTTCTAAATTGATATTTGCTTAGATATATTATATGCCATTTTGACATTTGCATAAATTTAGATTTAGATTGAAATTGTCAAAAAATTAAAAATATACGAAAAAATAATCAGGTGCACCAATTCCAGGCAATTTATCTAAACACTATCGGTTTTTATTTAAATTGTTGAATAATTAACTACCTTTGGTGAATTTAGCACGAGGAAGCACTGTGCATTTACTTGGCAGATGTTTTTTTTCTAAAATAGTTATATAATTAAAATTTTTCGAGATAAAAATAACATATGTCCTTCCTCAGAATACATGCTATCTTTCTGCCAAATTTCATCAAAATCGGTTCAGTAGTTTAGCCGTGAATAGGTAACACACAGACAGACAGATGTACTTTCACATTTATAATATTAGTATGGATAGATGAATGTAAAAATGCTTTGCTATATAATAAACTCAAATTCATTCATGTCTGGTTTCGATTAGAGATACTCCAGTAAGAGTTATGACAGCGCCGCCATTTTTAGCTAAACCAGCGGTGACGCAATTTATAAAAAAATCATTTTTACATTATTTTTATCAAGCATAAAAATAAAAATAAAAATCAAACATAGGTAATATTGAAGTATATTTATTATTGATTGATAAAAACAGAAAATAGGGCTGAGTAGAATTTGGCTACTACAATCAATCTTAAATCGATTGGGGCTGTCATAGAATAATATTGAAATAATAGGGAGGGGCGTTATAGAATTTTTTATTTTTATTTTTATATCTAGGCATGTGGGGTGTCAAAATGAAGATTTAAATTAGTAGAATATGGCACTATTTTTTTCTAACTCAAAAATGCTCCAAGCAATAATTAATCTGAAAAAATTGGTAACGAGACTTTGGTGGGACTACCCTACGATAAAATCTAAAGTCAACAATATCATTTCAAATTTTGGAGAAATAGGGAGGGGCGTCATAGAATTTATTATTCTTATTTTTATATCATAGACCAAATTGTCTGTGACAGTTTTTTTTATAATTTTGCAATGTCGAATTTGTACTTAAAATATCAAAAAAATACGAAAAAAAAAAATAAATAAAGGATTTTTTTATAATTGATATTCTATTATACATTTATAGCATTTGAATACATTCCCCAAGTGACGTCAATTCCTGCACGGCCGCTGATTGGTCAAGGAGCTGTTTTTATATACCTTGATACAAATCAATAAATAATATCCTGTGAAAAAAATACCAAGCATAAAACAAAATTATATATTTAAAATTTATTGCCACCACTGCTTTTAAATTTGTTCTTATTCTTTTTCTGGATTAAAATCGACGTCCGTCACGACAGCCTGTCACAAATCACGCCAGTGAACGATGCGTGGGTGGACTGTATGTGTGTGTTTTTTTCTCTTAGTTTTATTCGTGTCGTTTTGTCGAGGGGTCATTAGTAGCGCTATATATTTTTTATAAAGGAAACATATTATTATAACTTGTCATATTAATTTTGTATTCTAAACGGGTTTGGTTTATTCAAATTATTATGTTAATTGTTTTGTATAAATTTGATATTTAATAAGCGACTGCTTTAATAGGTCTATTTTTAATAGGTGTTTAAAACAAAACGTATTATACAGGGAAGTAATTAATTGAAATTATAATTTTTTATGGTATTTCTCGGAAAAATTAAAAGATTCAAGAGTAAGCTCAAATTTTGTAAAAAAAAAACTTAAAAAAGGTTATTAGAAGCTCCGTTCAAAATCTTATAATGATTGACTATCTGCGAGCGAAGATATCGTCAAAATAATATTTTTATTTTTTCGGTCCCGCAGGGCTATGTTTTTAATTGTCCCAAAATTTCAGACTCATAGATCAAACCTGTGGACGGCGCAAACCGAGTCTTTTTCCCATTTGATTAACATGGGAAAAATTACTTTTTTACTTATGCGTAAATATTTCTTGAAAAAATTTTTTTTTGAAAATTTCTCAGGGGAATATTTTGTAGAGAATTAAGTGCTCAATTCATAAATCCAATAAATTTTAAGAAATGTTTGTTTAAAAATTATCATAAAAATTATAGATTTTACTTTTTATGATAATGTTAAAACAAACATATCTTTAAAAATATTCGATCTATGAATTGAGCACTTGGGATCTTTTTTGTAAGAAATTTAATTCTCTATGATATGCTGCTGTAAGAAATTAAAATAAATAAATTTTTCAACGAGATATTCACGCATAAGTAAAAAAGTAATTTTTCCCATGACTCAGTTTGCGCCGTCCACAGGTTTGATCTATGAGTCTGAAATTTTGGGACAATTAACTTTTGATCCAAAGCTAAAACATAGGCCTGCGGGACCGAAAAAATAAAAATAAACATCCTAATATACATGCCATAAAATCCTAATTTCCATAATTCTTATTAAATACAACAAAACATACTATTAAGCCATTAAAAGACCATAGAACGTTCTTTCATTCTTCGCTCATAGTTCTTGTACCCTATTCATCGGAACACGACATACGTATTATATACGAGTACTTACCAGTTATGATTGTATATATATATATGATATTTATATATCCGCCTTTTGTAGGAGATAAAAGTCGTCCTAATACGCGAGCTAAACGCATCGTTAAGGCATCAATAAAAACCGGTCTTGCGCAAAAAGCAATTGCATTTCTGTGATGAAGAATGTTAATTACTGCGAGAGTCGGGGTCGAGTCGAGTCAACAGCGCGCGGACCGGTGAAATATGATGTCGGAATCGCATAAATCATCGCACTTCACACTGTATTGATCGTAAAATTGGCAGAATCTTCTCCGGATCTCTCTCTCTTGTTTTTCATGGAAGTTTTTCTTTTTTCTGTCACTGAAGATCTTACTTATAGTTTAGCTTCTATCTTTCTATACAGGGTGATTTCCAACGAGTGTAAAAAAACATCTACCAAGTAAAAATCTTCTCCGGATCTCTCTTGTTTTTCATGGAAGTTTTTCTTTTTTCTGTCACTAAAGATCTTACTTATAGTTTAGCTTCTATCTTTCTATACAGGATGATTTCCAACGAGTGTAAAAAAAACATCTACCAAGTAAAAATCTCCGGATCTCTCTTGTTTTTCATGGAAGTTTTTCTTTTTTCTGTCACTGAAGATCTTACTTATAGTTTAGCTTCTATCTTTCTATACAGGGTGATTTCCAACGAGTGTAAAAAAACATCTACCAAGTAAAAATCTTCTCCGGATCTCTCTTGTTTTTCATGGAAGTTTTTCTTTTTTCTGTCACTAAAGATCTTACTTATAGTTTAGCTTCTATCTTTCTATACAGGGTGATTTCCAACGAGTGTAAAAAAACATCTACCAAGTAAAAATCTTCTCCGGATCTCTCTTGTTTTTCATGGAAGTTTTTCTTTTTTCTGTCACTAAAGATCTTACTTATAGTTTAGCTTCTATCTTTCTATACAGGGTGATTTCCAACGAGTGTAAAAAAAACATCTACCAAGTAAAAATCTTCTCCGGATCTCTCTTGTTTTTCATGGAAGTTTTTCTTTTTTCTGTCACTAAAGATCTTACTTATAGTTTAGCTTCTATCTTTCTATACAGGGTGATTTCCAACGAGTGTAAAAAAAACATCTACCAAGTAAAAATCTTCTCCGGATCTCTCTTGTTTTTCATGGAAGTTTTTCTTTTTTCTGTCACTGAAGATCTTACTTATAGTTTAGCTTCTATCTTTCTATACAGGGTGATTTCCAACGAGTGTAAAAAAACATCTACCAAGTAAAAATCTTCTCCGGATCTCTCTTGTTTTTCATGGAAGTTTTTCTTTTTTCTGTCACTAAAGATCTTACTTATAGTTTAGCTTCTATCTTTCTATACAGGGTGATTTCCAACGAGTGTAAAAAAACATCTACCAAGTAAAAATCTTCTCCGGATCTCTCTTGTTTTTCATGGAAGTTTTTCTTTTTTCTGTCACTAAAGATCTTACTTATAGTTTAGCTTCTATCTTTCTATACAGGGTGATTTCCAACGAGTGTAAAAAAACATCTACCAAGTAAAAATCTTCTCCGGATCTCTCTTGTTTTTCATGGAAGTTTTTCTTTTTTCTGTCACTAAAGATCTTACTTATAGTTTAGCTTCTATCTTTCTATACAGGGTGATTTCCAACGAGTGTAAAAAAACATCTACCAAGTAAAAATCTTCTCCGGATCTCTCTTGTTTTTCATGGAAGTTTTTCTTTTTTCTGTCACTAAAGATCTTACTTATAGTTTAGCTTCTATCTTTCTATACAGGGTGATTTCCAACGAGTGTAAAAAAACATCTACCAAGTAAAAATCTTCTCCGGATCTCTCTTGTTTTTCATGGAAGTTTTTCTTTTTTCTGTCACTAAAGATCTTACTTATAGTTTAGCTTCTATCTTTCTATACAGGGTGATTTCCAACGAGTGTAAAAAAACATCTACCAAGTAAAAATCTTCTCCGGATCTCTCTTGTTTTTCATGGAAGTTTTTCTTTTTTCTGTCACTAAAGATCTTACTTATAGTTTAGCTTCTATCTTTCTATACAGGGTGATTTCCAACGAGTGTAAAAAAACATCTACCAAGTAAAAATCTTCTCCGGATCTCTCTTGTTTTTCATGGAAGTTTTTCTTTTTTCTGTCACTAAAGATCTTACTTATAGTTTAGCTTCTATCTTTCTATACAGGGTGATTTCCAACGAGTGTAAAAAAACATCTACCAAGTAAAAATCTTCTCCGGATCTCTCTTGTTTTTCATGGAAGTTTTTCTTTTTTCTGTCACTAAAGATCTTACTTATAGGTTAGCTTCTATCTTTCTATACAGGGTGATTTCCAACGAGTGTAAAAAAAACATCTACCAAGTAAATGCACAGTGCTTCCTCGTGCTAAATTGTATACACTGTGGCTATGTTCCGATATACACTGCGAGCACTGTGACTTCTGACGTCACTCTTTGATCGTTCCGTTTTAGATTTTGTACTGGAAACGATGGTGAATTTTCTATAACGGAATACTTTGCAGTTACTGTAGACCGCCATTTTGAAACTAATGTCAAAATAAAGACCAGATATATTTATAACTATGAAGTGCCAGATTAATAGTATTTCTATGCAGGACATCACTTTTAATATCCTCTGATTATATAAAGTACAATAATAAATAAATAATTCAAATATTATTTTCAATAATGAAAAAAATACCAATTAAGGCTAAATTATTTATTCTTATTTATACTTACTCTTGATTATATATACCATAAATGTTATTAATTCATTTTCAAATAACCTGATAATAAAAACTACAACCAAAGTTAACCTTAAATACATCTGCTTCTGTCAGTTGCTTTTAAATTTTGATCACGTGATCGGAGTACTGTGATCGCCGCATGTATTTAGCACCAGCACAGGCAGTAGTAAAATGGCGGCGATCAATGACGTCATTTATATTGCTAAGATACTGTAACAAAGCACTGGAAATCATAACGGAATGCAAAATTCAGTAACTGTCACCACTGGCCAGTACTCACAGTGTATATCGGAACATAGCCTGTATTGATCGTAAAATTGGCAAAATCTTCTCCGGATCTCTCCCTCTCTTTGTTTTACTTACTCTCTTGTTTTTCATGGAAGTTTTTCTTTTTTCTGTCACTGAAGATCTTACTTATAGTTTTGCTTCTATCTTTCTATACAGGGTGATTTCCAACGAGTGTAAAAAAACATCTGCCAAGTAAAAATCTTCTCCGGATCTCTCTCTCTCTGTTTTACTTATGCTCTTGTTTTTCATGGAAGTTTTTCTTTTTTCTGTCACTGTAATGTCCGGTATTATAAAGGAGCTAACAAAATTTGCTAGCTAGCAATTACTTTCAAATGGGGTATTAATTCTGTACTAGTATCTATAGATTAGTTATGGAATTTAGAGCAGTGATACTTCAACTAATTGTAACACGGTTGGCATCTTTCGCCGTACAAAATAATTTTCATAACATCACCACTGTTTTAATACCGTTGGTATTTACCTACAACGCGTGCGCGAAACTTGTCAAAGTCTTCAACAAACTCCAAAAGAACTGTCATATAAGTTTGATATCTCACTTGAAAGTGCTTATTAGCTAACAAATTTGCTAGCTCCTTTATAATACCGGACATAAATCTTACTTATAGTTTAGCTTCTATCTTTCTATACAGGGTGATTTCCAACAAGTGTAAGAAAACATCTGCCAAGTAAATGCACAGTGCTTCCTCGTGCTAAATTCACCAAAGGTAGCTAATTTATTGAATGATTTAAATAAAAACCGATAAAGTGTTCAGATAAATTAACCGTTTAATTTTTATAAAATTTTACTAAAAAAAATTTTTTTAAGACGCACCTGATTATTTTTTTTAATATTTTGAATATTTTGACAATTTCAATCTAAATCTAAATTTATGCAAACGTCAAAATGACATTTAAGGAGGTTGGGAAGTTACGTTGAACCAGTAGGTATAAGTTGAAATTTATTACAATTGTTTAAACATTTAAAATCAATGAAATACTGAAATTTCAGACTTTTTGATCAACTCATTTTTAAGAAAGTAAATTTTAAACTTCAGTTGTAATACATAGCGTTAAATGGTAGTTGATGAGAATAGACTGTTAAAAGATAGATAAATGATAAAAAACAATAAGATTGATTTGAAAACTAAGGATATTGTAAATGTAATTTATTAAAATGTAATTATTTAAACAAGAATTAGACGTTTCGACCACACCATTATTGAAAAAACAATATAAGGAACTCGAAAAATATATGAAATGATGTATCAATATTTGAAACTAATGCGTAACATGGCAACAGCGCTGGAATAGGCATGATGCCAGTAACAAAGTATCACTGAAATTATGATTTTAAATAATGAAATAAGTTAAAAAGATTCTAAAAAATGTATTTATTTTTATATTAATAGCGGGGTTAATATGATTTTTGTTAAAATAAAAACACAAAATACAGCAATCCGCCATGTTTGATAAAACACCAGTCAGAGTGGATGACGTCACGGCTACGTAAACGTCATTTTTGTTTCATTAATATCTGCACTGTTTATAAATTATTTTGTGGTTTTAAATTATCAATTTGCTCAGTTTTGTGTTACCAAAAGTAAAACCGAGAAACATTAGCGATGGAACAAGGATTTATTATAGTTGACAAGGAGTGTTTACATAGGCGTGACGTCAAAAATGCGCCATGACACCTCCGAGCGTTTTGGCGTCAAATTCAAAATTAGTTTTAAAAGGGTCAATTTTTGTGATTAAACCTTTATTTTCTGCAGAAATAAGCATTTTTTTGGAAATAAGAGACACGTAAGGTTTTTAAAAATTAGGCATCATGCCTATTGTAAAATGTAATGACAAATACGTTAATGCAAGTGAGAAAAACAGCGAACACTGCATCCTATTCCACCACTTGCCCCTCAAAAGTAACTTCCCACTCAACCTCTTTAATATGTCAAAGTAAATATCAATTTAAAAAACAAATTACGATTTTTAAAACAAATTGAGATAAATCTAAAAGAGTCTATAAAATTTTCACGTATGTGTCGTTATTGAGGTATCTTGAAAAAATAAATATTTTGGGATGTCACCCCTCCCCCTTACACACGATTTTGAAATGGGACCGTCCTCAAGCCAGACCTAACTATCCAACCAAGTTTCATTAATATCGGTTCAGTGGTTCATGAGTTATGCGTGTGACAAGGATTCAGGGGACAGACAGAACAAAAAGTGTTTATCTTGATCTGAAACGGAAAGATCAATTTAAAATTTTGAAATCGGAATAACAATTTTTATGTCTCATTTTAAAACGATCACAAAGCTTCTCGCATCATAAATGCTATTCAATGCCCAGCATAATTACGAAAATCCGGCCCTGCTCTTTGTTTCTATTAATTTAAATAAAGCGTGATTTTTTTTTATTTGCACATGTACATATAAGCGCGTGCCACACTCTGTGAAAATTATACGTTGACTGGAATACTTAAACTGATCTTCAAATGTCATTCCACTCTATCATTTATGTAACCGCAAACAGACTATATTTTAATTTGAAACGTGACCGGTTAATTCGATTTTGAAAGGTGATTTGACATTTCATTTTATACCCGATGAATATAATATGAAATATATATTGAATGATGTTCGACCTTACATATTATGTATACGATAATGATATGGTTTTTATATTTTACAGTGGATTTTTTAAATGTATACGAAAGAAACAATCCTACTATAATGTTATGGTGTTTTCAATATAGAGACCTATCATTTATTTTTAGGATGGTTATTAAAATCATAGGCAAATAAATTGTAATGGTATAGTTCTATTAGATGCTATTATACTTATATGAATGGCTCAGTTGCCAATAAGACCAAATCCATTTTATCTTAAGGAGGTATTCTAGTCTAGGGGTACAAATTTTTGGTGTTTTTTTTAAATTCGATAAAAAAAACTAAGAATATTTTTAGTAGCCATTTTTTTATTAGATATTTATTGATATTTTTACAATACAAAAAATAATAATAAAAATAAAAATTTTGAAAATTGAAAAAATTACAGGCTGGTAAAGTGGGGGAGTGAAAAATAAGGGTGCGTCCTTCTTGACATAATTCCAACCCTTCTAGTGATCTGAAAAATAAAAGAAAAAAGATTCTTAATTAGTAAGAATGTAGCTATCGTCTGAACTACGGAAATAAAAAAATAAAAAAAAATTCACAAAATGGCGGCTGTTTGAAAAAAAAAGTGATTTTTTGCCCTTTTTCCAAAGTTTGGAATTTTTTTAAAATAGTAAAAAAACAAAATATTTACATAATTATAGTTCCAACAATAGAGGGAAATATAATGAAGGTCCACGCCAAATTTCAAGTTAATCGATTAATTAGAACTTGAGAAATCCCGTCGTATTAGAAAAAGTAGTTTCGAGAAAAAAGCGTTTAAAGTCTGTACTTACATTTCGTTAATCGGCGATTCCTGCTCCATACATTGGGCCTTCTTCTTTTTATGTAGCTATAACTCTGTAAATATTTGAAATTTTAAAAATTCCTTTGGAGGATATATTTTTGAAGGTCTAATCTTTAAAAATATGGACGAAAAAAAATTCGATATTTTCAAAAATCTAGACTAGAATACCCTCTTAAGTTGTTAATCAAAGAATCTACTCTACTTGAATAGGTAAAGGCTATAGCCGGGTAAGCATGCAAAACATGCTGATTTTTTTTGCAAATCACATTCTATTTAACTTTCAACCTGACCAAATATTAGTTTCCAAAAATTTATAGTTTTCGAAAATAATTTTTTTTTTCGATTTAAAAAAAATAATTTTTTTTTGATAATCTGTCAATTGAATTTGATGGTGCTTGTAATATATTATAGAGGCACTTATGCTTCATCAGAGATAATTTTATTACGATCCTCTGTACATAGTAAACCAGAAATAAAATTTAAAAAAAACCACTATGATGTACTCGAAGGGCAATCACCATTTTTCATAAATTATACCTTAATACCCAAACAATATATCAAAATCCCAAACTGGTTCAAAGGGTATAACATACTCGTATAAATTCGCATGTGGTCATATCAGCGTGACGCGGGCGAGTGCAAGTGTCTTTATATTTTAATTTGTTGATACACAGGGTTGTACTACCCCGAAGAGATACCGAGAATTTTAACGGGCCCCATAGCCTGACAAAGACATACTATAGAGGCCGTAGCCGGGAATGTATGGGAACTGTGCCATTGAATTAATTTAGCTAGGTATTTTTTTTCTCAGTTGCTTTTTAAGTAACAATTTTATACCATAGTTTATGTTCTACGAACAGATTAACATACAAACAAATTCATAACCTTTCTTTTGGCTTCGTCTGATTTAAATATTACCAAGCAATACATTTTTAACAGCAGTCGATGCTAAAAATTCTAATAAACGTACCTATTTTTTATAAAATTTTGGGATGTCCCAAGCTTACATTGAATTACAGGGTATTTTTTGTATACATAATATAAAATTCTATCCTTGCATATTTGTGTACAAATTACCAACATTAAAACAATGTTTATGTGTATTTACCACATCATCTTAAAATTCCTATATATTCAGAAATAATCAAAAAACAACGAAGTTATTTTTTTGTAAAGATGACTATATCTCAATTAACAAGCATATATTCTTACGAGCGTACATATTCTATAGTATTTTATAAATTTATTAACACTTAACATATTTCTACCCATAATAAACATCATATTACCCATATTTACGATGTTTTCAAATCGACACATAATCTATATGTTAAACGCTATGTATTTTTAGTATGGGTACTATTTTTAAAATCAAGTTTTGTTCATTGCTTATTCGAGTAGACGAGAAATATAATTTGAATATGAAAACTATTTGTACATATAAATAGAAATTTTTGAATTTTTTATATTGATTGGTTGTACTTAGGATATTTGAAGTTATACTTCTCTAGACGCACTGAGAATCATTTGGAGTCGATTTTAGTTTTAACATGTACTGTCAATTCAGTAACTTTTACAATCTGCAATGTAATTCGTAAATATCATTTACATGATTTATTCAACTAATTATTAAGTTGAATTATTTGTTAAGTGCAATACAAATTATTTCATTAATACATTTTTCTATTCGATGCTTAAATTTTTATTAAAATATAATACAATAAATACTACGGTTGTGTAAAATTAAATACTTATATTAATAATATAGGTATTTTTTATTCGTATAACAAATTAAACTATACCAATTTTTCGATCCTGCAAGCAAAACTTACTATTCATATTGTAATTTTAGTAACACGTGGCCTAGCAATATATGTATAGAAATAAACGCAAGTTAATTCTCGTCAGTACTGTGTTTTCAATTTGCTTCTATAAGTAAAAGATCTTAGAAGAACCAAATAAACGGTAAGTTACAATACATTTAAAATGTATGTTAAAGTATTCATATATATGTAGGCGATCATGAAGATTTTTGGTGTGCTGAAACTGAATCCGTTCCCAAAATTGATGAATTAGTTCAAATTTTCTACATATCCAAATTTAAATGTGCCAAAAATGACGATTTAGGTCATATTTATGAATATTTTACTATTTTTTTTAATTTTCTTTCACTATAGCAAATAGTGTCCGACCGAACATTCGGCTTCGGCTTCGGCTTCGGCCACCTTCGGCCAAAATTTCACCTTCGGCTGAATAATCGGCTTCGGCCAAAATTAAGCCGAAGGTTTTGCCGAAGCCGAAGGTTGAAATATATAGTATAATATTATACAGTTAAGTATTATTCTATGCGATATATATACGTTCCACAGAAAACCGCATATAAAAAATCGCACGAAAAAATACATATATAGCTTACATTATAAAATAAGGAATAGATAGATAGATAAACTTTATTTTGGCGTTGTAAAAAGGATTAATAGCGTCAATGATACATTCTCTAATTTTCTAAAACCACGTACCTAAAATCAAATAAAAAAAAGCAATGAGTTTAAATAAACAAAAATCGCATAATTTTTTTTTCTAAAAAATCATATTATACATCTGGTTGCCCCGGGGCAAGTTCCCTTCCTAACAGTAATCCCTGTTCGGTGAGGGGTGTGGTGTAACTGGCTGTATATAAAAAATGAGGTCAAAAAATATATATATAAAAAAAAATATTATACATAATCCCATTCTTTTTAAATCTTTTACTTTCGAAGATATAACCTATGAGCAGGGGGGGAAATATTTTTTCAATTTTTTTTTCAATTTTAATAACAACTAAACGTTTACATATTTAATTTTTTAAATGAAAAGTTAAAAACAGGTCATTACACATTGATTCTTTCATTGGTGAAAATTTTTAAAAATAAAAGACGAAAACAAAAACCTTCGGCTTCGGCTTCGGCTTCGGCCGAAGGTAACAAGAAAAGCCGAAGATCGGCTTCGGCTTCTGCTTCGGCCAAAAACTGACCTTCGGTCGGACACTAATAGCAAATAATACTATAGTTCCCCTTTAAAAAAAGTTTGCATTTCACTGTATGATTTATTTTCACCAAGATACAGTCAGAAATTAATGTTATATTGTTAGATATTTGTACTTTTATTTGTAAAAATATAATATTTTCAAACTTGTATACTTCGGTGAAAAAAAATCGCATAGTGAAAAATAGAAGTTCATTTTAAAGAGGGAAGATAGAACTGTCTATTTCCGAGAACCAAAATTTTAGAAAAAAATTGCCAGCTAAGATATTCATAAATATGTTTTGGCCCAGAAATAAATCACATAAAAAATCTATATAAATTTAATATCTCATAAATACATTACTTTATCTATGTTCATTATATTGCCGCCATAGATCAATACTGTGATATTTGATAGGTAACTATCATCTAGTCATTTGAGACTCACTAATAGCAACAATTTGAATATAAAGGTGTAAAATACCAACCCGATACCCATCTAGTTATGGACACATAAAACAAAATATCGATGCTTAACGATACTGAAATTGCATCTAATATTATTTAATCTCTCGAATTTTATAAAATACTTCGAGATCTAATCTAATCATTTCGTAACATTTCGTGCATATAATTCAAAAAAATGGACCAAATAAATACAGCTGAATCTCAGTACTGAATCTCGACGAGAAATATTACAAATATCTTCACGGTTTTCACCAAAAATCACTAAAAAATAGCTAAATATTTAACGTATTACTATATCGGCGGTTACAATCTTTAGCATAAACGTTACATCATACGTTTCCCCTCACCCACACCACGGTCTGTCCACCAATTTAAATTTCTAATAGCACATTCATACAGGACCGGACTTAAACAATTAGTGTCCCATTTTAAGATATAAGTATACAACGTCAAAAAAATCGATATTTTTTTCCTCTCTCTCGTTACGAAATAAGACAGTTTATGACCCAAAATAAATCCCCCCACAAGGATTATCCTTAAAGCGGTGCCACAAGGGGGGTCTTATTTCCCATTTATATAAATAAAAATTATTCTTTAGTATTAAAGATGGTATTACTGATTCATGAAAATTAACAAAAATTTTTTTAAGGATATCATTTTGTAAAGAATAAAATTATGTTCTAATGAAGCTATAGTTATTGGGTTGGTCATTCCTTTTCCGATAGCTCAGTAATACATTGCTATTTAATTGATATTTATAAAAAATTGACGTTAACGGGTATTAAAATTTTTTAGTACCCCTGGTTTAAGTAATATTAAAAATATATAATATAGAAAACTAGCTGTTACTCGCAACTGTAGTTGTAGCTTGTTTCTGCAATTCCAAAAATGAAAACTGCAGTTGTAAAAGCTAATTTGTGTAGTTGAAAAATTGCAAATAGAAAGAAAAATATAAAAAATTGTAGAGCTAAAAAGCAAACAAAATTTAAAAAAAGGTTACTATAATATAATAGAGAGCAAAAAAAAAGGTATTTGCAATTGACAAATTTTCTTAAAATAATTTGATATTGTTGTCTAATATTTTTTTCGTGATACAATTTTCAAAATATAAAAAGCCTACGTCCTTCCTCAGGATACAAGCTATATCCCTGCCAAATTTCATCAAGATCGGTAAAGCAGTTTAGCCCTGAAAAGATAACAAACAGACACACTTTCGCATTTAAAGTATTAGTATGGCTAATGCCCGAAATGTTAAACGTTTTAATTCGAACGGGCCACGTATGCATAACATACGTGTAGAGTTAAAAAGCAAAGAAATTTTTTTAAAAAAGGTCACTATAATTTGTAAGAAAGAAATAAACAAATTGTAGAGAGCAAAAAAAAGGTATTTGTATAATTTTCTTAAAATAATTTATTATTATTGTCTAATAATTTTTTCGGGATAAAATTTTCAAAGTACAAAGTAGCCTATGTCCTTCTTCAGAATACAAGCTATATCCCTGCCAAATTAAGCCCTGAAAAGGTAACAAACAGACACACTTTCGCATTTATAGTATTAGTATGGATAATGCCCGAAATGTTAAGCGGGCCACGTATGCATACAATCCAGCCCTGCTTCTAATAGCACATTCACAACTATGCCAGAAACTATACAATCATCGCCATCCGGCATCATGATCATCATCATCAACAGCATTACCTGTTTCTACATATCCCTGAGCGTACACGAATCGCGTGTCGCGTCGCGTCTCTCTCGCACGCACACCGCGCACCAATACCTCCGTCTCTCGTCACGGATGTTGCCCGGCCGGTCCGCCAGATGGCAGTATGTGCCGCGCGGTTCGGCCGGCGTAGCTGCCAATGGTCCACGTTAGTTGATGCACACACCTTGCCGCGCTGCAACAGTTTTTGTTAACGAAACACGTGCTGTGACGTCACACCTATAACAATTGTGCGTGGACAGTTTTAGTACCGCACGTGTAAACAGGACTCTCTTTTGTGTACCCATCCGTGCATGAAATTTACCCAGTGCTAACTAAACATCACAGATAATGGATTCTTCCTTTTAAAAACTTGTGTTAATTCAAACACCGTGATTATTAATTTATGTGTCAAGTTTTATTTATTTTTATATACAAATCAAATTAAAACATTATATTATAAATGACATCTCAAAATCATAATGCAAACACCGAGTGATTCCCAGGTCGAAAACAACATAAAATCAAACATGTTGTCTGTAGATTCAACAACATCAAGTTCCTTAGAACGCACCACAACCATGTCTAATAATTCCCTCTCGACAGCTGCGATTTTCCAAGAAAATTTACAAAGATCGTTACAGAGTGTTGCACTATCATTACAAAATGCTATGATGAACTCATTGTCACAAGCCGCTCTACTTCCTCCGAACTCCGCAGCGGCGGCGGCATTAAACCTCCAAGCATTAGAATCTTATTTAACCCTTCAAAGATTGACAAATACTGTATCTGCAGCTGCCAATGCAGGAACCGTAGTGGCAAATAACAACAACAAAGTAGATATCTTGAAAATAGCTACGAGTTCGGCTAAAATAAGTGAAACCGAATCAAAATCAAATGAAGACTATCAAACAACGGATTTATCTGAAGATATTGACCTATCGGAAGAAGTCGAAGAAGATTTAGCTTTATTAGATTCGGAAGATTTTAGTAAAAGTAGTTTCGATAGAAATTCAGCATCGCCAATTGATACGAGTTACCCAAGTTTGTTGATGAATGCGATGTACCAGCAACAGTTAAGTTCATCCAGTAGTAGTAATAGTTCTGTATCCACGTTACCTAGTGCAAATCCTGTGACGTCATCCGCGACAGCGATAACAACATCTCCTACGAATACAGCTAAAACAAAAGCGAGTCACCAGGGTACGTCTAGGCCTAAGAAACAGTTTATTTGCAAGTTCTGTAATCGGCAGTTCACAAAGTCTTACAACTTGTTGATACACGAGAGGACGCATACGGACGAGAGGCCCTACTCCTGTGATATTTGTGGGAAGGCATTCAGGAGGCAGGATCATCTCAGGGATCATAGGTTAGTATCGTTTTACTGTTTTATTTTTGTATAAATACAGTGAAACTTTTCAAAGCAAACAGGTTATGGTTGGTTTTAAAAAAAACCGTCGCTGATAAAAGTGGTCTTTTTGCTGAAAAAATGTATTAATTGTCCTTTCAAATACTGGTCGTGTAGGAGAAGTGGTCGATTTGAAAGGTTTCACTTTATTATAATAGTATTTAATGGCGTACATCATTTTTTAAACCAAAACATAAAGGTTTTATTCAATAAAAATTTATAAGCATCAACATCTAATTATGCTATTACAGTATTAAAAACTTTTGCAACTAATACTATTTTGAAATTAACTTTAGTTAAAAATCATAATATCAATAAAAATTACTTTTTTTAAATATACCTTCACATTATATTATCAGTTAATAATATTTTTTTAATTTAGGTCTCAGGTAAAATATTTTTAAAGGTCCCTAAACGTTACTTTATTTTTATTTTGTTAATAAATATATGCTTCAATTAGATTTTTTTATATCGGCCGAATAATACATGAATAAAAGCAAAAGCCATAAAAATGACATACATAAAAAAGTTTAAAACAAGAGAGAAATATTGTATTGTTTCCGTCCGGCAATATTGCTTTAAATAAAAACAATAATACAGTTTTCGATATATAATAGTGGCACCAGTCTTGGCAAGGACCCCAGTAATGGCAAATTTTTAATTAAATGTACTGAATTAGAAATATGTGTTGATATTTGATTACTACCATTTCTGAATATTAATCTACAATATAAATACATTTAACTGTCTTACAGCGTGATTTGATGACAATCGGCCAATAGGTGTCAAAATAGTGGACATTTAAACTAATTATTAGTATAATTTATTTATTAATTATTATATTATCATAGCAACTGCTTTACATTGTTTCAAATTTGACGATTCTTTCTTTTATATCTTTTATGTCGTAGTACTTATCATTAGCAAGTGTCCATCACTGCGTGCTCATTACTGGTTTTACTTTATCCATTACTGGAGAAAAAACATGAACAAAACAAAAGGCTATAATTAAAAAAAAACTATATTTACGGACTTTGGTAATTAAATTAATTAAATAAAGAGTTACTTGTTTTATAAGTAAAATGAATTCATGAGAATTACAAAAAAAAAAACGAAAACTTGCTCATATAGTGGCCGTAACTGGAGCCTTTACGTTATAAGAATTATCTTAGACCAAGTGTACAATAAGAAATAATAATTACTAATAATTAAGTAAATATTTAGCTGTTTAAGCCATAAAATAAAAATCCATCCAAATATTTGTAATGTAAATAATATATAATCTCAGATATGAAATTAGTCGCAATAACAAGCCAAACATGGATTCAACTGTCTACAAATAAATCTCATTAAGAATAAAATAATTAATGATCTATTTTATATCGTAGAGTGTTTCCGAACATCCTACGTGTAACATTTACATATCTATAAAGCTTGTCTATGACTTAAGACGATGTAGGATCAGCATGTCTTATTCGTATCAATTAGCTATATCGCTATTGATGCAATTAATTATAATTGAGACATTATATAGTAAAAATTATAAAGCGAATTTAAATTATGGACTGTGTTATTACGGTAATGAGTAGTTGAGGTTTTAAATATTAATGCACAAACGTTTTTGGTGAGAAAATAACTTAATAATATAGATATTACAAATTGCAAAATACTTATTTATTAATTTATTGTATTTTTTAATGTGATTTTTTCGTCAACTATTTTTTATTTAATATTCAATGTGTCTGGGATAAACAAATATCTGGTTTTTAGTTAAATTATGTATGTTAGTTTCTCAATTGTCAAAAGAACTAAATCCATGTTTTGTTATTTTATTAAATTTTGTACTTTTCAGAAAATCTAATTGTTTATAATTCGTAAATTACTGATCCGATTTGCATACTGTTTTCTTTGATAAGTAGGTACGTTATCTATTCAGGTTTAAGACAATGTTTGATAAACATTGGTTCCGTAATTCCAAAGTTATAGCATTATTTGTCTGCACGGGAAATACGAAAACTAGAATTTTCGACTTACATGGAAAAAATATGCTGTAAGAATTACAGTTTTAAAGCGAAAATCTTTAATATTTTACTGTCTGAAACTGTAATAATATAATTTTAGGCTGTAATGTTTTCAGTTTACCCATCAATTTATATGATTATTTCGTTTCTATTAGAAATCACGCGTTATTTTTCGCAAATTATTTTTTTCTGTGTATTATAAGTAGAGATTGGAAAAATTGTTGTTATTTTCAATGAAATAGTTACCAGTTGAATTTTTTTTCGGAAAATAGTTGATAAATAGTTTTTTTTTTACGATTTGATAATAATTAGTGCAAACGAAGCAGTAAAAAGTGTTTCAAATAGTTTTAAAATGGTTGGAAAGGTAGTTGAAAATAGTTGATTTCAAATTGTGTTCAATCAAACCAGTTTTCTGAAAACGGTGGAGATATATATAATAAAAATTACAATAAATTCATTTTTATGCAATAGTTGAAAAACTATTTTTCCAATCTCTAATTATAAGCATTTTCTTAAGATTTTCAACGGTAATACATTTTTTGCTCGTGACAAAGTTAGTATATGATCTTAGTACTTATTGAAACTGATTTTTTTAAAACCCGGGCAGTAGTTCCCTAGTTAATGAAATATAAAATTGAAGAATGGATAAAAAAAAAAAGTTATCCATTTTGATTTTTATTCCACTCATTTTTTAACATGCTACATGTAACAAATCAAGTTAAATAAAACATTCTGTCAACAACTTCAAAATTACGACAATTTAATTATATTCCATTTCATTATGTAGTATGAAAAACATATATTTCAAAATAAAATTCAAGAACACAAAAGAATTGTAGAGGTACCAACCTCACGACTGAGCAGGGTGTTTTGTTACTTTTATTTTTATTTTTCGAACTGAATAAGAATCATAAAAAACAGCTGTCATACGGATATTATTGGTTATAATATCCGAACGTTTAGGCCTAACCCATACAGCGCAATAGTCGCTTTTGTGAATACGTTTTGATATGTGCAGTGGTAGGACATTAAGGACTGGGTTGGAAAAATTACTATTTTTATTTTGAACAATCTCTCAGAATTAAATCATTGATATGATATCTTCTACTCCTCATAAAAACCTCAAACTTGGAATATACATATATTCTCTAGTCTATGAAGATAAATGTGACAAAGAGGTAATTGAAAGAAAATACACGATTATACAAAAATTATTAATTTTTTTAGCATTTTTTTGTTTATATTTTATCAAATCTATACAACACACTATTTTTCGATATTTTCTATTAACTAAAAACTTGTTATTAGTATTACTCGTTGATGGCAGCGACGCATTTAGTGGTAAAAATCGAAACTATCACAATCGATGCTTAGAAAACAATTAAATCAGTGATTATATACGTTTAACAATTCGAGCCTATTTAATTTATTTTATACAGAAAATAAGTTTAATTCTTCAAAACAATTTCCCATTCTAATTAAACACGTTTTTTAAACTAACAACCGACAGTTGACCCGATAGAAATAATTCTCTTTTTCACCACATCGTGGCGTACGATCTATTATCTACTTCTATGTATGTATTACACTTTTATGAAGAGAATAATCACAGTTATAAAATATTATAAAAATATATATATTATTTTATTAAAAACAAACTTGTTTGTGTAAACATCAAAATTTATTTAAGAAAAAATATTATTGAGATAACAACATCGTTCTCACATTTAAATCTATATTATTAGCCTGACGATGATTCTGTGAATCGAAAGCTTGCGATTACCTTTTCTTAAATAAATTTTGACGTTTAGACAAACAAGTTTGTTTTTATTTATATTTAACGTCACTACTATTATATTATTATTTTATTATATATATTTATTTTAATATATCTCTGAAATTTAACATTCAATTATTTTTTGCCCCCCCCCCCCCCCCCCTTTTTCAGACGGTCTCGTTTTTTGTTAATTTGTAAAGTGTTGTTAGAAAATGTATAAATAATTAATTATTGGAACACCACTGTCTTAAACCAGATGCAAATAACAAAAAATGAATACATAATTTTTTTTTTAATAATTCATCACCCCTATTAATATCATATACATAAATATTAAAATGATTTTTTTCTAAATACCCGCACGTGACGCCACTGACGAACCCCGCGCTCCGGGTCATTCATAATTCATAGAATATTAACATGTTCCATTGCACACGTCACCATTTCATGGGCTCTCAGGTGAATTAATTATAATAATTAACATCGATGTTATTGGTCAGATTGTACTTGTAAATTAATTAGGGGTCGAATATCACAAACATGTTTAGATTTGTCCGATAGATAGCACCACTAGAAATACGTAAACTATGTTTTTAATGATACTTAATTATTGTTGTGTGCTATTGCAAAACTGTTTTTTTTTTATTTGAAAATAATTGTTGATGGTCAAAAGTAAATAATGTTTTAAGAAATTTTATTACCTCTTGAACTTTTGTGATAGGTATTAGTTAGTTAATTTGCGTGAAGTCTAGATATTTTATTATTGATGGGATAGAAGTCGAAATATTTTATAAAGTATAAGACAGAGGTCACCAAACTTTTCGAGAAACGGGCCGGATCAAATTTTTTTTAAACATGGGGGCCGAACGAAAAATATTCTTGTTGAAATCCTATTAGAACATTTATTTACATGTGCAATTAGCTATGTAAATAGAGTATATATAATGAAAAAAAACCCTACAAAAGGTATATTTAAATAATATCAAGATGGTCATATATATTAATACTAATATAATGGAAAATATCTATTCAAATGTAGATAAATACACATATTTACATCAAATCCTTAAATTATATAGAATTAATAAATAAATTATAAAAATCAGGGACCGGATGAAAAACTACGTGGGCCGTAGTTTGGTGACCGCTGGTATAAGACAATGTATAATCTAAAAATATAAAGGAAAGTTTATGTTTGTAACTATACCTATGTTCACGTTTAGCAAGAGAACCACTGAAGCGATTTGAATAAGGTTTTTAAAATAACATTCATTATTTTCCCGAGAAGATTTACGGTTATAGATCACTAATTGTAAGATAACGTTTTCAGGGTGCTAAGCAGTGGCATAGTAACGGTGGGGGCGACGACCCCCCCCCCCCCCCGAAATATATATATATATGTTCTAAACAAACGTATATTTTGAGATAACATCAGTTCAAAATACCTTCAAAAAATTTAATAATCATTCGACATTTTCAAATATTAAAAGTATGGAACTTTAAAAAAAGGTAATTTTGAAATTCACTGGTCAAATTGTCAATAGTCTCATGAATATAAAAAAACGCTTTTAAATCAACATAGTTTCACTTAATACGTTGTTTTTCCCCACACGCATTAACAACACTAATCAAAACATTATTAAGACATTCATTTTTCAAAATAACTAATATTATGTATAAATGCGAATGTGTATATATCTGTTTGTTTGTTACCTTTTCACGGCTAAATCACTGAACCGATTTGGATGAAATTTCGCAGGAAGATTGCATCCTGAGAAAGGACATATTACGATTATCATAACAAAAATCTATTCATGAGTTTTATGTTTGACAGCTTCTACCAAACATAAGTTGTGAGTAACAGCTAGTGGTTATACAGTGTATTCGAAGTTGATTAAGACAGGAAATTTAACATGGGGACAATTTCTGCTGTAGTAACCTTTGGTCAAATTTAACGATGTGTAATTGGTGCATTTTGAAATGCCGCCACAAAATTTAATAAAATAGTAATTAGTATTTTGTTTTCAAATTTATATCTGCCAAAAAATATTATTGTAATTTTATCTAGGATGCTTACTTTAATTTCATTAATGTATTTTATTCTTTCTTAAAGTTGGAAACAAAATACTGTTGATTAATTTAAAATTTATCAGTTAGTTCGAGGCGGCAGTTCAAATTGCACCAATCACACATCGTTTTTGGCCAAAGGTTACTACAACACTTCTAATATGTCCCCATGTTAAATTTCCTATGTCTTAAACTCATGCTACTTTTGTTAAAAAAAAAATGGGGTAAAAATTGTGTTATTATTTTGTATTAATCCACCTCTGGTAACACCCAAAATGCCACAACATTAGCTATTTATAACCTTATACAATAAACCACACACATTGTGACTAATATTCACACAATTATGTTTTACTATTTCCTGTAATTTTCGCATCCCACGTTTCGTACAAACACGCAATGACATAATCCTTTAATTCGGCCGGTAGATTCGACCTCCATTCGGGGTGTTCGTGTCTTAGCACCAAACACTACCCAATCATAACAATTTGTGCATGCTTCATATAATCTTTCAACACTGTCATTCCGATAAAAGGCTGTAGGCTCGCGCTCGCCCATTTGTCAGCGCCTTGGACCAGTGGTAACCAAACAAACAGAAATTAACTAAACACTTTTCATCTCTATAGAGAAAAATAAATGTAACAGCAGGGGGAGGCGAATAGTATAAATCCATACTAATATTTTATATATATATAAGTCTGTCTGTCTGTTACCTTTGCACGGACAAACCACTGAGCTGATCTTGATGAAATTTATACCAAATAGACGTTTCTCTGTTAATCAATTATTACTAAAATACTTTTAAAGACAATATAAAACATTTATTATTAATTAGTTTCATATTTCAAAACAATTGATATTTATTTTAAAATCTGAATGATACGCCAATGACTCGTGGAGCGATATGATAATAACGCTAGGTAATGTGTTATTTGTCCTTTATCTTTCCTTGTCTAAGGGCTCGATAGTCTGAATCGACCCTTAATCAACTTGGAATACATTGTACATACAGTGTATTCCAAGTTGATTAAGACATAGGAAATTTAACATGGGGGCAATTAGAAATGTTGTAGTACCCTTTGGTTAAATTTAACGATATATCATTGGTGTATTTTGAAATGCCGCCATAAAATTTAATAAAATAGTAATTAGTATTTTGTTTTCAAATACATATATATCAGCCAAGAAATATTATTATTATTTTATCTAGCATGTTTACTTTAATTTCATTAATGTATTTTATTCTTTCTTAAAGTTGAAAACAAAATACTGTTGATTAATTTAAAATTTATCAGTTAGTTTCGAGGCGGCATTTCAAAATGCACCAATCACACATTGTTAAATTTGACCAAAGGTTACTACAACATTTCTAATTGTCCACATGTTAAATTTCCTATGTCTTAATCAACTTGGAATACACTGTATATTAAAATAAGAAACTGTTTGGTGGTCGCTGGTTAAAGGATAGGTGTCTAATTTTGGATCCAAGCGCAGAGAACGTGTTTGTCTGTTACATGGCTAATCACTCATTTATGTTGCAAGATGTTTTATTTATTCAACATGTTCTTACTTGTCATGTGTTTGTTTCATAAAAACATCAAATAGTCATAGTTTCGTTTCTTTTGATATGAATATTTAATTTTCACGGTTTGATGTTTAATAAATAATTAAGTAATTAATGTATCTGATATATTAAAATAATTAAACAACATATGTTAATAAAACAATTTTTATACAATCGAAATTATCGATTACCTCGGGTATCGAATTTTCTCTAAAAAGCCCTGCATAGGTCGTATTAACAAAAATTAATAATTTTTATATACTTATAAAAATGAATGTTTGTTTGTATGAGGCTTATAGACTCGGGAATTACAGAACCGATTTCAATGCGGTTTTCACCAATAGTTAGATAATTTTTCTGTGCAGTATCGTTAATTAATATTTTATGAAAACCTAAGATTTAACATCAAAAGACTAAAAAAATCTTTATCAAGTCGTGTTTTGTTTCCATAATATCACAGCGTACAACTGTCATTTAGGTATACATAAAAACATAGTACCTAGCCATGGAATACAGAATTCTATAATTTACTGTTTCAGTATTTTATTAATTTAGGTCACTATGATCACGTCTCTTTCAAATATTTATTTATATTTTTGACACATGCTAACAATTAAATATTTTAAAATAATATATTGATTGCAATTTTTTATTTTTTATATTTTTTTTATACAAATTTTAAGACTGGACCTGGTGTTTCCTGGAAGTTTGAAAATATAATTTTACACGATTTTCTCAGTAACTACTGAATGGATTTTTTTCGACCTATTTCCATAATGGATAGGTTATGTTTAGTTAGGTATATAATTAGTGGATATTTTGTTGAATATTATTTTTATTTTGTAGATATAAACCCGGGTAACACCGGGTCCAATGCGCTAGTAAATTATAAAAACTGTCAAAAAAAAATTATAAATTGTAATTTTTTATAATTTTTTATTTTATTTTTAAATTAATCGCATTGACTTTATAAAAAAAAGTCACGACTTATACCCAGAAGTT
Source organism: Sialis fuliginosa (assembly GCA_961205875.1). Lineage (NCBI taxonomy): Eukaryota > Metazoa > Arthropoda > Insecta > Megaloptera > Sialidae > Sialis > Sialis fuliginosa. Next base: position 3,541,573 of record OY540818.1, on the reverse strand, counting down.
AAAAAAATTATATACAAATCACATTGTTTTTATTATTCACTGTATTTTTATATTAACCTTACAACCTTACATTGTTACAAAATCAAATAAAAACGTCTGAATCTAAATAAACTACACCCAAACTTCGAAAAAATAATGGACATTAGTAATCAATGAAATACGTGTTTTTCTAAAAGAATTTTTTAATTTGACACTAGAAAACTCGCACACCCACGCAATAAACAACTACAGCCGCACAATCAGCATAAATCAATTCATTTCCCATAAATCACGGGTACATAAATTCGCGAGAAAGCTCATTTACAAATTCTAATAAGTGTAGAATGTATATTATAATGGCTAGGGATGCCAAAACGACCATATCCAATTTTTACTTTCTTATACCATGTATATGAAATATACATTAGTATTCTGTAAGTATAGTGAAGCCGATTTTTTTCGAACTCCGGATTTTGACGGAATTATCTATTTTGACCTTCCCTGAATCCATTCTGACTATTTTCACCATGATGTCTGTGTGTCCGTCTGTCTATCTGTCTGTAAGCGCTGTAATTCAAATACGACAAATCGTAGAAGGGTGATATTTTATATTTAAGATTAATTTTTGGCTGGGAAGAAAACGTCCTATTTTTGAAAACGATCTTTCAACCGGATACGGATGTTTACCTACGTCGATTTTTTAATTTTTCGAATTACTCTGAAACAGTGCGAAATAGAGAAAAATGGTCAAGTTAAAAAATGTAGATAATATCTATATCTATAATTTATGTTCTATTCATTTTTTGTAAAAACGAATTTTTGAAGAAAACAAATTTATTATAATTCAAATGGTTCATAACAGAGAAAAAAATGTATGGGGAATAAATTATAGATAATAACATACTCGACATTTTTTATCTAAAACATTTTTTTCTTATTTCAAAAATAATTCAAAAAACCAAAAATTTACAAGAGTAAACATCCGTTTTCAGTTATTACGTTAAAAAAAATCACTTGTTATATAAATATGTATAAAATTATTCATTTTGTTCTTTCTTGTTAGTTTGTTAGAAATGTTTTATAAATAAAGAATCACGTATAAAATTCACTGTTAGGTTAGGTTAGGTTAGGTATAAGAAAGTCCCGTGGTTCCCAAGGCAGATATTTTGTTATTTTGCAAAACCGAAACTGCACGTTTGTTACTGAATTTTCCCAAGAATCCTGAAAATGTCCAATGAAATTGTGGAAACGTTGAATGAATTCACGGTGAAAACAATTAGACTATATAGGACTGCGCACGAGACGAGACGATTGTTAAGTGAGTCTCGTCTCGTATCAATTAATCAATTTTTGGGATACAAAGTAACCTATGTCTTCCCTCAAGGTGCAAGCTATCTCCCTGCCAAATTTCATCAAGATCGGTTCAGCTGTTTAACCGTGAAAAGGTATCAAACGTGTAAAAAATATTAAATACAAGAAAAAAATACGAAAAATTAAAGAAATGTCTTTATAGATACCCCTGATAAAAATGAAATAGAAACATTTTTAGTACAAGAACTCGATAAAATATTACAAATAAATAATAATCAAATATTATAATTACCAATTTCGGCGTTCTTTTACGTATATCATCTTACAAAATCATTTGACATTTCAACCGCGGTATTTTTCAGAATAAAATAAAATTGTATATTTCTGCTACGAAAACAATAATAGTAATATCTGTATACCGTTGTCATCCCTAATATCTATAGAGCAGAGGTTCTCAAAGTGTTGATCGCGACCCACTGTGGTGTGTTGGTTGTAAACCGAGTTTTGGTGGGGCGCGAGAAAAATTTAAAAATATTACACGCCAAGAAACGATGGACAATTTTCAATATTCACATAAAAATTTCTAATTCATATTTTTCTATTTTTATTAAAAAGTCATTTTACTATCTCTCTCTCTCTCTTTGAAGATACCTTTTTTTTTTTTTTTATTGGCATTTTTGTTAATACAGCCAGTAAGTTATATTTATTTATTAGTTTCTACCCACACCTGACTAGGATTACTTGAAGGAAAGGGAGTTGCTTTGGGGCGATCAAGGTTGGAGACATTCACGAGGCCCGGGGATAACGGGGAATTCACTGTGATTTAATTTTCGGCTCTGAAATAAATAATGATTAGTTATTAACTCATTATCAAAAGGTGACATCTTTCAGTTACCCTTTAATATTACAATTTTTGCTGTCTTATTCTTACTGGCTGTTACAGGTTAATCTTACATGTTTTTATAAAATCATATAACAAAAAATTTATCTTTGAATTGAAGATACCTCTTTGGAAATAAAGTTAAAAAAATTAACACACCTAACACTCTTTGCAAATCCCCACAGATCAAAAACCAGTGAAAACAATGATTTTATCTCAAAATGCAGATTTATCAAGATCACTTTAGATCTAAATTTTTTTCCCGGATACCAATACATCCAAACTGTCTTGTCGTGTTTTTTTAACTAAATGTATTAAACAAAAACCTAAAACAACATTTTCCGTTTCTCTCACAATAGTACGTCTGATTCATGGCAAATAAAGCTAAAACGCTGCAATTTTTGATTGGGGTATGACACTTTCTGTGCTCATAGATAAGGCCAAAAGAATAATTTTCAGATAGGGAGCCACTTTAAAACAAACAAAAGAAAATTGAAATCAGATGACTAGGAGCTGAGATACAGCCAATTTAATAAAAACGGTGGGGGCCATCTTTAATAGCCGATATAACAGTGTTCTACACGGATTTTAAAGTGGCTCCCTATCTGAAAATTATTCTTTTGACCTTATCTATGAGCACAGAGTGTCATACCCCAATCAAAAAGTGCAGGTTTTTTTTTACGTACCAGACGTACTACAAGTGAGTCGTGAATTTTTCCATTTTTAAAAGTGGCTCTCGGTTGTTATAATTTTGAGAGCCCTTGCTATAGAGTATAGAGCATGGTGAGTGTAGCCCGAAACAAGAATCTTCATTGCAATGTTGTTGAAATACTGCCTCAGTAAATCTTTTTTCTTTCGCTGCCGCCGGCACAACACCATACTTGCAACATGAAATAAAACGTACATATTATGATCGTGTGCAAGTATGTGCATACATATATCATGGTGCATATTGAGAAATAATCGAATATAAAGATGTTCTAAAATCAATGTGTAAATTATAGGATATTTTATAATTGGTAATTAAAGGTTTTAATTTACTTTTGTTATTGTTGTATTGATGATCAATTTGAAGACACGGTAAAATACGATACAATTGAGTATGTATATTTACATTTAGTTTATATGATTTATGTCCGGTATTATAAAGTACCTAGCAAATTTGCTAGCTAGCAAGCACTTTCGAATGAGATTTCAAACTTATATGACAGTTTTTTTGGAGTTTGTTAAAGACTTTGACAAGTTTCGCGCACGCGTTGTAGGTAAATACCAACGGTATTAAAACAGTGGTGATATAATGAAAATTATTTTGTACGGTGAAAGATGCCAACTGTGTTACAATTGGTTGAAGTGTCACTGCTCTAAATTCCATAGCTAATCCATAGATACTAGTACAGAATTAATACCCCATTTGAAAGTGTTAGCTAGCAAATTTTGCTAGCTCCTTTATAATACCGGACATTAAATTTAAATACCAATAATGAATAAAATCATTTTAATAGCAATTGCCGAATTTCACGAACGATATTCAGAGAGATAAGGTATTGGCACCAGTCTTAGTCGCTTTAAGATTAAGGTATACTGTTTTTTGGGATTGTTAAGCTTCTTTTTTGTAATTCTCATGAATTCATATTATTTATAAAACAAGTAAGTCTTTATTTAATCAATTTAATTATCAAAGTCCACAAATATAGTTTTTTTTAATTACAGCCTTTTATGTTTTTTCTTCAGTAATGGATAAAGTAAAACTAGTAATGAGCACCCAGTGATGGACACTTGCTAATGATTACAAAATGATAAATACTACGACAAAAGTTATAAAATAAAGAATCGTAAAATTTGAAACAATGTAAAATAGATATCATAAATATTGGATTTTACTTTTTTATGATAATGTGTAAACGAACATATCTTTAAAAATACTGGCTCTATGAATTGAGCACTTGGGATCTTTTTTATAGGAAATTTAATTCTCTATAAATACTACTGTAAGAAATTAAAATAAATACATTTTTCAACGAGCTATAAGTAAAAAGAGTTTCTTTTCCGATGATAATCAAATGGGAAAAAACTCAATTTGTACCGTTCACAGGTTTGATCTACGAGTTTGAAATTTTGAGACAATTAACTTTTGATCTAAAGCTAAAACATAGGTTAATGGGATCGAAAAAATAAAGTTTTTAAATACATATAAGAAAGTAAAACTAATAAACCGTTATTACATTCACCCTGGTATTGCATTTACTTCCCTTTACCCTAAATATAAATAAAATATCCTTATGTCCGGTATTATAAAGGAGCTAGCAATTACTTTCAAATGGGGTATTAATTCTGTACTGGTATCTATGGATTAGCTATGGAATTTAGAGCAGTGACACTTCAACCAATTGTAACAAAGTTGGTATCCTTCACCGTACAAAATAATTTTCATAACTTCACCACTGTTTTAATACCGTTGGTATTTACCTACAACGCGTGCGCGAAACTTGTCAAAGTCATCGACAAACTCCAAAAGAACTGTCATATAAGTTTGATATCTCATTTGAAAGTGCTTGCTAGCTAGCAAATTTGCTAGCTCCTTTATAATACCGGACATTATTGATACATAATATTAAATACAATCTCATTAAATCAACTTTTAAACCTCTGCACGTTCCAAATAGACTACAACAATTAATTAAAAACAAATACACGCTAATTGCCCGCACGCATAATTCACATGGTCCATTTCACTGATACATTTGGGTGGCTACTGGCGTTCGGGCCCCGCCCACTAGCTCGCGTTGTGCCCCGATAATAATTACACCACATGTGTGTAACGTGATTAGCTTGTGTCTTCAGATATATACACAGCCATTTCTCGTTAACACTTCATCCTTTATTGTGCTAATGTCGACAGTGGTGTCTAGTATATGGGGGTTTATATTAAATATTATTACATACTGATTTATTGGATGATCCCAGACCCTAAGAACCAGTACCGGCTTTAGGGGGAGGGGGGGCGAACCAGGGCAACCACCGCCCGGAGCGCCAGACCAGGTGGGGCGGCGCACAATGGAGCATAAGTAACTTTTTTGGTACAAATCAGTGTACAGGCTGTAATTTTTGACTAAACTTTTTTTTTATCTTTAAATTTTTTTCGATCAGTTAAACCCGATTAAGCAAAAATATAGCTCAATATAAACAATGGTAATTTGTAAAACAAAATCGATTATTTAATAGCTGCTAACTAACAAATACTTATTCAGCAACCCAGAAAACCTTTGAGATACTCACTAATCAACATATTTGTTGATTTATCAATTTTAATTTGTTCATAATAGGGGAAGGATGTCTCGACGGTCTTAGGGCATTTGATAGTCTTAAAGTTAATGATGTAAGCTATATTTAAAAAAATAGTTTGAGTCTGTAGGATCGCACCAAGCTGAGATATTAATTATTAAACTTATTTGTTAATTTATCAATTTTAATTTGTTCATAATAGGGGATGGAGGTCTCGACGGTCTTAAGGCATTTGATAGTCTTAAAGTTAATGATGTAAGCTATATTTATTTAAAAAAATTGAGTCTGTAGGATCGCACCAAACTGAGATATTAACTATTCAACTTATTTGTTAATTTATCAATTTTAATTGACATTTTCGGTGATTTTTTAACATTTTTTTAGGGGGAGAGAGGGCGGAAAAATAAATCTCGCCCAGAGCGCCTGACTTGCTAAGGCCGGCACTGCTAAGAACTAATCATGAAAAATTTATTTAATTACACTTATAATTTATTTAATTAATGGTTAAATATGAAACTGGCACCAGTCTTGGATAATACCCCATTAAATATACTAAATTATAAATATTTGTTGATATTTGATTACTGCAATTACTGAATCATAATGAAGTCATCTATAGACACTTAACTATAAAACAGCTTAATTTGATGACAATCGGCTGAAAGGTGTCAAAATGGTGGGCATTTAAACAAATTATTAGTGTAATATATTTATTAATTATTATATTATCATAGCATCTGCTTTACATTGTTTCAAATTTTATGATAATTTATTTTATAATTTTTGTGTCTTAGTACTTATCATTTTGTAGTCATTAATTGTCCATTACTGGTTTAAAAAACAAACTATATTTGCAGACTTTGGTAATTAAATTGATTTAATAAAGAGGTACTTACTTAATTAGTAACATGAGTTCATTTTTACAAAAAAGAAGCCCATCAATTCCAAAAAAACTTGCTCTTAAAGCGTCCAAAACTGGTGCCAGTACTTTAGAGATAATATCTCTATTATTTTCTAATATGCTACTACTGCACGTATAGTATAGTAAATACAAATACGGTAAAATATATTTTAGGCGCACGCAGGCGTTGAATATAATGAAAATAACACGTGCCTTTATTTAGGGTTGGCTGTACTGTAATTTACTCTTTGATACACAGATTATATTGAGTTATAATAGATTGATTACAGCACTAAACTACCAGTTATCTTATCTTACATTGTTGATTACAGGTAGATTTAATGGTAAAAAAATTAATCAAAGGGATATTTTAATAAAAAGCATAGCTTAAGAACTACTGAATGGATTTTAATGAAACTTGGTTTGTTAGTTGGGTCTGGTTAGTAGATAATTATATATTAAAATCATCAAAGTTGGGGGGGGGGTATCAATTTTGTAGAACAATTAATTTATTTTCGATATATATAAAAGGTCATTAATTATCCAATTTGGTTTGGTAAAAAAATTGTCGTAGAAGAATTTTAAAAAGGTGTTTTAACGCTTATGAATGCACCGAATTTTTTTTCCAAAATCATTTTGAGAGCCTCCAGGGTCGTAATAATTTTTTTTACTAAATCTAATGAATGATTTATTTAAATCAGAGTTTTATCTTGAATTGACTTGTTTTATATTGCTGTACAATCATTTTTGACTGATTGTGAGTTCTTTGCGATGGAAGAAAAATCGCACTTTTAACTTTGAATATCTATAACTAGAGAACAAATGATCGTACAAAAATTTCAAGGATAGATTTAGAAGGCTGAAAGTCTTTTCTTTAATATCCTTAAGTTGTTATTCGATAAAAAAAAACAATCTGTAAAATAAACAGGTCTAAAAAATTGATTTTTTTTAAATTAATTTTTTTCCTTTTTGAACATGCTAAATTGCTCTAAAAAAATTAAGGATAACCTAATTTAAATCTAAACATTGTTTTTTTCCTCATCGTACAGCATTAAAACTAAAAAAAAAAACATCTGCCAAGTAAATGCACTGTGCTAAATTCACCAAATTAAATAAAAACCGATAAAGTGTTTAGATAAATTACCTGGCATTGGTTAACTATTTAATTTTTATACTTAAAATATTATTCGAAATTTTTCTTAAGAAATCGGAGAAGAATTTTTTTATCTCATTTTAAAACGATCACAAAGCTTCTCGTATCTTCGATATTGCAAAGAAGCAATTTACAAAAAAAAAAAAACTAATGAACTATTTTCTCTTCCAGATACATCCACTCAAAAGAAAAACCATTCAAATGCGGTGAATGCGGTAAGGGTTTCTGCCAGTCGCGCACGCTCGCCGTCCACAAGATCCTGCACATGGAGGAATCACCGCACAAGTGTCCCGTCTGCGCGCGCAGCTTCAACCAGCGCTCGAACCTCAAGACGCACTTGCTCACGCACACCGACATCAAGCCATACAACTGCTCTTCCTGCGGCAAAGTGTTCAGACGGAACTGCGATCTGCGCAGACACAGTCTAACGCATAACCTAGGCGCGAGCGCAGCGGCTGCGGTTGCAGCTGCGGCCGGCGCTACCGCCAACGGACTATTGAATTTTAACATTGAAGGACTCGCAACCGAAGCGAAGTGATTGTGTTTTAATATATAATTATGATATTCTGATTTTAATACAATTAAGTAACCCTCGTCGCACTTGAGGGTTACTTACATAATTAGAGTCTGTTTCATTTAAGATTGCAGTGGTGGGCGGGGATTAGACGGTACGATTTAACAGGCACTATTCTCGTACTAGGCTAGCCCACAGAATAAAGATAGTAAGAAGTGATACTCCATATTATTTGTATGGAAATTGTTAGAAATAAAACTCATCTTTGTATTATGAATATTAGTTTTCTAATATTCTAATGTCGGTAATATAATACACATTTTTAGAATAACTCTTAGACAAGGAAAGATAAAGGACAAATTATAACACATTAAAATTTATTTGGAACTATCATCTCTCATACATACTAAATTCAATTGTAATTTAAAGCATATTTCTATATTATTAATTTTCAACTGACGCCTCTGGGATAAAATGCATGGAAATGACGAAAGTGACATTTAAGAAAAGATGGCCGCCGTAAAATTTTGATAACAGTTTCATATACGGACGAGCATTGGTTGTTATGTATCCATAGTCCTTTCTAATCTAAGAACTAATCTGATGATTTGAATTTAATTGCATTTGTTTCCAAGGCAACATGATGTATTTCGTCAGTGAAAATTGTGTTATTGTGAATCTGCCTGACGTTATACCCAATCAGGAGCGCGCAATCTTAAATGAAACAGACTATAGCGTTCCGAAGAAAATTAGGAACCCTTTTAGTTTCGGTCTGTCCGTCCGTCCGTCTATCTGTCTCTCTGTATGTCACAGCCCTCCCATTTTCTCAAAAATGCAACAAAAAATGTTGTAGAACCTTTTGATTTTAACTCCCCCCCCCCCCCCCCCTTTGGTGTCTAAACTATCAATGCAAAAAACAAAAAAATCCAGAATGTAGGTTTTAATTAGTACTTTCTATAACGAAAACCGTAGTAAAAATAGTTTATGAAAAATTTTAAAATATGTTGTTTTTTTAAATAAATCATCACACGAACACGTACACTTTTATAGAGTTTGGTCAACATGAAATAGCTCTTGATACGTATTATCAAGTAGAGAATGTTAGTGAGACTGGCTACGGAACCCTATCAAGTGCGTGTCCAATACGTACATAAAATATCGTTTTTTTTTTTTTTAATAAAAATGTTGCATAATAATTTTGAAGACACAAGTAAATTACATATTTATAACAAATAATATACAGGGTTAAACAAAATAGGGTGAAATGACCAATTCTGACCCGGTCACTAATTTAATATGAGTATGACCTATTGCATTTTGTTATATAATAAAAATACTTCTGATATAAATAATTTTAAAAATCTTGGAGCTTTCGAGGCTACATCTATCGAATGAAAAATAACACTTCTGACCAATTTTATTATATTGATATTTCAAACATTTATGATTAACATGACACTCATTGAATCCAAAATTAATCTTGGATTCTGGGTATAAATCTCGATCTTTTATACGATATAACAAGTAGAAATCCAGTGCATGCTCTCAGATACAACGATTACCGCGAAATCCTCTTTCTTATAACAGTATAGAACTTTTCGTTTTTTTATATCCTATTTAATATTTGTTTTAAAATTATAATTAAAAATCGTTCATATTGTAATTTTAAATGTAAAATGGAAGAAAAAAATCAAACAGAAAACTTTACTTATGTCTTTTAAAATCAAATTAAACCTCTCAAGAGAGTTCCTGTTATTTCTATATAATTTTATGTTCGTTCATTTGTAAAAAAATCTTTAAATTGTTGTAAAAACTTTGGCAAAAATATTTACTTTATTATAACTTTAAATTATAATATTAATACAGTACAAATGCTGATAAAAATAATATTAGGATTAAATGTATGGTGCAATAAAAAATAACATATAATAGATCACTAAATAAATGTTTGTTTCTGATTTGTATAATGTGTCTAATATATTTTTTTGTTTAAATTATTATCTATTATATGAAAAATCAATCGTACTACTGTATTATTATTGAAATTATATAATATTGACAATAAAAAATTATTACCTACATTCACTGGTAGAAACGTTGACTAAGGCCAAGAAACCCTTGTTTTATATATTTCTTATATTAAGAAAATATTGTTTTCGTTATATATAAAATAAACTTCTTAGCTTAAGTCAGTTTTTTACCTGTGTATTAAATTATCATAAATTCGTTTATAACTAATATAATTTTTTTTCTTGAATTTATTTATGTCCTATCTTCATCATGAAGACAATGCTTAGACAAAGAAGCAAAGAACCAGTTAGAGAAGTTTGTGTCAAAGCTTAAATAAATCGTAAAAAATAATGTAGCTTCTAATACTTAACTAATTTTGTAATTAAATGTTTATTTATTATCAGTACAATCAACAATTGTAAATATTACTTTGATCTTTATTTTAATTCTTCAGAAGAAATGCTTTTCCAAGGATCTCCACTAATTCTTGTGATTTTATTAAATGTATATAAAATATAAATATTAGTAATTATTGTAAAAACTATATATCTATATTTCAATTATTATTTTTTAAGTATTTTTTGTACTTCGTATATGTATAAGTATTGTATATTGTAAATAAAATTTCATTTATATAGAATAGTATTATTTTATATCCTTTCTCCTATATTATTTTAAAATATTTTAATTCGAATCTTTAAAAATGACAAAATTAGTAAGCCTACCCGTTTGTACTTAACAAAATAAGAAAAAGATTTTTTAAATAAATTTACGTATATATTTAAATGGAGGGTTTTCTCTGACAACAAAATTTTAGATTGTCTAAAATATTTTGTTCAGTTTTCAACAACAAAAGTAAACTTCAGAAACATAAATTGCTCTTAATAGTAACTAAAAAATATGAACCTTATTAAACTATAATTTTAATTGATTAAAAAAATATTATTATTTTTTTCTTATATAATATATTATAGTTTTTTTTATTTCTTATTATTTTCTTGCATTTTAGTTGATATTTGTATGACGAATTGAAGTTCACTGCAAGAAATTTTACTAAAAAATTTAGAATTTTTGATTTCGTTATAAGTATGTTTATTGTATAGAAAATGACGTGAAAAGTTGAAATTTTCAAACCGCAGGTCTGTATCTCAAACTGTTCTCAAGATATAGCCTCTCAAAGTTTTAGTTTTTTCAAATTTTTGGAGAAAAAAGGCCATAGCTTTTGAACGGGTGGTCGGAATTGATTTTAGTTGACGGATTTGAAATCAGCGTGTCATAATTTTATAATGACATGTATAATACTTTAGAACTCGAAAAAATTCAACCATAAAAAATGTCGATTTTTTAATTACTTTAAAATCCGAAAATAAAAATTTCGTCAAAAATCGACATTTTTTTAAATTTTTTCGATTTTTCGCGAATTTAGTTTTCTAATTGAACGTGTAAATTAATATTAAATGTTATTTTTGACTTTTGGTTTAATTATTTATTAACTGAAAACAGATTTGTATTAATTTACCCATAAAGAAAGGGAAGCACTGCTTCCCCTGCTTCCATGGACGCTTCGCCACTGCTAAAAGTGATATAAAAATTCTAAATACGCCAATTAATTCTACACAAAAAGTGCTTTAAGGAACCAGAAACAAAAAGTACCTATCTACTTTGACAAAAAAGTTATAGCCATTTAAATAATTTCCGATAGAATCATTAATATTTTTTGCTGTAGTTAATACTCACCTCATTCTTACAAATAATTTATCTCATTTAACCGAATCTATATCTCTTACCGTTTATGACACCCCCATGCATTTCATGCTTATCTTGAACACCCTGTATATCATCAAAATCAAAATAAAAACAGCTATTAATTAAGGTAAGTCATATTAACTTAACCAAGTAATTGTCTCAATAAATATGAAAACAATTTCAATTTTTTTCATTTCATTCAAAAAACCACAAAAATTCACACATTATCTCTACTCATACACTTTGCTATTTCAAGTGAAACTACTTAAGTGATCTAAACACGAGTACTTAAGTCACATTATGTGACTAAGCAGGCGTGCCGAGGATTTGCGTTGTTACTTATTACGCCTTCAACAATACGCGTATTTTCACACCTTGTTTACGGGCAGGACAATACCGAAGGACCTCACAAGAAGAACATCTGTTTGTCGTTTACAAATATGTATTGACACGACGATATAGCAATAGCGCCTCGATTAAAACGTGTTAAAGACATGCTTAAGTGCAGTTTTTATTATTATTATTGTTAAGTGAAAAGTCTATTGTGTGAGTATATTAAATACTAACACGTGTTTTTGTTCACTGAGTTCGTGTGAAAGATTTTGAACTGAAAAATAAATTAGTTGTACGTATCACAGTATTTTATAGAAGGCGGTGCAAATATAGTCGAAGAAAATGTCCGTTCTTCAGGCCCCCCAATTGAGATCTCTATAATTCGAACTAATTTAGGTTTTTCTCGGTTCGTGAGCATGCGAGATCGGATTTTTTTTACAAAAAATAATTAACATTATTGTTCATATAGAAATTCATAGTTTTCTTACTTATTTTCTTATCTTTTAGTTCAGTGGTTCTTAAACTAGGGTCCGAACTTTTGTCGGGGGTCAGTGAAACATGTTTGGCATAAATTAAAATACTTTTACATTCCTATTTACCAGTGATCCAACGACATTCTTTGTTTTTCTATCCGGGGAGGGGGCCCCTGAAAAATAATTGTTCAAAAGGGGGTCCCTAGACCTTATAAGTTTAAGAACCGCTGTCTTAGTTGATATTTCTATGACAAATTTCAATTTGATGAATGAAATTTAAGCCGAAAATTTTAAAATTTAGATTTCGTTAAAAGTATGATTATTATTTAATTATTATTATTTAATTTTTTCAAAACAGCTTGTAGGAATTTATTTTAGTTAACGGATTTGAAATCAGTGTATTAAAATCTATATAAACACATGTATAATACATGTCAAAAATTCAACAAAAAAATTTCGTGAAACATTTTCAAACGTTCAAAATTTACGGCCATTTCCCCCAAAATGTTTGAATATATCAAAACTTTGAGAAGTTATATTTCGAAAATGGTTTGAAATACAGACCTGCGGTTTAAAAAAATTCAACTTTTAACATCATTCTCTATAAAATAAATATACTTTTAACGAAATCGAAAATTCAAAAAAAAATTTTTCGTGGCTCCAATTTAAATTTGTCATAAAAATATCAACTTAAAAATAAGAAAATAGTAAGTAAAATCATAACTTACTAAATAAAATAAAATTTCCCAGCGATTGCTCCCGTCTACACCCCAGAGTCGGTGCCTATGGGTATAACAATTAATTCAGACTAAACTTTATCAGGATGGTGTTGGAGCCCGTATCCAGCCCTGACTCGAAGTTTCAACTGTATAGCCTCTATAACCCGAAACAATCAATTTAGCATATATAACAAACTAGGTAAAATAACCCAGCAAAAAAATCATTATAATCTTTATGAAATTTTAAAATAAATGCCCACAAATAATACGCAGTAGTTTTAAAACCATGCCATTATTTTATAACAACAACCCTTTGAAACCTTCAAAACAAATCCATTATAAACACATACCAACAACCCAGAAGCCCCAATTAAATAAATCTTACCAAAACACATTTTAAAACACCACTAATCCCTTATTTTAAAAACTACAATTCCAATCGCAACCCTTTACAGAACCTCTCACACATATAGCGAACTACTTTACCGACACGAAGTGCATTGCTGCTTACATAATATTATAAAGTAGGCGCTTTTAAAAACCCCTCGAAGCATGTAATTGGTGCTAATGTATCTACCAGCGTGGTGTCTGTTATATAGTATCATATACGGTTTAAAATTCAACTATTGCAAACGTATTATCCTTAATAACGTGTACTTAAATGTGTAAGGATTATCCGGATGAAATGAGCAACGGTTTTTTTTTCTGTGACATTGCGCTTGGGGAAGCAATTGTAATGCTCAGCTGATACAATGAGTAACTTTATTTTGTTGATTTTTTAATATAGGAAGACTATGGAAATATTTTATTTATTTTCTAATAAAATGTTTATACGTATACAGGGTGGGGCATTTAAAATTTTTGGTTGTTAATAATCTTATTCTACGTGAAAAAACACGAATATTTTTTTTTAACAATCTAAGCTTTCCAAGAACAAAATAATTCAAGATTTTGGACTTTCAAGAATATTTTACTCAGAAACAAGAAACTTTAGAAAAAAGTACGAGTTACAAAAAATATTAATTTTGGTCTAATAAAACCAGTAGAATTATTTTTAAAAATTTTAAACTTTTTTATATATTTTATTTAAGCAAAAACAAAAAAAAATCTAAAAGTTTTATAAGACTAAAATAAACATTTTTTGTATCTTTTTATCATTAACACTTTAAATGCCCCACCCTGTATAATATTTTTGAGGATTTTTATACCATATCATCAGCAGTTATAAGGAAATAAACATTAAAACTAATTTATAACAATTGAACACGCTAAAATTTTTCAAACTTGATAATTTTTTTTTTCAAATTTAGCTATGCGATGGTGATAAGGGTGGGAGACAGCAATTTTTAAGCGTTTTTTTAGATTTTTTTTAATGCATAAAAAATACATCATATAATATATTGTTCAATTCGTGTTTCAACGCAAGCTTTCATTTGACACCCTACACAATGCTCTCAATTTTCCCAATTTACCCCCTGAAATTAACCCCCAGAATCAAAATTCAACATTTTATACTTCACGGCTATAATTGGGCCAAATGTAAAATTTTTACATCGAATAGTTTCAAATGACAGACGGATGGACGGACACCGAAGTGATTCCATAAGTGTTCCGTTTGGCACGGAACACTTAAAACAAGTTTAATCGCTTTGGCTTCAGAATAGCGTGTATATTACACCATAAATTTAAAAAGGAAGAAAAATGGGTACATGTCAAAGAAAAAAAAATATTAAAAAATGCAAATTGGTTTCGTTTTTTTGCACTCGCCGGTTACAGATTATAAAAAATTTCAATGATATTCAGAATCAGTATGGTTACTTGTCAATTAAAAAGAATTAACAAAAGGCTTGTTTTTTCCATAGTTATTTATAGTCAACGATGTATGGAGAGAAAAAAAATACAAATTGTTGTTCAATTGATTTTGGATGTAACCAATAAGGTTCAAGTATTTTTTTTTTAAGAAATTGTGGGCGGGGAACGAAATCGGTTATTTTGAAACTTATTTATTTACAGGATGGGTTTTTAAAGATCATGATTGTGAAATGAAATGACATAAAATATTACACAATATAATAAATAGAATTTTATCAAGTACTATTATTTCTTTCTTCTTTTAAATTGTTCATAATATATTATCCTTAATAATTTAATTATTCATTCTTCTATACCAGGCCTGCACAACATATTATAAATTAAAAATAATATTCCCTAGCTTATTGATATTTATAATATTATGAAAGGTATATACCGGATCTTTTATTTTTTTCCAAAATTACAAATTTTCTGAAAAAATGTATCAGACAAAGGTTTCATGGTTTTGAGGGGGCTAAATATTGACATTATGGGGTGAGTTTAAAAGGTTACTTTGATGGCTTTTCAGGTTCACATTTCTTTTTCAAATCTAAACCTATATTTTCTGTTGCAGATTAGTAATTTAAGAGATAAACTAAACAATTTTTGTTTGGAACATTTTTTCTAAAAATGTCAATTTTTTATTATAAGGAGCAAACCAAAGAAAATTTTTGGATTTTCCATACTTTTTTACTCGAAAATTACCTACTAATTTTTATAAATAATCGCAAGAGGTAAAAAGTACTTAGATTTATGCAAAGATTCTCGCAAATTTTTTTTTTAATATGTAATTCAATTTTTTTTTTAACTTCAGAATTTTTTCTTTACAAAAAAGTTGCATAAAAAAATTAACAATAAATTTTAAAAACAATTCCCCGAGAATCCTTGCTTAATTCTAAGTACTTTTTTAATTTTATGATTTTTCTTAAATGTTTATAGTTTTCGAGTAAAAAATTTTATTTTGGCCCGCACAAGTTTTAATAAAGTATTACATTTTGAATTGTGCATTGTGCAGGCCTGTTCTATACTAATATTATAAATGCGAAAGTCTGTCTGTTTGTTACCTTTTCACGGCTAAACTACTCAACTGATCGTGATGAAATTTCGCAGGGAGATAGCTTACATCCTGGGGAAGAACATAGGCTACTTTGTATCCCGAAAAATTTATTGGATAAAAAAATGGGTGACATAAGATGTTATATTTTGTTTCATCTATTTACGAGTATGTAATTCTATTAGTATTTGTAATGTGTATGTTGCAAGAAGAAATATTTCTGCTTCTAAATAGTAAATATTTTATCCACGTTTTCGAGTTATGTTGGTTAAGAGGAAAATATAATATTTATTTGACATAATTATATTACTCTAAATATAAAAGCTGTCTAAAAGAGACCAACAGGTCTCAAAAGATAAATTTATTATAAATAAATTTAAAAAATATACATATATTACTCTATACTACTCTATAATTATGTAACAAACTTCTTAATTCAACTTATAGAGGCTTAGATGTTTAAAATTCGAATTATAGAGCAGAGGTTACACTGAAATTGAAAATTGCAGCTCTAAAAGTTATTTTTTGCAGTACATAAAGGAAACATAAATGCAAATATATTTTTTTGATCTTGTCATACGTGGAGAAGAAAAAAAAAAAAAAAAAATTTACAAATATTTTTTAATACAATTTTAACTATTTGTTTCAAATTGTGCAGTTCTAAAACTTCATTAAAATAACCCCTCTCTGTCAATTTAAATAGCAATAAAAACACCTAACTTCTACTTACTAATTAAATATTCGATTTTTTCCGATGAATACAAAGTTAAACTAATTCTACATTTCATCTATGAGCAAATCTAGAAATTGTTAGACATCGACAATGAGTCACCAACAGACCACGCATCGCAGACATGTAATTTCCATTTACATGGCGACTTATTCCGGTGCGTTATCCGATTCGCTTATATAAAATAATAATAACGATAATAAAAAACAAAACACACCGGTTCACAGGTCACGTGGCCGTACTTGGCGCGTACACAATTAACTCTGCTCGCTTTGGGTGTGTTACATAATTATTAGTTGTTGAAACGTACGACATATATATATTCTCTATACATATTGTTGTACGACAAATGTAATGTCAGATATGTGTATGTGCATAGGCGTCATTAGTGTGGGGGAGGATGGAGAAGAAGATTGTACTATTTTGTATTAGGAAATTGAGTATTTTGCATTTTAAATGTCATTAATGCAGGGCTGTACTTAGACGTTTTGAGGCTAGAGATACAGAAATTAAAAATAAAGACAGTACTGAAAAGTGTACCTAATAATTAAATTTAACAGTTTTTGAGTTTTTTATTGGCTTGACGCCGACTAAAAAACTGCTTTATTTAATTATAAGTATATTTTTCACTGTTTTAATATTTTATTTTTATTTTTTAAGTTTTTTATTTTTCTCTATTGAATGGCGAATCTTCGAAGTACATGGTGATATTCTGATAAAATTTATATGGGACCAACACGGGAGTATACTCTTTAAAACAAAACAAAAAAATGACCAAATCTTGTCGATAACCTATATTATGCAAGACCTCTATCCTCACTAAGGCCCCCAACTAGCGCCTAATACGCCTGTTCATCAGGACAGCTTTGCATTAACAAATAATTTTTTTTCAATGGATAATATTCTATTTCAAAATCATTAAAATCGTGTGTAAGTGGGAGGTGACATCCCAAAATATTTATTATTCCAAGATATCTCAAGAACGACACATGTCACGTGAAAATTTTATAGAATGTTTTTTGTAGAGCATTTAATTTAATATTATACAATTATATCGTTTGTTGTAAAATATTCCCTTACAAAGACTTATCTCAATTTGCTTTAAAAAATCGTCATTTTTTTTTTTAATAGCTATTTACTTTGACATATTAAATGTCATTTTGACGTTTGCATAACAGAAAAATTTAGATTTAGATTTGAATTGGTGAATTAAGTACGAGGAAGCACTGTGCATTTACTTGGCAGATGTTATTTTTTAATTATAAAACAATCTTAAGAAGAAAATGACACAAAATTCATGAATAGGACTGCATGCCGAGACAATTTACTGATTTAGCTTCAATTTCCTGCAAGCCTAAGAAAAATAATAGCTTATCCTCTGCCCCATGAACTGACAATAAAACAACAAAAAAATATTTAAAAAAATTATCACGCATCTGAAACAATGAACATTTTCACTAACAAATTACAGTCTTATAGTACTATACTAACAATCTATGTATGTTGTGCATATCCATAATTATATACCATTATTAATTACTGGAGACGAGAAATAATAACAATAACAAAACTACTACAGAAACAAATACACATAAATAAATTTACATACAATACAACGAACTGTTTCCAGCCCTATTGAAATAATATATGAATGTATGTGATATATAATTACCCAGCCGTATATAAAGACTACACACATTATGTACTAATGGATTTTTACTTAATAACAAATTGCTCAACCTCATGCTGAGTGTATAATCCTTTGTAATGATGCCATTACACCGTATTTCACCCCTTTTCATGTCTTTTTATCATATAAACATTAATATCCGGTATTATAAAGGAGCTAACATTTGTTAGATAACAAATAAGGTATCAAACCTATACTGTCGTGCTTAGGTAAAAGGCAGTTAACTTCTTTTACTGCATTTTACTAATAATTAGGATTGGAAAAATAGTTGTTATTATATATTATATTAATAGTTGTTAAATTTGATACAGGGTTAGGTATTAATAAGTGTTATATATCCAGTAACAACCATTAGTAATTTTGACCAAGGTTGTATGAGCCCAGGAGGCCCGTCGATTTTTATCCAGTATTTTTTGTTCTTCAATTTTTTCCTGAGTTAAAAATTTGAATAAGACTGTATGAGACAAAATACACAAAAATATACTTTTCTCATTTATCATAGGATAAACCGTTTACGAGCAATAACGATGCAAAAGAAAGCATGCAGAATTTTACTTAATACGGATGCTTCAAATTAAACAAAATAAATTTATATTTCTGTTCTTTGATTAAAGGTAAGAAAAAAGTTCATGTACATATATCACCTAATACGTGTCCTATTAGACCTACAGCCAGTTCTATTAATGTTGCATGTAATTTACTAACATACATAACTAGAAAGCGATACTTAAAATGGCTATTTGTTGGTAAGGATGAATTTTTGGAGGTATATTTTTATTATCTTTTTTTCTTATTTTTTATCATAGAACAAGAATATAAAAATATTTTTTGTAATTTGAAGCATCCGTATTAAGTAAAATTCTGCTTCCTTTCTTTTGCATCCATATTTCTCGTAAACGGTTTATCCTATGATAAATGAGCAAAGTATATTTTTGTGTATTTTGTGCCATATAATCTTATTCAAATGTCTAATTCAGGAAAAAAATTAAAGAACAAAAAAATACTAGATAAAAATTGGTGGGCCCACGGCCCCATACAGCCCTGATCTAAATTATAATTGTTCAATACTGGAAATCGATAACACTTATTAATACTAAACCCTGTATCAAATTTCATAACTTTAGCACAATGGGGTCTCCAGATATTAAATAAAAACTAATTTTGAATAAAATCTTTGGAGGGCTGTAGCCCCCATACGAAAAATTTCCGGACACATGTTCATATAATGTTTTTTGCTTAAAATATGTCTCTTAATTTACTGTTCAAGTTTGGCACGACAGCACTAAATCACCCTGTATAGTTGATTTTTTTTCTGTAAAATAGTTTTTTTTTAATCAAAATAGTTGTGAAATAGTTACAATTTTTTTACAAAAATACATTTTTTTCGATTTAATCAAGAAATTAGTAAAATCAACGTATTAGTAAAAAGTGTCAAATCCGAAATTTTCGAGGAAAACATGTTATGGTCGATCTAGATAGATTTTAGAAGCTAAAAAAAATTAAACAAATAAATATGTAAAAACACAACATAAATATCTATTAAAAAATATCTGTGTAATAGACAAAATGTATTTATAAAAATATATAAAACTAAAAAAATCTACAAAAAATTCTATGAATAAAACTCAAACTTATTAGGAAAAGAAATATATATTATGTTTATTATCTATAAACATGTATAATTTTTTATTTTTTTATTTTTTTAAAATCAATATTAATAATTAGAATTATTTCAAACTTTGTCTTTATGACTTTTTTTCAATATAAAATTTTTAACGTTGGATAAACAAAGGCAAATAGTTTTAAAATAGTTGCAAATAGTTGATTTCAAATTGGGTTCAATCAAACCAGTTTTCTGAAATCGATGGAGATATGTAATAAAAATTACAATAGTTACATTTTTCGCAATAGTTGAAAAACTATTTTTCCAATCTCTAGTAATAATAGACGATTTTCTACATATTAGTCATAAAATGAATCATTAAGAATGTTATTTTAATTTTTAATATTATCGAATATATAAAATTAGTTACTTTTCCTGAATATAAAAACAGTAAAATCATTTTTCAACATAAAAAAGCAGTAACTTTTAAACTATACTGCTTTTATCTACTTAAAATTTTACGTACAATATTCACAATCATTCCAAATTCTTATAATTTCGAAAAGACTGTTTTAAAAAATTATCTACTTCAAAAATAATACAGGATTTTTTTTATTGTTATTATTCTTTAATCACTTTATAATTATTAATGTATCATAGAAATTTATTTTTCGTTATGTGTTCAACAAAGATCAATAAATGTTAGTTACTTATTTAAAAATAAAACTGAATTTTTATTTTGCATTACTGCATTTTACCTCTGACAAAAAACTATTTAAATAAATAAAACAGTTGAAAAAATCAGTACTTCTGTTTTAAAAAGTACAAAGACAGTAAACCACATTTTACTGCTTTTAAATTTCCAAAAATAAAAGACAGTAAGTCACTCAATTTAAGCAATTTGACGAATTGTAATCTAAAATTACACTCAAATAACTTATATCGAAATCATGTAAAAAAAGAATAAATAAATTTTATGAAAAAAAAAGTTTAAAAAATCAAAAACTTCGAGTTCAGTTTTCTTCGTTTTTATTTTTTACACCTTACTGCCCTTTACCTAAGCACGGCATTATATGACAGATCCCTTGAAGTGTTTGACAAGCTATGCATGTAAGTAAACACAAAGAATATTAGAACAGTGGTGATATTATGAAAATTATAAAAAAAAAAATGAATTTTTATCTCTTTTAATTTTCCTCTAAAATTGAACGATTCCGGAATTGTGTGAAGGGTAACTAAATATATATAGGGGGGGGGGGAGTATAAAATAAATTAAATTACATCATTTCAGCTCTTAGAAGATTAATTATCCTAATATCAAAACAGTGGTGTCACTATTATAAGATAGACAAATATATATAAATAAAATTCTATTTCTTCTAAAATGAGTTCTAAAACCCAATCATTTATAAATTATTAATCTAATGAATTCCTTTTTTATTACAGATACTCAAAGACACTAATTTATATCTTCCACAGTTTTTATTTTCAGTATACATACTTAATATCTATCCAAAACCTACTTAAATATGATAATGAATTTGTAATTATCAATCCCAAAATATCAAAGTAATATTCTGTTTCAGGTTTTTTTTATAGAAAAGCGGCAACCGATTAGACTGATATTATATATGGCGGTGGCAGATGTATTTATATTATAGTTTTTAATTTCTTTGTTGTGTTATAAAGATACTGTTTTAGTAGCTGTACATACAATTTACATACTTAATAACTTAAGATGGTGATAGTCGTAACTTAAAATAAAGGTAGAAAAAAACGTTTTAAAATGTATTTATTATTGTAATTTAAATATGACCTACAGGGGTGGACATTATTTAAAAAAACATACTGAATTTTCACATCCTCAGATTGTAATTTAAAATATTAACCCATTAACGCCCTCATTTTATAATTCGCGTTGCTTTCTATGGATATTAATTCACAATATTACTTTAAAAATCAGATGCTAGTAGTGCAACAACCAAAATCTGTTAACGTTATTAGTTTCATGAGTGTTTAAACATGTTTTAATTGCTGCGAATTATTTGTATATGAATAGATGCATGTGATATTATTATGCTAATATATTTTATCCAACTGAAGCATGTGATTTCGAATTTTGTTTAAATCATATGGAATAACTTAAATATACATATAAATTGATTTTTAAATGTAATTTTTTCTAAAAAAAAAATGATATCATAAAAACAGTCTCACATAAAATAGGCTTCAAATCTGTCAAATTTACTCGCACGAATGCACACCGTTATTTTTTTTTTAATATAAAAAAAAGTTTTTGTTATAATACATATATATTGTATGTGTACTTAATTTCATTTAAAAAATTCTTCTCCATGTTGTAGTTTTCTTTTGGGCGTTAATGGGTTAATAATAATAAGAGCATATATTGTTGGTATGTATTCAATAATAACGACAATGTATTAATTACAATTTCCTAGATTTTTTTAAAATATTTTGATTGCATTCTTTGGTCAGCATAATACAGAAAAATATACTAAAATACATATACTAATTATAAAGTTATTAATTTAGATTTTTTTTTCAATAGGTATCCTAATTTCAGAGGAGGCTACTGAATGTTCTTTCTAATGTTAAATGTGTATCATTCGGATTTTAAAGGTATAAATATTAATTGTTTGCAATTCTAAAATAAATTAATTAATATATTGCAGTGACAATTTATTATTAACAGACAAATGGCCATTTGGAATCATCATCTCTCTCTATAACATACCAATTTCAATTGTAATTTAATCATATTATACCTTTTACTATGATAAATATACATTTAGGTAAAAATGACCGCGATCAATGTTTTGAAATGATAATTTTGTATAATAGACCAGGCAATTTGTAATGAATCTTTAAACTTTATAATCTAAGGTTAAGTCTAGTTTTGATGACCTACAGCAATAACTGCATGTGATTCCTCTGATGTTAGTCTACCAACCACACTAAAAAAACTAAACAATAGATTTTTTAAATTCAAGAACGTTATAATAGTGAAATTTGTATTTTTTATCTAATCAATTTTTGGGATACAAAGTAGTTTACAGGGCCGTAACTACCACCGGGGCAGCCGGGGCAGTGCCCCGGGGCCCCCGAGTATAGGGGGCCCCCGAACAAGGAATGTACTTTTTTTACGAAATCGAATTAAAAAAAGTTGAGTTAAACTCATTTTGATTCAACACGGACAAATTTTTTCAAAAACAAAAACTATTTTCAATACATTTATAGAATTATCTTCAACGCCA
The DNA here is from genome assembly GCA_961205875.1 of Sialis fuliginosa. Taxonomy (NCBI): domain Eukaryota; kingdom Metazoa; phylum Arthropoda; class Insecta; order Megaloptera; family Sialidae; genus Sialis; species Sialis fuliginosa. The sequence continues at coordinate 3,518,069 of OY540818.1, read as the reverse complement.
TCGCATAGTACATAAAAATCTACAAAAAAAAGAATGTCTCTCTAGCATTTGTTGCCCACAAGATATTTTTTATTTTTTAATGTGTTTTTTAGCCGTTTGATTTGGAACTTGTCACAATTACTTATTTATAATCATAAGGAATATCTTTTCTCAAAATTTTATTAAAATCGCTTTACTATTGGTCGTTGTAAAACAAAGTACTTTACGTTCGTAATAAAATTGAGATTTTAAAAAATTTACTTTTATAGGGAAATTCATAACAAATTTTAAAATGATTTTTTTATTTTTGCAATCCGGCCAATAGAATTTATTTAAAAAAAAAACGTGCATGAAAAACCGTAAAAATGGTAGTTTTTTCAAATAGGAACAAAAAATTTCGCTAATATGACTCCACTATAAATCGAATTTTATGCAGCTCGATATGAGAAATTATTGTTTGTTTTTTCAGCATTCACATTTTTATTGAAAAACTTATTTTTTTCGAAAATAGTCACATACTTCAAAAGTGTTTAAAAAAAATTTATAAGGGGGGCCCCCTCGATCACTTGCTGCCCCGGGGCCCCCGAGCCTCTAGTTACGGCCCTGGTAGCTTATGCAAGCTATCTCCCTGCCAAATTTCATCAAGATCGGTTAGACAAAATTACTTTCGCATCTATATTATTAATATGGATGTTCACTTAAAATTAACATAAGTTATTAAAACGAGTTACCCCATCCCTGCTATCATAAAAGACCAGATTCCAAATTTGTCATGAATTACGATCATATGTGATATTTTCACATATTCTCTTTACGACGATAGCTCCTCCGACAGTCTGTGGTAGTTGATGGAAATCTCCCGTAGGGAATCATACTATTTTATATCATGATCACTTCAACCTGTCGACCACTAAATAAACATTTGTATGCGAGAAAATATCTTATATTTATTCTTCCTTATTTACTTCTATTATTTGTTTTCGTTATAAATTTTGTACGAAAAGTATATAGAAACGAATATGTTCTATGTCAGTGGGTGGCAGAAGGGGGGGGGGAGGAGCAGTGACTACTTTTTTCCATTTTGGCCTTCCTCGAATCACGTCTATCTGTCGGTCTGTAGACGTTTTAACTTAAAAATACAAAAATGACAAAAAATACCATCTATATATATATAAAGTGTCTGTCTGTCTGTCCGTTAGTGCGCTAATCCGATTTACGTGTTTTTTTTAATTCATAGGTACGTTCTCAGGTTATAGGCTATATTTTGTTACGTTAGGTAACATAACAACTAAGCAAATCAAGTCGGAAAAAAGTTTGCCACTAGCGCGTTCTTTTGCAGTAGGTACGCTGCCTAAACCGTTAAATATTGAACAAAATAATGTAGTTAAGAATTGTGTAGAATAAAAAAAATTAAAATACAGTCCGCGACACCATATGTCTAACTTTTATATTTAAGCCACAATGACTGCTTTTATGTTACAAAGAAAATTAAGAGGGAATGATCACAGGCCGGTATTCTTTTGATTGTCAATTGTTTATTTTGTTTTCAATAATTAACTTTTAAATTTAAACAGAACAAAAATTATTTGTAAGTTTTTGTTCTGATTCGTTTTAGTTAGTTAATTTAGGTATTGATTAGTTATTATTACAATAATAACTAATCGTGTTTGTACTTAATTCAACTATATTTTTCAAAAATCTTAAACAATAATTCCGTAGTCCACAAGAGCGGGCCCAGCTAGTATTGTATATTGTATATATTAAAAGTATAACCAAATCCACACCTGAAAAACTCCTAAACATAATTGCAAACATTCGACAAAAACAAACACTAAAAACTAGTAATTCCGTACAGTTCGCGACTCGGTACACCGGTCGAGTAATCACTAAATTGATTCTCAAGGCTAACATGATCAAAATTATACTGCGGCTGAACCAACACGAGCTGTGTCTTCCGACCGACAGAGAAATAAAATCATTTGTGACAAAAAAATCTAGATAGCTTTGTCACTCGGATAAAGGACATGTTCTCTGCCGTCGATGACAGAGCCGGCCGAACTTCTCTGATTTACACTCCGGCTCAATACGACAGTGTTGCCAGATGTCCAATAATAATTAAAGTACCGGCACCAGTTATGGCCGCTATAAGAGCAAGGTTTACTGTTTTTATGATTGACGGGCTTCTTTTTTGTAATTCTCATGAACTTATGTTACTAATAAAACAAGTAACTCTTTGTTTAATCAATTTAATTACCAAAATCCGCAAATATAGTTTTTTTTTTTAATATAGCCTTTTATTTTGTTTATGTTTTTTCTCCAGTAATGGATAAAGTAAAACCAGTAACCAGACACTTGCTAATGATTACAAAATGATAAGTACTGCGAACAAAAGATATAAAAGAAAGAATCGTCAATGAAACAATGTAAAGCAATTGCTATGATAATATAATAATTAATAAATAAATTATACTAATAATTAGTTTAAATGTCCACCATTTTGATACATATTAGTCGATTGTCATCAAGTCACGCTGTAAGACAGTTAAATGTATATAGATATATTCAGAAGTGGTAGTAATCAAACATCAACGAATATTTCTAATTCAGTACATTCAATTAAAAAATATGCATTGCTGGGGTCATATCCAAGACTGGTACCAGTATCTTATATTACTGTTTTAACCTTAGACAAGAAATGGACAAAATAACACATTACCTAGCGTTGTTACCATATCGCTCCACGAGTCATTGGCGTATCATTCAAATTTTAAAATAAATATCAATTGTTTTGAATTATAAAATTAATTAATAATAAATGTTTTATATTGTCTTTAAAAGTAGTTCAGTGATAATTGATTAACAGAGAAACGTCTATTTGGAACTATCATCTCTCACACATACAATTCAATTTTAATTTATAGTATATTTGCATATTATAAATTTTTAACTGACACTTCTGGGGTAATATGCATGGAAATGGCGAAACTGACATTTAAGAAAAGAAGGCCGCCGTAAAACTTTGGCAACACTTTTATATATGGACTAGCATTGATTGTTATGTACCATAGTTTTTCCTATAATCTAAAGTTTTAACAGTCCATGATCTTTTTGTTTTCGTTAAAATTCAATTAATTACAAATCATGTGTTTCACTTACTCTAGGAGAAGGAGTAACTTTTTTCGTTATAATGATAAGCAATTTCTTATTTCGATATTTTACTAAACTATGAAAACAAATTGAAAAAAATATCTTTGTTAGTTTTGAATACCTATATATTGATCTAAAAGTGTCTAATTTACCCCCGTTTCACCTTATTTATTTTAATTCCACCAAACCAACCCTCGAGCTAATCAATACTTAATAAATAAATAATGGGGGTTACAACAAAAATACATTAATTGGCAAATAAATAAATACAAAACAAATTCTTTTATTTCTTGAAAATGTCCACATTTAGTATTAAATCCTTTTTTTTCAACAATTTTTAAAAATTATCAAAAAGACATATCTATGAGCCAAAAATACTTAAAAAATAAAAAAACAAACTAATTTTTTATCTAAAAATTTTTATAATCATTTTTACAAAATGGCACTAATCTAAAATTATTGTTTATATGACGTCATTATTATTTAAAAATAAATTGAATGTATTCATTGACATAGAGCACATTCTGTATTAACATAATGGTGTAACATTTCTCCAAAACAGTGAGAGAGATGCGGTAGGTTTGGGATATATCTATCTCTTTTTCTAATAAGAATGAAATAGATACTCCTGTTTAAAAAAGGACAAGTATATTCCAAACCTTTCTTTTGACACGACTCTGTTTTCAAGTCATGCTCTATGTTGATAAATGTATTTTACTTTATTAAAAATACAAATAAATCTGGCAACATGGGACAACACGCCCTGGTTCCTCAGCATATAAACACTTCATTGGATTTCAAGATGAATGCCCACTTTGAATATTTTAATGTCGACATATTTTTCAACATGCATTCTTATTTATAAGGAATTTCATTCAGCCAGTGTCGGTGGTGGCTTCATAAATGTTCAATATTCCGATAAGATGAAATTTTATAGTTCATTCTCGATACAAGTCTATTTACAAGAATTTTTAATGAAGATAAACAACTAGGAAGAAGGTAAAATACTGTAAAGATTGGATTATTCTTCGCTTATGAATAACAGAGTTGTCTTTAAGCAGAGCTCCCATATGGAGGGGTTTGACAGGACTCCAAGCGGGTCAAAAAAACTTTATTGAAAGACCTAAAAAAAAAGGTAATTCAAACTGACTGGAAAAATAAAAATTGTCTAAAAAGTCTATAGGAATTTAAAAAAAAAATTTTTTAAATTAACAATGTTTTTTCCTTTTTTAATGTTTTTTTATATTCTAAAAAATTGTAGGTTTATCTTTAAAGGTGCAAAATCAGATAAGAACGGTGGATGGGGTAATACATCCCAACCAACATTAGATTTAGACATTCTTAAAATTACAAAGTAATAAGTATATTCTACGAGAATTTCTAGCCAACTTTTGAAAATCAATACGAACTTTTCGGCCACCTTAACAAAATATAAGGTACTTAAGATAAAGTTCTTATCACAAAATAAATAAAAATACATAATTTCTTTATTTACATAAATGATACGATGAAATTTGGGAGCCCCATACAAAAAAAAATCAAAATCATTTTCGCTCAGAACAGGTATCTCTTTTACTTATAGGGTAACTCGTAAATACAATATAAATAAGCCAGATAAAATAAAACAAACCGATATATGAAAATATGAATTAAAAAACATAATTATTAATTTTATTTAATAATTTTATTTCAACATATCTAAAATAAATACAACTATCAAATAGCCTTACAATTTTATTCTCTATCAAAATATGTCAAGTGATAATCGTACACTGTCCTCACAATATCTCCAATCTCCTTATCACATTCTGTACCTCCAGCTTTCAAATACCATCTGTTCAAACTTTCCTTATCAATAAGATTCCTACCAAATTCTTCCATCTTCTCCATCATTGCTTTTGGATCAAACATGGTCGGTATAAAAAACGAAGAAACATAAAATCCATAAACATAATCACTGCCAAATTTCTTCTTAAACTTCTCAAAACTATACATATCCGATTCTTTCATATCCAAAACATCATGCAACGAATCAAAATAACAAGTTAGAAGATAATCTGATTTGTCTCTTCTAATTTCGTAGGTCCCATTTTGGTATATCAAAAACGATAGATCTACAATAGGAGAACTATAAGTAACCAATTGAAAATCGAGTATTTTCACTTCTATCGGGTTTCCTTCCTCGTTATATCGAAACATAAGATTATTTCTATTTAAGTCTCCTTGGCATAAAACTGCAAGTGGCTCCACTGGCTTCATTGCCGCATAAACGACCGTATCAACCTCGCAGTAACAATTTGAAATATGATCTAATACTTCTAACCGAACGTTCGGTAAATTCTTCTTCAAATAATTAACACCACGCCCAAAGCAATTTCTAATATGATCCTTCTGTTCACAGAAAAAGCTGACAGCGTTTTCTCTAGGCCCATGCATATCGGTAATCCTTTCTACCATTTCCTGCAACTTACCAGGATTTTCTTCTTTGAACTTATAACAGAACCCATGGTACCGGCCGATTTCTTTCATTGCAAGTTCAAGATGTTTTAGAGTCAGCTTTAATCTACTATCAGCCATTTTGAACCCTTTGGAACTGATGTCTTCTAAAACTACAACTGAATTCAACCCTGTGCTTCTAGCGTAGTAACATTTCGGAAACATATAAGTCACACCGAGAGACGGGAAGATTTCACTGTACATCAAAGTTTCGTTATGAAATTGATCTTCCATGTGAAGAAATTCAGGAGAATTCATTGGTATAAGTTTAACCACTAGCTTGAGTTGTCTAATAGAACCATTATTGTATTCAATATCGACAAAATATGGTGTACTTGCCATAAAGTTGTTTTTTGTATCAGGTATTGTTGTCTGGCAATTTGTGATGTCTCCAGATATTTCTAACTTTCCAATTGAATGTAGATGAGGTATTAGAACGTTGATAATCCACTGATCTCTGTCATTGGCAGGTACTGTATCATTTGTATCCATTTTAGGTTGTTTAACTGATTGAACGAACAATGAAAAGTACTCTGCTAAACTTTGCAGTCTCTTTACATACACTGATAAAAAACAGATGTTTCTAGTTTATGTATCAAGGACGCGCGCGTTACTTATTTACTCACCAGGGCCAGATTTAGTACGATTTGAAATATTTTTTTTAGTTAAAAATTATTCAATATATAGTTATGGGTTAATGATTCTGTTCTAGTTTTAGGGTAATTCTGGGTTAAATTATAATGTATGTGTTTAATAGCTTTATTGAGTGAAATAATAGATAGTAAACTTTTAAATATATATTATATATAATATAAACTTAAACTAAAATAAAAACTAATAAATAAATCACATGTTTCAAATAGCGTTTTAATCTTATCACATTTACGAGATATGTATGTTATCATAATGATTAGAACTAAAAAATTTGGATAGTAAAATTAAATACTACTTCTATATTTAGAACTATGACTGTTTTTTACACATGGGTTAAGTTAGCTATTAGCTCAGTTTATACTGCCCTGCTAAGCACAAATGTGGTATCTGACAATTTTGTCAAAATTTAGTTAAGGGGAAAATGGCATTATCTAGCCTGCGTCTTACTAGTGTTAAATATGGTACATATACTTATTTTTTCTAATAAAAATCACCTTTTTTGTTTTCGTAATCTGCATTTTTTAGGCTTGAATTACTAGACTATATTGTTGTATCTGCAGTTTACTAAGAATTGTTTTATATCTACTGTAGTTACAATTTTTAATAATTTATTGACAGTGTTACAAAAATTGGTTCATGTCTTAATATTAAAAATTAATATAAACCAGATTTAATGCAGTTTTACTTTATTTTTAGAATATATACAATAAAAAATTAAAACTAAACAACTAAACTTTATTAAGCCGTTTTCACGTAACTATACTTTACTATGGTATCTGCGTGCAGATACCATAGTTACATATGTCTGTCTAAGTAAAGAGTAGTTACAGTAAAGTAACTTAGTAAAATCAAGTGAGTTTACAAATCTGTAAAATTTTAACTGCTTTTTTAATAGGAAATATTCATTCTATCACATTTATAATTTAAAAAACGAATTCAGTTAAAGAAAATACTTTAGATCAAAACTTTATTTCTAATTTTTAACAAATATTAAATGTAGGACAACAAAAACTGAATTTTCTCTACCTTCATTTAAATGCAGATACCATATTTGTGCTTAGCAGGGCAGTATAACCCCGAACTAAAATAAAAGGACTATGTATATGTTTGTCTTGTACATTTGTTTATAGGTCTGTACATTCCCTTGTAACTTTGTAACGCATTAACTGATGTCGATACCGATAGTATTAAATATATTTTATTCCATACATAGTTTATGTAAGTATAAGTAAAATTACAATATAATATAATTATTCTATGCATAATCTACATAATAGTACGCTACATATGATAAGATAGGAGCATTAGTATCAACATTTGTAAAATTTATTGTAAGCATAAATTTGGTTTTCACTGGGAAAAATGTCACCATAGTAGGACTTAGCGTAAAATCTTTCAATGCTACTACTCCCTAAAAGTGAGGTAGAGAAAAATTTTATTAATATTATTTTTATTTTTTTGGTGAAACAAAATTTCAAATTGAGTAAAGAGCGTACTTTAATCACGTAAGATTTATGGGGAGGAGAGGGGGTCCATAAAATCTTACAAATATTTACGTGGGGTAAGCGTTACATATGTAAGTTTTATCGGTTTCATTAATTCTTTTAATTGCAAACAATTTTGTCTGTTCAAATAAAATAGAAAGACGGGGGAGGGGTAAACGAAATCAAAAATCACCCATATGTAATTTATACACGCTCTCTAATTAAATACTTACTTTTGGTACTGGACAATATTGTGTCACGTTCAGTTTCTTTAAAAATTGTGGTAAAAATATTTTCTCATTTTTCAAAGTTCCACATAGTGTTAGATCTATCTTAATTGCAATTGGTTTATAAGCATTACTGTACATTCTGTAAAATTGTACTATCACCTAAAATAATACCTCGTTTTCATTAACTTGAAATACTTAAAAAAATTAAAACTTAAAAAAATCAGGAGTTCCCAACAATTAATCTATGGTTCGGGTTCGGTTCAGTTTCAAATATAAATTTTGGTTCTGGTTAATGGTTCAAGTTCGGGTTCGAGTTCAAGTTTGTAACTGAAAGAAAATTATTTTGTTCAAAAAAATTATAATTAACAATTAAAACATTTTCTGAAGAAGAAAAACATTAATAGCCTATAAAATATTGCTGGAAAAAAGAGCAAAAATAAAATTACATTTTAAAGATTGAAATCTCTACTTTTCAGATATTTTTTTGCAAATTGAAATGTAATTCAGTTATAGAATTTAATTTTTTTTTTTAATATGTAAATTTAAATAGTGGACTTGATAAATCACATCATATCATAAAATTCAAACAGATATATTTTATAACCTCTTTTAAAAATCATTGGAAAAAAGAATAAAAAGTTTAAAAATAATTTATTGAACCTTTTTAAAATATATGGTTACCGGTTATCCATGAAACCGTTCGGATTCAGATTTAGGTTCGTTTACTTTGAAATATAGCGGTTCGGTTCAGGTTCAGGTTAATGAAAAATACGTTTTATTCGGTTTCGGGTTGAGGTTCAAACTATACCTCTCTAACGGAAAAATAGGTTATTTTCGTTTTATTACAATAGGTATAGTAATGTTATCGACACTGATACAAAACAAAACTAAATACCCTTCCGTTTTCCAGTGGTTCAGCAAAATCAATTAACATATTTACTGCCATCGTTGATCTGTTGAATTTAGAAACTTTTGATGTAAAAATATTAATCATTTTATGGTCGTGTATGTATGGATCAATTTTCTCAAAAACTACACGTTTTTTCACCTAAAAAGATAATTTTTATAATTATAAACATTTATTATATATTTATTATTATTTGATGGCACTAAAGAATATGGCACAAATAAGATAAGTTGCTTTTGATCTAATAATAAATTGATACAGCTGAAGTTTACAGATAGAGGATGATAGTTTCCACAAGGGTTTTCCACAACCACATGTATATTTATTGAGGGAATAATATAAAAAGTCAGACACAAAAGTGTACCTCAGAACCAGACGAACGAAAGTCCAAAAATAACGATTTTAAAATTAAGCCATTAGCTATAGTGGCGCCGGAACCGAATTTATTTGGGGAATTACCCCCCCCTCCCCCCCCGGCTTCGGCACCGCCGAATAGCTATAAAAATTACTTACAAATTAACCAACAATGGATAAAACATATGTATACATATTTTTATTGTAAACAACCAATTTTTGCACTCTGATTCAAAATGCAAGCTTTGTAGCCAGGCAACATACCTCTTCTTTTCAGTTTTATGCTCTCCTGAAAAATTGGTATGATGTGACTTACGTTCTTCTAGTTCTGAGGTACAGAAAAATGAATAGATCTTTCTCGTGTTATAATTTTTAATATCACTTTGTTTCTTCACCAAAATTTGTTGTTCAATTCTGTCTGTCTGTCCTGTGAACCCTCATCATACCAGGAAATAATTATAAAAAATGTAATACATAACAGCCATAGTAATTATGTCATGCAAATTTGTCTCACATATTCTTTAGATTTTTTGTTGTAGATTATGTAAAGAAATAATATACATTTATGTCCGGTATTATAAAGGACCTAGCAAATTTGTTAGCTAGCAAGCACTTTCAAGTGAGATATCAAACTTATATGACAGTTCTTTTGGAGTTTGTTGAAGACTTTGACAAGTTTCTCGCAAGCGTTGTAAGTAAATACCAACGGTATTAAAACAGTGGTGATATTATGAAAATTATTTTGTATGGTGAAAGATGCCAACTGTGTTACAATTAGTTGAAGTGTCACTGCTCTAAATTCCATAACTAATCCATAGATACTAGTACAGAACTAATACCCCATTTGAAAGTAATTGCTAGTTAGCAAATTTTGTTAGCTCCTTTATAATACCGGACATTATACATACACTTTGAATTATTGATAATGTTGATATAACAAACACGATAATGAAGAAGCGTTTAATAAAAGCTGACATATTGAAAATTCTACTGCAAACGTCAGTTATATAAGTACATATGATAGATATCATCAAATTCGGGCGTATTTATAAAATGTGCAGAAAATCATTATTGTAACAACAACAAAAAAGTGTTTTCCGTCGGAAATAGATGTTTTTTTATATAAAAATAGTTATTCAAATAGCATTTATATCTTTTCATCGTATATTTTTAATCTAATGACGATATTCGGTACCTAATGTAGTATATAAATGATGTATCTGATGGTATTTTACATTAAAAAGTTGTAGCTTTAGCTAATAATTATAACAAAAAATAAAGCAAATTAGTAATGATTTTTTTTTATAATTTCGTTACGTGCAATTACTCACAGCTGGACATACACATGATATTAAGGTTTGGGAAAGAATTTCAAACCATACATATATACTATATTTTGATATTTATAAATTGATATTTCATATTAAAATAATTCGGGCAATGCCATAAGGGTTCCGAAGTACGTACTACGTGAAATGTTTGGAACCACTTAAAGGTGCATTTTTAAGTTAAAGTTAAAATATAAAAAAGTATCAAGTTCTACTAATTGAAATCTATATTTTGACATACCACATGCCTAGATATTAAAATAAAAATTCTATGACGCCCCTACCTATAATTCCAAAATTTAAAATTATATTGTTGACTTTAGTATTTGTCATTGGTAGTCCCACCAAAGCCTCGTAACCAAATTTTTTTCAGATTTTTTGAGCCAATAGTTACAGAGTTAGAGGGGGGGGGGGGGGGGGCAAAATAAAACACTGCTTTTAGCCCCCTACAGGCGCCATTTTTGAGTTAGAAAAAAATAAAAATATGGTCAAATTCTACGAATTGAGATGTACATTTTGACATACCACATGCCTAGATATGAAAATAAAAATTTTTAATTCTCTTACACCCCTCCCTATTATTCCAAAATTTAAAATTATATTGCCGACTTTAGTATCTGTCGTTGGTAGTCCCTCCAAAACCTCGTTACCAACTTTTTTTCAGATTTTTTGAGCCGGTAGTTACGGGGTTAGGGGGGTGGGGGCAGAATAAAGTACTGCTTTTAGCTCCCTATAGGCGCCATTTTAGAGTTAGAAAAAAAATAAAAAATATGGTCAAATTCTACTAATTGAGATGTACATTATGACATGCTTGGTATACAATTTTTTTGTTTTTTGGATTTGCTTTAAAGCCCCCTACAGGCACCATTATTGATTTAGAAAAAAAATTGAAAGAGGGTCGAATTGGTATAAAAAAAATATTTTTTTTACCTAGCTTTAGCTCCTTATTGCCCCCCCTGAAAAATTATTTATTCAATAAAGTACATATTTTACTAGAGGGAGTCATTTTACATGTTCAGTAAAAATTTCAAATTTCTAACTTATATAGTTTACGAGCTATTTGGCTTTGAGTGAAAAGGACGGGCGGACGACAAAGTGAGATTAATAGGGTTTCTTCGGAATCCTAAAAAGTGAAAATGTTAAATTTTTGAGATTTGTAAGATTATTTAAATTACAAGTATTTTTTTACAGTCCGATAATTCAGCAGTATAATGGTTACTTTCTGTGCGGGTTTATTATGTATGTGTAAATCATGGAGTTAGAGGGGCGGGGCAGGGCTCTAGTCTAGGGACTTACGATAAGATGTTCTCCTCGAATACAACATTGTATGGGGGCCTCAAATTCAAATTTGATAAAAAAAACAGATGTTTATTGTTTATATATCAAAGACGCGTTACTTACCAGAGCCAGTTTTTTTAATTAAAAATTATTCAATGGTAATGATTATGTTATAGTTTTAGGATAGTTTAGGGTTAAATAATAATAATAATAATAATATTTATTCTATTAATTACTCTAAGGCGAGTGTAGAACATGTCAACAAAAATTGTACAACATAATAATAATAAATAACAGAGAAAAAAATTAGTAGAAGATAAAGAGAGAGAAAATAAAAAATAAAAATATATTATAGATGCAAATTTTAATTTATTATTATAAACTTAAACTAAAAAATAAATCAGTGTTTTAAAAAGCATTAAAATCATGCCACATTATTATCATTAATCATTATCATTTTAATTAATAATTAATCAACAAATACAGATAATAAAATTAAGTAGGTATGTATATAAATAATAATTAATAATACATATTTTTATTTATAACTATGGCTATATTATTTAGTATATGTACATATTAGCGATTAGCTCCGTTTATAATCCTCGATCAAAATAAAAAGGTTATGCATTTGATCTGTATATTTGTTTACATGTTTGTACTTCCTTTATAGCTTCTCTAATGCATGAACCAATTTTATGCATATTTTTGTGAGTACAATAAAAATAGAATGATTTTATGCATAATCTACATAATAGTAACATATATCTGATAAGATAGGAACATTTGTATCAATTGTTGTTAAATTTAATACAACCATAAATTTAGTCTTCACTGGAAATAGTGACACCAAAACAGGACTTAGCGTAAAATTGTACAATATATATGTTCCCTAAAAGTGAAATGATAAAAAATATTATTAATATTAATTTTATTTTCTTATTGAAACAAAATTTAAAACTAAGCACAGAGCGTCTATTAATTATGTAAGATTTTTTTTGGAATAATGGTCCTTAAAATCTTATAAATCTTTAGTGTTTTTTTTATATTTAATTAACTACCTATTACAAAATACGTTAACTGAAAATAGTTTTGACTATCCAAATGAAACTTTACGTAAGGAAGGAGGGGTGGAGGGGGGGGGGGGTCAACGAAAAATCAAAAAATCATCCATACGTAATTAATAGAGATGCTCTCTAATTAAATACTCACTTTTGGTACTGGACAGAATTGCGTCAAGTTAGTTTTCTTTAAAACTTGGGGTAAAAATATTTTCTCGTTTTTTAAAGTTCCACATAGTGTTAGATCTAGCTTCATTGCAATTGGTTTATAAGCATTACTGTACATTCTGTAAAATTGTATTATCACCTAAAATATAATTTATAATTAATATAATATAATATAAATGCTTAAGAATTATCCAAAAACACAAAACAGTAGCATATTTAAAATATATGAGTTTTTTTTTTTATCAATGTTATGTCCCTTTGGTCTAAGCATGAAATAAGACTTAAAAATGACACTACATATGAACGATCGAAAACATTTATCCACGTGGCTTATACCAAAAATACTAATCCATTATTTGAATATCAATATAACATAGATCATAGACATTCTGTATGGGCGAACCAGAGCAACCGCCCGGGGCGCCAGGCCAGATGGGGCGGCGCACAATGGAGCATAAGTCACTTTTTTGGTTCAAATCAGTGTACAGGCTGTAATTTTTGAGTAAACTTTTTGTTTTATCTTTAAATTTTTGTCGATCAATTAAACCCGATTAAGCAAAAAATATAGCTAAATATAAACAATGTTAATTTGAAAAAAAAATCGATTATTTGATAGCTGCTAACTAACAAATACTTATTCAGCAACCCAGAAAACCTTTAATAAGGTATTAGCTGTGATACTAACTAAGCAACTTATTTGTTGATTTATCAATTTTAATTTGTTCATAATAGGGGAAGTAGGTCTCGACGGTCTTAGGGCATTTGATAGTCTTAAAGTTAATGATGTAAGCTATATTTAAAAAAATATATTTGAGTCTGTAGGATCGCGCCAAGCTGAGATATTAATTATTCAACTTATTTGTTAATTTATCAATTTAAATTGACATTTTCGGTGATTTTTTAACATTTTTTTAGGGGGAGAGAGGACGGAAAAATAAATCTAGCCCAAGGCGCCAGATTTGCTAAGGCCGGCACTGATTGTACCGTAACGGAAAAATATAATTATTTCGTTTAATTACAATAAGAAACGTTATCGACACTAATATAAAAAAACACATGATACCCTTCCGTCTTCAATTGTTTCAGCTAAATCAATTAAACCATTTACTGCCATTACTGATCTGTTAAATTTGAAAAGTTTTGAAGTAAAATTATTAATCAATTTATGGTCATGGATTATTGGATCATTTTTCTCAAAAACTATACGTCTTTTCACCTGGAAAGATATTATTTTTAATTATTAACATTGACATAACTAGTAGTAGATTTTGTAAAAAAAAAACAAAAATACATTTATACATACACTTTGAATTATTGACAATGTTGATAAAACAATCACAATAATAAATAAACGTTTAATAAGTGCTGACATATTAAAAATCCTACTGTGAACTTTAGTTATATACGCACATATGATAGAAATTATCAAATGTGGATGTATTTATAAAATCATTTACGGACGGAACTAGATTTTTTTGTTCAGCGTATATACATATTTTTAATCTAATGATGATATTCGGTACCTATTGTAGTATCTAAATTATTCTAAATGATGTATCTGATGGTTTTTTACGTTAACCCTTCAGTGCTGGCTCCGGGCCTCTCAAACCTTCACGAAATTATCAATTTACAATTTCATTATTAACAGAGTGTTAATTTTAAACTTAACAAAATAATATGTAAGAAAAAACAAGACAAAAATATCAAAACAAAATAAAATATCAATAAAAAATAAGGTTAAATTGAAGATATATCTGTCGAAATAATTAACACACAATCTGGGCATTAGGGTGGAGTGAAAAAAAAAATGTTTTGGAATCTTCGAAACTTCGAAAATGTGCATTTGTATATCCTTAAAACACCTTATAAAGGAATTTGTAATTGGATATCATCCTGAGGTTCCTAAATGATTTTCTTTATTAGAAAAAAACATAAATTTTTTGGCATTATATCTCGGTAACGGGGTAAGATATGCGCAATAGTTTAAATTAAAGAGACATTCAGTACCTTTAAAATGATATATGTATAACAGTCAAACATTTATTATAGTTAATCGTTTGAAAAATGTTCTCAAAATAAGATTATTTTAATTATCACAAGTGTATTCAAAAACAGTATAAATTAAGAGTTTTTGTTTTTAAAATGTATCTATATATATTCACCTATTTTATATATTTACCTATTTTTATTATTGAATGAAATAATAAATAGTTATATTTACTAAACTTTTAAATATATTAAATAGTTATTACAAGCTTAAATTAAACAAAAACTTATACATAAATCCGTTATCAAATATAATTTTAATCTTGTCACATCAAAATAAAAGGGTTATGCAATTGACCCGTATATTTGTTTCTATATTTGTACGTTCCAGGGCCGTAACTAGAAGCTCGGGAACCCCGGGGCAAGAGGTGGCTGATGGGCCCCCAAAATATGCAAAATTATTATTATAATTTTGAAGTGAATGACTTTTTTTTTTTTTTTTGATCATATAGTTAATAAAGTGCAGTTAACCTACTCCTTATTACTAAAAAAAATAAGTAATAAGTAATAATTGAAGACCTTCTTTTAAACTCCTAACTTACACAATTTCTCCTATTTACTTATTTCCTCCAATTTTTACGCTGCGAGGGCCCCCTACCTTCGGGCGACCCGGGGCACTGCCCCGGTGGTAGTTACTGCCCTGTTACGTTCCTTTATAGCTCTCTAATGTTTGAACCGATTTCAATAAGATATTTTATTTATTATATGCATATTTTATCAATAATAAAAATAGAATGATTTTATGCATAATCTACATAATAGTAACATGTATCTGATAAGATAGGAGCATTAGTATCAACAGTTGTTAAATTTATTACAACCATGAATTTGGTCTTCACTGGGAAAAATGACAGCAAGGCAGGACTTAGCGTAAAATTCTGCAAAACAATTGCTCCCTAAAAATGAGAAAAAAATAGATTGTTAACATTAAGGCACTCGGAGCAACCGTTTTGCAACGAGAATTGCAAACCAGTTGCGTAAACAACCGTTTGGTGACTTTGCACGTGTAACGTAATGGTCCTCCGCACACGGTGCGACCGAAACAAAACTGATTTGCAATCAGTTTCCAACTGGTTCCGTGAAACTGTGCTTGCAGGTCCAATTTCGGTTTCAGTTGCGTGGTTGCATGATATTTTAGCTTTATAATTATAATAATATTATTATTTATTTATATTTAAAATTATTAGTTAATTATCATTATTCCTATTTAATAATTATCTACATAGTTAGTTCATTCAGAATAAATGATCAGATAATAAACATTAAGGTGGAAAAAAATGTTCTATACAATTATAACCTTCCTGGGTATTCAAGAATGCTTGACATGTTGCCAATAGTAAAAAAAAACTTAAAAACTTCGCGTTTTTTCTTCACGGCAATTCCCATAAAACTGTCGATTGATCAAGATTCAGTCGCGCTCGTGTGCGGAGCGAGGACATAAATCGATTGCAAACCAGTTGTAAAATAATCGCTTCCGCAACTGGTTTGCGATTCTCGTTGCAAAACAGTCGCACCGTGTGCGGAGGGCCTAATTGTTGGTGAAACAAAATTTCAAATTGAGCAAAAAGTGTTCAATTAAGACTTTTTTTGATTGGGGGGAGGGATTTTACGTGTAATTTTTTTAAACAGTTTTGACTGTTCAAATGAAAACTTACGTAACGAAGAGGGGGGGGGGGGGCTGTCAATTAAAATTTCTAAAATCAACCTTACGTAATAAAATACAATACTTACTTTTGGTGCTGGACAGAATTCTGTTAAGTTAGTTTTCTTTAAAAATTGGGGTAAGAATATTTTTTCTTTTTTTAAACCTCCACATAGTGTTAGATCTATCTTCATTGCAATTGGTTTATAAGCATTACTGTACATTCTGTAAAATTGTACGGTCACCTAAAATATAAACTCTTTTTTATTTTTACTTACTCAAAGCAGGCCCGGATTTACCATGCAGGTAGAGTAGGCAGCTGCCTAGGGCGGCAAGAATTAAAGGGCGGCAAATTTTGGTGGAAACTTTGAAAACTTGTTATATTCGTGGGAATTGAATTTGATTTTGATTCCATTATCGATGAGTTTGCCATCCGAAAATCGAGACGTAAAAATTTCAACCCATAAGCAATAATTTCTCTATACATGTAACTGAAACATGACTAAAAAAAAGGTCTTCAGTTTTTATGTTTCCTAATGTAACTTTATAAAAATTTATAAAATTTGAAACTGACGCAACCAAAAAAAAAGATCCTGAGTTTTATATTTTGACATCTATGACTTAAACTGTTAGAATCGAGGGAGGTGGGGGGGGCAATTTTCGCAACTGCCTAGGGGCGGCAAATTTCTAAATCCGGGCCTGATTCAAATTGCTTAATAATTAGAACAAAAAGACAAAACAGTAACTTTTCGTATTTAAAGTTTTGTTTTCACTTAGTATGTCCGATATTATAAAGGAGCTAGCAAAATTTGCTAGCTAGCAATTACTTTCAAATGGGCTATTAATTCTGTATTAGTATCTACGGATTAGTTATGGAACTTAGAGCAGTGACACTTCAACTAATTGTAACACAGTTGGCATCTTTCACCGTACACAATAATTTTCATAATATCATCACTGTTTTAATACTGTTGGTATTTACCTACAACGCGTGCACAAAACTTGTCAAAGTCTTCAACAAACTCCAAAAGAACTGTCATATAAGTTTGATATATCATTTGAAAGTGCTTGTTAGCTAGCAAATTTGCTAGCTCCTTTATAATACCAGACATTAATTACAATAACGTTACCGACACTGATAAAAAAAAAGAAATAATACCCTTCCATCTTCCAGTGGTTCAGCTAAATCGAGTACACCATTTACTGCCATTACTGATCTGTTAAATTTGAAAAGTTTTGTAGTAAAAGTATTAATCAATTTATGGTCGTGGATGATTGGATCATTTTTCTCAAATACTATACGTTTTTTCACCTACAAAGATTTTTTTTTTATTAACATTCACATAATAATTATTCAACTTAAATTACAGTTGTATGGTATGATTTAGCAAAAGGATCTAAAAGCATTAGTGACTGGTGTACACTAGTTTCACTTCAGTAAAAGTCTGGACACCGCGGATCGATTTTTGGTTGATTGTCTACTTACAGCCGTATTTTCTGATATTACCATAGTCCAGTAATTTTAGATTTCAACTGCGAAAAAAGTAGTAGTTCAGTGAATTTTTGTATACACCTTCGTTACAGTGTTATAAATAATAATAAAACATGTTTGTAGCCTAAAAACATTTATAATTTTACTGTTCAGTCATATTTATAACATACATAAGTATACATTAAACTTTAAAAAGGGTGCATTTTATAATAAAATAATTTTTTTTAATTTTTGACGTACCTATTGTTAAATTCAGGCCAATTTAACACATTTTTTCTCTCTTTTCTACTCAATATGTCCGAAGTTTATTTTAGTAGAACCATTAAATAACTTTGCAAAAGCTTAGGTGTAGATTTTGTACTCAAAAAAAAAAAAGGTAATTTTTCATAAATCGCTATGTTTGTAGTGCTACTAAATGTAATTAAAATTGATTTGTTACTCTTCATGTTTTGTCCTGTAATTTTTTCACGTAGAAATAGTCATATGCAAATAGTCAATTGCCATAGAGTGCGTCATACCGTATGCAAATATATAGCTATACTTTCTCCGCGCTCTACCACGAGAACGGTTATTTAAAAAAAAATGGAAAGAACCTCTTTTCTTAAAAATTTAATAATACATAATTTATATAATAACCCCCATTGACCTCCGAGTCATAGGAAGCGAGATATTCGCAAATAACCGTTTTTTGCCACGTTAGACCTTCAATATCTAGCAATGCCGGCACGATATCGTTGGGGACTTTTTACACGTTATTTATAACACTGTAACGAAGGTGTATACAAAAATTCAGCTAACTGCTATTTTTTTCCCAGATTGGGTACATTAATATCTAAAATTACTGGACTACAGTCAATATCATTAAATATACTTACCTCTACTTTATATTATTATATTATTTTCAATTTCAATGATATTTTTTTTATACTTGCTAAAAATAACACACGAATGATCTTATTAAAACACCGATTTGGCTAAAAATGGCGACGCTGTCGATACTCTTACTGGAGTGACTCTAATGTACACTAGGGTGTGTCAAAAAAAAATTACTCTCGTTACGAAATACGATCATTTTTCATCCCTTGTCGAAAGATTACGCTGTAATTCAATTTTAAGAGGTGCAGCAAAGGGGAGTCCCGTTTCTCATTAAATAACTTTAAAAAATTATTCTTTAGTATCAATGTTGATATTACTGATTCATGACAATGAATAAAAAAAATTTTGATTTTGTAGAGAATAAAATTATTTTAATAATAGAATATTAACGTAAAAATGCTGGTTTTTGTAAAAAAATAAGTATTTAAAACGCTTTTAACTTTCAAATCATTGTATTTACACTTATACCTCTCTAGACTATTTTTATAGAGAATTAAATTTCCCATAAAATTAACACTTAACTTATTTTTATAAAAACAATAGATTCATTGTGCCTTTTAGACGTTCATTTTAACAAATAAATCACTTTGAATGTCCCTAACTTTTGATGACTTTGTAGAGAATTTTATCTTCTACAAAATGATTTCCTTTAAAATTTTTCAACAATTATCATGAATCAGTAATACCAACTTTAGTACTAAACAATAATTTCCCCATGTTATTTAAATGGGAAACGGGACCCCCTTAGCAACACCTCTTAAAATTGAACTGCAGTGTAATCTTTCGGCAAAGGGACTTATTTTAGGTCATTAACTAACTTATTTCGTAATGAAAGTGAATGTTCATTTTTTTGACACACCCTAATGTACACTATAAAATCCAAACAAAATTCATTACGATTCTATGGATTTAGACTTCTGGGTGTAAGCCGCGTCGTGTTATCGCCCAACGTTTTGTCACACATTGCAGTAGACATCTTCAGGGCTCTTCTAAAGTGTTTTTAGAAGAGCCCTGAAACGTTGGCCGATAACACGACAAAATCGACGCGGCTTACACCCAGAAGCCAGGATCCACACTATATAATATTTTGTTGTAGATTTTGTAAAAAAGTAAAATGCATTAATACATACACTTTGAATTATTGATATTGTTGATAGAACACACACAATAATGAAGAAACGTTTAATAAGTGCTGACATCTTGAAAATCCTATTGTAAACGTTAGTTATATACGATAATATACATACATGGTATATGATAGAAATTATCAAATGCAAACGTATTTATAATGTGCGACAAATCTGTGCTTACTGACGGAACTAGATTTTTTTTTCGCTAATCAGTTTTTTTTATGTACAAAATAGTTATTTAACACATATCGTATTTTTTTAATTTAATGATGATATTCGGTATATAGGTACCTAATGTACTAGTTTCGAAATATTTATATTTTTAAATACTTTTATCCTGATGATTTTGTGCATTTTTTGTCACGCTTAATTACTCACAGATAGACAGACACATATTGTTGTACTTTTGGAAATTTAAAATAAGTTATATTATATGCAATTTTAATATTTATAAATTCAAAGTGAAAAATGGAAAAAACTTGATAATGGTAATGGATTATTTAAATAACTTTTATTTCTACATATAAATCGGTAGGTTTGTGCCAAATCCGATAGTCCAGTAATATGGTTAGTTTCGTGCGGGTTATATATGTGTTTGTGAATCATAGGGGGAGGGGGGTACTCTAGCGATAAAATGTGGGGCTAGGGTGTGAACATTATTACATTGAGTATTTCCCTCGAAAAATTCCCCCAAATTCAAATTTGAAAAAAAAACAGATGTTACTAGTTTATGTATAAAGAAAGCGTACGTTACTTATTTTCACCAGGGCCAGATTCAGTACGATTTAATTTTTTTTTATTAGTTAAAAATGGTTATGGGTTTAATGGTTATGTTCTAGTTTTAGAATAGTTCTGGGTTAAATATATAAAAAAATAATAATATAATTTATGTGTTTAATAGCTTTATTGAATGAAATAACAAATGTTTTTTTTTTGTTAAACATTTAAATATTATTACAAACTTACTTAAAAAAACTTATACATAAATCAATTTAAAAATTAAGGGGTTATGCAATTGACCCATATATTTGTTTATATGTTTGTACTTCCTTTGTGTAGCTCTCTAATATACTCGTATGAACCGATTTCAAAAAGATATTTTATTACATAATTTAGTACAATAAAAATAAAATAATTTTATGCATAATCTACATAATAGTAACATATGTCTGATAAGATAGGAACATTAGTATCAATTGTTGTAAAATTTATTACAACCATAAATTTGGTCTTCACTGGGAAAAGTAACATCAAAACAGAACTTAGCGTAAAATTTTGCAGTACAATTGCTCCCTAAAAGTGAAAAAAATATATTGTTAATATTAATTGTTGGTGAAACAAAATTTCAAATTATCAAAAACCTTCCGTAATTACCTAATTAAGACTTTTTTGGGAGTGGGGAGGATTTTACGTGTAGTAAGCGTTTTTTTAATGTTCAATTAATTTTTTTTAAACAGTTTTGACTGTTCAAATAAAACCTTACGAAAGTAAGAGGGAGGAGGGGCGGTCAACGAAAATTTCAATTCGTAATTAATAGATACTCTCTAATTAAATACTCACTTTTGGCATTGGGCATAATTCTGTTACGTTAGTTTTCTTCAAAAATTTGGGTAAAAATATTTTTTCATTTTTTAAACTTCCACATAGTGTTAGATCTATCTTGATTGCAATTGGTTTATAAGCATTACTGTACATTCTGTAAAATTGTATTATCACCTAAAATATAAACTCGTTTTTTTATTTACTACTTAAAAAGCTTAATAATTAGAACAAAAAGACAAAACAGTAGCATAACTTCGTATTTAAGAATGTAGAGACTTTGTTTTAATTTTATAAAAAAATTTTTTTTTCTTTTTAGTTTAAGCATATCATAAGGCCCTCTGCACACGGAGCAATCGTTTTACAACGAGAATTGCAAACCAGTTGCGTAAACAACCGTTTGGTGACTTTGCACGTATAACGTAATGGCCCTCCGCACACGGTGCGACTGAAACAAAACTTATTTGCAATCAGTTTCCAACAGGTTTCGTGCAACTGTGCTTGCAGGTCGAATTTCGGTTTCAGTTGCGTGGTTGCATGATATTTTAGCTTTCATTTATTTATTTATTTATAATTAAAATTATTAGTTAATTATCATTATTCTTATTAATAATTACTTATACTTAGTTAGTTCATTCAGAATAAATGATCAGTTAATAAACATTAAATTCGTCAAGGAGGTGGAAAAACATGACGTTCTATACATACATACTATAGTCCTGGATATTCAAGAATGCTTGACATGTCGCCAAAAGTCAAAAAAACTTAAAAACTTTAAAAAAATCGCGTTTTTTTATCACGGCAATTCCCATAAAACTGTCGACTGATCAAGATTCAGTCGCGCTCGTGTGCGGAGCGAGGACTTAAATCGATTGCAAACCAATTGTAAAATAGTCACTTCCGCAACTTGTTTGCGATTCTCGTTGCAAAACCGTGTGCGGAGGGCCTAAGATTTAAAAATGACAAACTTTTTACCACGTGGCTTATATCTAAAATACAAATACATTATTTGAATATCAATATAACATAGACGCATGGTTCATATTTCCATAGTTTTCACCATTTTACTGTACCGTAATGGTAAAATAAGGTTTTTACAATAACGTTACCAACACTGATATAAAAAATACAATACCCTTGCATCTTCCAGTGGTTCAGTCAAAACGAGTAAACCATTTACTGCCATTGTTGATCTGTTAAATTTGGAAAGTTTTGTAGTAAAAGTATTAATCAATTTATGGTCGTGGATGATTGGATCATTTTTCTCAAAGACTATACGTTTTTTCATCTACAAAGATTTTTTATTTATTAACATTCATATAATTAAATTATAGTTGATGGTATGATTTAGCGAAACGATCTAAAAGCATTAGTGACTGGTGTACACCATAAAATTCAAACAAAATTCATTACAATTCTAAATCATGTGTCGGGAATTAGCGTATATCAGTATACCTTAAGGATGTATGGCAGGTATCTAATTTCAACGAGAAATAGTTGAAATTTGGAGAAGTTACTCCTTTATAAATCGTAAGTATCCACACAAAATTTCAAAAGGTTTTACAACATAGTCTCAAAGTTATTATTTTTTTAAATTATGGCAGAATGATGTATTGACGGTTAAAGTTCAATAAAACACATGGTTCAAGCATCGAAAAAAATCTGAAATTTTCACAACACGTCACTTACATATTTAGCAACAAGTTTCATAAAAAAAATTATACGCATACAGAACTAAATTGTGAGAAAAAAAAATTATTGCTCAAAAATATTTAAAAAAAAATGGAGTACTGAAATGTAATTATTTATTTTTATTATATATTTTTTCATATATGTAAGCATATGAAGTATTAATATTATTATTTTCATTATATTTGTATGTTCCACATACCTACATATGTTCCAAATAGTGTTATTTAAAAATATTTTAATTTATGTCATTTATGACAATAAAATACTTCTTTTGTTTTTATATCTGACAATGAATTCAGAATAAACATTTTTTGTATTATCAAAACAAATATAATTTTTTTGACTAAAATTCTAAAATAACAGTCAATAATGGGAAATAAGGTTTTAAACAAAAATATTGATATAGTTTATTATGTAGTATTTGACTTTATTAAAAGCATTTAAAGTGAATAATTCATAATTTGATTTTGATCATTCATTTCATCTGGATTTAGATTATTTTTGACTCAGAATTAGGGCATGTAAACCGGTTTTAACCGACACCGGTTAACCGGTTTTTTGTTAAAATTTACCAAAACCGTAAAACCGGGTTTTTCCCGAAAAACCGAAAGTCAATTATATATATATTTTTTTGTTTCTTTAAGTGACAAATAATTTTATTTTTTTACTGTTATTCATGAAGTATTTATGTTGTGAATTTATTTAAATTAAAAAAGGGGGACATCTATAAAGTAACGCGTAATGTGTAAATAAAAATACTATAGCGGAGTGAATGGAATTTGAGGGTCATTCCTGAAGTATATAATAATATGTTAATAAAGGAGATTATACCATTTCAAGTTCAAATTTAGAATAATAAATTTCAAATTGAGAATTGTAAATTCCACATTTGAGATGAAAATAAATAAACAATTTATTTCAATATAATATAATGTTTTATAAAACAAAATATATTTACTATAGCTGCAATTATGGCCTCCACATACTATCACGAGCTCCTGTTGAATTATTGGCGAACCCCATAAGAAATTTTTTCTTGTCCAGCCTTTTTTTTCGGTCATTCAATTAATAATTTAAATACGTAAATATAACATTCGCTGATTTTTATTTTTGCTCGCCGGGCCAGATCCCCCTTAATCCTAGACTCCCAGGCTAGAGCCTTGTATACTTGTATAGGGTTGCAATTATTATTTAACTTATTATTGTTACGAATATTTATTAATTAAGTTAACATATATTAAATATTTTTAATTTCTTAATTTTATTTAAAATCAGGCCCTCAATTATTTACTATTGTCCAAATTAACAAATCATAATTAATGGATCATATAATAATATATCATGAGTGACATATCGGATATAATTAACAATAATTTTCGTGATATTTTTTCCTACAATATTTTTTAGCTACTGTAAACGAAACTCAGTTTGAGTCATATTTACTGTCTTCACCTATATCACTTTTAATATTAGCTTTTAAACTATCTTTACAAATTTAAAATTAATAGTTCCCAATTTGTAGTTGATAAGTCTCAATTTGAAATTGATTATTTACAATTTGAAATTGAATAGTCTCAATTTTGAAATTGATTATTCCCAATTTGAAATTGAATAGTCTCAATTTTTAAATAAGTTTTATTTTTTTAATATTAAAATATTATTTTATTTAAATTTAAATAGTTTAAAACATTTTTTAAACTTAATTGAAAAACCCGACTAAAAACCGGTTAACCGGTTTTTCACTTTATGAAAAACCGATAACCGGTTTTTGAAATTTTATCGGGTTTTTGTATGCCCTACTCAGAATGTACATACATCCTTAAATTTAGAAAATATATAAATTAATAACCTGTAAATGGCGCCCAATTTAAATCTGAAGGTAAAATTTGAACACACTATATAATTCTTCAGGGCCAAGATCACCGTGGGGTGATCTTGGCTTCTGGGTGTAATCTCCTCTAAAATAAAATCCCTTCGTCCACTGCAATGTGTGACGAAACATTGTCCGATAACACGACAAAATCGACGCGACTTACACCGAGAAGCCAAGATCCACACAATATAATATTTTGTTGTAGATTATTTAAAGAAATAAAATGCATTAATACATACACTTTGAATTATTGATATTGTTGAGAGAACACACACAATAATGAAGAAACGTTTAATAAGTGCTGACATCTTGAAAATCCTATTGTAAACGTTAGTTATATACGATAATATATATACATATGATAGAAATTATCAAATACAAACGTATTTATAAAATGTGCAGGAAATATATCCTTACTGACGGAACTAGATTTTTTTTTGGTTAATCAGTTTTTTTTATGTAAAAAATAGTAATTTAACACATACCGTATTTTCTTAATCTAATGATGATATTTGGTAGGTACCTAATGTTGTTTCAAAATATTTATATTTTATATAAATACTTTTATCCTGATGATTTTGTACATTAAATTTTGTCACGCACAATTACAGATAAACAGACACATATTGTTATATTTTTGAAAATAATTTCAAAACAGCTAGAATAAATTATATAATGTACAATTTTAATATTATACATATTTTATATTGAAAATAATTCGGGCAAGACATACACGAGTGTATGCCATAAGGGTTCCGAAGTACGTACTACGTGAAATGTTTGGAACCACTTACAGGTGCATTTTAAGTTATAGTTAAAATATAAAACAGCGTCAAGTTCTACTAATTGAGATCTATATTTTGACATACCACATGCCTAAATATCAAAATAAAAAATTCTATGACGCCCCTCCCTATAATTCCAAAATTTAAAATTATATTGTTGACTTTAGTATTTGTCGTTGGTAGTCCCACCAAAACCTCGTTGCCAAATTTTTTTCAGATTTTTTGAGCCAGTAGTTACAGAGTTAGAGGGGGGGGGGGGATAAAACACTGCTTTTAGCCCCCTACAGTCGCCATTTTTGAGTTAGAAAAAAATATGGTCATGTTCTACGAATTGAGATGTACATTTTGACATATCACATGCCTAGATATGAAAATAAAATTTTTATTTTTTTCTTAAAAAGTTTTTTTTATTTTTCTCTTTTGAATGGGGCGTATCTTTGAAGTCCATAATGAGATTCTGATAATATTTGTATGGGACCACCGCAGGAGTATACTCTTTCAAACAAACAGAAATCGTCCAAATCGCTGCATATTTCTCGGAATTATGCCCGAATATACATAAAACATATATATTGTTGAATTGAGAACCTTCTCCTCGGTTAAAAATATGATGAATTATTTAAAAACTTAACAACTTAAATAAAGTTGAGTTCTGTCATCACTACACAAAAACCTGTATACAATATTTGAACAAATAAATAAAATAGTTTTTAAAATATTCGACTCATTTAAAAGATAAAATCGTACATAAGATTAAATATCTTGATACTAGATTCCGTGGAGATATGGTGTGTACATCTTATCTTTTCATCACCCATTCATAACATGGTCGGGGACTCTCTGAGCGGCGCTATACAGTCAACTTATCATATGCACCAGAGGTACTAAACGTAGGGGGCTCATTAAGACTCTCAAACAGTCGTAGAAAAAGATTTCTATCTGTGTTTGTGTATCCCCTGAATTTTTGCCACACGCATAACTCGTGAACCACTGAACCGATTTTAATGAAACTTATAAAAATTGTACGATATAAAAAACATCAATCAACCTATTTTTTTAAATATCTCAAAAAATAACGGATGATACGTGAAATTTTTATATCTATATAAGTACCTACGGAATGTAAGGATTTCATCGTAATTCACTTCGCATTAACAGTTGAAAAAGCATCGTCAGTTAAAACATGGTTAAAACACCGAAGACGGAGGGATTGAAAACAAAAGAAAGCGTGATTTGTGGAACGTAGAGGAGATAAAGTATTTTTGGGATTTATTGTTAGTACGCCATCGAATTTATACTTCAAATCGGAATTATAATTCCAGCTCATAGACATAGAGAATGGACAGTGCATTCTGTATTAACTCAATGGTGTAACATCTGTTCAAAAAGTGACAGAGAGATGCAGTGTAGTTTGGAATATATCTACCTCTTTTTCTAAGAATCTGATTGGTAGCTTACTATAGTTCACGGTTATTTCTGTCAGATATATTTTTGTATATCTATCTTGTGATAGAAATTTGCAAAATTATGAACGGATATTCCGGGAAAATAACATTTTTGCTACCAAAAATATTAAATATATACTAATAAAAAATAGTTTTAAATCAATTCCCATGTGGTTGCTTGCTACAAAATGATGAGGTGGATTGCTACATTTACAAACAGCACATACAAGATTTACTTAACAAAATTTTAAATATTTTTTTTGATATTAGAACAAGATATTAAAATTGGTTAAAAAAATTCGAAACTTATATTATTTAGAAATCAATAATTGTTTATTTTTTTAAATGAAATTTTTTATAACGTCAATTATTTTAACCTCTTTATATACATATAGTATAATAATACCATATATTAATCAACAGTAGATTAATATATGATAATATCTATGAATATTTTTAATGTTCGGGACTAAGAATGAAATAGTTACACTCCTGTTTAAAAAAGGACAAGTATATTCCAAACCTGTTTCTATCTCTATCTTTTGACACGGCTCTGCTCTCGGGTCAGATGCCTGGTCCATTCTCTATGTCTATGTTCCAGCTGATGTTACTTATATTCGTATGTGTAAACAGCATCGCTTAAAACGGTTTAACTACATCGGTTATAGTAACAACTGCGCTGTGTAAACGTACTCTATCCAACTGAATTAATATAATTTAGTTGAAGTTGTGCATCACTGTTGTGTCCGCATTGACAATGTTGTTTTGTCTCCGAACCCATGGAGTGACCAGACTCAAACATGACGCAACCTGACTTGTTATTTATTAAAGCAGCGGTACCTAACTGTCCGCTGAATTAATTATATCTACAATATGAAACATTTCTCCAATATTGTTTAGATGGGGATTTATACTACACAGTTTTGTACGATTTTTTTATCAATCCAATTTGGATATATTTAAAAAATAATGTTTCCTAAACAAGTTGTATAAAGGCCACCACCAAATCTGCAGGGCCGATTTGTAGAGAGGTAGAGTGGGGGTAAATCGAGTACTTTTATAGTAATGTCCAGTATTATAAAGGAGCTCGCAAAATTTGCAAGCTTGCAAACACTTTTAAACGAGGTATCAAACTTATATGACAGTTCTCTTTGAGTTTTTAACAGATACAGTTTCATGCGCAGTAAGTTGATTTTTACTGTTTTAACTCAAGATTAGTAAATACACTTTAGTAAATATACTTTATATACCTTTGTTTTTACTTCGTATGCATGAAACTATCAAAAACTCCAATAGAACTGTCATATAAGTTTGATACTTCATTTGTAAGTGCTTGCAAATTTGCGAGCTCTTTTATAATACCGGAAATAAGTAGTGCTTTTTATATATAATCACCCCGACTTGATCTTACGCGACCCAATCTGCAGGGACCCTGCAGATTGAATCGTGTATAGAGACCTTAATATTTAAATATAAAATATATGCAAGAACAAAAACTATAATGTAGGTAATGCATATCAAGCAAGCTTTGCATCCAGATAAAAGCCGCAGCTGTCAAGCGTCGCAGGTGGCTGTGAGACGTACACTGTTTTATTGCTCCACGTCAACCCCCACCCACCCTCCCACCCACACAACGAGTTAACCCCATGTAATATAAACATATCAAACAAGTATAATATTGTACAATTAAACGATTTATATGTATGTACATATGTATGTACGTATATTCAATTTTATAAAACATTGGTAAGCTACTGACACCAGTCTTGGACGCTTTAAGAGCAAGATATACTTTTTTGAGTTTGACGGGTTTCTTTTTTGTAATTATCATAAACTCATGTTACTAACAAAACCAATACATATTTATTAAATTTTACAATTTAATTATCAAAGTCCATTTTGTTCATGTTTTTTCTCCAGTAATAGCAAAGATACAACCAGTAATGAGCACGCAGTAATGGACACTTGTTAATGATTACAAAATGATAAGTACTACGATACAAAAGATATAAAAGAAAGAATCGTCAAATTTGAAACAATATAAAGCAGTTGCTATGATAATATAATAATTAATAAATAAATTATACTAATAATTAGTTTAAATGTCCACCATTTTGCCACCTATTGGCCGATTGTCATTAAATCACGCTGTAAGACAGTTAAATGTATACAGATTAATATTCAGAAATGGTAGTAATCAAATATCAACACATGTACAGTCACCTGCATTAATGGTCTTGCAGTTTGTATTCATTTTCGTTTATCACAAACTTAGTAGGCTCCTCCCTTTTGATTATTATAATATTTAAATAATTTCTCCATGTATCAAACAAAGACAGATATTTTGAAATTCATTTGCTAGATAAAGAACTACTGTTCGTTTATAGTACTTATATATATTTGTGCAATTAAATTATTATGTAATCTATTGAAAATTGTATAGGTAAATTTTGTGGCAATAAATATTTGATATTTCGAATTTTAGTATTTAAATATATTAAACTTGATAGAAAAAGATAACCGATGATGTTTCTCTTTAAATTTGGAATCTGTTGTAAGCGATTCTAGCCTTTAGGGTGCCAGACGAGTTCTGCAGGCGACTGTACCTGCATTAATGGTCTTGCAGTTTGTATTCATTTTCGTTTATCACAAACTTAGTAGGCTCCTCCCTTTTGATTATTATAATATTTAAATAATTTCTCCATGTATCAAACAAAGAAAGATATTTTGAAATTCATTTGCTAGATAAAGAACTACTGTTCATTTATAGTACTCATATATATTTGTGCAATTAAATTATTATGTAATCTATTGAAAATTGTATAGGTAAATTTTGTGGCAATAAATATTTGATATTCCGAATTTTAGTTTTAAATATATTAAACTTGATAGAAAAAGATGATGTTTGTCTTTAAATTTGGAATCTGTTGTAAGCGATTCTAGCCTTTAGGGTGCCAGACGAGTTCTACAGGCGACTGTACATTTAATTAAAAATTTGCCATTACTGGGGTCCTTACCAAAACTGGTGCCTTTACCTTATAGACCCAATCTACACTATATCTCTTCTTTTGTGAAAAATCGATTTTCGAATCAGATGCACAATCCATACACTATGTCTATAGATACAACAATAGACATACGTCAGTTTTCTCCCGATTGTTTTATTACCTCATGTTTGTAACCCCCACCCACTGC
Source organism: Sialis fuliginosa (assembly GCA_961205875.1). Taxonomy (NCBI): domain Eukaryota; kingdom Metazoa; phylum Arthropoda; class Insecta; order Megaloptera; family Sialidae; genus Sialis; species Sialis fuliginosa. The sequence continues at coordinate 3,487,268 of OY540818.1, read as the reverse complement.
GAGTTCACACAAGAATGCACATTCGTCTTCCTTAGATGTGGGTGAAAATTGCATTTTAATCACGATTATGGTATTTGCATAGAGCGAGAGAGACGTGATGGGTTTATTAGACGTCAGGTTTGGCTGAGGTGTGCCGATTTTATGAACGGTCTATGTCTGAATGAAATATTGCTAAACATTTGGAATGCGAAATAAATTTAAATAATAATAATGCTAGTTTTTTTTTGAATGAGATAACTGAAAAACTGAAAAGTCAAAACAACAAACTTTTTTTTGCTTTCTTATTTTTGTTTAAACAGCAATTATTAAATTTGCCTTATTAACTCACCGCGATATTTTTTAAAACTGTTCTAGTTTGAACAAAATCAACTTTTTTTTAAATGCAATATTTAGTACGAAAAGAGTCCAACTGAATTTTATTTTCAGCTTTTTTGTCGGTTTTTAAAAGGCAAATTATTTTTAAAAATAGTTTTTATTTTTAATCAGGTGCAATTGATAAAAAAAAACAGTCAAATGCGAGTCGTGCTTCGCGTATTAGTGTCTCGTACCGTATAGTTATTTTATATTAGTGTTTAGTTTTACCGAGCTAACAAAATTTGTTCAAAATTTGTCAAATACGAATCGTGCTTCGCGTATTAGTGTCCCGTACTATATAATTTATTTTTATATTAGTGTCCGGTTTTATCCATCTAACGAAATTTGTTATATACCAACTCCCTCGAAGTATTATGAAGTGTTTGACAAGTTTCTCGCACGGACGGTAAGTAGACGCCAATGGTATTAAAACAGTGGTGATATTATAAAAATGATCTTGTACGATCAGAGTCACTGTGTTATAATAAGATCTAAATTTTATAATAAATCCATAGATAACAACAAAGAATAAATACCCCATTGAAAATACTTGTAAGTTATAAAAAAATTGTTAGCTCATAATTTAATTGAATTTTAGCAAAGTTAAGAACCATTAGTAATATTTAATAGTTCATCTATTAGAATACATCAGGCCTGCACAACATACGACCCGCGGGCCGCATGTGGCGCGCTAGCACCTACTTTGCGGCCCACGAAGACTTTGGTGAAAATTCATAATATTATAAATTCAAAATAATATTCCCTATAGCTTATTGATTTATATTATTATGAAAGTTATACACATATAGACTTATTTCCAACGGATGGATTATTTCCAAAATAAGGGGGCTAAATATTGACATTATGAGGTGAGCTTAGAAAAGTCACTGATTGGTTTTCAGTTTCAACTTTTCTTTTTCAAATACCTATATTTTTTGTTGCAGATTAGTAATTTAAGAGAAAAACTAAACAATTTTTGTTTGGAACATTTTTTCTGAAAATGTCAATTTTTTATTATAAGGAGCAAACCAAAGAAAACTTTCTGGATTTTCCATACTTTTTTACTCGAAAATTACCTATTAATTTTTATAAATAATCGCAAGAGGTAAAAAGTACTTATATTTATGCAAAGATTCTCACAAAATTTTTTTTTATTATACAATACTTATACATAATTCAATTTTTTTTTCAAAATTTTAAATTTTTTTCTTTATAAAACAGTTGTATATAAAAATTAACAATAAATTTTAAAAGTAAATTCTCCCTCAGTACTTTTTTAATTTTATGATTTTTCTTAAAAGTTTATATTTTTCGAGTAAAAAATTTTCTTTCGGCCCGCACAAGTTTTTCATAAAGTATTACAGCCCGCCTTACATTTTGAGCTGTGCAGGCCTGTCTGTCTGTGAACGATTTTCTCAGTAACTACTGAACGGATTTTATTCCGGCTTTCACTAATGGATAGAGTATTTCTCGAGGAAGGTTTAGGTGTACAATTTTTTGATATCTTCGCGTACAATAAGTGAAAATAAGTTTCAATAGGTTAATTACAGTTATACTATTTATTTTTATAAAATTTTAAAAAAAATCATATAAGTCGATAAAAAATAATTTTTTAAATATCACCTTTCTCTGAATAGCATTGAGACATCCAATTTTAAAATTTATTACAAATGACCCCTCCTTTTTCCTATTCACTGTCCTTCTCACCTCATATATATATATATATATATAGATATCAATCACATGTAATTATTAATGAAAAACACGATAAAAAATAAATGACCATTTGATAATAATGTGTCGTGGCAACAGGCAATATCACAAGATTTATTTAAACAGTGTCTGCAACGATACTCAGCATCTCAACGCAATAACTCCAGCGCGAAATTGTTATCTCACAACATTACTGTGTACCGTGTGATTAATAATTACATGCGCAAATTGCAATAAATTAAAAACATTATACAGGCTGATTGCAATGACAAAGTCTACGAACGTATCGTAAGATTACTGCCATAGACATACAGGTGATTTACAACTAGTGTAAAAAAAATAACAGTAGATGGAGGATGTAATTTTAAGCAAAAAACCTTATGTGAACACTGCAAATGCAAAGTGTGTTATTTTGACACACCTAAGTGTGTCATTTTCTTGTAGTCATATTTAATCCCTTTTTTGGTGTGTTCTTTTATAAACACACTTTAAGGTGTGTAGTTTTAACACGTTTTTTGAACACGCTTTGTAGTGTGTTAGTGAATTAACACACTACAAAGCGTGTTATTGTAATAAATCTGTAAACCACATTTTATTAAGAAATTATTATTGAACAAATATAAATACAATGATTTTAAATAATATACACTACATAATAATTTTTTTCTTCTTCGATTAATCAACCACATAAAGCATATCTAAATTCATTGTAACAATTTTATTCTGGTACGATATTATTATCACTTTTAGTTGATGATATCAAAACAATATGGACATCACTTTTATCCGAAATTTCATCTACAATTCCACATCACATATTTTATTATTTCTATCCGGGTCTTCTTTTTATAAAATAATTAATTTTCCCTGTAGCATCATCTTCAGAATGCTGTCAGTTGTAGTTGCGTTTATTAATCCTTGACGTATCAATTCTACACCCGATATATCGTTTTGTGGTGAATATTTAATGCACTTACACATTTCACCTATCAGACAATAAACTTTCTTTTCTATATTAATTTAATATACACATATTAATTCAATCAAAATGGCGAAAGATTATGACGTGACGTGAATGTCAAACGTTCTATACTCTATATGGCAAAAGAGTGAGAGCGAATATGGTATCATGACTATAGAGGGAGAAAGATCGAATGTATATAGGCTATATTCACCTATATTATATTCTAACACACCAACAAGTGTGTTTATTTTCAAAGTGTGTAATTCTCCAAAAAGTGTGTTTGTAGATATTAAACGTGTCATTTCAACACACTTAAGTGTGTAAATAATATTTTTGATTATGATTTATAAATTATTTTTTACACACCAGAAAGTGTATTACTCTTTTAACACGGATAAGTGTGTCAATAAACACACTTAATCTTGACTACACACTTATGTGTGTCAAATAACACACTCATGTGTGTTTTGTAACACATTTTGGTGTGTTTTTAACAAACTAGCATTTGCAGTGAACCTATGTCTGGAAATTCTTCCTGAGGGAGCTACAGTCTTTTACCCAAAATTAATGTTTATTTAATATCTAGAGAACCCATTGTGCTACAGTCAGGCCCGGATTTAGAAATTTGCCGCCCCTAGGCAGTTGCGAAAATTAACCCCCCCCCCCTCTCGGAACTAACAGTTTAAGTCATAGATGTCAAAATATAAAACTAAGGATCTTTTTTTTTGGTTGCGTCAATTTCAAATTTTATAAATTTTTATAAAGTTACATTAGGAAACATAAAAACTGAAGACCTTTTTTTGTCATGCTTGAGTTACATGTATAGAGAAATTATTGCTTATGGGTTGAAATTTGTACGTCTCGATTTTCGGATGGCAAACTCATCGATAATGGAATCAAAATCAAATTCAATTCCCACGAATATAACAAGTTTTCAAAGTTTCCACCAATATTTGCCGCCCTAGGCAGCTGCCTACTCTACCTGCATGGTAAATCCGGGCCTGGCTACAGTTATGAAATTTGATACAGGGTTTGATATTAATAAATGTTATCGATTTCCAGTATCAAATAAAAATAATTTGTCACGTATTTTTTTGTTCTTGAATTTTTTCCTGAGTTGGATACTTGTAGAAGATTATATGATACAATACACAAAAATATACTTTGTTTATTTGTCATAAGATCAACCGTTTTCAAAAAATATCGAAAAAAGAAAGTACTGCAAAATTTTACTTAATACCGATGCTTCAAGTTACACAAAATAAGTTTATATTTTTGTTCTATGATTAAAAATAAGATAAAATGTTAATATGTATAAATATACCTCCTAATACTTATCATCATAGAGTTATAGCCAGTTGTATTACTATTACACGTATTTTACTAACATGATTAAAAAACGAAACTACAAATGGCTGTTTGTTGTTAAAAATGCAGTTTTGGAGGTATATTTGTATATATCTAACTTTTATATTGAAGCCACAACGACTGCTTTTATGTTACAAAGAAAAGTTTTAATGTTGGGTTCTGTTTACGTGGACTTATGATCTGCAAAACATTATCGAAATAAATGAAATGATTTCATCGTCATTTAATGTAGATATAATTTTCCCTTTACAGCATCCAATTTACTTAACTTTCTTCGCAACTTTTACATATACTTAAATCATCGCGAGGAACTTTACGTATACGTTTTAAGAAAAATAGCACGCTCGGACTTTAAAAGAAATAATTTATGACCCACCCTGTATATATATAAACATCACATTGATACGATAAATCAACAATACATTTATCAATATACACTCATACGGAAACAAATAAAAAATGTTATAATTAATGTTGTTTATGCACGTTACTTATAAATGCCGTTAATGATTATTGTTGCGACCACGCAGCGGTTTCGGGTCGCCCACTATTTGTATGATGTACGCGATATCATTTGACCGTATATATATTTTTAGATAGTTGTTACATCTTCCTTTTATAATTACACAACGTCCTCCCCCGTCTATTGATTTATGTTTTACATTTTTGACAAAACAATCTAAATACATTCCGATGTTAAACTTTACTGATATGTAGATCCGTAATAACATATATTTAAGCCTTGACGATGGGCCTAAGCTTGGTCCAATTTGTTGTTTTTTCGATATTGGTCCCAGTCTAGACAAACCTTCAGATACCGAGCTTCGGGTTACCTATTTATTACCCAAGATTGGGTCAACTCTGGGTCAGCCTTGGTACGACAAGCCTTGGTCGAGTCTTAACGAAGTTATTATTTGTATCTTGGCCCAGTGTTGGCTCCAGCGTTGGCAGAAGCCTGGGGTAGCTGTTACCAGCGATTTTATTCAAGTAGAAGTTAGGTTATATAGGATCTGTCAGATATAAAACCCATGAAGAAGAAACAGAAGAAGATTATGTACTTAATACAGAATTCTGTTATGATAGGTCGCGCATATATGTAAATGTCACACATCATTTTTTTTATCTAATAAATTTTAAGTAGCTTATGCCCTTCCTCAGGATGCAATTACACGCTAGATGTCTACGCGTACAAATGTCACACACCCATTTTTTTATCAGTCGCCTGCATTAATGGTCTTGCAGTTTGTATTTATTTTCGTTTATCACAAACTTAGTAGGCTCCTCCCATTTGATTATTATAATATTTAAATCATTTCTCCATGTATCAAACAAAAACAGATATTTTGAAATTCATTTGCTAGATAAAGAACTACTCTTCGTTTATAGTACTCATATATATTTATGTAATTAAATTATTATGTAATCTATTGAAAATTGTATACGTAAATTTTGTGGCAATAAATATTTGATATTCCGAATTTTAGTATTTAAATATATTAAACTTGATAGAAAAAGATGATGTTTGTCTTTAAATTTGGAATCTGTTGTAAGCGATTCTAGCCTTTAGGGTGCCAGACAAGTGCTGCAGGTGACTGTACATATACATATAAATATATAATGTAATAAAGAAAATTTATAATAAACTGAAATGTCGGATAATCCGAATTGTTGGTTAATCGAACTTTGATATTTTTTCGAAATCTTATAAAATATTTCTAATAAGACTTGAGTACGGCCCTGTGCAATAACCTCTTATTTTATGAATGACGAACTGAAGTATCGGATAATCCGAATTGTTGGTTAATCGAACTTTGATATTTTTTCGAAATCTTATAAAATATTTCTAATAAGACTTGAGTACGGCCCTGTGCAATAACCTCTTATTTTATGAATGACGAACTGAAGTATCGGATAATCCGAATTGTTGGCTAATCGAACTTCAATATTTTTTCGAAATCTTATAAAATATTTCTAATAAGCCTTGAGTACGGCCCTGTGCAATAACCCCTTATTTTATGAATGACGAACTGAAGTATCGGATAATCCGAATTGTTGGTTAATCGAACTTCAATATTTTTTCGAAATCTATAAAATATTTGTAATAAGATTCGAGTACGGCCCTGTGCAACAATCCTGTTTGTGTTACATCATGTAATAGAGTGAATAAATGATCGTTCAAGTTTAATTCATTGCAGATTTAGTACGCATGCGCAGTGGAATGTTCAAACAGAGCCATGTGGGGTCCAACATAACTCTTGCTTCCTCTTATCTTTTTACTTCATTAGCCGATGTATTTATGTTCTTTCCGATAAATAGATGTGTTAAAAACCATTCTCATACCCGTTGTTATTGTTTTATATTTTGTGTAATTTACATATAATGATGTGAAAATAAAATACAAATATCATGTGGTGTGTGCATGTATTATAATGAGAGAGACGTTGGTCGATGTGATTTATGCTTAATAAATTCTATTAATTTTTCTTTAGTACATTTTCTTTTAATTTTAATATACTATAATGCATTAACCCTTTGAGTCCCACTGGGACAATACTATAACCCATTTTATGAAAAAAATAGTTCGGTATTCAAAGGGCTAAAATAATTTTTTCATGTGTGTCTTGTTTTCTTTTGTAAGGTTCCGTGCCTCAAAATGAAAAAACGAAACCCTTATAGGATCACTTTGTGTCCGTCTTTCAATATGTCCATCAAGACCCTTTTTTCAGTGTTATCTATATCAAATAACAACAAACTGATAAAAAGTCCTGTAAAAAATTCAAAGAAACGGCCTTTCAAAGCGTATTTTGAATTTAATAAATTTTTTTTTTCATAAATTCGTTTTTACAAAAAAATGAATTGAACATAAATTATAGATATAGATATTACCTACATTTTTTAACTTGACCATTTTTCTCTATTTTGCACTGTTTCAGAGTAATTTGAAAAACTAAAAAATCGACGTAGGTAAACATCCGTATCCGGTTGAAAGATCGTTTTCAAAAATAGGACGTTTTCTTCCCAGACAAAAATTAATCTTAAATATAAAATTTCAACCTTCTGCGATTTGTCGTATTTGAGTTACAGCGCTTACAGACAGACAGACAGATAGACATCATGGCGAAAATAGTCAGAATGGATTCAGAGAAGGTCAAAATAGATAATTCCGTCAAAATCCGGAGTTCGAAAAAAATCGGCTTCACTATACTTACTTCTACTAATGTATATTTCATATACATGGTATAAGAAAGTAAAAAAACCAATAATCAATTGTTACAATTATTTATCTATTTACAATCTACATATAATGCTAATGATAAGAGATACGTGGTTCATCCTTTATCTAGAAATGTTGAATGTTAATACGTCTATCGAATACGATTAGTTATGTTAATACTCATTTATATCTAACAGTTCATGTCGATGACTTTAATTACTTATTATCCACATCTGATGCGTGGAAACGTTTCATTGAAGCTTGTCAAACAACATGTTCACTAAACTCCAGGGGCGTCACATGTGTGGGGAGAAATTCTAACAAAATTCATATATTATTAATGTAATTGGTCAACCATACAAATATTATAAATACGAAAGTTTGTTTGTCTTTCACGGCTAAACCGCTGAACCGATCTTGATGAAATTTGGCAGGGAGATAGTTTGAATCCTGAGGAAGGACATAGGGTACTTTGAATTCTGAAAAATTTATTAAATAAAAAATTTATGTGACATTTGCATGCGCGACCTGTTTTATCGACTATCATAACAGAAATCCGTATAACCTAACCTATCTTTCATGCGAAGTCGTAGGTAACAACTAGTACTTTATAATTATCTTTAGATTTATGGGTTATTAGTTATAGTTAAGAGGGGGGGGGGGTAAAGGTTGTAATTATTTAGATTGTTTTTGTTAATAAATAAAATCTTGACATTTTTTTCACCGCTGCCCAAACTAGTAGTTAACGAGTGCGAACCCTTGCCTCTGTTGCACTCTTAGAAGAGCCCTGAATATGTCCACTGCAATGTGTGACGAAACGTTAGCCGATAACACGACCAAATCGACGCGGCTTACACCCAGAAGCCAAGATCCACAACATTTTATCATATTTTAAAATAATCAAAATCTAACATAAAATAACTATTTTATTTAACACATTCTTTAGACTTTTAATTCCTTTAAAATATTTTATGGTTACGCCACTGGCTACCTAGCCTTACAGCTTGTCACCGTCTCTCATTCATCTGTTGAAATGTTAAATTCCCTAAACACTGCCTGCCCATTCATAGTTGTTCTACAGTTATGTATAACCGTCAATGAAAATAATATAATTAATATTCCTCTTATTTGAATATTCTATCTAATAAGTTGTTTTGTAGTAAATTTAGTTACTTTATGTAAACAACCAATCATGTTTTTAAGGTGATTATAGTCTTTAATTTTGTTTTAAACATTCTACGTGGGTTTCGACAACAAATTTAGTTGTAAGTAATAAACTAATTTATATTAATTATCGTTCATATTGTCAAATTTCAAAATTTATGTTATTTGTATAAGTGAATAGACAAAAGATATATTTTTAATGTAAGTTTAGTTGGTTGATTATTCATCTTTGAGTGGGAGCTATATAGAAATACACCCTCAGCCTACAGATTTTGAAGGAATAACTTTTCAAATGAAATCATTACTTCATGGATTTGGAAGATATTTTTTTAAACTGTATATTTAAATATATTTAGGTTTTCATTTAATTTTTTAAAGTAAGAAATAAAAAAATAATTTAAGCTCCATTTAAAAATGAATTATTATTTTGCCTCCACGCCAAATCGAAAATAAAATGATAAAAATATTGTTCTCCAATTTCAAAATTTTTACTTGATCTTTCCGTTGTTTTAGTTTAAAACAAACACTTTTCGTTCCATGTCCGTCTGTCTGTGTGTGTGTCTACTGTCTGTCTGTCATGAACTGATATTAATGAAACTTGGTTGGTTGGTTGGGTCTGGCTTGAGGACGGTCCCATTTTAAAATCGTGTGTAACAGGAAGGGGTGACATCTCAAAACAGTTATTTTTTAAGATATCTCAAGAACGACACAAGTTACGTGAAAATTTTATAGAATCTTTTTGTAGAGCATTCAAATGGTCACCACAACTTTTGTAGTAAAATATTATGAAATTGTTAAAAAAATTAAAATATACAAAAAAATAATCAGGTGCGTATTAAAAAGAATTTCGAATTAATATTTTGCTTCCTCGCAATATCGAAGATACGAGAAGCTATGTGATCCTCACAGATTGAGACAAAAAAAAAGTTCTCCAATTTCAAAATTTTAAATTGATTTATCCGTTTCAAGTCAAGACAAACACTTTTCGTTCCGTGTCTGTCTGTCTGTCCGTGTGTCCGTCCGTCTGTCCCCTGAATCCTTGTCACACGCATAACTCATAAACCACTGAACCGATATTATTGAAACTTGGTCGGATGGTTGGGTTTGGTTTGAGGACGGTCTCATTTCAAAATCATCAAAATCGTGTGTAAGGGGAGTGGATGACACCCCAAAATATTTCTTTTTTCAAGATATCTCAAGAACGACACATGTTACGAGAAAATTTTATAGAAAATTTTTTGTAGAGCATTAAATTTCCTATAATTACGTTTGTTGTAAAATATTCCCTTACAAAGATTTATCTCAATTTATTAAAAAAATTCGTGTTTTGTTTTTCTAAATTGATATTTGATTGGATATATTAAATGTCATTTTGACGTTTTAAATGTCATTTCGGCGTTTTAAATGTCACTTTGACGTTTTAAATGTCATTTTGACATTTGTATAAATTTAGATTTAGATTGAAATTGTCAAAAAATAAAAATATATGAAAAAATATTCAGGTGCGTTTTAAGAAAAATTTCGAACTAAGATTTTTTAGTAAAATTTGTATAAAAATTAAATGGTTAACCAATGCCAGGCAATTTATCTGAACACTATCGGTTTTAGTGAATTTAGCACGAGGAAACACTGTGCATTTACTTGGCAGATGTTTTTTATTAAATTATACAATAAATAAAAAAAATATACTAAAATTGTTCAATATTTTGGTCCATCTCTCACGAGGAAATACTGTGCATTTACTTGGAAGATGTTTTTTTGTACCCCCCCCCCCCCCCATCTACGCCTCTCATAGACAATATCCAACCGGAGCATTTTATTATTATAATATTGCTTACATTGACGCCACTGACTTCAGTAATAAACAATATCTTTGTATGTATTTGTCACTTACTAAAAGTAATTCGGACATTTATATCCATTTGTTTTAACACCCAATAAAATACAGAATTCCAGTTAACTCTTGCACTTAGGTGTGTGGGTGTGTAACGACGTCTTTCACTCGAATGAATAAATTCACTTATGGTTATTTTTACGGTCGGGATGTGTCAGGTGATTGTAAAACTATCATTGATGGGGACCACACCAGAATTCTGTATTTTATGACGCTTTTCACTGTGTAGTATGTAATTTAAGTAGGTATCTGAATAGCTTTTTATAAGTGATGATTTGAAGAATGAATATTGGATAGCGAATTTATATGGTAATTGTTTGGGTTACTCATATTTGGAAGGTGCGCAGTTTAAAGTATTTTGTATTTTTGTTCATTTTTTACACACCAAGTAAATTCACAGTGCTACCTCGTACTAAATTCACCAAAGGTAGTTAATTATTATTGAACAATTTAAATAAAAACCGATAAAGAATTCAGATAAATTGCCTGGCATTGGTTAACCTGGTGCACCTGATTATTTTTTCGTATATTTTTAATTTTTTGACAATTTCAATCTAAATCGAGATTTGTGCAAACGTCAAAATGACATATGTCAAAGTAAATATTAATTTAAAAAAAAACGATTTTTCTAAGCAAATTGAGATAAATCTTTGTAAGGGAATATTTAACAATTAAAATTAAAAACATATGTCGTTGAGATATCTTAAAAAAATAAATATTTTGGGTTATCACCCCCTCCCCCTTACACATGATTTTGATGATATTGGAATGGGACCGTCCTCAAACCAGACCCAACCATCCAAGTAAGTTTCGTTAATATCGGTTCAGTGGTTTATGTATGTATATATATTGCCGTTAAGGCAAGTAACATATTGGTCGAATTTCGACCATAGGCGATACTATGTATAGTTTAAGAGATAGATTACGTCTGCCCACCCCTTATCCCCACACTACACGTCTGTCTATTTTTTTATCATCTACAGATCAAAACCTATCATCCTTCAAAAAATTCAGCAATGCTCAAATGAGACAATTTTTATTTAAAAAATTGCATGTTTGAGCGCGTCTGCCCGTATCACCATCCTACGCGTCTGCCTTTGTTTTTTCGGTCATCTAGAGATCAAAAACTGCCATTATTAAAAAATAAATCATCTTTGAATGCGTCTGCCCATTGTACTTTCACTATCTAACTTTTCATAAAATAACTCCCTGTGGTGATTTTATTAGTGCTCACATGGTGCAAAAATGCACTTTTTCTTTACATGTTCATTAAGGAATTAACCCCCTTTTTATCCCCGGGTGTGGAGGTTGGGACTATTTTTCCCATGATGTACAACACATGAATAAACGATTTCCATAAGTCTGCCTAGTGCTCAGATGGGGCAGAAAAATTTGTCATCAGCTCTTGAACTATTAGTATTTACTAAAGTGTACATATTTACTAACCTTATGTACAAACAGTAAAAATCAACTTACTGCGCATGCAAACATCTGTCAAAAACTCCAAGAGAACTATCATATAAGTTTGATACCCCAAATTTTTGCTAGATAGTCTGTAATAGATACCAACGGACATTGAAGTATTTTTAATTTAATTTATTTTAACCTAAACGAAACTTAAGAACGCTAAACCATAATGTTTAAAACAACCTTGATAACCATTACGATAATTTTATTATCATTATTCTCACACAATGAACGATTATAAATTCATATCTCACAGAGATATTATCAGAGATTAAAATAAAGCAAGTCTCATTGCGATCGAGTATGGATGTAAAAACAAGATCCGCTTTAGTAGAGAAGAATCTCTAACGCAATGGTGGTCGGCATTGACCCCTGACCCCGCCCGCTCTGCACGTGTTTATAAGAATTACTTACGCGTTGTCAATCAACACTCTCAATACACATAAATAATATCTGTACACAAGCAGGTACGTATACAGCACATACCACAATTAATGATACGATAGAGATACGTTCCAGAAAATACAGGCGTTGTAGGAATTTTTTTCAATGATTGAGGTATTGACAAAATATATGTTCTATTTAAAATAATATCTGTACACAAGCAGGTACGTATGTATATAACACATACCACAATAATAGGCAGTGACCTTTTTTTACTCAATTTTTGCTTTTATACATTTTTTCAATTTTTTTAACTACACAAATTAATATAATAACCGTGCATGTACATAAATATTTTTAACACTGTAGTGGCTTTAAAAAATAAAATATGTTGAAAATTTGGTTTTATATTTTCGAACCCATTACAATAACATCCTTAAGCTGGGAAGTTAAAAATAATCGCATGTGTAAATATAACTTGTATGATTAAAATTTCCTTTACATTATTGTACATAAATTCATACCAACACAATAGTAACAAATTACAGATGTATTTTATTAGAATGATTATGAACTTTAACATAAACTTATACTACCAGCATGGCTTTGTATGAGATACGAGCGGCGATCCTGAAGAAGCAATTCCCATTAACATAAATATTACACCACTGCTATGAGTGGCATATTTAATGTCGTATAGAAATTCCTCCGAGTCGTACAGAAGTATGTACATATATACAGCATAAATAACATATGAGCAATTCCGGAGTCATAACGACTAATACTTCTTTATCCTGATTTTTTAATTTTGTTCAATATTTTGTGTATTAGTACGTCTGGTTCGTGGCAAATAAAGCCAAAACGCTGCACTTTTTGATTGGGGTATGCCACTTTCTGTGGTCATATATAAGGTCAAAAGAAAGATTTTTAGATGGGGAGCCACTTTAAAATCCATGTAGAACACTGTTATATCGGCTATTAAAGATGGCCCCCACCGTTTTTATTAAATTGGCTGTATCTCAGCTTCTAGTCATCCGATTTCAATTTTCTTTTGTTTATTTTAAAGTTCTTATTAAGAAAAATAATTTTTTATCATTATTCATTATTCTCTAAATTTTAAGGGTTCCCCACAATTCTTCGAAATCTGAAGATTTTACTTTTCTTACGAACTTCATTGTTATATAACTTTTTTATTGTGCCCAATATCATTTTTTTACCTTGTATAAAAAAGAAAGATATTTTTTTTTGCGTTCCATTGATAACAAGATAATACTGTTTTAATTAAATTCTTTGGAAATAGCATGTTAAGAAAAATAGACTATTTTTGGATCATTCCATGTCAAGTTTACCTGTATTGGTTTCTCGGATTCGAGATTTTGATGGAAATGTACATTTATACCTTCCCTGAATCAATTCTGACTATTTTTATCATCATGTCTGTCTATCTGTCTGTGTGTGTATCTGTTTGTCTGTAAACGCTGTAACTCAAAAATGATTGTATATGCAGTCAAACAATAAAAAAATATATATTTCATATTAAATTATAAAATAAAATATATAAGTTTTAATTAAACTAAATAAATTACTGTTAAGTAAGCCAAAAAACAAAGAATTTTTAAATTCAAGTTTATCATTACATTAACACAGTGGTATCACACACAATTTTTAGAGGAGGGAGTGGGGACTGACACTCAGCAAACAGAAGTACAATTATTTACAATTATTGCATATCTCTAAAAAAATCAGTAATTTCCTTATGTACCATAACTGTAGTTATAATCACACCATCAATAAGACAAAAAACCTGTATATATTCAACCAAAATTATAACCGTGAAAGCCTTCAATTGTAAGAATTATAAAAATAATTAGTATTAAATTTAATAAAATAAATCCCCTACTGCACTATTTGCATATCTCTAAAAAATCATTAATTTCCCTATGTACCATAGCTGTAGTTATAATCACACCTTCAGTAAGAAAAGATCCTGTACATATTTAACCAAAATTAGAACCATGAAAGCCTCCAATTGTAAGAATTATAAAAATAATTAGTATTAAATTTAATAAAATAAATCCCCTACTGCACTATTTGCATGTCTCTAAAAAAATCAGTAATTTCCTTATGTACCATAGCTGTAGTTATAATTACACCTTCAGTAAGGAAACATCCTGTACATATTCAACCAAAATTAGAATCGTGTAAGAATTATAAAAATAATACGTATTAAATTTAATAAAATGTATCTCCTACTGCACTGTTTTATATGCACGCCACTGGGGTAGTGTACCTTGTCGCAGGTCATCTCCGTAACCCGATCCTCTGACCTGACATTGCGGCAGTTGTCCGGGACCTGATACCATCGTTACAATTATTTATTGTTCTTATGAATTGTCTTTGTGAGTACCTACGGTTCGACAAAGCGGCTACTCCGCGACAGTCAACAAAGACATTGCATGTTGTATATTTTTAGATCAAAATTAACTAGGTAGGGGATTGTATACAACAGATTTGAGCTATTTAGAATCTAAGCGACTAACTCATAAACTGCACATTCTGTATTATTAACATAAAGTTCTTTTAATAAATTTTCTTATACTTACGTAATATTGAAAATAAACAATATGTACAGTGAAATGCAGAAGTGGTCGTACAGTTTTCATTCAAATTCGTTTATCACAAACTTAGTTGGCTTCTCCTATTTGATTATTATAATATTTAAATTTTAAATATTTTGAAACTCATTTGCTAGCTAAAGAAGTATATATTTGTGCGATTAAATTATTATGTAATCTACTGAAAATCGTATAAATAAATTTTGTGGCAATAATAATATAATTGATATTCCAAATTTTAGTATTTAAATACCTATGTTAAACTTGATACAAAATTAATTAATGAAATGGACGATTTAAAATGATGTAACTATATAAGCACCGCCTTAGAAAAGGATAACCGATGATGTTTGTCTTAATATTTTTGAATCTGTAATAAGCGATTCTGACCTTTACAGTGGCAGACAACTCCTGAAGCCCATTGTACGTGTAAATTCTTACATAAACAAATATTTTTGACTAACTGATAAAAAATTGAAAAAAAGGAAAAAAAACGTCCTCTATAACTTT
This sequence comes from Sialis fuliginosa, assembly GCA_961205875.1. Taxonomy (NCBI): domain Eukaryota; kingdom Metazoa; phylum Arthropoda; class Insecta; order Megaloptera; family Sialidae; genus Sialis; species Sialis fuliginosa. Next base: position 3,471,621 of record OY540818.1, on the reverse strand, counting down.
TATTAGAAACATTTATTTTTATTATGAATTCTTTCAAATATATATATTTTTTAATTAAATAAATTAACAATAATAACAACTTAATTGTATTAAAAAAATATCATTTTCTCAACTTTTCAATTTCTTGATTTTAAAAACAAACCTGTATAATAAAATCACCATTATTTAAAAAAAAAAGTTTTATTTTTATGTCGGAAACTATTAAGGTGCAGTGGGGTAAGTGCAGAAACGGGGCAAGTGCATTAACGGGTTCTTTTTATTATAATACGAGTGAAATTGTAATAGCTAATATGTAGTGAACTACTAAAAGTTAATACCAACTTGTTTAAAAAGTTCACTACTCCAAAACTAAACAACGTATCTTGATGCGGTAAAAAGCATTTTATACTAGGCGTATTCGCAATTCTGCTCTTGCCCCATAGCATATGAAATAATGCTTCAAAGCGTATTTAACTACCGGTAATGCACTTGCCCCAAAAATGGGGTAAGTGCACTGTAGTTGACATTTTTTACAATTTCCTATCATAATGCAAATATACAAAGAAAATTGGCGTCCTATTCAATTTAAACTAGTCAGTAATAACTGCACCATCATTTGATACCGAAAATATTAAGTATTTATATAACAGATTGAAAATATATGGGTTCAAAGTCAAACTATGCAAAAAACCGGTCTGAACTTACCCCACTGCACCTTATAGCAGGGTTTCGAACCGGAACTGAACCGAAAACCAGAAAAACCGTTATTTTTTGCCGGAACGAAAACCGAAACAGAACCGAAATAAAAATATCGGTTCTTTCGGTACAGTACATGTTAAAATACGCGCGTTCGGACTATCATACAAGTACCATAAAATATTCTAAATTATGGTAGAAAAAATTTTTTTAATACAAATAATTTTTTTTTAATTAATCACTCGGAGCTGAACCGAAAACCGAAAAAACCGGAAAACCCGTTATTTTTTGCGGAACGAAAACCGGAACCGAACCGAAATATATTTTTTTACTCGAACCGGAACGAAAACCGAAACGAAAAAAATTACGGTTCGAAACCCTGCCTTATAGCAACTGACAAAAAATGTTGTAAACCATATATTTTTTTACTCGAACCGGAACGAAAACCGAAACGAAAAAAATTACGGTTCGAAACCCTGCCTTATAGCAACTGACAAAAAATGTTGTAAACCACTGTCCTAATCCTAACTCAAACAATCTAGATAAAAGTACACGTTTTAAATTCCCCATCTACTGTATCTGAGCACAGACAAAATGTCACACACGAAATACATAAAAGTCTCAATTTGGTGTACGCACACTCGACACCGGAGACATCTAGCGGCAGATCGCCGCGTGTGGCGGTCGCTACACCGTCATTTGTTTGTGTGTCATCGCGACCCTGATCGTGTCTGCGTCTGATTAATTTATCCATAGATAAAATACACCAAACATCGATTGAAATGTGTTTGGATTTTATCGACGAAGATGGTGGTCGTAGACAAAAAATAGTGGTTTTATTTTAAACCAACCCAAATTCTTCCACGGGCCGCATTGACAACCTAAAATTTATCGAGGGCCGCACATGAACAAAAATAATTCTAAAATTTGTTCAAAAACTAAATAATTTTTTATTTTTCCCTTTTGAATGGCGTATCTTCGAAGTTCATGATCAGATTATGATAAAATTTATATGGGACCATCTCAAAAATATGTACTCTTTCAGACAAAAAAAACGTCCAAATTGGTGCATATTTGTCGGAGTTATATACACCCATACATATATAAAATATATGTATATATAATTGATTAAATTGAGAATCTTTATTTTTTAAAGTCGGTTGAAAAAATGGGACCAAGCCGGAAAAAAATTTATTTTTTATTATCATAATTCAACTCACTGACAAAAGTACTACTAAAAGTTAGTGGCACCAGTCTTGGCAAGGACCCCAGAAATGGAACAATTTTAATTAAATGCACTGAATTAGAAATATGTGTTGATAATATAATTGATATTACTACCATTTCTGAATATTAATCTATATACATTTAACTGTCTTACAGCGTGATTTGATGACAATCGACCAATAGGTGTCAAAATGGTGGACATTTAAACTAATTATTAGTATAATTTATTTATTAATTATTATATTATCATAGCAACAGCTTTACATTGCCTCAAATTTGACGATTCTCTCTTTTATAACTTTTGTGTCGTAGTATTTATCATTTTGTAATCATTAGCAAGTGTCCATCACTGCGAGCTCATTACTGGTTTTACCTTTGCCATTACTAGAAAAAAAATATGAACAAAATAAAAGACTATAATTTGATTTGGTGACTTTAGTAGTTAAATTGATTAAATAAAGAGTTACTTGTTTTATTAGTAATAAAAAAATAAGCCCAGTAATCCAAAAAAAACGAAAATTTGCTCTTATAGCGGCGATAAATGGTACATTTACCTTATTATTTAGTAGCAATCTTAAAACTACAACAGCTAGTATTTAATATTAAAAAATATATTTTATGAGCATCAGAAATAGTTTTATATCTCTGAAATGTAATTTATTTTTACCTGTATTTAAAATATTGTAGTTAATAGTTTATAAATAGTGGAAAGTAATTCTGTGAAGTAACAGGTGCATTAAAAGACATATTGGGTGTTAAATTCCACTGGAACTGGATTTTAAACACTTGACATTTAATTATAAACTAATTAATGGAGCTTGTGATGTAGAAAATTTAGTGAACGACATTTTTAATGTGGGTTGACAACCGTGAAAATGCAACGTTTTGTATTAATAACGAAATAAATTCTATAATTATTATTGTACACATTATTTCTTTTAATATAATACATAAATCAATATCGAGGCTTCTGCGGTGATCACTCTGTATAAATATACTATATAATTTTTATATCTTCGTGTTTTCTAATCTATTTCTAAGAACTCATTTCCTAACAATCAATTTATTAACTAAAGAATTATTTATTTTTTTAAATTATACAAGATTTTTGAAAGGGAATTGACCGTAAATATAAAAGTTCACACTTCTATGTATTTTCTTTTTGAGTTACAGCATCTACAGATAGACAGACACACAGACAACGGCCTAACAATATAGTTTCTTATAATATATTGACACTGGCATACACTAATGTATTAACCCACATTATTTCCAGATATCACCGTTTTTGATGCATGTTGCATTTCTTTTGATTGGAAAAAAATAGTTTGGCGTTTCGATGGTAAATTAGATACATTCGTTCTACGTCTTATTTTCTTGAATTTTAGTCGATATTTGTATGACGAGTTGAAATTCACTGCAGGAAATTTCACTAAAAAATTTAGAATTTTTTCGTTAAAAATATGTTTATTGTATAGAAAATGGCGTGAAAAATTTAAATTTTCAAACCGCAGGCCTGTATCTCAAACCGTTCTTGAAATATAGTCTCTCAAAGTTTTAGTTTTTTCAAATTTTTGGAGAAAAAAGGCCATAACTTTTGAACGGGTGGTCAGAATTGATTTTAGTTGACGGATTTGAAATCAGCGTGTCATAATCTATATAATGACATGTATAATACTTTAAACTCCGAAGAAAAAAAATTCGTCAAAAATCGACATTTTTTCGATGTTTCGCGAATTTTTTTTTTCGAGTTTTAAGGTATCATACATGTCAATATATAGAATATGACACGCTGATTTCAAATCCGTCAACTAAAATCAATTCCGACCACCCGTTCAAAAGTTATGGTCTTTTTTCTCCAAAAATTTGAAAAAACTAAAACTTTGAGAGGCTATATCTGGAGAACGGTTTGAGATACAGACCTGCGGTTTGAAAATTTCAACTTTTCGCGTCATTTTCTATACAATAAACATACTTTTAACGAAATCAAAAATTCGAAATTTTTTAGTGAAATTTCCTGCAGTCGACTTCAACTCGTCCTACAAATACAAGAAAATAAGACGTAGAGGTATTATAGTTTTATAATTGAGCGTGTAAATTAATATTAAATGCTATTTTTGGTTAAAATGTTTGAGTTGCGCATAAAGATGAATATTCTAATAATATTTTTAAATTATTTATTAACTATTTTGTATTAATTTGCCGATAAAGCAAGGGAAGCACTGCTTTATCGGCAAATTAATACAAAATAGTTAATAAATAATAAGCACTGCTTCCCTTGCTTCCATGAACGCTCCGCCACTGATAAATAGTCGTAGTTATTTAGATTTAAGTTAGTGTCTTTAGGACTCCGATGATGATAGCATTGCTATTGAAACACGTGTAAGTCTACAATTTTATTGTTAGGGGATTTGTATTTGATTAGCTAAAGAGTTAAATGATGACCCGAGATAAAAAAATACAGTATCCCAGAGTATTCCGTATGTCACTGAGAGAGACTCGATGGGAGACTCTTGAATGAGAGACTCTAGTCTCTGTACAGGAGACGCTAGTATTCCAAAGAATGATCCAGATTTATGGGTATTTTACGCTTTTTAATTCGAAATAAAAAGGGTAAACTTCTTGCACCGCCAACTGAGATACAGTTATCCAGATTAACCTCACATTATTTACACACCAACATTTGTATTTAATTGTTGAATGACGTCACTAAGTACGCACTAATTTGTGACAAGTTGGTATGTTTCTGTGGAAGTCAATCCGGGGATTACATCGCTAATGCCCGCCGGTAAGCAGCTTACTTGATGTGACATCTTGTTTTGGATAGTTGTCAGACGTACATGTGACCTTCGCTAAAAGGAATATATGTATGTATTTTTAGATCCGAGAATGCATATCACGAAAATAGATGTGGTATGTAATGGATACCATACGCTGATACTTTATGTTTGGATTGGTTTCAGATCTTCTGTAGATTGTGGTTAGAATTAATCGAGAGGAAGAATGTTATTTATTAATTTTTATACATTTGAGATTTTCTTAATGTTAGATTCATCTTATCAGTAAAACTTGTGTTATCACCACAACTAACGTCCATTATTATAAAGGAGCTAAAAAATGCGTTAGTTAACAAGCACATTTAAATGTGGTATCAAACATATAAGGTACTGGCACCAGTCTTGGATATGACCCTTATTTTTAAATTAAACGTACTGAACTAGAAATATTTGTTGATATTTGATTACTACCATTTCTTAATATTAATCTATATACATTTAACTGTCTTACAGCATGATTTGATGACAATCGGCTAATAGGTGTCAAAATAGTGGACATTTAAACTAATTATAAGTATAATTTATTTATTAATTATTATATTATCATTGCAACTACTTTACATTGTTTCAAATTTGACGATTCTTTCTTTTATATCTTTTGTAATCATTAGCAAGTGTCCATCACTGCGTGCTCATTACTGGTTTTATTTTATCCATTACTGGAGAAAAAACATAAATAAAATAAAAGGCGATAATATAATGAAACAATCACAAAAAATTACAACAAACATTTTTTTAGCTCGCAAAAAAATTTCACAAAATCTGTCAAAACTAATAATAATTATATTTTTGACATATTTCAAAATAGACTTAATAAAATTTTATAAGCGGTAGATAAAATTTATCTACAATATTTGGTCGGTTATTATTAATAGTTTAGTTAACATAAATATTTCATTGAATATTTAACAAAGTGCTTGATAATTCGTACAAGAATGCGACAAAGTGGTGGATAAAAGAATACTGTGGGATGGTGGGGCAGATTAGGGACCCGGTGGAACCCACGCACTCAAGATTAAATCGCAGCCTCTGAATCTCTTGCCTAATATTACGTATATGATTAGTCCCATGATGGACATGTGAAAATCTGTTTAATAAACAACACATCTGGGCAGGTTGAAGCACAGGACCGTACTCAGAACATTTCTAATCTAGTTCATTATATTATACTTCTATATCAAATTCATTTGTACTAGTGTGTAAACATACCAAATCCATAGACAAAACAAGCTTGGGGTGGGGTGAGACCCTTTAGGTCCACACAATCAACTTCCCAACACGGTATGATTATAAATACTTGAATACTGATTATTTATTGTTTCCGTATAGTTTATGTGAATATTTTTTTTATCCTATATGAAAAATTTAATGGAATTGGTCAGAAATAAAACTCACCTTTGTATTATCAATATTAATTCTCTAATATTCTAATGTCAATAATATAACACACATTTTTAGAATAACTAATTTGACAATTTAATAAAATTGCATTTGTTTTTATAGTAATTGCATTTGTTTCCAAGGCAACATGAATTATAGACTTATTTATTAGTAATTCAAATTCAAATTTTGAGGGTGGTTTTCGTCTTTCATCCCTTCTATGGCTGTTTAGGTACGTATAACAAAAAAAATACTGAAATACATTTTACATTATTTGTATTGTAGAATATTTATGCTAAGTTTCAAGTAAATCCGACCAAAAAAAACTTTACACCTCTTTTTACCTCCTTAGAGGTTGAATTTCAAAAAATCCTTTCTTTCAGATCATACGTCAAGACGCTTCGATTGGCACCCCATCGAAGTCAATAGCATTTTTTATTTACGAGATTTCGTGAACGTAAAAAATGACACACCCAGACATCTTTCTGAAAATAGTGTAAATATACTATAGTAACCTTAAAACATACAATTATGTTGAAATTTTTGATTTTGATTTTCAGACCGATTACAATAACTCCCAGTTGTGAAGTTAAAAATATATATTGTTGAATCGAGAATCTCCTCCTTTTTTAAAGTCGGTAAAAAATGTTCTTCTTTAAACAATATCAAAAATAGTATACAAAATAAAGAAATATTGGATAATCTTCAACAATTCTTAGAAGAAGACCACCTAGAAATAATAATAATATATATTATTTCTAACAATTGTTTGTACACCTCTGGTTTAAGATTAATACAATACATATAAAAAATAATAAATGCATTAAATTAACTGCCAAATCAATTACATTACTGAAGATCATTACAATAGTTTTATATCATTTTATTCACGTTCAATTTCGTTTAACTAATGATACGAATTTTCACTTTTTTGTTGGGCCTGTAATACATCGTGAAGCAGAAGGCAGTAAGTAGTTGGAGAAATAAACAGATTTTCTATAAATCAAAACGCAGCAGGTGAGATACTGACAGGTTATCAATCTTTAGATCAACGATACCGCAGCAGCCAAGTTGGTACACCTGCATAACAACAACAATACACGGAAACAATGTGACTTGTGTGTCTGATCCTCTGGAATAAAGTCGCGTCTTTGTTATTTTTAATCAACACAATAAAAGAAAATGTTTTGTATATACAATCAAATATTGTCATATGTATACATAAAAATTCGGGCAAGACATACTCGAGTGTATGCCATAAGGGTTCCGAAGTACGTACTACGTGAAATGTTTGGAACCACTTACAGGTGCATTTTTAAGTTAAAGTTAAAATATAAAAAGTGTCAAGTTCTACTAATTGAGATCTATATTTTGACATACCACATGCCTAGATATCAAAATAAAAAATTCTATGACGCCCCTCCCTATAATTCCAAAATTTAAAATTATATTGTTGACTTTAGTATTTGTCGTTGGTAGTCCCACCAAAACCTCGTTACCAAATTTTTTTCAGATTTTTTGAGCCAGTAGTTACAGAGATAGAGGGGGGGGGGGGGAATAAAACACTGCTTTTAGCCCCCACAGGCACCATTTTTAAGTTAGAAAAAAAATAAAAAATATAGTCATGTTCTACGAATTGAGATGTACATTTTGACATACCACATGCTTAGATATGAAAATAAAAAAAAATAATTCTCTTACACCCCTCTCTATTATTCCATAATTTAAAATTATATTGTTGAATTTAGTATTTGTTGTTGGTAGTCCCACCAAAACCTCGTTACCAAATTTTTTTCAGATTTTTTGAGCTGGTAGTTACAGAGTTAGAGAGGGGGGGGACAGAATAAAATACTGCTTTTAGCCCCCTACAGGCGCCATTTTAGAGTTAGAAAAAAATAAAAAATATTGTCAAATTCTACTAATTGATATGTACATTTTGACATGCCACACGTCTTGGTATACAATTTTTTTGTTTTTTTGGATTTGCTTTTACTACAGGCACCATTTTTGATTTAGAAAAAAAAATAGAAAAAGAGTCAAATTCCGCTTGTTTGGTTATACATTTTAACGTGTCACATGCCTTGGTATAAAAAAAATATTTGTTTTACCTAGCTTTAACTCTTCATTGCCCCCCCTGAAAAATTATTTATTCAATAAATTTGTACATATTTTACTAGAGGGTGTCATTTTACATGTTCAGTAAAAATTTCAAGTTTCTAGCTTATATAGTTTACGAGCTATTTAGCTTTGAGTGAAAAGGACGGACGACAAAGTGAGATTAATAGGGTTTCTTCGGAACCCTAAAAAAGCCCATCAATCCAAAAAAAAACATGTATACTTTGCTCTTAAAGCGGCCAAGGCTGGTGCCAGTACCTTAGCTATTTTTGGGAAGATTTAAAAAAAATATTCAAAAATTATTTTTTAGCAAAATGTGTTCGTGAAATATACCTTCTCAAAATAATATTTTAAATCCAACGAACAGTTCAAAATTTAACTATTTTCCTTCAAAATTTGTAAAAAAAATAATTTGGAAGCCAGAGCTCAAGAACGATTTGAGATAGGAACCTGCTTTATAAAAATCCAACTTTTCAAGTCATTTTTTATAACATACTACACGTATTTTTAACCAAATCAAATGATTAAATTTCATACATATTACCATAAAGAAAGTAAAAAGCAAAATCAAAAATTAACCATTCGATATCACACTGATCTGAAGTGTAATAAAAAATGTTCGATATATTGAAAACGTGCTACAAATTCGATACAAAGTGTTATTGCGCATGTGAATCTGTTCACAGCCTCTTCAAGTACAGATGTTGCAGGAGAAGGTAACAACATTAATTCTGAAAACCACATGCTGGCAATCTGATGATCATTTCATAAATTCACACACTACTTTATACGATTTGTTGTAACCTACAATATACGTATTATGGAGTTATGATGTACACATAAATTGCAAGAGAACACCAGTAGATTGCATATTATTTTATTCTATTCTTTCAGCCATTCTACACTTTCTACTTTTTGATCAGTAGACTATCCAGGATATTTTATATACACTCACGGAAAAAATTAAACGACCACTTTTATTTTTCGAAAAAATTGCTCATTTTCAAAGTAATGCCGATACGTCAAATATGATCCTTTTTTTACTTATAGAATATGAAAATTGAAGGAAATTTTATCATCTTTTAGAATTTAGGGGTATTTTTGTGTTATTAATCTTATTTTTGTGACCAAATCGCGGTTTAATAAAAAATAAAAAAATGTATTTTTTTTGCAATTTTGAAAGTTTATTTATTTATTTTTTATTAAACCGCGATTTGGTCACAAAAATAAGATTAATAACACAAAAATACCTCTAAATTCTAAAAGATGATAAAATTTCCTTCAATTTTCATATCCTATAAGTAAAAAAAGGATCATATTTGACCTATCGGCATTACTTTGAAAAAGAGCAATTTTTTCGAACAATAAAAGTGGTCCTTTAATTTTTTCCGTGAGTGTATAACTAGTATCGCCTATGGTCAAAATTCAACATATTTTACCTGCCTTAACGACAACATATACACAGTACCGGCTCTTGGGGGGTGGGAAACAGGGCGCTATGCCAGGTGGGGCGGCGCACAATGGAGCATATATAACTTTTTTGGTTCAAATCAGTGTACAAGCTGTAATTTTTGAGTAAACTTATTTTTTATTTTTAAATTTTTTTTCGATCAGTTAAACCCGATTAAGCAAAAAATATAGCTAAATATAAACAATGTTAATTTGTAAAAAAAATTGATAATTTGATAGCTGGTAACTAACAAATACTTATTCAGCAACCCAGAAAACCTTTAATAAGATATTAGCTGAGATACTAACTAATCAACTTATTTGTTGATTTATCAATTTTAATTAAAATTTTTTCATATTAGGGGAAGGAGGTCTCGACGGTCTTAGGGAATTTTATAGTCTCAAAGTCAATGATGTAAGCTATGTATATTTAAAAAAAAGTTTGAGTCTGTAGTATCGTGCCAAGCTGAGATATGAATTATTCAACTTATTTGTTGAAAAATAAATCTCGCCCAGGGCGCCAGATTTGCTAAGGCCGGCACTGCATACACACATGATCTTTTTTTTTGTACATCTATGGTATAGTACCTAACCTGCTTTTATAACAAAAATTTTCAAATAAAAACACTGCAATTGAACGCGAATTGTAATCTCTATACACATTCTCTACGTTTGACAGAAACCCAAACAATTTATTTTTGCCGCTTGGTGGCGCTAGGAGTATTGCTATGCTATTGAACGATACGATTGATTTTTTTCAGATTTTGGATTATTTTGGTGATAAGGATGAGGGGCAGCAAGAATTTGAATAAAAATTGGACGACCACTTCTGCATTTGACTGTACATATTTCAAACATAACTTATACGTACAAATAAAAAAATTATTACTAAAATTAAACATCTGTCAATTCACAAAATTCAATTAATATGAACTGACATCCAATCAATCTAGAAAATCTGTTAGACTTAGACGATTACCCTATGCACTTATGTGATAATAATAATTTAAATATATTTATGATAAATTGTTCCATCCCATGTAAGTTTTATTCAATTATATTTAAACCACATCCCCCACTGAGCCAAGCAAGAAACGGGAGCTATTTTTCATTCTATTGATTGGCTTCTTAAAAGTATCGTTAAACAAATACTTTTTCAATGTCTAATTTCGTATTCAAATTATTATTGGATTATGCAAATTTGTTATATGTTTAACCACTCATGCGTGTGAACTTTTAGATGTATCCCGTAGATTAGAGGAGATATGAAACAATTAATTGTCTTTACAGTCTACCACCCAATTTGTTTTCATGTAAGCTGTTATCTCTGTAATGATTATCAGTCGATCGAAAGAAATCTTGATTATTATTAATCCAATCGTGACCGAGGTTTTTTTTTGTTACCGATATTGTTGATTTTTCTGTCATCAATTCATACTTATCTATGTATACTAAAACTCCAGAACGTTGGTAATTGCATTGTTGATGTATTCAGTCCAATACTCGAAAATATGTTTGATTTCAAACCCATTCGAATTAAAATAATCTTACAGCAACGCAAAATCTTAACAAAAGCGCTCTGTTACATATAATATATACATATGTAACGTTGGGCACAAATGGGTTAATAAATGATTTATATTCAAAGTGACAGGGCCGTAACTAGAGGCTCCTGGGCCCCGAAGCAGCAAGTGATCAAGGGACCCCTTTTTGTTGAACAATTTTCATGTATATGACAATTTTCATGTATGTGACAATTTAAAAAAAAAAAATAAGTTTTTATACCGGGTGGATCATTTTAACCTTTAATGGAAAATAACTCGACCGGTAAGGGAAATAATAAAAAAAGTTTTCTACAAAAGTTGTTGGGCAAGAAGAGGGACGTACGACCATGACCTTGAATTTGACCTTGACCTTGACCGTAAGGGTTATTTGAAGGCCAACTATAATTTTTCAAATGGAAACGCCTATTTTCGACCCCGGATTCGGAAAGAACGGGAAATTCTACAATAGGATATGTAGATTGATGAGTTCAAATGTCATGTTTTGAGGTCATTTCAAGGTCAAAAGGAACTTGTACGTGTATTCATGCGAAAATCGTATCTGTACACGGGTATCTCTTAACGTTGGCGTTGGAAACAGGATAAAGTGTAATTTTGATAGGAAAACAATTGAATTTTCCATGGGGGCGTGATAAAACTAAAAGGGGGGCGCAAGCATATCGAGAAAAAATGAAAAAAAATATTATTGAAAAAATTATTTAATTTATTGAAAGAAAAGCAATAAAATACATTGATACAATCCTATTTATAAGCGTATTTTATTTTTTGTTATGTCAGAACTTTTTTTTAGCTTTTCTTTCAGTAAATTAAAGAAATTTTTTAGTAATATTTTTTTTCATTTTTTCTCGATATGCTCGCGCTCCCCTTTTAGTTTTATCACGCCCCCGTGGAAAATTCAATTGTTTTTCCTATCAAAATTACACTTTATCCTGTTTCCAACGCCAACGTTAAGAGATACCCGTGTACAGATACGATTTTCGCATGAATACACGTACAAGTTCCTTTTGACCTTGAAATGACCTCAAAACATGATATTTGAACATATCAATTTACATATCCTATTGTAGAATGTCCCGTTCTTTCCGAATCCGGGGTCGAAAATAGGCATTTCCATTTGAAAAATTATAGTTGGCCTTCAAATAACCTCTACGGTCAAGGTCAATGTCAAATTCAAGGTCATGGTCGCACGTCCCCCTCCTTGCCCAACAACTTTTGTATAAAACTTTTTTTTATTATTTCCCTTACCGGTCGAGTTATTTTACATTAAAGGTTAAAATGGTCCACCCGGTAGATTAGTACTGTTACACAAACGTTGTAAAAAAAAGTCGTAAAATTTAAAACAATGTAAAGCATTTACATAAGAAAATATATTCTACTGTTTTTAAACAAAATGATAAATTATCATTAAATCACGCTGTAAGACAGTTAAATATATTATATATAGATTAATATCCAGTAATGGTAATAATCAAATATCAACAAATATTTCTAATTCAGTACATTTAATTTATAAATGTTCACCACTGGGTTATTGTTCAAGACTGGTGCCAGTACCTTACTGAAAATTAAAAGTTTAAAAAATTATATTAGTATCACTAATTAGTAAAATTATTTACGCAATTTATTTTTTGTTTTTATAAAAAATTCCTTAGTCTATGACCTTTTAGTGATTCATTTTAACATAATATTTAACAGTAATCTAAAAAACAATCAAATTGTATAAAAAATAGATAGCAATATAGTCATAAACTTACCATACTATAAAAAGTGGCACAAGTTAATAATTTTATTCGTAATAAACACAATATTATTCTTTGTGTTATTACATGATATCAAATATCAGTACGAAAATATAACGATCTTAAATATTACAGTTAGATTTTTATTTCTGCTGTAAACTTCTCACTCGTGGCAAAATCAATAACAGTAAAACATTTTCTGGAAACGATGGAAAGCTATCGCACGTCAACAAAACATAAATTACAGAATAAAAATATCTTACATCAAAACTTAAAATTTATACTTTATCTACCGAATAACATTTAAAATGAAAATATTAAGCTTCGTGTTCTAACTAAGACAGTGGTCTCTTTACAAGGATTTCTAGAGGTTCATTTTTAGTAACTGGACAAACCTAAAAATATAATATTTAAAAAAATTAAATTTTAAAATATATTTTGAATGATTTAAAATTTCTAGATGTTCTTTATGTACTGAATCACCATTACCAAAAATGGTGATAGAATTGTTAGGCTCCTGATGAGGACTTCTGAAGTCGAAACACGTGTCGAATGACTATATAGTGTGTATATTTTAGCTAAAATTTTCTATTATTTTCATGTTTATTAAAGTTAAACTACTTGGTGATACATTTTTGACCCCCCCCCCCCCCCCCTTTCCAATATAAGTTTTTTTATATATATGAATATATAATAGCAAAATACATTAATTAATTTTTTTTCAATTGACAATACTTCAGTGGAACCTCATTAGTACGTTTTTTTTAGATCCCGGCATTCTTCCATTAGACCCCGTGTTAAAATATTTCTTTAGTACGTTTTTCTCGTTATTACGTGTTTTCTCCCCAGTGCCTTCAAAAACATACTAACGAGGTTCCACTGTATATGATAAAAAAACTTTTTAAAAAACGTTTTAAAAAACTAAAAACACTGAAAAGTATCTATAAAATAATTAAATTTAACAGTTCTTCAAGTCTTTAATTTTTCTTTGTTAAAAAGTTTATTATTGACTTGGTACCAACTTAAAAAACTGTTAAATTTAATTATTATTTACATTTCAATGTATTTAGGTTTTTTTACGTCGGTTTTTTTTTAAGTTTTCTTTCCCCTTTTTGAGTGTCGTATCTAAGAAGATTCTGATAAAATTTATAAGGGACCACTTCAGGAGTATACTCTTTCAAACAAACAAAAAAACATACAAATCGGTGCATATTTGTCGGAGTTAAATGTATTTTGATACATCTCATTTTTTAAAGTCGGTTAAAAAAGCTATTCCAACAGTCAAAACACCTTTGGAACCCTCTTCTACGTAAGAATTTGTAACGTTTTATGAACCCCCTACCCCTTCCTCCCCAATGCCTTATATAATCAACTGACGCTCCCTTAAAAAATAAAGCTAATTTAATTTGTTGCATCTATAAATTCATCATCCCATCTATCCTATACATTAGACGCCACTGTTCTACAGCTATACAACGATAGATATCTCTCTAAAAAACACACAACAAATGTAACCAGAACTTGGCCCACCCAAAGGTAAATTAGTGATGTTTTTAGTCGCAATCTGTGTGGCGTTTTTAAATTAAGTACTATAAACTGAACGTAGACAGAGCCATCTATATTGTATAAGTAAAGAAAGAGATAGACACATCGTACGTGTCTGATGGTAGAAAAGGGAAGACTGATTTTATCTACAGAGAATGTCCTGTTTCGAGGATTTATGTTTCGCCCATGTTTACAGTGACACAATCCTAATTGGTCTCATATCAAGGTGTAAATTATTGACTTTAAATAATTGGTAATCTTTGTATAAATTTCTTTATTTTTGTATCGTAAAGAGATATTTTATCCCCGAGCTGGAGATAGTGTTAAATTACGTTGTAAGGATGTAGTTTTTTATTAAGATACTACGAATATATTAGTTTACTTAATTACTGATTTCTACATTTCTAAATAAGGTGTTTGAATGATAAAAAAAATTTATTGATTTTCTAATTTTGTATCGGAAAATATTAATATACTAGATTTACCCGCGACTCCATTTACGTGAAATTTAGATAAGGTAAGAGTTGTCAGACAAAAAACCCATGAAGAAGGTTAGGTAATACCGATTAATGTTATGATAGTCGATAAAACAGGTCGGACGTACCAATATCACCCACCCATTGTTTTAATTAATTAATATTCATACATTTTTCGGGATACAAATTATCCAATGTCTTTCCTCAGGATGCAAGCTATCTCTCTGCTAAATATCATCAAGATCGGTTCAGCGGTTTAGCCATGAAAAGTTAAATTTTTAATTTTTACATTAATTTTTAATATCCTAATTATAAATAAAAGGCTTTTATTAACGTTATAAATCGATTTTAAAATATATAAAAAAACATTTACCTTACATCCGACATTATAAAAGAGTTAACAAAATTTGTAAACTAAGAAACACTTTCAATGGAGTATTAACTCTTTGTCATTATTACTTCAACTCATTATAAACTTTGACCGTACGAAATATGAATCAAAAAATTAATTATCCAATAAATATTTACCTCGAATGTAAATTTGTTAGATCTCTCTATCTCGAATATATCCCTAATTCGAAACCTTGGTAACACGAACAGTTTGAGATTCAAATTATAGAGGTTCTACTGTATCTACACGCCAAATAATGATTTATTTTTAACTCAAATCTTACCTTTTACAAAATTAATAATATTTGCATTTAATAGTAAATAGATAACACGTAGGTTCAAAAGGTAAAAGTTGCTATAAATTAATCTCTAAAGTTGTCATTACAGGTGGATTCAAACTATCAATAAACAACACATGATTTAACTAAACAGAGTCAAATTCATTCTGATTACTTAAATATTTATAACTGCAATTAACCATGAAATACACTGCGGCTTTTTTTATAACAAAAAAGGTTTATGGTCTTTTCTTTTCAACGAAACCAAATAAAATATTTATTTGAAATTTTATATGCACAGAAAAATTATAGTTGTAATAAGAATACGTTATAGTGGAGAGTTTTGACTAATTAATTATAAATTTTGTATCAAATGTGTTTAAAACGTTAGTTTTGGATATTCGCACGTTTGAATGTATATTTTTAGATATTAACCCTTCGACCCTATCAGTGGCAATTGCCACCATAATATTTACAGGGCTCTACACATGTAAAAAATTGACTTGGGCTAAGAAATCCTTGTTTTATTGTCGGACAAAAACAGTAATATAGTTGGATTAAGAATATATTCTTACATTAAGAAAATATTGTTTTCGTTATATATAAAACAAGGATTTCTTGACCCAATTCAACGTTTCTACTTCTTTTGAACGTCTTCTTCTTTTGAAAAATATTTTCAATACTAAAAATTTAGGGCTGAAAATTCTAAAACGTTCTGTTCTTGAAATTTGAATCATAAAATTGAATAACAATCTTCGGGTTATCGATTTTGTTAAAAGTATGGCGTGAAAAGTTGAAATTTTCAAACCGTCTCGAGATGTGGCCTCTCAAAGTTTTAATTTTTCAAAATTTTTAAGAAAAATAACTATAACTTTTGAACAGCGGAATTGATTTTAGTTGAGGGATTTTAAACCAGCATGTAAAAATCTATATAATGAATTTTATAATACTTGAATTTAGGTGTTGATTAGTTATTTATTACAATAATAACTAATCGTGTTTGTACTTAATTCAACTATATTTTTCAAAAATCCTAAACAATAATTCCGTAGTCCACGCGAGCGAAGTATTTTATAAATAAAATAAAAAATTAATTATTTTCATAGGAAAAATATCATATTGTCATAATTAATTAATACGCACTAATAATAATTACAACGGCTCGTTTAAATTTCCAAACCCGCAACAGGTCGACCATAACAACACCTCTATGGGGGCCATAAACTGGCAGCCTTTAAAAAAATAGAGGCGGTACGGGAAGAATTTTTACTGCATCATTAATTACTTGTGTAAAGGTTGCCTTATTTACACTGGAAGACAAGTAGTCTGATGCCGATATGGCTTCTTTTATTGTTAACTAACATTTTATTCGACTATACGTTTTATAGACGTGCCTAGGATCGTACGTTTTATGGTATTATAAAATTGTTACATCATTTCAAACTTTAATTATTGTACAGGTTATAACTGATGACCATATATAACTACTAACAATAAGATTCGAGAAATAAATTGGTTGTAATGATATAAAATAAACAGGTAAGGTACTGACACCAGTCTTGGATCATACCCCAGTGTTTGACTATTGTTTAATTAAATGTATACTAGATTAGAAATATTTGTTGATATTAGATTACCTACTGCCATTTAAGATTCGAGAAATAAATTGGTTGGAATGATATAAAATAAACAAGTAAGGTACTGGCACCAGTCTTAGATCATACCCTAGTGTTGGACTATTGTTTAATTAAATGTATACTAGATTAGAAATATTTGTTGATATTTGATTACCTACTGCCATTTAAGACTCGAAAAATAAATTGGTTGTAATGATATTAAATAAACAGGTAAGGTACTGGCACCAGTCTTAGATCATACCCTAGTGTTGGACTATTGTTTAATTAAATGTATACTAGATTAGACATATTTGTTGATATTTGATTACTAGAGATCGGAAAAATAGTTTTTCAACTATTGCGTAAAAATGCATTTATTGTAATTTTGATTACATATCTCCACCGTTTTCAGAAAACTGGTTTGATTGAACACAATTTGAAATCAACTATTTGCAACTACCTTTACAACTATTTTTAAACTATTTGCCACACTTTTTACTGCTTCGTTTGCACTAATTATTATTAAATCGTAAAAAAACTATTTTCCGAAAAAAATTTAACTAATAACTATTTCATTGAAAATAACAACTATTTTTCCAATCTCTATTGATTACCTACTGCCATTTAAGACTCGAGAAATAAATTGGTTGTAATGATATAAAATAAACAGGTAAGGTACTGGCACCAGTCTTGGATCATACCCCAGTGTTGGACTATTGTTTAATTAAATGTAGACTAAATTAGAAATATTTGTTGATATTTGATTACTTACTATTGCCATTACTGAACCATAATCTATAGACACTTATAAGGGGTTACATCTAATTTATTAATAAATTTTGGACAATTTTTTGTATTTGCTTAAATTAAATGATGCATAAATATCTTAAAAATGATATTCAAAAGAAGTTATTAGCAAAAAAATATTTTATTTTTATTTTTAGAGCTCACTTTCCAAAGTGTCTCTGAACGAAAAAACCTAGATAGTGAAAGTGGTGAAAAGTGAGTGCTAATGAGTATATTCGGTCTTAAACCAAAACAGAAGCAAAATAAGTAACCGAAAACTCGAAAAAAAGTCGGAACTAACGTTTTCAAACTTTAACTTCATTTTTATCGAAACCACGTTTTTAAAAATTGCGGAAAACGTATCTTGGCCATTTTCCTTCCGATTGACTTGAAATTTTAACTGTAACTTCTTAGATAGATTTTACCATCGAAGTAGATGCGATTGATACGATTGGTTAATAATTACGGTTTTTATAAACAATTTAAGGTCGTTCTTTTCGTCAAAAACACGTTTTTTGTTCAAAGTGATAAAAAATTTGCAAAAATTGATATTTTTTAATAATCGTGTGTACTTTGATGGGGAAACTTATGTAAGTAACGATTTTTTTGATTAATTAATAATAATAGCACTTACTGTATATTTCTTCAAATTTTACGATTCTTTATTTTATAACTTTTGTGTCGTAGTACTTCATTTTATAATTTGGGTGCCCGTTACTGGGTTTACTTTATTCATTACTGGACAAAAAAACATTAACAAAATAAAAGGCTATAATTTAAAAAAAAACAAAATATATTTGCGGACTTTGGTAATTAAATTGATTTAATAATGATTTTAATAATAAAAAGAAGCCCATCAATTCCAAAAAAGGGCGAAACTTTAGTATCCGACGTACACACAGATTTCATATTTTTGTTTGTTGGCAATACATTATTTGGGTGTGCGCGCGCATCTGATTTATGTTAGTGATTGAACGGTGTTCAAACGGTGGAATATATGTATATATATTATTATTAAGAAATTAAAATTGATAATTTAACAAATAAGTTGAATAATTAATATGTCAGCTTGGCGTGATCCTATAGATTCCAATTTAAAAAAATATATTTTTAGGCATGTCACGTGTGAACATGAAATTACTAAGTATACTAAAAAAAGAATCAGTTATATGTTGATAAACATAATATATTTATTAATATAATATAATTATAATATTATTTTATTATACTATAATCTTTTAGCGGTCGCATATATTCCACCGTTTGAACACCGTTCAATCACTAACATAAATCATATGCGCGCGCGCACCAAAAATAATGTATTGCCAACAAACAAAAATATAAAATCTGTGTGTACGTCGGATACTAAAGTTTCGCCCAAAAAAGTATACCTTTCTTTCTCTTAAAGTCTGGTGCCAGTATAAGTTAATTAACTGCGTTTAATATTCACTTCTAAAAAATAAATTCAACGAAAAAAAATACAGAAGTAATTCTACCGAGAAACATAATTAATCTTTAAAAGCTTTTGTAAAATGGAAGGAAGATTTGATGTAACCATTTCTTAATTACATAGCAATCAGTGAAGTATGTAACAATTACAATGAGTTACAAAGTTAATGAGTTTGTGACTACATTGGCTCACCAATGCTGCCAACCTACAGCAAAGCAAGATACCATAAAACGATAAAAACATTTATTGGTTTAATGCTCTTATAAATATACCTTTACGGCGACTTTTCCTACTAATAAAAACAAATTCTACGCTTTCGAATGAAATTGACAATAAATATTTAAACATGGATTTTATTATACGAAGAATATATAGTGATTATTTCGTTTTAGTATTTTTTGGGAAAAATACATTTTGATTGGTATATAATAAACAGATATAATACTATGTTATAAATCGTTATTCACCTGTTAAAAGACTTTATGTTTTAACCAGGGTCGGGTTATATATTTAATAAAAAAAAGTGGTATATGCCTCACCCACATAAGTGCTCGGTTGAAGTGAAACTTCTTTTGTTTTCATTAACCAATATAAATGAGTTCCAAAACTCGCTTGTTCCATTTAAAAAAATAATCAAGAATATGATTGAGCTAGTTTTGCTGAAAACTGACATTATAATATTAGTCCAGGCTGTGGAGGATAAAACAGATTATTTTTGCGTACAATTTTAATACTTACAGGATATGTTACAAAAGTGGTGTAGAATAATACCCTAATTTTGTTCCGATTTTGGTTGTCCCCGACAGAGGTTATCCATGGTTCAGTTGCAAAATTCTTAAGATTTTCTGATTTTTGCTAAATAGCGGTCTAAATAAGTATTATACAAAAAAAAGTTCAAATAATAGTTAAACGCTACAAAATTCCCTACAACCTCAATTGTGAAAAAAATTAAAAAACTTATTTGTTTATCCGCTACCCTGATTAAAATGGCTGAAAACACACTTTTTTTAAACTGTAATAACTAATAAAGTTTAACGTTTTTTAATTTGATACCCCTGGAAAATAAACATTTTGTAGTACAGAATAAAAATTAGGACGTGATATCTTCAACTGTTTTTGTTTTATTAAATTGTTAATAATGAAATCATGCTTGTCTTTGATTAACAATAACAGTTTTTGTAAAACCTTTACTCTTGTAAAACTGTTTGTATGTGTTCTCAAAGACTTATATAATCGATTTCCACTATAAAAAGTAATTTTTTTTAATTCTTTGGCTAATGGTAGCACTAATATCTTATTGTTGACTTTTTTTTTATTTTAAACCAATTAAATTATTTCATAGAACCAGAAATATTTAAAAAATAATAGCCAGGAACATGCTCTGAATAATTATTTATCTATTGGTTAAAACCGCATTAAAATCGGTTCAGTAGTTTTCGAGATAAGCGGTAAAAGATATAAAAATAAGTTTTTTTTATGTAGGTAGAGTTAATTAATTGTATAAACAATCAATTTTTATAAAAATTGTGTAGTGTGTAATATACATTAAATAACTCAAAAACAACTGAACCGATTTTAATGCGGTTTTCACCAATAGATAAATAATTATTCAGAGCAGGTCCTTGGCTATTATTTTTCTGGTTCTCTGAAACAATTGAATTGGTTAAAAATAGAGAAAATTCAATAATAATTAATAAGATTGTAGTGCTACCATTTGCCAAAGAATTGAAAATTTTTACTTTTTTATGGTGGGAATCGATTATATAAGTATTTGAAAACACATACAAACAGTTTTACAAAAATAAAGGTTTTATAAAAACTTTTATTGTTAATCAAAGACAAGCATGATTCCATTATTAACAATTTAATAAAACAAAAACAGTTGAAGATATTCGTATGTTGAGAAAATATTGTTTTCGTTATACATATTATATAAAACAAGTATTTATTGGCCACTCGATATCGTTCTAACGGTGTTGTACTGTATGGCATGTAACATGTAACCTTTCACCGGAACTGTATAGGTGTTAAAACACGATGTGATTTGCATTGATGCGGGGTCGCGCCCAATGAACCGCGCGTGACATATCAAATCTACTTCACAATAATACAGCTGCGGCGACGGCGCGGCGCGGCGGACATAGCTCGTGCTCGCGACCGCCCCGCGTTACATTCACTTGTCGCGAGGCTGAAGGAATGTGCAGGGACGTACACAAAACAACACATATAGAGAATTTGTAAAATAAAATAAAGTGTCTATTAGTTATATAAAACTGCATTAAAAAAATAAGATAAGTGCAAGCAATACCTACTTACACAATTAGGGTCGATCTCGCTCCAATCAAATCTTATGATATTCACATTATCGCGCAAGTTTAGATCACGTTTTACTCGATGATCAGTACTATCACACTATGGGTATAATCAATGCCAGGTTCGATCACACTCCAGTAAAATATTATTCGATACTATACTCTATCGGAGCGTGATTGGCCAATAGGCATGATGCCTAATTTTTAAAAACTATTTTATGATGATCTTACGTGTCTCCAATTTCCAAAAAAATACTTATTTCTGCAGAAAATAAAGGTTTAATCGCAAAAATTGACTCTTTTAAAACTAATTTTGAATTTGACGCCAAAACGCTCGAAGGTGGCATGGCGCATTTTTGACGTCACGCCTATGTAAACACTCCTTTTTGATAATTTAAAACCACAAAAATTATTTATAAACAGTGCAGATGTTAATGAAACAAAAATTATGTTTACTTAGCCGTGACTGGTGTTTTATCTAACATGGTGGATTGCTGTATTTTGTGTTTTTATTTTAACACAAATCATATTAATCTCGCTTTTAATATAAAAATAAATACATTCTTTAGAATATTTTTAATCCTATTTCATTATTTAAAATCATAATTTCAGTGATACTTTGTTACTGGCATCATGCTTATTGATCACGATAAAATTTTTCAATCCTGATAATTTTGGCTCAATCTACACCTAATTCACAATGTTCATGATTTTTTTATATTTTTCAGAACGATCCTTTCGGTGATAAGGGTGGAGGACAGCAATTTTAAAGCGTTTTTCCCGAATTAAAAAAAATGCATTAAAAAAGTACTTCATATTGTTGAATTCGTGCTTCACAATAAGCTTTTTATTATTATTTATTTTTTCCATTTCCCAATTTATCTCCTGAATATAACCCCCATAATAAAAATTCAACTTTTTATACTTCACGTCTATAATTGCGCCAATGTGCTAAATTTAAAATATTTACATATGTAGAATAGTTTCAGAGAAAATCGCCTGTGACAAGTTGATTGAGACATAGGAAATTTAACATGGGGGCAATTAGAAGTGTTGTAGTAACCTTTGGTCAAATTTAACCAAGTGTGATTGGTGCATTTTGAAATGCCGCCACAAAATTTTATAAAATAGTCATTAGTATTTTGTTTTCATATAATAATAATTCTATATTCTTCTTAATTAATTTTAAATAAATAAATATTTTATCTAGAAAATTTTGTGTATTCAAATTTTAAACTACCTAATTTTATGCATTTTCAGAAAGACCCAAGTATCCCATACAGAGACTATAGACCCAAAAATCTGGACCATTCTTTGGAATACTATAGCGTCTCCCGTTCAGAGACTAGAGTCTCTCATTCAAGAGTCTCCCTGAGTGACATACGGAATACTCCATGGAAGACTCTCGTTGGAATACTCTGGGATACTGTATTTTTTTATCTCGGGGGACACCAAAGTAATACTGTAAGTGTTCCGTTTGGTACACTAAAATTCTGTCAATTAGTTTATAACACGTTTTTCAAGCTCATTTCTTAAAAAAAACTAATTTCATGTCACAACTTCCATAACCTCGAACTGATAAAGAGTATATTATCTAAAATTAACACACCCCAGTCAATCTATTCGTGAAATACAACCTGTATGTTTTGTGACAGTGTTTGTACAAGGAGCAAACAGTTCTTCACAACGTCCTTGCGGCCAAACGTGCGTTTCTCTAGTTTGTTTTATCGCTGAACAAATATTCTAAACTGTATATTATATTGTAAGTATAATACCTGCCCATGAGACTTTAGGTAAATATATGATACAACTCTAGTGTGTTTAATCTAGATGCTAGTGTTTGATCTTTAATAATTTAATGGTTTTGTTGTATATATAATAATATATAAGCATAACATAACAGATTATATAAATGTTTATATTTAATGAAATAACATTTACTGTAAAAGTTTGTTACCTTATAATAATTCGGGCAAGACATACACGAGTGTATGCCATAAGGGTTCTGAAGTACGTACTACGTGGAATGTTTGGAACCACTTACAGGTGCATTTTTAAGTTAAAGTTAAAATATAAAAAAGTGTCAAGTTCTACTAATTGAGATCTATATTTTGACATACCACATACCTAGATATCAAAATAAAAAAATCTATGACGCCCCTCCCTATAATTCCAAAATTTTAAATTATATTGTTGACTTTAGTATTTGTGGTTGGTAGTCCCACCAAAGCCTCGTTACCAATTTTTTTCAGATTTTTTGAGCCAGTAGTTACAGAGTTGGAGGAGGGGGGAAAAAATAAAACACTGCTTTTAGCCCCCTACAGGCGCCATTTTTGAGTTAGAAAAAAAATAAAAAATATGGTCATGTTTTACGAATTGAGATGTACATTTTGACATACTACATGCCTAGATATGAAAAAAAAAATTTTAATTCTCTTACACCCCTCTCTATTATTCCAAAATTTAAAATTATATTGTTGACTTTAGTATTTGTGGTTGGTAGTCCCACCAAAGCCTCGTTACCAATTTTTTTTCAGATTTTTTGAGCCAGTAGTTACAGAGTTGGAGGAGGGGGGACAAAATAAAACACTGCTTTTAGCCCCCTACAGGCGCCATTTTTGATTTAGAAAAAAAAATAGAAAAAGGGTCAAATTACACTTGTTTGGTTATACATTTTAACGTGCCACATGTCTTGATATAAAAAAATATTTTTTTTACCTAGCTTTAGCTCCTTATTACCCCCCTGAAAAATTATTTATTCAATAAATTTGCATATATTTTACTAGAGGGTGTCATTTTACATGTTCAGTAAAAATTTCAAGTTTCTAGCTTATATAGTTTACGAGCTATTTGGCTTTGAGTGAAAAGGACGGACGGACGGACGACAAAGTGAGATTAATAGGGTTTCTTCGGAACCCTAATAAAAAGCACCACTGAGCTGTTAGAAAAGGAGTAATCCAGCCGACAAGAAATGCATCTCATCATCATCATCATAAAAAACACAGCGTAATAGAACATCAAGTTGTCATCTGAAAAACAAATTCATGTTAGTTTTTTAAATAATAAATATATTTAATTAATGAATTTAAAAATTGTGCCTCTCTTAAAATTATTTTGCTTCCTCGCAATAACGAAGATACGAGATTATTTTAGAATGAGACAAAAAAATTGTTCTCCGATTTCAAAATTTTAAATTGATCTTTCTGTTTCAGTTAAGACAAACACTTTTCGTTCTGTGTCTGTCTTTCTGTCCCCTGAATCACATGCATAACTCATGAACCATTGAACCGATATTAATTAAACTTGGTTGGATGGTTTGGTCTAGCTTGAGGACGGCTCCATTTCAAAATCGTGTGTAAGGGAGAGGGGTGACATCCCAAAATATTTATTTTCATGATATCTCAAGAACAACACATGTTACGTGAAAATTTTATAGAATCTTTTTTGTAGAATATTCAATTTTCTATAATATAGGTCTACAAACTTTGTTGTAAAATATTACTTTTCAAAGAAACTGTGTCAATTAAGAAACATTTCGAACAAATATTTTTTAGTAAAATTGTATAAAAATTAAATGGTTAACCAATGCCAGGCAATTTATCGGTTTTTATTTAAATTGTTTAATAATTAATTACCATTGGTGAATTTAGCACGAGGAAGCACTATGTGCATTAACTTGGCAGATGTTTTTTTTAATATTTTGCATAAATCGCAAATTTCTCTAGAATGCAATGAAGAGAAATGTACCTTCATTTTTAAATAGAACAAAAGTACACTGAACGTAATTTGCTTCACCTGAAGTTAGACCGCTAACCAGACTACTAAATAACTGTATTCTTTATATCAAATGAATAATTTTATGCATATTATACAAAAACACATTTATCCTTTAAAACCAGTACAATTACGATAAATTAAGCATTAATTACTAGTACATTAATTATAATTCGTCGTTAACTAAAGTCATAAAGTTGCAGTAAAGTACATTTGCGAGTTACAAATAGATTATATGCGATATTTTGCACTCCAGGAGGGTGTAATAACCACTTGTCCATTTACCTGCCCAGTGTGTTACATCAATAATCAAGAAACCCAACAATGATGAATGATGTGGGATCAGTAGTCGTGGTTTTTAGCGAAATTAATGTTTCTGTTTAACCTTTTCCACCTTCTGGGAGCCGCCGCAAGTCTACTATGGTCCAGATTTCAAATAATATGGCTGGAAGAACCAATCAAAATTTATGTTAAATAGGGCTACATTAGGGTGGTCTTTATATGGGGCTAGGACGAATTTTGACCGGGCCGCCCCCCAAATCAGCTCCAAATAATTAAAAAAAAATGTGGATGAAGTTTCAACCCTCTATCTTAAAAAATGTCCATTACCAGAGGGGGGTAATTTTCCCATTTCAAATACACGTGTTTTTTTCGATTTTTCAAAGAACTGCGTACTAGAGTGTCTTAAACTCTTTCTAAAAATCTAGAATACTCATGGAAGCATTCCTGGTATTCATATTCCATATTTAGATGGATAAATTAAATTTGTGATTCAACGTTGACAGCTATTTGGGCCATTTGGTCATTTCATCAAGAGAAAATTTTTAACAATTTTTTTTGTATATAACTTCTGGATAGTTTTGTCAGAAAAACATTTGACAATGAAAATATTGATCTTGAAATAAAAAATTTTGATTCTAAAATTAAAATCGAAAAAAAAATTAAAAAATTTAGTGTGAATATTCGTATGAGTCCTTATAGATTTTGAAACAAATTTTCTATTTGTATACAATTTTTTAACAAAAGTTATATTTTGAAATTAATAAAAATATTGGTATTTTAAAAAACATGAATGCATTTTTGGTCAATCTTTCGATTTTCTGAGCCACTGTGTGTTGCTGTGACTGACATTTGGACAGTGGGCGTTAATGTATATCAGATAAAAAGAACGAAAAATCTTTTAAAAATATTCAGTTTTTGTCGGTCACAAATGCATTTGAAAATCCAGAAGTCGGGGGAGAGATTCCTTTGTCCTTGGGGGTGTTTTTGACACGGGTCGGATGGTTTTTGCAGAAATAAGTAGTAGTCAATGATTAGACATGCATTTTAAAAGTGTGTTTCTCTACTTCTCATTCTTTGTCTATGTGACAGCCCGAAATTGTTCTGACAGGGAAAAGATGAAGTATCACGCGATCTAGGTTATTGCTTTTTTACTCAAATATTCTATAAATACGAATATAGGTCAGGTATTTTAAAAGCTTTTCTTAAAATTATATATATATCAACATATGTATCTAGATATACAGTGTATTCCAAGTTGATTAAAGCCATAGGAAATTTAACATGGGGACAATTAGAAGTATTGTAGTAGCCTTTGATAGAATTTAACGATATATCATTGATGCATTTTGAAATGCCGTCACAAAATTTAGTAAAATTGTCATTAGTATTTTGTTTTCAATTTTATATGTATCTGCCAAAAAATATTATTACAATTTTATCTAGGATGCTAACTTTAATTTCATTAATGTATTTTATTCTTTATTAAAGTTGAAAACAAAATACTGTTGATTAATTTAAAAATTTTCAGTTAGTTTCGAGGCGGCATTTCAAAATGCACCAATGACACATCGTTAAATTTGACCAAAGGCTACTACAACACTTCTAATTGTCCCCATGTTAAATTTCCTATGGCTTCATCAACTTGGAATACACTGTATAGTTTTCATGTCTACTTCCCTTGCTTCCTCGTCATATCGAAAATACAAGAAGCTCTGTGATCGTTTTTCAAAAAAAAAGTTGTTCTCAAATTTCAAAATTTATATTTTATCTTTTGGTTTCAGGTCAAAACAGATACTTTTGTTCGTGTCTGTCTGTCTGTGCAATGTGTTTGTCACACGCATAACTCATGAACTACTGAACCGATATTAATGAAACTTAGTTGGGTCTGGCTTGAGGACGGTCTCATTTGAAAATCATCAAAATCGTGTATAGGGGGTAGATGTGGCATTCCAAAATAGTTATTTTTTCAAGATATCTCAAGAACGACGTGAAAAATTTACAGAATCTTTTTGCCTTATATACCTAAATATGTCGTAAAAATGTGGGTATTATTCAGGGACTTGAAACCGAATATTTCAAAGTTAACGAACCTGAATCATATACCATATGTTTTTAAAAGGTTCAATAAATTATTTTTAATATTTTAATATTTTTCTTCAATAATTTTCAAAGAGATTATAGAATGTACTAATGCTGGAAATCTATTTGAATTTTATGGTATGATGTGACTTATCAAGTCAATTACCAAAGTTCACATATTTTTTACTTTCTTTTTTATTTCGATAACTGAATTACATTTCAATTTTCAAAAAAACTCTGAAAAATAGAGATTTCAATCTTTAAAATGTAATTTTATTTTTTGCCTTTTTTTCTATCAATATTTTAATGGCTATTAATGTTCTTTTCTTTTTCAGAAAATGTTTTATTTATTAATTATAATTTTTTTTCGAACAAAATAATTAAGTTCAATTACAAACTTGAACCCGAATTTTTGAACCCAAATAGTTTGCAACATGTTGAACCCAAACCCGAACCCGAACCATAAATTAATTCCGGTTAAAATCCCTGGTATTATTACTAAATATTATCCAAATAAAATAATGAAATTAATACAATATTTAACATTCTTTAAAACCGACCCGTTGTCACACAAATAAAGATTAAAAACAACATAAAAAAAACCTCAAAAGGGTTTCACGGTAAATAAAACAAACCCATCAACGACATTTCTACTAATTTCAAAGATATTAAGTGAACCTTTTTAATCAGAACCGAAACCACAAAAGTGTATACTTTTTAAGGACAACAGCAATATTGTAGTCAAAATAAATTCGACACTTCCGTTCCAAGATGAGACCGCAATTCAACGAAATATCATATTTTTCCTTGGCTGCTCTTTCATTATAATAATTACCGGTTTTAATTTCGGTCTGACGTTTCGCAACAAAAGTAGCAAACATCAGAGTACCTAACATGTAATTATCAGGTAACGACGGCCTTTTCGCTAAAAACTGTGGTACTGTGTTAAAACTGTTTGTAGGTTTGCCTGGTTTTGTTTTTAACATACCTACCTCATATAAACTGTACAGTTACGGATCTACTAAAATACACTTTTTATAATATAATATAAATTTTTATTTTGTTCGTGTTTTTTCTCCAGTAATGGATAAAGTAAAACCAGTAATGAGCACGATTACAAAATGATAAGTACTACGACACAAAAGATATAAAAGAATAATCGTCAAATTTGAAACAATATAAAGCAGTTTCTCTGATAATATAATAATTAATAAAGAAATTATACTAATAATTAGTATAAATATCCACCATTTTGACACCTATTGGCCGATTGTCATCAAATCACGCTGTAAGACAGTTAAATGTATATAGATTAATATTCAGAAATGGTAGTAATTAAATATCAACACATATTTCTAATTCAGTATCTATATACATTTAATAAAATTAATTCATGTTACCAATAAAACAATTATCTTTTTGTTTAATCAATTTAATTACCAAAGTCTGCAAATATTGTTTGTTTTTTAAATGATAGCCTTTTATTTTGTTCATGTTTTTTTCTCCAGTAATGGCAAAGGTAAAACCAGTAATGAGCACGCAGTGATGGACACTTGCTAATGATTACAAAATGATAAGTACTACGACACAAAATATATAAGAGAAAGAATCATCAAATTTGAAACAATGTAAAGCAGTTTCTCTGATAATATAATAATTAATAAAGAAATTATACTAATAATTAGTTTAAATATCCACCATTTTGACACCTATTGGCCGATTGTCATCAAATCACGCTGTAAGATAGTTAAATGTACCTATATAGATTAATATTCAGAAATGGTAGTAATCAAATATCAACACATATTTCTAATTCAGTACATATTACATACATACTATTTCATATTCTAACCAACCAAGTTTCATTAATATCGGTTCAGTGGTTCATGAGTTATGTGAGTGACAAGGATTCACTTGACCTGAAACGGAAAGATCAATTTAAAATTTTGAAATCGGAGAACATTTTTTTGTCTCATTCTAAAACGATCACAAAGCTTCTCGTATCTTCGATATTGCGACTAAGCAATACTAATTCCAAAACCTACTAATGCATCTGCAATATTGTGATGCATATTAATTAGGTAAATAAATTGTTTTGATAATTTCAATGAAAATTGTAGAGTATAAAGACGATCCTGGACATTTTTTTATTGAAAGGTAATGTGTGATTGCTAATAGAACAGGTCCCGTTGTACCTGCTCGGTTGTTAAGTCATTAATACACAGAAAAACACAAACATTTTATTATTGGTTTAGTCTATAAATAAATGTTTCGTATTACTAGTATAATGCCCGTTACAGAATGAATCAATTTTAAATAGTTATAGTAAAAAATATCTATATGATTTTGTACTACTTTTAATATATGGTAAAATATATCAGTTTATTGAGGCATAGAATTATCATATTATAGAATATTATTTATTAAAATTTTTATTATTTATAGGTACCTACCTAATTATTTATTTAAATACTAAATATCATTGAAATTTTGTATGGAAAAAATATCGTACCTAGAAACTCAAAAAGAGTTTTTATCCAGGTATTTGTATCGAATTATTTGTTCTTGCCAAGCTATTAAAATAATTTTTATTTGATATGACATATGACACCCTAGACAATAGAGCTATAACCTTCTCCCCCTTAAAAGTTACGTGTTTTATGGACGTTTCCTATGTTTTTCTCTAACAGTTTTAATCCAAGCATTTGTATATTTTTTTCGAATTTTTGTCTTCTGTTCTAGACAATTTGTGTTGAAATTATTTTACACTTGATAGTATTTTTTTACTTACTATATGTATACATATATGGTATATTTTAAAAGCCCTAAAACGTTACAAGTCCTTATTTTTTACACCCTATACAAATGTTAAAATACAGTTAGGTAATTTTCATAAAAAAACATATGCAAACATATTTTATTTAAAAATACCACATCTAAAAAATACGTAAAAATATGCAAAATTTTTATGGCCTAATAAACCTACTTCACCATAAACCTATAAAACCCTTTGCAATTGAAAAATACCAGAGTACATTGAAGCATGACAATATTATTTACAATCTTTAACAAAACGTTGGAAATTTCTTCAGTGATCAACTTTTAACCATATAGTAACCAACAATCATACCATAAATAAATATACATATTCGAAAATATGGTACCATAAATTTACAATACGTAAAAATCTGGACTAGAGCAAAAGAAGGTACGACATATACGACTACAATACATATATGTATATCCATCCTGCTTTGTTGGGTTGTTGTAGTCGAGTGTTTTATTAAAAAGCAAATTTCTAATTGGTATCTTTACGCTTTCCAAACACTAATGGTAATACGACAGAATTAGACTTCTGGATATTTTATTGTATGTGGTTTCGAGAAAAAGTCAAATGATTTATGGGTACTTTCAAGTAAATCTAGTCTCATTCAAATATGATTTGTATCACTTCCGCAAAACCATTTGTAAATATGTTATTGAATAGAAATATGTAGGCTTCAAAGCAAAATTCATTAAAAATAATTTTCAATATTGCTTACAAATGCTATTAGGTACTGGCACCAGTTATGGCCGCTATAAGAGCAAGGTTTACTGTTTTTTGATCATCAACTCATGTTACTAATAAAACAAGTAACTCTTTATTTAATCAATTTAATTACCAAAGTCTGCAAATAGTTTGTTTTTTAAATTATAGCCTTTTATTTTGTTTAAATGTTTATTTTGTAAAACCAGTAATGAGTATGCAGTGATCGACACTTACTAATGATTACAAAATTAGTACTACGACGCAAAAGATATAAAAGAAAGAATCGTCAAGTTTGAGGCAATGTAAAGCAATTGCTAATAATATATTAATTTATTAACAAATTATACTAATAATTAGTTTAAATGTCCACCATTTTGAACCTATTGACCGATTGTCATCAAATCACACTGTAAGACAGTTAAATGTATATAAATTAATATTCAGAAATGGTAGTTTTCTAATTCAGTACATTTAATTTAAAAATAGCCATTACTGGGGTCATATCCAAGACTGGTGCCAGTACCTTAATAGTTTATAAAGTGTTTATTTAATGTTCTTCACTATTTCTCATTTCATTTAAAATAGTGCGCATTTAATTTGTTCTCTCTTTTTTACACTCATGTTTAAATAAAGGCAATCTCTTTTTGTGAAGACTAGATTTTCCATTGATTATAAGTAAATAAATAAATAAACTATAGAAGCACATCACGTACCTTTATATTATATCAAAATTAAGTTCAGGGTTCCGTCTCGTGCATGCACAAATGGAAAAGAGACTGTTACGTATAGCAGTATGAAAATTAGCCATCCGGTTTAATAGTAATTTCATAGGCATCCACTATCCAGTTAAATAATACCAGATCAGTGAGATTTTCGAATCAGATGCACAATCCATGCTCTATGTCTACATACAGTGGCGTATTTACCATAGGGCCATGGGGGTCATGGCCTAGGGCGGAAGGCTGTGAGTGGCGGCAGATTCTTTAGTTTCTTTTAGTTTAAGCAGAATATTAAAAAAAAAATAGGAAGACAAAAAATGAGTAGTGTGACTAAAAATAAAAGGTCTCCAATTTTTTATTTATATTATATTTTGTTCTACATCACTTATAAAAACAGTTATCACTTTTCAGTTCATATAGTAACTCTGACTTCTATCAAAAATAAATTATATTTTCCCTTGGTAGAGGGGCGGCAATTTTTTTTTTTGCCCAGGGCGACACTTAACGTAAATACACCACTGTCTATACATATTATGTTTAACATAAGATTGAATAATAAACAAGAGTCTTTAAGACATATCAACTCCATTTTAATATCTACACACCCAACAAAAGATTCATATAACAATTTCATCATGCACGCAACAGTGCTACATATGTGCCTGTATAAGTGTGTGTGTGTGTGTTTCGCGCCCACGCCGGCGGATGTGTGTCGTGTGAATGTCGCGACGCCGCGGCTCCCATCGCGCGCTCGGCAGCGGCGCTGCGCTTTCACCGCTCCCCCGCCTAATATACCCACCGGCGGCGAACGTGAACCGCGCGCTAAATGTAACGTGACCAATAAATGTGAGAGAAAAATGTGATTAATAACTCTCGAACAAATGTATCAGTTATTCTGTTCGTTATATACTAAGTACACTCGCACAGAAAATTACTTTGGGCAAAGACATGCATCGAAAACAATGTTTTCTTAATATTAGTATAAGGTACATACACCAGTCTTGGATATCATCCCAGTAATGGCTATTTTGTAATTAAATGTACTGAATATTAATCTATATACATTTAACTGTCTTACAGCGTGATTTAATGACAATCGTTCAATAGATGTCAAAATGGTGTACATTTAAACTAATTATTAGTATAATTTATTTATTAATTATTATATTATCATAGCAACTGCTTTACATTGTTTCAAATTTACCGATTCTTTATTTTATATCTTTTGTGTCGTAGTACTTATCATTTTGTAATCATTAGCAAGTGTCCATCACTGCGTGCTCATTACTGGTTTTACTTTATCCATTACTGGAGAAAAAACATCAACAAAATAAAAGGCTTTAATTTAAAAAAACAAACTATGTACATTTGTGGAATTTGCTAATTAAATTATTTAATAAAGAGTTACTTGTTTTAACATGAGTTCATGAGAATTACAAAAAAGAAGCCTGTCAATCACAAAATCAGCAAACCTTGCTCTTATAGCGGCCATAACTGGTGTCAGTACCTTATACTTATTCCTAATCCAAGTATTTTATCGGTTCTTTTTAAAACAATATTTTCGGACGAAAAAAATAAATTTCTAGTTTTAAACATTTTTTCAGCTTCACATTTTTATTCGTGCATTTTTGTATCATTCCAATTATTTTTAAAATCCTGTTTTTACAATGAATAAAATTATCATATCAAATAATTTAAATAAACGTATTTCCTCTTTAGAATAAAAACAAAACTTCATATTTCTATGTAATTATAATAAAACAAAGCTCATAGTAAAATTAACAAGATTAAACATATATATATCCATTTCCGGTTTAATGATCGTTTTAAAAAATAGGTGTACATCTACAGTAAGTATATGTAGATACAAGAAATTTAAATATAAAATTCCATAATTTGCAATGCTCACCGTTTTGGTTGTAGAGCGCTCACAGACAGACAGACAGACACAACCCGTATTGAAAGAATGGGTCGTACCTTCAAAACATATAATTCCGTGAAAATCTCGAATTCGATTATAATAATAAATTATGTAATATGAAAATTATGATACCTGTCATATTGTGACGTAAAAAGCAAAAATCGTTCAATTATTATTAAAATTGTATCATAAATATTAGGGTTTTTAGAAAAAAAAGTACCTAATCATTTTACTTAACTTATTTATGATTTATTTAATAAAACTTTTGAAATTTTTAAACAAGCAATTAATTCTGTTATAATGACTATAAAAAAAGTAATTTTAAATTTTTATCTTTTGTTAAATGAGAAGATTATTATATCTACCTTTTACTAATGTACACATTACATTATATCTTAAGATCAATAAGTATTAGTACCAACCGGAAAGTAAAAAAAAATACTTCTTCGCCAATAATAAAATTGTAGATATAGTGTCAAAACTAATACTGTTCATATAGTTTTTATGAATGGTTAATAATATTTCACACCTTATTGACGTAGTAATTTTGAAAATAAACATAAGACTAACGCCGGAAGTTGAGATAAGAATAGGTTATTGACAACACCTTTGTTTCATATTGTTAAATAAATATTCAGATATACACTTAACTTTTAGAGACTTTATACATTGACAAACGTCTATTCCGCTGTAAGGGAAACTTGAGTAATTTTTTTAACAAAAAATATGCAATGTACCTACATACATATATTTAATTATTCAAAAAATAATCAATTCTTAAATTAATAAAAATTTGATGTATTATAGATACAAATACCAAAAGAATCTTAAAAAAAATTGTCGTCACATCTAGACTTATAACTTTGTAAATATTTAATATTTTTCAATAAAAATCGGTATTTAATAAGTTGAATATATACTTAATATAATGTCATTTACTCATTCTTAAAATAATTAGTAATACCTGAGAAAAAAATTCCCAAACATTGGCAATTTTTTTACCCTTTTTTTCCTTCTTAAAATTAAAGTATTGTTTTCTAAAATGCCTTGAATGTGGGAAAAGTAGAGTTCTAATTTAGTTAAGATTGCTATACACTATTTTATTTAAGAATGTAGTGGTTCCCGGGGTTTTGACGGTACGAATCATGCATTTTACCGTCAAAAACAACGGCAACCACTGCATTCTTAAATGAAATAGAGTATAGTGTTTCATTTTATCATAATATTTTAATACAATGTGAAAATACTGGGTGGTTCAAAATTAATATTTTAATAAATTTTAAAAAATAACTCAAATTCCCCTACAGCAAATAATCAAAAACCTAACATCCTTTTCACCATATTCAAGTATATTTTAGCACTTCTGGTTGAGAGATAATGCACGACTTATACCTGGAGATATAAACTGCTCACCTCGTTCTAGACCCCTCAAAATAAATGCCACAAATTTATAGCCGTCACCGTTTATCAAGAAGTTGTTGTAAATTTAGATTTCATTATTAGAAAACACATAGTGGTGATAAATTCTGACAAACTGTTTAAGTTTTTGATTAAAAGAATACGTTTTTAAATATTTGGTGAAATATATGTGTAATAGATAGATTTGTTATGCTATAATGTAAGAATATTTAGAACTAATAAATAATAGGGTAAATTAAAAAATACCAGCGTCAAGAAATATTTAATTTATGTTAATAAAATATAGGAATTAAAATAATAAATTTATTAGAGATCATGAAAAAATGTAATACTTTGATCAATGGAGTATTAAACAATAGACAAATTAGTGCACCCCCCCCCCCCCCCTTGTAACAAAATAAATATTTTCTTTTTTTTATTAATCTTGAGACAAGATTTTTTGGTAAGTATAACGAAAATTATTTTTTAGGATCTTTCCTTTCAACATAAATTAAAAATATAAATTCATACATAAAACAATTTTTAAGATAAAATGTGGAATTTTTTTACAACTTATTTATTTTGTTATACCTATTTTTCGCATTTATTATTTTCAACTTATCGAGTTTTTTATTTGGAATGTAAACAATTTGATATTTAATTTGAATATACAATATCACTTTTTACTTCTAAGGTTTGTAGCTTTACATTCATTGATGTCTCCATCAAATAAAGGCGTAGCATCCCTTCTTTATGGTATTTAAAAATTATATTTCATTTAAATTAATTTTAATAGTATATTAAATATCTTATAACTAACCAACGGCCATGTATCATTTAGAACAGAGGTCACAAATCAGTGGTTATCATATATTAAGATTTATATAGAAAAAAAATCGAACTTTGGATCACTCTTATGCATGCCTTTATATAACAAACAATAAGATGCTGGTTACACCCAGAAGCCAAGTTTTATGTTTAATTTTATTACGGATTCTAACTCAAACTTATAGAGAACCTCTGGTATAAGATATCGGGTATTATACAAATATAAATATGTCGAAATACATATCTTTATTTGTTTGCAAACTTTGAAATAATACGGTTGTGAATTTTCGAGTATTGTTTAAACAAATATTGAAATATTTTAAGAGGGGAATATTTTCAGTGGTAGATCAGCGGTGATGACACTGTGAGTTTCCGCTATTGTGTGGGTGGTTTGAACCCCTGCCGGGTTATTGCTTCAACAGAACTGCAGGTAGTCCTTGGTGACATTCACAACTAACACAAGATATTGTATTGGTGTTATCTTTATGGGTGGATACAGGTGATTGGAAAGTATGTGGATATATTTGTAACTCATACTAATATATTTTAAATGCGAAAAAGTGTCTGATTTTGATGAAATTTGGTAGAGAGATAGTTTACATCCTGAGGAAGAACATAGGCTACTTTATATCCCGAATTTTTTGTGATGTTTGTATGTACGTGCGACCTGTTTCCGACTATAACAGGAATCTGTATTACCTTATCTTCTTCTACTTATTCTTCTTTGCTAGTGACAGCTTCTAGCTAATCTAAATTCTACACAAACCATATACTTATATCCAGGCCCAGATTTACCATACAGGCAGAGTAGGCAGTTGCCTAGGGCGGCAAATTTTGGCGGAAACTTTGAAAACTTGTTTTATTCGTGGGAATTGAATTTCCCGCCTATTTCGTTGGCACGCGTACCAACATTATAAGTGGAAAATGCCCGAATCGAGAAAAGAATCGATTTATACAAGTCTCGATATTGGCCTAATATCGAATATTCGATAAGTTTCTGTATCGAAAATCATCTTATTTTCTCCTATAGTATATTGTGATACACATAACCTCCTCTGTCATTATTACTAAACATTGGTGAACGATTATTAACGTCATTGTTAATTTATTGTTAATAGTACGTGTGACAAGTTTCAACGGCATCAATTTCAGGTTTATTATCTTCACAAGTGTTTTTTTACACACAGATTTCTAAAAAACGACATCGCAAATAAACAATGATTATTTTGTATAACAGTTTACGTGATTTTCTATGTATATCGTAGCGAAAACTTGTATGGTCAATATGCAATTCATCAATTCTGAGAACCGAAAATAGGAAGTTTAAAAAGCGTAAAAATAGTGTAGGGGGGCGAAAATTTTCACAACTGCCTAGGGGCGGCAAATTTCTAAATCCGGGCCTGCTTACATCTTATATAATATATGACTCGAACGATGTTGCGAGTAACAGCTAGTGAGGTATATATTTTGTATAGTTTGCAAATAAAATAGCTAACTATTAATTTAATTTTTCTCGCTATTTTGCTTTATTTCATACATTTTTTAAGTACTGGTATCAATCTCAGACAATATCCCAGTGTTCGACACTTGTTTCATTAAATGTACTAACAATAATTTAGAAATATTTGTTGACATTTGTTTATACTGCAATTTCAGATTCATAATCTATAGGCACTTAACTGTAAAATAGCTTAATTTGATGACAATATGCTAATAAACAAAATGATGGACATTTAAACATCGCAGAAGTAATATATTTATTAATTATTATATTATCATAGTATCTGCTGAACATTATTTCAAATTG
This sequence comes from Sialis fuliginosa, assembly GCA_961205875.1. Classification (NCBI taxonomy): domain Eukaryota; kingdom Metazoa; phylum Arthropoda; class Insecta; order Megaloptera; family Sialidae; genus Sialis; species Sialis fuliginosa. The sequence goes on along the minus strand of OY540818.1, from coordinate 3,433,447 downwards.
AACGATTCTTTATTTTATTACTATTGTATCGTAGTCTTCATAGTAATCATTTTCTAATCATTAGCAAGTGTCCACCACTAGGTGCCCATTACTGGAGAAAAAACAGACAAAATAAAAGGCTATAATTAAAAAAAAAAAACTATATTTTCGGACTTTGGTAATTAAATCGACTTAATAAAGAGGTACTTGTTTTATTAGTAACATGAGTTCATGAAAATTACAAAAAAGAAGCTCATTAAGCCAAAAAAACAGTAAACCTTGCTTTTTAAGAGTACAAGACTTGTGCCAGTATATTTTATTTATAATTATAAAAGTTCAGTAAAATTAACAAATTTTCATTTCAAAATATTTTACCGTCAATACGAGTAAATTTCACAGACCATGACCCCCCCCCCCCCCCTTCAATTGTAAATCTAGATCCACGCCTGTTAGTACGTCAACATGACGAGTCTAGATTTCTTTTCTATTTTTATTGACTGGAACGAGATGAAAATATCAATTAAAAATCCAATCTTATCTAGTTTTGTCTTTAAAAATAAAAAAATAATTGCTCAGTATTTTATTTATTTATCAATAAATTAATCAACATTTCTTAATATTCCTTTCACATGCCCACAGACTTAATAATCACCCCCGGTTTATTACTACTCCAACAATTATAGTGGATTTAATCGTATTGGCTCCGACTCAATATGAATATTATTATAAGTCACGTGTACAGACTTAAAAATCACCCCAACACTGCAAACTTTCTAATTACCTCTATATGGTGAATTCAGCGGTTAGCTATAAACCCGTGACTAATTATGTTGTGTCAACTACTGGTATTGATGCACAAATAGCTTAGCAGCCATGCACGACCATAGACTATGTATATACGAGGTGTATCTGACACGTTTATGACACGAAATTGTCACCCGTAACGAATGTGAGAAATATACAACCACAAATATGCGTTTAGCATAAATTTCTTTCCAGGAATACATGGGGGGTTTAATGGCAAATGTGGAATTTGTTGGTCAGTAGTGCTAGAGTTAAAATTATTATGGATTTTCTTGGTATTTTATTTGCTTTAAGAAAATGTTTATGCATGCTATTAACTAAATTTTTTTAGTGATTTGATATATGGTCTATTCAGAAGTCATTGACTCATTCTCTATTAAAACAATTGGGAATTAAAACATGTTTGCCAAATCATTAGTAAATTATTTGTTTTCAACTATAATATCTTTCTAAAAAAAACATATTACATTCTTAAGATATCTTAAAAAAAATAATTTGGAGCGTCACTCCTCTCCCTTACACACGATTTTAATTATTTGTAAAAGGGACTGTCCTTTGGCCATACCCAATCAACCAACCAAGTTTTATTAATATCGGTTCAGTGGTTCATGAGTTATGCGTTCTTTTTTTGGATTAATGGGCTTGTTTTTTTGTAATTCTCATGAACTCATATTACTAATAAAACAAGTAAGTCTTTATTAAATCAATTTAATTACCAAGGTCCGCAAATATAGTTTGTTTTTTTAAATTATAGCCTTTTATTTTGTTCATGTTTTTTCTCCAGTAATAGCAAAGTTAAAACCAGTAATGAGCACGCAGTGATGGACACTTGCTATTGATTACAAAATGATAAGTACTATACGACACAAAAATATAAAAGAAAGAATTATCAATTTTGAAACAATGTAAAGCAGTTGCTATGATAATATATTATACGAATAATTAGTTGAAATGTCCATCATTTTGACACCTATTGGCCGATTGTCATCAAATCACGCTGTAAGACAGTTAAATGTATATAGAATAATATTCAGAATTTTAAATGGTATAGTAATCAAATATCAACACATACCTATTTCTAATTCAGTACATTTAATTAAAAATTTGCCATTACTGAGGTCCTTACCAAGACTGGTGCCACTACCTTATCTCATTAAAATTAATTTAAACAAAATAAAATTGTTATATACCATAAGGGATTCTACGCCTTTTTTGATGGTGACATTAATGAATGTAAAGCTACAAACCTTAGAAGTAAAAAGTTCTATTGTATATTCAAATTATCAATATCAAATTGTTTACATTTCATTAAAAAACTCGAAGCTGAAAATAATAAATGCGAAAAATAGGTATAACAAAAGAAATAGTTAGGTTGTACAAAAAATTCCACATTTGATCTTAAAAATTGTTTTATGTTTGAATTTATATTTTTAATTTGTTGAAAGGAAAAATCCTAAAAAATAATTTTCGTTACTTACCAAAGAAAAAACATTCAAGCATCCTATTAAGGTATTTCTCGGAAAAATTAAAAGATTCAAGAGTAAGCTCAAATTTTGTAAAAAACTAAAAAAAAGGTTATTAGAAGCTTCATTCAAAATCTTAAAATAATTGACCATCGGTGAGCGATGATATCGTCAAAATAAAATCAAAAATTTAACATTGCGAGTATAGGTATTACGATATTTTAAGCGGATTTTCAATGAAAAAGTAAATAATTTTATGCGAAGGAAGATCAAGAAATTTATGAAATTTTGAGAAAAACTAAATTAATATAACTGGAGTTAATATAAAAAATCTCAAGTATTTTCACCACCCCGTTTTTAAGTTATATGTAAAATAAAAACTTATTTTCTGATAAAAAATATCACGGTACTAGCTATGACAACGCCACAAAGTATTGACAATTGCCGCGGTATTTAAAAATCGTACGTGCGGAATATATTGTTCTTTTAATTTCAAGGAATAATAAAAACTATTTCTTAATTATAAACTTATAATATATAACAAATTCAGCTGCAAATAATAGTACACGTTATCACATCAAAACATTAAATAATATGTAGCTGTCAATACAAAAGTCGCGCATGCGCAATAGAAACTATATACTCAACGTTGCCAAATTATATTTTAATTTATACCATGGCTATCTTGATTTTATACTACACTTTTTTTTCTTTTTCTAACATATAGCGTACCTTGTTTCTCCCCGAGAAATACCTTAAATATTCAGTAAACTTTCTTCTGTTTCAAAACCATGCAAGAATCCGAATAACTACCTATACAAGTAAGATAATTCCATATACATAAGTATATACAAAATCATCTTCGACCTGTTGCATGATCCAGGGCCACCGCATTCAAGCCTGCCACTGTAGATATCTATATACTTGAGGGCTTTGCATTCCGTATATATAAAGATAATAACAAGTGTACTACCGATATCTTATATGATTACAGGGAGATGCGCCAGTGATCCACTGCCACCGGGACAGTGTAACGGAGTTCCCACGCGCTACCGTTACACGTTATGCGTTACGTTATACCGCTACGCACGCGACGCCTTGCCGCGAGTCACGTAGGCGTGCGATCGCGTGCGTGTGTGCGTGTGTGTGTGTGATGGAAAGTACTGTTTTGAAGAAATATGATAATGGGATGTGATTTTTTTTTGAGGTTTTTGTTTATAGCGAGATCTGCACTCTAAAAAAATTAAATATGGAATTAAAAGATTGCTATATAAAGGTGGCTTTGTAATCTCTATATAAGGTACTGGCACCAGTCTTGGATATATCTCTTATTTTTAAATTAAATGTTCTGAATTAGAAATATTTGTTGATATTTGATTACTACTATTTCTGAATATCTTACATTATAATATAAACCCTAATATATTTATATATATATAAATTTATATGTCTGTCCGGCCACTATAAATTTATACGATCATAAACCTTTCAGTGGATTTTTTTCAAATTTTCACTGTTTTTAGATTCGTCCTTTATACAGTGCTTAGGCTATTTTTTTTCCACAACACTATAATAATTTCTGTGATGTGTATTTTTTTGTGAAAAACGGCATGTAAAATTGGCACACAATTTGCTTTCCAACTGAATTTAGGAGTTTCGGCAATAGTCGTTTGTTTTGCCAGGTAGTGTGATGGTAGTTTGAAAAATAGAATTTTTACGAGAATTTGCTAAATTCTAACATTTGACTGTTGTGTTTTGTTTACATCTGTCAGTATATGACATTTATAAAGAAGAAAACACATGGATTTTTTATTGACATTATAATAAAAAACACACTGATGAAATAATTGATTAATTTTAAAATGTCAGATTTGTGAATTAATTATAATTACTACGTTAAAATAGATTTTGATTGAAATTATCAAAAATACCAACAAGGAAATCATAAACAACTGTTTCTGTCTCAAATACATCAGGTGCGTGTACAGAATATTGATGATATTAGTCTAATTTATATTTAATATCAAAAAGTTTACGTTTAATAATAATTACGTCAGGAGCGGCGAATTAAAAAATATTTAAAATTGTTTTTTTTTCTAAATTGTTCAAAAATTAAAAATTTCAGAAAAATATGAAAATAATAAATAAGTCAGAGGCGTGTAAAAAAATTACAATTATCATATTCTAATCAAATTTTATTCAAATATTTATTATTTTTTGGAAGTTGTAAGATTGAAATAATATTATCTAAAAATTTATAAATAAAGTCAGGGGCGTCGTATTAAAAAAAATAAATTGCTTTTTTTTAATTGTGACTTGAAAAATTGATTTTGATTGAAATTGTTGAAAAATTATAAATTTCAGAAAAATATGAAAATAATAAATAAATCATGAGCGTATGAAAAAAATTTACTATGATCATTTTCTAATAAATTTTTATCTAATGATTTATTATTTTTTAGAAATTGTGAGATTGATATAACATTTCTAAAAATTTATATTTAAAAAAATAAAATCAGGAGCGTCGCATAAAAAATATTTAATTTTTTTATTTTTTAATCATGACGTAAAAATTGATTCTGTTTGAAATTGAACAAAAATTAAAAACTTTAGAAATATATAAAAATAATAAATAAATCATAAATTTGTATTCTTACACAATTTTACAAACAAATAGTTTTTAATCATTCGGTTGTTGTGAAATTGATGTTATTTACCCAAAAATTAATATTTTATAATAATTAAGTTAGGGGTGTGGTCTTAAAAAAAATTAATTTAGTATTTTCTCATAAGATTATATAAATAACATAAAATAAAGATCGTAATAAAATAATTTACCCTAATAAATAACATCGAACATGCTTCTACGCATTATTTGAATATGATGAACACAAAATAATATAGAAATTGATATTCGCAATAATTTATTGGTAATTTTTTAAAGTATCAAAATTTATTGATAAGGGCATAAAAAAAACAAACGAGGGTCACAGCCGAAGGCTGAGACCAGAGTACGTTTGAGGTTAGGGTGATTTGTACATGTAAATCGTAATATTACTGGAAAGGTAATAATGATAAATGATTATCACCGACAAATTCAAGAATTATTTACTTATCAGCGTTTAAAACAAATACAGCAAAATATTTTATGGAAATTTTATATGACAAAAGTTAATATAAAAAAATAATTTATATTTTATCAATCAATATTTTATCAAATGTGGCACGATTTGGGGTTGGGGCGCGTAGCGCCCAGGGGCAAGGCCCCTAGTATATATATATATATTTAAAATTTATATGTCTGTCCGGCCACTATAAATTTATACGATCATAAACCTTTCAGTGGATTTTTTTCAAATTTTCACTGTTTTTAGATTCGTCCTTTATACAGTGCTTAGGCTATTTTTTTTCCACAACACTATAATAATTTCTGTGATGTGTATTTTTTTGTGAAAAACGGCATGTAAAATTGGCACACAATTTGCTTTCCAACTGAATTTAGGAGTTTCGGCAATAGTCGTTTGTTTTGCCAGGTAGTGTGATGGTAGTTTGAAAAATACAATTTTTACGAGAATTTGCTAAATCCTAACATTTGACTGTTGTGTTTTGTTTACATCTGTCAGTATATGACATTTATAAAGAAGAAAACACATGGATTTTTTATTGACATTATAATAAAAAACACACTGATGAAATAATTCATTAATTTTAAAATGTCAGATTTGTGAATTAATTATAATTACTACGTTAAAATAGATTTTGATTGAAATTGTCACAAATACCAACAAGGAAATCATTAACAGCTGTTTTTGTCTCAAATACATCAGGTGCGTGTACAGAATATTGATGAAATTAGCTAATTATTTATATTTAATACCAAAAAGTTTATGTTTAATAATAATAACGTCAAGAGCGGCGAATTAAAAAATATTTATAATTGTTTTTTTTCTAAATTGTTCAAAAATTAAAAATTTCAGAAAAATATGAAAATAATAAAAAAGTCAGAGGCGTGTAAAAAAATTACAATTATCATATTCTAATCAAATTTTATTTAAATATTTATTATTTTTTGGAAGTTGTAAGATTGACATTAACTAAAAATTTATAAATAAAGTCAGAGGCGTCGTATTAAAAAATTAAATTGCTTTTTTTTAATTGTGACTTGAAAAATTGATTTTGATTGAAATTGTTGAAAAATTATAAATTTCAGAAAAATATGAAAATAATAAATAAATCATGAGCGTATGAAAAAAATTTACTATGCTCATTTTCTAATAAATTTGTATCTAATGATTTATTATTTTTTAGAAATTGTGAGATTGATATGACATTATCTAAAAATTTATATTTAAAAATAATAAAATCAGTAGCGTCGTATAAAATTGATTCTGTTTGAAATTGAACAAAAATTAAAAACTTTAGAAATACATATATAAAAATAATAAATAAATCAAAAATTTGTATTCTTACACAATTTTACAAACAAATAGTTTTTAATCATTCGGTTGTTGTGAAATTGATGTTATTTACCCAAAAATTTATATTTTATAATAATTAAGTTAGGGGTGTGGTCTTAAAAAATTGTAATTTAGTATTTTTTCATAAGATTATGTAAATAACATAAAATAAAGATCGTAATAAAATAATTTAACCTAATAAATAACATCGAACATGCTTCTACGCATTATTTCAATATGTTGCACGCAAAATAATATGGAAATTGATATTCGCAATAATTTATTGGTAATTTTTTAAAGTATCAAAATTTATTGATAAGGGCATAAAATAAACAAACGAGGGTCGCAGCCGAAGGCTGAGACCCGAGGTTACGGTGATTTGTACATGTAAATCGTAATATTAATGGAAAAGTGTTAATGATAATCAAGAATTATTTACTTATCAGCGTTTAAAACAATTACAGTGAAATATTTTATAATAATTTGATATGGCAGAAGTTAATATAAAAAAATAATTTATATCTTATCAATCAATATTTTATCAAATGTGGCACGATTTGGGGTTGGGGCGCGTAGCGCCCAGGGGCAAGGCCCCTAGTTAATCTATATACATTTAACTGTGTTACAGCGTGATTTGTTGATAATCGGCCAATAAGTGTCAAAATGGTGGACATTTAAACTAATTATTAGTATAATTTATTTATTAATTATTATATTATCATAGCAATTGCTTTACATTGTTTCAAATTTGACGATTCTTTCTTTTATATTTTTTGTGTCGTAGTACCTACTTATCATTTTGTAATCATTAGTAAGTGTCCATCACTGCGTGCTCATTACTGGTTTTACTTTATCAATTACTGGAGAAGAAACATGAACAAAATAAAAGGCTATAATTTAAAAAACTAACTATAATTACGCACTTTGGTAATTAAAAATAAAGATTTACTTGTTTTATTAGTAACATGAGTTCATGAGAACCCATCAATCACGAAAACAGTAAACCTTGCTCTTATAGCGGCCATAACTGGTACCAGTACTTTATATATAAATGAATGTTCGTTTGTATGAGGCTTATAGACTTGGAAATTACTGAACCGATTTCAATGCGGTTTTCACCAATAGTTAGATTATTTTTCTGTACATGTTCGTGGCTATTTAATAATTTATGAAAACCTAAGATTTAAATCAAAAGACTAAAAAAATCATTATCAAGTCGTGTTTTGTTTCCATGACGTCACAGCATACAGCTGCCATTTTAGTTACTATGATCACATCTCGATCTTTCGAATATTTTGTCGAACAATTGAATGATTTTTGACATATGTTAGCAATAAAATATTTTGAAATATATTGTTTGAAAATTTAAATATAAAGAAACATTCAAAATGCACCAGTGGCGTAACTATAGGGCAGTGGGGCTGACAAAAAGCCAGGGGCTTGGAGAGGTAAAGTTTTTTTTTTTGTTATCACCTGAACGTATCGATAAACGTTTTAATTTACTTATAGATAAAGATAAGCTTTTTTCGCAACTATAGAGAGCCCATTTTATGGTACATGGGGGGGGGGGGAATTTTAGTTACACCACTACAACATACCAATGTAAACATTTTCATTGTTGATAACATATAATTATAGTCAAGTACCTTCATATAAATTATTTTCATACAAGTTTTTTATTTGTTTTTAATGAATGGAAAACATTATAAACCTCTTAATTACATATTAAGGATTACATTATATTGTACAGTATGGACATGATATTTCATTTTTGTAATTTAGATTAGATCTGTAAATGGCTATATTTAAATAAAACTTTAATAAATTATTTGTTAAGAATTTTGTTTAAAAAATAAATAGTGTTTATAAATAGGTATAATAAAATGATATATCTATCGAAACAATTAACTTATTTTGAATTGATAGATATTTTATAACATAAAAATAACACATTTCGTTGTATTTGGCAGAATAAAATAATGCTTTTAGCCCCCTACAGGCGCCATTTTTGAGTTAGAAAAAAAAAATATGGTCAAATTCTACTAATTGACATGTACATTTTTTTGGTATACAATTTTTTTGTTTTTTTGGATTTGCTTTAATGCCCCCTACAGGCATCATTTTTGATTCAGAAAAAAAATAAAAAAGGGTCAAATTCCGCTTGCTTGGTTATACATTTTAACGTGCCACATGCCTTGGTATAAAAAAATATTTTTTTTACCTACTTTTAGCTCCTTATTGCCCCCCTTGAAAAATTATTTATTCAATAAATTTGTACATATTTTACTAGAGGGTGTCATTTTACATGTTCAGTAAAAATTTCAAGTTTCTAGCTTATATAGTTTACGACCTATTTGGCTTTGAGTGAAAAGAACGGACGGACGACAAAGTGCGATTAATAGAGTTTCTTCGAAACCCTAAAAAGCATGCAGATAAATTGTTTTACCTTTATTTGATTACTTAAATAAACGTTCTAGAAGTGGGGGTTTCATTATTTTCAATCCCCATCAGGGCCTTATTCTCTCTGACAACTTATAACTAAAAGATATCGAGATATATCCAAAAAGTTAAAATCAAAATTTATATCAGGTATAGATATTATATGTGGGGGCACTGGTTTTTATCATTATAATAATATGTAACTGCATCAATTTGTATATATCGTAAGTCAACGCCATCTCAAAAGAATAAAGAACGCCGATACCGCAGGTTATAAAAACAATATTTTAAAATATGTAACATTTCTATAATAATAATAATAATATTAATAAATACAAAGTCATCTCAGTACGACAAATGTGTGAAGTCAAAAGGTCACGATATTAAATTAAACAATACAAATTTGCATTGAATGTAAAGCCTTCAACGTCAAGCGAGATATTCAAATTTCGATCTTTGAAAGTGGCTGACTCGTAATATCACATGTATTGTGATTGTGATGCCTCTCACTATATTTTTATTCAAATTTGTTTTTGTAATGTTTATATGTCTTCAGATTTGACATTCTGTTTCGTAAAAGAAACGTCAAGTATTGATAGGTTTAAACAATAGACTTATTAAAAAAGGTATATGTTAGATATTATCGCGGGGATATTATATATTAAACTAAAAAGTTCCTTATTGCATGATGATGATATTTTTAATACAGTCTTTCGATATTAATACTGTTAGAAACTGAACATTTTCAGGGCCGAATTAAGGCAACTTTATCAGATTTTAATATAATGAAGATTTTTTATTATTTATATTTTGATGAATTCATAACTTCCATTATCAATGGGGGGGGGGGGGGGGGCTACTCTGGAAAATCAAATACAGAACAGAGAAAGTTTAGTGAAATAAGTACTAGCTGTTTATTATCTAATAAATTTTCGGGATACAAGATGCAGTTTAACCGTAAAAGGTAACAAATAGACAGACATATAGCATTTAATACATATTAGTATGGATTCTATTTAAAATATAGTGGTAGGTACTTATAAAACATGTCAAAAACAAAATATTTAGACAGGGGCATATTTACGTAAGGACCAAAAATGATTTTTTATTATAACAAAAAAATTTATTTTTATTTTATTTCTAACAAAAAAAAAATTTATTATAAAAATACCCCGAAAGAGGGGGGGTCGTCTCTGCCTAGAGCTGCAGAGTTTACAAATACGTCACTAGATCATGATGTTTTCAAAAATATAATGTTTTCTTTTTGTTGTGTTAACCAAAAAAAATTGATTTAAGTGTCTGCTACGAAGATTTTTCTCAAGATCAAAACAAGATCTGCTTAGATTGATTTTTTTAAATAATTTTTATTTCATTTTATCTGAAGCCCTAGTTTTTAAATGAACAAAGGCAATTTTAATTTTTTTTAATGAATATAAAAATTAAATTGTCAATTGAGTCCCAAAAAAAACTTTTTTAATTGGGTTGGCAATCCTAGCTACAACCAATGTATAAAAATTATAACAAAAATCCAACCGAATACATCCTACGACATCTATGAACAATGAACAAGAATTCTCCAACAACAAAAATCATATCACAATAATATAACAATTGAAATCGAACCACGTTCCTATTGGCTGTGGGCGGAGCGTGCACAACTGTGGGCGTCGGCTTACATGTCGAGTGGGCGGTATCGCAGAATTGTGGGCGTACCGATATTTTGTCGCATACGTTGCATATCGTCGTCCTTGTCCTAGCTGGAGGGCACAAGATCTGTCTTGCTTGCTCCGGCCACTGTGCAGTTCCCACGAGTGCACGGAGTGACCCGGAGGGTGGGGGGAACGCCAGCGCGATCATGCCCTCAGGACGTTCTCTGGGAGCTCTAGCGGTTAGTGCAGCCGCGCTACTAAGTATAATACAGTGGAACCTCGATCTTATGCTATTTTTTTTCATCGTTTATAAGATTCAAAATTGAATTTTGATTAAATGTGGAAATTTCTCGAGTAATACAATACCTATTACAAGAAATTTGACAGGGAAGAACATAGGCTACGTTGTATCCCGAAAAAAAGAATGGAGGGGGGGAGTTTGATATAACAGTGGTAAAAAATAACATTTACCTGATCAGGACTCCCAATGTTTTTTTTTAAATTTAGTCACCTGAGCAGGCACGAATAATACTGCCCAATCAGGGTCGGATTTGATAACCTAATCCGGCCCTGATGCGAACAGTCGTTACATTTTGGATCCGCAACAGGTCAAGTTTGCTTGATTCGGGCCTTATCATGACTAGGGCTGGCCGAATACGGCCTGAACTCCAGCCCTAACAAATTTCTGCTCGGGTCTTTCCAAGGCAACATGAATTAATGACGTATTAATTACTATTTAAAATTAAAATTTTGAGGGTGTTTTTCACCCCTTAAATGGCTGTTTAGGCACGTACAAACAATAAATGTCTCTTAGGTTCAATTGAACTACAAATGTGCCAAGTCTTATCAAAATTAGTGAGATAATACTCGCAATATTCACTTTTTAGACGAAAAAAGTTACAAAATTTCGAATATTTCCAAAACCCCTAATCCTATTAGCACCAAAATCAATAGGTCTGGAGTTCTCACTCAGACAAACATTTTCTCGAAAAATAATTAAGATCGGTGCATTTTTATAGTAGGTAGTTATCGTGAACGAAAGAAAATTCTACATCCAGACACAAATTAACTTTTCTTTAAGTTTTGAAGTTAGTACAATCAGAATCTGCTCTTATCTCGGACACGATTTTTTGATGGTAAGTATTACAATACTTCCATTTCTTGCAGAACATGGAAGTAAAAAAATTAAAACCAATCGATATTAAACTTAAAGTAAACCTGTGGAGACTGTAATATACCCTAATTGCCTGGGAAATAAAATAAAAAAACACTACCAAGCCAGTGGCGTAGATAGCTTTTTGCGATGGGGGAAGATATGAGTGGTGGCTACGAAATAAAAAAAAATAATATTGTAATTTTGAATATTGAATGACCTTTTTTTTTTGGATCATATAAACTGTATTCAGTTTCTTATTACTAAAAAAAAAAATTCATACAAAATTGAAAAATTACTGAAGACCTTTTTTTTACTCTTAATTTATCAAATTTTCCCTATTTACTTGTACTATTTTGTTCATACTACACGAGTTTAAAAAAATGTCTTTAAATTTTCTCATTAAATAAACTCATGGGGGGTGATTGATCATCTTAATCCCCTCCCCCTATCTACGCCACTGTACCAAGCTAAAGCTGCTTGCAATTATAAATATATAAAAAAAACGGTACCTAACTGATACAATCATTATTCCGAAGTCCTACAATACAATAGTTGTATACGACAGCTATTTTCATCTGTATAGATAAATATAGGCTGGGAAAACAGCTCATCTTCTTATGGGTTTCGGGTAATTGATACATACACTATTTATAGTTGTGTGCGAGATGAGTAACGGCCGAGCCGAGCCGAGCCGAACGTGCATTATCGAAGACAGAGACCAAGTTGTTGAAATGACACAAAATATTCGTATGTAATTGTCATATACATATTAAAGCTATTTATTTTGAACTCAGCATGATCATGTACATTTAATAAATAACAAAACACTGAGATATAAATAAAAATAATTACAATATATATGTACAAAATTATTTTGTATGAAACAACAAAATAGACCTACCTAATAATTTTAATGCTAAACATATTCTATACTTACAGGAAATTCTGAAATGCCGCCTCGTTTATATAAATCATTCAAATAGATCAGTGGCGTATTTACGTTAAGTGCCGCCCTGGGCAAAAAAAAAATTGCCGCCCCTCTACTATAGGGAAAATATAATTTATTTTTGATAGAAGTCAGAATTACTATATGTGAAAAGTGATAACGGTTTTTATAAGTGATGTAGAACAAAATATAATATAAATTAAAAACTTTTTTTTTTGGTCACGTCAATTGAAATTCCTAATTTTATTAAACAAATAGTTTGGTTTACATAACTTAAAACTTGAAGACCTTTTTTTTTTTAGTCGCACTAAACTAATTTCTTGTCTTCCTATTTTTTTATTTTTTATATTCTGTTAAACTAAAAGAAACTAAAGAATCTGCCGCCCCTCTCAGTCTTCCACGCTAGGCCATGGCCCCCATGGCCCTATTATAAATACGCCACTGAAATAGATTAACAAATAAAAAAATAAAATTAAAACAGAACATACAACAGCTGTCTAAATGAATTAAGTAACAGTTCAATATACAAAATTAAATTTAAAAAATTAAAAAATAGATTAACTAAATTAAGTATATTTATGTTGCAAAAATACATAACTTTATCCATATTTTTATTAAGGAATTATTTTTATCCTTAAAAATTTTATAGGGCTGCACATGAGACGATAGTTATCCCGAATTGAAGCCGTCTCGTTCTCGTTCTAGTAGTTCGTGCAGCAGGGGAGTTTTAATATTTTTTTTGTAATTATATATGTAGGTACTCCTATATATAATATTAATTTTAAAACCCCCAATGGGTGCGCCACTGGTCTCATAAATATAACCATGACCGAGAGAAATCTTAGTTTCGTGTAAATATTTACTTATCTAAAAAAAAGATTTGAAAAATAACGAATCTTAATTTAATTACTTAATTAATGACTATTTTTTAAAAAACGTTCATATCGTCTCAGTTTCATCTCATAGAAATTTCAGACGAGCTCGTCGTTTAAGGTAGAGGATATACCCCCCCCCCCCTCCGCGTACTTCCCAAACCACAAAAAAAATTAAAACAATTTTATTAGAAATATCCCCCCAAATAGTAAATCTAGATCCACGCCTGCATCTCGGTTTAGGTTCAACCATTTATATAGATTCCTATTTAAATGGCAACATGCCTATATACCTTCTCGTATATACCAAAATTTTGATAAAAATCGATGGGATACATAAAAATCCCCTATTTATTAAGTATATTATATCCATTGTTCACAAAAAGTACCTACATAAAATATATATGTATCTGAATAATTAATATAATTATATTTCTCTAGAGATAATATACCAATGAATAATAAGGTATTACCTATAAATCTTTTTACTGCTTGAAAAAAAAATTCTTAAGACAATAGATATTATTCACATATAAATTTTAAAGTTAAAAATGATTTATTCAGATTATTAAATTCCGATAGGTACATAAATAGATACAAATATATAGAAAGATATATATGTGTTAAAGGTAAATTAAAATTCTTTCAATTGCTGTAGGTATAATACCTATCACAATTATTTATAATTATTCACTGCCTTATATGCAAGTACCTTATATACATATACATATATACATACTTAGGTACTTATTTCAATAATTTATAGCTCTTAGGTATATTAGTTCTTGCACTAATACAATACCTATTAAATATTAACTATGCATAAGGTAAGTTTTAATTAATTTTTCGAGATACGAAATATATCCCATGGCCTTACTCAGAATACAAGCTATCTCCCTGCCAAATTTCATCAAGATCGGTTCAGTGGTTTAACCGTGAAAAGGTAATTATAACAAACAGATAGACAGATAGAGTAACTTTCACATTTATAATATGTCATATCTACCTTACCAAACAGTGTTTTTTAAAACAATATAAGAGGATTATCATCTTCACAGGGACGTAATTACGTAAGAGTAAAAAGGGCACTTACCTCAAGCGATTTTAAGAGGAACGAAAGCTCGGATACAGTGCCTGAAACAATTAAAAAAAATTATTTTATTATACTTTCATATTTTAGTCAATGCTTAAAATTAAAAATTATTTTATTTTAATAATATAAAATGTCTCAAAATAGGGTGGTAAATCGTCTTTGCCAATGAGTGTTTTATTTGTTTAAATGAACGTCTAAATAGCGAACTATTGTTTTTATAAAAATAAGGTCTTGAGGCTTCCGCGGTGATCTTGATATAGATCTTGGCTTCTGGGTGTAAACCGCGTCGGTTTGGTCGTGTTATCGGCCAACGTTTCGTCACACATTGCAGTGGACATCTTCAGGGCTCTTCTCTCTTCTTTTAGAAGAACCCTGAAGATATCCACTGCAATGTGTGACAAAAAAGGTTGCCGATAACACGACCAAACCGACGCGGCTTACACCCAGAAACCAAGATCCATTTATAAAAATAAGTTAAATAAAATAGTCTAGATAGGTATAAGTGTAAATGTAATGAGTTGAAACTTAAAAGCGTTTTAAATATTTATTTTTTTACAAAAATCAGCATTTTAACGTCAATATTCTTTAAATATCAATTAAATAGCAATATATAACCTATGACCCACTCGACAACTGGCATTATATTAGAAAATAGTTTTATTATCTACATATGACGCCCTTAATTTCTTTATCCATTATCATGAATCAGTAATACCAACTTTAGTACTAAAGAATAAATTTTCAATGTTATTTAAATGTGAAACGGGACCCCCTTTAGCGGCACCTCTTAAAATGTAACTACAGGGTAATCCTCCGGCAAGGATTTATTCATAAACTAACTTAATTTCGTAATGAGAGCGAAGCTTTTTTTGACACACTCTAATGTATTCATTATAGAGGTGTACCGGAATTCCGTCCGGAACTCACGATGTAGATTTAAAGTGAATATTTTAACGTCACTATTATGTTATTATTATTTTTATATTATATTATTATTGACACTATAAATTTAATTACATTCGATCGAAAAGAACATATGCTATACAAATAATTTTACGAAGCTGTAAAAATTGTTGAATATGTAGAAAACATATTTTTTATAATTTTATGTATTTTCTTAAAGAAATACCATATAGAACAATATTATATTAATTTAAGATAATAATCTATACGTATTTATATTTAAAATATAATAGTAGTGACGTTAGACGTGAATTCCGGCCGGAATTCCAGTACACCTCTAGTATTCTCTATATATAAAAAATTGAATATCATGGTATAATAATATATATAGTAACAATACATATTAATAAAGGAGTGTATAGGTATATATTTAATAATATTCCCGGTGAAATTAAAAATCTGCCTATGAAACAATTCAATAAGAAGTTAAAAGAATTCTTACTACAGAAAAACTTTTATATAGTTTAAAAGAATTGGTTGAGATGATACTTTAATTCAGAATTCTGTATTTTTGTTTTTTCTTATATCTTTCTCTGTTTGACTTATTCTATGTATATTATTATACTTTCTGAATAAATAAATATGATTATTATTATTATTATAGAGAGGTGTTATCATGGGTGCTGAGAGGGAGATGCAAGGAGGTGCACTTGCACCCCCCTGGCAAAAAAGAAAAAACTAAAAAATTGAGAATTACAATTTTTAATTATAAATTCAGTACAGAATATAAAAGGGAGGGCATGTTTTTTTTTTTTTTTGTCGCGTCAAGTTCACTCTGTAATTTTATAAAAGATAAGGAAAAATAAAAACTGAAGACCTTTTTTTTTTA
This sequence comes from Sialis fuliginosa, assembly GCA_961205875.1. Lineage (NCBI taxonomy): Eukaryota > Metazoa > Arthropoda > Insecta > Megaloptera > Sialidae > Sialis > Sialis fuliginosa. The sequence continues at coordinate 3,416,797 of OY540818.1, read as the reverse complement.
GTCATGCTAAATGGAATACAAGTTTATTATTATTACAAAATTATTACTTAAAACAAAAAAAATTATTATTTTATATATAATTTAATTTTAATAAAAACAAACTTGATTGTCTAAACGTCACAATTTATTTAAGAAAAGGTAATCGCAAGCTTTCGATTCACAGAATCATCGTCAGGCTAATAATAAAGATTTAAATGTGAGAACGATGTTGTTATCTCAATAAAATTCATGTGACTGAATCATTATTGAGTTCTCACATTTAAATCTTTATTATTAGCCTGACGATGATTCTGTGAATCAAATGCTTGCGATTACCTTTTCTTAAATAAATTTTGACATTTAGACAGTCAAGTTTGTTTTTATTTATATTTAACGTCACTATACTATTATATTATTATAATTTAATTTTATATATCTAGATGCACCCCCTGGAAGAAATTCTGCCGGCGCCCATGGGTGTTATATCGCGACATACGCATTCATATTGTGCAGATATCGGGACGCCATGTTACAGAGTGCGACCGCTACTTGTTGCTGTATTACTACCGGTCTTGGCCAGCCTCGTAGGCGTAACTTGGGAGCAGCTTCTGTGCACGCGCGACGCAATCAAACCAATGCCTTCTCTAATACAATACAACTGTCGACTCCGATCAAAATGGTTACGCGAACTTATTGATTGAAAAATGCATACGCGAATTTATAATGGGCTGATGGTTTTTAATTTTAATGAAATAAATAGTTTAGCGTGGGGATATGTAATTTTTTAGTATAAGACAAATTTTTTCACAACTCATAATTACAGCAATAATAATAATTCTATGTTCTTCTCAATTAATTTTAAATAAATAAATATTTTATCTAGAAAATTGTGTATATTCAAATTTTATACTACCTAATTTTATGAATTTTTAGAGAGACTCGAGAATCCCATACAGAGACTATAGACCCATAAATCTGGATCATATTTTGGAATACTTGCGTCTCCCGTTCAGAGACTAGAGTCTCTCATTCAAGAGTCTCCCATTGAGTCTCCCTGAGTGACATACGGAATACTCCATCGGAGACTCTCGTTGGAATACTCTGGGATACTGTATTTTTTTATCTCGGGACGATCCAATCTATAGGACTGCACTTGATTGTTTTCAATTCGTAACCGAGACAAAATCTTTTTAAAATTTTACGAGAAGACGATAACTTAATTTATAAGTCTCGGCGAGAGTTTCAGTTTTCAAGAACTATCGGTAATAGTTAATTAATAACACAAAAATATATAGGTACCAACTATTTGATATTAATCTTTAACTTTCATTTGTTTAAACAATTTTTAAATATAATACATTTTCATAGTAAAATAAATGAATATTGCCTTACACTAATTATATTAAAGAATACTTCAATACTACGTAAAAAAAAAATAACAGCTATACCTATATATAAGTAGATATTTTTGAGAGATAATAATTGTATCGACCTAATTATTTAATTTATTAAAAACAATTTTAAAACATTTCTAATAAAGATTTCAATACAACGTATATACACAAATATTAAAAAATTAAGAACGTACGTTACATCTTTAGAGAAATTTTATCGACCTTATGATTTAATATAGGTATTTAATCAATTTTCATAAAATAATTCTCAACTATAGGGGTTTTGACCCCGGACACTTCGAACCCTAATAACCCCAGTTACTAAAATTTTAATAATAATTCGCAACAATTTATATTTTCCCTATGTCACAATATGACAGTTCTGTGGTAGTTTAAATATAAAATTTCAAATTTTTGACGTAAGCAACATTGTTTTCAATTGTGCAGCTGACTTCATGCGTAATATGACAAACTGACACACAAAAAATGTATATATAATTACGAATCAATGAATATTAAAGAGATTTTAATGCTACATAAGAACACAAACCTTAATAATCAGGTATAGTTACTGATATTTTTGAGATATTTTTCTCCACCCCCACAATTTAATTAATTTATTCAAATATTTGCAACATTCCCGCAATGATAAATGGGGTGTATTTTCAAATTTATGGCCACAATTTACGAGCGGCGATTATATAACATAAACAACACATTTTTAAGTTAACTCCTACATAAATGCATATCATATAATTTTGATATTTCAATACCTCGGAACTCAGTGTGGGCGACACCCATTGTGAAAGTGTATGTGTGTGTGTCTGTCTGTGATGCTAGGATTGTCACAGTGTGCAGTTTTTTTTATAATTTTTACGCGTATTATTAATGTATTTTTTTACTGTTCTTGTATTTTCCAGTTTTTTCATCCGTCAAGACACTTTTAACGAGGCAAGATCGAAACACAATTTCAACTTTATTAAAATTAGTTTCGTCGTGGATCTCGCTGAGAATCTCAGTATTAAAGGATTATCAAAAATTAATCTTTAAACCAATAATTAATGTTAAAAAAAACACTACAGCTGTTACCCGCGACTTCATCTGCGTGGTAATACAGATTTCTGTTGTGATGGTTGTCGATAAAACGGGTTTTTAGTTTCGCATAGATGTCTACGCCAAAAAAATATAACTTATAATACGTACAAATGTTATACACCCATTTTTTAACTAATACATTTTTCAGGATAAAAAGTAACCTATGTGTTTTCTCGGGATGTAAGCTATCTCCTTGCAAAATTTCATCAAGATCGGTTCAGCGGTTTAATCATAAAAAGGTAACAGATAGACACAATCATATTAATAATATACATATATTAATATGGATTCATCAAATTTCAAAATTTCTTAGTTTATTTCAGAAGAACAAGGGTTATTTTAATTTAAAAAACTGTAAATACTTTTTGGTTCTACACTTTGTATATCTATGCTTTTTTATATTTTTCTTTCTACTTGCAATTTTTCAACTACACAAATTAGATTTTACAACTGCAGTTTTCTTTTTAGGAACTGCAGAAACAAGTTACAACTACCCTTTAAAATAACCCCTGCAGAAGAATAAATTTAAGATTGTTTTTTTTAATTCACACGATATCGAGATTTATCTCGGTCTCAATCTCGATGTCGGTCAATTCAATTGGCGTTAATTGTCACGAGACAAAACTGTCCATTATAAAATTCGAACCGGAACTGAACCGAAAACCAAAAACCGGAAAAACCGTTATTTTTTGCCGGAACGAAAACCGGAACAGAACCGAAATAAAAATATCGGTTTTTACGGTTCAGTACATGTTAAAATACGCGCGTTAACATGATCTTATTTCCCACTTCAATTGTCGTTCGGACTATCATACGAGTACTTACCATAAAATATTCGAAATTATGGGTGGAAAAAATTTGTTTAATACAAATTTTTTTTTTAATTAATCCCTCGGGCTGAACCGAAAACCGAAAAATCCGGAAAAACCGTTATTTTTTGCGGAACGAAAACCGGAACCGAACCGAAATATATTTTTTTACTCGAACCGGAACGAAAACCGAGCCGAACAAAATAATAACGGTTCGAAGCCCTGATAAAATTCGAGATCGAGACGAGATGAAACATATATTTATAAAATTCACAGTCTAAATGCAAAAATGTATAAAAAAAGCTGCTATTTCGATAAGGTAGATCCATATTAAAGAATATTGATATTTCACAATATTTTCCAATACCTACTGATAATGACTAACTAAATATAAACCATGACCTCCAAATCACTGACATCAAACTAAAATAAAATGAATCAGGCCTCTATAAAATCGATAAGTGACTCATTATAATTCAGATGAAAAAATAAATACTAGGTAGGTAAGCGATATGCTAAACTCAATTGTTTTATTTTTTATGAAGATGATTTTGTTCTACAGAATCTAAACAGTATCTCACCAAATAATCGATGACTCAAGTAGATACAATTTAAAATTAAAATGATCGATGTCTAGATAAAAAAAAATGGGTGTGACTGTGTCAGGATGCACAGTCGAGGAATTGAGGTGAATATGTGGAGTGGGGTTAAATAAAACTCAGACCAATGGGTTGATATATCCAGAGCCGGCCTAAGCAAGTCTAGCGCCCTGGGCAAGATTTATTTTTCCGCCCTCTCTCCCTCTAAAAAAATGTTAAAAAATCACCGAAATTGTCAATTAAAATTGATAAATTAACAAATAAATTGAATAGTTAATATCTCAGCTTGGCGCGATCCTACAGACCCCAACTTTTTTTTAAATATAGCTTCTATCATTAAATTTAAGACTATCAAATGCCCTAAGACCGTCGAAACCCCCTTACCCTTTTATTAACAACAAAAATTGATAAATTAACAAATAAATTGATTAGTTAATATCTCAGCTAATACCTTATTAAAGGTTTTCTGGTTTGCTGAATAAGGATTTGTTAGTTAGTAGCTAGCTATCAAATGATCGATTTTTCTTGTTTTTTTTTTTTTAAATTAACATTGTTTATATAAAAAATTTGAATATTAAAAAAAGGTTTACTCAAAAATTACAGTAGGTACATGTATACTAGGATTTGAACCAAAAAAGTCACTTATGCCCCATTCTGCGTCGCCCCACCTCCCCCCTAAAGCCGGTGTTGAATACATCTTTAATTTTTTTTTCACTTATCAGAAAAGGCCTCTTCCCAATTAATCCAAATTAACAACATTTTTTTAAATACTTGAAAATTAAAAAACCGTATAACATGATCCAAAAATCATAGTCTGGCTTCTAAGCATAAGACAAAACAATCAAATGAATTTTATTTTCAAATAACTCTAATAAAACAATCGATGAATCATATTGTACAAATAAAAACAATACGTTCGATTGTTTTTTTCGGAAATTCTGAGATCAAGAACCCGGTGAGGGCGGTAGGTCCGTACCACAATGAGAACACACCCACCACCTACACGGCGGCCATTAATTGTCCCATTGTCACCGCACTGCATTTACATTCTGGTATGTGTCCATAAGTCTCGTAACCGTGCGATCTTCGTTCCGTGCGCTCAGAAAGACTCGGTAACTGCGTCCGTGGAAATTCTCATTTAACTAGTTTATCTAAGCCACCTCTGAATTTTTCGTTTTTAATAAATAATTGGAAAAAATCGAATTAATTTATTTAAAAATTGATTTATTCGTTGTTATAAATAATATAGATAAAATGTCAATTGCAAGTTGAGCTTCGCGTAATAGTGCCCCGTACCGTATAGTTTCTCAAATGATTCTATGATAATTTTGAATTATTTTTACATTTTTTCATTTTTCTTACAATTACTTATGGAGACATATTTTTTAAATAATATTATTAATAATAACAAAACGTTTACATATTTCAATTCCTTGAATCGTCACCTATACTTTCATTTGATACCACACTCACGGGAATTGAATGAAATTTTAGTAAATCAAAAAACACCAAAAACATAACATTTTATTTTTATAACTCAGGTGTATAATTTACTGTACTTATGGCAAATCTCAGCTCTCTAAGTTAAACAGTTCAGTTTCTAGAAGGCTGTGACAGATAGACAGACACAGTATTTCCTTTTTATGAATAAAAACATATAGTGGATACAATTATGTATAAAATATCAGAATCACTGGTAGAAAAAAAACCCAAGGAGTAAAACAAGTAAGGTACTGGCACCAGTTTTGGACAATACCCCAGTGCTGTACACTTGTTTAAGTAAATGTATTAAATAATTAAATTAGAAATATTTGTTGATATTTGATTAATACTACCATTACTGAATCATAATCTATAGATACTTAACTGCAAAACTGCTTAATTTGATGACAATCAGCCAATGGGTGACAAAATGGTAGACATTTTAAACTACTTATTAATGTAATATCCATTTATTAATTATTATATTATCTTAGCATCTACTTTATATTGTTTCAAATTTTATAACTTTTGTATCGATCGTAGTACTTATCATTTTGTAATCATTATAAATGCAAATATCCATCACTGGGTTTACTTTGTCCATTACTGGAAAAAAAACATAAACAAAATAAAGGTAATTAAATTGATTTAATAAAGAGATACTTGTTTTATTAGTAACATGAGTTCATGAGAATTACAAAAAAGAAGCCCGCCAATTAAAAAAATCAGCGAAGACTGGTTCCAGTACCTTATAATCAGAATATGTCGTAGAGGGCGTAAACCATTTAACTAAAACAAGAGTGTACGGACGATGTTACCTAGTCTAAAGAATGTGTGAGAGCCGATGTGTCGGCCGGTCTCCTGGGAACACCCTCGGGACACTGGAATGATAAATACGTGTAGGAGTCGCGGCAGTGGTGGTGCGTTGATAGAAAGCTCGGCTATTTTGATAAATGACAATTACGGAATGCTGCGCGGCTGCCGAAGCGCACGCCTCGGGCCTGGCTGTTGTATCTCTCACGACACATCTGGATGGACTTTGCAGGACTGGGTTTAGGCAACAACAAACACGTGTTAGCACGCCTGCTATCTTAAACTTATGCGACAACACAAGAACAATCAAATATATGGTCAATTAAAAAAAAGTGAATGTTCGAAATTATTATTTTTAACGTGCTTTTGCATAGTTGGCTTTAAGCAACAACACGTGCTAGCACGGCTGCTATCTTAAACTTATATGACAACACAAGAATAATCAAATATATGGTCAATTAAAAAAAGTGGATGTTCGAAATTCTGAAGTTGACATATTATTATTTTTAACGTGTTTTTACATACATAGTTGGCTGTAAGCAACAACACGTGCTAGCACGGATGCTATCTTAAACACAAGAACAATCAAATACCGTAAAGTGCGCCAACTTTGTGCCAGTGACCCAACTATGTGCCACTACTGATTTCGGGCAGAAAGAGCTCTTTAGCGGAATCGGTTGTTGAGATAAAGCTTCCAAAAAAATACTCAGAACAGCTCTGACATGCGAGAAGTGAATTTCCACATTTCCAACCTTATCACTCTTATCATGTGATTACGAAAAATATTAAGGTGATAGTGTTGTTTTTTCAGTTATCCAAATATTTGGGGAAGTCTCCTCTGGAATAAATATTTCGGATTTTTTTTGATTCGTTGTGAGTTTATGATTCTATTCCTATACTATTAAAGGTGAAATAGCCGAATCGGCGATTACTTAAGTTGTTGTATTTACTTATGGTACCAAGGTTTTCTAAAAATGAGAGAAACGTGTGACAACTATGTGCCATCTGTTCTCATCACTGAATCCGTATTATTTCAATAGTTTTCGTGGTTTTCGTTATTTTTCCCGGACTAAGATACTGGCACCAGTCTTGAACACATTAAGAGCAATGTATACTGTTTTTTGGGATTGATAGGTTTCTTTTTTGTAATTCTCATGAACTCATGTTACTAATGAAACAACTACCTCTTTATTAAATCAATTTAATTACCAAAGTCCGCAAATATAAGAATCGAAAAATTTCAAACAATATAAATTAGATGCTATGATTATATTGTCAATTAAAAAAAATGGATGTTCGAAATTCAGAAGTTGACATATTATTATGTTTAACGTGTTTATTTACATAGTTGGCTTTAAGCAACAATACGTGATAGCACGTCTGCAATCTTAAACTTATGTGACACCATGAGACAATCAAATATGGTCGATTAATAAAAGATGGATGTTCAAAATTCAGAAGTTGACATATTATTTTTAATGTGTTTTTGCATAGTTAGCTTTAAGCAACAACACGTGCTAGCACGGCTGCAATCTTAAACTTATGTAACACCATGAGACAATCAAATATGGTCCATTAATAAAAGGTGAATGTTGGAAATTCAGAAGTTGACATATTATAATTTGTAATTATCAGTTTGTTACTCTGACCGTAACATATAGGTATACTAATGTACTGGTCAGTTTTCTATTGAATAAAATATAAATAAATATATCTAATTTCCATTGCAAACGTAATACGAAAATATTATAACCGCAAAAACACAAGAATGTTTAGTGAAATAGTTTAAATGATAGATCCGGCCCTGGATACTAATCTTTGCAACTTAACCACCCATTTTTTGGTTCTTGTTACCTAATCCTGTTGCCGGCTTCATATTTAAGTTGATTGATTGTATGTGATAGATATCTTTATGAGATAATTATTATTTTTCTACGTGAAAATTTTACTGTATTCAAAATTTAAATGGTACACGAATATTATTATTATTATTAGTTAGGTATATAGGTTCATACTCTGGTATTTAAAGGATGTTCAAGTATTCTATTATTATTCAGTCGAGTATAGATTATAATCATGTGAACTTTTATAGAGTAACTATGAAAATAGACTGATATATGGTAAAATAATTAGATTTTTTATTTTTAACATATTACACGTAAAATTAATTATTAGCAGTTTAGAAACTATCGAAAAAGTGGAAGCACAATGTATTTCTATTTTTTTAAACTTAATTTGTGGGTTACCGGAGGGAAGGAGAAGTACCCTTAAGAGGTTACATCTAATCTTCACTTCGGGAAATGAGACTTTTTTAGAATAATGAAAAAAGTAATCAAATGAAATTTGGAGGATTTATTGTATACATGTCTGAAAACATACAAAATTTTTGTATAATGAAATATAAAACAAAATAGTGGTTTTAGCGTTGCTACGACTGAGTGCAACTTTTTTGTTATGTGCTCCACTGCGGAAAACATAACTTCCATGAATCAACATCCAGAACAAAAAAAATCTCGTTACTTACATGAATTTTCCCACGATTATTAAAAAATATCGATTTAAATAGAAAGATAAAAACCGTAATAGTTAACCAATCGTAAAAATCGTGTGTACTTCGATGTAAAATCTATCTAAGAAGTAAGAAGTTACAATCAAATGGAAACTGGCCAAGATAAAACAAAGTCCCTCGCCGCGTTTATCTGTTTGTCTGTCTGTGCACGATATTCTCAATAACTACTGAACGGATTTTATTTCGGTTTTCATGTATTTCACGAGGAAGCTTCAGGTGTATAATTTGTGAATATTTTATGTAAATTTCATAAAGTCGGAAAAAACAATCGTCGAAGAGGTTTCTTCGTACGTACATATATCTAATATATAATAGTTAGCGATAATTAAGTAAAATCAATGTTTAATAGGATTTATTACAGATTAAATTTATAATCCCGGGTAACACCGGAGTCAATGCGCTATCGTATACTCTATAAAATTATTATAAATAATTACTTTACGTTTTTTGTCAGCTGGATCTTATCTCCTTTTCTGATAGATCCTTCGTATGATCATCTTCATCTCTGTGTCTGTGTGTCTGTTTATGGGAGAGCACAGGGACACAAGATAGAAAAGGGATGTGCCAATGGACCGATCATGGCAGGTTTTGACGTACAATGAGGTCATGTTTAAATAATTACATAACATTCATTATATACTACAACTTACAAAACAAACATATAACATCAGCCAAGCGAACCAATTAATATTCATTTAAGTTGCAACGATTAAAGTGCATAACGCTAACGTATATAACGATATAATTATTAGTATGTGTATACACAGTGTGTGAGCAAGCAGTTCAATGATGCTTATAATGATTGTTATTCCCAGTAAATACACGACCATATATTGACCGTAGTTCATCAATCAATCAACAGGGGCAAGGGGGAAGGGGACGTGAAGAAGATCCGGCTGACGGTTTCACGTATTTCAGAATGATTCAGAGATGCTGTGAGATATTGAACAATTTATAAATGTGTGTCTGAGCTATGACAACAACGATTTGGATCTTCTTGTTTTAATTAATTCTGCCTTCAACAGAAACTACCTTTGGTAGACGATAATGTGGTTATTATGACGAAGAACTACGTCTTCACCGACGGTATTAGAGCAGCGGTTCTTAAACTAGTACCCCTTGAGATACGCATAAATTAAAGTACTTTTAAATTTCTACAAGCATTCCTCGACTTTGACAGTTCGCACTTACGATCTTGTGCCTCTTTCATCAGTGGCGTAGCTAAAAAAATGGGGGTCCCTATTAAAAAAAAGTTAAGTCTCCCTAGACTTCCATTATATGCAATATTGTGTTCTTGTTATTAGTAAAAATAGCATTTGTTAAAAATAAAAACTTCTATTAATCAAAATTTATCTATTATACCTACAAAACACGTCTTGTTTTACTCCGAAATTATTTCGTCCAAATTAATATTTTCAGTATTTCAGTATATTCATGTTCTTTAGGTACTATAAATACACCAAAGACCTTAAGACGGGATTGTGACAAAGCGCTTCTTAAATTAAGATTTTGTATTAATGCGTAATTCCGTAAATTTTATTTTATTATTATAGTTTTCTTATACGTATATGTTTTTTTCTGGCCTTTCGGGGGAGCCCTTAGTTGTGCGGATTTCCCTAAAATTTAATATATTTATTAATATTTATATGCACATATTTTAGGGAACCTGCAATTGTTTCTTATATATAGGAAATGCGATTCATTTCACATCAATGAAAATGTCAAAAGTAAAAATATGTACCTACATATTGTTCATATTTTTTTTTATGAAACTCAACTTACGACCGATGTCTAGGAACCTATCGCGATCGTAAGTCGAGGAATACCTGTATTTACCAGTGATTAATTAGTACCTAACGACCTTCTTTGTTTTTCTGTAAAGGGGAGAGGGGTCTCTGATAAACAATTGTTCAAAAGGGGGTCTCTAGACCACATAAGCTTAAATACCGCTGTATTAGAGGGTTACTTCACGAGGGAGAAAGAATGTAACGAAATATGACACACTTTGAAAACTTATGTCTCCTAAACTAATAATCGTAGAGCAATAAATAAAACACTAATAGATAGATTATATTGTCCCATTTATAAAAAATGCAATTTTTACAGGATTTTGTAGACAGCCTATCTAACAATAAGTAATCATTAACATTACATATTTTCTATAATAAAAAAAAGTGGCAGTTGTAAGTTCTGTGTTTATATAAGTTGCGATACATTTTCCACTGTGCCCCTCTTCCTATTTTGTTGTATTCAAAGATATCGCATTTCACTCGAAATTTTAATCAAATTACAAAATAAATTGTAGAATTTTCAAACTTTAAAATATGTATCTAAGCAAACCATTCAACTTTTTTTTTTCGTCGAATGAAAGCTTAAATGAATTTTTTAGTTGGTTTTATGATTGACAATATGAAATTTTAAATAATTTTTTTTATTCAGTAAACATCCATTTTTACCGGATATTTAAGCAAGTATGACTCAAGACATACTAAGAGTACACATTTTTCCTTTCCTGTTTGGTTTACACACCTCATTCACTTTACACTTACCGGAAATATTAGTTATTGTATAAACAATGACAAAAACAATATACTTTATGAAATATGTTTACCTGCTGAAATAACTCACAAAGATTTAAAAAAATAAATGCCTGTCTCGGTTTAATAGAAAATCCCCATTCTCAATAAAATGTGATTTTATACATATACCATGAGCTGTTATTTTTTATAAGTATGGCCCCAGAAAGGTGAGGGGTGACAGGACTTTAGCCTGAAGGCCTGGCGCGGCGAGTTAATGTTTTTTTGTCGTTGTCAATTCATTTTTTATTTTTTATTTTTAGCATAACCTTTTTTAACTCCAACAAATATGCACCTATTCGGTTGATTTTTGTTTGTTTGAAAGAATATACTCCTGAGATGGTCCCATATAATTTTTATCAGAATCTGACCATAGACTTCTTAGATATGCCACTCAAAATGTAAAATAAAATAAAACTTAAAAAAAAATTAAAAACACTGAAAAGTATTTCCTAAAAAAGTTTTTAAAGTCGGTGCTAAGTCAAATAAAACCGCACTTCAAAAATTGTTAAATTTAATTATTATATACTTTTTAGTGTTTTTAAGGTTTTTTTAAAGTCGATTTTTTTTTATATTAAATAAAATGCCGAAGTTGTTTAAAACTAATAAATTCGTATAAACATTGGAAAAAATACAAATTAAACACTAAATAATTATAAGGTAATTAGACCTAATTTTCACCAAATGTAGTTATTATTTCGATAATTGTTGCAATTGTTTAAAATAAAAGTATGTATGTGAAGTATTTTATTATTAATTTTAAAAATCGTAAAATTACAAAAGTAATAATTTACATTATTTCTTTTTTAATTTTTTAAATAATTGATGTATGTATATTCGGGCATAGCTCCAATAAATATGCACCTATTCGGTTAATTTTTGCATGTTTGAAAGGGTATATTCTCGAGATGGTTCCATATAAATTTTATCAAAATCTGACCATGGACTTCTTAGATATGCTACTCAACACATTCAGTTAAAATATTTCATAACGTCATAACTGTGTTATTATGAAGAAAAACTAATGACTGCCTAAAAATGTACTTGAATTTTCCATTGAACTTGTTTTGATCTAATTGATAGTTAAACAAATATATTTTTCCCTAACACTATTTATAGATATTAAATATTCAATTAAATAATATAAACAATACCATCCTACATTTTACTATCAATTACATCCAAACCTACTGACATAACATATCTCGAGCTACTGTAGCTGAACATACGTGTATAAAAATACACATAAAAAACATAATTAGTATCATGAGACGAACTGCTACACTGTAAAAACAGACAAATCATAATCTGGCCGTTGTGAAGTGGCAGCAGTCACCAATACTTCTTGTAGATAATCACACACACACACACACACACACATATGCCCCCCCCCTCCCTCCCTCCCCAACACACACACATCAGGCCTGTGAAAGTCAGATGCCACAGGATTGAAATATTCGGCTGATCAGTTACGCAGACAGTATAGCTCGTGTTATACCCATTCAGGTTTAAAACGAGACAATCACACATCGGTGAGCGTTATACAGAAAGAGAGGCGCGTATGAACAAAGAGCGCACGCGACAAAGAGCCCTGAAAGCGTAACGCGGATGCTGTAAATGAACAAAAGGAATCGGCGGACTCGATGAGCTGGAAAGAAGAGAGAACGGTTAATTGAAGAAGTTAAAAAAGATATACGGTCGGCAAGACAAGAATGGAACCATAATACAAAAAAAAATTCAAGTTGCGACTTCTTATAGGGGCTTATACGTGAAGTAGGAGTTGCCCGGCTACCTAAGATATATACCTTAGTGGGTGTACACCTAGAACAACCGATCAAACAATTAACACTGCATTCTTCGCGGAGCTAACCACCACAGCACATCTGGCCGACTGGATTCAAAGGTGTACCAACACTGAGATCCTCTCACTTTTCTGAAAGCCATCGATGCAATCTATCCTTATCTAACTTGAAGTATTCTACACTTAAACAATACAGATATAGAGTGACAATTGTATAATACAACACTCAAACATACAAAGTACTTTCTGTATTGAGCGCAACCAGCTTTACTATACCTGAAAACCATACCGTACAATGAACACCTATAGTTCTGTCTTTATCTGAACGATTATGTGGTAAAAAGAGACGGTACTGATGAGGGGCGAAGGACGGCCACTAGTTTAACCTATGACGCCTTCAGAGGCACAAGGAGATGTCTTATAGAGTCTTCAGAGAATCATTCCTACAGCAGCAGGGCTACTAGCAACTCTTGTGCACGGAAGTCGCTTCACCTGGACTTTACTCTTCTCCAAGCGCACCAGGTCAGTCAAATATATACTCTCTCTTTTCTCAGTGTCGAAATATTAACGTGCCTTGTTACATGTGGACAGTCTGCCTGTTATCATCAATATTATTAACACATAGACTGTTTTTGGATATTGTTGCATTAAATAGTGACCATTTGTGATTGTAATAATGTGGCAGCCTGTCCTATCGGTTGTATTATTCATATTTTATTTGTGAAATTGTGATAGATATGTAAGTATTTCTTTTAAATTGTTTTTCTTAAGCATATATTGTACATGTCAATTTTAACTCTTTGACCCCTTGTTTTTATGTACGTTCATGTATTAATAATTATAATTAATGACATGACAGATTCTTCATTATTTTATACACACGCTTGTCATTTGTTTATTGATATATTTTATTACATGTTTAATAGTATCATTAAATTGTGTTTAATATATGTATACATATATACTTTGTTGTACATAAAATATTAATAATACTTGTTGAAAAATCATTTAGGTATAATTCATTGCTATTTGTATAGAGTTATAATATATACTGTATTTAATTTTATGAGGGCGATTCATTAATGTATTTATAAAATATGTAAAAACCATATTGTACAATTTTTTCTTCTTCAAAAGATACATTTTTCCTCATAGCGGTTAAATATAAACGAATATATGAACCCGGAAAATTATACTTGTTATCGAAATTGATTTTTGAAGGCAACATAAAACAATAACAAATTATTAATTTTATGATTTTACATTCTTATTAAAAATTACTTTATAACACACTTGACAACTTTTATAAAAGTATATTTCCCTTCTACCCCCCACAAACTCATTCCATATCAAATTAAACTATAAAAATTGTTAAATAATTCACTATTTTAATCAATAGTTTAAGGGGTATACTTTAAGATAAAAAATATATTTATTAAGTTAATTTAATTACTACCCTATGAAGAATGTATTTTATCAAAAAAATACGTAATAATACATAATGGCGTGTTCGTGTTATGTATGGAGCACGTGGTAGAGCGCGTGGGTAATACGGTAGCCACATACATACACTCACACACTCGTAGAGAGGCGGGCGAGTAATACCGGTAGCCCATACACCGGCGCTATAAGGCTCCAGTCTGTCTGCACTACGTCATACTAGCTCCTGGCTAACTAGATCTCTATTGAATAATTCTTATATATAAATAATGTAGATTGTGTTTTATTTATTTATTTATTTATTTATATACCGTTCGCGCAATTGTTTATTTGTAAAGAATTTAACTACGAGACGTATGGAAATCGATGGTATTTCAGATATATTCAATATTTAACAAAAACTTGTTAATATATTTTTTGTTATAAATTTATAAATGATCTGAATTCTAAAGTTTTATATTTTATTTTTACAAATTGCTTCATTTTGAAAATTATTTCTTTATAACTATTTTGTTACGTATAAAAAATGATATATGAATTTAAATTATTAAATGTGAAAATGGAATTAATATTAATATTAATTTTTTTTTTTCGATTTTTTTTAAATCGCAAATATCTCGGTCAGATATAGTTGCACAGCGATAGAAAAAAAAGTATATTGAAGAGAAAAGTCTGATCTACAAAAGTCATTCATTAGATTTAGTAAAAAAAAAATATTATGATTCGGGGAGGTTCTCAAAATTTTTGGAGTCAGTGAGGTTTTTTATTATCAAATTCTAAAAATAAGTACCTAGAAAAATATAGCCGAGTTAAAAGAACAGACACTTTTTGTGGGCCTGTATCATTATTTAAGATTTCACAATTTTCAGCAATATTTGTTTTTATTTACCAATCATAAAAACACGAAAATAACCTAATCGTTGTTATTTTCTCTATCAATTATTTTAGTTAATATATTTAATTTGTCATATTTGAAAACACGTTCGAGAAAAAGATAACCGCAAAGTTTACGACACAATTTTTAACATATAAAAGAGATTTCGACATATGTGTAATTCACACTCTTGCGATGAAAGAAATTTCTAATGTTATAGGATCATCGTTAAATATTTGTAATGACTCTTTAGTTAGCTATTATTACTGATTTAGCAACCACGGGAGAAACAGTTGCTGCACGCGCTCATAAAACACATAGTACAGGCCTGGCTTTGTAATATCCATTTTAAAAAAATGAAAATTTTTTAACCTCGTTATTATGGCAATACATATTTTTGGACATTAAAAAATAAGAGGTAAATTTTGTATAATACTATAATAATAAAAATAAAATCACCTAATTCTTACGATGAAAATTTCAAAAATCACTCTTGCGTAATTATTAAATTAAAAACATTCATAACGCTATACTTATCTAAAAATTTCAACTAAACCTTTTTTGAAGTCAGTTAAAAAATAAAAATAAACCTTACAGGGGGTCACCTAATTCTTATGAATCCTTACAAAAGAGTGGAGGGGGGGGGATTTCAAAAATCACCCTTGCGTAGTTATTAAATTAAAAACATTCATAACGCTATACTTATCTAAAAATTTCAACTAAACCTTTTTTGAAGTCAGTTAAAAAATAAAAATAAACCTTACAGGGGGGTCACCTAATTCTTACGAATCCTAACAAAAGAGAAGGGGGGGGTGAAAATTTCAAAAATCACCCTTGAGTAATTATTAAATTAAAAACATTCATAACGTTACATCTAAAAATTTCAACTAAATAGTAATTTCATGTTACACCCACACATTTTCAAAATTCTAAAGACACGCTATTATACAACAAATAAGTACCTATACTAACAGCATTCTCAGATTCAGTAATAATAACTGTTGGTGCATCTAAAATGACGTGCAGAAAATTATTATAATGCATAATGAATGCATTGGTCCGTGCCTCGTGTAATTCCGGTAGCAGCCCTCGGGCATCAGAACCGTTCATCGTATTAAAAACTAACCGGAAAAATACCTACACGTGGTATTATCAGAAATAGGTAGTTATTTCATGTTAAAACATCTTATGTTCTTAGAATATGTGATTTTTTTAATTTGGGTTATATTTTGACGTAGATAGGTACCTATGTGCAGAAGTATGAATGTACTTAAGTTTTTTTTTGGACTAATTGTACTTTACCAAACACTTGTACAGCGCCGGTTTTAAGGGGGGGGGGGCTATGGCGACCGCCCGGGGCACCAGGGCACGTGGGGTGGCGGAAAATGGGGTGTAAGTGACTTTTTTGGTTCAAATCAGAGTCTGTAGGATCGCGCCAAGCTGAAATATTAACTATTCAACTTATTTGTTAATTTATCAATTTTAATTTGTTAATAATAGGCAAAGGAGGTATTTGATGGTCTTAAAGTTAAGGATGTAAGCTATATTTAAAAAAAATTGAGTCTGTAGGACCGTACCAAGCTGAGATATTAACTATTCAATTTATTTGTTAATTTATCAATTTTATTTGACATTTTCGGTGATTTTTTATCATTTTTTATGAGGGAGAGAGGGCGGAAAAATAAATCTCGCCCATGGCGCCAAACTTGCTAAAGCCGGCTCTGCACTTGTACTTAGATATTTAAAAATACACTTAAATACTATTACAAAAGTACTTTAATACATTACTTAAAATACTTAAGTACGTTTTTAAAATTATTTAAATATATTTTTGTAAAAAGTACTGAAATACATTTTTTTGACAATTTACGTAAACTTAAGTACATATTTTTGTAAAGTAATCTTATTTGTACTTAAGTACATTTTTGTAAAAAGTACTAAAATAATTTTTTTGACAATTTACTTGTACTTGTTTTGTACTGGATATATGTATGTACAATTATACAAGCTTTTAGACTTCCGCGGTGATTTTAATATGGATCTGGGCTTCTGGGTATAAATCGCTTCGATTTGAACATTATATCAGCCAACGTTCATCGCACATTGCAGTGGACATCATCAGGGCTCTATGATAGAACAACCAGATCGACGCGGCTTATACCCAGAAGCCCAGATTCAAGTTATTATCTTGATTTTTTTATGTTTATGAATGGCTAGTATATTAATTAATATACACAAATAAATAATTTAAAATTCTAAGAAAATAAACTTATGTTTGTTACTAACATACAATTAAAATAAGACAGATAAATTAAATATATTATTATGTATTGGTAATTTTCTATTCAAAGCAATACTTTTTTATCGTCTACTAATATATGGTTATTAGTTAGCGTATATACTTATTATTAACAGAAATTAAAAAAAAAGTTACAGCAACTAATAAATAACATAAACATTTGAAAAACAAACAACTAGTTTTTTTTAATGATTCTCTAGATCTTAAGTGAGTTACGACTACTGAATAATACAGTTTGATCATTAAATTATTACTGGGAATTTAAGAATAGCTTTTAACAGACAGTAACTGTGCGTTTATTATTTTACTTGAGTATAGTTTAAAGTAGATAATTGTCTCTACTTAGTGCGGCTTGTAAAATACAGTAGAACCTCTATTACTCGAACTAATTACGGTTTCTTTAGGAAGTGTTTTCAATACATTTTAACCTCTATAACTCGAAAGTAACTTTTTGCGAACTTCAGAATACAAAATGATCAATAGAGATACTCATAGTAAGAGTTATGACAGCCCGAATCGATTGTAGTATAGCCAAATCTCACTCAAATCCATATTTTCTGATTTTATCAATCAATTTTTTACAATTGTTTACTCTTGCTAAAAAAAATATTTATGAATTTTTGAATAAATCGAGTTACTGCTAGTTTGGCTAAAAATGGCGACGCTGTCTTAACTCTTAATGGACTATCTCAAATCAATGTATCTTTTGACGATCTCTACAAGTCAAAGTTATTTAATTGTAGCCACTATAACTCGAAACCCTCTACCTCGATTTTTTAACATTTCGCTTGAATTTCGACTTATAGAGGTTCTACTGTACCTACATACAAAAAAAGTAACATAATAAAAAATACGTCAAGATATCGCTAGTGAAGATCCAGAACCTCCTATCTGATAAAAAGAAAAAAAACGGAATATCTTCGAGGATACAAAATACAATGTATGTCTGTTGTAAAATATAAAATTTGAACGTTTCCCGTAATCATAACTAACTGTATAAAAAAAAATTCAGATAGAAGGTCCTGGATCTTCACCAGCGATATATAAAATGAGGTAGATAATTAAAACTAAAGAATTTCACTTAAAATTTAACTCATGCTATTTTAAATTTGCATTTGCCCTCTTTTTGATTCCACCTTAATCTGACGCACCATCAACGTTCAATTGTTTTAACAATTAATTGCAAATTCGTGAGGTCATTTCACATACGTACGTACTAACTTATCATGATTCACCGGAAATTTTTCATAGTTCTCAGCATTCTGATTCATTTTTGCAAAAAAGAAATTTTCTCTGACTTATATCTCTAACGAAATCAAAATACGAAAACTTAAATGTGTTAAGCCAATCTTCAAAAAGTCGAATTTCTATCAAAATTAGGGTTCGACTTCTAAAAACTCTACTGTATTTATGCCATTACTATATAAGTATATATATATATATATTGAAAGATTAAGTCACTAATTGAGTCAAATATTTTCTGTGTTAAAAAAAATATTTTTTTTTAATTTTTTCCTCTCTATGTATCAAAATTAACAATTCAATAAAAAATGTATTTATATACATATACCCATTAATTATTTATTGTTATGTAATTATACCAATCTTCAGAAGCTTTTATCATATCAAGGACTCGAATTTAAATCATTAAAATTCATTTTGCTTTACCTTAATAGGAATCCTTCATGTAATAAAAAAGTGTACGTTAAATCAACTATGTTAAGTATAATTAAATGTACGCGCTTAAAATCAAGGTAACATGTCAAAAATAACAAGGAAGTAGGTATGTTCATCTGTAGACATTTAAAATCTCAAAACTGGTAAATTATATTTAATATATTTAATTTCCTTGAAGAATATTCATAATATATAGAATTATTTTTAATTTGTTTAAATTTAAATTTAACTGCATCAAATTTTTGTGTTACATATTTTAAATTAAAAAAAAAATGGTCCGCTTTAAAAAGCATATACAGGCACGTATTAACGGGGGATTAATATAATTTTGCCCTCATGGTAGTCGTATTTGTTCACGTTATACTTCTCGTACGGGCCTGTATATAATAACGAAATTCAACACATTTTTTAAACATTGTCTCTGATGATTTGAAAATAATCAAATCTTCCTTAAAAATAATTGTGTAAGCAAAATAACGCTTTTTAACAAACAAAAAAAAGGCATATATATTTTTTAATAATAATAAATAAACTTTTTTTAAAACGTTCAAAATCCTTACAAATAAGTCAAAAAACGTCAAATCAATTGAATCAAATCAAGAAAAATTGGAAATTATATTAAACAAATTCTAAATTCTTAAAAAAATAAATAAACATTTCAATTTAATCGGTATTAATTATTTAAAATAGCCCCAAAATATCACATATTTTTCTCAAATTCAATTATAAAATATATTAAACAAAAATCCAAGCCATTTAAAAACCGCAAGAAACAGTTTGATAAAACGACACGATCGTTAAAACCCGTCACAATTTTAAGCCTAACACTGTACAACATTCTGCAGTAGCACATTAAATATATCATAACAAGATAAAAACTTCTGGGGCAAAACTACTTACGCATACGTGGCATTCCAACGTTATATTCATTTCGTAGTAAAAACACAAAAAATGCACGTTAATCTCTAACAATCTCGTGATATTAAGATACACGCTGTTGCCGCCGCTCTCTCGAACAAGTCCGGCCAGTTTGGAGTCGTATTTTTTTGTTTTATTGTCGAGAAAATATTGAATTCACTTTTTTAAACACTTTCGATTTTATTTGAAACTGTATTTGAAATATAGTTAATTTATTATAGTGTCTGATATTACAATAAATAAGGTAGTGGTGCCAGTCTTGGATATTACCCCAGTAATGGCTATTTTTTAATTAAATGTACTGAATTAGAAATATTTGTTGATATTTTATTACTATTATTTCTGAATATTAATCTATATACATATACATTTAACTGTCTTACAGCGTGTTTTGATGACAATCGGTCAATAGGTGTCAAAATTGTGGACATTTAAACTAATTATTAGTAGGTATAATTTATTTAATAATTATTATATTAGTAACTGCTTTACATTGTTTCAAAGGCGATTCTTTCTTTTATATTTTTTGTGTCTTAGCAAGTGTCCATTACTGATTTTACTTTATCCATTACTGGATAAAAAACATAAACGAAATAAAAAGCTATAATTTAAAAAACAAACTATATTTGCGGACTTTGGTAATTAAATTGATTAAATAAAGAGTTACTTGTTTTATTAGTAACATGAGTTCACGAGAATTACAAAAAAGAAGCCCGTCAATCACAAAAACAGTAAACCTTGCTCTCATAGCGGTCATAACTAGTGCCAGTACTTTATATATTATAAAAAGTGACATGGTTAATTTAATTTATTAAGTTTGCAATTGTTTTTGATTCTTCGAAATTTTGCAAAAAAATGTTTATAACTTTTTATTCTACGTAAATTTACGAACACCCTTAATAAATATTAACAAATTTACACACAGTTTTAATTTGTCTATATTTGTGTTAGCTCATATCAAATAGGTAAATTGTTAATCGTTCTTATAGCATATTAAAAAATGATCCCTTGACCACAAATATAAAATAAGTAAAATTTATACTACATTTGGTTTTGATACTACAACGACATGTCGACATGTTTTAACTTTTCTGCAACATGTTTGCTTATTGTTAGTGTGTAAGTCATAAAGACACCGAGTGTGCGATTTGTTGAAAATATGTCGTTTTCGTAAATCAGAAACCTAAAGGTTCTACAAAAAGATTCTATAAAATTTTCACGTAACATGTGTCGTTCTTGAAATATCTTAAAAAAATAGCTGTTTTGGGATGTCACCAGGGACGGTGCGCGAGCTACCTATATTCATGTGAGTCCAGTGACGGTTTATGTTTAGATCAGACACGTTCAACATATTCCGTAGCGCAAAGA
Organism: Sialis fuliginosa; assembly: GCA_961205875.1. Lineage (NCBI taxonomy): Eukaryota > Metazoa > Arthropoda > Insecta > Megaloptera > Sialidae > Sialis > Sialis fuliginosa. The sequence goes on along the minus strand of OY540818.1, from coordinate 3,395,104 downwards.
ATTACCCTTGTTTACCTGTGTTCGATCTATGATAGCAATTCGCATGGCCTCACCTGAATACAGCTCTCGCAACGCTGCTGGATGTCACCCCTCCCCCTTACACACAATTTTAATGATTTTTAAATAGGACCATTTTTAAACCAGACCTAACCATCCAACCAAGTTTTATTAATATCAGTTCAGTAGTTCATGAATTATGCGTGTGACAAGGATTCAGGGGATAGACACACACACACGGGACGAAAAGTGTTTGTCTTGATTTGAAACTAAAAGATCAAGTACAAATTTGAAAATTAAAAAAAAAATTGCTCCTTAAAATGGCTAAATAAGTTGGTGAGTTTTGTACTAATTGATAGTAATATCATGTATTTTTTTAATATTTTATAAATCGTACAGAGTTAATGTTCTAATAAAATACAAGTTAACTGTCCTTGGTTAGGGCAATCTATTGGGGCGAAATCGAGTTGATTAGTTTTGGGTTGGTTAGTTTTCGTTAGGTTAGGTTAGGTTAGGTCTATTCTAACACATCAACACGTGATATTTGTTAGTTCTGACATCGGTAACGGCATATTCTTAAGGTTAACCTTATTTTATTTGGAAGGGGAGGTAAAGGACCCCCCCCCCCCAAATTAAATAAAGTAAGTAAAATATAAATACTACCCATAAAAAATCACTCATGGTCTATATCAGTGATTCTTAAACTATAGGGTCCGCTGAACTTTTAGAGGGGTCCGTGAAACATATTTGGCATAAATTAATATACTTTTACATTTCTATTTACCAAAGATTAATTAGTATTTAACGGTGTTCTTTGTTTTTCTGTCAGGGAGGCAAAGGTTACTTTAGTGAGTAGCTTGTTTCTGCAGTTGAAAAAGCTAATTTGATGTTTAATAAATAAATAAAATAATAAAATGTGTGGAAAAAAGGTCATTGGAGTTGTAAAAGCAAAAAATGTAAGAAATGTAGAGCAAAAAAAGGTCATTGCAGTTGTAAAAACAAAAAATGTAAAAATACTTCTTTTGTTTTTATATCTAACAGATGAATTCAGAATAAAATTTTTTCGTATTATCAACACAAATATTAATTTTTTGGCTAAAATTCTAAAATAACAGTCAATAATAGGAAATAAAGTTTTAAACAAAAGTATTTTTATAGTTCATGTAGTATTTAAACCAATTTGACTGTCTTATAAGCATTTAAGTGAATAATTGATAATTTGATTTTGATCCTTCATTGCATCTAGATTTACATTACTTTTGACTCAGACTGTACGTGCCATACATCTTTAAAAGAGGGTCCCTAGACTACAAGAGTTTAAGAACCGCTGGTGTATATTATAAAGTTACACATACAGTGACACAGAATCGCGTTGGATGCGTTTTAGGTAGGAAGAGTGTTGACACAGGTTATAGAGAAACACATTCGCGCGCGGAGAGACCCCCCCGTGACCCCCGCTTCACTCCCCCGCACGCGTCTGGTGAGTTATTGAGATGTTTTGTGTGCGGCCTCGCCGTGACTCACGTGGGAAACATTTCCATAAGAACCAGACGAAACGTCGTTGCCGCGGCCCTGATTTAATTTTAGCAGTGATTTAAAAATTATAGTAGTCGCGCGGTGTATGTAGGACGCCGATCTTACCTTGGATCTCAGGTAAATCAATATAGTATAATAACAGTTGCCAGGGCCGGATTAACAACGTAGCAGGAGTAGCAAATGCTACGGGCCCCGCGTCTTTGGGGGGCCCCGCGACTTTCCGGAAAAATATCTGATTTTTTTAGTTTAATATAATATATTAAAAAAAGGGAAACAAATGAGTAACGCGACTAAAAAAAAAAAGGTCATCAGTTTTTAATATACATAATATTTTCCATTATTTATAAAAATTCTCATTATCCAGTCCATATCGAAATTTTTTCAATCGTTGATACCCAGAGTTTCACCCCCCCCCCCCCCCCCCCCCGACGCCAATGCCAAGGGCCTCTTTATAACATTTGCTACGGGCCCCGCGAATTCTTAATCCGGCCCTGACAGTTGCGCGTTATACAGTAGATACTTTATAGGCAACTGTCTATAGCAGTGATCTTCAAACTGTGCTCCGTGGAACCCCCGAGGTTCCGCGAGTCAAAATAAAATAAAAAAATATAAAGATACATTTATGAGCGGTATTATAAACGAGCTAGCAAAATTTTCTAGCTAGCAAGCACTTTCAAATGAGGTGTCAAACCATGGGCGTAGCCAGGGTGGGGCAAGGGGGGCGCTTGCCCCCCCCCTAGCTTGTGGACAAAAAGTAATAAATAAATCAGTATTATTGTCCAAACAGGGATATTTCTAGACTTATATGATGTCCATTGGATTTTTGAACGTAAATTTATATTTTGGATCCAGAAAATCAAATATCAAAGTTTTTTTTAATCGCAATCTTTTATTTTTACATGTAAACTAAAATATCAGGGAAAATTTAAAATTAAATAAAAACACCTGTGAAAACTGTGTTTTGTGTTAAAATAACTACCTACAAAAACATGGCCGTTGCCAGGCATGGGCAAGGGGGAAGCTTACCCCTCCCCCTAGCTCGTGAACTAAGAATAACAAATGAATCAGTTCATTGGCTAAATATTGACATTTTTAGATTCGAAAATTTAAATATCATTGTTTTTTTATTGCAATCTTGTTATAGCGGTTAAACTATTCATGTCATTGCTTTTTTATCCTTTTTATACAAAAAAAAAGTTTTTTTGATATTTCAACTATACATGTATGTATATTATCAATTCAAATTAGATCGATTTTTTACATTAAATAAAAAAAAAAACACCAAAATAGCAACGTAGAGTACATTTTTGTAGAGGATTTTGTCTTCAAAAAGATATGCACATATATGTATGTACATATAAAAATTGAAAAAAATGTGACGAAAATAAAAGAAGAAATGAAAAAAGAGAATTCTTTTTCATTGTTACTTTTTGCGCACCTATCTAGAGATATAGTAAATAATGAAATTGTTAATTTTTTCATAGCTTTTTTACAATTCCTCGATAATAATCAAGAACACACCAAAAAATTGATTTATTAAGTTAATGAAAATCACGGATTTTCACGAGCCAAAGTTCCAAGTTGCAACGAAACGATAGAATTTAATTTAAGAAAAAAAGGATTTACCAAATTTTATTTACATAAATGGCCATTTATCAGAGCCGTTCTTACACATTTCGAGGTCCCAGACGCCAAAAATTTGAGGCCCATTGAAAATATTTTTATTAAAAATTTTTTTTATAAAACTTTTTAGGTTTGGTTACCATAATAATGTGAGAGCTTTTTTTGTTCACCCCTCTCTCATTACCTCGGGGTCCTAGGCAAAACACGTCGACCAATCGGTTTCATAAAAAAAAAAAATTGCCCCCCCCTGAACAAAATCCTGGCTACGCCCATGTGTCAAACCTATCTGACAATTCTCCTTTAGTTTCATGAAGTGTTTGACAATTTTCGAGCACGCGTTGTGGGTAAACACCAACGGTATTAAAACAGTGGCGATATTGTGAAAATTATTTTGTACTGTCAGAATCGCCAACTGTTTTCAATAAGTTGAAGAATCGCTGCTCTAATGATACTATCACAGAATTAATATCCATTTTAAAGTGCTTCAATTATTCGAATTACTTTGAAACAGTGCAAAAAAAAGAAAAATCGTCAAGTTAAAAATTGTAGGTAATATTATTATCTATAATTTATTTTTTGAAAAAAAAAATTATTATAATTCAAATGGTTTATAACAGAGGAGAAATATCTGCCATGGGACTTTCTTATACGTATTACAGAGATTGAACAGTGTACGTGTTTGCTATAGGTACCATGGGACTTTCTTATACGCAATACTGAGAGTGAACAGTGTGGGTGAGTCTAAATAATTATATAAAAAAAAAATTTCTGGCTCAATCATATGCGATGAAAAAAAATGTATGGGAAATAAATTATAGCTAATGACATACTCGACATTTTTTACCTAAAACATTTTGTTCTTATTTCAAAAATAATTCAAAAATTGACAAGAGTAAACATCTGTTTTTTTACATTCAAAAAAATTCATTTGATACACATAATGTAGAGAATAATATTATCTACACTGTTCACTGTCAGGATTACGTATAAGAAAGTCCCATGGCTCCCATGGCAAATATTTTAATTGTAATATCTTATACTATATTTAATTTAATTTTTAAACAATATTATTTATGCTAATTAATTAAAGAAGTAAAACTATTCAAAAACAATATTAATGTTAACGTGAAAACTTCATTATAAATAGACTGGTCCAAAAAAAAACATATTTTTATCGGTTGATTCCTTTTAGTGAGGTATGAATTGTATTTTGTCGACACTGACAATGAATTTAAATTTATATATATAGTCGGTAGTTTTCTATGTAGGATGATATTGGTTTGATTACGAATTATATATATGTATAATATACATACAAGCAGTTTTGTATGGGAGTCAACGACAAATCTTACAGAACCGTTTTTTTCTGGCGCATATTGATTTCGAAAAGGCGAACCTCCTAAAACAAGTTCTGAACAATTTGATTGCCACGAGTGTGCGTCATTGATGGTGTATTTTTATATGACGTATATTTAACGTCATAGGTTAAATAATATTGATTCATAATTCGATAAAAAATAGTTTTTTAATTTTTTGTTTTTGTAATTTCATCTATAAACAACGTAACGCTTTTTTCTAGAAATGTTTAGACCCCCTCCCTTTAGTAAAGCTATGTAGGCAATATCCTTTGACCCTCCCCCTTGCTTAATGTTACACAACACAGTCAATGTCATAATATATATTTTAAACAATTTCAGCATTAATTTATAACAAATATGGGTAAAGAGTCCAACAATGTTTTGTTTTTATTTGTATGAAAGAATGTTACGTAACTTTTAAATATCACCCTCCCCTCTAATTGAATGAAATTGTTTTTCGAAAAATCAACTAACTGAAAATTATTTTCTTCAATTTAAATTCTAATATTACTCATTTCTTTCAACAAATACAAAAATTGTCTATTTATGTTTTCTGTCCACACATTATTATAACTATCATAAAATATTTTTTAACTAGACATAATTCAAATATTATTTAGATCAGTCGCCAAATATATTTTACTAGTATAAAAAAATATCAACAAAAACAAGGTTATGTTAAAATTACTTGTCATTAACGCCCTCTTTCCAGACATTGCATAATTTATGTAAATTTTATAGGTTGTTTTTCTTAAAACCGCATACTCGAACAATAATATTTGACAAAATATTATTTGTGACTGTCTATATACCTACATAATAAAATTTGGCTATTTCATACTACAGTAACTTTTTGTTTCTGAAGAAGTAATTTAACAATAATTGACGAAAATTTAATAAGTATATATATTTGCAACCTTGCAAACACTTTCAAACGTGGTATCAAACTTATATGACAGTTCTCTTTGAGTTTTTGACAAATAGTTGCAAGCATAGTAAGTGAAAACAAAGGTATGTAAAGTATATTTACTAAAGTGCATTTATTAACCATGAATAAAAACTAACTATCTGTCAATACATATATACCTATATACAGTGTATTCCAAGTTGATTAAGACATAGGAAATTTAACATGGGGACAATTAGAAATGTTGTAGTAACCTTTGGTCAAATTTAACGATGTGTGATTGGTGCATTTTGAAATACCGCCTCGAAACTAACTGATAAATTTTAAATTAATCAACAGTATTTTGTTCTCAAATATAATAATATTTTTTGGCAGATATAAATTTGAAAACAAAATACTAATTACAATTTTATTCAATTTTGTGGCGGCATTTCAAAATGCACCAATCACACATCGTTAAATTTGACCAAAGGTTACTACAACACTTCTAATTACCCCTATGTTAAATTTCCTATGTCTTAATCAACTTGGAATACACTGTATATACCCCGTTTGAAAGTGTTTGCAAGCTAGAAAATTTCATTAGCCAGATTGTAATACCGGACATTGTTAAAATAAACATATAAAAAGTACGTACGTTTTCACAAACGTATTTGTTTTGTTTCTATGCCATTATCAACATCCTTATTCCAAACACTTTTAAACAAATGACTATACTTAACAAAAACACATCTAACATATCATAACTTACATTTACTTGTCCATATAAATGAAAAACTATTCTACAATCTATGTTAACAATACATCACCTAATTCCTGATTAATTGGTACACATAGAACCATTGATTCTACCACACCCTAACTGTTATATACCCAGTGTTTCTTAAAATTTTTGTTTATATAGTCCATCCAGCTTAATTTTTGAGGCAAATTTTTTTTCCAGATTTATGAAATAGACATTGATATTCGAGACTTACAACTTTATTAATATTTTTTTAAACAACAAATTGAAGGGGGTAGGGAGGAGCATAGAAAATAAATAAACGTTAACCCTAACTAGTTCAGTGTTTCTTAAAATTTTTGTTTGTTTAGTCTATCTCATTTAACTTTTGAGGCAAAAAAAATCAGACACAAATTTTAAAGGAATATGAAATAGACATTGTTTAAAGTCATTATGATATTTTAGACTTACAACTTTATTAATATTTTTTTAAACATCTATTTGGAGGGGGCAGGGGGGAGCATAGAAAACAAATAAACGTTAACCCTAACTGTTATATACCCTATTTCAGTGTTTCTTAAAATTTTTGTTTATTTAGTCTATCTCATTTAACTTTTGAGGGAAAAAAAATCAGACACAAATTTTACAGAAATATGAAATAGACACTGTTTAAAGTCATGATATTTAGACTTATAACTTTATTTCTTATTAATATTTTTTTAAACACCAAATTGGAGGGAATGGGGGGAGCATAGAAAACAAATAAACGTTTTTTTGATCACATTACCCCGCACTTACCGTGTTTACCTTTACGTATCGTATCTAATTTCAAAGTTAAAAAAACATTTCCAAACAGAGTGTTTCTGTAACAATTCAAAAACGCGAAAATTTAAATACTTGAAATTGATGAAAATAATCATTAATTTCATCGAAAATAATTACAGCTGTTCCAATCTCTAAGACTTGTTGGCGTTCGCGGACCATACTTTAAGAACCACTGTTAAATCTTCCTTACATTACCCTCACCACTTAATATATTTAATACCCCCTTAATTAATTATTAGTACAGAGTTTTCCATAGATAACATCAAACCACCACACCCTAATTATTGCGTACCCGCAACATTACCCCCACCACCAGATATCGGCCGCTGCTACTGGTCGGTATAAAGACCAGTAGCAAATACCCCTTTTTCAATTAGCGGCTACCGGTTTTACGTGTTTTATGATTGGTCCACATTTACGTGAGCATTAGCCTACGCGATCTTACGACTCACCAAGAATACGATGTTACTATATATGTAGGTATATGTGTATGTATGTATGTGCGTGTGTGTGAAGAGAGAAAGTTGACAACCAGATTATTATCTGAGGAATTTGACACATTTTGTGTGCGTGTACGCCGGGCGGTTTGATGTACTTTGATTAAGGGGTATGAACAGTGTAAACGTCAGAATTTTAGGTGTTTATTGTTTATTTTATAAAAAGAAATCGGTTTGATGGATTCATATCAAACTTTGTACACATCTTTAGTACATTATAAGTAATTAAAAATTATTATTATTTTTTTTAATGGTATATTTTTGCTAATGGTCCACCTCTTGAATCTGGCGTTGACAGCAATGCGTTCAAATGGATTATTTGAGGACAAAAAACGAAAAAGATTCTTAAAATATATGTTTTTAGCTATAGCCGAACGTTGGGGATTTTCAAAATATCATTTAGAAAAAAAATGGAGACAATTTGATAAAAAAATCAAAATTTTCGTGAATTTTTCAATAGAAAATTGTTTATAAAAAATAATATTAAAAAAACGGCTACGTCCGGCTGAAGAGGCACGTTTCCTCTACAAAATCCATTTCGAATTAAATCGATCGGACGAAAACTGGTCTTAGTTATGCTGTCAACCAGGTCAAAAAAAGTGATTTTGAGTAAACGGCATTTAAAGTTTTGGTAGAGATAGCATGACAGCATTTGGCGCTCTTTACGAAACTTGAGATATGTACATATTCTAATAATTTATAAACAAATAAAAAAAAATATTTTTTGAAAATTTTACACCGTTCACTGTAAGAAATGTGCTTGAGTAACGATGCTTTAATTTTGGTACATTTTTAAAGGACGTGTTGAACACTTAGACACAGGGCTGGTTTTACAAACAAGCTAAATATGGTACAATTTAAAAACCGCGTTGTGAAGGCTCTTTCGAACGCATAGAAAAGTTTGCTTAAAACAAGAGAAAAAAGTGTTTCGATATACATATATCTTGGCCGCAGTCAATTTTTTTCCTGTGCAATAAAATAAAAAAATAGGTCACACTTCAAAAGCTTATATCTCCGGAACTTATAATCGTAGAACAATAAATAAAACACCAATCTATAGCATATATAGCCCCATTTATAATACAACTTTTTTATGTTAACTCTCTATCCTCGAATCCTTAAATACAGTAGCATATAAAATATTGTTATGTTTAAATGTAAAATTCTATTTTTTTTACGGCGAGGGACGTTGCCCCTATGTCCCCTATTTCGCCGCCACTGCTTCTGAGTAACATACATGCACATTATATATGTAGCCATATACAGAAAATATTAATAAAGTAATGTTTCATATAAAAGAACTTTTGTATAAAATCTCTTACAACAATCAAATGAAAACAGTATAAACTTCGGGCATTGAAGTCACTCGGCAAAAAACGAATAATGAGAATGGTAACAGAATTTGTAGAGAATGAAAGTGAATTTAGTAAAAGAATCTTTTCAATTAAATAACGTCCTTCCTTTCAGGATATTCATAACAAATGTCAATCTTTTATGAAATATGTTTTTTATAATGTTACATTTATTTTTTGTGTATTTGAAGTACAGTCTGTTTGAAACTTGATGTCGTGTCTGTTATATTGTGTTTAGTGTCTCTTTTATTTAATTACTCCTCGCCGTATCGAATATATGAGAAGCTTTGTGATTATTTTAAAATAAGACAAAAAAATTGTTCTCCGATTTCAAAATTTATGAATTGTTATTTCCGTTTCAGGTCAAGACAAACACTTTTCGTTCCGTGTCTGTCTGTCTGTTTGTATGTGTGTCTGTTGAGTAAATCCTTGTCACACGCATAACTTGGTTGAATGGTTAGATCTGGCTTGAGAACGGTCCCATTTCAAAATCATCAAAATCGTATGTAAGGGGGATGGGGTGACACCCTAAAATATTTATTTTTTCAAGATATCTCATGAACGAGACATTTTACGTGAAAATTTTATAGAATCTTTTTTGTAGAGCATTCAATTTCCTATAATACAGATCTACAACGTTGTAAAATATTTCCTTGCAAATTTTGGCGGCATTATATTACTTCCTCGCTTATTTTTATTTAAAAAAAAACTATTTGGCTCGTAACTAAAGAAATTTTTGCCCTATTTGCGGTACATTTCAGCATAACTTTAATTTTTTGCGATAACAAAAATGAGACTTACTTAAACAGAAACAAATATTTAAGCTCATAACTAAAAAAAATGTTAGGCCTAATTTTTTTATTAGTTCATTCACAGTTTAGCTCAATCTTCATTTTTTTCGAAATCAAAACTAGCGGGGCTAACTTTACTGACAAAAAAGCATGCATGGAAAAAGGGTGGAAATACTTTTCTATTACTTCATTTACAAGTTTTTTTATGCGCTACTTTCATGGAACCTATTAACCGCGTAAATAGAGGGATTATGAAACCATTCCTTTTTCATTAACTACTGACACAAATCCATATAAATTTCAGCACAGTAATATTTAATAAATAAAATTAAAAAAAAATCTATTCTTCTATCTGAAACCATTACCGAAAAAATCCTTTTCTTAAAAACGCAATATGTTTTCTTACACATACATAAATATAATAACCACTAAATCACGTCATCTTTTATAATGCACCGAAAAAAGAGATTATATTATTCAATATTGAGGACCTGTAGAAATATAATGATGATAAAAAAAGAAACAACAAAATTTATACAACGTAAAGGACAACTGGCCGATAGACCTCCTGTGGATTTGACAATTTTCATCGATCATCTCAACGCAGAGGGGGGGCATCATTAATCACAGGCAGCGCCCCCAAACAACCCCCTAAATGGAATTCGTGGTTCTTCTGTTTATATAAAGCTGGTGCTGAAATTAGACCCTCGGAAATAATTTGTTTGTTTGGTCCTTAATTGCACACAAGATTTTTTTGTCTGTTCATTCAGATTTGTTTTGTTTACTTTAATAGTTTAAGAAAGTATTGCTAAGTCGATTTTTTGCTTCATCGCAATATTGAAGGTACGAGAAACTTTGTGATCGTTTTAAAATGAAACAAAAAAATTGTTCTCTTGAAATTGTCAAAAAATTAAAAATATACGAAAAAATTATCAGGTGCGTCTTAAGAAAAATTTCGAACTGATATTTTTTAGTAAAATTGTATAAAAATTAAATGGTTAACCAATGTCAGGAAATTTATCTGAACACTTTAAGTATCGGTTTTTATTTAAAGTGTTTAATAATTAACTACCTTTAGTGAATTTAGCACGAGGAAGTACTGTGCATTTACTTGGCAGATGTTTTTATATTTTCCAACCATCCCTAAATCAATTGTCTTTTTTCGCCATAATGTCTGTGTGTCTGTCGGTCTATAGTCGCTGTAATTAAAAAACGATCAATAGGTATTTGTCTAGGAAGATATATAACCTCCTATTTTTTAAAAGGATTATACAATCGGTACCGAATGTTTATTCTTGACAGTTTTTGATTTTCCGAATTATTTTTGAAACTGGGCGTATTAATAAAAATGTTTTACACAGGTAAAAAATTGACTTGGTCCAAGAAATCCTATGTGTAGTGTAGGTATAAAATTGTAAAGAATATTATTATCTATAATTTTTGTCGTATTCATTAAAAATAATAATAAAATAGAGATTTTGAAATATACTCAGACGAAGTTGCAGAAAATTATAATCCATACTACTATTATAAATGCGAAAGTGTTTGATACCATTTCACGGTCAAACCACTGAACCAATCTTGATAAAATTTGGCAAAGATATAGCTTGTATCGTGAGAAACGACGTGGGCTATTTTGTATCCCGAAAAATGTATAAGATAAAAAATTAGATGTGACATATGTACGCGCGACCTGTTTTATCGACTATCATAACAGAAATCTAAATTACCTTCTTCAATTTTTATGTCTGACAGCTCTTTAACCTAACTTCCACGCGAACGGAGTCGCGGGTAACAGCTAGTTTTATATAAAAATAAAAATCCCTACACTCTTCGACACGTCAATGATAAATAGCATATGTTTTATATAGAGGTATAATTTACAACCGCTTCTAATAAAGCAAAAACAACTTACTAAACACAATTGTTAACACGTCATTAACATATATATTACAAATAATTAACCTCTGTAATGGCAGCAGTACAATATTTTTTTAAATTCGTATTGATTGCCTATGAATAATAACTTGTCATAAAAAGATATTGCATAGAATATAAATAAATACTGTACAAAACCATTGGTGGAATTTTAAAATTTATTTGGGGTTTGCAATTAAGGGAAAATTATTTTTTAATATAAAAAGTACCGAAATGATTTTTACATTTTTTTTTGTGGTATAAATACAGAAAATATTTGATCATAACATGATAACTGTAATAATGTGATATGTGAGAGTTTGTGACATTTATTGCAACGAAAAACACACAAAATTAAATCGAAGTTAATGTTTATCATGCGACCTCTGTAGTTAGGTCACCAACCATTGCTGAGTATGTAAATTAAAAAATATTTTTTTTAGAAATTATTTCGTATATTTCTTTGGATGTTTTCGAAAAATAATAAAATATATATTTCTAATATTTTTAAAAATGAATTTAACTTATTCGCTGTTAATGTTTATCATGCCACCTCTGTAATTAGGTCACCAATCATTGCTGAGTATGTAATTTTAAAAATATTTTTTTTAGAAATTATTTCGTAATATATAATATAAACAATTTTAATTTGTAAATAAATTTAATAAGGTATTAACTGAGATACTAACTAATCAACTTTTTGTTGATTTATCAATTTTAATTTGTTCATAATAGGGTAAGGAGGTCTCGACGGTCTTAGTGCATTTGATAGTCTTAAAGTTAATGATTTAAGCTGTATTTTTTTTTTAAGTTTGGGTCTGTAGGATCGCGCCAAACTGAGATATGAATTATTCAACTTATTTGTTAATTTATCAATTTTAATTGACATTTTCGGTGATTTTTTAACATTTTTTTAGGGGGAGAGAGGGCGGAAAAATAAATCTCGCCCAGAGCGCCAGACTTGCTAAGGCCGGTACTGACTACAAACATTCAGTATTATTTTTTGCATAGATAAAGTTGTATCATTTTTAAATTAAACTCTTTTTTACTTCACACAATAACCGCAACTGCATTAAGACACAATAGTAAACTGCGTTTTAAAAGAGCAACTCTAGACAATACTGAAGACACACACACACACACACAGAGCGAGGCTGGCATGAGATCAAATGGCTGATAGCGTTGGTTAAAATGTGTCGATTTGAATGACAATCGCCATCTCATTATTTTATGATAATAAGTAGATGACTTGCAGTGCCACATTTCACGCTAGTTGTCGTATATTTATTATTATTGATGGTAAAAGGTATAGAACTTCAGCATGACATGATCATAGAAAGGACACAATAAAATAATAGTTGCTAAAACATAAATCGATCTAATAAAAACCGTATTTGAATAATTTTTGTTCATAAAAAACTTGTATCACGAAAAATTTATTAGAAAAATGTAACGTGCGACCTGTTTTACCGACTATCATAACAAAATTACCTAATCTTCTTCATGAGTGACAGCTTCAAGGTCGTAACTAGGGCAAGAAGTGACCGAGAGATCCCCAGAATATGTAAAAATAATTTATTTTTTTTGTCACCAAATTTTTACATTTCTCACATCTTCCTAATTTTAATGTATGAAATTCAAGTTGGCAACGAAAAAAAACAAAAGAAAAGGTCATTAAAATCCAAGGTTAGTATATGTATAGGTTGCCTCATAACTTTTTAACCAATCAGCGGCTGCGTGTGATGACGTCACCCTGAGGAACCTTTAAACGTTGTTTCATATATTAAATTTTTTTTCAAATTATTTCGAATTTTTGGATATTTGTATTTAAAAAAAGTAAATATTATTGTTTATTACAGAAGCACAAATTATTACATATAATATTTCTTCATAAAAATTTAAAAATGATGTCAGAAATCAATGCTTAAAGAAAATACATTTGTTGGTTACACATAAAAAAACACTTGTTTAAAACTATAATTTATAATAATAAAATAATAAAAATTTAGATTTAAAACTCAGTACACTATCAATATCAAATGAAAATATTTAAAAACAACTTACAATAAATCAGCTTAACTAAAATAAAGAGTAAATATAGTTTGACAACCATTTATAATGTCAAAGAGTTCCTCACGATGACGCGTTCTCCCCTCTCATGCCACTCCCCGCCAGAGTTATGAGGCAACCTATTACTTTACTAACCTTGATTAAAATCAATCAATGTATCATTTTCAAGTTAGAACCAAATAAATTCTTTTTTTACTCTACCGCGGGGGGACCCCTACCCTTGAAGTACTGCCCCGGTGATAGTTACGGTCCTGGACAGCTTCTACCTAACTTAAATTCCACGTGAACCATACAAATCTTATTATTATACATATGACACGAACAATGTTACTGGTAACAGCTAGTTTGAAATAAATACACTTTTTAAATGTATCTTGCTTCTGCAGGTGACATTTGACCAAATACAGGAATAAGAAAATATAAATAAAAAAATTGCATGTAAACAAAACAAAAATATATAAATAATTATTGTCAAATAGTATAAATATTTATAAAAAAATGTATATGATATTTATTCATGAGCATAAAATATGAAAACTAGATCACAAAACATAATTAAGCCTACATAATCTTATAATAAACATAACATTTAAATACCACTGTTATTTATTAATAATGTAAACTCGTCATGTTGCAATGCTTTTAATTGAAATATTTCTGACTGTTTTATTAGTTTATTATCTCCTATCTCGTTTATACAATACGATTACATGTTCGTAAATTTATTAATTTATTAATAAGTACCTATATTTTATTCATTTTGTACCACTGAATAATGCACCCAATATAGAAACATTTGTAAAATTTAAGTATATCAATAAATATTATAAAGTTGATATGATATAAATATTCACTGCTCAGCTATTTTGAATGATAGCGTGATAATATATACCGTATAGGTCTTGTATGATTTCAATGAATACATTGGTGTAGGTTTCACCAAAATCGGTCGAGTAGTTTTCGAGATTACTTCGATTAAACACATTGATATAAACTTTTAGTATAGATAATTCGAAGTAAATTTAAAACATTTCATTTTTTATTGTATTTAGTTGTAATAAAAATATTTGAAATTCTCCTGCCTGTGCATATATTTCTATCATACACAGTGGCGTATAAAACGAAAAATGTAGGGACATTTAAACTCAAAAAAGTTCAAATTACAACTTTTCATATAAATATCAACTTAAAGATAAGAAAATAAGAAGGAACATCATAACGATAACTATCTAAACAATATTTTTGTTTATTTTAAATGTAATGTATCATTAAAATTAATCAGAACATTTTAATATATATAATATGAATACATTAAGAGGTCAGACCCTGTTGGGACTTCCAAAAAAAGGTCTTTTTTTTGGCCACGCATTTAAATAATTAATAACAACTGTTTTTCCACATGAAAGATATGTATTTACAGAAAACATTGTAATTTTTTTATGGCAAAATATTAAAAAATAAGTGGGATACAGCAAATTTGGGAGGGGTAAAAAAAAAAAGTGTTTTGCCGTGATCACTGCTGCTCGTCACTAGATCATCTGAAATAAAAAAACATAAGGGATCATTGGCTAATGACATAATGCTCCGAATGAACGAAGGGATTTGAAAAATTTCGAATTTTCACAAAATGGCGGATATTGAAAGTCAAAATTCTTTATTCGACTAAAATTTCACTCGCATTTTCGGCTATAAAAAAAAATAATCATTCAAAAAAAAATCCTTCGTTCATCCTGAGGACAATTATGTATAGACCACCACAATCGGCAAAGCCGTTCTCAAGTTACAGTGATCACCGACTTCAAAAACATGGTTTCGAGAAAAACGCGTTTAAAGTTTTGAGTACGAATTGCATGCAGATAAAAAATTTTTTTTGGAACTTACACTGAATCGTCTATGGACAGGACATTTGTCTGAAATTTTCAGAGAATACTTTTGAAATATTCTACTTTGAGAAAATGCAAAAAAAAAATTATTTTTTCAAAATTGTAACTGGGTCTGCCCCCTTAATATATTTTCAAAGTATTATAGTATATATTCTGGAATCAACAAAAAAAAGATATTTTAATATGAAAACTCCCTCCCTGTTATTTTCTTGATACGCCACTGCAAATATGTCACTTAACTATCATAATTGTGTAAAGTATCTTTCGTTTAATATCGCCGTCGAATTATGTGCGGTTTTCATAAAAGCGTATTTTATCTTTATATATGTCTTATCCACTCACAAACACACGCAAATATCTGCCTAATACAGTGATGGGGAACCTTTTTTATCTAACGTGTCATAAAAATTAAATATCAACAAATATTTTTATAACACCGCATCGTAAAAAAATATCAAAAATTCTTCGTCGCGATAATTTTTATATAAACATGAAAATATCTGGAGAAAATAATTTGATATTATGTTACAAGAATTTAGTGTAGTAGTGTTTTTTAATCATAGTTAATGTTACGTTGCTAATTACAGTGAGTAGGTATTGTGTTATAACAGTGGTTCTTAACCGGTGTTGAATTTGGCGAAACAACAAAAAATATTTTTCGTATTTTGTTAAAAAAAATTATTTCATATAAATTTTATTATTGTTATTATTTGACTTAACGAACGAAGTTTACTAGCATTTGTCAAAAAAATTATATATAAGTGGTACGATCACGAATTTTAGGAACTCTCTAGGGTCTCGGGACAGCAAGTGACCAAAGGGCTCTCACTATATGCAAAATATAAAAAAAAAAAAATATAGGTACATATGAGATAATACAAATTTCTGTTATGATAGTCGGTAAAACAGGTTTTTAGTTTTTCATTTGCACGCTAGATGTCACAACGCCAAAGAAATATAACTTCAAATGCGTGTACAAAAGTACACACACAGACACACTTGTTTTTTTTATTTGAAAATGTTCCAGGACTTTGAAAAAGAGTTCTAACTAAAGTGACCAGACGTATTGATTTTTTACTTTCTTATACCCATGATATATGAAATATACAGTGTATTCCAAGTTGATTAAGCCATAGGAAATTTAACATGGGGACAATTAGAAATGTTGTAGTAGCCTTTGGTCATATTTAACGATGTGTGATTGGTGCATTTTAAAATGCCGTCTCGGAACTAACTGATAAATTTTAAATTAATCAACAGTATTTTGTTTTCAGCATTAGTAAAGAATAAAATACATTAATGAAATTAAAGTAAGCATCCTAGATAAAATTATAATAATATTTTTTGGCAGATATAAAATTGAAAACAAAATACTAATGACAATTTTACTAAATTGCACCAATCACATTGACCAAAGGTTACTACAACACTTCTAATTGTCCCCATGTTAAATTTCCTATGGCTTAATCAACTTGGAATACACTGTATGTACAATGTACATATAGTATAAGTAAGTATAGTAAAGCCGATTTGTTTCAAAATCCGAATTTTGATGGAATTATTCATTTTGACCTTCCCTTAATCCATTCTGACTATTTTCGTCATGATATCTGTGTGTCTGTCGGTCTGTAAACGCTGTAAGTCAAATACGACAAATTGTAAAAGGATAAAATTTTATATTTAAGATTAATTTTTGTCTGGGAAGAACACGCCCTATTTTTTAAAACGATCTTTCAACCGGATACGGATGTTTACCTACGTCGATTTTTGAATTTTTCGAATTACTTTGAAACAGTGCGAAATAGAGAAAAATGGTCAAGTTAAAAATTGTTGGTAATATCAATATCTATAATTATTGTTCTATTCTTTTTTTTTTCGAAAAAATTAATTTAAAAAAAAAATATTATAATTAAAATGGTTCATAATGAGTGTCATGGGACTTTCTTATAAACGTTTTACAGAGATTGAACAGTGTGCGTGTTTGCCATAGGTACCATGGGACTTTCTTATACGTAATACTGAGAGTGAACAGTGTAGGTGAATCTAAATAATTACATAAAAAAATTATTTCTGGCTAAATCATAAATTCTGAAAAAAATGTATGGGGAATAAATTATAGACAATAACATAATCGACATTTTTATATCTAAAATATTTTTTTCTTATTTCAAAAATAATTCAAAAATCCAAAAATTTACAAGAGTAAACATCCGTTTTCAGTTATTACGTTAAAAAAATCACTTGTTATATAAATATAAAATTATTCATTTTGTTCTTTCTTGTTAGTTTGTTAGAAATGTTTTAATAAACAAAGAATCACGTATACAATTCACTGTTAGGTTAGGTATAAGAAAGTCCCGTGGTTCCCAAGGCAGACATTTTAATGTTCGTATTACTCAACCTCAATTATAGATTCGGTTATAACGTCGTGAAAACTACCACGCTATAACCGAATTCTATATGTTTATGAATCTCTTCATATCGGCGCTCCTTCGCGTCGAAGAACAAAAGATAAAACTAATAAGACTCAAGCTCTGTCAACAATTGTATATAAAATTTGCATAAATATATAGTGGAGTGAAGATACGATGGGTTGTACAATAAAATAACAGTATTGTTATTGTAATGTGTACTGTAATATTATAAATTATCTGTTTGTATTATATTTTTTATATATACAGTAATAGTAGGGCGCATTGCAAGTAGGCGTTATAAAAATGTATTGATTTGGATTTAGTTCATGTTTTAGTACACCAAACTGACCGACTTCATTTGTATTGTTGAATCTTATATATCTGATGCACTAATATATCAACCCATACAAAGCCAATTTCGAGCTATCAACGTTTTTAATGCCTGCAAAGAAAAATGCATTTATGATTTTGAATTACATTTTATTGGAACAAAGTAATTTGATGTTTTTTTTTGGTTAATACATAATAGACACGTTTTTCAATAAAATCTGAAAAAATGTGTTTTTTTAATCATTCTTTCCCCTACCAAACAAACAGTGTTTTTGTTAAATTATAATTTAATGTTGTACACTTTATTTTGAAATCATAGTGCACTTATAACACACAAATTATATTTTTGTGGATTGATATATTAGTGCATAACACAGTCCAATTAAAGTCCTATATATAATAATCCAAAATAAAACGTTACAAATTTTTATTTCGAAAATTAAACTGCTTAACGAAAAACTTTTTAGGTAAAAGTTATTTGGTTAGAAGGAGGCAATATAATATATTATATAATTATTTTTTAAATATATTTTATGTTTATTTTTATTTTAGGCACGTACAAATAATAAATGTCCCTTAGGTTCAATTGAACTACAAATGTACCAAGTCTTATCAAAATTAGTGAGATAATACTCGCAATGTTCACTTTTAAGACGAAAAAAGTTACGAAATTTCGAATATTTCCAAAACAAATATTTCCAAGACAAATATTTTCCCCAAAAATAATTCAGATTGGTGCATTTTTACAGTAGTTATCGTAAACGAAAGAAAATTCTACATCCACACAGACACACAGACACACGCACAGCCGCCGTGCGGAAATTAACTTTTCTTTAAGTTTTGAAGTTAGTACATTCAAAATCTGTCATTATCTCGGACACGATTTTTCGATTTTTACTTCCATTTCTTTCAGAACATGGAAGTAAAACTTAAGAATACCAAATAATTCAATTTAAATCGATCGATACATGATTAAAAACAAACATTGTCTCTCATCTACATGCATGTTATTTCCCATGATTACCCCCTCCCTACATATTTGTAGCCACTGCAGCAATCGTGGCTGGCCCACAGCCAGCGGTAACTCACGCGCGATAATAACAACACAACTCTTGTATTTTTGCAGATACTCCATCACCATTGCCGCCGACGGAGTGTACATGTGTCGTTCATTGTTATCTATATATCACAGTAAATATTAGACATTCTTGCACCTTAAGGACAATAAAACAAAGGTGTGACATACCGACAAAGCGTGTTTAATTAATAAATAAATAAATTTAAAAAAAAAATCACACGTGAATCTAAAGATAAGAATTCTTGTGTTATTTAATTGTTGTACGCTGAACGAAAAAATACGAGTCCGAAATGTTCGCTATAATGCAAATTGAAAACGAGGATAGAGGGAGAGAGTTCCGACGGAAAATGCGTGCCAAGTGCGAGTTCATCTGCAAGTACTGCCAGCGGAGGTTCACGAAGCCGTACAATCTGATGATTCACGAACGTACGCATAAGAGCCCCGATATCACCTTCACGTGCGAGGTGTGTGGAAAAACGTTCAAAAGACAGGATAACCTCAAACAACACAGGTTGGTATTCAGTCAGAATGTTTGTGTGTATGTCTGCACTAGTCTGCAGGGTTGGATCAGTTCGGGAATTGGGTTTGGGCCACTAATAAATATTCAAAATATTTTATAGTCTTCATGTTTGAAGTAAACATTTTATAAAGTCTTGGATCCCGACTTTAAATTTAGAAATAAAAAATACTCCTCTGAAACTTCGTGAGTGGATTCATTTTGGCGTAACATACAACTTTTTTATCTTCGAAAATTCTGAGAATTGGGGCATTTTTGATGTGGCATGCGTTAAACATGTCAATTTAACGATAATTATAGAAAATTTACGAATAACTCTTTCTTTTTTACTTGAATTACAAGATTTTATAATGCAAACACCGGGAAATATATTGACCTACAAAAATAATGGGGGCTTTTAGTGAGACCTACACCCACAACATGTCAAATTCATGATGTTATGTAATTTATAAATAACCGGCTGATTTTTGCATAATTGCTAGATAAACAATAGTAAAAAAAATCAAGAGTCTTGACCACATCAAAAATGCCCCAATTCTCAGAATTTTCGAAGATAAAAAAAGTTGTAGGTTACGCCAAAATGAATCCACTCACGAAGTTTCAGAGGAGTATTTTTTATTTAAAAATTTAAAGTCGGGACCGATGACTATACTCTTATTTTATTAAATGTATCTACTTAATTAGAAATATTTGTTGGTATTTGATTGATATAGACATTTAATAGCTTAATTTTACGACAATCGGCCAATGGGTGTCAAAATGGTA
The DNA here is from genome assembly GCA_961205875.1 of Sialis fuliginosa. Taxonomy (NCBI): domain Eukaryota; kingdom Metazoa; phylum Arthropoda; class Insecta; order Megaloptera; family Sialidae; genus Sialis; species Sialis fuliginosa. The sequence goes on along the minus strand of OY540818.1, from coordinate 3,374,523 downwards.
GACATTTAAATTAATTATTTATGAATTATGTGTTATACTATCATAGCAACTGCTTTACATTTTTTCAAATTTTGCGATTTTTTATTTTTAACTTTTGTGTCGTAGTACTTATCATTTTGTAATCACTAGCAAGTGCCGATTACTGGTTTAACTTTATCCATTACTGGAGAAAAAACATAAACAAAATAAAAGGCTATAATTTAAAAAGTGAAACTGTATTTGCGGACTTTGATAATTAAATTGATTTTTAATAAAGAGGTACTTGTTTTGTTATAGTAACATGAGTTTATGAGAATTAAGTATAACCAAATATGATTTTAAAGAATATAAAAAACATCAATGTTTCTTGATCATGAAATTTGAATACGTTATAATTAATTATATTTATATCGTCTATATTGCAAAATTTTGAAAATTTAATGGGGTACATGATACATGGTAATGCAATTATCACATTTCTGGCGGATATATATTAAATCTAAAATGAGTACATTTTTTTTGTTGTACTGGTCTAGAAGTCTAGACAACCAACAAACAACAAAAACATAATTTTCTTAATATTAGAATACAGAGTGATTCAGTGCTGTCGTGCCAAACTTGAACAGTAAATTAAGAGAAATATTTTAAGCAAAAAACATTATATGAACATGTGTCCGGAAATTTTTCGTAAGGGGGCTACAGCCCTCCAAAGATTTTATTCAAAATTAGTGTTTATTTAATATCTGGAGACCCCATTGTGCTAAAGTTATGAAATTTTGAGACAGGGTTTAGTATTAATAACACATATTAAGTGATATATGTACATGAACTTTTTTCTTACCTTTAATCAAAGAACAGGAATATAAATGATTTTTTTTAAATTTGAATCATCCGTATTAAGTAAAATTCTGCATGCTTTCTTTTGCATCGATATTGCTCGTAAACGGTTTATCCTATGATAAATAAGCAAAGTATATTTTTGTGTATTTTGTCTCATACAGTCTTATTCAAGTTTTTAACTCAGGAAAAAATTAAAGAACAAAAAATACTGGATAAAAATCGACGGGCCTCCTGGGCCCATACAACCCTGGTCAAAATTACTATTGATTGATACTGGATATAGATAACACTTATTAATACTAAACCCTGTATCAAATTTCATAACTATGGCACAATAAGTTCTCGAGATATTAAATAAAAACTAATTTTGAGTAAAATCTTTGGAGGGCTGTAGAGTGTAGCCCCCTCATGACAAATTTCCGGACACATGGTTATATAATGTTTTTTGCTTAAAATATTTTTCTCGATGTACCGTTCAAGTTTGGCACGACAGTGTTGAATCATCCTGTATATTCCTAATCCAACTATATTATTGTTTCTCTTTAAAAAGTACTCTATTTTAAACAATATTCAAAACAATATTTTTCTCTGTTTTCTGATTGTCTTGGCCCAATGAAATTTTTTTTCTGTGTAAAATTTACTTCGACAATGTAACGCAAATATTCACGAATAGCTCCAATTATAAAGCACAGTTAGTTGTACTTAAGTCTGCCAATGTCTCAGCCATCTAATACACTATGAGGTGCTAAGTAAAAATACACACTAACTTACACCGTATAATTAATACGTCAACTTTCTAATTAACACTAGCACATTATGCGTCTCATAAACATCAGTATTTACTCGTCTGCTTTTGACATCTTCATTTAGTCAAAGTGAACAAGCAGTAGCTTCATGATGTATTGACATTTTCTACAGTACCTACGTTACTTATTACTTTCTGTATTGTTGTATTAATGCAACAATATATAACTATAACCAGACTGTGTTATGCACTAATGTATCAAACTCATCCATTTCGAGATAAAAAAGTTTTTTACGCGAGGAAAGAATAGTACATTTTATTAAATGATGTTAAAAGCAGGGCTTCGAACCGGAACTGAACCGAAAACCGAAAAAACCGTTATTTTTTGCCGGACGAAAACCAGAACCGAACCGAAATAAAAATATCGATTTTTTGCCGGACGAAAACCAGAACCGAACCGAAATAAAAATATCGATTTTTTCGGTTCAGTACATGTTAAATACGCGTTAACATGATCTTAATTTTTAATACCTACAAATAATTTATTTTTTTAATTAATCACTCGGAGCTGAACCGAAAAAACCGGAAAATCGTTATTTTTTTCGGAACGAAAACCGGAACCGAACCGAAATATATTTTTTTAAGCGAACCGGAACGAAAACCGAAACGAAAAAAATAACTGTTCGAAGCCCTATTTAAAAGTAAAATAAAAATATAAATTGTATTTGTAAACTGTAAAATAATAGAATTACCATTTAATTTAAATGTTATCAAATCTCCCTCTCTTTGATGATAAAATGCCCCCCACCCCCCATCATAAATTAAACTTTAAAAAAAATGTATTTTATTAGAATATTTATTTTACAAAAAATGTATATATTTTTATCGAGACTATTCTCAAATTTGCGGGTATTTTTACTATTTAGATTTTCCAAATTGTTTATAGACGTAAGTATTTTTCAATCCTGATTTTTTAGATCCAGTTTTATTTATAAAAATTCACAAAAGGTACGTTACAAATAATAAAATGTATACAAAAAAAAAATATGTAAATATTTTTTTATAAAAAACTAACATTTTTTGTAAATATAAAAGAAATACATATTGCATCTTTATAATATTATTATTTAAATATGTGTTACTGATATTTGAAGGGTATTTTATAACATTATACTTAATTACACACAAATAAATTAATGGCCAGGGTACATGACATTACAAATAAATATATAGTTTATATAAATAATCTCTTATAACAACATTAATCTCTAATATATTTGTATTATTGTTATTGTAGATGTAGTCAGTGTGTTTGGCGGTGAGAGGCGAGGAGGGGAACCCACGTGATCGATCTAACAGTAAGCACATCTTATAATTAATCTTTTATATACATTAAAGCATATAAAACCAAACGGTAACACTTAATGTGACCGGCTACTTGATTTTACAATAAAAAGCCTGTAGCATAGGCAACTTCATATACAATAGTGTAAAGAATAAAGCATTTATAGTGTTGCCACATTGTCACATATTTTTAGATATGCAACCGGATTTACGTTCGAGTCAAACACACTGCTTGAAGAGGATTTTTATGATTTTTTTACAAAATTCGTTTAACAATTTTATATTAACCCTAATTTCGCTAATTGGTGATTTTTTTGTACAAATTGAACTAATTGCATTTGGTATATGATATTTACTAATCTGAAATTTATATTTTTCTAAATTTAAACAAAATGGTGGCAGTTGGTTGACAGGAATATTATAGGTACATATAAAAAAATATGCATTTAAAAATATATCTGGCAAAAAATTTAGCTTGATTTTTTATATTTAAAAAATACATGTGCAAGAAAGTTAATAACAGTTTATTCTTCTTTGTTTCTAGATCCTTCCACGACCCAACAGGCAGAGTTATCTACGATCCATTTGCAAGATATTGATTCATTATTTTACACTTTATCATAAATATATAACATATATTTTAATATATATATATAAATAATAATAGAGATAATAGCCAGAGTTAAACAATTAGAAATACCACTTGCCAAATTATTAATATTTTGTATGTAAATAGTAATATTTGCTTCATTTAGTTTATAGTACTTTAATCGTATCTTAACAAAGCCAATATATACCGATTTATATATTTTATATTAAGATTTTATACAAAGAGGTTAGATTTCTAATGTTCTATAAGATTTTACACAGCTAGAAGCAAGGAGGGTAGAACAAATATGTGAATAGCCACACCACAAAAAAAGAGAGCCTGGTGGACTAACTTCAAAAGAGTGAACTGAATGGTATAACTTACTTGTTATATTTAAGTTTAGTCAATGCTGTGATTCATCTGAAGTTAGACTATCAGCCTCATTCTGTCAATTTTTAATTAATACTTTTCAAAAATTAAAATAGTTTAAAATTAATTTTATTCAAAAATGTAGTATGAGCATGAATTATTTAAATTGGAGAGAATATACAGGGTGGCGAAGAAAACGTTCCCAGTTTGGTAACATAGTTCATGTGGTGTTTTTTTTCACAGTTTAAATTAAAATTGGATGGATTTAAATAATAAAAACTATTGAAAAAATTATAATTTTTTATGCACTTTATATCAAGTATGTGACTACTAAACGGCTCATCGAATCAATTTGAAATTTTGATACATAAAAGTAGAATATATAACAAAATTTTTAAGACCATTTGAAAGTTTATGTGATTTATAACTCCAGAGTACTATGTCACCAAAGAAGATACTATATTTCATTAAGAATATTTTAACTGAATTACAATTTTACTAAAATCTAACCTCAAAATCTACAAAACTACTCCACAAAACTACAAAATAAAACAAATAATAGATCGATGACTAATTACAACACACATCTAGTCTTGATTTTGATCGATATTTTTATTATTATCTGATATTGCTATCAAAAAGAAATATTATATATTTTATACAATCCATTATTCATATGATTTAGCAATATCAAATAATTAAGAAATTTATAAGTATTGGAGGAAAAGAAAATTACATTATATTCATATAGTTATAAGTAAAAATACCTAGATTTATAAATATGACTTTAATTTTATAATTATTTGTGGTATAATAATATAGGTAAGATAGATTTTGTTTATATAAAACCTGGTATTGTAAAAAAAACTATAGGGGATATCAAAGTAGTGGAAATCAGCGGTCTAAAAGCAGTGGTGATTAGTGTACAGTAGTGTACACTTAATTCATAATGATTCAACACCCTGTAGAAAGTATTTGGTTAGAAATTGGTCTAAGCTAAAATCTTTATAATATCAAGTGCCTTACAGAGATAGATTAAGAAATTTTAACCAGAAAAATTTAAATTTAGTATTTTGTGATTTTAATTTTTTATAATTTTCTAATATAAAATACCATTTTTTAGTAAGACATCTTTATCAAAATGAAAAACTATCATACTTATAAAATTATACACAAATTTAAACATAAGTAGCAGAGAAGTTATGTGGGAAGGTTTAAATAAAGCCGACGAAAAAAAATATATGTTCGGTTTTTGTCATCATTTACAGTACAGTACAGGCTACAACAGATTCGACAAAAGCCGATCGCGTATAATTTTCAAGACGGTTTTGTTTAAAACTTAAGCCACTGGTAAATAGTTGTACTTTATTAGAAATAGTACTAATATTACAATTAGATGTTTAATAAATTTAATGAAAAAGATCATTTTGCATGCATCAAACAATCTGTTGATTATTCAAGTGGTTAGTTTCAAGCAACGAGAAATTAAAGTTTCTTGAAACTTTAATTTCTCGTTGCTTGTAGTTCGTGTAATTTTACAAACCCTGATAAAAGTACTTTATAATTTGCAAAGGTAAACCAAAATCTTTTTACGAAGTACTTTGTCTATAACATAACATAATAATTAGGTACCCTGCAAAAAGATTTTGGTTCACTTTTTCTTATGAATGAATTCTTTAAAATACCGGATATTCAAATAACAATAAAATACAGGTATAATATATTTTGTACCTAAACTACAAAATAAGGTAAAAAAAATAATCAGGTCTTATGTCCAGTATTAATTATAAACAAGCTTACAAAATTTTCAAGCACTTTTAAATGATGCTTCAAACCTATCTGACAGTTCTCTTGAAGTTTCATGAAGTGTTTGACAAGTTTCTCGCACGTGTGATAAGTAAACATCAACGGTATTAACAGTGGTGATAATATGAAAATTATTTTGTATATACGATCAGAGATCACCAAATGTGTTATAATAAGTTGAAGTATCACTGCTCTAAATTCCATAACTGAATTAATACCCCATTTGAAAGTGTTTGCAAGCTTGCGAATTTGTTAGCTCCTTTATAATACTGGACATTAATCTCATTATTTTTTTAACGTTGTAGTTTGCATAGGCCTTTTGTAAATAGGCCTCAATAACAGAGAAAATGTAGTTTAATTATTTATAATTTTCTACATTCATAAAAAAATATACTAGATTCATTTAGAAGCGAATAATAACTCCAAATTATTTTAATTATTAAACAAACAAAAATTCAATATGTTGATTTTTTAAATAAATTTAAAAATGTTTTTGTACCTCCCTTTTGATAAGACTGTTTATATTTTTTTTATTTTTCATGGAGATAGATATATTTCCTTATGAATGATTTAAATGTAAACTAATGACAATAATAAGTACATTTAATTAATATGTACCAACTACCAACCCAGAAAAATACAAGTTACAAATATATTTCCACTGAAAATGTGGAAAATTAAACAGATAATCGAAATACTCGATTATCTATATTAATCATATTAACAGTATGATTATAAAATCCTTAATTCAATATATAGATATTGTTACTAAAGGATATCATATTAAATCGAAAGGGTCAGGAATTTACCCCATATTTTTTTAAATTATATATTATGTATATAATTTAATATATTTATACCTGTCCCTTGAGGGAGTGGAATATGTTCCAAGTTCGTCTTTGTATCAAATACAATATAGGAAACTTGCATTTTGCATTTCACAAAATGATTCAAGTGAGAAAATGTATATATTTGTGCATTTTCTGTATATGTACTATAATATTATTTTTAAAAACAGTGGCAATATTTTTAATTCGATACGTAACTATTATATTTTAATACCAGTATATTATTTATTTTATTATAACTTTTTGCTATTTTATAATTTGTATATTGCTTATACTTAACAAATAAAATTATTTTATGAAATTAATTTTTTCGTTTATTTTTTATTTGCATTTTGTAAAAAACAATCAAGTGCAGTGGCGTAGATAGCATTTTGCAATGGGGGGGGGGGGATAAAAAATAAAAATAAAGTTCGGTGGCCCCCAAAATATGCAAAATAAAATAAAAATTATTATTATTATTTTGAATTGAATGACCTTTTTTTTTTTTGATCATATAGTTGTATAAACTGTAGTTAATGGACCCTTTATTACTAAAAAAAAAGGTCGGCCTACTAAAAAATTAAGCAATAACTTGAAAACCTTTTTTTTTTTACTCTTAATTTACCACTTTTACAATTTTATACATACTAGAAGAGTTTGAAAAATTAACTCTCAGTTAAAATATGTTTTTGAGTTTTCTCATGACGTAGGCTCATGGGGGGTGATTGATCATATTGACCCCCCCCCCTATCTACGCCACTGATCATGTGCATGTCGAGCACGTACATGATAGAGTTCCGTAGTCATTCTCACTACAATTTATAAAAAACAGTTACTTATTTCAACATTTTTTATAAACTATTTTAGCTACAGTGTTCGTTATAATTTTCATTGAAAGTACAAATTAAAAGCTACGTTCTGGATTTTTTCTGGTTTTTTGAATTGATAGTTTAGAAATTAGATGGGGGGGATTCTCTGATAACAATATTTAAAAGCAAAATATCGTGACTGAAAAGTTAAAATCAAAAAGTTCTAAGATATTTTTTGCTGCATTTTAGGAGACCTAACTTCAATGAATTAAGTGAAAAAATTTTTTTGAATATACTTTTCAGTCTGTGGGAAGAGGGTCCAAATATATTTTTTTAATTCTCATTATTTATGTTTTTGGGTTATCACAAACATATACCAAATTTTATCTTAATCGGTATAAAATTTATATAGACAGACAGACGGACGAACAGAGCGAAACTGTAAGGGTTCTTAGTTTTCTACGGAATCCTGAATAGGGAAGACAAATATTTTTGATAAAAATTACATTTTATTGTTTAATAAATTAAAGGGTCCTTTTATTTATTAAACAATAAAATGTAATCCTATTGTTTATGTCGCCGCTGCGGCGCCATTGGATTTGTTAGAATGTTTCCTATATCGCCGTGATGGCGCCAACGGAGTGCAAAGGGTTAATAAACATTTACAGCGTTCTAGCAACACTTAGGTGAAGGGGAATATTGTCAGAATATATTTTATGAATAAAAAATACCATTAAAAGTAAATTTCATGACTATTGTTATAAATAAATTGTATTTTATTTCTCAACATCTTTGTAATTTTGTGGTAGTATAACCCGGTCGCAGAGAGCTGCCAGAATCGACTTTTATTGTTCAGCCGGTATATAAGATTTAATACCAAAATGTTCACGACTATTGAAATAAACAATAGAAATAAGTCACTAGCTCTCCGTCTATTAGAACTTTGTTTAAAACACGCACGCGACATAAAAGAAGAGCTCGTAAAAATAATGTGTTTGATTTTGGTATTACAGAAATCTGCATTATCCTCGTAGTTGCGCTCAAATACGCTAGATGGCAGTGATTTCTCATACACATACTGTTTACAGATTCCTACAATATTTTATTATGTTGGTAATGTAGATATTACGGTAAGTTATCAAAACTACCAACAGATGTCTCTGCGTGATTTAATTTGATTTATTTTAATATTTTAATAAGTTAATTTATATTTTAACAATTTTAATAAACATTAAAAATAAAACGAAGTTCCCATATATATTATTATAATAGTACATGTGTATTTTGTTTATTTTTTGAACAGATACACTTGCATGAATATAAAAATCAATATTTGTGTATTTTCCATGCGTATAAAAACTGGGTTCACAAACACAACAAAATATAATTAATGACGCAATTTATTTCATTGTGTTTTTTGCATATCACTATCTACGTAAAACATGATAAAGAAAATTATTATTTACAATAATTATCTCTGAAAGAAATTATTTCATTAAAACAAAATTCAAAATACTATTATACTATAATAATTCTAGCAATTATTTATTGTTTAAATGTTAATTGTGGGAGGTTTTTTTACCGTGTATTTTTCTGTAATATCATTATTAAATATAATATTTATTCTGAACTAATATAAGTATATAGGCTCCTATTTACTAATTATTTACACAATTTGGTGTAGTTTTCCATTATTTAAACATCGTTTTCAGATTAATTTAATAATATTACAGAATTTTCAAGCTAATATATTAATAAATTTACAACAATATATAAATATAACATAATTCAAAAACGTGCTAAAGTAATTATTGTGTTATATATTTTTATCAATAATTAAGATCGATTCTATTTATACTGTGAGAAAGATAATGGTATACAAAAAAGGCATTTCCGCTGCTATAAAATACCTCTCCAAATATGTATGTATGTATGTATGTATGTTATATTAGTTACGACGCAGTAGTGACGTCACAGACTGTAGGGCAGCGGGGCCGGGGGACGGAAGGTCGGTGTTTGGCATGAATGCCCTGCTAGCTAGAACGTTGCTCTCTTTTCTCATCAAAACCAAGCCCTCTTTAAAAACACTGCTGCTGCTGCAGTTACTATTAATTGCTCTTTAGTTCTCTGTTTTGCAACATTGCGCAATTTATGTTTGTTCTATTATAAGGGCTCTGTTTTTATTGACGTATCTATTAATGAACTACGTATTTGAAATACGTAGTACTTGCCTATCCTATACCACGTGTTCTATTTAAAAACAATGGCGTTTTGTGTTTAAAATTTATAACGTTATCGTCTACATTGATTTTACGTGCATAACAATGCTAGTTATTTATATAATACCTAAATAGGTACATTAGAAATTAATAATAAACATCCGTTATTAATATTAATTGTTATGATTTATTGTTTACATTATTAGACAAATATAAAAATCATTAGGATAAACATATGCGTAATTATTTGAATGAACAGTAATGGTAGTAAGTACGTATGGAGTAATGAGGTAAAAATTCATTAATCTGGTACAAGAAGTTGTAAGTACAGTAATTAGTGATGAAGTGGAATATACCAAATACCCGCCAATACAACCACCCGTACGTGTGACGTATAGCTAGATATCGAATACTACTACTCTATGTCGGCGCATGCGCGTTTCTTGTTTACAAACTAGCTTGTGTAGTGAGTACGCTGTGAAGTGCTGCGCGCTACGTACCGACATCCCATCTTGTTCTATCTCGCGCGCGCGTACGTAGCGCGTACGTCGTACCCATTCTCTGTCTATACAACACATGAGCGACCTTTCAAGATGGACGTCATATTATGTACGGAGTCGAGCGCGTTCAATCTGTTTGTTGTTTAGTCGCAGTTGGCGCAGCAAGTCGCAATTGCAGTTAGTGCGTGTTGTTCGTATATACCGTTTGCACTAGAGGCATTGTGCGTTGTGCGAATATTCGTAAATAACTATACAAAATAGTCGATTGTTTTGATCTGGATTTTTTCGTCTGCATGAAAAGAGACAGACATAGTCTGCTGGTGTGTTGTGTTGTTTTTATGTCTGGCGGCCTCAGCTATTTACAGATTGGCAGGCAGGATGCGGCTATGTGTGTAGTAGCAATCGTGCTGCAAAACAGTTTAGTTAATTGGCAGTGAGTAGCAGTGAGTATTGAGTACAGTACCTCCTATAAGTGAAATAGCTAGCATCTCGTGCAGGCAGGAAATGCCTGGCGTTGTTGAGCTATAGTGGTGTGTTATTGCATTCGTATACGTGCGCCAGTGTGTGCGTGAGAGAACATAACAGCGGCGGTGGCGGAGAAAGGGCAGAAAGACGAGACGACGGAGCGAGTGTGTGCGCGCAGCGTGGTCGGCTCGTGTTGTAATCAATATCAGCCACAACAAACCGGAGTGCTTGTCGCAATGCATGAATGGTGACTCTTACGTGGTTGTGTCTTCTGCAGCATGCGCCAAACATGTCGGCGCCAGTGAGTAACGACTTACCGCTGCCAAACTACGGCGGCCCCGGCCCCGACATCATCAAGATGGGCTACCTCAAGAAGATGAAAACGATGCGCAAGAAGTACTTCGTGCTACGTAGTGAAACGCCCCGTGGCACGGCGCGTCTAGAGTACTACGACGACGAGAAGAAGTTCAGGAAGTACATGATGCCCAAGAGGATGGTCATCCTGAAAACCTGCTTTAACATTAACCGCCATCGGAGACACGATATCAAGCCAAAGCATGTGATTGACTTGTATACTAAAGACGATTGTTTCTCGGTCATTTACGATACGGAAGCTGAATTAGAGGAGTGGCTCAAACCGATGTTGTTCTTGCAGCATGGCGAGGAGTATATGGACGGAGAACCGCCGAAGCCTATATTCGGTAAGTGAGATGTTGTTGTTGTTGTTGTTGTTAACTCATGCGGGCGTGTTTGGGGGCGTTGTCAACACTTTCACGCGCCGCGATTTATTCCATTCATTCACACTCTCTAGAAAACAAACATTGCTTACTAAATGCGTACAGTCTATACCTATACATCAGGGGCAGGCAATTTAACTCAACTATTCAAAAATACGTTATTTTAAAACTGACTTGTTGGCTACCCCTGATACATGTGGCCAGATCTTCTGATTTTCATAGCTCTGAACTTACTATCTGTACTGATTTAAAAAAAAATCTAATTTGAAAAACTTTTGTCTACAGAAAATCTGGCTACTTTTACGTTTATGAATTTCAACAAAAAAACAAACTGCCTTTTATATTATTACAGTGGCGTTCACTAACTTATAGATGCTATCTTATTCTGCTAAATATGTTAATAATAAATATAATTTTATTTTTATAGATAATTTCTCTAAACATAAGTTATCGAAATTCCACTGTAATTAAAAGTACATTTCTAAACTCCAAAATACAATAGAAATTCTTTTAAATTTAAATCAATATACATATTATTATATAGAATAGAAAATAACTGTTAATCAGAAAAATATTATTAAGAATGGAATGTAAATGATTCAAATCAAATGAAATCATACCATAAAATATTTCCAATTACTTTGGCTGCAAATTAATATCAGATATTTTTTTTATTTCAAATATGCACTCACACATTTCTCAAACATTGTTTATTTTATCACAGTTAGTTGGAATTCCAAATAAAGTTTTTCTGTTTAATCGCTAGGTACTTGAAAATAATATTATCTATAGTCCCTTTAACTAAGATTATTATAAAATGATTTAAGAATGACATAATACAATATTTTTAAAACTGATTTTTAAAATATATAATACGGCTCAATAAACGTGTCTGTATTTTTTATTTATTTAATATTCATGTGGACTCATTATACTTAAAAAGGTCACATTATTTTATCAGCGAATTTACAAACACATAAAAAAAAATTCGATAACGAAATTAATTCACGGTGTTTTTCAATAATAGAATAGTTTATTAATAAATATGTCAAACAGTATCAAACTACAGTAGAACCTCTATAACTCGAACTTTCAAAAAACATATATGAAATTAACACTCTGTCTGTCTGTCTGTCTGCCTTCTAGCTAATGTACCGTTTGATCTAAAAAGCTGATAATACTAAAATTCACAAATTAAATAATGGAATAAAATTGTACGGTACGGGATACTAATACGACTCGCATTTGAAAAATGTTTTATAAAAATAAAATGCTGATCTTTAGGTGATTGTTAGTTTCCAAATGTTAATTACGTCTTATTCTATTTTTAATATATGTTTGTATAATTATATTTATACACCACAATATAAATAAATAAACCACAAAAATATGCGTATCTAAATTTTGTACTTTTTAGTTATATTTTAAATTATTATATTTATAAGGAAATTGTGGTTCTTTTAGTGTAAACATGACATCTAATCGGCACGTGTTACTTCTCGATAAATAAATACTGACTCGTATGTTCAGGAAGTAGATTATTATCAATTATATTTATAGTTATTTAATTATAGATTTATTTATTTACTACATAATATCTTTTATCAAATAGGATCTTTTTTTACGCGGTGCGATTTTCATGCAAATTCAGGGATTCCCCGTTTCGGCGAGTTGGGTATCAAATGAAACCTAATAATTCAAAGAATTTAAATATAAAAAAAAAATTAAATAAAATTGAAAAACAAACTTTTTTTTCACATCAATTTCTTTCAGATTTTGGAACTCATTTTTTGTGATTTTTTTAGGCATTCTTATTTTCGTGAATTATTTAAAATTTCTTTTACGCAATTTTCGGCATATTTTAATTGACTGATTTGGTTTAACACTGTTTTAGAAAATATTATTATTTTAAGTAATTTTTTATACACGATTTACTGTGGAACATATCTACCGCGTTAAAAGAGACCCTACTGTTTTTATATTTTTTTATTTTGACTTTTTTGGAGTCATTTACGTTTTCAAAACCCAACGTTTCGTCTATTTATAATTAAGACTATACACAATTTGTCTCAAATTACTACTAAACCGATTTTTTCGAATCTTTCACTAAAATATTTTTTGTATAATCACGCTATCTCATCGGGGCTGAGCATACAATTATTTGATTTAAGCTCTCACTTACATAAAGATAAATTTGACGCAAGCCGGAAAAAAAATTCGTTGTAATATGAAAATACCAGATATATGTATAAAAACTATGCATTGTTAGATGAGGTGACATTCCGGCATCCGCAGGTTAACCCAGCTAGTGTTTTATGTTTTACTATTGTTTTAATTCATAGTGACTTGATTGTAGTATTCTGTAACAATTCTATAGAATGAAAATAAATGTTGTAAACATATTATACAATTTAAATAATGCAAGTACATGTGAATGAATTATATTATATCTGTTCTTAACCTTTAACCCCGCATTATTATTATAATTGTTATTTTTTTTCTTGTTGCTATTATGTGTTTTTTTTGCATACATTTTATTATCATAATTAAATAAGATTTTTTTATTGTTTAACCCTATAGACGGCTACTGTTAGTCGTTTCGACTAACACAGCGAAAGTTCATGTATCGCGTTGATTTCTCGTGCCAACTCAGTCGCCGGCAAGTAATTTTTAATCTTACGTGTCTCCTATTTCCAAAAAAATACTTATTTCTACAGAAAATAAAGGTTTAATCACAAAAATTAACTCTTTTAAAACTAATTTTGAATTTGAGGCCAAAACGCTCGCAGGTGTCATGGCGCATTTTTGACGTCACGCCTAAGTAAACACTCCTTGTCAACAATAATAAATCCTTGTTCCATAGCTAACGTTTCTCGGTTTTAGTTTTGGTAACACAAAACCCAGAAAATTGATAAAATGCAAAAACAAATCAAATATAATAATTACAAGTATAATTAATAAGGATAATAACTGATGCTAGTTGAATCGACCAAGATTAGCCTTCTAGGGTTAAAATTGTTGTTGTTTTCCATTAAAAAGATATGAGAGGTGATTTTAATTCTCGTTTTTGTATTTTCTACGGTATCTTTTTCAGAACACTGATTTGATAAAAAAAATTATTGATTTTATTTTTTTAACGAAATCTTGGCTCTCAGATGGTGAACCATTTCAAGGTTTTAAATGGAGGTTCTTATATTCTTATTTTACTTATTTATAAAATTTGGAATTGGGTACTCTTGAATTTTTTTAATTTTTCTGAAAGATGCGACCGGAAGAAGGAAATATTTAGTAAAAAAACATATGCCAAGTAAATGCACAGTGCTTCCTCGTGCGAAATTCACCAAAGGTAGTTAATTATTCAACAATTTAAATAAAAACCGATAGTGTTTATATAAATTGCCTGGAATTGGTTAACCATTTAAATTTTATTAAAAAATATTAGTTAGAAATTTTTCATAAAACGCACCTGAATATGTTTTCATATATTTTTAATTTTTTGACAATTTCAATCTAAATCTAAATTTATGCAAATGTCAAAATGACATTTAAAACGCCAAAATGACATTTAAAACGTCAAAATGACATTTAATATATCCAAGAAAATATCAATTTAAAAAAAAATAATACACGAATTTTTAAAATAAATTGAGATAAATCTTTGTAAGGGAATATTTTATAACAAAAGTTGTAGACCCATATTATAGGAAATTTAATGCTGTACAAAAAATATTCTATAAAATTTTCACGTCACATGTGTCGTTCTTGAGATATTTTGAAAAAATAAATATTTTGGGGTGTCACCCCTTCCCCTTACACACGATTTTGATGATTTTGAAATGGGACCGTCCTCAAGCCAGACCCAACAATCCGACCAAGTTTCAATAATATCGGTTCAGTGGTTTATGAGTTATGCGTGTGACAAGGATTCAGGAGACAGACGGACGGACAGACAGACAGACACGGAACGAAAAGTGTTTGTCTTGACTTGAAAGGGAATGATCAATTTAAAATTTTGAAATCGGAAAACATTTTTTTTGTCTCAATCTGAAACGATCACAAAGCTTCTTGTATCTTCGATATTGCGAGGAAGCAATAGAAATATGAGTTCGGAAAACCGGATTCACTTTAATATGTTTACTTTGCTAGAGAGCCACACATTAGGCACGTACGAAATTAATGTGAATGCTAATTTAAAGAAGCGTTTCCTTGTCTAACACCTGCGAGCGGCCATTTCAATTCATTGGCTAGATCAATCAAGTGCTGTATAAAAAAAACATATACACGTGCGAATTATATTTGTATAACGAAGGAATTTCAAATTAACAAAAAAAAACTTGTCGTAAAGTTCATAAATTGTGACCGTTTTGAACAATTTTTAGAAGTTATTTGAGGGACTCGTCAGTTGTTTTAATTTTCATGTTAATTAATTCAGAAAAGTGATCTAGGTACCATAGCCCAATCATTTTAGATTTTTTCACGAAAAAAACTGCCTAGTCGAAACTTTTGACACAGTTGTGTGTCCCCGGCGGAGTAGATGATGAAATCACATTCTTGCCCATAAATTAGTTACCGGAAGTGTCCGCCATCTTGGATTTTGTGTTTTTGTCGATTTGAACGCGTATTTTACATTTCTCGATAAAAAGGTTAGTAACAATTTTATAGAGAATTTAATTCTCTACAATCTTTATAGAGTCAATATTGTTGAAAAAACATTATTTATTGCTAATAATAAGCAAAAACTGTTAAAAATTAGAAGAGTGGCGCAGTTTTTTCAACTTTTATACCATTTTTATTGAAAATAAGTGGCACATTTAAATGACAAAGTTGTAGAGGACTCAATTTCCAACAGCTTTTGTACAAACAAGTTTTTCGTACGACGTGTAGATGACTGCTGAGAACGCACTCAACACAGCTACGATTTTGTATGGTTGAGTCTGAATATGAATTATTTTTCAGAAAAAAATAATAATTTGGTAATACTGTCACTGAATCAAAAAATTAATAGACGTTAATGTAGAGGTTAAACAATGACATTGGAAGACTTAAAACATTATAGGGTGTTCCATTTAAAATTTTGTTTGTTTTTGTTATAGGACAAAAATGGAACACCCTGTATTGTTCAAAATAATTTTACGACGTTGATCTTTTCGAACCAATAATATTATGTACCAAACTCTTTTTTCTATCTCCTACGGTAAGTGCGCTAAGAAAGCCGGACACACTATTGAACTATCGTGTATTGAACCGTATTGTGTTCAACAGCGCGATTTTCCCCATACCGCTGTGTTGAGCGCGTTCTCGGCCATCATCTACACGTCGTACGAAAAACTTGTTTGTACAAAAGCTGTTGGGAATTGAGTCTTCTACAACTTTGTCATTTAAATGTGCCACTTATTTTCAATAAAAATGGTATAAAAGTTGAAAAAACTGCGCCACTCTTCTAATTTTTAACAGTTTTTGCTTATTATTAGCAATAAATAATGTTTTTTCAACAATATTGACTCTATAAAGATTGTAGAGAATTAAAATCTCTATAAAATTGTTGTTAACCTTTTTATCGAGAAATGTAAAATACGCGTTCAAATCGACAAAAACACAAAATCCAAGATGGCGGACACTTCCGGTAACTAATTTATGGGCAAGAATGTGATTTCATCATCTACTCCGCCGGGGACACACAACTGCGTCAAAAGTTTCGACTAGGCAGTTTTTTTGCATCTTACATCGAATTTCATCTAAAATGATCGGGCTAACAAATAATTTTTATTTTTTTATTACAATATTCGAATCCACACATTGCAATTTCTTTACCAATTGGCTGATAGATATTTCTAGGACGACACACTAGACGAGACTAGGTTTAGGTTACTCTCGTCAATATTTTAGTCAGTCTCGTCTTAGATTCGGTCTCATCATATTTTTTTTAAATTTATTTAAACATATTGTTTATATTATTCTTCTAAGCATAAAATCTAGAGATACACTCCAGTAGGAGTTCTGACAGCGTCGCCATTTTTAGCAACACGATTTATTCTAAAATCCATTTATGTATTATTTTTAGTAAGCATAAGAAATTGCACATAATATAATAATATAAAGTACTTATATTTAATTCCGTTCAGGCTGTCTGAACTCTTACTATGAGTATCTTTAATAAAACCTAGACTAGGCTCATCAAAATTTGTAATGAGACCGAAAAAAGCGTAATTTCGCTGAAATTGCAATATAAATGCTGACACATACAGCCTTAAATATCTTTTATTATAATTATCTGGATTTTACCCCTTTTCAAAATAATGGTTCATATTTAAACATTTTAAAAATTGATTAACAAATATTTTAATATACCAAAAAAACGTAATTTAATAAACATAACTTCGAATAAAAAAATTTAAATGTTCTTCTTCAGAAAGTTCATATTTCTAGCTAATTACTGTGATAAAAAACTTGCTTCAAAATTATCTAGACGTCTCGACATTATTAATATCGTTAACTTATAAAACAAACCGATTTATTTATACAGTTTTTTTGTAACAGCAATTTTCATTAGTGTTGTTTTTCTTATTACGAATAGCAAAAGTACTTATACAGTATTATAATAACTTCAGACACTTTAAGCTAGTAGATGAAACTTTTAAAATATGCAAATGTTATAAAAAAATATACGTTCCTTTGAGTCATTTAGAAACTAAAATGTGGAGAATATTCAGGCTTACTAACAGACTACAGTTAATTTTTTTTATTTTATTAATAAATAAAAAAGTTAGTAAAATGAACATTGTACACAATTCTAGTTCAGTTTCAAGTATGAAAATCATTTCTTTTTTTGGGTATTAGATTTTTTAAATTTCGAATATATGTTACAAATTTCAACTTGATCGGTTCAGTACATTTTGAGTTATGTTACAGACGAACAAAAGAGCTTCGCTGAAAACGTGGACGTAATCGATTTGACAACTGAGTGCCTTTTTAAACTTACCAGCAATTAATTATTCAAAAATTTACTAAAGAGCGTATTAAGCTTATATGTTACTCCCCCCCCCCCCCTAATAAATGCATGTGCACGCCACTGATTAGGTGCATCAACCTCCATCACGCGGGTAGAGTTGAACCTAAATTCAACAACCGCGCGCGTGGAACAAAACAGAAATAACTGGCCATGGGAATTACCTGAAGACAAAAAGGGGGAAAATTAAGAGGAAAAAAACACACACAAACATATGTGTACTTGTTTATCAGGTTGTTTTGTTAAATAGTTGATAAATTTCAGCGTCATTGTACGCAGAAAAAGGATGGTGAGGAACAGCTGACCGAGGGGTGGGAAAGAAAATATGAGTAATACCGAAAAATCAAAACAAAGAGTGTATTTGCCATGTAATTTCTAAATATATCTGGATTTATGAAGAAGGGTGGGGGGGGGGGTATTCTTGGTCATTTATATATAAGTAGGGTATCTTTCTACGTGGATATACTACGCTGTCCGATAATGATCCGGAACTGGCCACCAGATGGCACCATATGTAAAATACCAATTCATAGCTGTCAAGTACCAACCTTCAAAACTCTGTTGTAAAAAATTCATAAAATTCCATCGAATAGTTGAGATACAGTCATTTGAACAAAGCAACCTCCAAGTTTTTTAAAAACGGAAAAAAGTGATCAAGTATCAATTTGTGAAAGAGCAAGAAATCATCGATGAAATGAAAAACTTTGGGGGAATCTGCTCCGTCGAAAATGGCTCTAGGGGAAGATATTTTACTCAAATGAAGAAATTATCATCTCAACAAATGGCTATTTTGAGGGTTTGAACGCCGATGATTATATGAAAGGTATTAAAATGTTGGAAGATCGCGCTAAAAGGAGACTACGTTGAAAAATAAAATCAATTTTTCCAAAATTCAAATTTCTATTCCAGATCATTATCGGACAGCCTAGTATTTTATTCGGATTTGAGAAGTTACGCGATGCGATTTTTAATGCAAATTCAGGGAATCCCCATTCCGGCGAGTGCGGGTATTAAATGAAAACTGACAATTCAGGGAATTTAAATTTGTGAACGTTTTGTTAATATTAAAATGTTCGTTTAACAAGATTTCACAAACTGTGTTGTATTTTCAAATAGTAAAGATAGTTCTGATGAAAAAATATAAAAAAAATGTTGTTTCTTTTCAATATAATTAAATAAATAAAATTGAAAAATAAAATTATTTTATTTTAAAGTTTCAAATCAATTTCTTACAGATTTTCGAACAATTTTCTTAAGTTCGTGAATTTTTTTGTGCGATTTTTTTATATAAGGTTTTCTGTGAACGTATCTACCGTGTAAAAAAAAAACCCTACAGTATAACATTATGAAAAATTGAACAATTGAATGGATTTTTTTCATCTTTAATTTATAAAAAAAGGAATTTCTTTTCTACATATTTATGAATTTTTTATAAATAATGAATACTTGCGTCAATTTTGATAACTAATGCATACATATTTATTGCTTTACCATCCCTGTCTTGGCCACAAGTACAAAAAAGGTTATTATTATTCGCGACATTTTGAGATTGGTAATCATAATATAATACAGCGGACATATCTTTATTGTTATTAATGTGTACTGAATAAATATGATTAATAAACAACTTATCCTTCGGACATGGGCGTATCAAAAAAACACACACTGCTCACTTCCCAATTCTTCACACCAAGTATAATCCTTTCCTTAATATATATAAAGCTCAACGTCTCTCTGTCTGTCTGTCTGTCCGTTAGTTACCTTATCACTCGAGAACCACTTATCCGATTTACGAGTTTTTTTTTTTAATTCATAGGTACGTTCTCTGGCCAGGTTATAGGCTATATTTTTTTACGTTAGGTAACATAACAACAAAGCAGTGACGATAATAGTAAATCAAGTCGGAAAAAATTTTGCCGTCGGCGCGCTGTTTTGTAATACGCTGCCTTAACCGTTCAATATAGAACAAAATAATGTATTAAAGAATTGTGTAGAATCAAAAGTTCTACAATTAAGTCAGCGACACGATATGTCTAACTTTTATATTTAAGCCACAATGACTGCTTTTATGTTACAAAAAAAACATAAAATATTTGGGTTTTGTTTACATGGACTTATGACCTGCAAAACATTAATTCTTATCGAAATAAATGATTTCATCGTCATAAGTACTTAATGTAGATATAGTTTGCCATTTACAGCATCCAATTTGGTCGTATAGTTTAGAAAATATCTTAAAATATATTTATAAAGGTAACATTTTAAATGTATGGTGTCGTGCCGCATCGAAGCGATGTACATCAGACTGGATTCGCTTACGTTCGGTAGATATTCGGAGTCCCTCGGCTGACGTTTGAGTTAATTTTGTTTTCAATAATTAACATTTAAATTTAAACAGAACACAAATTATTTGTACTTTTTTCTTCTGATTCGTTTTTGTTAGGTAATTTAGGTATTGATAAATTATTATTACAATAATAACTAATCGTGTTTGTACTTAATTAATTAAACTATATTTTCAAAAATCCTAAACAATAATTCCGTAGTCTACGCGAGCGAAGCCGCGTGGGCCCAGCTAGTCTTAATATAAAAGGAACACACTTATACCCCGAATTACGTCTTTAACATGTCACTTCGCATTTACGTACACGTTTTCTGAAGTTACGGTATTTTTTTCGGACTAATGTCTTTTTAGCTGCAAAAAAATCTGCCCGATCTACTTAATATTCTTTCGACTATCTGCCCTCTTTCTCGCCACCTGATTTTGATGATTTTTATATAGGATCATCTATTAGGCGGATCTAACCAACGAACCAAGTTTCATTAAAATCGGTTAAGTAGTTCATGCAAAATATTTTTTTTTTTCAAAAATATTTCATGAAATGTTTCGTGAAAATTTTATTTTAATTCTAGCCCTTTTTTTAGTTTGACATTAACATTTATGACGTATGTATTGCAGAAAAATTTACTTGGCGCGATCCTACAGACTCATACTTTTTTTTTAAATATAGCTTCCATCATTAAATTTGAAAGTACCAAGTGCCCTAAGACCGTCGAGACCCATTTCCCCTATTATAAACAAATTAAAATAAATAAATTAACAAATAAGTTGAATAATTAATATCTCAGCTTGGTACGATCCTACAGATTCATTTTTTTTAAATATAGCTTACACCATAAACTCTAAGAGTATCAAGTGCCCTAAGACATATTTCAAAAATTTACGAAAATAATCATAAAATATCGAATTAGTATTTTCTAATAAAATTATATAAAAATTATTTATTTATCAGAACAAATGATAACTCCTTTTAGTGAATTTAGTACTTACTGAGTAATTGAAATTTTCCGAAATGCTAATCAAATAATAAATCTTATACCTATTTAAACAAATTCAGTACATTTATGTATTTTACCCACATAACATTTGAAATGAATATTTATTTATGTTTCGGTGATATTTCATTTTCTTCAAAATGAAAAACATTACGTAGGAGTTGAAGAAATATGATATTTACATTATTTACACTTGGCAAAATATAGAGTTTCATTTGACTTATGACTTTTAAATAACAAAGTTTAATCTCTTTGGACAGCCCTGACATCTGCATATAATTAATATTGTTATGTGTTTTATTATAATATCGTTAAAATAAGTTATTCCTAAAAATAAAAGACTATTTGTTTTGGGTAGGTTTGATTTAAAAGAATTCTTTAAAAATCAATGAGATTTTGTTTTGTCTTTTTGTAAGTGGGAAAATCTGAAGCAGCTAATAATGCTACATTCCAATTTTAAGTATCACTAAAATAGAAACGTCTGAAGAAACTTAAACATGCATTTTGTTTTGTTCTATTGAATAATATAACACAATCCTCAAAAATATTAATAAAAAGGAATTTTCTCTAAAAAAAAAACATGCAACGATCATTCAAAAAACATTTTAAAGCTTTTATAGCAATATCCACTTTTTTTAACAAAAAACTTTGTCAAGCTCTTCGTTATTAAAATGCAACCAAGAGCATGCCATTTTAGTTTGAAAATATTTTTTAATTTTTTTATTTTTCGTTACTTATTCAAGTTTATAGCGAAAACCATACTTTTTGACAAAAAATAAAAATGAATGGAAAGCTTAAAGCTTCCTCTTACTTATACATCACGTTTTAAAGTTTTAAAATAAGATACTGATACCAGTCTTGGATATGACTCCAGTAATGGCTATTTTTTAATTAAATGTACTGAATTAGAAATATTTCTTGATATTTGATTACTAATATTTCTGAATATTAATCAATATACATTTAACTGTCTTACAACGTGATTTGATGACAATCGGCCAATAGGTGTCAAAATGGTGGACATTTAAACTAATTATTAATATAATTTATTTATTAATTATTATATTATCATAGAAACTGCTTTACATTGTTTCAAATTTGACGATTCTTTCATTTATATCTTTTGTATCGCAGTATTTATCATTTTGTAATCATTAGCAAGTGTCCATTACAGATTTTACCGTTGCCATTATTGGAGAAAAACATAAAGAAAATAAAAGGCTATATTTAAAAAAAAACTATATTTGCGGACTTTGGTAGTTGAATTAATTAAATAAAGTTATTTGTTTTATTAGTAACATGATAATTACAAAAAAGAAGCCCGTCAATCACAAAAACAGTAAGCATTGCTCTTATAGCGACCATTACTGGTACCAGTACCTTATAACCAAATAGAACCAGTTTTGATTCATTGCTACCTAGTTTTTCAAAAAATCGATTAATTTTTTTTTTAAATTCTAATGTTTATTAATACTATAATCTTCTAAATGCATTTTTTGGTTTATTTTTTGGACGAGTATACACGCAATATTTTACAACTTTTATAATCAATACAAATATTTCATGGTCTCATTAGCATTAAAATCGATCATTACACAACTTTATATTTTAATATAGTCTGCATTATTTACTTACTTATAACAACAAACAACTATGTTAGGTATTTCAAATATTTGATGCGATTAATAAAACTTTATTAGAATACATGAAGACAATGACATTTATATATTATATGTATGACGTACCTACACTTGTTTGTTGCATTCCCCATATAAGACGCATGGTTTGCGATTTCGCAGAATTAACATTCAATAATCCTTTCTAGAGACGAATTACGTACAGTTACTCTTCAAATATGGCCTCAATATTGCGTAGTGTCTAAAATAATGCTTATACGAAATGTATGTAGGCTTCAGGGACCATAACGACTAAATCTTTAAAATAAATAAACTGTCATATGCCCAGTATAATGCCGTGTCTAGACCGAAAAAACAAAACAGCAACATCGTGCAATAAACCCTATGCATTTTTAAATACGTGTTGCTCTTTTGTTTTCTTTGGTCTAAACACGGCATTAGGGTGGCCGCACACGTCCTGTTACCGAATCAAGTTCCCGCGAAATCCTCAAACGATGTGGCCACCATATAACTTTTTATACATTATTACACAGTTTTTGTCTTTATGAAAGAAATTTCTTTTTATTACAAGAGTCAATGAAAAAGTGATTCTCTTCAAAAATAGATAATACACACCTACCGTATTAAACGCCATTTTTATTTTAGATTTATATGTGAAGAACATTCACAGACAGATAGACATTGAGATAATAATCGTATTCGATTGATTTAAATATTTTTATATGTAACTTATGTTAAAAATACTGTATTAAAGATACTACTTACACCAAAAGCCAAGAGTTATCTCAGTCACTGCTAAAACCTTATTATACTTTGCATAAAATCGTTATAATATTATTATTTCCAATCATAAACAAAGTTGTATAACCACACAATAGCTGTCTAAAGGAACCATTCGGGTCCAAGGACATAAATATTTTAGGGATGTATGGCAGGAATCTAATTTCAATAGTTGAAATTTGGAAAAGTTACTCCTTTATTTATTTGCTGAAAAACATTTAAAAAAAAAAATAGCGTACTGAAATGTAATGACATATTTTTCATATATGTAAACATAATGTACTAATATTATTATTTTCATTACATTAGTGTGTTCCACATATGTTCTAAATAGTGTTATTTAAAAATATTTTAATTTATGTCGTTTATAACAATAAAATACTTCTTTTGTTTTTATATCTGACAGATAAAGAATTCAGAATTAAATTTTTTCGTATTATCAACACAACACAAATATTATTTTGTTGGCTAAAATTCTAAAATAACAGTCAATGATGGGAAATAAGGTTTCAAAAAAAAGTATTTTTATAGTTTATGTAGTTCATAAACCAATTTGATTTTGATCTTTTATTGCATCTAGATTTACATTATTTTTGACTCAGACTGTACAATCCTTAGTAAAAAAAATAAAAAAAATTCCAATCATATCAATACGTAAACAAATTCATTAAAAAAATAAAACCCTGTTACATTATATGTATGTATATTAAAATAACACATACCGTTATCAATATATTTCTCAAGGATTTTCACAACCCACACTGTACTAAATGCTGATTTCAGATTTACGAAAACATTATTAAAATAGAACAACAAAATACTGATTATTGTGAACATGAATCGTTCTACAGTCAATGCGATTAACTCCAGTTGAGATAGCCGATGTTATTTTATATAAATAGTCTTAAAAAAGCGAATAAATAATTCTGAAAATTATAGTAGAACCTTGAAAAAAATCGATACATTTTTTTTGTACAAAAATTAATTATTTTTGAAATTATTGAAGAGGGAGGGGAGGTTCCATTCTATATTTATTTATAACCTATCTTTTACTTGTGGCTTCGTCCGCGTATATATTCTGACAAAGGAGGTACATCTTTGATCGAGTAGCGTGGTATTCTCTTACCTTAACTAATCAAAGTGAAAGTCTCATAAAAATCGGTTAAGTAATTTTTACATTTTTTCGACAGACAAAAGCTGTAAATATCATCCAAATGGATATTGCTTGTAATAGATTCAAAATACGTGTATTCCAAATTGATTAAGACATAGGAAATTTAACATGGGGACAATTAGAAGTGTTGTAGTAACCTTTGGTTAAATTTAACGATGTGTGATTGGTGCATTTTGAAATGCCGCCTCGAAACTAACTGATAAATTTTAAATAAATCAATAGTATTTTGTTTTCAACTTTAATGAAATTAAAATAAACATCCTAGATAAAATTATAATAATATTTTTTGACAAATATAAATTTGAAAACAAAATACTAATGACTATTTTATTAAATTTTGTGGCGGTGTTTCAAAATGCAACCAATCACATATCGTTAAATTTCAACTTGGAATACACTGTATAATTTCCATATTAAGTATATTTTAACGAATACTCGAGGTTCTACTGTATAACTACAAAAAACTATTGTACAAAAAATTAACTTTTAATTTCAAAACCATCATCGCAAAAATGACAAGATAGTATGATGACGTCATAACAAAATGTCCGTCTTCATTGATAATAAAATGCTAGCATATTATAATTTTCATTAATAAATTTCGAATTCTTACAACATAGTAAACGGTGTAACGAAACCTATTAAAATGCTTATATATGTACGCAAGCAAATGTACTTGTGTATTTACAATGCGTTGTTGCAGGGATCCTCAATAAATGGCGTGGGCTTGGCGCGCGTGCGTGCGTGTAGGAGGTAAACAAAACAATGAAATCGAATCAGTTTATATTGGAAATTAATATTTACTTTGTATACATTAAATATATTTATTATTATGTAGATAATATCGCGCTGTTCGGTTGCCAATATAAGGTACTGGCACCAGTCTTGGATAAGACCCCAGTAATGGATATTTTTAAATTAAATATAAATATTTTATTACTACCATTTTTGAATATTAATCTATATACATTTAACTGTCTTACTGCGTGATTTGATGACAATCGGCCAATAAGTGTCATGGTGGTCATTTAAACTAATTATTAGTATAATGTTTTACATTGTTTCAAATTTGACGATTCTTTCTTTTATATCTTTTGTGTCGTATTACTTATCATTTTGTAATCAAGTGTCCATCACTGTGTGCTCTTTACTGGATTTACTGGAGAAATAACATAAACAAAATAAAATGCTATAATTTAAAAAACAAACTATATTTGCGGACTTTGATAATTAAATTGATTAAATAAAGAGTTACTTGTTTTAATAGTAACATGAGTTCATAAGAATTACAAAAGAAGCCCGTCAATCACAAAAACAGTAAACCTTGCTCTTATAGCGGCCATAACTGGTACCAGTACCTTATTTATTATTATGTAGATAATATCGCGCTGTTCGGTTGCCAATATAAGGTACTGGCATTAGTCTTGGATAAGATCCCAGTAATGGATATTTTTAAATTAAATGTACTGAATTAGAAATATTTGATTGCTACCATTTCTGAATATTAATCTATATACATTTAACTACTGCGTGATTTGATGACATGAGGCCAATAAGTGTCTTAGTGGACATTTAAACTAATTATTAGTATAATGTTTTACATTGTTTCAAATTTGACGATTCTTTCTTTTATATATTTTGTGTCGTATTACTTATCATTTTGTAATCATTAATAAGTGTCCATCACTGCGTGCTCATTACTGGTTTTACTGGAGAAAAAACATAAACAAAATAAAAGGCTATAATTTAAAAAACAAACTATATTTGCGGACTTTGATAATTAAATTGATTAAATAAAGAGTTACTTGTTTTATTAGTACCATGAGTTCATAAGAATTACAAAAAAGCCTGTCAATCACAAAAACAGTAAACCTTGATCTTATAGCGGCCATAACTGGTACCAGTACTTTATTTATTATTATGTAGATAATATCGCGCTGTTCGGTTGCCAATACAAATTACCTACTATTAACCTTTTGGTAACCTCAGCTATAGATTAATTCACTGCACCCTAATAAATTAACTGCAGAATTTTTTTTTTTGGTAAATTTATAACTATGACATATCTTAAGCATTTCAAAATTAATCCAATAAAGGGAAGGGGGTGATATAACTTTCATCAACATTATTTTTTTAATTTTTTGTATGTATCTCTTATATTTAATTTTATATATGTTTTTTAAATGCTTATTTTGTAAATTTAGTTTTATGTTATTGCAAAGAATTAACATAATATTACAAATAATTACAGTATGGAGAATTTTAAACAAAAGACTTAATAGTAGAACTTCTATAAGTCGAACCTCAAAGGTAATAAAAATATTTTGGAGTTTAGAAATGTATTGAAATAATATAAAAAACTACTTAATTTATTAATTCGTTTGTTCGAGTTATAGACGTTCGATTGTATAAATACAGTGGAAATCGTTTAATATGAAATAATTCCCCCCCCCCGTTCTTTTGTTTAATACATATTCAATAAATTTTCTATCAATTTCGATTAAATTATTTTCATTGTATTCAGCCATAAGAAAAACTTTTTATAGCCACTGGTTTAGAGTATGTACGTATTTAAACTTGGACGTAATGTTAAATATAAAAATATTTTTCAAACACTTGCGAATGTCATTATTCTTAAAAAAAACCTCAAACTATAATATGTGTTATAAACATCTATATTGACATCTTAAAAATATCTCAATATTATTTATTTCATTTGTGTTATTCCATTCACATTTTGGTTTAATTTTAAAAACAAAAATATATTTATTATTATTATATTGTTTCTTTGAATTTTATATGTCGATGTATTGTTTAATTTTAATTCTTGATAACAATAAATATATTTTTAACTTGTATTTATTGATAATTAATATGTGTTTTGTTTTATCTAGTTCTGTGTATTACCTTTTAAAATATAAATAATATATATAGGTGTCACATTATTAATGACGCATTATGATACCTCTAAAATTAAGGGGTGGGGTGAACGGATTTAAAATAAATTTTTTTGGGGGGGAAGGGGGGGTTCATTCCCAGTTTACAAAGTTTAATTTGAAGATGCACACATCCTAGAGCGTCATTTAAAATGGTACAGCTGTATTTATATTTTAATAAATAAAATTAATTCAGATGCAGTAAAAGAATATAACAATAACAGTAATTAATTATAATAAATGTATTTTTTATATTAAGTATTATCATATTGATAGATTTAATATATGGAACATTATGCTGTTTTTTTTTTTTTAGTTTTTTTTGCAATTTTGAAAATTGTAATGTATATAAATAATTTAAAACAATTGAGTAATTAATGCAAGAAACTGACAAATGAATGAGCCATATGATAAATGCATTAATATGTGATAGAATAGTATACATTTTTAATACAATTGAATTAGTTAATTTAGTATAACAAACAAATCTACTACAATTTTTATTAATTAGACGAACTATAAAATTTCAGATTTCGACATCGGTAAGTCAATAACATTTTTTTTCTTTTATAACATTTTAATTAAGCTACATACACACTACACGAACGACTAGCACCCATTCGCCATCGTTCGAGTAATGTGTATGGAGCTTTAGAATTTATATTAACATTTATAATTACAATTCCAAATTCCGATAAATTTACAAAATTATACATTTTTTTATTATTTTAACGTACTACGTTTAGAGTTGCCAACATTTTAATATCAAAAAAACTAATATATAACATATTCTAAATGGTGGCAGTTGGCAACCCTAATATCAACAAAAATTAGTCATTTTATTTCAATTAGAGACAAAGTAATTTTTGATATAAAAATGTATACATCAGTGTATTTTGTATTATCGTAGTATTTTTTATAGCACTTATTGTTAGCATTAGCAACTGTCACGTCTTCTTGGTGATAGTTTTCTCAACCGACGTTTCACTCTACATCGCAGCGAGCAGACGTCTTCAGGGTTCTTCGACAGTGAAACGTTCACCGAGAAAATGACGATCAAGGAGACGTGACGAACAGTGGAAGCCTCAAATTAAAAAATATATTTAAACCATTTTATTATTTTCATTAAATCAAGATGGAGATTACCAATTTATCAAAATTTACTTACATTAAAAAATATATTCTTGAAATATATTTTTATTACGTTTTTTCATTTATTTGAATTCTAAGCTAATCGATTTTTAGACCCTTTTTGCACTCACAAAAAAGATCTTGTTGATCTCTTAACTATGTTTTCTTACTTGGCGCTGAAAATTTGGCTATCGTCTATAATTATATCAATTTTGATGATTTTTTGGACAAAATCTAATGAATAATTTTTGTAAATCATACTTTTCTCTTTAATTTTCTTTTTTTGTATCGCTGTGTAACCATTTTTGACCGAGTTATGAAAAAAAGACTAATTTGGTCAAAAATGTACGTACATACAACGATACAAAAAAAGCAAATTGAAGATACAAATCTGATTTACAAAAGACATTCATTAGATTAGGGCAAAAAAATATGTATCGCCCTTGGAGGCTCTTAAAAGTGAATTTTTAGAGGTCAGCGAGCTTTTTCATTGTAAAATTCTTTTTCAGCACCAAAAAATATTATACATAAGAGAAACATTGGTCACGTTCACGACTGACTAAAAACAGTGAACAACGAGCTTTGATTGGTTGATTCATGGAATTTCTGGTGGAATTTACCAGAAATTTAAAGAATGTCATTTTTTAAGCGTGTAAAGTGAGAAAGAAGTAACCAAAAACTAGTGTTCTGGCAGAAACGCTCGACATGAAGTGAACATAAAAGTTCTTTGGTTAGTCTGGTCACTAGTTTCTATCACTTTCTAGTTATTTCTTTCTCACTTCCTTATACGCTTAAAAAATTACATTCTTTAAATTTCTGGTACATTCCAGTGGCGTAGATAGTTTTTTACGATGGGGGGCGATATGACAAGTGGTGACTGAGGGGCTTCTAAAATATGCGAAAAAAAAAATGATTAATGTAATTAAAAATTGAATAACCTTTTTTTTTTGATCATATAATCTGTATTTAGTTTACTTTTTATTACTAATAAAAAAAGGTAATTCAAAATAACTGAAGACCTTTTTTTTTTTACTCTTAATTTACCAAATTTTCCCATTTACTTCTACTATTTTGTTCATACTTGAGATGTTTAAAAAAAAATATCTTTGAATTTTCTCGAACTAAACTCATGGGGGTTGATTGATCATCTCAATCACCCCCCTATCTACGCCACTGGTACATTCCACCAGAAATTCCTTGAATCAACCAATCAAAGCTCGTTGTTCCGTTTTTTGGTCAGACGTGAACGCTCCCATTTTAATTTTAATGTTCTATATAAAAATTAAAAACTATCTTCTATTTCAATCCATGCACCAGTATTGTTTAGTTATGCAATTTTGTATTACATAAATATGTATTAAATAATTTTTTCAAGTATTACAACATTTTCAATTTAGATAAAAATGCAACTCTCTATGTTTATTTTCTACCGTCATAGATAATGACATATAATTATCACTGATCAAATAAAAAATACAAAAAATGCGTATACTTTACACAATGTTTTTGAAATATCTTTAACTTTTTTTTAATTAACATAAAGTAATAAAATGTTTATATATTATATGTACATTGATAAAAACGATAACAGCCTTGCATAAAAACGATGCAGTTTTGTTTGCAAAAGTCATAAGTTTTTGGAGACGTTATTCTGTGGAAAATTTTTTGATATTTAAAATAATAAATATACAATTTTTCAATAAAAATTTGAGGCTTCCTATAAGTAATTTTAGATTTATTCTTGGTTTCTGGGTACACACATTCAAAATAATAGTAGGTATAGTATATAATAGAAACATTTTTTACCCAGAAATCAAGAAACTTTTTTTTGCATGTATGTACTAGCATAAATCCAACTTCTTTTTTTGTGGGGGGGGGGGGGGAGATTTCAAAATAATAATACCATCTGTAACATGACTATTGATACAATTACAAGGAAAAAAACTGCCCTGACTGCGAGCCTTTTTAAAAAATTCCTGCCAACCCCCTCCCTACATTTATTTAATTACTAATAAAACTTGCATATAATATGTATCTAATTTACATAAAAAAATTCTTTCTGGCTAAATCATAAATGTTGGAAAAAAATGTATGGGGAATAAATTATAGATAATAACATACTCGACATTTTTTATCTAAAACATTTTTTTCTTATTTCAAAAATAATTCGAAAATTCAAAAATTTACAAGAGTAAACATCCGTTTTCAGTTATTACGTTAAAAAAAAATTATTTGTTATATGTATAATGTATAGAGAATAATATTACCTATATTATTCATTTTATTCTATCTTGTTAGTTTGTCAGAAATGTTTTAATAAAATAAGAATCACGTACACTATTCACTGTTAAGATTACGTATAAGAAAGTCCCGTGGTTCCCAAGGCAGATATTTTGCCTTTAATTTACAACAATAATTATATAAAAACGGCATACGTACATGGAAATAATATACAAGTATTTTTATAATAATGCAATTAGTAAAATAACAACAGATGTGATGAAATAAAAATACGTTTTTCGTTTTCATGACATTGAAGAAGCAAAAAGATAAATATGTTGTTATTTAAGATCTAGTAGCAGGTGCTGTCTATATATACATGTACATATGTGTGTGTGTGCTTAGATTACAGTTCATCTGAATCATGTTCTAATTTTTCTACGTGTAATATTAAAAATGCACTTAAAAATAAAATAGACACGAACAATACTATTTTTAAGTCTTATGAATGATTGCAGCATATTTAAATTTTCAAAACATCTTCATGAAAATATTTCATGTGTCGTCTTTACTATTTATATGCATTGAGTCTAAACAAAATTACCTGTATCACTTTTTTTCCGGCGATACTTGAGAGGTAACTTTCGAATGCAACAAAATATGTCAAATTTTGAAATCCTATAATTCCGTAACTAATAATTGTTTAACAATAAATAAAACACCTTTAGATAGCTTATACAATCTCATTTTTAATAAAACTAGTTTTAACCCACCATCCCTCAACCCTAAATACAGTAGCATAAAAAATTAAACTAATTTTGTACTTAATACATCACTGTGCCCCTAGTCTTTTCAAAGGTGAAATAATATAATACATACCACTTAAATTATAAACTTTGTAGAAATTAAATGGGTAATTTTTGGCACATGAAAAAATAAAATTTTTAATTGTTCTCAGTTGAGCAAATTTATAACAAAAAATTGAAATCGCTCACGGCCGTGTAAAACGTGGGGAAGAATACACGTGTCCCTCCCACTTGGGAGCCAACCCTGATTCTAAATATAAAAACAACTGAAACAAGGTTTTGTATTTTAATCAATACTTTAATCAACAGTACAATACATTGTCTTTAAAACAAAAAATACATATAGTATTCATAAATATTAATATAATATATAAATCATAGAATCAATAGTAACAACAAAAGTTAATATAAATAAATATATGAATGCTTTATCAACTGATAAAATTAATAATACAATTTATATTTCATTTAATAGAATACTTCATTAGTAACATATATTTATTGTTTTTAAATATTTGAATAAAAACTAAACACTTTGGGGACCCAAAAAGTAATATTTTTTTTATAGATTTTTTTATGTGTTTACTTACATAAAAAGAATAGAATAATTTTTTATAGACTTTTATTTAAATTATATAAGAATGTATATTAACAAAATTTATCTGCTATAAAATCTTAATGACAATAGCGTCTTTCTGTCTCTATAAATTACATATTTGCTATATTATTGACAATTTTATAGTGTTTCAGCATTCTTTTATTTATAGGAAGTATTTAGATCATTTGAGCTATTTTCAAATATATTATTTCGTAACGGTTAACAAAAATATTTCTAAATATTATTTCAGAACAATATATATTTATCTATGATTATTATCATATAAATTTAGATAAATATTTTTTAAATGCTCATAGCAAAGTAGGTAGAAACATTGAATGAAGTTACATAATATGACGTATTAAATATTGTATAAGTCAAAATAGAAAAAAAAGTTCCTATGTAGTTTCTACGTAGGGAAATGGCATCTCTAATTTAGACAAAGATAGTTATTAATCTATAAAACACCTGCCCAGGTGAGTGTTGTTTTTCAAGTTATTTAATTATAAATATTCAAGGCTAGAAAAACCTATGTACTGCCAGAAAAATTTGCAATCTTTGTTGTTTATTTTTCCATCATTGTTTGTTTAAAATAAATACCAGTTTTGGTAAATCTTACATATGTATATTAAAATATATAAATATTCGTTTGGGGAGGGGGGGGGGGGAGTGCAAAAATCTGTCCATCGAATTAGGTTTGAATATTAAAGCAGTGACAGTAAATTTATATTAAATTTATTTTCGTACATTTGGTACCCGAGAGAAAGTGTTAGGTTTTATTTTAGTCTTGGCCGTTAATGGGTGAAAAATATAAATATAAATAAAACTATACTTGTACAGTTAGCGTTCCGTGCAATCAGTCCTTAACTTAATTTATTGAAAATTTTGGAAAACGTGCAAGAACATCATGAGAAATATTTTTTGTCGAAAAACTTTTTCTCTAAAACTAATTGTTCAGGAAATAAACAATTACTTTCAATGTTCATGATTTTTTTCAAATTTTTCCGAGCGATCATTTTGGTAATAAGGGTGGGGGACAGCAATTTTTAAGCAAAATTTAAAAAAAAAATCATATAATTTGTGTTTCAATAAACTTTCATTTGACACCCTACACAATGCCCTTGAATCATTTTTTTTTGCCCTTTCCCAATTTACCTTCTGAAATTAACCCTCAGAATCAAAAATTCACGTGTATAATTAGCCCACCGCATTCTTATCTGTGCTAAAGGCTGTAGCCGGGTAAGCATGCAAAACATGCCTTTACATGGATTTGGATGATTATTTTTTTGGAAGTCACATTCTATGAAATATTTAACCTGACCAAATATTAGCTTCCAAAAATTTATAGTTTTCGAAAAAAAAAAATTTTTTGATTTTCAAAAAAAAATTTTTTTTTGATAATCTGTCAGTCGAATTTGATGGTGCTTGAAATATATTATAGAGGTACTTATTACTCATCAGAGGTAATTTTATTATGATCCTCTGTACATAATAAACCAGAAAAAAAAATTAATAAAATTTAAAAAATCAAAAAAGACCATGTTGTCTTCGGAGGGCAATCACAATTTTTTTATATATTATACCTTGTATGTACCCAAACAACATATCAAAATCCCAAATTGATACAAAGGGTATAACATACTCGTATAAATTCGCATGCGGTCGTATCGGAGTGGCGCGGGCGTGGCGCGGGCGAGTACAAGTGTCTTGATACTTTTTAAATATCTCTAATTTGTTGCTAAACAGGACTGGGCTAGCCCAGAGGCATATCGAAAATTTGACGGGGCCCATAGCCTGACAAAAACAAAATATAGAGGCCGTAGCAGGGAATATATGGGAACTGCTCCATTGAATCAATTTTACAAATTTTTTTCTCATATGTTGCTTTTTAAGTAAAATTAAATCGCCCTAAATGTCTGTTTTGCTCAGATCATTTTTAGAAAAAAAAAAAAAATCTTGTCTATAGTTTTTAATGGAAGATGATTCGCTAGTTCACAGCGGAAATGTGATTTGTTACTACTAAAGTCGATTATAAACATTTCTAAGCGATTTGAGGCGATTTTTTGTTACTTGAAAAGCAAACTATGAGAAAAAAAATTGTAAAATTAATTCAATGGAGCAGTTCCCATATATTCCCGGCTACGGCCTCTATATTTTGTTTTTGTCAGGCTATGGGCCCCATCAAATTTTCGATATGCCTCTGGGCTAGCCCAGTCCTGTTTAGCAACAAATTAGAGATATTTTAAAAGTTTTAAGACACTTGCACTCGCCCGTGCCACGCTCGCGCCACTCCGATACGACCGCATGCGAATTTATACGAGTATGTTATACCCTTTGTATCAATTTGGGATTTTGATATGTTGTTTGGGTACATACAAGGTATAATATATAAAAAAATTGTGATTGCCCTCCGAAGACAACATGGTCTTTTTTGATTTTTTAAATTTTATTAATTTTTTTTCTGGTTTATTATGTACAGAGGATCATAATAAAATTACCTCTGATGAGTCATAAGTACCTCTATAATATATTTCAAGCACCATCAAATTCGACTGACAGATTATCAAAAAAAAATTTTTTCTTGAAAATCAAAAAAAAATTTTTTTTCGAAAACTATAAATTTTTGGAAGCTAATATTTGGTCAGGTTGAATGTTTAATAGAATGTGACTTCCAAAAAAATAATCAGCCAAATCCATGTAAAAGCATGTTTTGCATGCTTACCCGGCTACAGCCTTTCAACAGTAATAATAGTCTGTTATGTAGAGGAGCACACTTTTACAATTCATTACCTTCACATATTTGCAATATTAATAAGGTATCGGTTTTCCAGAAACAACTCAGGATCTATCTGTTAAATAAAAGTCCATATAACTTAAATTTATAATAGCTATTATATAATCTTGTTCTGACGCTGTTTATCCTTTTTGCTTGAAAAATATAGAAAAATGTCTATTCATTAAAAATCACATAATGGTGAAGGTGCATTGAACTTATAAAAAAATTTTAAGTACCACTAGTATAGGGTGAACATTTATCTTAGCAAGTAATTTACTTGTGTGTGTTTTATTTATATACGAGAACCCTATGTCAACTGTTTTCCAAGAAAGCATGACCAATCGTCGCCCTAATATGTGTAGTCTGATTAAAGCATACACGATGTATTGGATTATTAACCCTGTCGAGGTCACAGACCCTGGGCGTGGGAGTCAATGTGTTCAACAACGATTTGTAAATAGATATATTATGTAAATATATGATCACCCTCATTTTTCTTTTTACGATTTGTTGTTTTTTTTTAAATGTAATAATAATTTTTTAATTGTATTTCTGACTTATGAAATTTTTAATAAATTGTATTTTTTACTCGAACCCGGTCACGCTCATGACGCAATTTAAATTTTAAAATATTTTTCAGTTGATATGTCTATGAAAATTTGACATTTGAACCATTAAATTTCTTTTCGATTTCGTTTATTTTATAGAAATCTACATGAAAAGTAGAATTTTTCAAACCGCAGTTCAGTATCTCAAACTGTTCTCGAGATATGGCCTCTCAAAGTTTTTGTTTTTTCAAAATTTTGGAGAAAAATTGCCGTTACTTTTGAACAGGTGCTCGGATTTGACTTTAGTTAGCGGATTTAAAATCAGCATGTCAAAATCTATCTGATAAAATGTATAATACTTCGAAATTCGACAAAAAAATGGAAAATCGGAAAAATTTAAAAGAGTATGTATACATTTTTCTAAATTTTAGAGACCCGAAAAATTTATATCCTGCACCCGGATCTACTCTGGATTCAACATTTGTTATGAAAATCTCGCCTTCATGGGTATATTAAAAATTTTGCGCCTATGTACACAAATTTTAACAAAACAATAAATTAAAAAAAAATCGTAATTACAACAGATTTCAGGGATAAATAAACGAAATTTATTATATCTTCCAGGCAATTACTGTTTTTTTGTCTTAGGGTAGTTTCTTTGATTATCACCTGTAAAAAATTTAAAAAATATTACTTAACATAAAGAAAATAAAATGACATAATTAATAATCAAAATTTACAAAGGAAAAATTTGAATACGATATTATTGCATTATGTTGTGATATTTACTGAACATAATAAACAAATTAATTACTCCACGTGTGCGAGCGAGCGACAGAGAGGGCTATATACGGCCAATACACTGTCACATAATGCTTTCATTGCCTCCGACGATATACCTTGCTAATTTATGAGGCAAAAAAACACACACAAAATACCAAACCGATTCTGAATTATACAAGGCTGGTCAAAAATAACATAAAGCTGGTTAGCAAAATGTTTCAGTTAACAAACATATTTTGTTTTGAACGCCCAGACCTGACACTAAAAATTAATATATAAAAAGTATATTTCAAAATATCTGCCCCCCCCCCCCCCCCCACACACACCTCATTCGACTTTTGACAACAATTTTGTTAATCAGAGATGCCATTTTACAAAATCTTCTATTAGTTGAAATTGATTATTTTTATTGATTTTTAATCGTAGGGATACAATTTTTATATAAAAAATATATTAATACGTGAGTTCCAAAATTCGTTCGTTCTATTTTAAAAAATAATCGAGATGCTGTAAATTTTGAATTTTTTTTTTAATTCTTTCATATTGTAATGTCAGTTTTGAGCAAAACTCTCTCAATTATAATATGATTGAGCGTTTTCTATTGCTTCATTTACACGCTGTTTTCATGGAACCAATTCACCGCGTAAATGGAAGTATTATTGTATATTTGCTCGGTTCGGGGTTTTACAAATTTTATATTGAAATAAAATAATACAAACATATCGCTAAAGAGATGTAACTTCAAATCAAAGGCCGTAACTTCGGGCTATAGTGGTAATTTAAAATATACGTAGATTCGAAGCAACAGTCGTAACTCGGAGTATTATAACTGTATTTAAAATAATAACAAAGATCTTGACAGATTTTTTAAGCTTTTGATTATCCCTGTCATAAATGTATAGGAAAAAAACGTGAACACATACATGTACACCTCCATTCAGGTTATTATTTTAGTCTTTATCTGTTGTTACCTTGAAGTCAAATATAAACACATTAATAAATTTGTTTATAAACATGTATTTATAATATAACAAATATTTTTAATACTTGATAGTTTATAATGTCACAAAAACTGAATGGAAATTATTTTTAATTTCTTGTCTGTCTGGTAAATTTAAATTGAGAGAGCGTTACCCCTTTGAGTGTTTTTGTTTTCATATATATCCTTACATATGTATTATAAAACGTAACGTCTCTCTGTCTGTCTGTCTGTCCGTTAATGCGCTTATCACTTGAAAATCATTTATCCGATTTACGTGTGTTTTTTTTTTTTTAATTCGTAGATATGTTCTTTGTCCAGGTTTTCTCAGGTTTTAGTATATATTTTGTTACGTTAGGTAATATAAGGAATAAGCAGTGACGATAATAGTAAATCAAGTCGGAAAAAAGTTGGCTCTTTTGCAATACGTTGCCTAAACCGTTAAATATTGTACAATATAATGCAGTAAATTTTTTTCAAAAATCCTAAACAATAATTGTGTAGTCCACGCGAGCGAAGTTGAGACATAATTAGTTTTGTGTGTAATAAATTTAAAAATAAACCCCCTACCATTTAACTTTAATAATTTATAATAATTATATTTATATTTATAAATGTTTTAAAAAAAAAAAAACTTCAAAGTAGAAAAACATTTCTATTTTTACTGTGACGTATTTAATAGATAGGTGTATTAAAATAAACAAGAATTGTGTATTTTATTCTAATACAGTGGTCACTCTGAAGATATAATTTATGTATATTTCAGAATGTAACATTCAAATTTTTCTCTCCCCCCCCCTCATTCAATACAAAAATTTTAATATACATATTAATTATTTATTTTAAAAAATATATTTTTTATTTTGATATAAACGTTATATAGTAAGTAATCTTATTTGTCATCTTTGACCATAATAAAGTTAAATTATAACCTATTGTTTCACAGCAGGCTCTCCGTACACAACAATTAACTTTATTGATATAATATTGAACGATCGTTAAATATTCTCTACTAATTTATTTTAAGACGAATATGAAATATGCGTGTTAAATTTTTTTACTTCGATCAGGATTTTTGCAGATAGCATACTTCTCAATAAATTTTAATTTATAATTTTTCATATGTATTTATTTATAATTATCAATACTAGCATGGTAATACAGATTTCTGTTAAGATGATTGTCGATGAAACAGATTTTCAGTTAGATGTCTACGTCCAAAAATTATACGTTTATATGTTTACTTTTATTTATGGGTTTAAATTTCTTTTATTGATTGATTTATTTTATTTATTTATTTCTCGCTATGATAATATTCAAAATATGACTACTAGTTACTATGTATGAAAGTAAATTCGGGGGAGTAAATTGTCATGTTGTTGTTTTAATTTTTTTTTTGTTATTTTTATAATAAAAGTGTTTCTAATAATCGAAATTTGGATTAAGTTTTATATGATTTCCTATCCTGTCCGCCTTATCCAGTTCACTGGCTATATGCTAGGGAACTGAGCGACTTCTAGGCTCGCACAAAAAAAAGAAAAAGGACCCGTTCATTGATGGCAAGGGCGGCTACCACCCACGCTACCGTAACATCCTTTTAGCCCCCTTGCAGATCAACAATGTCTATGTCACACACCCATTTTTTTTATCTAATATATTTTTCGGGATACAAAGTAGCCTATGTCGTTCCTCAGAATGCAAGATATCTCCCTGCCAAATTTCATTAAGATCGGTTCATCGGTTTAGCCGTGAAAAGACAACAAACAGACAGACAAATACACTTTCGCATTTATAATATATATATTTTTTATTACTCACAAATAATAATAACTTGTGACTGTTCTAAATAATTATTTTGTTTACAGTTTAATATCTTCGAAAATATACCGCGCCCATTTAATGAAATGTTATTCACATCGGTATTTGTAGAATATTATATCAATAATAATCTTTCGAAGAGACTTAAATTAATATTAATATAGTTAAAACATACAGTGAAACATAGATTTAACGTTCCCGACACGTAAATTAATATACAAATATTCCCGTTTTTAACGTTCTCAGATCTCGTTTATAACGCGTAAAAATTTGTTAACGCCTTTTGTGTTGACAATAAAAACCTTTTGTCAAAATTCTTCAAATCAAGTTCACAATATTTGTTGACGGACACGGTAACATACTTTTCATAAAGATGACGGCTGCTTATAAACGAAAGGCATTTAGCGGAAAAAAATGTGATTTTACAATGTAAATGTGACAAAAAAAAAATTTGTTGAAACAAAAAGATTTAGAGAAGACTAATCGAGAAAAATGCTTAAAGTATTTCTTCTTTTATTTAATAATAAAATTATGATTCTATACATTTAAACATATTTTTAGGAAAAATATTATTTCCTAATTTATTTCCCGTTTATACGCGTTTATCGCGTTTTTGTTCCGATTTGCTCAAGAGCGTTATAACGAAGTGTTACTGTATATAAGTATAATACTTATCTACGAATACCTAAATGTTATTTAAATACATATGCTTTTGTGATTTTATGTAAAAACTAAAAGCAAAAGAAAATAACAGTAACTAATATCAGATGAATAAAAATAACTATCTCGAGATATGTACAATGTACATATTCTATTCAAGAAACATTTTATATTTCTATAGAGTAACATATATTTTGTACTTTTTCAATTAACCTGGTTTTCAAGATTTATATTTATGGAAAGATATTTTTAAATTTAATACTATTTTTTTATTCTTTTAAGTAAAATAAATACAATAAACATTTGATGTATAGAAACGAAAATAAAATTATTTATTAATATTACTTTATTTTTTATTGATTTAATTTAAAATATTATTTAAATTTTTACATTTTCTCTTTAATTAAATTACACAAAATAAACCTATTTTAGTTTTAAAATTACATTTTGACAGAAAATATTAAAGTAATGTAATTTTCGATAAACTTTACTTAAATATATGTAATTAATAAAGTTATAATTGGAATCATTTGAAATTTTAATACGGAAAACTAGATTATATAACAATCATTTTAACACCGTGCTAAGTTTTCTATGATTTATAGTTACCGAGTACTATGTAGTCAAACAAGAGTATTTATTCATAAAAAAATCTTATATTTTGTATTGAAAGAGTTAAAACATTCATGGTATAGTTTAATTATAAATGAAAGAATTCAAAATTCAATTAGTTAGAATCTGATAAATATATAATCGAAACAAATACAGGCATGCATTAATACTGTATATACACATATTATAATTGAAGGTGGTCTTTTCTATTGGGTGGTCCATAAATGCAAAAAAATCATGTTAGAGTTTAATGTACGGCTAGTCCTTTTGCTCGATTTTACTTTTTTATTTTATAAAATAAATTAAAACGAAATTTAACCAAAGAAGAAAAATATTATTAATTATTTTTAAACTGTTTTATTTATTCTGAACTTTTCAGACACATTTCTTCGTATTGTTTTGTATTACAATAATTTTCCATTTTCTTTTCCAGTTCTTTGAATATAATTGTTTTGGTTTTTGTAGTCTTCTTCAAAGCTGGGTGATTTATTTTTCTTATATTGTTTGTCTTAATACTATATTTGGATCTTTTATTAAACTTTTTTGTAGGGCCCTAAGCAATAATCATAGGAGGGGCCCTTAACCTAAGCAAACCCTAAAATCAAATAATTAAATAGTTGTACCTACATAAATTATTTTTTGTGGTATTTATTTTTTAAAGTATAGAAAATTAACAAAAGCAACTGTTTATTTTGCTTGTGGGTAAATCCGGCCCTGATTATTATCAATACGATATTTGAAAGTCAAATGTTATTTTGTTGATAGGGAGCAATAAAAGGTGAAACATTATCCTTTGAACAAAAACGGCAAACTCTTTTATGAACTTAATATTTGGCTCCTCCAAAAAAATTCAAAATTTCTAAAATCATTCTAATTTTTTGTTTGTTATTTAGATCTTTTGCATACGTTGAATACAATAGGGTACAGGG
This sequence comes from Sialis fuliginosa, assembly GCA_961205875.1. Lineage (NCBI taxonomy): Eukaryota > Metazoa > Arthropoda > Insecta > Megaloptera > Sialidae > Sialis > Sialis fuliginosa. The sequence continues at coordinate 3,332,565 of OY540818.1, read as the reverse complement.
GTGGGTCTCTGAATTTAACATGAAACTATAAACTGCCACTGGTTTTCTGTTTTGGTAGTATTCTATTTGATTTAATGTAAAAAAACCTTGTTGAATATTAAACGTTTTGCTATATTTATATTTAAAATAACAACTACAAAAAATCACGAACAATAATAGACAATCACTTTGTTCAAACTGCGAACGTTTACCTGTGAAGTCAGTCACACACCGTGCAAATTATACTTTTTACATTAATTTAAATTCCTTATTTTACCAATAGAATGAAAACCAAACCTAGCGATTATTTATTAAAACGTTGCGTATTGAAAACAAAAATTAATAATATTATAAATGCGAAAATAACTCTCTGTCTGTCTGTCTTTTTCTTTTTCACGACTTAACCGCTAAACCGATTTTGATGAAATTTGGCAGGGAGATATCTTGCATTCTGAGGAAATGCCAGCCTTGACGATGGGCCCAATATTGGGTTGCCAGTGTTGCTTTTTCAATATTCATCCCAGTCTAAATCAACCGAGCTTCGGACAATATTCTTTACCCAAGATTGGGTCAACTCTGGGTCAGCTTTGGTACGACAAGTCTTGGCCGAGTCTTGAACGAAGTTACCATTTGTATCTTGGTTTAGTGTTGGCTAGCATTGGCACAAGCCTGGGCCAATCATGACCTCTTTGTAATTTCCTCTATGGGGTAGGTTACTTTGTGTCTCAAAATTAGATTTAAAAAAAAAATACAAATTCCACGCAGACGAAGTCGCGGGTAACAGCTAGTTATCTATAATTTATGTTCCATTCATTAAAAAAAAGGAAATCAACTTTTAAATTATATTTCAAATAGTCATTTATACAGAACATTAATTTCTACAACCAGAAAAAATCATAATATTTTTAATATAAAAAAATATAACTGTTCATAACAGAAAGAAAATAAAAGTTTAAACTAATTAATTTAGAAACACATTCATTTTCATTGTAAGTATTACGTTTAAGATGGTACCTATGCTTAAAGTGACCAGAATTCTAAAACCCTGATGCGGGACACCTCCCCCCCCCCACATACACATACGAAAATAATATTTTTAACAAAAATAAAATAAAAATAATTTTTATAAAAATTTAAATAATACAGTTTTTTTATTTTAGATAGATAAAATTTATATTTTACAGTTTGAATAAAATCTAAAGACCTTTTTTTTTTAGTCATCAAATTGAAATTAAATTCTTAATTATTTTGTAAATAAACAATATACTAAAAAAAAGTCTTCGAATTAAGATGAGCATTTTTTCCCTGATCTAAATAAACTTTTGTAAACCGGGGCAGGCTACTCAAATCCGGGACTGTCCCGCTCAATCCGGGACGTCTGGTCACTTTACCTATGCTTTTAAAATGTAATATTTTTCATTTTTTCACGATAACTACCAGAGAACATAAATACCGTAATAATAATTCCTACGATGACAAAACACGACGGTTATTTTAACTATTCATCGCCGACTTGATCCAGTGTGTTTCTGACCAGAGTGTTGTTGTTTTTTAACCGGCCGACACATTCACTTTACCATGTATGTATGTATCAATTCATTATATGTGTGAATATATTTCTAGAAGTATGTGTGTATGTGACTCAACCCATTGGCTGGCGTGTATGTATGTATGTATGTGTGAGTTGTCCATATTATCTTGTTTACCAGTAAATGTTTTCGACGAATGGAATTTGCTATTGACCGCGACTCGTGTTGTTTTTGTGGGAAAATTATTTAATCGGTCGTATAACGGATGTACTAATAAATATTTTTATTTATTGTTTCTTTTTAATGTCTATTTGCATATGTGTTTTTGTATAATATATACTAACTACATAGACATAGAGAATGGACCACCAGGGTGTCCACTTTCTGGAAAGTCAGGGAAGCTTAAAGTGATCAGGGAAAGTCAGGGAATTTATTTAAAATTCTGAAAAATCAGGGAAAAAAGTGTATAAATTTAAGTTGACGAACAAAAAAAAAAAAAGAAAAAGGTCATTGAATTGAAAGTAAGAACAAGTGTAAAATTTTCAATTTATGACAAAAAAAAGGTCTTCAAATTTTATTCTTGCACATTTTTTCACCGGGGCTTCCCCGAGTCAGGGAATTTTGAATCTGTCAGGGAATTGTATTTCCAAAAACCAGTGGACACCCTGACCACGCATCTGATTTGCAAACAGAGCCGTGTCAAAAGAAAGAGATAGAAACAGGTTTGGAATATACTTCTCCATTTTTTAAACAGGAGTGTAACTCTTTCATTTACATTATTACATTATTTTTTACCACTGGTTTAAAATATCGAGCAATTTCATAACAATTTGACACCTATTAGATAGCGTTAGCTGGAAGCTAATTTGCATTTCCAACCAAACAAATTCTTTATAATACCGGGCATAAATAAATAAAAAACTAGCTGTTACCCATTTTGTATCTAATAAATTTTCGGGATACAAAGTAGCCTATATCTTTCCTCAGGATGCAAGCTATCTCCCTGCCAAATTTCATCAATATCGATTCAGCCGTTTAGTCGTGAAAAGGTGACAAACAGACAGACAGACACTCTTTCACATTTATAATATTAGTATGGATATCGGAGGCAAAACAGGACAACCCCCCCCCTGTTCAATTTAAATATATTCTTCAAACCAGGGAAAAATAATTCCATTTCTTACTGCTTATAAAAAATTCAAATTGTAATTTTTTTAATTTTAGGTTAAAATATTTTCGAAACTTGACATTTTTATTATTTTATGTTATTAATGATCCTTTAAGGAAGGAGTTATGTAAAAGTAGAAAAATATGGTCGATTATAAATAAAGATTTGACACATTTCAATTTTCGCGATTTCGAATTGCACAGTATTTCATAGGAACTCAATACAGCAATATGCGATTATATATACATATATTAACCAGATGATACTGAACAAGATGTGTGTATCATATGTGGTATGTTTAAAACAATAATAATAACAATATGACCAATTAATTTCTATAACGGGTAAAATATGTCGGCTCGCTAGAACGATGTACAATAATTAGTATCGCTGGTTTGTACCGGACTTTAAATTAATCTTCAGATTGTATCTTGTACTTAATTTTTTTAACAAATAAACACGTATAGAATACAATACATTTTTTTTTTTAAATATTAGAAATATAATTATTTATTTGTTAAGAAAAAGTTTCCACAGGTGTTTAGTGGGTCCTAATTTACGGGACACCTGTATTTTGCAATCCCTTTATATCTGTCTGTATGTAAAATGTAAATATTTTGAGGTATATGCGTCATTTTGAATATCTATTTGTTTGTTCATCTTAAACTTAGAAACTACTGAACTGAATTGATGAAATTTTCATAGTTCGGAAGCCTGAGACCCTAGATTAGTATGTAAAAGTAAAGAATAAATATATTGCTACAATTCAAAACAAATTTTTATAATGACGAAGTTATATATATTAATTAAAAATTATTTTCAATAGGTAGCTAACATAAAAAATCGGAATGTTCTGAAATTGTATATTTATTTTATTTTTTCGATGGAAACCTACGATATGTATGTATTTTATTCTTCGATTAGGCAAATGTGAAATCCATATGTAGCCAATGGTATGTGATTTGTACACATATTGTATTGCAAATGTTATTTGTTTTCTAAACAATATAAGTTTCAGATATTATACAATTTGGTCCATAATTTTAGGTTTCATTATTATAATACATACGACACACCTATAAGAATTTTTTTATTTTATTTTACAAACAATATTTCTCTCATGTATTTAATGAAAATGTTCATAATTGAGTTAAACTTACAATTAGAGAAAAACATATTTTTTATACGTTAATAAATATATGGGCATTTATGAGTTGCTTGAATAAAAAAATATTTTTATACCTGAAAAAAAAGATTATGTATATCGTAAACAAAGGAAGCAAAATTTGGTTAATCGATTTGAAAGTACAGTAGAATCCAATATAACTTACTAATTCAGTATAGCCTATCATATAATAAAGTAGGTTTTCCAAACCTGTAAAAAATTAACATTTTCAACGAAAGAATTTAAATTTTTCCAAAATATCAACACTTTACTATAATTTTTAGCATTTTTTTTTTAAGGAACATTCATTCACTGCAATTAATGATGAAACATCGATCGATCATAATTCTATGTTATTAGAGCATTACTATTTTTGATGTATTAATTATAAACGTATTAATTTTCAGTTGACAACTACGATAAAAAAATTCCACTGGCTTAACGAAAAAAACTTTCGTCGAATTTCGTAGAAATAAAATTTTTTAAATGTATAATAATTTATTTGTTCACGTACTTTGTTTTTTGTCTTCAAACTTACTGGATTATTCAAGTTATCGATAGCTTATATTAAGTATAATTAATTTAACCAAAACACAATAAGGTTATTGTCTTCATAATTTTCTGTCTGACTACTTTCAAAATCAACTACACGTGTACTGATTTTTTTATTTACAAAATTATTTCAAGGAGCTTATATCTGATTTTAACACAAGTAAACAATCATACAAATAGATCCAGTGGCGGATTAAGGAAATTTACGGCCCGGGGTGGAATTTTAGTTACCCCCCCTCCCCCGCCCCTTCCACCCTTACCGGTAGAACATTATAAAATATTGTATTATTTTAATTAATATCAAAATTAATAAAATAAAGTAACATGTTTCTTTGAAGAGCAAAAAAAGTATTCACGTATTTTTTTTACTTTTTTAATTTACCTTTAATAAGACCCCCTTCCCCCTAGTCCACTACTGACTATACCTAATAGTTTTGTTTTGATTTCTTGATATTTTGCATATTATATTCATTAAATTTTTTTAAAGTGTGTTCATTGAGATTTTTCATTAATGTTTTCTATTTTTATCTTTATCTCGTCATCTTTGAACAGTGTTTATTATATATTTTTATAACTAACACGTGTTTGTTTGTAATAATTAGTTATACGTCATAAAGAGAAATCTTTATTCCAGATTTATCTTTGATAAAACTAAAAGAGATGCATAATGCGAATATATACAAGAAAAAATGAAATAAGATAAACAGATAGATTTTTGGTTGAATTATTTGCGAAACTTATGATAAAATAACAAAATAACTATTTTTAAATTGTAAATCATTTTAAAAGATAAAAATACAATAATATTTACTTATTCTGATAACAGTTATTTTTATTTATTTATTTATTTTCATTTTAAAACATTTTTACAACATCAAAAAAAATTTTTTTTACAAAAAGCTTTAAATTTTACGAATTTTCTCAAAATTCCAATTGTCTTATCTTTTTAATTGGAACAAATGTTATCCCCAGAATCGTTATTAACGCCATAATTTCAATTTATTTTGATAAGAGTTATTTTTATTTATTTTCATTTTAAAACATTTTTACATCAAAAAAAATTTTTTGCATAAAAATTAATATTTACAAAAAGCTTTAAATTTTACGAATTTTCTCAAAATTCCAATTGTCTTATCCTTTTAATTGGAAGAAATGTTATCCCCAGAATCGTTATTAACGCCATAATTTCAATTTATTTTTTATAACGATAATCGTTTAAGAACCTGGGATTATATTTCTTTAGCAGGTGTTTTAAGGATATAAATATATAGACAAATATTGCGTTTATTCGAAGATTTCAATCTAAACCTATCTATACAATATACCAGGTATATGTATGTCAAAATTCGTTCTTTCGCTTAAAAATATCCATACAGTTCAAGAAAAAGAACTTAATTCTATGAAAAAGGAAAGACGTATTCATCAAGTTTAAAAATTATTTCATTTCGAAGAAAAAAAAATTGCTACCATTCAAGTTCAAAAACCTTTTATATACTCATTTATTCCAATAATACCAAGAGGGTCATAAATTCTTTATCATAAACAGTAAAAACCTCTTCTACATAAAACTGAAGACGCTAAAGACAGTACCTATGTCTAGGGACACTTATAAAGTTATTTTTAAAAACATTACGATTTAACCTCGCAGACGTCTGAATTACATAAGATATATCTTTGTTACATCACGTATCATTGCTCAGACTACATAATTACAGCGGGGTGAGGAAGGGGGGAGGGGCATACAGAAACATTGTGCAGTACCGGTTTTAAAGAAAACAACTTTTTCAGTTGGGTTGATTAAATTTGTGAATTAATGATAATCATGATTAACAAACGGAAGATTTACTAACCGTTCTTAAAATTATCATATGCTGAGTTTCACGAACAATTGGTATCTAAAGTTAACGTTAAACTGTTTGATCGATAGAGACAGGCAGCAGTTGATTTATTTAGGAATGATGTGTATCTGTCGTTGGTGAAACCGGGCATAAAAATTGAATAAAAAAAACAGTTTCGAATAATGGACAGCTTGATATGTGTCTATAAACTTTCCCAGTTTAAAAAAAAAAAACATTGAATTTTTGACAGTTTATTATATTTGTTTGCCTAGTAAATACCACCTACATTGCTGTTTTTGTGCTAGACGGGCTTATTTTTTATAATTCTCATGAACTCATATTACTAATAAATCAAGTAACTCTTTATTTAATCAATTTAATTACCAAAGTCCAAAATATAGTTTGTTTTTTAAATTAAAGCTTTTTATTTTGTTTATGTTTTTTCTCCAGTAATGGATAAAGTAAAACCAGTAATGAGTACGCAGTGATGGACACTTGCTAATGATAAGTACTACGACACAAAAGATATAAAAGAAAGAACCGTCAAATTTGAAACAATGTAAAGCAGTTGCTATGATAATATAATAATTTATAAATAAATTATACTAATAATTAGTTTAAATGTCCACCATTTTGACACCTATTAGCCGATTGTCATCAAATCAAGCTGCAAGACAGTTAAATGTATATAGATTAAATATTCAGAAATGAAAGTAATCAAATATCAACAAATATTTCTAATTCAGTACTTTTAATTTAAAAATAGCGATTCCTGGGGTCATATCTAAGACATTATGTTTTATAAAACTTGTCCTTGATTTATCATTCACCCCCTTTGATACCGCCTCTGCATTAAGTATTACAATAAACATTATCACGCTTGTTCGGTATTACACCGTCTGGTCCACCTCATACCACCTCCTGCAGACAACGCACGCTGTGCAGACAAGACGGAAGTACGTTGAACCGCCGACAGAGGGCGCGCGCGGGGCTGACGCGAACCTCCCCCTCCGTCACCCCTTCGTTTCTTGAACCATTCCAGCGTTGCCGATCCGATCACAGTCGATATAGATTTGTCATCTAATTTTTATTATATGTATTTGATCACATCTATCATTCTGTAATTATTATTGGTGTGTTATTTAAAATAAAAAATAAAGAATTTGGAGCCATCAGTTCAATGTTCATTTCATATTTTGAAGTGTACCTATTTCTTTAGCGAGATTAGTGAATTTGAATGACCTTAACAGATTTTAAAATTCAACTCGTTTAAGGCGGCTATTACACTATCAAATAAATATGTCAAAGATCTTTGACAAAGATTTGATCATATTTCTTTGATAAAATACGAGATTTTGTTTTATTACACTACATAAAATATTTGATAATATTTTCCCAATATAATCTAGGGATATTTTCTTCTTTTTTGGTGCCTTTTGAATATCAGTGCGTGGATGTTCGTCAATTGACGCGATCGAGGTTTGAATTTACAACCGTGTATTATGGTTTTTATAAAAAAAAGAAGATTATCATATAATACTGGATTTTATTGATATTCATATATTAATAATTATGTAACTGTAACTGTCAGTGATAACTTGGTAGTCGCCATTTTGTTTTTGACGTCAAAAAACTTTGATCAAATATAAGAGACTGTCATAAACTATGATCATAGAAATATTATGAAGGTAAATATTATAAAAGTTGACGTATTACACTGTTATATTTCTTTATTTTTATCATATTTCTTTGATAGTGTAATAGCCGCCTTAGGAAAGTGTGCATATGCGTGAGTAGATGTATAAGAGAAAGATGAATGAATAGCGCATGCGTACAAGTCACTTTACGTCGGTTATGCGTGAGAAAGAGATGAGTAAACGTTGATGTCAAGCTATGTGTTTTGTATATAGTTTTTGTGTTCAAATAATACGTTTGGTTATTAATTTAATAATCGTATACTTTATTTTTTTAAATTAATTTAAAACAAAAGAAGTTTCACTTCAACCATGCGCTTATATGGGTGAGGAAAACATCACTTTTTTCACCGCAATTTGTCCCTCAAGATCGGCCTCAAACATATGACGCTTTTCCATAATAAAGACAGCATGTTTTTTTTATAATAAACTTGTTATATAGGTATATGTATATAGAAATTGCTCTCATGTTAAATAATTTGACAGCTGTGTTATTTGTCTTTGATTTGAGTAAAGTAGTTTTAAAAACAACAACACAATTATGGACTTCGTGAACATAGTTTTTTTTTTTCACTTGGGAGCAATTTCTTTATAATAGTGGGGCATTAGATGAGCCTTAATCTATGGATAAAAGTCGCTTCTTTAAGTGCATGCTTTCAACTAGATAAGTATTAACTTCTGGTCTAGTCGTCACGATCTGTTCGACACGTTACAGTGGATAACTTTCTTTTATTAGTTTCGCAATTGAATGGATCGGAATTCGGCATTTTTGAGAACAATTACGAATTTATAATCTCTTGAGATGGATCTTCTTTAGGACTAAAATTAAGTTAAATAGAATTTTTATTAACGAATCCATTGATTGAATATAACTCAAACTGGTGCTATAATATCTATCTTTCAAGTTTTCGTAACCAAAAGTTGTGAATATTTATATAAAAATTATGATTTTTGCTTAAAAAAATTAGTCAATTGTTTGGAGTTAAAAAATACCTTTTTAGTTGATTGAACAATACAGAGGTTTTTCCCCAATATGCAAATCCAAAAGTAGTTTCTTATATATCATGCCAAATTGTAAACCATACGTAAAAAGTTATTTTTTTAAAAAGAATGAGTTTAAAATTTCAACGCTCTATATTTAGGGTTCATAAGCTCAGTTTTAAAAATTTCGGCATGACATTTTTTACGCATACTCTCAAGATCCTCAACCAGAAGAATAAGTTAACCCTCTATAATAGCACCTCTCGAGAATGATGTAATAATATAAGGGGGTTAATTAGACCCCAAAAATTGTGAATGCATTTCAAACCTTTCTTTTAAAATTTGTGCAGGAATTAACTGCAAAAAAAAAATTGTAAAAATGACGTTTTTTACAAAAATTGTTCTATTTTATTTGTTTTTCGAGATTTTTCAAAAATTCAAATGGTGTTTGTATCCTTAAAGATGTCTCTTTCTGGTTGGTATATTGGTTTTTATTATATTTATTTTGAAGAATGCAAAAATGATGGTTTATTTTTCAAAAAATTGTAAAAAAATAAGAAATCGAATTTGAAAAACAGCGTAGGGTTACTGTGACCCCAGACTTTTATAGTGTTTTAAAAAAATACTCAAAAAGAGACTTCCCTCCCCCCTTGAAATTCAAGTTACAAAAATCAAGACGAAACGTACTTACTCGCCAAAATATTCCTTGATTTGGCAACAGTGCGCCGTCACTACATATACGCATCTACACATGTGTGTGGGGGGAGGGGGGGTTATCCCTGTACGTTCTGACGGGCAGGTGGACGCGTCGTCTATTTCACAGACCGCTACTAAAACACACGTACGCAACACACACCTGTGCAAATCACGTGGTGGTGCCACAACTACGTGATTAATTATCTTCTAAATGGCGCTATCTCTGTGTGTCTGGCTGGATCCATTTACCGAGACCCGGCCATCGTCTCAATGTCTAACCGGGTTGTGCGCTACTGCATGCATTATTGAGTGTGGTTCGGTTATGTTCCACAAAACACAACTTATTTGAAGTTTAGAGTAGACGAAATGGGGTATTAATATTACCTATATATCGTTTACTAGCACCAGTCTTGGATCATACATACCTCAGTGTTGGACTCTTGTTTAATTGATGTCCGGTATTATAAAGGACCTAACAAATTTGCTAGCTAGCAAGCACTTTCAAGTGAGATATCAAACTTATATGACAGTTCTTTTGGAGTTTGTTGAAGACTTTGACAAGTTTCACGCACGCGTTGTAGGTAAATACCAACGGTATTAAAACAGTGGTGATATTATGAAAATTATTTTGTACGGTGAAAGATGCCAACTGTGTTACAATTAGTTGAAGTGTCACTGCTCTAAATTCCATAACTAATCCATAGATACTAGTACAGAATTAATACCTCATTTTAAAGTAATTGCTAGCTAGCAAATTTTGTTAGCTCCTTTATAATACCGGACATGAATGTATTAAATAGAAATATTTGTTAATATTTGATTATTGCCATTATTGAATCGTAATCTATAGACATTTTTAACTGTAAAACAGCTTAATTTGATGACAATGTCTGACTAATTCTTACAAGGGAACCTTTTCAAGTGGCATATTCGTATCAAGTTTAAATTTTGTAGAATAAACAAGAAATAGAGTTACTCGCTATGACTTCTGAATTAATTATATAAATAATTGATTGGAATCTCCCAGCGGTTCTTTTCATTAAAAAAAATTAAGCAGGTGAAGAAAATATAATGAAGGTCAAAAATATTTTGTTTAACAGAAGGTATTTTTTAACCTTCACAAAATAATTTTATTTAATTTGCATTAAATAGATCTAGACGAACATAATTGTCTACGATATATTTATTATTCCAGAAGGGCAAACCTTACCTATCATTGGTAACACATTTTAACTACAAAATTGACATTGAATAAAATTAGTACATTCATAGTAAAAATACCGTCTCTTGCGTAAACAAAATTTCTAATTATTGTAGTAAAAAGGGGTTTCCCCCATATGCGAATAAACCAGAAGTATTTAATATTATATGAGTTGTATTTAAATCACAAACAATATTATGGAATATATTTATGAGTTTCATGAGAAAAACATTAAGTATTCAAAATATTGTTTATGATTCAGTACATTTAATTAAAAAAACAGCCATTACCAGTACCTTATAATACCTAAATGCAGGGATCAAAACTGGTCAATAAAATCGGTAAAATTCAGTTTTTTGTAACCCGGTCAGTTAAAGTCAGTTTTTTGGAAAAATGGTGAGTTTTGTCAGTTTTTTTAGTTTGGCACTCAAATTTTTCACATCGGAGCCCTATTTATCGTGAAAAAACTCTCTATTTGTTTTCAAAACGACACAATTATCGTGAAAAATATATTCAAATTATAAATAATGTTTTATTTTGTTTACTTATTTGTATTGTTTATTACCAACTTTTAAAAGATATTTATATAACGTATGTATATTTTATACACATTGTAACATATAAACAACATAATCTCACCCTAGCACTGGCTATGCCAAGTTCGGTAAGAAAAATTAACAGAAATTAACTGTAATGTTTGTTACTTTTGTTATGAACATAATAAAAATGTGCTAAGGATTGGTTACGGGGATGGTGAAGGCCAATAATTATAAAAGTAATTTTTTAATACATAGCACCTAGGTATATATTATGTTTTAACTCGGTTCAGATAGTCAGTAAAAGTCAGTATTATTAGATTTCTATGTCAGTAAAATCAGTATTTTTGAACACTGAACTTGTTTCGACTCCTGTAAATGTATCTTTATATTTTTTAGTTAATAAACACTAGTCAGCTATTTTTTTGTTTGAAGACCACTGTACTACAGGAATACAAAAGGTTGTCATATTATGATTCCAAGAAAATACGTATGTTTTCCATATGTGTCTATGAACTCGGTTATAAACTCTGGTCGGTTACTAATTTGTTTACAAAGTAATAAATATTTAAACACAAATTATCAAATTCCATTCCAAATCATCAAAATATTTTCCATCAAAAACAAAGTTCCTATCACCCGACCACAGTAAATAAGGCTTCGTCATTTATATATTAATACATTAAAATTAATAACAATCTTCATAAGTCATTATTATTATTAATTAATAATAAATATATAACAATAACATTCTAATAAAATACAGTAAAACGTGTCGATATATGAACAGATTGCAAATGGGTTTTCCAAATTAAACGATATTTTGAAACTTAAATCCTTGACTTTATTTTAGATTAGACTTGATTTACTATTATCGTCACTGCTTATTCCTTATGTTACCTAACGTAACAAAATATAGCCTATAACTTGGCCAGAGAACATATCTATGAATTAAAAAAAAAAACACGTAAATAGGATAAGTGGTTCTCGAGTTCTAAGCGCACTAAGGCACGATCTGTTGTACCCGTCGTTGTTGATGTCGGAATGTCACCAATACTATTTAAATTACGTATACCAAATATTAAAACTAGTAACTACAGACTTTGTTAATAATGAAGTAAATTTTTCTCCTTCTTGCGTCATGTTTTTCTCAACTACTTACCTCTCTAGTGGCATGATATGTTATTCATAAAATCATAAGGAACACGTTGGTAGAAGTTACATCCAAATCGGTTGGGTACTTTCTGAGATTAGTGTAATAAACAAACTGAAAATTTTTTATTAGCGGTGTTTTGTAAGAGTTTTCTGCGAAATACCATCATCTGTTTATTTTGTGAAATAAATAATGAATAAAAGGTGTGTGCAAAAATTACTAATTAGCCCAAACCACACGTAAATACATTTATGATTCACATGACAGATAGGCGGAAATCGAAATTGCAACCTTAAGCGTATGTGCAAGGCAAGCATGCTTCTCTTCGCTGTTACGCCACAGCAATGTTCGTCTGTGTAAGTCAGTGGCGTAGCTGTATAATAAAAAAACAGGGGTTATTTTAATAAAAATTTTCAACTGTAAATATCTTCGTTTATTTGCTTTTTTATATTTTTCTTTATACTTGCAATTTTTCAATTTACACAAATTAGCTTTTACAACTGCAGTTTTCATTTTTGGAACTGCAGAAACAAGCTACAACGTCGGAGTATATATTTGTTAAAACATATGGTACCAGTATTGGATCGTAATCCATTGTTGGACACTTGTTTAATTAAATATACTAACTTAAAAATATTTGTTTACTGCCATTATTGAATCATAATCTATAGACAGTTAACTGTAAAACAGCTTAATTTGATGACAATCGACCAATAGGTGTCAAAATGGTGGAAATTTAAACTAATTGTAGCGACGTTCCCACGCTAAAATATTAGATTTCCAAAATTTTAATGTAAATATTTCATACACACATTTATTTTTAAGAAACAACTTTATTGCAGTTAGGCGACAAATTTCTTTAGTTGTTTACAATATTATAAAATTAAAATTTCGTAAGCCTGTTCATTTTGTTTTAAATACGTTCGATTTGGATATCCCAGGATCAGCGGTAAAGGTCCAATAAAGCTTAAGGTTTTAAACATGCCGACCGGGGTTTTTTCCAAACGTTCTGAGTACATTCTGAATTTTTCCCCCTCTCTAAATATCTATCGCTATCCTTTTCTAACCGCTCTAAAACAGGATCTTTCATTTTTCGAGACAAGACACTTGGTTTCAACTCCTAACATAGTAAATAATTATTTGTGTAATCTATTTATTAATTATTCTATTATCATAACATCTGTTTTACATTGTTTCAAATTTTACAATTATTTATTTATACAAGAATGCTTCTTGGAGTAAAAACTTGAAAAAGTTATGAGGACAAAATTCTTGATTTATGTGTGTTATTATCTACGCCATTGGAATAGGTACTTTGTTGTTGTTTTCGTGTGCAGAAAATATTATTTACATTCAAGTTTTATAATTGCAAATAAAAAAATGTCGGCATGCGATTCGTTGTGTGGGTATTTTTATTGAACTTGTGAGAATTTTTTTTAATTGTAATGGTTTAGAATTTTATAGTAAAAGTTAACCTTCTTATTTGGATTAAGGAGAAAATATTTTGAAGATTCATTTGTACGGATTATTGAGAGGCGTGAGAAGTTTATGGGATAATTAGGGTCGTCCAAATTCACGAAACTCTAATTTTTTTTCTATATTATAAAGCAAAAATAAAATCCCCATTTTTAAAGTAAACTTTAAAAAACAACAAATTTATTTTTTGTAATATTTTCACGGACTTCCTAATCATTTGTATGAATAATAAGTATGGAATTCGTTATCAAGACAAAAAATCTATTCTCATTTTAAATGATGATTGTTTTTTAGCTTGATTGGAAACAGGAAACGGAAATTGTGATTATAAAAAGTTTAAAGTTCGCAAAAAATCTATTTTTTGTAATTTAGTTCACATCTGGTGTGTTAATAAAATATACTTGATTAGATTTTATTTTTACAAAAAAGATTATAAACACTTTATGTGAAAAATATTACATTATATATTGCAGCATTTTATTTCTATCTCAAGAAAATAAAAAACAATCTTTTTTTATCATAACTGATAATATTTCATTCTGATGAAATTTTCTTCTAGTTTATATAATTCATGAAATACAGAAATACTTACAAAACATTGAATTGAAAATAAACAAAAAAATCGCTAAAAACCCCCAAAAATAAAATTAATGCATTTTACGTAATTTATTATGAATTAAAGAAAATTCGGACATGTGGAAAATCAGACAAGATTTTGGAAGTAAAATAAAAATATTAATTAAATATTTATTTTTTATATTTTAATCCGAATCTCTCAATAAAATCTTAATCAAAATGGCGTAAAATAAAATAAATATATTGTAACACAATACCAAGATTTTATTACATATTATTGCTTTTATTTTGAAATATCAAAACATAAATAAACAGTTATTGTAACTAAAATAATCAAGAGTTTCAAACATAAATTCTAAATTTAAAATCGACAGTAAATCTCAACGTTATTTTTATTAATTTTATTATATTTCAATAATTGGTCACAGTTGCAATTATACAACATAATTAAAATCACTATTTACATTTTTTTCATAGTTGGAATGCCTCTTTAACGGCTTTATATATCGAGTTCATTGGACTCAGGTATTTTTGCTTACTACAATTTTTCATTAATTGGTATTTTCTGTTTTGAAATAACAGTGTTTTTAAATTAACTAAACCATATTGTTTTTCAATTTAAATTAAGAAATATTGCAATTTAATTAAGTAATTCAAGATATTATATACAGTTATTCTTAGTTTTTGGGTGTAAACCACGTCTTACAATTGATATACTGGAACAATTACTATGATATGAAGAAATATAATACAAGTATACAGTGTTTTATTGTTAAAAAAAAATTAAAGCGCTCTAGAAAATTTCAGTACTTTAATTTTTATTTATGTGAATAAGAAAGTTTTTTTTTATTGACAACTAATGAATTTTCGGGATACAAAGTATCCTGTGTCCTTCCTCAGTATGCAAGCTATCTTTCTGCCAAATTTCATCAAGATCGGTTCAGCAGTTTAGCTGTAAAAAGGTAACAAACAGACATACAGAGTTATAGTGCCTTGTAGTAAAAAATATTGTTAAAAGAGATAGAATTTCAAATATTTAATGCCTTTGAGTTTTGTCTTCTTGGAAATATTGGTTTAAATTATTTGAAAACAAATGGGCATCGTGTATTCTTAGAAATTAATAATAACGATTTATTTCCAGCAAAAGCAGTAACTGTATTTATAACCAAAACAAAGAATTATAATTACCATTGTCTTTTGAAGTAGTGTATACAGTTTACATCAGTGGCGTGCGACATTTTTTTTTAATTCGAGTTTTTTTATTTTTGTGCATTTAGAAAAAAAAAACACACACAATTTCTCTTTCATGAAAAAGTCGTGATTTGACCGATTCGCTTTTTTGCCAATTTCTTCATAACCGTTCGTTTTACTGTAAACATAAATATGAATTACTAATTTGAAAGAGGATTAAATTGAATAAATATTGCAGTATTTTTTTTTTAATTTGTTTATTTTAAGAATCCGTTGATTCAAGTGAAAATTCCGAAAGTTTTAAATTTTTCATACAACCCTAATAATAAGTACATTCAAATTAACCCTTTACCGCATATGAAACCAAAGATACGAGTACGACTTGTCTTCCTACCGTAGGCGTGTTTTATTATTTATATATGTATATTTTTTAAATTTATTATATATATTTTATTTCTGACAAATTCCATTCAATGTTTTTATCTACTTATTAAAAAATTATTCACATAAACTATATAAAAACAATAAAAAATCAGTATTCAAGTATTTATAGTCATACAATGTTGAGAAGTTGTTTGCGTGGACCTCGAGGGTCGAACCCACGTTTTTTTTTTAAATTTAATCATTTTGTTGATTAATTGCATTATTTCATTCACCATGATCACTAAACTAAAAATATACACCTTAACCACAATAAAACAAGGCTCCTAATGAGGACTTCTTGTGGAGTCGAAACACGTGTCGAGTGACATTGTTTTATTGTAGTTAAGGTGTATATTTTTAGTTTAGTGACTAAGAAACCACAGTTTCTCCGTTTTTCTAGTAGTTCCACCTTGATGAATGAATATTACAATCTTAGATTAGGAAAGACTATGGATACATAACAACCAATGCTAGTTCGTATATGAAAGTGTTACCAAAATTTTTCGGCGACCATATTTTTTTAATTTTGTCAAAATTGTATATTGTCCCAGAGGCGTCAGTTGAAAATTTATAATATGCAAATATGCTTTAAATTACAATTGAATTTAGTATGTATGAGAGATGATAGTTCCAAATAGAAATTTCTCTGTTAATCAATTATCACTGAAATACCTTTTGTTTTCCATCTCTTCGTCTCATGTGTTTTAACCATATTTTAACTGACGACGCTTTTTCAAATGTTAATGCGAAGTGCATTACGATGAAATCCCTATACTCCGTAGATACATATATTTTTTGAGGTTAGCTAAATAGGTATAACTATATCCATGCAGTTTACACGTATTTTTCTTCCTGCTCTATTTCGGTTTACTTATGCTATTCCCGTAGACCAAGAGGAATACCATAACTAAACCCGATTAGTTATGTCGAGTGTAAAGTGCCGTTTACACGGACTTTTACACTCGGTTTTATTACATCGGTTATAGTTAAACCGGAATAAAAGCGCTGTGTAAACGTAGTCAATGTATCAACGCACGCTTGTGTCTTGTGATACCCACAAACAAATGCAAGTTTGTGTGTGTGTTTGTATTTTTGTGCAAGTGCAACCTACGTGCTGAGATAAGTACCAACGTGCACGTTTTTAGGTGAAACAAACTGTATTAAACGCGCGACTCTCTCTGTGTGGTGTATAGTACGCAGTTGTAATATATTCGAATGCGTCACATATGTATATAATAGCGCTTTTACTTTTGTGTATGTGTCCGTCCCATTTCCACCTCAATTTAGGTATTAGCGATAGAAAGAGTCAACATGATACCATTGATATAAAAATTACGAGTGTAGAAATCAGTGGCGAGGCGTGAAGTTTTTAATAAGGGAAGCATATTTTGTCAATTCTTCCCCTCCTATTAACAAAAAAAAACTAGTTATGAAACATCTTAAGTTCATGCTTTTACTTTTTAAAATAAATTCTTATATACTGTGTAACCTTAATATAACGAGCCTCAATATAACGATTTCCTCGATTTAACAAATTTTTCGAAATCCCCGTAAGAGCTAATGCAAAATATACCTTTATATTACGAATACATTTGTCAACAACCTCTTTATAACGAATTTTTCGATAGGTTCAGACACGTAAAATTTTTCGTAAGTCAATCATTATTGTTTTTTTTGCTGTTTGTCACTGTTGCTAGTTTTAAAATTGCATTTGTTTATGCGAATATTACCCATTGAAATTAAACTACCTACCTATTATACTTATTTGTTATGGATTTCATTGCATTTCATTTTGATTATTTTGTGACAGAAAACTGTAAACTGTTTTTAAATAAAAAATACAGTTTTTTCTTTAAAATGTGTTGTATTTATTAGTGGAAATCGTTCGCTATAACAGGGTAAGCAGATGAGTACCTACGTAATGTTGAGGTTAATAAACAAGTTTTTTTACCTTGTTATAACGAATTGTAGACCAACCTAACCTTTATATAACAAACCTCACTGTAACAAATTACTTGGTATAACGAATATTTTCTACATCCCTTCAGTTTTGTTATATCGAGGTTGCACTGTATTTATATAGTAACTAAATGATTCTACGTCTTATTTTCTTGTATTTTAGTCGATATTTAAAAAAATGATGTTGATCTTCAAATATTCTTGAAGGCTACGTTAAAATAACAAATAAATATTACTGTTCGATTACCCCCTCACAACCAAACATTTTTTCAAATATGCGATGGTTCTTAAATAATAATCTGTAACATTTTAAATGCCCCACCCTGTATAATATAATTTGACCCATTCTGATGTAAAAATGATTGACGTATTACATTGAGAAAGTTGATTTTTATATTTAAACAATTTAATAGGAAATAAGTATGATATAAATATAACAAACAAACTTCTACAATTTGTGGATTAATCAATCAATAAAATTTTCACATACCTAACTGTTGTTTTCTAAAATTTATATACTTTACTAAACAAGTTCAAGTAAAAAAAAAACATATAAAATTGGAATTTACACAACAAAAAACTACTTCCTATAATTTATTATTGAATGAATTGTTAATTATTTTCTATATAGATTCTAGAAAGTACTTGCCAAGTACCAAGTACCTACCTACTCATCTACAAAATTTAGAAAATCAACAACAAATAAAGTCTCTTTCGATTCCTCAACTGTTTATTTCAGTGGTTAAGAATCTGTGGTCCTGATAGAGTGATTTAAAAAACCACTGGTTTATGTGACACGTTTCTATCATTTATTATTAAGTTAATTATTTATTGTTTGATGATAAAAAAATCATGTAGAAAAAGCCCTATTGTCGAACCACGTGTGTGATATGAAACAGACAAAGAGAGGAAGAACATAATGTAGGTTTATATCAGTGATGGCGAACCTATGGCACGCGTGCCACAAGTGGCACGCGTGATGATTTTGGTAGGCACGCAAAATTTCTGATTTGACGATTTCTTTTTTCAAGGGAAATTTAAAAATTCATACTAATTGTACATACACTATAATTTATACTAATACTGTGTTCCATATTAACTGCATGGAGAGATAATATTTCTATTTAACATATTTTTGTATGATGCACTTTTCTTCCACGATCTGTTTTTCTATTTTGTAACTCTAAATATATTGAGTTTTAATGTCTTTTTAAGATTTCTTTATGACAATAATTGAAATTCGCGGTAATTATACTGAAGTTCTTTTGCTTTTATGTTACAAACAAAACATAAAATATAGATTTAAGAAAGATTTTGGAAGGTATGGAGCGAGATCGATTATCTGGAGGAACCCAAAATAGTGCCGAAGCAGAATTATTAAAAACTTGGAAATCCATGCCAGACATTTTTTGTTCATTAAAAAAAATAGCAATGGCAATTTTAACCATTTTTTCATCCACATATACATGTGAAGCATTGTTTTCTTCAATGAATTTGATAAAATCGGATAAGTAGACTTACAGATGAAAGTAGTGCTGCTTGTATCCTGCTCAAAGCCACCAGTTATGAACCGGATGTAAAAAATTTGGCAGCTGCCATACAAATGCAAAAATCACATTCAATTTTATTTTTTGATCAATTAAAATGAATAATTTTTTGATTTTCTTTCATTGTTTTTTAATTTACATACTTATGTACATATATTATACCTAATAAAAGGAGTGTATTTTTTATTATATTTTATTTTTCATATTTTTTTTTAAACTACGCAAACAGGATACTTTATAATTTTCTTATAGGCACGCTGCATAATATTGCACAAAAAATAAAAACTCATGACACGCAAGCTCAAAAAGGTTCGCCACCACTGGTTTATATAATACGACCGTCATTATCGTGTACAATGTTTTAGGTACAAGGCCTCGTGTACACAGCAGCGGATATAAACACATTGCGCAGGACCGTATTGTAAGGGATTCGTGCCCTAAACGTACATGTCATATTTTATATTTCAAAACGAAAACATAATAATTTATATATTTTGCAGACACTTGCCACTTTGCAGGAATATATGTGCAGGGCCGTATTGTAAGTAATGCGTGCCCTAACCATACACATTGAAAATCCAAAATTTTAATGTAAATATTTCATACACACATTTATTTTTAAGAAACAACTTTATTGCAGTTAGGCGACAAATTTCTTTAGTTGTTTACAATATTATAAAACTTTTAAATTTCGTTAGCCTGTTCATTTTGTTTTAAACACGTTCGATTTGGATATCCCAGGATCGGCGGTAAAGGTCCAATAAAGATCGGCGGTAAAGGTCCAATACAGCTTAAGGTTTCAAACATGCCGATCGGGGTTTTTCCAAACGTTCTGAGTACGCTCTGAATTTTTCCCCCTCTCTAAATATCTATCGCTATCCTTTTCTAACCGCTCTAAAACAGGATCTTTCATTTTTCGAGACAACACACTTGGTTTCAACTCCTGACATAGTAAATAATTATACCTTCGCGCGGATTACTACACACGAAAATTGAAAAATATATTTTTTCTATACCATGTTGCACAAAAACGTTAAAGTATTTTATTTTTTATAAAAAAAAGTACCTACCTACCGAATTTTGTTCTACATTTAATAATAATTATTGTTTTAAATAAAATAAAAATATTTTGCAAAATTTCATCATTCACTTTTGTATAAATAATTATTGCTTTACTAAATATGAAATCTAAACAAAAAGTGACATACGTACGTCATAAAATAGTTATAAAATGTAATAAGTATATATGCATAAAGAATATAACATAAATATTATAATACATAATAAAACTTTATAAATAAAATCTTTTCTTACACGTGTTTATAATAATAATAAATATAATAATAATATAAATATTGCATTTAAAATTTATATAATTTCCACTATCACTGGCGTATCCTAATAAAATTCTTTAGGGGGGCATACTTATCAAATTAATCAAAATATTCATAGAAAAAATAAGCACCACTATGTACAGAAATACATAAAAAAAAACAATTTTTGTTATTTTTTGCGGAAAATAATAATTTTGCATATTTTTCTATGGAAATTTCGATCCCTTAGTTAATTTTGATGATTCAGCTGAATAGAAACTATACAAATATCTTGATTTAAAAGCAGTAAAAACAAATTAAAAAAATAAATATTTGTTCATGACTTCGATTTTAGTTGTTTTTACACCAACTCTCATTTATAATCTAATTTCTATATAAGTGAACGTTTATAGATACTAGACATGTCAACAAATAGATAATATTATTGAATCAATCTACTTTTTTTATCAGCTAACTAAAATATTTGTCTTAAATAAAAAAATATCCGGTTGAAAGTCACAACAAACTAAATAAATTTATTTTTATAATATTCAAATATATAACCCACAAAAATATAATTTTTGAGTTAAAATAAAGTTTATAATTAAAAATATTAAATTATATTTTAACAAAACCCTTATTGCAAAAAAATGTTAATTATTTGGTTGAATTCTTTATTACATAAAGGGTTTTAATTTCAATAAATGCGGCCCTGTACGTCAACCATAAAAGTTAGTGTTTATTGTAAACAATGTTAGTTAAAAAATCTTATCGAATCAGTAATATACATTGTAATAATATCTATTTATTTTCCTTGATATATAAAAAAACACTTATTTCAAACGATAAATACATTGAGTTACTTATTTTCCAAAACTATTACTATGACTTTAATTTATTCTGTTTTCTTAAGAACATTTTAATATTAAAAAATTATGACATATCAATAAAAAAAACTTGCGTTGACCAAACTATAATTATCTATTAATCTATTACAACTAAAATTCGCTTTTGAAAATAACGTTTTTTTTTTTAATTAAAAAAAATCACCAAAAAAATTTCAGTTTTTGAGGATATTTTTTTAATTTAAATATCTATGCTACTAACCCCCAGTATTATCAAGTTTAACTAAATGTCCCTTTAACTAACTGTCATATTATTAACAGAACCAAGCATAATACATTTAATTTAATGGATTTTTAATGTTCTACGCTATGTTTTTACAACGCATATTATGTATGTACATTTTTCATTGAGAGCCTTAATATTGATCTAAATCACGTTTGTAATATACAAAATTTAGGTTAAAGGAGCATTTAGCGCTAAAGGAGCTTTAAATTGGTTGATAATACCGGGCATATATCAGAGAAAAAAATGAGAACCTATTGTTTAACTTAACCCTGTTTGTCTTACAAGGGAAATTTACCTAATCTAAATTAATAACATCCAAAAATGTTATGTCTTGCACATATTTTTATAACAAAAAAAACGTATATGCATAAAATTTAATTTCATCATCACCAAAGTACATTAAATAATTTTTAAAACTTCCATGGGTATTTTTTTAATATTTAAATGCATACTAAAGTTATACAAGACGTATGATGTAACTATTTATGTGCAATAATGACCTTTACTTTTAAATCAGTTGTACATAGAAACCATACACACACATACACACACACATACATATATGCATACATACATATACACACACACACTTAAACAAACATAAAATTTTTTTACAATGAATCTGCAAAAATACGAACAATGTAATAAACATGTTTATCGAAAAATATACGTTTCTTTATCAATAAGTACGTTCCAGAAGTACTCAAAATGTATTTATTTATCGCTGTTACCAGCTAGTTTTGTTAGTGGTACATTTATTATATACAAAATTAGAATATTATCTTGTTGTTTTCGATTTTATTATCCATATCTAAATATAAACGAAAATATTTAAAATATCCCTATCGAAATTCATATTTCAACATATTATTATTATAAAAAGTAAATCGTCTTGTCCGTTTTGTTTTATATCCAACGTTTCATCTCATATTACAGGGGGTATCTTAGTTTATGATGAAATTTGGTGTGAAGATAGCTTGCATCTTGAGGAAGGACCAGGGGCGTACGCAAAAAAAAATCGGTGGGGAGGGGGGTTAGTGATCCGTTCATATTTTGCATAAGGTTAAGAAATGGATGAGAGAATAGTGCAGCTAACGTGTATATTTTTTATCATGTTACAATCATAATGCTTTATATTGTTATGTTGTTAAAATCATGAACTTATCATTTTTACCTTTAAAAACTTAACATATACTGGAAGACTTAAGAAACCTCGCAATTTTTTTCACTTCACTTTTCAGTGTGTGTGTGGAGGGGGGGGGCGGGCGCGTTGAACACTCAGAAAAAAAACATAAATATGCTACTTTGTATCCTGAAAAATGATTATATAAAAAAAAACAAGTAATAACAAATAAATAGGTTATAAATACAACTATTTTTGTATCTATCCCCC
The DNA here is from genome assembly GCA_961205875.1 of Sialis fuliginosa. Classification (NCBI taxonomy): domain Eukaryota; kingdom Metazoa; phylum Arthropoda; class Insecta; order Megaloptera; family Sialidae; genus Sialis; species Sialis fuliginosa. The sequence continues at coordinate 3,309,064 of OY540818.1, read as the reverse complement.
CCCCCCTTTGAGTAGCAAATATGACCACATAACACTAATTTAAAAAATAGTGGTCATGCAAGGTCCATTTAGACGGTCCGTTCAGTTTCAGTTCTCCTGTCCATTTTTCCTGCGTGTGTCCGGGAGTTAACATGATTCGTTCTGTTCTCAGTTCAGTCCGAGTTGCGCTTTTAAAATGTTGTAAGGTACTGGCACCAGTCTTGGATATGACCCCAGTAATGGCTGTTTTTAAATTAAATGTATTGAATTAGAAATATTTGTTGATATTTAATTACTTTCATTTCTGAATATTAATCTACATACATTTAACTGTCTTACAGTGTGATTTAATGACAATCGGCCAATAGGAGTCCAGATGGTGGACATTTAATCTAATTATTAGTATAATTAATTAATTAATTATTATATTATCATAGCAAATTGATTAAATAAAAAGTTACTTGTTTTATTAGTAACATTACAAAAAGAATCACAAAAATAGTAAACCTTGCTTTTATAGCGGCCATAACTGGTGCCAGTACCTTATACACTGAAAAAAACTTTCACAAGAACTGACACGATTGCTTACACATAGATCTCCTGTTTTTACACAATTCGATTGAAACTGAGACAGAATGGACGACTAAACTGACCATCTAAAAGGGCCTTCACTATCTCCTATTATATAATATATAATTTCATTAACTCTGTAACATATTATTTATATTTTTCTATAAATAGCTTCGAGTATATCACGGCTATATTATAATTTGCAATAAGTTGATAAATCAGTATGAAATTTATTACCATAACAGCAGATTCGACTTTCAGTTGTTTACAGTGTTTATAAATAGAAAGTGAAACAGAAAAAAAACTCTACCGTTATTGAATGTGATAACTATGTAGATACACAAAATATTTTGAAGACTATAAATTATTATTTCATTTGTGGTATATCACAGACGGATAATTAATTTGTATAAATATCACTTACTTGTTTCCTGATTATAATGAAGTAGTATACTATTTTTGGGTTGTCAATTACACCAGTGACAGTAAAACTTTTTAACATGCTTAATTTTGTACATTGTTATTCTCTGTTTTCATTTCAATTTTTATCATCAATTTTTGAAATTAAAAAATAATGTTAATAATTCCCCTCCCCTTAAAAAATAGATTTACAAATTTAAATAAACAATTTTTGATATTCATTGCGAATTTTTTCATAAGTGTTGTTATTTTTTTGTAATAGTTTATTGTTTTCAAATATTCATTTGTTATTTTGATTATTGTTATTGTAATTTTGCTAGCAATTTTTGTTTATACCTTACTTAAACGTTTGTAATAAAATACTTTATAAATATCACTAGTATTCAGTACTTCGACTTGTTTTCGAAAATAAATATGTAAAATAAAGTAAAAAACACACGTTCAAATATGATATAGCCAACTTAGTGACCCATAAGAAAAACTAAAGTTAGGGCTTGTAACTCGGAAACTAAAAGTGATATAAAAATTCTAAATACGCCAATCAATTCTACATAGAAAGTGCTTTAAGAAACCGCAACCAAAAGTACCTATCTACTTTAACAAAAAAGTTATAGCTATTTAAGGAACTTCCGAATTTTCATATATACCACATACAATTATTAATATTCCTTACAAATAATTAATCTCATTTAACCGAATCTATGTATATCTCTTACCGTTTAGGAAATCCCCATGCAATTCACGTTTATCTTGGACACCCTGTATACTTATATCCAGGTTAAGCACATCTTATAAAATTTACATCGATTGACGTACATAGTTGTAGATTATAAGGTACCAAAATAACATTCAAGAACGTTACGAGTTGAGTAAATAAAACGAGCGGCATTTCCTGATATCGAAATAATATGCGAACAACGGATATTCTCAAATAAGTGTCTTTCGCACCCTAGCCAATATTCAAAATAGAATTTGGTTACTTTAAATTAAAATCCCCCAGACAAAACTTTATCAGAAAGCTATCTGCCAATTATCAAATTTAATTGTAAGGTACCTTCATATTAATATATTTTTATTTGAAATGACAGCTGTAAAAAAGCTTACCCTAAATTAGCATATAGCCTAAACTAACTCTGGGGTCTTTGGTTTTTCTAACTTTCATAGAAATAAGTTTAATAGTTTTTGAGTAAAGACACAAAATTATCAAAAATCTACTTTTTTCAGACAAGAAGAAGTAATTATTCTTACTACTACCCCTTCTCCCTAAATGGGCTACTTTTTCCATACTAAATTCTAAACTAAGGTACTGGCACCAGTTATGGCCGCTATAAGCAAAGTTTACTGTTTTTGTGATTGATATGTTACTAATAAAACAAGTAACTCTTTATTTAATCAATTTAATTACCAAAGTCCGCAAATAAAGTGTGTTTTTTAAATTATAACCTTTTATTTTGTTTATGTTTTTTCTTCAGTAATGAATAAAGTAAAACCAGTACTACGACACAAAAGATATAAAAGAAGTTTGAAACAATGTAATGCAGTTGTTATGATAATATAATAATTAATAAATAAATTATACTAATAATTAGTTTAAATGTCCACCATTTTGACACCTATTGGTCGATTGTCATCAAATCCGCTGTAAGACAGTTAAATGTATATAGATTAATATTCAGAAATGGTAGTAATCAAATATAAACGAATATTTCTAATTCAGTTCATTTAATTAAAAAATAGCCATATCCAAAACTGGTGCCAGTACCTTATTTGTTTTATTCAAGATTTTAAATGGATCTTCTTATAATTTTTTTTTTACCTATTTAAAAAAATTGGGCTTACTCTTGAATTTTATTAATTTTTCCAAGAAATACCTTAATCAATTTACAAGTCACGAGTCAATGAATAAATTGAAACCCAACAACCTAGCTGCAAGACGATAGGGCGCGTTGTTTACACAACACACACAGTAGGCGCTGACACTGCAACTCATTGGCGGGCCAGACGACGGTGCACGTGCTTGTGGAGGTCACACATGACACTAACAATGCTGAAAATTGCGAATTATCCGTGCGTGGAAATGAAAATATACCTAGCGAACATTTGATTCGGTTAATTGCGGTTTAACACGTCAAAACTGACGATAAATTAATATTTTTCATTATCGAATGGGACCATTTACAAGGTTGGAGGGAGAGGGGGGGGGGGGGGGGTGAGTATAAAAAACATCTGCTAAGTAAATACTTCCTCGTGCTAAATTCACCAATTAATTATTGAATAATTTAAATAAAAACTGATAGTGTTTAGATAAATTGCCTGGAATTGGTTAATCATTTAATTTTTATACAATTTTACTATAAAATATTGGTCGCACCTGATTATTTTTTCTTATATTTTTAATTTTTTGACAATTTCGACGATTTTTTAAAGTAAATTGAGATAAATCTTTGTAAGGGAATATTTTACAACAAACGTTGTAGACCTATATTATAGGAAATTTAATGATCTACAGAAAAGGTCCTATAAAATTTTTACGTAACATGTATCGTTCTTGAGTTCAGTGGTTCAGGAGTTATGCGTGTGTCGAGAATTCAGGGGACAGACACACGGACAGAAAGACAGACACGGAACGAAAAGTGTTTGTCTTGACGTGAAAAGGAATGATCAATTTAAAATTTTGAAATCGGCGAACAATTTTTTGTCTAATTCTAAAACTCGTATTTTTGATATGGATCTTGGCTTCTGTGTGTAAGCCGCGTCGGTTTGGTCGTGTTATCGGCCAACGTTTCGTCACACATTGATATTGCGAGGAAGCAAAAGATAGAGTATTGTTTGGGTTACTTATTTTATACGTTACGGTTATACAGAATGCGCAGTCCATGTCTCTATGTCTGTGATGTAACCTATCCCAATATAAGTATCTAATCAGAATGGATATTATAGTCTAAACAAGACATAGCAATCGTGCTGATGCGAACACTTTTTGTAAATAAATCCTGTATAGACGCGTCCTCTCAAATTGTCCAGACACAACAGGTAACTAGATAGCATACTTGACTCACCACAGCATAGATAGTATATATAAATATACAATAATAACTGTTGAAATCATGTACAGTACATACCTACGTAATTTTATATTGAGTCTGCATGCATCGTATATTTATTTATACAAGTGAATAAAAAGTATATGGACAATTGATTATAAGTACACTCTATGCAAAAATGTATGCTCTATAGTCTATTTCATTTAAGATTGCAGTGGTGGGCGGGGATTAGACGGTACGTTTCACACAGGCACTATTCTAGGCTAGCCCACAGAATAAAAATAATAAGAAGCGATACTCCACGTTAAAAAAATTGGTAATCGTTTTTAGGGTTCCGAAGAAACCCTATTAATCTCACTTTGTCGTCCGTCCGTCCTTTTCACTCAAAGCCTAATAGCTCGTAAACTATATAAGCTAGAAACTTGAAATTTTTACTGAACATGTAAAATGACACCCTCTAGTAAAATATGTACAAATTTATTGAATAAATAATTTTTCAGGGGGGGTAATAAAATAAAAAATAATAAAGCTAGGTAAAAAATATTTTTTTTATACCAAGGCATGTGGCACGTTAAAATGTATAACCAAACCAGCGAAATTTGACCCTTTTTCTATTTTTTTTCTAAATCAAAAATGGTACCTGTAGGGGGCTTTAAAACAAATCCAAAAAAACAAAAAAATTGTATACCTAGACGTGTGGCATGTCAAAATGTACATCTCAATTAGTAGAATTTGACCATATTTTTTATATTTTTTCTAACTCTAAAATTGCGCCTGTAGGGGGCTAAAAGCAGAATTTTATTTTTATACGTAATACTGAGAGTGAATACTTTATGTGTTTCTTTTTAAATTATTTCTAGCGAGCAGATCAAAAAAAGAAAAAAATTAATAGAACATAAATTAAAGATAAAACTATCTTCTACAATTTATATTTAAAAGATTTGTCTCTAATTCACACCGTTTCAAAAATAATTTGAAAAATTTAAAAACTGACAAGTATAAAAATACGTATTTTTCAGAATAAATGAATATTTCCATCAGACTCAGAAATTCGAAAAAAATCGGCTTAACAATATTTAATGTATTTCTTATGGCTTTATAAAATGTAGTAAAAATGATATAAATAGATAAATTTTATAATTATGAATAGATTTTAAATATTGTTTACGAGAAGATTACTAAGGTTAAATTCGATAAAAATATTTATTGTTAATATATTTGTTTACTTTGTTGAATTAAAAATAAGATGCTATTTATACTTCAAACAAAAGAACGATGAAAGGTTACATTTTTATGTGTAATTAAATTCTTTTTAGGTAATTAATACAATGAGTAATAAATAATAGTACGTTGATAAATATTGATTAAATTTCACTTCTCTGACCTCATGTGCGTGTTTTACGTTTTTATATATTGAAAATATTCTGTTGATTTTAGTAATATTATTAAAGTATTGTCACCAGTCTTAGATATGACCCCAATAATGGCTATTTTTTTAAATTAAATGTACTGAATTAGAAATTTTTGTTGATATTTGATTACTATACCATTTCTGAATATTAATCTATATACATACATTTAACTGTCTTACAGCGTGATTTGATGACAATCGGCTAATAGGTGTCAAAATGGTGGACATTTAAACTAATTATAAGTATAATTTATTTATTAATTATTATATTATTATAGCAGCTGTTTTACATTGTTTTTTTGACGATTCTTTCTTTTATATCTTTTGTGTCGTAGTACTTATCATTTTGTAATCATTAGCAAGTATCCATCACTGCGTGATCATCTGGTTTTACTTTATCCATTATTGGAGAATAAACAAAAACAAAATAAAAGGCTATAGTTTAAAAAACAAACTATATTTGCGGACTTTGGTAATTACTTGTTTTATTAGTAACATGAGTTCATGAGAATTACAAAAAAGAAGCCCGTCAATCACAAAAACAGTAAACCTTGCTCTTATAGAGGCCATAACTGGTGCCAATACCTTATTTAAATAAGATTTATAAAGTACTTTTCAGAAATAAAAAAAAAAAATTGCTAAAATAATCTATAAATCTTTTTACAATATATTTTTGTGGAGATAATAATTTTGGCAACTGAACAAATGTTATGTTTTGTTTGAAGATCTCGAATACCCAAACAGTATTGTGTAGTTTTATTTACGTCTGATGTCTGCGCTATAATATTATGCAACGTAGCCGCGTGCGTCGGTTTTTAGGAAAGTAGGTTGCATTATTATAATTGTGTTTACAAATATCTCAATTCGTTCATTTTAACTAATTAGCTCTACATTTCAGCTTGTTTACTACATCGAATATCATTTTATTTATTCTTCTCACGAAATTATAACTGATCCACCGATTTTTTTTTTGTTTACTGGTATTAACTGCGCGTACAAGCTTTAACCTTTACAGGACCGGCGTGGCCACTAGGGAAGAGGGGGGGGGGGCTGAGTTGGACATGTTGGGCCCACATCTGTGTCATCACTTTTGAACTGAAAAATGCCGGTCTTTTAAAGGTTAATTAAGGCTTCCATTGATACGAACCTTGGCTTCTAGGTATAACCCGCGCCAATTTGGTCGTTCTATTTCGTGGCACATTGCAGTGGACATCTTCAGGGCTTTAGTGAAAGAGAACTTTCATTTGGCTTATACCCAGAAGCCAAGATTTTTTAATAAAATAAGTTTGATCGACAGAATTCTCTAGAACAAACTTTGATTTTTAGGGTTCCGAAGAAATCCTATTTTCACTCAAAGCTAAATATCTCGTAAACTATATAAGCTAGAAACTTGTCATTTTTACTGAACATGTAAAATGATGCCCTCTAGTAAAATATATCTAATTTGGTATAACCAAACCAGTGGAATCTGACCCTTTTTTAAATTTTTTTTCTAAATCGTACTTCGGAACCCGTGTTTGTTTTGACCGAATTATTTTACGTTTATTCCTAGGACTGCACACTTTTCTCGGGCCCCATCTCACCTTTGCACATTTAATCTTATGGCAAAAAGGTTCAGTAAACAAATAAATTAAAAAACTTGTTTTGACAGTACCACACCGTTGGGTACCTGTACCTGTATTAACTACACATATCGCGTACTTGTAGGTATATCGGTACTCGCAATGCATTATGTGTGTTCAGCGGGCCGCAGCTCGTTAGTAAATAATTAAATGAATGGGTCCAGACAGACGATGCACCTGTATATTGCTCCTTTTTATTTTTAAATATAATAAAATTTAATTAACAGAGTACTCTATTAGCGCGTCATGCTTCGAGCGAACGACCGTGATTATTGTCGTACTGGCAATTATAAGTGTGTCTCGTATTTAATCATTCTATACAGGTGATTATAAATGTATAAATAAAGCGTATACAGTAACACCTCGCAATAATGGACCCTCACCGTTTTAGTGAAAAACTCCGGTAAGTGAATCAGTGGCGTCACTAGGGTTGGTGTGCGGTAACTCATGGTGTCACCCCCCCTTGAAAAAAAAAATTAGACCCCTTCTATAAAATGAAGTGTTTTCAAAAAAAATTTCACCTACCCCATTGAGTGGGGTGTCGTTAGAAAGGTCTCCTAAAATTCAACAGAAGCGTGGGGAAGCGTGGGTGACTGCCAAATGTCTCGGTGAACTTGAAGAATTTTCTTTTCTCCCTTATTTTATTGTTCAATTAATTAATCGTTAACTGAACCGTATAATTAAAAACGTAAAATTGTCCTAAAATCTCCATAAGATGAGCTTTTCAGAAATGTATAATACATTATACATATTCCTACAAAGTTTTATAGAAAATTAACTTTTAAAGTGATGAAGCGAACAGGTTTGAATTGAAAATCCACAAAAATAATGAACAGTAAGGCTTCAAAAATAGTCTTTTTACATAAAATTATGTGAAATTCCTGCATTATAGTAAAGAATAAAGATTGACCATTAAACTAATAAATAAAATTAAAATATAATGTATGTAGGAACTTTAGTAAAAAACATTTATGATATGTTGTTGTTAATAAATTTTCCATAGTGCGCTGGGCGGGCTGAGGTGAAACAATGCATAAGAATAATTTCATGGAGTGACAGAATCGTAGATAGTGATGTTTTGCATTTGGGTGTCACCCCTTGTGATGGTGTCACCCGGTGCGGTCCGCACCCCCCGCACCCCCCTAGTGACGCCACTGAAGTGAATTAAGGCTTTTTTTGTGCTTCGCGAGTGCCGGCAAAAAAAACTACGTACTATGTACTAATATATATTACTTAAGTGTGCAATAATACTATAAAGCAATGGTAAAAAGGGAAAATTACACAATGTTTACCTTATACAGTGTAACCTTAATATAACGAGCCTCAATATAACGATTTCCTCGATTTAACAAATTTTTCGAAATCCCCTAGAACTGCCCGTAAGAGCTAATGTAAAATATACCTTTATATTACGAATACATTTGTCAACAACCTCTTTATAACGAATTTTTCGACAGGTTCAGACTAGGGTGACCAGATTTCAAATGATGGAAACCCTGAGAAGGAGGAAAAAAATGCTCGCCTTAATCTGAAGACTTTTTTTTTAGTATATTCACTTACAAAACTACCTACCTACTTAGTTTTTTACGGATTTCATTGCATTTCATTTTGATTACTTTGTGACAGAAAACTGTAAACTGTTTTTAAATAAAAAATAAAAATAAATTTCTTTAAAATGTGTTTTTTTTATTAGTGGAAATCGTTCGCTATAACAGGATAAGCAGATGAGTACCTACGTAATGTTGAGGTTAATAAACAAGTTTTCTTACCTTGTTAGAATGAATTGTAGACCAACCTAACCTTTATATAACAAACCTCACTGTAACAAATTACTTGGTATAACGAATATTTTCTACTTCCCTTCAGTTTTGTTATATCGAGGTTGCACTGTATTTAGTAAGTACGTACAGAAATAGAAATATAATTTTTTTAAATAATTTAAAAGCGCCGTTATTACAAGGTGCTACTGTATATCTTCAAACTAGTATATCTTGATGAAAAAAAATCATATAGTGGAATGTAAAAATTCATTTTAAAGGAGAAATATATATATATGTTTATATAAATATGTTCAAAATCGTCATTTTGAGTTAATTGAGCAATTTGTAGAACGGATTCGGTTTCAGCACGTCAAAAACCTTCATGATGGTTTATTCAGATCTTTATAAAAATAAAATAGAAATTCTGTTACTAGCCATATTAATTAAAATTAGTATTAAGTTAGGTATATTTAATGAATATAAGATAAGACAGGAGTAACCCCTGTAAGAGAGGCGGTCCTTGAACCATGACTAGACATGAGGGGGACACTGCCACGTTTGTATGTAATGCATACATAATAATTATAAGAATTATTCGTTGCGCTAATTAACGAATTATACCTTGCATAAAATTGATGTTCTGGAAACATTACTGTTTTTAGTATATAATTGTTAATATAACAATCGTGGGGTCGACAAACTTTATATAGGTACGTATATATGATACAAAAAAAACTGAAGAATCAAAAGTTAGATTGTATTTTTAAGGGAACAAATTAAACGCGCATTATTTTAAATGAAATAAGAAATAGCGAAGAGCATTAAATAAACTATTCTAATGTCCGGTATTATAAAGGAGCTCTAGCAAGCACTTTCAAATGAGGTTTTTAACCTATCTGACAGTTCTCCTTAAGTTTCATGAAATGTTTGACAAGTTTCGCGCACGCGTGGTATGTAAACACAAACGGTATTAAAACATTGGCGTTATTATGAAAATTATTTTGTACGGTCAGAGTCGCCAACTGTGTTACAATACGTTGAAGAATCACTGCTCTAAATTTCATAGCTAATCCATAGATACTATAACAGAATTAATACCCCATTTGAAAGTGCTTGCTAGCTAGCAGATTTTTTAGCTCCTTTATAATACCGGACATAATACTTGCATTTGTAAACAATATTGAACAGTATTTTTTGTGTTTTAGCAATAATTAATATAAACTAGCGTTAAGAAAATACATTTTGTTCATTAAAGAAATAATATGACACATAGAAAAAAATAATTGCTCCCTAAAATGGGGGTTATTTCTAGAAAAAATACAGTCGGTTCTTGAACCTTAATTTAAAATAACTTTAACATTTTGCGAGAACGTTGTCTGATGTTGACAAATGAGTTAATATATAATTCTCTAGCTAGAAAGTACCTACTTTAGCTAATGTCAAAAGTCAATATGTGAAAAAACACGTTTTTGAATGTCAAAAAATATGTTACCATTCTGATAATGAAGAATGTTAAGAATTTTATATAAACACCGTTAAATTTATTTGTTGTAGTAATAATTATGTGTTGGTTTAAAAGTTTAAATATTAAGTAAAAAATATAGTAATATATTTTATATTCTTTCGGCATCCGTGGCCGATAGTCTGTTATAAGAAAATAAATTTATTTTAACATAATCTGTGATACATATTATATGCTTATTATTCATTTTAAAGTACAAATACAACTAAAAAGGAATAATATTAATAATAATTATTATTATTTCAAAGACGTAAATTGAAACCTTGTATAACTTTTATAATTATTATAATATTATTATAAACATTTACTATCATCTAAAAATCCTATATATAATATTATCGTAATCAATATCGTAGCATCTGTCAATCGAATTATATAGTCGACCCAAAAGTCACTTTACCAAAAACTGCTTACGAAAATGTAGATGAATTCAACCCTGTTCTTTTAATATGAATAATATTATTTATAAGTTCTAATAGTAGTGGTGTAATCAACGAGAAGGGAGGGGGGGGTAGAGAGAGTCACAAAACATATCACATATACCCTTACTGATACACCCCCTCCCCCCCCCCCCCGTAGAAAAAATGGTTACGCCAATGGCTTATAATACATTAAATATTTAAATAAAAAAAGTATCGTCAGTTAAAAATAAAATAGTAGACAAATACATATATCTATTTTTACAATATTTGAAAGACAAATTAATATTCGTACTCTCATCCTACAACATTTTTTGTAAACAATTACTGGCCGAAACTAGCTACCAACGTGTCATGCCAACATAAACTTTTACTGCAAAAGAAAAAAAAAACAAGAGAATTATCTACAATATTTAAAAAATACTAGGAAAAAAAGAAAAATGCCATTACATTTTTGGTCGATTTAAAAAAAATGTATGTCTGTCTGTTACTTTTCCCGGCTAAACCACTGAACTGATCTTGATGATATTTATCAGGGAGATAGCTTGCATCCTGAGGATGGACATAGGCTACTTTGTATCGCGAAAATTAGATAAAAAATTTGTACGAATTATAGGTTATACATCTAGTGTGCAAAAATAAAGTTAAAAATCTAACTTTTACTCCACGCGAACGAAGTTCGCGGGTAACAGCTAGTTTATTATATATTATTTCTGTTCTTATTTTGGCTCATACCCTAATCATTCTAGAAAATTCCTCGTCGTATATATAATCCTTGTATAACTTATTAAAGAATAATAATTGAGCCTTACACGAGATAAACTATGTTTAACGGTCTCATCGACGAAACAGTATCAAAAAAACATCTGCCAAGTAAATGCACAGTGCTTCCTCATGCTAAATTCACTAAAACCGATAGTGTTCAGATAAATTGCCTGGCATTGGTTAACCATTTAATTTTTATACAAATTTTACTAAAAAATCTTAGTTCGAATTTTTTCTTAAACGCACCTGAATATTTTTTCATATATTTTTAATTTTTTGACAACTTCAATCTAAATCTAAATTTATGCAAATGTCAAAATGACATTTAAAACGTCAAAGTGACATTTAAAACGCCAAAGTGACATTTAAAACGTCAAAATGACACTTAATATATCCAATCAAATATCAATTTAGAAAAACAAAACACGAATTTTTAAAATTAATTTAGATAAATCTTTGTAAGGGAATATTTTACAACAAACGTAGTAGACCCATATTATAGGAAATTTAATTCTCTACAAAAAATATTCTATAAAATTTTCTCGTAACATGTGTCGTTCTTGAGATATCTTGAAAAAATAAATATTTTGGGGTGTCACCCCTCCCCCTTACACACGATTTTGATGATTTTGAAATGGGACCGTCCTCAAACCAAACCCAACCATCCGACCAAGTTTCAATAATATCGGTTCAGTGGTTCATGAGTTATGCGTGTGACAAGGATTCAGGGGACAGACGGACGGACGGACGGACACACGGACAGACAGACAGACACGGAACGAAAAGTGTTTGTCTTGACGTGAAACGGATAAATAAATTTAAAATTTTGAAATTGGAGAACTTTTTTTTTGTCTCAATCTGAAACGATCACATAGCTTCTCGTATCTTCGATATTGCGAGGAAGCAAAAATCTATCAGCGTTGAAATCCTAATAATATTATATTATTGCTTTGATATTTTTATTCAAAAAACGTACGTTTACAGTTATTTTATTTATGTAGGTAAATAATTTTGCGTTGAAACACGGTTGTCTGAGAAAAAATAGATGTTACTGTTGTAATGACGTCAGCAGTTCATAAAATAATTGTTTACATGCGAAACACCAACTTTTATATGAGTATTAACATGTATGACAAATATGAAAACACAAATATTGTAGTTGTGTAAGTATAAAAATAACTATCAAAAAAAAAATTATAAGAATGATTCTTGTTGTAAAAAAGAGCTGTGACATTATCCATTACTACCCCGGTTTGCAGGAATCATATTTATAAATTTATTAATTTTTTAACAACTGTATTAGTTATAATATAGTTTATTGTTAAATTCACCAAAGGTAGTTAATTATTGAACAATTTAAATAAAACCCGATAGTGTTTAGATAAATTGCCTGGAATTGGTTAACCATTTAATTTTTATACAATATTACTAAAAAATATTGGTTAGAAATTTTTCAAAAAACGACCTGATTATTTTTTCGTATATTTTTAATTTTTTGACAATTTCAATCTAAATCTTAATTTATGTAAACGGCAAAATGACATTAAATCGAGATAAATTTTTGTAAGGGAATATATTACAACGAAAGTTGTAGACCCATATTATAAGAAAATTAATGCTCTACAAAAAATATTCTATAAAATTTTCACGTGTCGTTCTTGAGATATATTGAAAAATATATATTTTGGGATGTCACCCTCCCCCTTACACACGATTTTGATGATTTTGAAATGGTACCGTCCTCAAGCCAGACCCAACCATCCGACCAAGTTTCAACAATATCGGTTCAGTGGTTCATGAGTTATGCGTGTGACAAGGATTCAGAGGACAGACGCACGGACACACGGGCAAACACGGAACGAAAAGTGTTTGTCTTGACGTGAAACGGAAAGATAAATTTAAAATTTTGAAATCGGAGAACATTTTCTTTTCCTCAATCTGAAACGATCACAAAGCTTCTCGTATCTTCGATATTGCGAGGAAGTAATAAATCTAAGAATAGTCGAATAACTATAATATTATGTTCAACTGCTCTTTACTAATAATAATTGGGCTTGGTTAAACTCTTATAACGCCAGTGCACACTCTATAATAGTATTTTCCTACACAACTAATACCATTAACAAATGTTTACGAACGATACAAGATAAAAAGCCTAATCACAACAACATAATTCATAGAAACGACGTTATCACGCGTTCTGGGAAATATGGGGGGTAGTCCACCCCCTGCTCCGCCCCGTTCTGTAATCAATATCAACAGTAAACACTGTGTATATTGACGGGCTAATTGGTTCAGAGTGATTGACTGTTGTAACGTAGATGTATGAATCTGGTCAGGCTATGTGACGTTTAATCAGTCATTAGTTAGTCTGGGGTTATCCATTATTAAATCAATCAGTTTCAGAAGCCAGAGCAACTAAAGCCACATTTACCCTCTATAATAGCACCTCCCGAGAATGACATAATAAAAGCATAGGGTTTTTTTTAATTTTTTTCTTTTTCTTTTTTCAATCTCATGTTTTAGCTTTGGATCAAAAATAAATTGTCTCAAAATTTTAGGTTCGTAGATCAAACCTGTGAACGGCACAAACCGAGTCTTTTTCCCATTTGATTAACATGAGAAAAATTACTTTTTTACTTGCGCGTGAATATCTCGTTGAAAATTTCATAAATCCAATAAATTTTAAGAAATGTTTGTTTAAAAATTATCATAAAAATTGGATTTTACTTTTTATGATAATGTTTAAACGAACATTATATAATCTTTAAAAATATTCGATCTATGAATTGAGCACTTGGGATCTTTTTTGTAAGAAATTTAATGCTCTATGATTTGCTGCTGTAAGAAATTAGAATAAAAACTTTTGATCCAAAGGTAAAACATAGGCCTGTAAGACCGAAAAATAAAATAAAAAATAAAAAACTAATATATATAGTATACATATATATACATACATACATATATATGCGGCCATAACTGTTGCCAAAACCTTATTAAGACTTAAAAAAAAACTTCAGTGGGTAATGATTTTTTGCCCACTTGTAGTTATTGTATTCCGCCCCTGCACTGTCTGGCGCATTTTCATTTGGTTTTCCAAAACAACAACAACAACAAACATTTCTCATTTCTGTTTTTCCAGTTATCTGACTGTGCACAAAGAACCAATATAAAATAATAATAAGTTCAACGAATTCCAATTGAATCATCGCATGTATTATTTTTCATATAAACGAAATGAATTTAAATTATTTCTGTGAAAAATGAGACGTCTCTATTCTTGACGAGACACTCACTCTCACACACACACCCATACCTACACACTTTTCACATAATAACGTAGAAGCCAACGCGACTAACTGTCTTAAAGGAGAAGGTACTCAATTCAACTATATATATTTTTTATATATGTTCGGGCATAACTTCGACAAATATGTATCGTAATTGACGATTTTTTGTTTGTTTGAAAGAGTATACTCCCGAGATGATCCCATACAAATTTTATCAGAATCTGACGATGAACTCAAAGTTACGCCACTCAAAAGGGAAAAATAAAAAACATTTTAAGAAAAAAATAAAACCGACTTAAATTATTTTTTTTAAGTATTTTTATTGACTGGGCACCTACTTCACAAAACTATGAACCTAACATTTGATCGTTTTATTTTATATTATATTTAGAGGCTGGAACTCACGATGTAGATTTTAAGTAAATATTTTAACGTCACTATTATGTTATTATTATTTTTATATTATATTATTATTGACACTATATTTGTAATTACATTCGATCAAAAAGAACGTATGCTATACTAATAATTTAACGAAATTATAGCTATACAAATAGTTTTACGAAGCTGTAAAAATTGCAAAATATCTATTTAAAATATAATATTACCTCTAATTATATTAGAATTTTAATGTAAAACATAAAATAAGAACTTAATTGAATAATGGAAGTTGCTAATGTGAAAATAAATATTTGTTATATAAATGATATATCTTCTTTAATGAATTTAACTCATTGTCAGACGTTGAAAATCTGCTTATTTTTTCATTTCTTGCTAATTAATTACGTGAAAAAATGATCCGTCACTGTTCCGTATATAACATTAAATGGGTTGAGAATGTAATCAACAACAGTGGCGTTTTTGCTACGGGGTAACATTGTATAACACACACACGCACTATGACTGTTGTTGTTATTGGTGTAACTTATCCCGTGGGACGTCCGGGTTACGTCACACGGGCGCGTGATAGCGTTAGCTAACCACACGAGATATTCTGATTGACGTCATCTACGCGTCCAGACGTGTTGTTTTGTTTAGTTATCGGTACAAATATGTATATAGGTACCTATATACATTGGTTATACGTTCACGATAAAATAGTGAACAACGAGCTTTGATTGGTTGATTCATGGAATTTCTGGTGAAATGTACCAGAAATTAAAAGAATGTAATTTTTTAAGCGTGTGAGGAAGTGAGAAAGAAGTAACCAGAAAGAGATAGAAACTAGTGACCAGGCTAACCAAAGAACTTTTATGTTCACTTCATGTCGAGCATTTCTGCCTGGTCACTAGTTTCTATCTCTTTCTGGTTACTTCTTTCTCACTTCCTTACACGCTTAAAAATCACATTATTTTAATTTCTGGTACATTCCATCAGAAATTCCATGAATCAACCAATAAAGCTCATTGTTCACTGTTTTTGGTCAGTCGTGAACGTGACCATTGTTTGACGAGGAATAGATAGATGAATCTTGGACGCCAGCTTGCTTCTATACAGCCATTCAGTGGACATTGTGATTAACTGTAAATAATTATACAATAATCCTTCCATTTATGCCAGTGTCTGCCAAAATTTTTTACCTTTCGCGGTACACCAAATACAAATTCTAACAAAATTTAAATAGCATGGCTGTTATGTCCGGTATTATAAAGGAGCTAGCAAAATTTGCTAGCTAGCAAGCACTTTCAAATGAAGTTTCTAACTTCTCCTTTAATTTCATGAAATGTTTAACAATTTTCGCGCACGCGTGCTATGTAAATACCAACGGTATTAAAACAGTGGCGATATTATGAAAATTATTTTGTACGGTCAGAGTCGCCAACTGTGTTACAATACGTTGAAAAATCACTGCTCTAAATTTCATAGCTAATCCATAGATACTATCACAGAATTAATACCCCATTTGAAAGTGCTTGCTAGCTAGCAAATTTGCTAGCTCCTTTATAATACTGGACATTAAACTTTTTAAAATATATACAGGATGGTCCAGTTTGGGATACAGATATTTGAAGAGCTGATTCTTTGGCTCATTGTGAGTAAAAAAAATGGACGGGAAGGTAGGGTCTATCTTCAACACCCTCTGTGCTACAGGATGTTTAAAAACTTCCTTCAGAGTAATACAAAAAAAGATTATCTCATAACTTCCAAAGTAACGTAAATAGAGGTAGCTCAGAGGGTGCTGAAGATAGACCCCATCTTCCCGTACAATGTTTTACTCACAATGAGCCATAGAATCAGCTCTTAAAATATCTGTATTTCAAACCGGACCATTCTGTATATATTTGACAGTTAATTTTTTAAAGGATGTTTTAAAAAAAAATTCATATCTTTACTCAAATAATTTCTGAACACTTTATCGGTTTTTATTTACATTTTTCAATAACTAACTAACTACTTTGGTGAATTTAGCAAGAGAAAGCTCTGTGCATTTACTTGGCAGATGTTTTTTAATTTTTTTTCATACTTTTTCAAACCGCTTAAAAGTGAATCCGTATTTATTTAGAATATTTTTAACTTTAACTTTATTACATTCCATAAATTCAATTTATTTTAATAAAAAGTACTGACGCCAGTCTTGACCGCTTTAAGAGCAAGATTTACTGTTTTTTGGATTGATGAGCTTCTTTTTTGTAATTCTCATGAACTCATGTTACTAATAAAACAAGTAACTCTTTATTAAATCTATATATTTAAATACCAAAGTCCACAAATATAATTTTGTTTATATATTTTCTCGAGTAATGGACAAAGTAAACCCAGTAATGGGCATCCACTTGCTAATAATTTGGTACAAAATGATAAGTATTACGACACAAAAGTTTAAAATAAAGAATCGTAATATTTGAAACAATGTAAAACAGTTGCTATCTTAATATAGTAATTAATAAATAAATTACACTGATAATTACTTTAAATGTCCACCATTTTGACACCTATTAACCGATTGTTATCAAATTAAATTGTTTTACAGTTAAGTGTCTATAGATTATGATCCAGCAATGACAGTAATCAAATATTTTTAATTAAGTACATTTAATTAAACAAGTGTCCAACAGTGGGTTATTATCCATGACTGGTGCCAGTACTTCAAGTAGGAAAACTAATCTAACTAAACTCGGCCATTTTTCCAAATGTTGAATTTTGGAAAACTTATTAATTTTTAATAAAATATGGGTCAACATTGATAAAAATAAATAAAGTGTTATTAAAATACATATATCATATAATAATTGATCAAAATAGAACATTGACATCATCGTTAGGTGCGGCCCTGATTAGATATGAGATGTATTATGTATGTATATATATGTATGTTTATTATACACTTTTAAGAAAGGCCTCAGAATGATATGCGTTTTCCTAATTCTCAGAAGCAATGTTCAGTTATACATACGTAAGTATGTATTTGTTGTTTTTGTACAGGCCTGTCACCAAATATTTCAGTACTTTACGACAGAGTAGTACTAAAAGAACTTAATATTTTAAAAATTTATCAATATTTTTAATAGTATATAACTATATAATATTCGTTTCAATTTAAAATGTTATTTTTTGTATTAGAAAATACCAATTATATATATTTTGGGGGTAATACAGGCCTGTCGTAAATTAATTATCATATTGATATAAAAGTATCAATAAAATCGAAGCAGTAGTTTCCTTATCACTTTGGAATATAAAAATAAAATCAAAAGTACTTATAGACTCAAAAAATCCAAAATATTTTTATTATACAGACGCACACAGGCTATAAGACGCGAAAACGTTGCCAAAACCTATGACGTACAAACATGTATTTTATATGTTAAAATTGTAGCAATTATTATCAGATAAAACTTATCAATTTCGCTAGCTTACACTTCTATTCTATTCTAGCTTGATTCCACCTGATCTCACGTTTTCGCGTTTTTTACTTCCATGTTCTGAAAGAAATGGAAGTATTGTAATACCATCGAAAAATCGTGTCCGAGATAATGACAGATTCTGATTGTATAACTTCAAAAAAGTTAATTTCCGCATGTGCGTGTGTCTGTGCAGATGTAAAATTTTCTTTCGTTCACAATAACTACTGTTAAAATGCACCGATCTGAATTATTTTTGGGGAAAATGTTTGTCTCAGTGAGTACTCCAGACCAATTGATTTTGGTGCTAATCGGATTAGGGGTTTTGGAAATATTCGTAATTTTGTAACTTTTTTCATCTAAAAAGTGAACGTTGCGAGTATTATCTCACTAATTTTGATAAGACTTAGTACATTTGTAGTTCAATTGAACCTAAGGGACATTTATTATTGCTACGTGCCTAAAAAGCCATTTAAGTGGTGAAAAACACCCTCAAAATTTGAATTTTAAATACTAATGAATATGTCATTAATTCATGTTGCCTTGGAAACAAATGCAACTAAATTCGAACTGTCAAATTAGTTGACATTCTGTAAATATGTATTATATTTTTGACATTAGGACATTAGATTATATTTATATACATATGGCAATAACTACTGTAACCGTCATAAGTATATATGTTTTTATGTGTTACGAAATTTATATTCTTAGTAGTAGGTTATATAAATAAAACATTTAAAAAAAATTATATTTTAAAATTATTTAAAAAGATAGAAAGAACATGGAATTTATGTATGATTTTCCATACCGATATTTACTTTCAAAAAAATTTTTTTTTAAATACTATAGGTATATATTTTTCCCGATTGTTTCTGATCACCTTAAAAATAATTTTCGTGTAAAAATACCTGTGGTACACCTCTGCACGTGTGTGTGTACATTCATTATTCCGATACATATTCACGGCTTCAGGAATTACAGCAATATGACGCAATTAACTATTTTTAATGGATTAGTTAGTGACGAAGTGTACACACACAAACAAACATGATTTTGTAAACGGCATGTATATACATACGATATCTGTTTGTTTATTACTTCTATACCTACACTATTATATTTGAGTTACTATCTTAACGATTGTAGTAGCACCGATAAACTTTTTACGTGCATATTTTTTTCCACGCCGTTATAATTTTTTAATGATTGTGGAAAACAATCAAAATAATGCATGCTTTGTTATGAATAAAATTGTTTTGGGACAATTTAAATAAATGTTAAATATCGTATGTTGTTTTCTGTCATAAGATAAAATAATATTAATACGAGTTAACTCCATTTTTAGGCCAAACAGAGTTAACAACTGTTTCTTGGGGGGGGGGGGTCATTCTTTCGTTTGGTTCAACAAAGAGTTACCTACCGTTGATAGTTCTCAAGGTATCCGCTAGAATGAGTTAGCTGCTTCATTCACTTGGGTCAAAATGGAGTTAACTCCAGGAGCTGACTTTTTTTGGGCTTAGAATTTAGTTAGTACACTCGTTACTGTGTTATTTCTTGAAATAAACCAATTTTCTTGAAAATTATTCTTATTCAATGCTTCCTTACTTTAAAAAGAAAATAATTTTCAACTATTTGGGCCAAAAAGGAGTTAACTCCAGAATAAAATTGACTCTAGAATTGCGAATTTGACGAATTTCTCAATGGAATTTGGCCAAAACATGAAATGGTAGGTGACAAATAATAATTGGAAGACAAAGGCGATTTAAATACATTTTCCATTTTTTTTAACAGTTTTTTCTATTTTCCAACAAATTATAAAAACTGGAGTTAACTCCTTGTTGCTGCAAACCCTTCAATTTGAAAAATTAGGTTATTTCGATAACTATTTTCTTATAACTGTGTGGCATTAGAAAGAAAAAATTAACACACGTTTGCAATAAACAAGAAGATATTTAGCAGATGTATTGGTAGAGAAAGTACGTAATATACACAATCACATGAGGAACGTCAAACAATTACCTAAAGTTTTTACTTTTTTGTCTTTTTTTACGGAAGTGGTATGTCCGTCTCTTAATGACAACTAGTTAGATATCTGTAATTAGTGGAACTGGCCATAAAATTCATATAAACCAGTAGAATATAAAGATTTATCAAGTTTTAACATTTTTTTAGTAGCATATCAAGTTAATGATTTATTATATAGATACTTATATTTATTTATATAAAAAACTGGCATTAATAAGAGACATTTAAAGTATTTTAACTCCCATTTGAGCCATTTGAACACATTACTTTTCAATACTATACAAAAAATATCGTTTGTAGCATGTATATTTACATTTTCCTTTAAATCGAATTGTGTTTGACAAATATTCGTAAATTATGTATATCAATAATACATTAAGCGTGTAAAAAACATGTATAGCGGCATTACGAAACAGACATACATGCATACAGACTGTTCCAGAAGTCTCTGTCATTTTATTATAAAATACACAAATAACCTACTTTGAGCCTATTTCAACAAAAATAGGTACTGACTTTTGGGACACATGTATACAATTTTCATGAAACGATAGAATCTACCTAATTTCATGACGATAATGAATTATGTCTTTAAGTGGTCTGAGCTCTAGTTTTTAATTACATTCCAAAATATTAACCTTTCGTTCTGAAACTCTGTATACATATACACACTCGCTAAGCGAGTATGTATCAGACGGCAATTACAATATGCCATTATTATTTGTGACATTTGTGTATAGCTATAAATAGGGCATTTATTTATGCAAAAATATTCGCGTAAAATTTCATGAACCTGTTTATTTATATCAAAACATATAATTGTTATGTATTTATACAGTGATTGTGTACGAAATAACGGTGTTATTATCGTTTGTTTTGTTATTTATTTATTTTTATTTGTTTAATAATTTATGATAAAAAATATTTTTTTTTGTATTGAAAAATATTTTTAATAAAAAATTGCAATTATATGAACTTATTTAACTGTAGCTTCTTAGATACATAATCTATCGAAGTTCCAAATACTTTTGCGATCAATAAACAATAAGATTTTTTATAAACAATTTAAGATCGATTTTTTCATATAATCAAAAAAAAAATCATATAAAAAAGAAAAAGAAAATTGTATTGCTGTAAGTGCTGTCTTGACATTGCTACCCGGCACATCGTTTACCTTCTCGAAAAAAATACGTATTCGATTGTCCCACTGCCACGTCGCTATTTTGTATTGTAAATCAAAATAAAAAATATTTATGTATACCTTAAAAGATGTATAATAAACCCTCAAAATTTTACTTTGATTGCTTCATTAGTAGTGAAGAAAAAAATTCTTTTAAAAAGCCTTATTTTTTAGCACGCCTGATATAACCCCTTAAATCGATATATATACTAAATAATATAATAGTAGTGACATTAAATATAAATAAAAACAAACTTGTTTGTCTAAACGTCAAAATTTATTTAAGAAAAGTTAATCGCAAGCTTTCAACTCACAGAATCATCGTCAGACTAATAATAAAGATTTAAATGTGAGAACGATGTTGTTATTTCAATAAAATTCATGAATATATAATTATATATACATTTTAAAAATTGATTTTATGTAGGTGTATTTTATAAATAAATGACATTATTTTATGGAAAAAATAAACAACAATTAAATATACAGGCATTGTCACACAATTTAACAGTAAATAAAAACTTAAACTAAAATATACACCTTAACCACAATAAAACAATGTCACTCGACACGTGTTTCGACTTCACAAGAAGTCTTCATCAGGAGCCTAACAGTTCGAGTGACATTGTTTTATTGTGGTTAAGGTGTATATTTTAGTTTAAGTGACTAGAAACCACAGTTTTTCCGTTTTTCCAGTAGTAAATAAAAAGAGAAATGTGCATTTTCTTAGAAAAAATGAAAGTGAACTTAAAAATATATACATATATATATATATATATCACGTAACTAATTACAATTGCATACACAATTAAAACACGAACTGTTTTTCTTACTAACTGATTATGATATCGCCCCTGAATCTAGGGCGCCCGCATAAATTTTGCCCCACTTACCGTTATCTATACACTGCAAAGGACTGTATTGTTAAGTTTTATAATCACATAAAAATTATTGTGTTTGTTTTTTTAGTATTTAACCTCTATCAACATTTTATAGTTTTTTTATATATTTTGGAGTGTTTTGATAAAAAATTTGTCAAGTGTGAGTCGAACTTCGCGTATTAGTGTCCCGTACCATAATACATAGTTAAGGCGGCTATTACACTATCAAAGAAATATGACAGTGTAATAAGTCAACTTTTATAATATTTACCTTCATAATATTTCTATGATCATAGTTAATGACAGTCTCTTATATTTGATCAAAGTTTTTTGACGTCAAAAACAAAATGGCAACTACCAAGTTATCACTGACAGTTACAGTTACATAATTATTAATATATGAATATCAACAAAATCTAGTATTATATGATAATCTTCTTATTGATTATAAAAACCACAATACACGGTTGTAAATTCAAACCTCGATCGCATCAATTGACGAACATCCACGCACTGATATTCAAAAGGCACCAAAAAAGAAGAAATTATCCCTAGATAATATTGAGAAAATATTATCAAATATTTTATGTAGTGTAATAAAACAAAATCTCGTATTTTATCAAAGAAATATGATCAAATCTTTGTCAAAGATCTTTGACATATTTATTTGATAGTGTAATATAACACAATCTTTATAGTTAGATTTAAACTTATAGCAAAATTAATATTGTCGAAAGATTTAAAAAAAAAATAGTTTTATACTATTTTTGATAAAATACATATGGTAATTTTCTTGTGATCTCAGGTAGGGGGAAATATTTCTTTTCGATTTTTTGATGTACAAAATTATTTTTAAATTTTAATACGTAAAATTATGCAAAAAATAACGATTTATAGGGTCCACTTTGAATTTTTTTTGTTGTATACTATGTACCTAAGTAATTTTACAAAATAATAATTAAGAAATTTAGACCGGAAAGTCAAGAAAAAAATATTATGGAATATCATAAATAAAAAATCCGGCTTAATTCATTGAACTTATTCAAAACCATGAAAGGAATGTGAAAAATAATTTTAATAGCATGTTTTATAGAACAAGAGCTAGCAGAACATAATTTATATGCAATCAATTGATTGAAATAAAGTATTTAATTTCATAAACCGGCCTCGTATGTACGTCACTAGCTCCATGTAACATGTTTTTCAAAAACAACTTGGTTCTATTCATGGGCGCCCTCAGGTAAACATTAACGTACCACCTGTCCCAAATAATGTTCCTTCAATTCTTTTCACATGCTTTAAAAAAGATCAACTGCGTATTATTCTGTATATATTTTAAAATATAAAAATACAATAGTAGGCCTTGAGATTGAGGTATAATTCATATTAGGTATCCCTATTTATTTTTGTAATTTTCACGTAAATACTTGTTGAAAATTTAAGCTTAGTTGTGCAAATTCATATGTTATAAATGTGAAAGTAACTCTGCCTGTCCGTTTGTTACTTTTTCATGACTAAACCTCTGAACCGATCTTGACGAAATTTGACAGGGAGATAGCTTACATCCTGAAGAAAAAGGACAAAGGCGGCTATTACACTATCAAAGATATATGATAAAATTTCTTTGATCAAAGAAATATGACAGTGTAATAAGTCAACTTTTATAATATTTACCTTCATAATATTTATATAATCATAGTTAATAACAGTCTCTTATATTTGATCAAAGTTTTTTTACAGATAAATCAAAATGGCGTCTACCAAGTTATCACTGACAGTTACAGTTATATAATTATTAATATATGAATATCAACAAAATCCAGTATTATATGATAATCTTCTTATTGATTATAAAAACCACAATACACGGTTGTAAATTCAAACCTCGATCGCGTCAATTGACGAACATCCACGCACTGATATTCAAAAGCCACCAAAAAAGAAGAAAATATCCCTAGATAATATTGAGAAAATATTATCAAATATTTTATGTAGTGTGATAAAATAAAATCTCGTATTTTATCAAAGAAATATGATCAAATCTTTGTCAAAGATCTTTGACATATTTATTTGATAGTGTAATAGCAGCCTAAGCTACTTTGAAGTTTGTATTTCAAAAAATTGATTAGATAAAAAAATATTTACAAATTCCACGCGGACGAAGTCACGGGTAACAGCTTGTACTGAATATAATATATGTCTTTACATGTTAATATTTCCCCCTGAAAAAAAAATCCTGTAGACGCCCATGGTCTCATGTTTATAAATATAACACAAGTCAAACGATAATTAATACTGTCAATTCAAAAAATATCAAAAAAAATCATCGAATAAATAATAAATTATGTACAAAAATATAATCAAAAGTAGTCCACCTAGCGGGCCTCTGACCTTTGTGTTGGAATCTGCAATTATACACAAAACAACAATTGTTATAAAAAACTGCAACAAAATAATTAAAGTCAATGCAATCTTATCCTAAACATAAAACTGCATAGTGATAAAAATTTCCCAGCATAATTTTATTAAATATATTAAAATTCTGAATCTATTTACTTTCGAGGAATTTAAATATGTTTATATATGAATTAATAATTGTATGCATCAGATAAAAATGTATAGTTTTGTTTTTAATAAAAGGGTAAACCAAGGTTCTCTTGATTTTGATATGATACTAGCTGTTATCTGCGAGTTTTTTTCGTGTAGAATTTGTATTTTTTCGGAATACAAGTAACCTATGTCCTTCCTCAGAATGCAAGCTATCTCCCTGCCAAATTTCATCAAAATCGGTTCAGCGGTTTAGTCGTGAAAAGGTAACAAACAAACAGACATAATTACTTTCGCATTTATATTAGTATGGATATATGCTCGATATTTAGACTCTTGTCAACCAAAATCGATTAACAGTTGAATTATGTTGTCTATGGAAGTTATACACAGACCAAAATCCATAGACAACATAGTAGAATTCTGTATCCTTGAGAAAGCTTTTGGTGAGATTTTGATCTGTAGTTTTTTATACTAATTTTTTTTTAAATTTTTTACTTTTCCCTTTTGAGTGCCGTATCTTCGAAGTCCATTGTCAGATTCTGATAAAATTTATATGGGACCATCTCTGGAGTATACCCTTTCAAACAAACAAAAAAACATCAAAATCGGTGCATATTTGTCGGAGTTATACCCGAACATACATAAAAAAATATATTGATTGTATTGAAAACCTTTTTTGAATTCGGTTAATAAAAAACATCTCGATCTGCACAATTTTTTGGTAGAACATTTGGCAGAAGTACACACAAATAACACAATAATGTGATCGTGTGTCTCAGGGTTAAGAACATAAGAGCAGAACAAAATCGGCGGCCGATTCCGAAGAGGTTGATGGCAAATAAAATTCCACAGTTCACATTCTTACTGTAATTTATTTTCAATGTTGCCGTTACAAATCCTAACTGCAGCGCGGCCATACTTGTACAAGGCAAAAACATTCGCGGAATGCGGTTCTGCGCAGTGGCACTCAAACTGTTCGGAATCTGTGCTGCCACGATTCAGCGTGTCTGATTTGCTAAAATGACAATTTTATTAGTTATTTTGATTTCTCAGTAGCTTAAAAATAAACCGAGGGTAGTTTTGCTTCCTTGCAATATCGAAGATACGAGAAGCTTTGTGATCATTTTAGAATGAGACAAAAAAAAAATGTTCTCCAATTTTTCAGGTCAAGACAAACACTTTTCGTTCCGTGTCTGTCTGTCTGACCCCTGAATCCTTGTCACACGCACAACTCATAAATCACTGAACCGATATTAATGAAACTTGGTTGGATTGTTGAGTCCCATTTCAAAATCATCAAAATCGTATGTAATGAGGGAGGGGGACATTCCAAAATATTAATTTTTTCAAGATTTCTCAAGAACGACACATGTTACGTGAAAATTTTTCGAATCTTTTTTGTAGAGCATTCAATTTAGTTTGTTGTAAAATATTCCCTTACAAAGATTTATCAGAATTTTTATCGATTTTGATTAGACTTTCACTATTAATAACCCTAATTATCAACCAATTTAATGTTCTTTTAGCGCTCAATGTTCATTTAAAATATTTAATTTAATTAATTTAACTGTCATATTTATTTAAAATCATATTAGTAATATATGCGTTGTAAAGTAAAAACATAGTTAAGAAATTTTAAATGAAGATTTAAACTAACTGACAGTCGGTTAAAGGAGCATTTGGTTAAACTTGATATAGAGAGAGTGTATTTATAAAAACCTAATTTGTTTGTTTTATTAAGTTATTCATTATGGCTTCTGAACGGTTGAAATGTATGCCAACCGTCACGACTTGTAACTAACAACAGCCTCTGGGTAAATACATATTATTATTATAATCATCTCCCAAGATCATTCACATCTATTCGTTCTCATCGAAACGCTAAAGATATTAAACATGTGCTTGGGAATGGATTGTACTTTATTAAAAACGCCATTTAAGTATCTACATTCTTGCCAACAAGTGAGACGGGAACTCATTACGATTGAATTGATGTGAGAAAGATCGATGGAGTGCATCTGTCGGTCATATCGGGAACTACATTAATTGTGACATTTGATTTAATTGAGGTTATGTTATGTTGTTTGGATTTTTTTATGCTTTGGTGTGAAAATAACTTTGTTATTTGACGATTCATTTGTTTGTAAGGTACTGGCACCAGTTATGGTCGCTATAAGAGCAGGGTTTACTGTTTTTGTGATTGACGGGCTTATTTTTTGTAATTCTGATGAACTCATGTTACTAATAAAACAAGTAACTCTTTATTTAATCAATTTAATTACCAAAGTCCGCAAATATAATTTATTTTATTTTATTTTGTTTGTTTTTTTCTCTAGTAATGGATACAGTAAAACCAGTAATGAGCACGCAGTGATGGACACTTGCTAATGATTACAAAAAATATAAAATATACACAAAAGATATACAAGAAAGAATCGTCAAATTTGAAACAATGTAAAGCAATTTCTATGATAATATAATAAATTATACTAATAATTAGTTTAAATGTCCACCATTTTGACAATTATTGGCCGATTGTCATCAAATCACGCTGTAAGACAGTTAAATGTATATACCTACATAGATTAATATGCAGAAATGGTAATAATCAAATGTCAACAAATATTTCTAATTAGTACATTTAATTAAAAAATAACCATTACTGGGGTCATATCCAAGACTGGTGCCAGTACCTTATTTAGTTTTTCTTCGTGTTTATTGGCAATTAAGTTATTATCTATGGATTTTAACATACTATCCATAGACAACATAAAACAATTTGACACCTAGCTTGAGATAAAAAAGGTATTATCGTATGTAATTAAAAAATAAGACAAAACATAATTTTACGTATAAAATTTCTTGTAGATGTTTAACAAATTTTTTTTTCTCAACCGTTTATATTTGCAAAACTAAATTGCAACTGTGCACGGTCATTCAGAAGAATTGCCTTAAAAATACCTAACTGTAAACCGATATGGTAGATTAATATACAAACAAAACAAAATAATTGCATTCTTTTCTTAGCATGTATTTTTTTCTGCAACTCGTTATATAAATACTATCGAACTTCGAAAAGTTGAACTGATTTAAAAAAAACAATTTAAAAAAAATATATTAGCTGTATATAACTTTCCTTCGTGTTTTAATAAAGCACATAACAATTCTAAAATTGGTAAAAATAACTATATAAGAGCTAGAAAAAAATATTACAAAATGTTACTTTTTACTTTTTTAATAAATACTATTTTCAGATTGTTTTGAGATTTTTAAGATACTTTTAATACGTTAGGAGCAGTCATATTAATTAGTATTTTTTATGATTGTTGAAAATTCCTCTCTTTTATAAAAAAAAACTTTTCCATTTCTATTCTAGACATTTTTTAGTATTCATTCTAGTTCATAATCATAAGATGTCTGTCTACAAAAATGCTTCAATTTTTGCCTCCCAAAATTGGAATCCCCGATGTCTCTACTATAAAAATAACTCATTTTGTGAATTTTTCTATAAATAAAAGCAAAAAATGTAATATTTTAAACGTTTTCCAATTTATTGAATGGTGATCAAAATGATCTAATTGTTTTTGGAGCCTCTACTGTAACAATAATAAACGTTTCAAATTCGACGAAGACAGACAATCAATGCCATCGGTTCATGGTAAAGTCGTGTACACTATTTATTTTATTTATCCAATTTAAAAGTTGTTTGTTGTATTAATAGAATCGAATAACGCATTGGCCAGAACGGACCACCAACTGTAATTAATATTTATCAATAACACCAGTAAATAATATTCGCAAAGAATAAAGTCCATTGTGTTTAATTGTATACACACCAAAACAATACAAAAATAATGTTTAGTCTAGAAGAGTAGAAAAAATAAATGTCTCTTATTTTTGTAACGATCGAATTGTAAATCCCATTGCATTGATTCAGATTAACTATGTTGTTGTTTATAAAAAATATGTTATCTGAAGGTTGTTGATTCGACTATTGGCTTAACTTTTCAATAAGTCTTTTTGTTCTTTTATTTTTATCTTTTTTTCCTTATAATGTTCACACGGTACGTTAGAGATCTATATATAGATTTGTTGATACTAGTAAATCAATGTTTTATCATTTCAGAAGTCAATAATAGATCCATACTAATATTATAAATGCGAAAGTAACTGTTACCTTTTCACGGCTAAACCGCTGAACCGATCTTGATGAAATTTGGCAAGAGATAACATGCATTCTTAATAAGGACATAGGCTATATGCATCCAAAAAAATATTCCATACTAATATTATAAATGCGAAAGTAACTCTGTCTGTCTGTTACCTTTTCACGGCTAAACCGCTGAACCGATCTTGATGAAATTTGGCAAGGAGATAGCTTGCATTCTTAACATGGACATAGGCTACTTTACATCCAAAAAAATATTCCATACTAATATTATAAATGCGAAAGTAACTCTGTCTGTCTGTTACCTTTTCACGGCTAAACCGCTGAACCGATCTTGATGAAATTTGGCAAGGAGATAGCTTGCATTCTTAACATGGACATAGGCTACTTTACATCCAAAAAAATATTCCGTACTAATATTATAAATGCGAAAGTAACTCTGTCTGTCTGTTACCTTTTCACGGCTAAACCGCTGAACCGATCTTGAAATTTGGCAAGGAGATAGCTTGCATTCTTAACATGGACATAGGCTACTTTACATCCAAAAAAATATTCCATACTAATATTATAAATGCGAAAGTAACTCTGTCTGTCTGTTACCTTTTCACGGCTAAACCGCTGAACCGATCTTGATGAAATTTGGCAAGGAGATAGCTTGCATTCTTAACATGGACATAGGCTACTTTACATCCAAAAAAATATTCCATACTAATATTATAAATGCGAAAGTAAATCTGTCTGTCTGTTACCTTTTCACGGCTAAACCGCTGAACCGATCTTGATGAAATTTGGCAAGGATATAGCTTGCATTCTTAACATGGACATAGGCTACTTTACATCCAAAAAAATATTCCATACTAATATTATAAATGCGAAAGTAACTCTGTCTGTCTGTTACCTTTTCACGGCTAAACCGCTGAACCGATCTTGATGAAATTTGGCAAGGAGATAGCTTGCATTCTTAACATGGACATAGGCTACTTTACATCCAAAAAAATATTCCATACTAATATTATAAATGCGAAAGTAACTCTGTCTGTCTGTTACCTTTTCACGGCTAAACCGCTGAACCGATCTTGATGAAATTTGGCAAGGAGATAGCTTGCATTCTTAACATGGACATAGGCTACTTTCTATTAAAAAATATTGTATAATATTATAAATGCGAAAGTGTTTCTGTCTCTCTTGCTGTCTGTCTGTTTTCTTTTAATCACGGCTAAATCGTTGAACCGATCTTGATGAAATTTGACAGTGAGATTGCTTGCATTCTTAGCAAGGATATAGGCTTCTTTGTATCCCGAAAAGTTATTACTATCATAATAAATATTTATTATTTAACCTTCTTCTTCTTCATGGGTTTTATGTCAAGTGATTTTTCTCATTTTTCTGACAGCTTCTACCTAATCGAATTTCCACGAACTAAACTTCGCCTATTTGTTTGGCGTAATAAAAAATAATAATGCGTAACTAATTACAAAAAAAAACGATTATTTTTTTAACGTCATATATTTTATTTAATATATACGTGATATATAATAATATTTTATACACGTATTTAATTAAATAAATATCTAAATAAAATAATAACATATTTGTGTACATACATTAGAATACATGCGCAATAAATAACATCTCAACTGTATTTTAATTACAGTAATTATTAAATTGTTATTTAATAACCACTTGTATTTCTTTTTACATCAAACGTCATCAATTTATTAATATAAGCGTCTAAATTATGTTTATAAATAGACTTAATTATTAATGTATCTCGCTATTGCTAAAAATATATCAAAAATGGCTTAAATATGTAATGCCGAAAGAAAATTTTTACATGTTCGGCTTTTGCCATCAATTATGATTAGATATAGTACTAAAAGTTACGACAAAAACCGAACGTTCAGAATTTTGTATTCGGTTTTAATTAAAATCGTATATTGAACATTTAATTTATGTTTTTTTTTCTTTTGATTTCAGAACACATATGGCAGGTCAAAGTAATGGAGAAAGGTCTAGGAGGTCATCGCAATATTCAAGGAAATTACCGACTATGTTTGACTGAGAAAACACTGAGTCTGGTCCCGGACCCGTTCAGTGCGCACGATACGTTGGAGTTTTCTCTTATTGGAATCAGGCGATGTGGATTCTCCGATACGTTCTTTTATATCGAGGTTAGTTTAGGAATTAATTAAATATTAATTAAAAACAATGGCAGTATCTTAAAAAAATTAACAGTGCTTATACAGTCTACGTGAAATGATATGTAGACAACCTGCGTAGACTATAATTCAATTCAGATGCCAAATCGATTAACTTTGTTTTCTTTAATAAAATTATTTATATATAGTGTGCCCCAAGATAGATGTAAGGAGAGATATAATGAACAAAACATTTTCTAATATCGGAGTGACATTTGGGGATCGAGTCCTGCTTGATGTAAAACTAACGTTTACCAAAAATTAATTGATTTGGTCTTCTAGAGTATTTCATAAGCAAAGTTGAAAAAATTACCAAGAATAAAGCAACTTTATTTTTCATTAGAAAAAAATTACTAAGAAAAGTTGTTTAAGGATGTATGGCAAGTATCTAATTTCAACGAGAAATAGTTGAAATTTGGAGAAGTTACTTCTTTATAAATCTTAAGTACCCACACAAAATTTCAAAAGGTTTTACAGCATAGTTTCAAAGTTATTATTTTTTTTAAATTAACATGGGCTCTTATGGTGTATTTACGGTTAAAGTCCAATAAAACACATGGTTCAAGCATCGAGAAAAATCTGAAATTTTCACAACACGTCACTTACATGTTTAGCAATAAGTTTCATAAAAAAAATTATACACATACAGAACTAAATTGTGAGAAAAATATTGGTGAAAAATATAAAAAAATAAAAATAATGGCGTACTGAAATGTAATGATTTGTTTTTATTACATATTTTTTCATATATGTAAACATATGAAGTACTAATATTGTTATTTTCATTACATTTGTATGTTCCACATATTATTATGTTTTAAATAGTGTTATTTAAAAATATTTTAATTTATGTCATTTATAACAATAAAATACTTCTTTTGTTTTTATATCTGACAGATGAATTCAGAATAAAAATTTTTCGTATTATCAATACAAATATTAATTTTTTGGCTAAAATTCTAAAATAACAGTCAATAATGGGAAATAAGGTTTTAAACAAAAGTATTTTTATAGTTTATGTAGTATTTAAACCAATTTGACTTTCTTATAAGCATTTAAAGTAAATAATTGATAATTTGATTTTGATCGTTCATTGCATCTAGATTTACATTATTTTTGACTCAGACTGTACGTGCCATACATCTTTAAAATGTAATAAGACAACGCCACATTTGACAGATATTGGCTGAGTTTTAGTTGAGTTCTACTCTGCAAATAGATTAAGTGAATTCAAAAGGCTTGATGATAATTTATTACGTTTTGCAACCTGTAGTGTGTTGCCGTGGTGTAAAAATGGGTTTTAAAGGGCAAATTGAACTTTTTTATAACAGAAAATTAAAACCAATCGATATTCAATTAAGTAAATATGGAGACTGTAATGTTTTCATTCAGAAAATGAAAAATTTGATTAGGGTTACTGAAGAAATTTAACATATAATGCTCATAAAAAAAATAGGACGAGAGTAATACACACTTCCAAGCCTGCTTGGGGTGTGCAATAATGTGTTTCTATTGTTGTTTTCATACCCTACTTTTACTTCACAATAAAATATCTATTTAATTTATTGAGTGTTAATTTTTTTTATTGTTTTGAAATTCGGTATGGGGTTACGTTATTCGAAAAAAATTTGTTCATTACACTTCTTAATTTTACATCTATCCTGAGACACACTATTTATTTTAAAAAATTGTATTTAAAACAGTGGTACTTTGATTTATTTAAACGTAGTTGATGTCTCTGACCATTTGGAACTATTATATAAGTTTGGTACCCCCGTTAAAAGTGGTTGCAAGCTAATTATGTCTTTATGATATCGGGCCATGAATTTAATTAGTAGATTTAGTTAGTGTGTAAGTTTTGTTTTAATTTTATATTTTATGATTTTGCAGGTCGGCCGGTCCAGTGTTACCGGGGCAGGTGACATTTTTATGAACACTGAAGATATCAATATTACTCGAAACATGCATGATATTATTTTACAGTAAGTTTAATGTTTTTGTGTATACTCTAACATAAAACATTTCAACTGTGGTACCCCCTAAATAAAATTATCATTTATTCTGCAATTTCAAAAATTTAAAAGAGTATTTTTTGTAATTTATATTCCTTATTGAATGATTAAATTATTTAAGATTAGATATATAGAATATTTGTCAATAATTAAAAAAAATGTGTTCTTTTTTTATTTAATTTAAATTTTGAAACAAATTTAATTTTAATAGTTATTATTTCTGATAAAAATGTAATTTCTAAAGGCCCAAACAAATGATCATCATTAATTTTCGATATATCAATAAAAGAACTTGGCAACTGTCAACTATATAAAAAAAAATTCTTCGTGACTACATTAAACCTTTTTCTAAATTGCATCTTAAATCATTTTTGTATCATTGGAATTACATTTTTTCCCTCTTTACTGTGACATAAAAATAGTGTTAGTAGTGTTTTAAAGAAATATATATATCAAATCTCAATTATTTATAAAACATATTTTAAAACAAATTTCCTATTGAAATTTTATAAAAAGAATCCCCTACTTTTGAGTATCCTTGTATAAATTAAATATAACGCATTTATTTTTAAATATTGACAATTTAACCCACCTAAAGAAAAAATTTATTGTTTTTTATATGAACTTTAAGTACAAGAACTTTATACTATTCCTTTAAATGAATCGCTTCATTTAGATGTAAGAAATTCTGGCTACAACCTTCCTGTATCATCCCAGATAAGTATAAACCCAAATTCACTTGCCAATTTTCTTACAGAGCTATGGGTAATAGCAACAAAGATGATGTGGTACCAAAACAAAGGTCAAGATCCAGCTCAGCCACTGAATCAAGTAAACCATCAACTATGCTCAACAGGCGGCAAACTCTCGCTTCCAAAATTAGCGAGGCCCCTTGCACTAACGGTAAGCATATATTTTTTGGTTTTTTCTTTTTTAAATTCCATATTAACGCTAGATTTTATTTTGCTTGTAAATGTTATTTATTATTAAAAATATTTCTGCTTACGAATAATTGTTTTAGGACTGCAGTGTATTATTTTATAATAAATGTTATAATTAAGCTCATTATATGGATTATGTGTAAAAGAATTTTTGTGCTTTTGTTATTAATTTATATCGGCTTTCATTTTCATAATTTTTTTTTTCAAAGTTTAATTTTTTTTAATCCATTTCATATTAGGTATACTAATAATATTTATTGCATAAAAACAATAAATGCCCTTGGAGTTAGATGTAGAATTACTGTCTAGACATAATGTTATATTATACATGATATGCGTTGATAATTCAGGGCCGATTAGAGGGTCAGGGGGTCTCAGATTGAGGGGAAAATTATATGGTTCTTGGTATCTGAATATAAACAACGTCTTTTCCATCGTAGATACAGTTCGAGTTATTTAAAATTATTTTCAAAATAAGGCTAAAAAATGTGACATATTCAGTAGTCAAGAATTATTACGAAAATATCAAAATATGCATAAAAAAATTGTACTTTTATTTTAGCATACGATAAAAAACCAATTGCATCAACATAAATTATCAATTTTTTTATTAGATACTTTTGGGTTAATTGTTAAATTAAATTAATTAAAATTATGGTTATAATTATAACGTGTTTTACAATTATTAATTCTTCCTATGTAATTAAAATGAATGACATTCATAACATAGATGTCATTATGCATTATAAACAAATAACAATAAAAAATATATTCGTTCAGATATTTATAACTGATGCATTTACAATATAACATTCAGATAATTTAAAAGTTCAGGCATTTAATTCAAAAATTGTATTATATGTTAAGGGCAAATTGCGTATTAATGATATCTTAGTTTTTAATCTGAATTTAAAAAAAATTCAACCCAAACACTTATATCTGTATCTTTTACCAGTTATGGACTTACTTGTACCTTTTTTTGAATGGTAAAATTTTATAGTAAAGATAATAATATTTAAATATATGTAATTACAAGATTAAATATATACTGATTTG
This sequence comes from Sialis fuliginosa, assembly GCA_961205875.1. Taxonomy (NCBI): domain Eukaryota; kingdom Metazoa; phylum Arthropoda; class Insecta; order Megaloptera; family Sialidae; genus Sialis; species Sialis fuliginosa. The sequence continues at coordinate 3,273,406 of OY540818.1, read as the reverse complement.
AAAATTTCAGTAGTGACAGCTAAAGTGTTTAGAATCATATAATCCCTGAAAGTTATAAAATATTATAAATTTAATGATTTTTTTTCTTAATTAATTTAGTCATAAGAAAAAAATAAATATAGATCTCTATGCAGCTTGCCTATAACGTACAATTTTCATACAACAATACTTACAAAATGCCAACTTGTTCAATACAAACCACAGGACAGTGGTGTAACCAGTATTCTTTATGAGAAGGGGGGGGGGGGGGCATTGACATATAACATATAACATATATATATTTTACGCATATATATACACTGCTTGTCACAATTAGTGGGATACTTTTTCAATACAACACAATTTTGTTAAAAATTGTCATATTAATTAATATGAAGTCAGCAATTTTCTGTAGGAAATTTAATTCTCTATAATATGTATGCTGCTGTGAGAAATCAAAATAAATAAACATAAATAAAAATAAAAAAAATCCCATGTTAAACAAATGGGAAAAAGACTCGGTTTGCGCCGTTCATAGGTTTGATCTACGAGTCTGAAATTTTGGAACAATTAACTTTTGGCCCAAAGCTAAAACATAGGCCAATGGGACCGAAAAAAAACCCCCTAGTATATATTAGGTTATTTTTTTAATTTTTATTTTTTCGGTCCCGATCAAAAGTTAATTGTCCCAAAATTTCAAACTCATAGATCAAACCTATGGATAGCGCAAACCGAGTCTTTTTCCCATTTGATTAACATGGGAAAAATTACTTTTTTACTTACGCGTGAATATCTCGTTGAAAACAATTTTTTTAAATTTTGCAGGGGAATATTTTGTAGATAATTAAGTGCTCAATTAATAAATCCAATAAATTTGAAGAAATATTTGTTTAAAAATTTTCATAATTATTGGATTTTACTTTTTATGATAATGTTTAAATGAACATATCTTTAAAAATATTCGATCTATGAATTGAGCACTTGGGATCTTTTTTGTAAGAAATTTAATTCTCTGTGATATGCTGCTGTAAGAAATTAAAATAAATAAATTTTTCAACGAGATATTCACGCATAAGTAAAAAAGTTATTTTTCCCATGTTAAAATTGAAAAAAGACTCGGTTTGCGCCGTCCACAGGTTTGATCTGTGAGTCTGAAATTTTGGGACAATTAACTTTTGATCCAAAGCTAAAAACATATGCCAGCGGGACCGAAAAAATAAAAATAAAAAAAAATTCAAAAAACACCCTAGTATATGTTACAACTATCTGATTCCTCACTAGTTATAACGCATGGGGGGGGGGGGGGGGCAGACCCTCATCCCCCTGTTGGTTACGCCACTATCACATGACACCACACATGTAACACACATACATACATACATTAAACTAATAATCTAATAGCGTAGAGTTGATCATTGTATTTGTGTATTTCACACACTCATTTATGTTATTCGTGTCCCGGGGCTGGGCCTTGTTGTTTTACAGCGTTCTGCGACCGACTGCTCCCGTCTGCAATCCAGTGGTTTCCGTTGCAGAGAGCGTCGCAACGCAGACACTCTGTATCAGGTACCCCCCCAATAATATCTACTACTCTCTATCTTTCCAAAATGATCACATATATTTTGCAGCAACATCATTTAATACGTAATATTAAATATGTGTGCACATTCGTTGGTTCTGGGTGAAAGTCATGTATTATTGGCAGTTTTAATGTACTTATGTACATTTTTAAGTTTCTAAATACAATTAATTTTACATTCTTGTTAATGTTAATATTTTTTTAATAAATTAAAATTTGATGCATTTTAGATTTCGTTAAAAGTATGTTTTTATATAAAAAATAACGTGAAAAGTTCAAATTTTCAAAACGCAGATCTATATCTCAAATTGTTCTCGAGATATGGCGTCTCAAATTTTGATTTTTTCAAAATTTTGAAGAAAAATGGTCGTAACTTTTGAACAGTTGCTGATTTCAAATCCGTCTACTATGGAAAAACATAACAAACTAAATAAATAAAAATCCCCTTGAATTCAGACTAAACATTTTACCCGCGCATATGTCAAGAGGTCGTATGGGGCCCTGCAGACGATTATATTAAAATTTGAATTTAATTTTTATTTTAGTCTCAAAAACCTTATACAGGTTGATTTACAAGTAGTGTAAGAAAAAATTAACAGTAGATCGATGATGTTATTTGAAGTAAAAAACTTAATGTGAACCTATGTCCGGAAATTCTTCGTGAAGAAGCTACAGTCTTTTACCCAAAATTAGTGTTTATTTAATATCTAGAGAACCCATTATGGTACAGTTGTGAAATTTGATAGAGGGGTTGATATTAATAAGTCTTATCGATATCTAGTATCAAATAATAATAATTTAGACCAGGGGTGTATGGAGCCAGTGGGCCCGCCCATTTTTATCAAGTATTTTTTTGTTCTTTAATTTAAAAATATACTTTGTTCATTTGTCATAAGATCAACCGTTTTCGAAAAATATCAAAAAAAAGAAATTTTTCTTAATACGGATGCTTCAAATTACACACTGGCCCCATACACCCCTGGTCTAAATCATTATTATTTGAAACTGGAAATCGATAACACTTATTAATATCAATCCCTGTATCAAATTTCATAACTGTAGCACAATGGGTTCTCTAGATATTAAATAAACACTAATTTTGGGTAAAAGACTGTAGCTCCCTCACGTAGAATTTCTGGACATAGGTTCACATAAAGTTTTTTGCTTAAAATTACATCCTCGATCTACTGTTAAATTTGTTTACACTAGTTGTAAATCACCCTGTGTATCAAATCAATTTAAACGTTAGTTATATTTTAAATAATCAAACAGAACTAAAATTAAAATAAAAGTTAATTATAAAAAACATTGCATAATACAATTAAAATTTTATTTAAAAAAATAATAATTAACAATTCTTTATATGTTTTGTTGTTGCAAAATACGTGTTTTTTTTAAATAAAATGAGTACATGATGGTTATAAAAAGCATGGTGGTTATTTTCAAATTGAAGCGGGGCAAAAATTCTGTCAAAATTCCTTGAAAGGGTGTTATCTATCTACACAATACTTTTTTGAATTGTACAATATATCACTTTCATTAGGTTCATCAAACATTTCATTTGTAAATATTTATTTAAAAGAAATATTTGAGAAACTCTAAATTAATAATTCATATTTTCATTTCACTCATATTTTGCAAACCTGTTCATGATCGAATTCATTAAAAATTAACGCTTTTATTTCTAATGGTGGTATTACACCACACAATTGGTTTTTAACCCTTCAACTACTGTAATATATAATAATTCATCAAATCGCTTATTGACGACAGTCGTAGTTACAGGGTTAAAACAAACACGAATTTAAATAAAATATATAGTTTGTAACATGAAAGATGGCCGGTGTAAAAATTCGTAGCGGTCTTCTTTAGTGATATGGACTATATAAGTTTTGTTTATTTTAAAAACAATTGTTGATCTGTTAGGTGTAAGACCACCATAATCTGTGCACATTTGAGATATTTGTTGTTTTTTTTTGTAAAGCTGTGCATTTACGTATTTTTTACATGTACCAACTATTTTTTATAATTAATTATTGGTTATAAATTCAGTTATTAACAATATTGTCAATAACAGGCACTTTTAATAATAATTTTATTTTAGTGTACTTATATAAAAAAGTTATTAGGTATATAATTTTTTTTAATTACTGTATTTTTTTATGCGACACTTATAACGAAATTTATAAACATAGTTAAATATAACATATTGGTTTGTTCTATATTTTTGTATTATTCCTCTATCGACTTATCAATTTTGAATATCAGAATAAAAAAATTGTCAATTGCGAGTCGAGGTTCCGTTCTGTATTGTTTTTCAGTTTACCTATTCGATTGTGCTAATTTAATTTAATTTTAGCAAAATTACAAACCACTGGTTATGTATAACAATAGTTCGTCTATTAGAAAACAGATCATAACAAATGTAATATATATTTTGAATTATTTTTGAAAAAAAAATATACGAAAGTAGTGATAATTTTCTAGCGATCTCGGAATTATTATACATATTCGCGATTTTTTTCAGATTTTTCTCATTATTGCTTTCAGAGATATATTTTTATGATATTTAAATTTCTTGGATTGTTAGCTTTCATTCGATACCCCACTCGCCGGAAGTGATTAAAAAAAATATTTAAGTGGCCCATTGCCCTTCCCAAAAAACTAAAAAAACTCACTCAGGTCTTTTATTGGTCCATCATTTATTACAATAATGCCATATCTTACTTTCTAGATTAACTAAAAAAAAAATAACGAGATTCAGAAATTTTCTAAAAACGAAGATTTTTTCACAAATGAAACAAATAATAATTAAAATAGGTCCTCTAGGTATAGAATTAAATAGAGTAGAGAAAAATTTCCTGCATCAGGAAAACGTAGAACGTTTATAATTTTATCTGAAAATGCTGTTGTTAATAAGGTATTGGCACCAACCTTAGATCATACCCCAGTATTGGACTCTTGTTTGATATTCGATTATTGCCATTACTGAATCATAATCTATAGACACTTAACTGTAAAACAGTGAACAATTAAACTAATTATTATATTTTCATAACATCTGCTTTACATTGTTTCAAATACTTACAATTTATTATTTTATATCTTTTGTGTCGTAGTACTTATCATTTTTTAATCTTTAGCAAGTGTTACTGGTTTTACGTTGTCTTTAATCTTTAGCAAGTGTTACTGGTTTTACGTTGTCCATTACTAGACAAAAAACATAAAATAAACAATATTTGCGGACTTTGGTAATTAAATTGTTTTATAACATGAGTTCATGAGAATTAAAAAAACAGAAATCCAACAATACAATCCCAATAAATAGTATGCCTTGCTTCTAATTGTAAGACGGCCAAGACTGGTGCCAGTACCTTATATGGGACAAACCAATATGATTAGCCTATCCAATCTAATTGCGATTTGTAAATACCGCCTTAACCGCGTGATTATATCTGGCAATAGATACATTTCCTCATGGGTGAGTCATAAGTACACAGGGCAGTGGCACCGAACCGAGGAGGGGGGGGGGGGGGGGTTGCCCTTCCAAAATTTTCAATGAGGAGGCAATGACTACTTTTTGCCCCTGTTTTTTAGGGCGGGTTTGAAGCGATGTGCAATTATAAAAATCTGTTTTCTGTATTTTTTTTACTCTGATGTTAAAGCTCACAAACAAATTATAAAATGTAACTACAAGTCTAGTAATAAAATGAGTACAGTGAAACCTCGTTAGTACGTTTTGCTTTAGTATGTTTTTTAGGTCCCGGCATTCTTCCATAAAACCTCGTATTAAATATTTCGTTTTTCTCATTAGTACATGTTTTCCTTCAATGTCTTTAAAATCATACTAACGAGGTTCCACTGTTTTCTATTTATTTTTGTAACAAACATTACGATATTAATCAAGCCAAAGAAAATTGAAGTAAATTTTGAATTTAAAGAACACCAAGTAAAGTTAGGTCAGTTTAATTTTTGAGGTTCGTATTGCCTCTCCAGATAAAATGAGGTTCCGACGCCACTGACACAGGGTCTGTGATGAGTAACATAACACAGATTCTTTGTTTGAATGTCAGTAGACTGGCACATTGACAACAATTCTGTAGTGTCTGTTTGCGACAATGTTGTCCCTATGGCTGTTGCTTGGTGTGTTGTATTGTGGGTCATTGTTATCGCCCGCTTGAGGTTAGATTTGGTTTGCAGCCGTGGGTAGTACATTCGGCAGTCATCAATACACTGGACCGCCGTCACATCAGCGTACTCATTCACTACCAGTTAGTCCTGACACAAACTCAAATGTCCTCAATGAGAACAACAACTATGCCCAGATGGGTCTCAAACATAACTCGGTCACCGACTCTGAATGCTACGTTTCTAGGCGAGGAAGCATTGGCAATAGGCTCACTAAAAGAAACAATATTTTACGAAGTATGTATCACTCACGACTACAATTTGTTGCGTGTTCTTTTTTACTAGTTATATTTTTTAAGAATGGATATTTTGGCTTTGTTTTTTGCTTCGCTTCATAGTTGTTACACTGAAATTTTTTCTCAGAGAAATACAATTTGAAACCTCGAATATCGAACGCATATAAAAATATTTATTCACTTGAATAAGTGGTGTGTGCATATTATGACAAATATCAGGATTCACTTTCATGAATATCATAATTTATTAAAAATATACCCTTGTCAAAAATATTAAGGGTAACTTTAATAAATTGTGATGAAAAGATTACGTTATAAAGATTAAAGTTATATCTTAGCTTCCGGGTGTAAGCCGCGTCGGTTTGGTCGTGTTATCGGCCAACGTTTCGTCACACATTGCGGTGGACATCTTCAGGGCTTCTTCTGCAATGTGTGACGAAACGTTGGCCGATAACACGACCAAACCGACGCGGCTTACACCCAGAAGCCAAGATCCATATCGAGATCACCGCGGAAGCCTCAAGAATTAAAGTTATATGACCATAAAGTAAGATACGTCATATACAAGGTGTCCAAGATAAGCGTGAAACGATAAGAGATACAGATTCGATTAATTAAATGAGATGAATTATTTGTAAGAAAAGGGTGAGTCTTACTGCATCAAAAAATATTATTGATTCTATTAGGTTTGTTCAGTTACCCAATTGAAAATTCGGAAATTCTTTAAATGGCTATAACTTTTTTGTCAAAGTAGATAGGTACTTTTTGTTTACGGTTTCTTAAAGCACTTTTTGTGTAGAATTGATTGATGTATTTAAAAAAATTTAAAATAACTTTTAGTTTCCAAGTTACAAGCACTAGCTTTAGTTTTTCTTATGGGTCATTAAGTTGGCTATAGCACATTTGAACGTGTTTTTTACTTTACTTTTAGGAAATTCCAATGCATTTCACGCTTATCTTGGACACCCTGTATACAAGATTTAAGTAGATAGGTACTTTTTGTTTGTCGTTTCTTAAAGCACTTTTTGTTGCTATAGCCAACATAGTGTCCCATAAGAAAAACTAATGTTAGGGCTTGAAACTCGTAAACTAAAAGTGATATAAAAATTCTAAATACTCAATTTTACACAGAAAGTGCTTTAAGAAACCGCAAACAAAAAGTACCTATCTACTTTAACAAAAAAGTTACAGCCATTTAAAGCATTCATGAATTTTCAGATTTTTTGGTATACTGCCTGAACCACATACTATTAATAATATTTTTTGATGCAGTAATACTCACGCTTTTCTTACAAATAATTCATCTCATTTAATTAACCAAATCTGTATCTCTTACCGTTTAGGAAATCCTCATGCATTTCACGTTTATCTTAGACAGCCTGTATAAAATTTTTAACTCATTTGACCCATATCCCTTTATGATTATATAACTCTTGGAAACTCTTGATTTTTTTGATGAGTATGTATATAATATCTTTAATCTATGAATATTCATACACCACACTTTCATTTGCACTAACATTTCTATGCTTTTACTAAAAATATAATGAGCTTCTTTAACAATATTAACTCAGGAATCGGCAACCTATTTCTTTCATAATTGTCTACAATAACCATTGTATAGTTATTTAATTAATAAAAACTACCCCCGGATTTTTTGGGCGCCTCACTGGCATAGTTTATTTACTATTAATATTATTATAATAATTAAATACTGATAATGATATTCATTTATTTAGCTTTTGCAATATATTTAATTGTGAATACATATATTTTATAGGTTGTCGATATTATTTAATAATTTTTACAACGATTTTTTTTATTGAAAAAAAATTAAAAAAACTAATTGGACAGATGTTTTTAAATACATTTTTTATTAATATTGTATTTTCACAAGATTATGTAATATGAAATCGTTGATCTGTTTATACAGGGTAATTCAAAACTATCAGAGCGCCTGAATATTTTTTAAACCGTAAAATATATATTTATAATATTATATAAATATATTTTGAATTGTTTTACGGTTTAAAAAATATTTAGGTTTTTCGGTAATTTTGAATAACCTTGTACATTTGTATATTTTTTAAACAAATAAGATATAATTTATTCTTCCAAACTATACTAAATTCCAAAATACTGTAATACTAAAAAATATTTCTTATGTAAGATAGATAAGGTGTTAACCCTTTAACTACAGGTGTCATCAATAGACGACGAAACTGTCACCATTAAGCGATTAGTTGTTGACAATTTCATTGGTACTCGTAGTTAAAGGGTTAAAAGTCAAAATAATCATGTATACTTAAAAATAGACTTACATACAGTCAAAAAAGTGTACTTAATCATTTTGACAATTGGGTTCTTCAAATTTCGATTATTAGAATCTTTTGTATAGTGTAAAGTCTTTCCTGTCAATACGTACACGCTTTTTCTCGATTATTAAAACCATACTTTGTTACATCTCCAGGTTCGGCTGCCGGTCGTGAACGTTGCGACAGTCTTCCTTCACGAGCCAGAACCACAAGCGAGAGTCAGATGTCTCGTACAGCTGCACATCACCTTCGGCCAAGATCTATGTATGGCCACGACGGCCCTGCAAGTCCACAGTCAGCTTGTTCTACAGATTCTGCAGGTTCTTCGATGAGCATCGACGAAACAGAATGGGCTGCCGAAGTCGCCGCAAACGAAGGCATCTCTGTCAGGTACGGACACTCTCTCACTCCGGAAGAACCTGTTATATTCGAGGAGAACGACGAATGGGATAGGCCGACTATTCCGAAGAACTCGCCAAATATGAGCTCCGGTATCCATTCTGAATCACCATCAGGTGCGAGTTGCGGCAGTTCCCCGAGAGACAATAACTCGGAGTACGTTATAATGGGTCGAGGAGATACGGGTTACGTTGATATGCGGATGTCTCCCGCTGCAAGCAATTGCTCTATAACTTCAGGCACTCCGTCTACAGATATGAGGTTCTCGGAGTATCATCTAGATAAAGTGAGCTCTTACATACCTATCGATGATGAAGATTCAGGCAGACCTTTGAGAACATACAGTGTCGGATCGAAACCTCAACGTTCCGAGTATCCTAAACTGACAGATAACATTCGGGCGAGGGCGTTTTCGGTCGGATCACACAACAAAAGTGGTCCCAGACGAAATTTGAAAGCCTCGAGTGCCCCTGCACCTCTCGTAGCTGGGTCTCCGATGGGAGATCTCATGGAAATGGACTTCAGTGAAAACAGACCTTACAAGCCGAGCGATTACGTGGAAATGAAATCCGTCGGCTCTGAGGCACCTTCAGATTACGTAGACATGCGGCCGGGTTCTGCGATCAAAGAAGTGGCACCTTATGTAGAAATGGGAGGCCCTGTGGGCACATCCCCTGTAAAACCAGTCATAAACTATATGCCTTACGTAGATATGAGTGGTTCTAACAAACAGCTCGGGACTTCACCTAAAACGTACAAAAGCTCGTCTCCGAAACAAGACGGGTACATGATTATGACTCCACGGCAGTTATCCGTCGAGAATAAAAAGATCACCGAAGGTTACGTGGAAATGACACGCAAATATCCACGTAAACCTACGACATCGACGAGTTCAAATAATTCAGACGATTATGTCATTATGACAGGACAGACAAACGGTAAAAACAAAAGTAGTCAGCGCAAGGAGAAAGTGCGCTCTAAGCCGATTGCAATCCAAACTACTAAGAGTTGCGCTTCGCCTAAGATAGGGCCACCGAGTTATTTACCACTACAGAATACGTCGGTTTCAAGTCCGAGCTCAAGCCCGTATTCAAGTTTACAAAGGAACAAAAACCGCAAGACACCTGATACTCCAACACCGACAGGGTCGATATTTTCCATCAGTCTGTCAAGTCCTCGTCTAAGTGCAAGGGCGGCTTTTTTAAACTCAAATTTAAATTCAAACATCGAACATAATCACCGAGTAAATGCTCACTCTGGAGTGACGTGTTCAAATAATGATATTTACACAAATATTAACGTCAACAATACGGATTCTGACTATATGATGTTTAATCCAACATCGACCCAATCACAACCGCTCGTGAATGACGCTTCCAATGATGACGATTGCCGAGAATATGCCATCATGAAACCTGCAATGTCAAGAAGAATCATTTCACCAGCAGCACAAAAGTCTACCTCACTCGAGTATCCTACATCATCGAGGTCGATATTTTCTAGACAGTCACTGCCAAAATCATCGACATCCAACCAAGTTCAGATCGTCAAACAAGGTGCTGTCATTACAAACCTACCACAGTCTAGTTTCAAACCGATCACCGCGAATCTTTCGAAACTAGATGACGATTCTAACAAACCGAAATCGGTCTCACCGAAAACTGTTGATAATTTATTAACAAAACAGTTATCTGGTTTGTCGATTGATAAGAAGCAACCAGACGCTCTTAAAAGTTCTGAAAATTTACCTTTAAAGGATTCGCGGCCGAACTCTGTGAACAGTGAGAAAATATCTGCAGCAGTGCGACCTTCGTCGGTAAACAGTGAGAAATTTACAACCAACCGACCTTCATCTGTGTCGAGCGAGAGCAGTCTGAGCAAGTCTAGACCTAGCTCATCGTCGAGTGACTTGAACTCATCCTCTTCGACGTTGGTAGGCTCGAGACCGCCATCTGTCAGTTCCGAGCGTGAGTTACATTACATCACTCTAAACCACGACGAAGGTAAAAACTTCCGCGCGCCCAAAACACCAAACTTCCCGCTAACTCCTGATACTTCTGGTAGTCCAAGTCCAGGAAGCAACTCCCAATCGGAACCCAAGTTTTCGTATTCGTCTATAGACTTTATCGCAACTGATGAACTGAAACAGAATGCTAGTTCGGCAGCATCTGTAGTTCAGAATGCCAAAGTGAAGCATTAATATTTTGCCAATATTTCTTATATTTGTTTTAATATGTGTGTTTGTGATTATTTATAAATGTAAGTGGAAGTAATGGTTAAAAACTTTACACTGTAAGTCATTTGTGTTTTTATTTTTATAGTGTATTAAGTCTTTTAAAAAAAATCATTCAAAAATATATATAACTAGCTCAGTGTATTTAAAGTTGATTAAGCCATAGGAAATTTAATATGGAGAGAATTAGAATTAGTACAAATATAACAACGTGAGATTGGTGAATTTTGAAAGCTGCATCGTAAGAAACTGATAAATTTTAAATTAGTACATTCATTTTACATTGTTTTGGCGATTTAGCCGCACGATCGCGTGTGTAGCAGCGATGGTCTCCACGACAAATCGCGGATGTCTGTACACATTACACGATTTCACTCCCGCTTTTCTCGCTCGTCGTCAATCTTTCCGTTCAGTATTGTTTCTATTGCGCATGCTCTATAATCACATGCCTTACGATTTAACCGCGCTACTGTTGTTAAAGTTAAAAACAAAACACGATTGACTAATTTAAAATTTATCGGTTTATTTCGAGGCGGCATTTCAAAATACACCAATCACACGTCGTTATATTTGTCTAAAGGCTACTACAACACTTCTAATTCACCCAATGTTAAATTTTTTTATAGCTTAATCATCTTGGAAAACATTGTATATATGTTAAGTGACAATGGCGTGTTAAAACGGTTCTTGAAGAAAATGAAAATTATTTCAAAAACATTTCATTTTAAAAAAAATATGGCTAGACAATTGCCTAATTTACCGACTGTATAACGCGCCATTATCAAGTGAATACTATAATTAAAAAAATTGCAAAAAAAAATTCAACTAGCTATTCATGTATTTCTAGTCACCTGTATATGGCAGCTAAAATTAATATTCAGAATTTTTTACTTGACTCACATTTTAATATGTTCAATGTATTTACTATTTTTCATTTTACTGTATAATTTTTATATAATGTGCTCAATTTTACTTAATTGTTAGTGTAGTTAAAAAAAATGAGTTTATTTGTGGTTTTCAAATTGATTTGTTTTATTATATATTTAATATAAGCAATATTTATTGTATAATTTAATATTAAAGTGGTCCAGTAGATGAGGCTATACATACTGAAATGCTAGAAATAAAACACAATTGAATTACAGTCGATTCTTGTTAAATATTTGAAATGTTACTTGAGTAAGTAAGTAATAAATTATAAATGAAGTTTTGTTTGTGTGTTTGAACAGGGAATAAGTCCATTTTGAATTGATATTAACAATTGATTGTAAAATATTACCTAGTCTGATTATTATCAGCAATAGCCAAACAATACGTTCCTGTTATAATTATATAGTATTTATTTTTAAAAATAAAATCAGTTTTCGATTCCCTGATTGCGCAGTATAATTGTTTAGAGTATAATGTGCATGTTCCTATATTACATTTAATTATTATTATTTTGTTATTTTATTATTATGTAAATAACATACAAGTTGAATACTTTACCAAATAGTATAATTACTATATTAAAATATAATTATATAATATCATATGTATACCAGCTATATTTTTTCGATATCTTGTTGCAACCTAAAATGTTTTTTATTACAATATTTACGAATATATCATTAAAAAAAAAAACATATAATGTTTCAGATATAGAATATATAAACTCAAGCATATTTTTTTATTTTATGTGTCTAAATCCATTTAAGATATGTATTTATAAAGAATATTTCACATTTTTGCAACATAAAATTATGGTATATTAATATCATACTATATAATGAAATAGTATATAGCCTCTACTTTAATTTGAAATTTAACATCACGAGTTGGCAACCATTTATATAGTGAACAACGAAAACGGACAATATATTAACAAAATTAACTGTAACGGAACAAATCATTGGAAAGTGTTGACAACGTAAAAATCATTTGTTTATTTAATGTGGATAATGAATAATTCTGTCATTTCATTTATGTGTTTCATTTATTTTTATTTAATACTTTCGTTACCTTGCTTGGCATCGAACGTGTTAACAATTTTATCTCATAATGGTTGCCAACATAATTATTTCAAATTATATTCACACACACACATTTGCCTTTATAAGTAAAATATTTTATGATTACATTATTAAAATAATTTTAATGAATAAGTAGTTAATAGTATATTAATGCGACACATATAAAAATTGCACAGACGGTTAGTAAAATTTAAAACTATATCAATAGTTGTAAGGTATAATAAATTTAAATACATAAATGAATGTTGTTAGGAAATAAGCTTATTTTAAAATGACACTTGTAGAATGTGAGGTTATAATGCAAATGCATTGCAAACGTATTTTAAAGGAATAAAGACTAGAATAATTATTATTGTTTTTTGTGTGGAAGATTGTTTATTTATAATGATAATTGGTATTTATTAATCAGATATCACCAGTTGAAAATATATTTCTTTATGCATTTATGAATATGTCTATATTTTCATGTTTCAAATAATATGAACGGACTTCTTAATTAATATATTAAATTCAATTTTTGAGAGTGCCAAAATTCAATTGGGATCCCAAAACATTGCTTTTTATAATAATATAGACATTATTCAGATAATACAAAATGTATAATAGTATAAACTTTAGAAAAATATAATTTGTGTTAATATTATTCGAACATGTTTATAAATTCAACAAAATTAAATGTCAAAAAAAGTTTTTGTTTGTGTTTTATATTACTTCATTGTTACTGCCAAATAAAATATAGGTATGCAATATTTTTAAGTAATAAGAAATATTAAATACCAATTTAATACATAACATGGAATGGCTTTTATGTAAGGTAATTTTTGTAACGTATATTGTATTTGCATGATTTAAATAATAAGAATTATTAAAATTGATATTTGTATTTTTAAAATTATTTTAATTATTTTTTACAAGACCACTTTGCAATTCAGTGGCTCTAAATGTAATAATATATCGGTGTACTTTACTTTTCGAAGAACAGCGTATTGCAAAACTATAATAATTATTTTGTCTAGTAAAAGTATGGAAAACGTTCATTTTTTTGTAAGCCGTCGCCTTTCCATGAATATTTCTAAATGTTATATAAATAATTAAATGAATTAAAGATTTATCTGTAACGTTGCAAACCGTGTTCTTCAAAATCATGCGCCTTGGAGTCCTTCATTTTGAAATCAAATTGATTATTAGTTACGAAGGAACAGGCGCAAGTGGTATATTTGAAGACCACCGGTTCGATATAGATTTTACAATTAGTACGTTCTATCATATATTTATTATCATGTAAGGATTAAACAAAATTAATCTTTTTTTTTTCAAAACTTTAATTCAATTATTTAATATAATATTTAGTACTATTTTTCAAATATACAATAAAAAAAAAAGAGAAAGAGGTCTGCAATTTGTCGAAGCAATATTTATGTGTGTTAATTAAATTTGTTTTCAAATATTGTTATTTCCGTAATAACGTGGTGACCAAATTGAGTATTCACGTGCGAACGATAGGTCGCACGGCTTTTGTAATTTGGGCATTCATCTTTCTCTTTAATCGAGCTTCTATGCCGTTTCTGGTATTTGTTATCTCATAGTACTTACAAAGCCAAACGCACACTCGAGACATAAAAGTTTCAGTTGTGTGCGTTGAGCTTAAGAATTTAAAAAAAATCAGATCATTCAAATAGCTTTTGTATAACAATGTGCGAATAATTTTAAAAATGCTAGGCAGAAAACTAAATAAAATTTGTAAATATATATTTTAATTAGGACTTAGCGTAAATATACATTTAATTTAAATGAAATGTATGAAACCTCGTATCATTGGTAATGACCATCGGTTTGAGATGGTCGAATCCTGTTATTTAGAAGTAATTCTATCTAGGGAAATAATTATTTAGCTTTCGATTTTTATTATGCTCAATATAGTTGTATTTTGTCTCGTTTTACCAAAACGTATAATATTAGCAATTTTAATAATTAATTTGTAAAGTGATGCACACAATTTGTTTTTAATTAGTTTGATTAAATTTATATATAATCAAAATTTACAATTAAGGTGCTTCTATAGCAAGTTATCCACCTCCACGTTTACTTTAAAATCACTATTTTGGAGAAAGAATAAGGCCCTTTATTACCAACGATAAAACAACCAAATCGAGGCGACTATACCAACCATTTTATATTTTTTAATATTTCATTCCTAAAATAAAAAAATTCTCACCATTATTCATTGAAAAACATACTTTTTTCGAGCATATTTATGGCAAAATTCGACCGCTATCTTGAAGCAGCCATCTTAAATTCATTATATAAAAGTGTAATGTCATCCAAGATCTATAAGTATACCAAATTTTAGCTAAATAGTTTTAACGGGAAGTAGGTGAAATTAGCTTTACAAATTTTAATAAGACTTAATACGTGAATTTTTCAACAATACTAATTTCAAAATATACCGTTAATTTTTCGACCGTTTAATTGTTGAGTCTTGATTAGACCTAAAACAGATTTTCAAGTAAACATGCTTATAGTAGCACCAAAAATAATAAATATCTTGGCGTAGTATATTTTTAGGAAGTTTCTTTAATTTTTAACCAATCAGAAATAAAAAATTAATCGGATATTATATATATTTTTAAATTATATTTGAACAATCGGAAAATGGAATTATCAGATAAAATTTAAAAATATGTTTCAGCAAGACCCGCTTTTTGATTTGGTATAATATATTAAATTAAAATATAAACTTGAATACGGTGAATATTATGACATAAAAATGCATTTATTTAATTATTATTTCCTTTTTTAAATTGGCCGGAAAGCAAGTAGAAGTCTTTTCATCAAATAAAAGAAATTAGCAATGTAATTATTACCTAATGTCCACTTTTTTAATTCAATGTTTAAAAAGAAAAATATTTAAATGTCTTCCATAATAATATATATAAATATCAGACTTCTACACATTGCGATTTTTTCTTATTGTTTTTCACTACTACACCTAATTTTCTGCTCATTTCGTGTTATAAAGTTTATACACGATACCATAATAATAATAGTTATATTAATTTATTTCAACTATACTGCCACTGTATGTTTTAATTTATTACATCTACTGTTAAGTCTATTAACATAAATTTTACAAAATTATTTTTATGCATCAAAAAAATATTATTATTATTTTCATTTGACATGATTCTATTATATCATTATGTATTAAATGATAGAAATCTGATAACAAATGTTTTATTTTAAATTGTATATCTTATACATACTTAATCTATATAATATCTGCATAATAAAACATACTATTTAATTATTAATGATTATTTTATTACACCCCTATTTATTCTATTCCTATTATACGCACTTATTAATTTTCAGATATTAATATCCTGAAAACGGGCCACTATATCGAAAAAAGGTTTGTCTAAATTACAGATAATAATATTCTCTACAACATTTTATGTCACACTAATCAGAGCAATAAATAAAACGTCTATAAATAATTTAAGGGGAGGTTCTCATCTAGCGACCCAAAAATTACGTGATTTTCGCGATTTTTTTTCTTATGGAAGGAAGTAAATAAAGTAGTCAAGTTTTTTGGTACTTATTAAGTATGTTATTAACTACTTTTACAAATTTTTATGAACAAAAATACCGAATAGTTTATTAGTTATATGCATTCAAAGATAGTCATCGAAAAAAAAGACACCTCCACGGGCGGCAAGGTAACGCATCCAATTTTTGTCTGAAATCAAAAAATCAAAGTTTGTTATAAAATAGAAGACATTTGCTGGATCTTGCACTAAAATCACTAAGAAAAGTTAAAAATCAACAAAATGGCGGACTTGCAAAAAAAAAAAAAAATTTTTCGCACTTTTTTTGGCTCTAAAAAGTGTTGTAACAATAAAAATAATGATTGTAAAATTATGATTTTAGTTCAAGATCCAGAAAATTTAATTATCTTTAAAATAAAAAAAAATTCATATCGATATCTATAGTAGTTTTTGAGATATCTTGCCGCCCGTCTCAGAAAACATGGTTTCGAGAAATACGCGTTAAAAGTTTTAGTACAACATGTATACCGGGTGTTCCAGACCACCCGTCCACTATGTTTTACGCCCAAACTATAGAAGATAGAGTTTTATGATAAAAAATTTACTGTATATCGACCCTAAAGAATTTCAGGAAAATATTTTCAACCCCATAAAACTCCCCCTTGGGGGGTAGTTTGAGGGGTACATGTCCGTTTCTCAGCAAAATCAAATATAACGGTATATCCAAAAGTAGATAATTTTAAAGATCATAAAAAAGTAAGAAACTTTTGTGAAAAAAATTTTTTCATACATTCAATTGTTTAGAAAATATGGTGACTTGATCCTAAATTTTAGGGTTTTACTAAAATTGTTCTAGTTTCGTTAAATACTAATGAAATTTTATTTTTAAAATTTGCTTTGAAAGTAGAAATAATCATACATTCTAATGATGTATGATTATTTGAGATTTGGATAATTTAAAGTGTCATACGCGACATAACAAAAATTCAAAACTTCAATTGGGGATAATTCAAAATTTTTAAATGGAATGGTATATCAATTAGTACTTTATCTTAAAAAATATATTTAAATTAACAACTTTTGTTAAGAAAATTTAATTTTAAATTTTATTTAATAAGAAAAAAATTATAATTTTAAATTTTATTATCAAAAGTTGTTAATTTAAATATATTTTTTAAGATAAAGTACTAATTGATATACCATTCCATTTAAAAGTTTTGAATTATCCCCAATTGAAGTTTTGAATTTTCGTTATGTCGCGTATGACACTTTAAATTATCCAAATCTCAAATAATCATACATCATTAGAATGTTCGTTATTTCTACTTTCAAAACAAATTTTAAAAATAAAATTTCATTAGTATTTAACGAAACTAGAACAATTTTAGTAAAACCCTAAAATTTAGGATCAAGTCGCCATATTTTCTAAACAATTGAATGTATGAAAAAAATTTTTTCACAAAAGTTTCTTACTTTTTTATGATCTTTAAAATTATCTACTTTTGGATATACCTTTCCATTTGATTTTGCTGAGAAACGGGCATGTACCCCTCAAACTACCCCCCAAGGAGGAGTTTTAGGGGGTTGAAAACATTTTCCTGAAATTCTTTATGATCGATATATATAGTAAATTTTTTATCATAAAACTCTATCTTCAATAGTTTGGGTGTAAAACATAGTGTACGGGTGGTCTGGAACACCCGGTATATGTGTGTGTATGTGTGTATATATTGACTATAACTTTAAAAAAAAATTGAATTCGGCAAAACGGATTTCACGAGCGTATTCTATGAGACATTTGCCAACTTTTTAAGCAAAAAAAAAAAATCGATTTTTTGGTCGTGCTTGATGAGAACCTCCCCTTAAACAGTCAAAATTTTAATTTTTTCTTTGAAATATACATGTTCTTAGAAAAGACATAAACAAACATAATTTTTAGTTGAAAAGTGAAAAAAGTTCCAATTGTTTGTATTTTCACCAATGTTAAAGTAAACTATAATTTTGTAACAATTAAGAAATCAAAAACAATCAACTTTGCCACACTTTTAAGATACTTTTCCGGCGAGAAATATATATTTTTTTGACATGTTCTCGATTCTTTGAAGTGTTTATAAAAAGAATCTATAAGTAAAAACATTCAGAAAAATACTTCGAAAAAATGCATTTGCCCAGCTCTGCTACACTGTGCGCCGAGCTACTGAGACTACCTTGTCTTTACATACCTTGGCTCCCACCCTCATACAACTCAAATACTGGCTTGGTTATGAGGAAGAAACAGCTAGAAGGTACTTAATTTGCCTGGCTCTGGTCTATTTTACGATAAAATTAGTTTTAACCCTCTCATCATTAAATACAGCAATATAACAGTCGAGGAATAATCATTCAAAAATCGTTTTGAAGCTTGCAATATCTACTCTTTAATTTTTTCCAATTTTAAATTAAAGGAATGTATGGTATATTGGTCCACTCGCTAAATTGGACCAGGTACACAGAGAGAAAAATTACTGTGCTCTGCACTATAAACGATGTGCGAAAGTCGAATATGGTCATTTTTATACGGTAAAATAAGAAAAATTAAAATTCTTAATATAAAATGTAAAGGAAACAATATTATTTTTTTAAATACAGCCCAGTAAAATTTGTAAAACAGCACAGTAAAAAGTTCCAATCTCGACAAATTTGTATTTTTTAATTGTTTTTCTTAAAAAAATTACTATTTAAGTTGATGTAAAATCTTAGACGGTCGAATATATTTTACCATGCTGTCTATATAATTTTTTTAAAGCTATCTGGTAAAAGCAGAAAGAAAGAAAAAGATAGAAGATACCAATTATGTTGAGAACACAAAAACTAAAAAAGTAATATCTCATTAACTGTTAATCGTCGAGATGTATGTATGGTTTTATTTTGTTTGTAAAACGATTCTCTAAAAATCATACGCATCATGTCTAAATCTCAGATTTATGGTTTTCAAGATATTCTAATATAAAGTTAGGAAACAAAACAAATTTTACTATCAACACAAACAAAGAAGTAAAGGTCGGAGACGGTCGTGTATCTTCGATATTGTTCGACGGCGCAGCTAATTATAAGTTGACAGTTCTTTGAAATGTATATTTGTTGCAAAATTATTGTAATTGTGTAGTGTTTTCTATTTTAAAGATATTTTTCTGTTATCGTAATTTTAAAGTATTATATTTGAATTTATATTCAAGTGTTTTTAGTGTTGTGAATAATATATAAGTTAAACTAAAATTATACACCTTAACCACAACAATTAACCATAGAACAATGTCACTCGACACGTGTTTCGACTTCACAGGAAGTCCTCATCAGGAGCCTAACAGTTCCAGACTGATACAGTCTTGGTCAGACCTAATATTTATACTAAAAGGGCTTATCTCGCTTCAATGATTCTGACCAATCAACTGCAAGGTCTAGAAGGACTGAAGCTGGGATAGGTCCGGTACCACTATTAAAAATCCTAGTCTTATCCCTCAAGATTTCTAAGCTTGCTGCTGCGTCTAATTGATTATTATTACTGCATGTTTTAATTAGTTTTAAATTACTTATACTTCTATTATGTCTGTAGTGTGATTTAATGTAGTCCTATGATGAGCTACGCTGGATTTATCAACCCAGTTGTATTTTAGGTGAGCCATGTGCTCTTTAAATCTAATGTTTATTGATCTCCTAGTTTGTCCTATGTATCTTTTGTTGCAATTTACGCAGTTTATTTTATAAATACCCGATTTTTCATTTAATTCTAGGTAACCCCAAAGATAAAACAATTAGGTTATTGCGGGAGCAAGTTTAAATGAAACTACTCTGTACGAATGGTACAAGTCAAGTGTTCGTTTATTAACGTTCCTGACGTTAGTTACATTAGTGAGTAACATCAACATATAAAAAACCCTATACATAACACTCTGGTGCTAATTTGTTGTTACTCACTTGTTTATTTATACATAAATTAATACATATTAATGTCATTAAGGAGAATATTTGACGGGTGGTTTAATAATACGTTTTGAAGGAATTCTCAATTTTACTTGATCCTTTGCTAATAGCTCATTATTAAAATTAGGATTTATCTCCTCAGTAACATTGTCAGAATTAACGATTATTTTATTTTCAATTTCATTTACATTATCTTTTTGATTAATATTATTATTGTTTTTATTAACATCAATAGAATCTTGTTCACTCTCCTCTAATGGAGTGAATGAACGTCTTTTAACTGGACGTAATTGTTGAGCGTGTTTATGTTGTAAGCCTCTTGGTGTATCCACGATAAAAGTACTACTACTAGCCTGTTCTTTTACAGTACCAGGAGTCCACTTTCTTTCATTTCCATAATTCTCATTAACATATACCTTATCTCCCTCCTCTATTTCTACTGGTCTGCCTTTTTTATTAATAATTTGAGATATTTGATTATTTTCAACAATAATAGAAGTTTCAGGTCTAACTAGATCTAACTTAGTACGCAACCTTCTGCCTAAAAATAATTTAGATGGTGTTTCACCGGTTGTGCTATGAACTGAATTTCTGTACATTATTAAAAATTTATTAATGGCTAAGTTAAAATTTTCATTCTAAAATACTGCTTTCTTTAATACAGCTTTGAAAAACTTTACTGATGCCTCAGCTTGACCATTAGAACTAGGGAAGTACGTTGGCGAAAATAGTTGCCTGACTCCATTGTTTTTCAAAAATACTTGAAAAGCACTGGAGTTGAAAGGTAATCCATTATCACTACAAAATTGTGCTGGTATACCCCAACGAGCAAATAAACTTCTTAATATATTTATTACACCTTCTGCATTGGTACTCTTAACTTCAAATATTTCTGGCCATTTAGAATGTGCATCGTATATGTCGGAGCGTGTAATATTATTACATAAGATGGTGGCATCGCCACGTCTCACGCACTGTCACTAATCTGCTCTCCTTTCGTCGTTTATCAATAAAACAAACACAAATAAACAATATTGTCCTTTTATCAACATCAATCACTAAGTTACAATTACAAAATCACACATTGCCTTTTCATTAACTTCACAAGATCTTTAAATTATAGAAAATAACACTAATCGAATGTTTTTATAACAATTATAAATACACAGAATATTATGTGACTGCCAAACACTGTAACTGCAGTTCAGGTGTGACATAACACGTTTCAAGTGTGTCGTAACACGTTTAAAGACACGATAACGTAGGTCGATTGCCAAACCAGAACTGATTAACTGCCGTCTCTCCAAATTGACGGTCTCTTCTCTGCCCCTTCCAATCGACCTCCCACTTAGCGTGTCTCCTGATCTGCTGACTGGTTATTGGTGCTGACTTCTGATTGGTCTGCGTCATTTCCATGTATTTAGCGCCAATTTGAACTAAATAATTTCCGCGCGCCGACATATATCATTAAGAATATACGACCTTTGAATGGACCTAGAAAATCAGCATGAATACGCCACCAGTTTTGCTTAGGCCACAACCAAGGTGAAATAATTTTGTTGCTTGGTTGTGCACTAACACAATTACATGCCTGGCAGTTACTAACTAAATCCTCAATATGTTTATCAATTTCAGGCCACCAAATGTAAGATCTGGCTAAACTTTTCATTTTTACCATGCCAAGATGTCCTTCGTGTAATAAGGTTAACAATTGTTTACGTAATTTTTGTGGTACAATTATCTTATATCCCCACATTAAACAACCATGATCTATGGATATTTCATGTCTTTTATTGTAATATTTATTTAAATTGGTATCATTAATTTGACTTGGCCAACCGTACATTGTATACCTCAATACTTTATTTAATAAAGGGAAACGTTCTGTAGCAATTTTGATAGATTTTGCATTAATTAATGGAAGTTCGTTTTTTATCGAACTTACGTATCCAAATTGTTCACTTTCTTCATTGGAAGAAGTTATATTTAATGGTAACCGCGATAACAGATCTGCACTAAAATTTTGATTAGTTTTAATGTACTTTATATCAAAATTATAGTTGATTAATTCTATTGCATATCTTTGCAAGCGATTGGCTGCCACTTGTGGTATACCTTTTTTTGAGCCAAAAATGGAAATTAAAAGCTTAGCATCTGTTAATAATAAAGTGTAATGTCATCCAAGATCTATAAGTATACCAAATTTTAGCTAAATAGTTTTAACGGGAAGTAGGTGAAATTAGCTTTACAAATTTTAATAAGACTTAATACGTGAATTTTTCAACAATACTAATTTCAAAATATACCGTTAATTTTTCGACCGTTTAATTGTTGAGTCTTGATTAGACCTAAAACAGATTTTCAAGTAAACATGCTTATAGTAGCACCAAAAATAATAAATATCTTGGCGTAGTATATTTTTAGGAAGTTTCTTTAATTTTTAACCAATCAGAAATAAAAAATTAATCGGATATTATATATATTTTTAAATTATATTTGAACAATCGGAAAATGGAATTATCAGATAAAATTTAAAAATATGTTTCAGCAAGACCCGCTTTTTGATTTGGTATAATATATTAAATTAAAATATAAACTTGAATACGGTGAATATTATGACATAAAAATGCATTTATTTAATTATTATTTCCTTTTTTAAATTGGCCGGAAAGCAAGTAGAAGTCTTTTCATCAAATAAAAGAAATTAGCAATGTAATTATTACCTAATGTCCACTTTTTTAATTCAATGTTTAAAAAGAAAAATATTTAAATGTCTTCCATAATAATATATATAAATATCAGACTTCTACACATTGCGATTTTTTCTTATTGTTTTTCACTACTACACCTAATTTTCTGCTCATTTCGTGTTATAAAGTTTATACACGATACCATAATAATAATAGTTATATTAATTTATTTCAACTATACTGCCACTGTATGTTTTAATTTATTACATCTACTGTTAAGTCTATTAACATAAATTTTACAAAATTATTTTTATGCATCAAAAAAATATTATTATTATTTTCATTTGACATGATTCTATTATATCATTATGTATTAAATGATAGAAATCTGATAACAAATGTTTTATTTTAAATTGTATATCTTATACATACTTAATCTATATAATATCTGCATAATAAAACATACTATTTAATTATTAATGATTATTTTATTACACCCCTATTTATTCTATTCCTATTATACGCACTTATTAATTTTCAGATATTAATATCCTGAAAACGGGCCACTATATCGAAAAAAGGTTTGTCTAAATTACAGATAATAATATTCTCTACAACATTTTATGTCACACTAATCAGAGCAATAAATAAAACGTCTATAAATAATTTAAGGGGAGGTTCTCATCTAGCGACCCAAAAATTACGTGATTTTCGCGATTTTTTTTCTTATGGAAGGAAGTAAATAAAGTAGTCAAGTTTTTTGGTACTTATTAAGTATGTTATTAACTACTTTTACAAATTTTTATGAACAAAAATACCGAATAGTTTATTAGTTATATGCATTCAAAGATAGTCATCGAAAAAAAAGACACCTCCACGGGCGGCAAGGTAACGCATCCAATTTTTGTCTGAAATCAAAAAATCAAAGTTTGTTATAAAATAGAAGACATTTGCTGGATCTTGCACTAAAATCACTAAGAAAAGTTAAAAATCAACAAAATGGCGGACTTGCAAAAAAAAAAAAAAATTTTTCGCACTTTTTTTGGCTCTAAAAAGTGTTGTAACAATAAAAATAATGATTGTAAAATTATGATTTTAGTTCAAGATCCAGAAAATTTAATTATCTTTAAAATAAAAAAAAATTCATATCGATATCTATAGTAGTTTTTGAGATATCTTGCCGCCCGTCTCAGAAAACATGGTTTCGAGAAATACGCGTTAAAAGTTTTAGTACAACATGTATACCGGGTGTTCCAGACCACCCGTCCACTATGTTTTACGCCCAAACTATAGAAGATAGAGTTTTATGATAAAAAATTTACTGTATATCGACCCTAAAGAATTTCAGGAAAATATTTTCAACCCCATAAAACTCCCCCTTGGGGGGTAGTTTGAGGGGTACATGTCCGTTTCTCAGCAAAATCAAATATAACGGTATATCCAAAAGTAGATAATTTTAAAGATCATAAAAAAGTAAGAAACTTTTGTGAAAAAAATTTTTTCATACATTCAATTGTTTAGAAAATATGGTGACTTGATCCTAAATTTTAGGGTTTTACTAAAATTGTTCTAGTTTCGTTAAATACTAATGAAATTTTATTTTTAAAATTTGCTTTGAAAGTAGAAATAATCATACATTCTAATGATGTATGATTATTTGAGATTTGGATAATTTAAAGTGTCATACGCGACATAACAAAAATTCAAAACTTCAATTGGGGATAATTCAAAATTTTTAAATGGAATGGTATATCAATTAGTACTTTATCTTAAAAAATATATTTAAATTAACAACTTTTGTTAAGAAAATTTAATTTTAAATTTTATTTAATAAGAAAAAAATTATAATTTTAAATTTTATTATCAAAAGTTGTTAATTTAAATATATTTTTTAAGATAAAGTACTAATTGATATACCATTCCATTTAAAAGTTTTGAATTATCCCCAATTGAAGTTTTGAATTTTCGTTATGTCGCGTATGACACTTTAAATTATCCAAATCTCAAATAATCATACATCATTAGAATGTTCGTTATTTCTACTTTCAAAACAAATTTTAAAAATAAAATTTCATTAGTATTTAACGAAACTAGAACAATTTTAGTAAAACCCTAAAATTTAGGATCAAGTCGCCATATTTTCTAAACAATTGAATGTATGAAAAAAATTTTTTCACAAAAGTTTCTTACTTTTTTATGATCTTTAAAATTATCTACTTTTGGATATACCTTTCCATTTGATTTTGCTGAGAAACGGGCATGTACCCCTCAAACTACCCCCCAAGGAGGAGTTTTAGGGGGTTGAAAACATTTTCCTGAAATTCTTTATGATCGATATATATAGTAAATTTTTTATCATAAAACTCTATCTTCAATAGTTTGGGTGTAAAACATAGTGTACGGGTGGTCTGGAACACCCGGTATATGTGTGTGTATGTGTGTATATATTGACTATAACTTTAAAAAAAAATTGAATTCGGCAAAACGGATTTCACGAGCGTATTCTATGAGACATTTGCCAACTTTTTAAGCAAAAAAAAAAAATCGATTTTTTGGTCGTGCTTGATGAGAACCTCCCCTTAAACAGTCAAAATTTTAATTTTTTCTTTGAAATATACATGTTCTTAGAAAAGACATAAACAAACATAATTTTTAGTTGAAAAGTGAAAAAAGTTCCAATTGTTTGTATTTTCACCAATGTTAAAGTAAACTATAATTTTGTAACAATTAAGAAATCAAAAACAATCAACTTTGCCACACTTTTAAGATACTTTTCCGGCGAGAAATATATATTTTTTTGACATGTTCTCGATTCTTTGAAGTGTTTATAAAAAGAATCTATAAGTAAAAACATTCAGAAAAATACTTCGAAAAAATGCATTTGCCCAGCTCTGCTACACTGTGCGCCGAGCTACTGAGACTACCTTGTCTTTACATACCTTGGCTCCCACCCTCATACAACTCAAATACTGGCTTGGTTATGAGGAAGAAACAGCTAGAAGGTACTTAATTTGCCTGGCTCTGGTCTATTTTACGATAAAATTAGTTTTAACCCTCTCATCATTAAATACAGCAATATAACAGTCGAGGAATAATCATTCAAAAATCGTTTTGAAGCTTGCAATATCTACTCTTTAATTTTTTCCAATTTTAAATTAAAGGAATGTATGGTATATTGGTCCACTCGCTAAATTGGACCAGGTACACAGAGAGAAAAATTACTGTGCTCTGCACTATAAACGATGTGCGAAAGTCGAATATGGTCATTTTTATACGGTAAAATAAGAAAAATTAAAATTCTTAATATAAAATGTAAAGGAAACAATATTATTTTTTTAAATACAGCCCAGTAAAATTTGTAAAACAGCACAGTAAAAAGTTCCAATCTCGACAAATTTGTATTTTTTAATTGTTTTTCTTAAAAAAATTACTATTTAAGTTGATGTAAAATCTTAGACGGTCGAATATATTTTACCATGCTGTCTATATAATTTTTTTAAAGCTATCTGGTAAAAGCAGAAAGAAAGAAAAAGATAGAAGATACCAATTATGTTGAGAACACAAAAACTAAAAAAGTAATATCTCATTAACTGTTAATCGTCGAGATGTATGTATGGTTTTATTTTGTTTGTAAAACGATTCTCTAAAAATCATACGCATCATGTCTAAATCTCAGATTTATGGTTTTCAAGATATTCTAATATAAAGTTAGGAAACAAAACAAATTTTACTATCAACACAAACAAAGAAGTAAAGGTCGGAGACGGTCGTGTATCTTCGATATTGTTCGACGGCGCAGCTAATTATAAGTTGACAGTTCTTTGAAATGTATATTTGTTGCAAAATTATTGTAATTGTGTAGTGTTTTCTATTTTAAAGATATTTTTCTGTTATCGTAATTTTAAAGTATTATATTTGAATTTATATTCAAGTGTTTTTAGTGTTGTGAATAATATATAAGTTAAACTAAAATTATACACCTTAACCACAACAATTAACCATAGAACAATGTCACTCGACACGTGTTTCGACTTCACAGGAAGTCCTCATCAGGAGCCTAACAGTTCCAGACTGATACAGTCTTGGTCAGACCTAATATTTATACTAAAAGGGCTTATCTCGCTTCAATGATTCTGACCAATCAACTGCAAGGTCTAGAAGGACTGAAGCTGGGATAGGTCCGGTACCACTATTAAAAATCCTAGTCTTATCCCTCAAGATTTCTAAGCTTGCTGCTGCGTCTAATTGATTATTATTACTGCATGTTTTAATTAGTTTTAAATTACTTATACTTCTATTATGTCTGTAGTGTGATTTAATGTAGTCCTATGATGAGCTACGCTGGATTTATCAACCCAGTTGTATTTTAGGTGAGCCATGTGCTCTTTAAATCTAATGTTTATTGATCTCCTAGTTTGTCCTATGTATCTTTTGTTGCAATTTACGCAGTTTATTTTATAAATACCCGATTTTTCATTTAATTCTAGGTAACCCCAAAGATAAAACAATTAGGTTATTGCGGGAGCAAGTTTAAATGAAACTACTCTGTACGAATGGTACAAGTCAAGTGTTCGTTTATTAACGTTCCTGACGTTAGTTACATTAGTGAGTAACATCAACATATAAAAAACCCTATACATAACACTCTGGTGCTAATTTGTTGTTACTCACTTGTTTATTTATACATAAATTAATACATATTAATGTCATTAAGGAGAATATTTGACGGGTGGTTTAATAATACGTTTTGAAGGAATTCTCAATTTTACTTGATCCTTTGCTAATAGCTCATTATTAAAATTAGGATTTATCTCCTCAGTAACATTGTCAGAATTAACGATTATTTTATTTTCAATTTCATTTACATTATCTTTTTGATTAATATTATTATTGTTTTTATTAACATCAATAGAATCTTGTTCACTCTCCTCTAATGGAGTGAATGAACGTCTTTTAACTGGACGTAATTGTTGAGCGTGTTTATGTTGTAAGCCTCTTGGTGTATCCACGATAAAAGTACTACTACTAGCCTGTTCTTTTACAGTACCAGGAGTCCACTTTCTTTCATTTCCATAATTCTCATTAACATATACCTTATCTCCCTCCTCTATTTCTACTGGTCTGCCTTTTTTATTAATAATTTGAGATATTTGATTATTTTCAACAATAATAGAAGTTTCAGGTCTAACTAGATCTAACTTAGTACGCAACCTTCTGCCTAAAAATAATTTAGATGGTGTTTCACCGGTTGTGCTATGAACTGAATTTCTGTACATTATTAAAAATTTATTAATGGCTAAGTTAAAATTTTCATTCTAAAATACTGCTTTCTTTAATACAGCTTTGAAAAACTTTACTGATGCCTCAGCTTGACCATTAGAACTAGGGAAGTACGTTGGCGAAAATAGTTGCCTGACTCCATTGTTTTTCAAAAATACTTGAAAAGCACTGGAGTTGAAAGGTAATCCATTATCACTACAAAATTGTGCTGGTATACCCCAACGAGCAAATAAACTTCTTAATATATTTATTACACCTTCTGCATTGGTACTCTTAACTTCAAATATTTCTGGCCATTTAGAATGTGCATCGTATATGTCGGAGCGTGTAATATTATTACATAAGATGGTGGCATCGCCACGTCTCACGCACTGTCACTAATCTGCTCTCCTTTCGTCGTTTATCAATAAAACAAACACAAATAAACAATATTGTCCTTTTATCAACATCAATCACTAAGTTACAATTACAAAATCACACATTGCCTTTTCATTAACTTCACAAGATCTTTAAATTATAGAAAATAACACTAATCGAATGTTTTTATAACAATTATAAATACACAGAATATTATGTGACTGCCAAACACTGTAACTGCAGTTCAGGTGTGACATAACACGTTTCAAGTGTGTCGTAACACGTTTAAAGACACGATAACGTAGGTCGATTGCCAAACCAGAACTGATTAACTGCCGTCTCTCCAAATTGACGGTCTCTTCTCTGCCCCTTCCAATCGACCTCCCACTTAGCGTGTCTCCTGATCTGCTGACTGGTTATTGGTGCTGACTTCTGATTGGTCTGCGTCATTTCCATGTATTTAGCGCCAATTTGAACTAAATAATTTCCGCGCGCCGACATATATCATTAAGAATATACGACCTTTGAATGGACCTAGAAAATCAGCATGAATACGCCACCAGTTTTGCTTAGGCCACAACCAAGGTGAAATAATTTTGTTGCTTGGTTGTGCACTAACACAATTACATGCCTGGCAGTTACTAACTAAATCCTCAATATGTTTATCAATTTCAGGCCACCAAATGTAAGATCTGGCTAAACTTTTCATTTTTACCATGCCAAGATGTCCTTCGTGTAATAAGGTTAACAATTGTTTACGTAATTTTTGTGGTACAATTATCTTATATCCCCACATTAAACAACCATGATCTATGGATATTTCATGTCTTTTATTGTAATATTTATTTAAATTGGTATCATTAATTTGACTTGGCCAACCGTACATTGTATACCTCAATACTTTATTTAATAAAGGGAAACGTTCTGTAGCAATTTTGATAGATTTTGCATTAATTAATGGAAGTTCGTTTTTTATCGAACTTACGTATCCAAATTGTTCACTTTCTTCATTGGAAGAAGTTATATTTAATGGTAACCGCGATAACAGATCTGCACTAAAATTTTGATTAGTTTTAATGTACTTTATATCAAAATTATAGTTGATTAATTCTATTGCATATCTTTGCAAGCGATTGGCTGCCACTTGTGGTATACCTTTTTTTGAGCCAAAAATGGAAATTAAAAGCTTAGCATCTGTTAATAATAAAGTGTAATGTCATCCAAGATCTATAAGTATACCAAATTTTAGCTAAATAGTTTTAACGGGAAGTAGGTGAAATTAGCTTTACAAATTTTAATAAGACTTAATACGTGAATTTTTCAACAATACTAATTTCAAAATATACCGTTAATTTTTCGACCGTTTAATTGTTGAGTCTTGATTAGACCTAAAACAGATTTTCAAGTAAACATGCTTATAGTAGCACCAAAAATAATAAATATCTTGGCGTAGTATATTTTTAGGAAGTTTCTTTAATTTTTAACCAATCAGAAATAAAAAATTAATCGGATATTATATATATTTTTAAATTATATTTGAACAATCGGAAAATGGAATTATCAGATAAAATTTAAAAATATGTTTCAGCAAGACCCGCTTTTTGATTTGGTATAATATATTAAATTAAAATATAAACTTGAATACGGTGAATATTATGACATAAAAATGCATTTATTTAATTATTATTTCCTTTTTTAAATTGGCCGGAAAGCAAGTAGAAGTCTTTTCATCAAATAAAAGAAATTAGCAATGTAATTATTACCTAATGTCCACTTTTTTAATTCAATGTTTAAAAAGAAAAATATTTAAATGTCTTCCATAATAATATATATAAATATCAGACTTCTACACATTGCGATTTTTTCTTATTGTTTTTCACTACTACACCTAATTTTCTGCTCATTTCGTGTTATAAAGTTTATACACGATACCATAATAATAATAGTTATATTAATTTATTTCAACTATACTGCCACTGTATGTTTTAATTTATTACATCTACTGTTAAGTCTATTAACATAAATTTTACAAAATTATTTTTATGCATCAAAAAAATATTATTATTATTTTCATTTGACATGATTCTATTATATCATTATGTATTAAATGATAGAAATCTGATAACAAATGTTTTATTTTAAATTGTATATCTTATACATACTTAATCTATATAATATCTGCATAATAAAACATACTATTTAATTATTAATGATTATTTTATTACACCCCTATTTATTCTATTCCTATTATACGCACTTATTAATTTTCAGATATTAATATCCTGAAAACGGGCCACTATATCGAAAAAAGGTTTGTCTAAATTACAGATAATAATATTCTCTACAACATTTTATGTCACACTAATCAGAGCAATAAATAAAACGTCTATAAATAATTTAAGGGGAGGTTCTCATCTAGCGACCCAAAAATTACGTGATTTTCGCGATTTTTTTTCTTATGGAAGGAAGTAAATAAAGTAGTCAAGTTTTTTGGTACTTATTAAGTATGTTATTAACTACTTTTACAAATTTTTATGAACAAAAATACCGAATAGTTTATTAGTTATATGCATTCAAAGATAGTCATCGAAAAAAAAGACACCTCCACGGGCGGCAAGGTAACGCATCCAATTTTTGTCTGAAATCAAAAAATCAAAGTTTGTTATAAAATAGAAGACATTTGCTGGATCTTGCACTAAAATCACTAAGAAAAGTTAAAAATCAACAAAATGGCGGACTTGCAAAAAAAAAAAAAAATTTTTCGCACTTTTTTTGGCTCTAAAAAGTGTTGTAACAATAAAAATAATGATTGTAAAATTATGATTTTAGTTCAAGATCCAGAAAATTTAATTATCTTTAAAATAAAAAAAAATTCATATCGATATCTATAGTAGTTTTTGAGATATCTTGCCGCCCGTCTCAGAAAACATGGTTTCGAGAAATACGCGTTAAAAGTTTTAGTACAACATGTATACCGGGTGTTCCAGACCACCCGTCCACTATGTTTTACGCCCAAACTATAGAAGATAGAGTTTTATGATAAAAAATTTACTGTATATCGACCCTAAAGAATTTCAGGAAAATATTTTCAACCCCATAAAACTCCCCCTTGGGGGGTAGTTTGAGGGGTACATGTCCGTTTCTCAGCAAAATCAAATATAACGGTATATCCAAAAGTAGATAATTTTAAAGATCATAAAAAAGTAAGAAACTTTTGTGAAAAAAATTTTTTCATACATTCAATTGTTTAGAAAATATGGTGACTTGATCCTAAATTTTAGGGTTTTACTAAAATTGTTCTAGTTTCGTTAAATACTAATGAAATTTTATTTTTAAAATTTGCTTTGAAAGTAGAAATAATCATACATTCTAATGATGTATGATTATTTGAGATTTGGATAATTTAAAGTGTCATACGCGACATAACAAAAATTCAAAACTTCAATTGGGGATAATTCAAAATTTTTAAATGGAATGGTATATCAATTAGTACTTTATCTTAAAAAATATATTTAAATTAACAACTTTTGTTAAGAAAATTTAATTTTAAATTTTATTTAATAAGAAAAAAATTATAATTTTAAATTTTATTATCAAAAGTTGTTAATTTAAATATATTTTTTAAGATAAAGTACTAATTGATATACCATTCCATTTAAAAGTTTTGAATTATCCCCAATTGAAGTTTTGAATTTTCGTTATGTCGCGTATGACACTTTAAATTATCCAAATCTCAAATACTCATACATCATTAGAATGTTCGTTATTTCTACTTTCAAAACAAATTTTAAAAATAAAATTTCATTAGTATTTAACGAAACTAGAACAATTTTAGTAAAACCCTAAAATTTAGGATCAAGTCGCCATATTTTCTAAACAATTGAATGTATGAAAAAAATTTTTTCACAAAAGTTTCTTACTTTTTTATGATCTTTAAAATTATCTACTTTTGGATATACCTTTCCATTTGATTTTGCTGAGAAACGGGCATGTACCCCTCAAACTACCCCCCAAGGAGGAGTTTTAGGGGGTTGAAAACATTTTCCTGAAATTCTTTATGATCGATATATATAGTAAATTTTTTATCATAAAACTCTATCTTCAATAGTTTGGGTGTAAAACATAGTGTACGGGTGGTCTGGAACACCCGGTATATGTGTGTGTATGTGTGTATATATTGACTATAACTTTAAAAAAAAAATTGAATTCGGCAAAACGGATTTCACGAGCGTATTCTATGAGACATTTGCCAACTTTTTAAGCAAAAAAAAAAAATCGATTTTTTGGTCGTGCTTGATGAGAACCTCCCCTTAAACAGTCAAAATTTTAATTTTTTCTTTGAAATATACATGTTCTTAGAAAAGACATAAACAAACATAATTTTTAGTTGAAAAGTGAAAAAAGTTCCAATTGTTTGTATTTTCACCAATGTTAAAGTAAACTATAATTTTGTAACAATTAAGAAATCAAAAACAATCAACTTTGCCACACTTTTAAGATACTTTTCCGGCGAGAAATATATATTTTTTTGACATGTTCTCGATTCTTTGAAGTGTTTATAAAAA
Source organism: Sialis fuliginosa (assembly GCA_961205875.1). Taxonomy (NCBI): domain Eukaryota; kingdom Metazoa; phylum Arthropoda; class Insecta; order Megaloptera; family Sialidae; genus Sialis; species Sialis fuliginosa. Next base: position 3,240,065 of record OY540818.1, on the reverse strand, counting down.
GAATCTATAAGTAAAAACATTCAGAAAAATACTTCGAAAAAATGCATTTGCCCAGCTCTGCTACACTGTGCGCCGAGCTACTGAGACTACCTTGTCTTTACATACCTTGGCTCCCACCCTCATACAACTCAAATACTGGCTTGGTTATGAGGAAGAAACAGCTAGAAGGTACTTAATTTGCCTGGCTCTGGTCTATTTTACGATAAAATTAGTTTTAACCCTCTCATCATTAAATACAGCAATATAACAGTCGAGGAATAATCATTCAAAAATCGTTTTGAAGCTTGCAATATCTACTCTTTAATTTTTTCCAATTTTAAATTAAAGGAATGTATGGTATATTGGTCCACTCGCTAAATTGGACCAGGTACACAGAGAGAAAAATTACTGTGCTCTGCACTATAAACGATGTGCGAAAGTCGAATATGGTCATTTTTATACGGTAAAATAAGAAAAATTAAAATTCTTAATATAAAATGTAAAGGAAACAATATTATTTTTTTAAATACAGCCCAGTAAAATTTGTAAAACAGCACAGTAAAAAGTTCCAATCTCGACAAATTTGTATTTTTTAATTGTTTTTCTTAAAAAAATTACTATTTAAGTTGATGTAAAATCTTAGACGGTCGAATATATTTTACCATGCTGTCTATATAATTTTTTTAAAGCTATCTGGTAAAAGCAGAAAGAAAGAAAAAGATAGAAGATACCAATTATGTTGAGAACACAAAAACTAAAAAAGTAATATCTCATTAACTGTTAATCGTCGAGATGTATGTATGGTTTTATTTTGTTTGTAAAACGATTCTCTAAAAATCATACGCATCATGTCTAAATCTCAGATTTATGGTTTTCAAGATATTCTAATATAAAGTTAGGAAACAAAACAAATTTTACTATCAACACAAACAAAGAAGTAAAGGTCGGAGACGGTCGTGTATCTTCGATATTGTTCGACGGCGCAGCTAATTATAAGTTGACAGTTCTTTGAAATGTATATTTGTTGCAAAATTATTGTAATTGTGTAGTGTTTTCTATTTTAAAGATATTTTTCTGTTATCGTAATTTTAAAGTATTATATTTGAATTTATATTCAAGTGTTTTTAGTGTTGTGAATAATATATAAGTTAAACTAAAATTATACACCTTAACCACAACAATTAACCATAGAACAATGTCACTCGACACGTGTTTCGACTTCACAGGAAGTCCTCATCAGGAGCCTAACAGTTCCAGACTGATACAGTCTTGGTCAGACCTAATATTTATACTAAAAGGGCTTATCTCGCTTCAATGATTCTGACCAATCAACTGCAAGGTCTAGAAGGACTGAAGCTGGGATAGGTCCGGTACCACTATTAAAAATCCTAGTCTTATCCCTCAAGATTTCTAAGCTTGCTGCTGCGTCTAATTGATTATTATTACTGCATGTTTTAATTAGTTTTAAATTACTTATACTTCTATTATGTCTGTAGTGTGATTTAATGTAGTCCTATGATGAGCTACGCTGGATTTATCAACCCAGTTGTATTTTAGGTGAGCCATGTGCTCTTTAAATCTAATGTTTATTGATCTCCTAGTTTGTCCTATGTATCTTTTGTTGCAATTTACGCAGTTTATTTTATAAATACCCGATTTTTCATTTAATTCTAGGTAACCCCAAAGATAAAACAATTAGGTTATTGCGGGAGCAAGTTTAAATGAAACTACTCTGTACGAATGGTACAAGTCAAGTGTTCGTTTATTAACGTTCCTGACGTTAGTTACATTAGTGAGTAACATCAACATATAAAAAACCCTATACATAACACTCTGGTGCTAATTTGTTGTTACTCACTTGTTTATTTATACATAAATTAATACATATTAATGTCATTAAGGAGAATATTTGACGGGTGGTTTAATAATACGTTTTGAAGGAATTCTCAATTTTACTTGATCCTTTGCTAATAGCTCATTATTAAAATTAGGATTTATCTCCTCAGTAACATTGTCAGAATTAACGATTATTTTATTTTCAATTTCATTTACATTATCTTTTTGATTAATATTATTATTGTTTTTATTAACATCAATAGAATCTTGTTCACTCTCCTCTAATGGAGTGAATGAACGTCTTTTAACTGGACGTAATTGTTGAGCGTGTTTATGTTGTAAGCCTCTTGGTGTATCCACGATAAAAGTACTACTACTAGCCTGTTCTTTTACAGTACCAGGAGTCCACTTTCTTTCATTTCCATAATTCTCATTAACATATACCTTATCTCCCTCCTCTATTTCTACTGGTCTGCCTTTTTTATTAATAATTTGAGATATTTGATTATTTTCAACAATAATAGAAGTTTCAGGTCTAACTAGATCTAACTTAGTACGCAACCTTCTGCCTAAAAATAATTTAGATGGTGTTTCACCGGTTGTGCTATGAACTGAATTTCTGTACATTATTAAAAATTTATTAATGGCTAAGTTAAAATTTTCATTCTAAAATACTGCTTTCTTTAATACAGCTTTGAAAAACTTTACTGATGCCTCAGCTTGACCATTAGAACTAGGGAAGTACGTTGGCGAAAATAGTTGCCTGACTCCATTGTTTTTCAAAAATACTTGAAAAGCACTGGAGTTGAAAGGTAATCCATTATCACTACAAAATTGTGCTGGTATACCCCAACGAGCAAATAAACTTCTTAATATATTTATTACACCTTCTGCATTGGTACTCTTAACTTCAAATATTTCTGGCCATTTAGAATGTGCATCGTATATGTCGGAGCGTGTAATATTATTACATAAGATGGTGGCATCGCCACGTCTCACGCACTGTCACTAATCTGCTCTCCTTTCGTCGTTTATCAATAAAACAAACACAAATAAACAATATTGTCCTTTTATCAACATCAATCACTAAGTTACAATTACAAAATCACACATTGCCTTTTCATTAACTTCACAAGATCTTTAAATTATAGAAAATAACACTAATCGAATGTTTTTATAACAATTATAAATACACAGAATATTATGTGACTGCCAAACACTGTAACTGCAGTTCAGGTGTGACATAACACGTTTCAAGTGTGTCGTAACACGTTTAAAGACACGATAACGTAGGTCGATTGCCAAACCAGAACTGATTAACTGCCGTCTCTCCAAATTGACGGTCTCTTCTCTGCCCCTTCCAATCGACCTCCCACTTAGCGTGTCTCCTGATCTGCTGACTGGTTATTGGTGCTGACTTCTGATTGGTCTGCGTCATTTCCATGTATTTAGCGCCAATTTGAACTAAATAATTTCCGCGCGCCGACATATATCATTAAGAATATACGACCTTTGAATGGACCTAGAAAATCAGCATGAATACGCCACCAGTTTTGCTTAGGCCACAACCAAGGTGAAATAATTTTGTTGCTTGGTTGTGCACTAACACAATTACATGCCTGGCAGTTACTAACTAAATCCTCAATATGTTTATCAATTTCAGGCCACCAAATGTAAGATCTGGCTAAACTTTTCATTTTTACCATGCCAAGATGTCCTTCGTGTAATAAGGTTAACAATTGTTTACGTAATTTTTGTGGTACAATTATCTTATATCCCCACATTAAACAACCATGATCTATGGATATTTCATGTCTTTTATTGTAATATTTATTTAAATTGGTATCATTAATTTGACTTGGCCAACCGTACATTGTATACCTCAATACTTTATTTAATAAAGGGAAACGTTCTGTAGCAATTTTGATAGATTTTGCATTAATTAATGGAAGTTCGTTTTTTATCGAACTTACGTATCCAAATTGTTCACTTTCTTCATTGGAAGAAGTTATATTTAATGGTAACCGCGATAACAGATCTGCACTAAAATTTTGATTAGTTTTAATGTACTTTATATCAAAATTATAGTTGATTAATTCTATTGCATATCTTTGCAAGCGATTGGCTGCCACTTGTGGTATACCTTTTTTTGAGCCAAAAATGGAAATTAAAAGCTTAGCATCTGTTAATAATAAAGTGTAATGTCATCCAAGATCTATAAGTATACCAAATTTTAGCTAAATAGTTTTAACGGGAAGTAGGTGAAATTAGCTTTACAAATTTTAATAAGACTTAATACGTGAATTTTTCAACAATACTAATTTCAAAATATACCGTTAATTTTTCGACCGTTTAATTGTTGAGTCTTGATTAGACCTAAAACAGATTTTCAAGTAAACATGCTTATAGTAGCACCAAAAATAATAAATATCTTGGCGTAGTATATTTTTAGGAAGTTTCTTTAATTTTTAACCAATCAGAAATAAAAAATTAATCGGATATTATATATATTTTTAAATTATATTTGAACAATCGGAAAATGGAATTATCAGATAAAATTTAAAAATATGTTTCAGCAAGACCCGCTTTTTGATTTGGTATAATATATTAAATTAAAATATAAACTTGAATACGGTGAATATTATGACATAAAAATGCATTTATTTAATTATTATTTCCTTTTTTAAATTGGCCGGAAAGCAAGTAGAAGTCTTTTCATCAAATAAAAGAAATTAGCAATGTAATTATTACCTAATGTCCACTTTTTTAATTCAATGTTTAAAAAGAAAAATATTGAAATGTCTTCCATAATAATATATATAAATATCAGACTTCTACACATTGCGATTTTTTCTTATTGTTTTTCACTACTACACCTAATTTTCTGCTCATTTCGTGTTATAAAGTTTATACACGATACCATAATAATAATAGTTATATTAATTTATTTCAACTATACTGCCACTGTATGTTTTAATTTATTACATCTACTGTTAAGTCTATTAACATAAATTTTACAAAATTATTTTTATGCATCAAAAAAATATTATTATTATTTTCATTTGACATGATTCTATTATATCATTATGTATTAAATGATAGAAATCTGATAACAAATGTTTTATTTTAAATTGTATATCTTATACATACTTAATCTATATAATATCTGCATAATAAAACATACTATTTAATTATTAATGATTATTTTATTACACCCCTATTTATTCTATTCCTATTATACGCACTTATTAATTTTCAGATATTAATATCCTGAAAACGGGCCACTATATCGAAAAAAGGTTTGTCTAAATTACAGATAATAATATTCTCTACAACATTTTATGTCACACTAATCAGAGCAATAAATAAAACGTCTATAAATAATTTAAGGGGAGGTTCTCATCTAGCGACCCAAAAATTACGTGATTTTCGCGATTTTTTTTCTTATGGAAGGAAGTAAATAAAGTAGTCAAGTTTTTTGGTACTTATTAAGTATGTTATTAACTACTTTTACAAATTTTTATGAACAAAAATACCGAATAGTTTATTAGTTATATGCATTCAAAGATAGTCATCGAAAAAAAAGACACCTCCACGGGCGGCAAGGTAACGCATCCAATTTTTGTCTGAAATCAAAAAATCAAAGTTTGTTATAAAATAGAAGACATTTGCTGGATCTTGCACTAAAATCACTAAGAAAAGTTAAAAATCAACAAAATGGCGGACTTGCAAAAAAAAAAAAAAATTTTTCGCACTTTTTTTGGCTCTAAAAAGTGTTGTAACAATAAAAATAATGATTGTAAAATTATGATTTTAGTTCAAGATCCAGAAAATTTAATTATCTTTAAAATAAAAAAAAATTCATATCGATATCTATAGTAGTTTTTGAGATATCTTGCCGCCCGTCTCAGAAAACATGGTTTCGAGAAATACGCGTTAAAAGTTTTAGTACAACATGTATACCGGGTGTTCCAGACCACCCGTCCACTATGTTTTACGCCCAAACTATAGAAGATAGAGTTTTATGATAAAAAATTTACTGTATATCGACCCTAAAGAATTTCAGGAAAATATTTTCAACCCCATAAAACTCCCCCTTGGGGGGTAGTTTGAGGGGTACATGTCCGTTTCTCAGCAAAATCAAATATAACGGTATATCCAAAAGTAGATAATTTTAAAGATCATAAAAAAGTAAGAAACTTTTGTGAAAAAAATTTTTTCATACATTCAATTGTTTAGAAAATATGGTGACTTGATCCTAAATTTTAGGGTTTTACTAAAATTGTTCTAGTTTCGTTAAATACTAATGAAATTTTATTTTTAAAATTTGCTTTGAAAGTAGAAATAATCATACATTCTAATGATGTATGATTATTTGAGATTTGGATAATTTAAAGTGTCATACGCGACATAACAAAAATTCAAAACTTCAATTGGGGATAATTCAAAATTTTTAAATGGAATGGTATATCAATTAGTACTTTATCTTAAAAAATATATTTAAATTAACAACTTTTGTTAAGAAAATTTAATTTTAAATTTTATTTAATAAGAAAAAAATTATAATTTTAAATTTTATTATCAAAAGTTGTTAATTTAAATATATTTTTTAAGATAAAGTACTAATTGATATACCATTCCATTTAAAAGTTTTGAATTATCCCCAATTGAAGTTTTGAATTTTCGTTATGTCGCGTATGACACTTTAAATTATCCAAATCTCAAATACTCATACATCATTAGAATGTTCGTTATTTCTACTTTCAAAACAAATTTTAAAAATAAAATTTCATTAGTATTTAACGAAACTAGAACAATTTTAGTAAAACCCTAAAATTTAGGATCAAGTCGCCATATTTTCTAAACAATTGAATGTATGAAAAAAATTTTTTCACAAAAGTTTCTTACTTTTTTATGATCTTTAAAATTATCTACTTTTGGATATACCTTTCCATTTGATTTTGCTGAGAAACGGGCATGTACCCCTCAAACTACCCCCCAAGGAGGAGTTTTAGGGGGTTGAAAACATTTTCCTGAAATTCTTTATGATCGATATATATAGTAAATTTTTTATCATAAAACTCTATCTTCAATAGTTTGGGTGTAAAACATAGTGTACGGGTGGTCTGGAACACCCGGTATATGTGTGTGTATGTGTGTATATATTGACTATAACTTTAAAAAAAAAATTGAATTCGGCAAAACGGATTTCACGAGCGTATTCTATGAGACATTTGCCAACTTTTTAAGCAAAAAAAAAAAATCGATTTTTTGGTCGTGCTTGATGAGAACCTCCCCTTAAACAGTCAAAATTTTAATTTTTTCTTTGAAATATACATGTTCTTAGAAAAGACATAAACAAACATAATTTTTAGTTGAAAAGTGAAAAAAGTTCCAATTGTTTGTATTTTCACCAATGTTAAAGTAAACTATAATTTTGTAACAATTAAGAAATCAAAAACAATCAACTTTGCCACACTTTTAAGATACTTTTCCGGCGAGAAATATATATTTTTTTGACATGTTCTCGATTCTTTGAAGTGTTTATAAAAAGAATCTATAAGTAAAAACATTCAGAAAAATACTTCGAAAAAATGCATTTGCCCAGCTCTGCTACACTGTGCGCCGAGCTACTGAGACTACCTTGTCTTTACATACCTTGGCTCCCACCCTCATACAACTCAAATACTGGCTTGGTTATGAGGAAGAAACAGCTAGAAGGTACTTAATTTGCCTGGCTCTGGTCTATTTTACGATAAAATTAGTTTTAACCCTCTCATCATTAAATACAGCAATATAACAGTCGAGGAATAATCATTCAAAAATCGTTTTGAAGCTTGCAATATCTACTCTTTAATTTTTTCCAATTTTAAATTAAAGGAATGTATGGTATATTGGTCCACTCGCTAAATTGGACCAGGTACACAGAGAGAAAAATTACTGTGCTCTGCACTATAAACGATGTGCGAAAGTCGAATATGGTCATTTTTATACGGTAAAATAAGAAAAATTAAAATTCTTAATATAAAATGTAAAGGAAACAATATTATTTTTTTAAATACAGCCCAGTAAAATTTGTAAAACAGCACAGTAAAAAGTTCCAATCTCGACAAATTTGTATTTTTTAATTGTTTTTCTTAAAAAAATTACTATTTAAGTTGATGTAAAATCTTAGACGGTCGAATATATTTTACCATGCTGTCTATATAATTTTTTTAAAGCTATCTGGTAAAAGCAGAAAGAAAGAAAAAGATAGAAGATACCAATTATGTTGAGAACACAAAAACTAAAAAAGTAATATCTCATTAACTGTTAATCGTCGAGATGTATGTATGGTTTTATTTTGTTTGTAAAACGATTCTCTAAAAATCATACGCATCATGTCTAAATCTCAGATTTATGGTTTTCAAGATATTCTAATATAAAGTTAGGAAACAAAACAAATTTTACTATCAACACAAACAAAGAAGTAAAGGTCGGAGACGGTCGTGTATCTTCGATATTGTTCGACGGCGCAGCTAATTATAAGTTGACAGTTCTTTGAAATGTATATTTGTTGCAAAATTATTGTAATTGTGTAGTGTTTTCTATTTTAAAGATATTTTTCTGTTATCGTAATTTTAAAGTATTATATTTGAATTTATATTCAAGTGTTTTTAGTGTTGTGAATAATATATAAGTTAAACTAAAATTATACACCTTAACCACAACAATTAACCATAGAACAATGTCACTCGACACGTGTTTCGACTTCACAGGAAGTCCTCATCAGGAGCCTAACAGTTCCAGACTGATACAGTCTTGGTCAGACCTAATATTTATACTAAAAGGGCTTATCTCGCTTCAATGATTCTGACCAATCAACTGCAAGGTCTAGAAGGACTGAAGCTGGGATAGGTCCGGTACCACTATTAAAAATCCTAGTCTTATCCCTCAAGATTTCTAAGCTTGCTGCTGCGTCTAATTGATTATTATTACTGCATGTTTTAATTAGTTTTAAATTACTTATACTTCTATTATGTCTGTAGTGTGATTTAATGTAGTCCTATGATGAGCTACGCTGGATTTATCAACCCAGTTGTATTTTAGGTGAGCCATGTGCTCTTTAAATCTAATGTTTATTGATCTCCTAGTTTGTCCTATGTATCTTTTGTTGCAATTTACGCAGTTTATTTTATAAATACCCGATTTTTCATTTAATTCTAGGTAACCCCAAAGATAAAACAATTAGGTTATTGCGGGAGCAAGTTTAAATGAAACTACTCTGTACGAATGGTACAAGTCAAGTGTTCGTTTATTAACGTTCCTGACGTTAGTTACATTAGTGAGTAACATCAACATATAAAAAACCCTATACATAACACTCTGGTGCTAATTTGTTGTTACTCACTTGTTTATTTATATATAAATTAATACATATTAATGTCATTAAGGAGAATATTTGACGGGTGGTTTAATAATACGTTTTGAAGGAATTCTCAATTTTACTTGATCCTTTGCTAATAGCTCATTATTAAAATTAGGATTTATCTCCTCAGTAACATTGTCAGAATTAACGATTATTTTATTTTCAATTTCATTTACATTATCTTTTTGATTAATATTATTATTGTTTTTATTAACATCAATAGAATCTTGTTCACTCTCCTCTAATGGAGTGAATGAACGTCTTTTAACTGGACGTAATTGTTGAGCGTGTTTATGTTGTAAGCCTCTTGGTGTATCCACGATAAAAGTACTACTACTAGCCTGTTCTTTTACAGTACCAGGAGTCCACTTTCTTTCATTTCCATAATTCTCATTAACATATACCTTATCTCCCTCCTCTATTTCTACTGGTCTGCCTTTTTTATTAATAATTTGAGATATTTGATTATTTTCAACAATAATAGAAGTTTCAGGTCTAACTAGATCTAACTTAGTACGCAACCTTCTGCCTAAAAATAATTTAGATGGTGTTTCACCGGTTGTGCTATGAACTGAATTTCTGTACATTATTAAAAATTTATTAATGGCTAAGTTAAAATTTTCATTCTAAAATACTGCTTTCTTTAATACAGCTTTGAAAAACTTTACTGATGCCTCAGCTTGACCATTAGAACTAGGGAAGTACGTTGGCGAAAATAGTTGCCTGACTCCATTGTTTTTCAAAAATACTTGAAAAGCACTGGAGTTGAAAGGTAATCCATTATCACTACAAAATTGTGCTGGTATACCCCAACGAGCAAATAAACTTCTTAATATATTTATTACACCTTCTGCATTGGTACTCTTAACTTCAAATATTTCTGGCCATTTAGAATGTGCATCGTATATGTCGGAGCGTGTAATATTATTACATAAGATGGTGGCATCGCCACGTCTCACGCACTGTCACTAATCTGCTCTCCTTTCGTCGTTTATCAATAAAACAAACACAAATAAACAATATTGTCCTTTTATCAACATCAATCACTAAGTTACAATTACAAAATCACACATTGCCTTTTCATTAACTTCACAAGATCTTTAAATTATAGAAAATAACACTAATCGAATGTTTTTATAACAATTATAAATACACAGAATATTATGTGACTGCCAAACACTGTAACTGCAGTTCAGGTGTGACATAACACGTTTCAAGTGTGTCGTAACACGTTTAAAGACACGATAACGTAGGTCGATTGCCAAACCAGAACTGATTAACTGCCGTCTCTCCAAATTGACGGTCTCTTCTCTGCCCCTTCCAATCGACCTCCCACTTAGCGTGTCTCCTGATCTGCTGACTGGTTATTGGTGCTGACTTCTGATTGGTCTGCGTCATTTCCATGTATTTAGCGCCAATTTGAACTAAATAATTTCCGCGCGCCGACATATATCATTAAGAATATACGACCTTTGAATGGACCTAGAAAATCAGCATGAATACGCCACCAGTTTTGCTTAGGCCACAACCAAGGTGAAATAATTTTGTTGCTTGGTTGTGCACTAACACAATTACATGCCTGGCAGTTACTAACTAAATCCTCAATATGTTTATCAATTTCAGGCCACCAAATGTAAGATCTGGCTAAACTTTTCATTTTTACCATGCCAAGATGTCCTTCGTGTAATAAGGTTAACAATTGTTTACGTAATTTTTGTGGTACAATTATCTTATATCCCCACATTAAACAACCATGATCTATGGATATTTCATGTCTTTTATTGTAATATTTATTTAAATTGGTATCATTAATTTGACTTGGCCAACCGTACATTGTATACCTCAATACTTTATTTAATAAAGGGAAACGTTCTGTAGCAATTTTGATAGATTTTGCATTAATTAATGGAAGTTCGTTTTTTATCGAACTTACGTATCCAAATTGTTCACTTTCTTCATTGGAAGAAGTTATATTTAATGGTAACCGCGATAACAGATCTGCACTAAAATTTTGATTAGTTTTAATGTACTTTATATCAAAATTATAGTTGATTAATTCTATTGCATATCTTTGCAAGCGATTGGCTGCCACTTGTGGTATACCTTTTTTTGAGCCAAAAATGGAAATTAAAAGCTTAGCATCTGTTAATAATAAAGTGTAATGTCATCCAAGATCTATAAGTATACCAAATTTTAGCTAAATAGTTTTAACGGGAAGTAGGTGAAATTAGCTTTACAAATTTTAATAAGACTTAATACGTGAATTTTTCAACAATACTAATTTCAAAATATACCGTTAATTTTTCGACCGTTTAATTGTTGAGTCTTGATTAGACCTAAAACAGATTTTCAAGTAAACATGCTTATAGTAGCACCAAAAATAATAAATATCTTGGCGTAGTATATTTTTAGGAAGTTTCTTTAATTTTTAACCAATCAGAAATAAAAAATTAATCGGATATTATATATATTTTTAAATTATATTTGAACAATCGGAAAATGGAATTATCAGATAAAATTTAAAAATATGTTTCAGCAAGACCCGCTTTTTGATTTGGTATAATATATTAAATTAAAATATAAACTTGAATACGGTGAATATTATGACATAAAAATGCATTTATTTAATTATTATTTCCTTTTTTAAATTGGCCGGAAAGCAAGTAGAAGTCTTTTCATCAAATAAAAGAAATTAGCAATGTAATTATTACCTAATGTCCACTTTTTTAATTCAATGTTTAAAAAGAAAAATATTGAAATGTCTTCCATAATAATATATATAAATATCAGACTTCTACACATTGCGATTTTTTCTTATTGTTTTTCACTACTACACCTAATTTTCTGCTCATTTCGTGTTATAAAGTTTATACACGATACCATAATAATAATAGTTATATTAATTTATTTCAACTATACTGCCACTGTATGTTTTAATTTATTACATCTACTGTTAAGTCTATTAACATAAATTTTACAAAATTATTTTTATGCATCAAAAAAATATTATTATTATTTTCATTTGACATGATTCTATTATATCATTATGTATTAAATGATAGAAATCTGATAACAAATGTTTTATTTTAAATTGTATATCTTATACATACTTAATCTATATAATATCTGCATAATAAAACATACTATTTAATTATTAATGATTATTTTATTACACCCCTATTTATTCTATTCCTATTATACGCACTTATTAATTTTCAGATATTAATATCCTGAAAACGGGCCACTATATCGAAAAAAGGTTTGTCTAAATTACAGATAATAATATTCTCTACAACATTTTATGTCACACTAATCAGAGCAATAAATAAAACGTCTATAAATAATTTAAGGGGAGGTTCTCATCTAGCGACCCAAAAATTACGTGATTTTCGCGATTTTTTTTCTTATGGAAGGAAGTAAATAAAGTAGTCAAGTTTTTTGGTACTTATTAAGTATGTTATTAACTACTTTTACAAATTTTTATGAACAAAAATACCGAATAGTTTATTAGTTATATGCATTCAAAGATAGTCATCGAAAAAAAAGACACCTCCACGGGCGGCAAGGTAACGCATCCAATTTTTGTCTGAAATCAAAAAATCAAAGTTTGTTATAAAATAGAAGACATTTGCTGGATCTTGCACTAAAATCACTAAGAAAAGTTAAAAATCAACAAAATGGCGGACTTGCAAAAAAAAAAAAAAATTTTTCGCACTTTTTTTGGCTCTAAAAAGTGTTGTAACAATAAAAATAATGATTGTAAAATTATGATTTTAGTTCAAGATCCAGAAAATTTAATTATCTTTAAAATAAAAAAAAATTCATATCGATATCTATAGTAGTTTTTGAGATATCTTGCCGCCCGTCTCAGAAAACATGGTTTCGAGAAATACGCGTTAAAAGTTTTAGTACAACATGTATACCGGGTGTTCCAGACCACCCGTCCACTATGTTTTACGCCCAAACTATAGAAGATAGAGTTTTATGATAAAAAATTTACTGTATATCGACCCTAAAGAATTTCAGGAAAATATTTTCAACCCCATAAAACTCCCCCTTGGGGGGTAGTTTGAGGGGTACATGTCCGTTTCTCAGCAAAATCAAATATAACGGTATATCCAAAAGTAGATAATTTTAAAGATCATAAAAAAGTAAGAAACTTTTGTGAAAAAAATTTTTTCATACATTCAATTGTTTAGAAAATATGGTGACTTGATCCTAAATTTTAGGGTTTTACTAAAATTGTTCTAGTTTCGTTAAATACTAATGAAATTTTATTTTTAAAATTTGCTTTGAAAGTAGAAATAATCATACATTCTAATGATGTATGATTATTTGAGATTTGGATAATTTAAAGTGTCATACGCGACATAACAAAAATTCAAAACTTCAATTGGGGATAATTCAAAATTTTTAAATGGAATGGTATATCAATTAGTACTTTATCTTAAAAAATATATTTAAATTAACAACTTTTGTTAAGAAAATTTAATTTTAAATTTTATTTAATAAGAAAAAAATTATAATTTTAAATTTTATTATCAAAAGTTGTTAATTTAAATATATTTTTTAAGATAAAGTACTAATTGATATACCATTCCATTTAAAAGTTTTGAATTATCCCCAATTGAAGTTTTGAATTTTCGTTATGTCGCGTATGACACTTTAAATTATCCAAATCTCAAATAATCATACATCATTAGAATGTTCGTTATTTCTACTTTCAAAACAAATTTTAAAAATAAAATTTCATTAGTATTTAACGAAACTAGAACAATTTTAGTAAAACCCTAAAATTTAGGATCAAGTCGCCATATTTTCTAAACAATTGAATGTATGAAAAAAATTTTTTCACAAAAGTTTCTTACTTTTTTATGATCTTTAAAATTATCTACTTTTGGATATACCTTTCCATTTGATTTTGCTGAGAAACGGGCATGTACCCCTCAAACTACCCCCCAAGGAGGAGTTTTAGGGGGTTGAAAACATTTTCCTGAAATTCTTTATGATCGATATATATAGTAAATTTTTTATCATAAAACTCTATCTTCAATAGTTTGGGTGTAAAACATAGTGTACGGGTGGTCTGGAACACCCGGTATATGTGTGTGTATGTGTGTATATATTGACTATAACTTTAAAAAAAAATTGAATTCGGCAAAACGGATTTCACGAGCGTATTCTATGAGACATTTGCCAACTTTTTAAGCAAAAAAAAAAATCGATTTTTTGGTCGTGCTTGATGAGAACCTCCCCTTAAACAGTCAAAATTTTAATTTTTTCTTTGAAATATACATGTTCTTAGAAAAGACATAAACAAACATAATTTTTAGTTGAAAAGTGAAAAAAGTTCCAATTGTTTGTATTTTCACCAATGTTAAAGTAAACTATAATTTTGTAACAATTAAGAAATCAAAAACAATCAACTTTGCCACACTTTTAAGATACTTTTCCGGCGAGAAATATATATTTTTTTGACATGTTCTCGATTCTTTGAAGTGTTTATAAAAAGAATCTATAAGTAAAAACATTCAGAAAAATACTTCGAAAAAATGCATTTGCCCAGCTCTGCTACACTGTGCGCCGAGCTACTGAGACTACCTTGTCTTTACATACCTTGGCTCCCACCCTCATACAACTCAAATACTGGCTTGGTTATGAGGAAGAAACAGCTAGAAGGTACTTAATTTGCCTGGCTCTGGTCTATTTTACGATAAAATTAGTTTTAACCCTCTCATCATTAAATACAGCAATATAACAGTCGAGGAATAATCATTCAAAAATCGTTTTGAAGCTTGCAATATCTACTCTTTAATTTTTTCCAATTTTAAATTAAAGGAATGTATGGTATATTGGTCCACTCGCTAAATTGGACCAGGTACACAGAGAGAAAAATTACTGTGCTCTGCACTATAAACGATGTGCGAAAGTCGAATATGGTCATTTTTATACGGTAAAATAAGAAAAATTAAAATTCTTAATATAAAATGTAAAGGAAACAATATTATTTTTTTAAATACAGCCCAGTAAAATTTGTAAAACAGCACAGTAAAAAGTTCCAATCTCGACAAATTTGTATTTTTTAATTGTTTTTCTTAAAAAAATTACTATTTAAGTTGATGTAAAATCTTAGACGGTCGAATATATTTTACCATGCTGTCTATATAATTTTTTTAAAGCTATCTGGTAAAAGCAGAAAGAAAGAAAAAGATAGAAGATACCAATTATGTTGAGAACACAAAAACTAAAAAAGTAATATCTCATTAACTGTTAATCGTCGAGATGTATGTATGGTTTTATTTTGTTTGTAAAACGATTCTCTAAAAATCATACGCATCATGTCTAAATCTCAGATTTATGGTTTTCAAGATATTCTAATATAAAGTTAGGAAACAAAACAAATTTTACTATCAACACAAACAAAGAAGTAAAGGTCGGAGACGGTCGTGTATCTTCGATATTGTTCGACGGCGCAGCTAATTATAAGTTGACAGTTCTTTGAAATGTATATTTGTTGCAAAATTATTGTAATTGTGTAGTGTTTTCTATTTTAAAGATATTTTTCTGTTATCGTAATTTTAAAGTATTATATTTGAATTTATATTCAAGTGTTTTTAGTGTTGTGAATAATATATAAGTTAAACTAAAATTATACACCTTAACCACAACAATTAACCATAGAACAATGTCACTCGACACGTGTTTCGACTTCACAGGAAGTCCTCATCAGGAGCCTAACAGTTCCAGACTGATACAGTCTTGGTCAGACCTAATATTTATACTAAAAGGGCTTATCTCGCTTCAATGATTCTGACCAATCAACTGCAAGGTCTAGAAGGACTGAAGCTGGGATAGGTCCGGTACCACTATTAAAAATCCTAGTCTTATCCCTCAAGATTTCTAAGCTTGCTGCTGCGTCTAATTGATTATTATTACTGCATGTTTTAATTAGTTTTAAATTACTTATACTTCTATTATGTCTGTAGTGTGATTTAATGTAGTCCTATGATGAGCTACGCTGGATTTATCAACCCAGTTGTATTTTAGGTGAGCCATGTGCTCTTTAAATCTAATGTTTATTGATCTCCTAGTTTGTCCTATGTATCTTTTGTTGCAATTTACGCAGTTTATTTTATAAATACCCGATTTTTCATTTAATTCTAGGTAACCCCAAAGATAAAACAATTAGGTTATTGCGGGAGCAAGTTTAAATGAAACTACTCTGTACGAATGGTACAAGTCAAGTGTTCGTTTATTAACGTTCCTGACGTTAGTTACATTAGTGAGTAACATCAACATATAAAAAACCCTATACATAACACTCTGGTGCTAATTTGTTGTTACTCACTTGTTTATTTATACATAAATTAATACATATTAATGTCATTAAGGAGAATATTTGACGGGTGGTTTAATAATACGTTTTGAAGGAATTCTCAATTTTACTTGATCCTTTGCTAATAGCTCATTATTAAAATTAGGATTTATCTCCTCAGTAACATTGTCAGAATTAACGATTATTTTATTTTCAATTTCATTTACATTATCTTTTTGATTAATATTATTATTGTTTTTATTAACATCAATAGAATCTTGTTCACTCTCCTCTAATGGAGTGAATGAACGTCTTTTAACTGGACGTAATTGTTGAGCGTGTTTATGTTGTAAGCCTCTTGGTGTATCCACGATAAAAGTACTACTACTAGCCTGTTCTTTTACAGTACCAGGAGTCCACTTTCTTTCATTTCCATAATTCTCATTAACATATACCTTATCTCCCTCCTCTATTTCTACTGGTCTGCCTTTTTTATTAATAATTTGAGATATTTGATTATTTTCAACAATAATAGAAGTTTCAGGTCTAACTAGATCTAACTTAGTACGCAACCTTCTGCCTAAAAATAATTTAGATGGTGTTTCACCGGTTGTGCTATGAACTGAATTTCTGTACATTATTAAAAATTTATTAATGGCTAAGTTAAAATTTTCATTCTAAAATACTGCTTTCTTTAATACAGCTTTGAAAAACTTTACTGATGCCTCAGCTTGACCATTAGAACTAGGGAAGTACGTTGGCGAAAATAGTTGCCTGACTCCATTGTTTTTCAAAAATACTTGAAAAGCACTGGAGTTGAAAGGTAATCCATTATCACTACAAAATTGTGCTGGTATACCCCAACGAGCAAATAAACTTCTTAATATATTTATTACACCTTCTGCATTGGTACTCTTAACTTCAAACATCTTTACATCAAGCGCGCCGCGCCGCGCTGCGCTGCGCCGAACACGCAAAATGTTTATGCTTGTCTGATTTGAACGGCAAAACGCGCACGAACGCGCATGTTTGTGCGCGTACGTTTACGATCCGCTCGGAGTCGGTACATCAAAGAAAAATGCACGTTCGTGCGCGTTCAGTTTAAACGGGTTAAAGAACTTTTAACTGAAATTTTGAATTGGACTATTGTAGTTGACAAAATGAATGACTGGTGTCATTCTAAAGTAAATTAAGAAATCGATGTGTACAGATCAAGGTATGAATGCGCTTGAGAATGTTTAATTAATTAACAGTTGTATCGCAATTCATGGCGAACTAATCATGGAACCTACAAAAACGCTAACGTCCATTGACAATGGTAGGTTTGCACGAACACAATTTTTTTGTTTTGCGCCGCGCTGCGCTGTGCCGAATTGCTCGGCGCAGCGCGGCGCGCTTGATGTAACCGCACCTTAACATAGAACAGAGGCCAAAGTTATATTGCTTCAGCTGTATTTCGCATGCGCAGAGCACATAATAATATGTATATTCGTAGTATAGGTGCCTGCGTGCAGAGGCAATACACTTGTTCGATTCATTCGATTCAGTTTGTAGTTATTGTTGTAAAATTTTATTTTAAATTCTGTATAAGTAATTGTTAGAGCAAACAATTTTATATTTTATCAATATTAATATATGATTTTATGTTATTTAGCATTATATTGCATATTTATCAATTATGAATTAAGTATTATGTTCTTCTATATGAATCTCTCTGCTTTAGGATTTATATCTATAAAAAAACTAGCTGGGCCCACGCGGCTTCGCTCGCGTGGACTACGGAATTATTGTTTAATGTAATAAAAACCAAATAACACTTAAATTACCTACCTAACAAAAACGAATCAGAACAAAAAGTAAAAATAATTTTTGTTCTATTTAAATTTAAAAGTTAATTATTGAAAACAAAATAAACAATTGACAATCAATAGAATACCGACCTGTTCTGCCCAGCGTGTTGGCACGTTCCCTCGCCGCTCACCGCGCACGGACACAATCGCGCGAATAATATTTTCCAATATGTATATTTCGATATTTTCTAAACTATACGACCAAATTGGATGCTGTAAATGGCAAATTATATCTACATTAAGTACTTATGACGATGAAATCATTTATTTTGATAAGGATTAATGTTTTGCAGGTCATAAGTCCATGTAAACAGAACCCAAATATTTTATGTTTTCTTTGTAACATAAAAGCAGTCATTGTGACTTAAATATAAAAGTTAGACATATCGTGTCGCGGACTTTATTGTAGAACTTTTGATTCTACACAATTCTTTAATACATTATTTTGTTCTATATTGAACGGTTTAGGCAGCGTATTACAAAACAGCGCGCCGACGGCAAAATTTTTTCCGACTTGATTTACTATTATCGTCATTGCTTAGTTGTTATGTTACCTAACGTAAAAAAATATAGCCTACAACCTGGCCAGAGAACGTACCTATGAATTAAAAAAAAACACACGTAAATCGGATAAGTGGTTCTCGAGTGATAAGGTAACTAACGGACAGACAGACAGACAGAGAGACGTTGAGCTTTATATATATTAAGGATGAATTTTTAGATTGAACTGCCAAAAAAATAAACTTTTTTTGACGGAATAATAAACAAAGAATCTATGAAAAATCGACGAATAATATTTAAGAAATAATCAATTATTTGTAATTAAATATTTTTTTGTAATGATGTAATGATCGTTTCTAACAATAAGGGGGGGGGGTCTTACCCAGGGAGTCAAATTCCGGTCCAGAGGACATTGTTTAAAAGTACAGGATTTTTTTTGGCCTCACTATAGTCATTCTGCACGCACCGCCACTGTTATAAACTAAATACGATTCATTATTTTGCCGTAACAATCTGATAAAAACAAATAAAATTGTGGGGGCACATGGGGAAATATCCTCCCACCCCATAGAAGACCATTAAAAAAAGCAAAACGTTAGTTTAATTTCTTTAAATATGAAATAATTAGTTTTTAAATAGACATGATGCCAGTAACAAAGTATCACTGAAATTATGATTTTAAATAATGAAATAGGTTAAAAATATTCTAATAAATGTATTTATTGTTATATTAAAAGCGAAAAGCGAGATTAATATAATTTTTGTTAAAATAAAAACACAAAATACAGCAATCCGCCATGTTAGCTGGAACACCAATCAGAGTGAATGACATCACACCTGAGTAAACATAACTTTTGTTTCATTAATATCAGAGTTGGGCAAAATTCAATCGTGATTGCGAATAAAAATTTACGAATAAATCGCAGTTCTTATTCGCAACTAACGAATAAAAATATAGTTATTCGTAATCGCGAGTACTCACGAATAACGATTGATTAGTTTTTATTCGTAAGATCTTCGAATAACGAATAATCATTCGTTAGTTTCAGATCAATCAAACTAAAAAATTACAATTGAACTATTACTACTTGTACTTTGGCGTAATAATATACATAATTATGATGCATGATGGGGGTTATTGTCACTTTTTGAATTAATTTTTTTTTAAGTCCAGACACGTATTTAGTGATATTTTAGACCCGTATTGTTAAAATAACAATTAATACACATATACTAAATAGAAACCTTGCTTATAATTTAATAAATTAAAAAAAAATTGTACAGAAGAGTATTGAGTGATATTTGAGGCCCGTGTATTAAATTAATTAATAAACTCACAACTCGCCCCCTGTCACAGATGAAGGGTTGCAACTGGTTTCATTCGATCTGGCGGGAAAAATACTTCGGGATTCTAGGGGATTGTGGGGCAAAACAACCCTCTATCTAGCACAGGAGTCGAGATATTTACGATTTTCTGTAATGAATACCATAAGTAGCGAAACAGAAAATTTCAATATTTACAATAAATACAGCATAGAAACATAAGATTATATTACATACACTCATCCAAACAATTAAAGGAACAAGAATTTAAACATTTTTTTTGGGTGTTTTTTGAAGTGCTGTATCTTTGTGAAAAATGGTCGTATCGAAATAAAACAAAAAACATTTTAAAGCGTCAAGTTTCTAGTTTTGAGATTTTTTAGCATAATTTTTTTTGAGTTACGGTTATCGCGCAATCAAAAGAAATAGTGGGACACAAAAATTTTCCAATTTTTAAAATTTTTTTTAAGGGTCCTTGGGCTTGGGAAATTTTTTTTCAGTTAAACCAATGCATTGGTCAGTTAACTTGTTTATTCAGCTTTAATTTGCTTTTTTTTTATCTCTCTCAATTTTTTTTCGCCGAGATATCTGCCTTTAAATGAAAAATGATTCTTTTGTCTTCGATCATCAATATATCAGCAACTAATGATTAAACAGTAAATTTAAGGGCAGTTTTAAAAACTTGAATAAATTTCCTACAAGACCCTTTCATGACTTTATTAGAAAAACATTTTTTTTTACCCTCACCAGTGTGAAAAAGTACAAAAAAATGACCTTTTATGTTCTTTTAGTAAATCTATCGCTACTTTACAAATATTGATGGGAAGATTAATGTTGCCAGGTGATTTTACAGCTTAATGTACCTCCAACAGCCCTGTAAATTTTTAAATTGATCCATCGAACCGTTTTTCCGGACCGATTGATCAAAGTTTTACAAAACAATTAAAGGAACATGTGTATTGTGTAACAGACTGGAACATAACATTGTGTAATCATCATCAAAATGTAGAAAACGATTTTCGATTTTTGATTTTATTTACAGTTTTGCATTAGTTACTTGTTAAATTTGAAATGGAAAAAAAAAATTCCAAAAAATTTAAAAAAAAATTTTTTTTTTAATTTTGAATTTTTTTTTCAAAATTTTTAAAACATTTCAAGAAACAATACTGACTCATTTTTGACTCGATTCGGCTTTTGCGTACAATAATTTTACTCATCTTGAATTAATTGCATTAATTAATTCTTTCGCAGCGGGAACCGTACGAAATTGTAAAATAATTTTGTCTCGCATGCTGGAATCGAATTAATACGCAAGCAAAATTTGATCAGTCGATTCGGAAAAAAGGTTCGATGGATCAATTTAAAAATTTACAGGGCTATTGGAGGTACATTAAGCTGTAAAATCACCTGGCAACATTAATCTTCCCATCAATATTTGTAAAGTAGCGATAGATTTACTAAAAGAACATAAAAGGTCATTTTTTTGTACTTTTTCACACTAATGGTGAGGGTAAAAAAATTTTTTTTTCTAATAAAGTCATGAAAGGGTCTTGTAGAAAATTTATTCAAGTTTTTAAAACTGTCCTTAAATTTATTGTTTAATCATTAGTTGCTGATATATTGATGATCGAAGACAAAAGAATTATTTTTCATTTAAAGGTAGATATCTCGGCGAAAAAAAATTGAGAGAGACCAAAAAAAAAGCAAATTATAGCTGAATAAACAAGTTAACTGACCAATGCAGTGGTTTAACTGAAAAAAAATTTCCCAAGCCCGAGGACCCTTAAAAAAAATTTAAAAAATTGGAAAATTTTTGTGTCCCACTATTTCTTTTGATTGCGCGATAACCGTAACTCAAAAAAAATTATGCTAAAAAATCTCAAAACTAGAAACTTGACGCTTCAAAATGCTTTTTGTTTTATTTCGATACGACCATTTTTCACAAAGATACAGCACTTCAAAAAACACCCAAAAAAAATGTTTAAATTCTTGTTCCTTTAATTGTTTGGATGAGTGTATATTATATATTATATTATATGTATATTAATAAGAATAATAATTAAAGTATAGTAACTAAGTGTTATCATTATAGTATTAGCCGTATTAAATTTAATAATAATATCTTATGTATTTATTGTAAATATTGAAATTTTCTCTGTTTTGCTACTTATGGTATTCATTACAGAAAATCGTAAATATCTCGACTCTTGAGCTAGATAGAGGGTTGTTTTGCCCCCCACATTCCTGGAACGGATCGAATGAAACCAGTTGCAACCCTTCATCTGTGACAGGGGGCGAGTTGTGAGTTTATTAATTAGTTTAATACACGGGCCTCAAATATCAGTCAATACGCTTCTGTACATTTTTTTTAAATTTATTAAATTATAAGCAAGGTTTCTATTTAGTATGTGTGTATTTGTTATTTTAATAATACGGGCCTAAAATATCACTTAATACGTATCTGGACTTTTTTTTCATTTTATTAAATTTAATAATAATATCTTATGTTTCTGTGCTGTATTTATTGTAAATATATTGAAATTTTCTCTTTAGCTACTCATGGTACTCATTACAGAAAATCGTAAATATCTCGACTCCTGTGCTAGATAGAGGGTTGTTTTGCCCCCCAATCCCCTAGAATCCCGAAGTATTTTTCCCGCCAGATCGAATGAAACCAGTTGCAACCCTTCATCTGTGACAGGGGGCGAGTTGTGAGTTTATTAATTAATTTAATACACGGGCCTCAAATATCACTCAATACTCTTCTGTACAATTTTTTTTAAATTTATTAAATTATAAGCAAGGTTTCTATTTAGTATATGTGTATTAATTGTTATTTTAACAATACGGGTCTAAAATATCACTAAATACGTGTCTGTACTTTTTTTTTATTTTATTAAATTTAATAATAATATCTTATGTTTCTATGCTGTATTTATTGTAAATATTGAAATTTTCTGTTTCGCTACTTATGGTATTCATTACAGAAAATCGTAAATATCTCGACTCCTGTGCTAGATAGAGGGTTGTTTTGCCCCCCAATCCCCTAGAATCCCGAAGTATTTTTCCCGCCGGATCGAATGAAACCAGTTGCAACCCTTCATCTGTGACAGGGGGCGAGTTGTGAGTTTATTAATTAATTTAATACACGGGCCTCAAATATCACTCAATACTCTTCTTTACAATTTTTTTTAAATTTATTAAATTATAAGCAAGGTTTCTATTTAGTATATGTGTATTAGTTGTTATTTTAACAATACGGGTCTAAAATATCACTAAATACGTGTCTGGACTTAAAAAAAAAATTAATTCAAAAAGTGACAATAACCCCCATCATGCATCATAATTATATTATTACGCCAAAGTACAGGTAGTAATAGTTCAATCGTAATTTTTTAGTTAGAATAATCTGAAACTAACGAATGATTATTCGTTATTCGAAGATCTTACGAATAAAAACTAATCAATCGTTATTCGTGAGTACTCGCGATTACGAATAACTATATTTTTATTCGTTAGTTGCGAATAATGTGCGGTTTATTCGTTATTCGTCAATTTTTCAATCGACTAAAAAATTAATCGTCTGATGCCCAACTCTGATTAATATCTGCACTGTTTATAAATTATTTTGTGATTTTAAATTATCAATTTGCTCAGTTTTGTGTTACCAAAAGTAAAACCGAGAAACATTAGCGATGCCCTTTAGTTGTTTATTTAATAAAAAAATTCTTTCATCCTAAAAAATCCACTTGAAAGTGTCCTAAAAAATTGTATTATTAACTTAAAAAATATCGTGTTTTACGTGGTTTTCAATTTTTTACAGGTGGACGGAATGACCTTTTGACCTCTGCCCAGTATCATTTTACATATTTGTATTTTCATAGCGCATCGTCTCATATTTTTTAAATTTTTGTATTCAAATAATGCATTTTTCACCCTGTTCCGGAGCACTAAGAATCCGGAAAACTTACACACATATTCTTGAGCCCAAAAGCAAGCGATTTGGTAAAAAAAAATCTTCACGAAACAGCCTTTCTTCAGATAAATTGACGGTACCTACTAAGATACAGATATTTTTTAATTAAAATCGTGGAAATACGAAATTTACTTTTTATTTTTTTATTCAATTATTATATGTAGGTATATACAAAATATTTTTGACCCAATGAACGAACCTGCACCAACCATATTATTTACATGTCCTGATAAGCTCATGCTTAAAAAATATTTGTTATCTAACAATAAGTATCAATATCAATAAATATTAATCAAGTTCTTTATTGTTTAAATATTTGAATTGGTGGAGAATAACAAAAAGAAAGAAAAATCGTACATAAAAATTTTTATTATGTTTATTCAAGTTTATTCTGTGAGACAAAACTGGTCAAATATTCAATTGTTGTTAAGAATTCCATATGGATTTTATATTGTAACAGTTTTAAAATTTTGGCAATTTTATACCACGTATAAAAATGAATAATTCAGAATTAATAAATATTACACATTTTGTGAATCCATATACATTTTGGATTAATAGAATTCGTGATGACAAAGAATTTGATCGGTTTAACCAAAAAATCCAAAAATATGCTTTGAAATCTGCCCGTTGGAGCATTGGGAAAGGAAATGTAGGTTATGAAACAATTACAAAAATATGATTCAACGTTTAATTAAAATTAAAAATATATGCTTTTGTCACAGATTGTCGCTGTTCAAGAATCAGAAGAAACAGAATGGAAGCGAGCAGAGTTTGACAGAGAATTTGATGAAGATATTGCGAATAATATTAACCTCAAAAAATTCAACACAAGCTATACAGTGTGGCTAATTGATGAAGGAAGGCCGGCAAAAATTTCAAGTTCACCGAAACAGTTACCTTTAAAATTACGAGAAAAAGAAGCAAAAGTAGAAAAAGCAGCAATTTTTGGTATAGTTCCTGCAAGTAAGGTAATTTATCATTATAATTATGTAGGTATGTATCTTGAATTTAATATGATTATATATTTGTTTTTAGGAATTTTCATTTACTAAAGATATATATGAAGTTCAGCGCGTTTCAGAATGGAGCCCTGCGTGTATAACATTTTTAAATAACTTAATTTCACAAGAAGGCGTTGAACTTTATTTTAACACGAAATCATATTTTACCGATATAGTGACCGGTGACTTATTAATAAAATTACCCAACAACTCAAAATTTATAAACTTTGCTGAATGTCTTCTTGAAGCTAGCTTAGCGATTGAAGATAAAGATGATTTTTATAATGGTAATTATAATTAAAACAGTATCTTTTATAGTTTTTATTACTTACATCATTCATTTTGCAGATATAAAAGAACACTGTAATAACATTGTCAAACGGATTATAAGTCCGTTAGTTTTTTCTACATCTTCAAGTTCTACAAAATTTGCACCAATGAATTCAACACACAGACGAGAAAATATTAGAAAAACAAAAGTTTATGATTCTTACAGTAAAAATTTAGAATCGAAACTACCACCTGATGATATGACAGAATTTAAATCAGTTGGAAGTGGTTATTCGAGGATTCGAAGAAACTTATCGATATCTTCAGATTCTAGTGAAAAATCATTAACTATATCAAATAATTCAAAAATTGAAAGACAAGTATTATTAAACGATTCATCAAAAGACAGTTCTTTTAATCAGTTAAGTTACGTAAAAAAAGAAAACGACGATGATGGATTTATTTCGGTCGGTAGAGGCAAGAAGTTAATTTCTTCAGGAAAAACAAAATTAGGTCACGAAGCAGTAACGAGTACATCGACCAAAGAAATAAATACAAACGATGCTTCAAAATTTGACAATATTTCTGATAAAGACACTTTAGAAAAAGAAATGGATTCTCTAAACCTGAATGAAAAACAAATTTCCAGAGGCAATCATCCTGAATTTAAATGGCGTTCTACGAAAAATTTAGAACTAAAACATAATGAAAGCCTGTCAAAAGGATTTGCTGAATTCTCGTTTGACGATAACGAAGATAAAAATATTTCTGTTTTGACACGATCTTCTTTAACAAAATTAAAAGATAGGCCGATTGATAAAAAAATAAAAATAGAATCTGACGAAGTGTTAAAAAAAAAGAAAACGACAGTTCTGGAAGAAGAAGTGATTTGCGATAATGTTGAAAGTAATGATGCTTTTATACAAAGAATGAAAAAGAAAATGCAGAAAGAACATGTAGATAATAATAATGAAAAACAACAGAAAACAGAAAAAGGAAGAATATCTTTAAGCATTCTTAAGCAAAAAGTTACGTCAAGTAGTATGAGTCGTTCTTCAAGTTCCAATACATCTAGGGACATTTTAGATGACTCTGCGGAAAGTTCATCAGTAAATAATGACGGCGTAGTCGAAGATAATATAGGTAAGAATGCATTAATACGGCCGAAAAAATAGTTGAATTATTATCTCAAAAACTATTTGTTCGATTTTATCCAGGTTTGTTTTATTTTAAAGTACAGTTGGGATTCGTTTATTCTAAGTCTCGTTTACTTGAAATGCCGAGTTTCGTTTATTCGTAATTTTTTCTCCTTCACCTCCCACCATTCTCGAGTCATGGCGTAAACGAACATATTTTTGAAATTTTTTGTAGATTGAATTAGAGCATTTGTATTCATCTCATTGACTACAATATTTTTCAAAAGATTTTAATTTTTTTGATATTCATTGCATGCTACGAACGCAACAAAAATCATATCTATAGATTTGAGGTTAGGTCAGATAGAATACATACATATTATAATTTACACTTATCACCGTCGTCACTCGTCATCTTGCTCATATTTTGCCATAGGGTCAACTGGAGTAAAAGTGGAACAAAATACAAATCTTTCATGTTTTTTGACAGTTAACGATACAAATTCATACTTTAATTTTTTCTACTAGATGTGCTTATGAATAACCATTTTAAATACTTATATCATTGGAACTGTACGATACAACACGGACTTTAAAAATCAAAAAAGTGTGTTTCATTTTTAACCTCTAATTTGGGAAAAAGTGAAACAGGCCTCTAATGGAAAATATTTCTTGAAAAATTAAAAGAAAAGCTACTTTGGTAACTTTGATTTATCTTCTTTGTGGCATATCAATGTGAAATTGTAACTTTAATTAATATCTGAGCTATACAGAAAGTTATGTACAAAGAATTAAAATTTAATTCACACGTTTTGACTTCGACTAACAGGGAAATCTGTAGGGGTGACACATCACTTATTAGACGATTCATATTTTCAGGTCGCTTTAACAAACCTTTAATGATGATGTCAGTTTTTATAATTCCTTATTCGAAATTAAAAGTAAAGTAAAATTATTTCACTATCACGATTAACTATTAACAATAAATATTAAATACCAACTTATATAAAGTTGTCAAAACCACAGAACGTATTGCCAACATAAGAATAGTAAAAATGACACTTCCCGAATAGACAAAATTGTCTGTGATAGCTTTTTCATGATTTTGCAATGTCGAATTTGTACTTCTTTGATTTTATATGTTGTTAAAATATCAAAAAATACGAAGACAAGAATAAATTAAGGATTTCTTGTAATTGATATTCTATTATACATTTATAACATTTGTGTCAATTCCCGCGCTAACACTGATTGGTCAAGGATCTATACATAACTTGGTGGGAGCCCCTCTCGACTTCGAATAAACGCGACTTTCTCGATTCAAAACGATTCAGAAGGCTTAGAATAAACGAGTCCCGACTGTATATATATTGAGGTATGTTTACAAATTAATAAAGTTTTTCATAAAAATTTATGGATTTAAAAAAAAAAAAAACTGCTTCGGGGAAAAAATCATAGCTCAGACACCTTTCATTGCTAAGAAATGAAACCTACACAGTTAACTGAAGAAGGATGAAGCTACATAACAAAAAAAATTACGAAATTTGGTCCATTAATAACAGTGTATAAAAATAACGTGCATGGATTTTTACAAATTTTTTTATGAATATATAAGCACTGCTGTTGTGGCCAGCGTAAAACATGTCCTTCCCAAGATTACTGGCAGTCGGTTGATCTGAAACAGGAATTTCAAAGAGATTCTTAGAAGTTAACGGAACGTAGGATTTTTTTTATCAAGCCAGAAGTGTCGGAAATTGTGGTTGAAAAAAATGAATTTAACGTTCATTCAGGCGCCATTTCGTGAAAAAAAGGGCATCATTCATTAACTTCAAGAATCTCTTTGAAATTTCTATTTCAGATCAACTGACTGCCAGTAATATTGGGAGGGAAATGTTTTACGCCGGTCATGACAGCAGTGCTCCCAGTTGATATATATTCATAAAAACAATTGTAAACATACCCCTTCTGAAATATTCAGTGTTCTTAAAAAAACGTATGTTTTGGTAAAACATCAGTTCAAGATACTTTCAAAAAATTTAACTCATGTATTTACCCCCCCCCCCCCCCCCCCCCGAAAATTTTTCTTACTACGCCACTGGTGTATGTGCGTACGTACGTACATATGTGCGTGTCATTTTAAACGTTCACGAAATCACGTAAATAAAAAATGCTATTGACTTCGTTGGGGTGCCAATCGAAACGTCTTGACGTGATTATGATCTGAAAGAAAGGATTTTTCGTAATTCAACCCCTAAAAAGGGGTATAAAGTTTTTTTTTGGTCGGATTTACTTGAAACTTAGCATATATATTCTAGAATACAAATAATGAAAAATGTATTTCAGTATTTTTTTGTTAATTTAAACCGTAAGGGGGTAAAAAGGGGTGTAAAGTTTTTTTTTGGTTTGATTTACTTGAAACTTAGCATATATATTCTACAATACAAATAATGAAAAATGTATTTCAGTATTTTTTTTGTTAATTCAAACCCTAAGGGGGTAAAAAGGGGTGTAAAGTTTTTTTTTGGTCGGATTTACTTGAAACTTAGCATATATATTCTACAATACAAATAATGAAAAATGTATTTCGGTATTTTTTTTGTTATACGTGCCTAAACAGCCATAGTGGTGAGAGTTAAAATGTCAAAAATTAATTTTTTTACACAACAAAGTACAATCCTGAGATTGACCCCCTTTTTTCAAAAAATTCGAAAAAATTACACAAAATCTCAAATTTCAGCCCGTAATTTGTACTACATAATGTGCCAAAAATTTTGAGTTTGAGATTTAACCACAAACAGTGATATTATTATTATTAGGATGTTCTATTTGAAAAAAACTGTTTCTTCCGGTTTAACCGGAAGTAACATGAAATAAACGATAAGATAATAATATTCAGAAATAATACAAACTTTTGCTTTATTTAATCAGTCTTTTATCTCCAATAATAATAAAAGATAGTAATAGTGACTAGATTATATATATACAGGATGACCCGGTTTGGGATACAGATATGTATTTTAGGAGCTGATTACTTGGCTCATTGTGAGTAAAAAATTGTAGTGGAAGGGAGGGTCTAGCTTCAACACCCTCTGAGCTACAGGATGTTTAAAAAGTTCCTTCAGAGTAGTATTTACAAACAAAGATTATCTCATAACTTCCAAAGTAAAGTAACTAGAACAACTACAATGAGTCAGTTTCATAGGTAATTAACTAACGTATTTTTCAGTATCAGCGTTATTGCTAGTCATGTTTCCAGTTTAAAGTTATTGCTCATGAAAGTCAAAAAATATATTGATTTTTTCGAAAATTTTTATGAAAATTTACTTTTTTCTCCAAAAGTACCTATAATACGTGGTATTTTTTATCATTAATTTAGTGTATCATAATGTTACCTTCAAATTCACTATACAAAGTTTAGACCTGAGTCTTACAGTTTTCCAGTTATAAATTTATCTAAATTAATCCTGAAAGTGAGTATTTTGCTACCTACCTTATTAAATGAAACAGTCATACAATTTTTTTATTTATAATTACATAATTTTATTGTTAATGTTAATTTACATAATTTTAAAACTTATGTAATTAATAGGGTAGATGCCAGCAAAATAGTTACTTTGGGGATAAATTTATAACTGGAAAACTGTAAGACTCAGGTCCGAACTTTGTGAAGAGAATCTGTAGGTAACATTATGACACACTAAAATAATGATAAAAAATACCACATATTATATGTAGGTACTTTTGAAGAAAAATATCATTTTCATAAAAATTTTCAAAAAAATTAATATATTTTTTGACATTGATGAGCAATAACTCTGGACTGGAAACACGGCTAACAATAACGCTAGTACTGAAAAATACGTTGGTTAATTACCTATGAAATTGACTCATTTGGTTGCTCTAGTTACGTTACTTTGGAAGTTATGAGGTAATCTTTGTTTGTAAGTACTACTCTGAAGAAACTTTTTAAACATCCTGTAGCTCAGAGGGTGTTGAAGCTAGACACTTCCTCCCATTACAATTTTTTACTCACAATGAGCCAGGGAATCAGCTCTTAAAATATCTATATCTCAAACTGGACCAATCTGTATATATACATATATAAACTCTGATTATTGTACTTGAAATATAAAGAAACATTTCACTTCCATGAAAGGTTAAGTACCGAAATTGATTATGATTGTTGCTATTTTTTATTATGATTGCTTATTTTATGATTTTCATACAAATTCTAAGACGGGACCTGTGGTGTGTTTTACAAGATTTTCTCAATAACTACTGAAAGGATTTTATTTCGCTTTTCATTAAAGTTAGGTTACGTTTAGGTATGTAATTTGTGGATATTTTGTGTTTTCACGAAGTCGGAAAAAACTATTCGTGGTGAACTGTGTGTTGTGGGCATGTTGAATATTTTAAGTCACTATGATTTTGTAGGTATTAACCC
Source organism: Sialis fuliginosa (assembly GCA_961205875.1). Lineage (NCBI taxonomy): Eukaryota > Metazoa > Arthropoda > Insecta > Megaloptera > Sialidae > Sialis > Sialis fuliginosa. Next base: position 3,209,023 of record OY540818.1, on the reverse strand, counting down.
GGGTAACACCGGGTCCAATGCGCTAATTTCTGAAAAATCCCATTTAAATTTTTCATATGCATATTTAAAATTATTTAAAAAGATATTAAATTATTTTGTGGTTTTAAATTATCAATTTGCTCAGTTTTGTGTTACCAAAAGTAAAACCGAGAAATGTTAGCGATAGAACAAGGATTTATTATAGTTGACAAGGAGTGTTTACATAGGCGTGACGTCAAAAATACGTCATGACACCTGCGAGCGTTTTGGCGTCAAATTCAAAATTATTTTTAAAAGGATCAATTTTTGTGATTAAACCTTTATTTTCTGCAGAAATAAGCATTTTTTTTGGAAATAAGAGACGCGTAAGATCATCATAAAATAGTTTTTAAAAATTAGGCATCATGCCTATTGGTGCTTTATGTAAAAAATTATAGAAAATCCAGAAATGTCTCTTTGGTTTGCTCATTATCATAAAAAATGGATATTTTTAAAAAGAAATGTTTCAAGCAAAAGTTGTTTAAATTCGGAATCTGCCACAAAAAATTCAGATTTAGATTTGAAAAAAAAAGTCAAACCTAAAAACCCATCAAGGTGACTTTTTTAAGGTCAACCCGTAATGTCAATATTTAGCTCTTCGAAACCATGAAACTTTTGTCTGAAACATTTTTCGGAAAATTCGTTATTTTGGAAATAATTCGCTGGAAATTTTTTTACCGGCTCCTAATCAAATGCAGCACTTCACGTGTCAGATATATATATATTTTTTGCATAAGGGGGCATTATTTAACAAGGTGGTATGCATATATCTGACAGGCTGCGTTAAAAATTCGTTCACTCATTTTTTGTAACATTTTTGTATCGCTATAAATTAAAAATGCAGCGATGAAAACGTCAGATATACATTTTTCTGTTTTTGTAATAATCAAATCAACCTAAATCTTAAATATCTGACGGGTGGCTAAAAAAAAATTTTTTTAATACGCTCTAATGCATTTGAACAGCGCCGCAGGCGTCAGATAACTATATTTCCTTGATCTGGAGAACATGTATTTATCAAAAAGCATCTGTCTGCCAGATTTGCTATAAGTCACCCAAGGTAAAAAACTTGATAACTTTGACAGTCTATCAAGAGTTAAAGCAACATATTTTATGACTGACAATCTACTTTTCATGTATAACTACACTAACAATAAGTTAACAAATTTTGCGAGCTGCTATGATGCCTAAATTTTGGTTGCTGCCTCCTGATCTAATATTAAAGAACATGGAAGTCATGTTTGGTTAGGTTAGGTTAGGTTCTCCATACAGATATTTATGATGTTAATGCATTATTTAAATTATTTAATTTTTGTTTTCTTGTATAGTATTGAAAATGGAAAGTAAAAAAGAGTCAGTTGATTGGCCGACACAATCGTCAAGTCAAAGCACAACTTTAAAATATCTACCGGCAGGTTGTTCGATTGTAAACAAAGTTAAACAACAAACAACAAACGTAGATACAAATAGAAAAGAAAGTCGACCGACGAATAGAAATAACATCAATAGCAGATCTGATACACGTGAGAATCAACGTAAATATACAAAATATAATTCGAGCTTTGAACAAAGTGTTAACGATAGCAGTTCTTCAGATGAAGATGAATTGAAACAAAAGATTAAACAGCGGAAAAGAGAAAGAGGTTTTACAAGAGAGACGCCAAAGCAATTGAGGTAAAATATCGTATTTGTTGGAAAAATGTCTTGCGTAAATATTTTATAGGAGATCAAAAAACTGATTCTATTACGCTGAATCCAAAAATGACCATCATTTTGCTAAACCAGCTTTTAATTTTGCGATATTGCAAGAAAAACGTTTTTTTTGATATGCAAACATTCAAATTCGTATATATTTTTTTTAAATCAAATACTTCAACCAAAGATCATTCGTAATGTAGCTATGGGTCCTAATTGAACTGAAAAACCTTGAATTAAACACAATTATAAAGTTATTCCCTTTGAAAATCATGTTTTAATCAATTTTTTAGCCGAAATTCGAAAATTTTCAAAATTCAAAACGCTGTTACACAAACAATTTTTGTCCAATTGTAATGCAACTTACTAAATTTGTAGCTTTATCTGTCTTCTTCATTGTGTTAAAATTTTAACGTAATCGAATGAAAATTAGCGAAATTGTACTAAAATCTACCGCGCGTGTCAAAATTGGTAGTTACGGTCATTTTTGCTATGTATGACTCATTAAATAAATTCTGTGAACTAAATAATGAATAAATTTTTATTTTTTTTATTTATTTTTTTGAAAACAATTATTATGTTTGTCGTTTTTAGTTTATATGACTTTTATTTTTTATTTTTTTGTAAAAAAAATTATGGGTAAGAACTTATAAATAATTATAAATTTTTTTTTTAATTTTGTAAAACAGTGCAGGGGTCAAAACTGGTCAGTAAAATCAGTAAAAGTCAGTTTTTTGAAAAAATGGTCAGTTTTGTCAGTTTTTTTGGGTTTGGTACTCAAAGTTTTCACATCGGAGCCCTATTTATCGTGAAAAAACTCACTATTTGACTTCAAAACGGCGCAATTACAGTGAAAAATATATTCAAATTATAAATGTTCTATTTTGTATTATTTGTGTTGTTTATTACCAACTTTTAGAATATATTTTATGACATAATTGTAACGTATGTATACGTGAACATATAAACAAGATAAACTCACCCTAGGAATGGCTATGCCAAGTTTGGTGAGAAAAATTACATGCGTAGTATATGTAAATAATAATATCTAAAAATAATTTTATTGTACAAAATTTAAGAATTTATGTAAATTAACTATTGTGTTCCCGGATAAGTCTTTTTAAAAAGGATTTATTTATTTAAAACGAAGTTTACAATATGTTTTCTGACTACAGACTGATTTCAATATTTTATAAATTACAATACATTGGTTCTGAAAGGAAATTACATATTATATTACATTGCATTTTTATAAAGTAAATTAATGATGAGTCGTTGATTCCCATCCGTGGACGTTGCGACTGAGGTAAACTGAAATGATGAGTAAGTGTTTCCCGGCTGTTTGGATTGTTGTGAATATAACTTGTATACATACAAATAATATTATGTAAATGGTTGATATTTATGTAGTACAAAAATGCCAAAATAAACTTATAGCCCAGGAAAATAAGGCAAAAAACGACTGCTGTGCGAAAAAAAATCCAAATGAATTTTTCTCACTGGGATTATCTTTATTTAGGCATAAGAAATAACGTCTGAAAATTCCATTGCGAAATCGTGTACACAAAAAAAGTTATTCAAGGTCAAAGGTCGCGAAGATTGGTTTTTTACAAATATCTCGTAAGCTATTGGTTTTACGGCAATTTTAGTTATTATAAAATTTGTTCTTTAGCTAATTTTACATACAAAAAGTCTTGTACACAATTTCCCGTAGGACCAATAGTTCTCGAGATATACGACTGTGAAAAGTTAAGCGTTGTGATACATTCGATTCGACTACACCATCTTTACAATACAATGCAAGGCGCGTTTTGTTTTATATCGGTTCAGATAGTCAGTAAAAGTCAGTATTTTTAAATTTCTGTCAGTAAAATTAGTATTTTTAACCATTGAACTTGTTTTGACCTCTGACAGTGTCACTGTTTTTTTGTTTTGAAACTCGAATAAATATATATTTCAATTCATTATTCTGTTCACGGAATTAATTAACGAATCATACATACGCCAGGAGCAGAAATGACCGTAACTACCAATTTTGACACGCGCGGTTGATTTTAGTATCATTTCGCCAATTTTTATTCGATTACCTAACGTAATTCGATTACGTTAGAATTTTAACACAATAAATGAAAATTTTCGAATTTCGGCTAAAAAAACTGAAAAAAACATAATTTTCGAAGGGAATAACTTTATGAATGTGTATAATTTATGGTTTTTTAGTTCAATTAGGATCCATAGCTACATTACGAATGATATTTTGATGATATATTTGATTTAAAAAAATTATACGAATTTGAATGTTTGCATATCGAAAAAAACGTTTTTTTTGCAATATTGCAATAACAAGAACTGATTTAGTCAAATGATGGCCATTTTTAGATTTAGCGTGTCAAAATTACTCTAGAAAAATTGTTGTATACCATGCAGCAAAATGGATGTTATTTATTTGGTTCGGTTTATGCATTTCTTGATTTATCCGGTATAAATATAATATACACTAGACTCTCGCTAATCTGGTTCTTGCTAAACGTCTGGCGTAACATTACCATGTGCAGTAATAATAAACAATGGCGTGAACGTAGTATTTGTTTCTGGGTAATGCTAAAAGTAGTTTGAGCTATTAGGTACAACTTTTTTTCAGATATTTGAGTTCGTTGATTAATCTTACAGCGCCCTCCACCGAGAGAAGAAAGCATTTTTAAAAAAAAATGTCCTACTAAAGATACTAATTTTTTCCCGTAGAATACGAATATGCAATAAAAAATACAGGTTTTTATTTAAAAAATCAAAGTTAACCTTGATTTGACCTTAAAAAATGGTTTGAAGGTCAACCGCAAGGTCACCATTGTTTGGCCCCCTTGAAACCAATTAACTTTTGTTTGAAACGTTTTTCTCAATTTCGCTTACTTTTCGAGATACTTGACTGCGTTGATTAAAATAACTCAGCCTGTATATCTACATGTTAGAAAGTGCCGGATTACTGAGAGTATTCCGACTTACCGTATAATCTGGTAATTTTTGTGCAAGGAATAGCCAGATTAGTGAGAGTCTAGTGTACGTATGATATGTAGAATGTGTTATGTTTTCTTAATTATAAAATCTCAATGAGTTGTATTTTTGTTTATAATAAATACGTTTTTTTTATAAGTTGTATTTTGGATTTCTTATGAAACTGATGGTCAATACTTTGGTATTGAAATATAAATAAACTTACTACCTATAAATGTATATAAAATATAATACAGGGTGCGTACGGTATTTGAGGACAAATCGAGATTAAAGCTAATTTGATTATATTTTTTTACAAGATTTATTATAATTCGGGTCAACTGGGGTAAAAGTGAAACAAAATACAAATCTTTCATGTTTTTTGACAGTTAACGATACAAATTCATACTTTAATTTTTTCTACTAGATGCGCTTATGAATAACCATTTTAAATACTTACGTCATTTGAACTGTACGATATAACACGGACTTTAAAAATCAAAAAAGTGTGTTTCATTTTTAACCTCTAATTTGGGAAAAAGTGAAACAGGTAAGGAAACAGGCCTCTAATGGAAAATATTTATCGAAAAATTAAAAGAAAAGCTACTTTGACAACTTTGATTTATCTTCTTTGTGACATATCAATGTGAAATTGTAACTTTAATTAATATCTGAGCTATACAGAAAGTTATGTGCAAAGAATTAAAATTTAATTGACACGTTTTGACATCGGCTAACAGGGAAATCTGTAGGGGTGACACATCACTTATTAGACGATGATATTTTCAGGTCGCTTTAACAAACCTTTAATGATGATGTCAGTTTTTATAATTCTCCTATAAACAAATTAGTTTTTTAGTTGCAAGCTTGTTTCACTTTTACCCCATTTTTGTTTGGTGTTTCATATTTACTACGCTCGACCCTACATAAAATTTTTATATAATCTTAAGTGACTACTTGACTATAAAATTATTCAATAAAATCTCCATTAGTGGCAATAACTTCGAAACGATTGCATGCCCGAATCAAATGCTCCTTATTCATGTTGGCCACGGTGGTAGTTGTAGCATCCTTCAGCGAAGAAATGGTGTTATGACGATTAGAGCTGGGCGCGTGAGTAATTTTTGCTCACGAATTCTATTTTTTTACTCACGCCCGATCACGCTCGTGACCAGATTTAATCTAATTGTTGTAAATTAAATTTTGAAATAATGAAAATTAATGTTTTTACTTGCAATATATTGTGTAGTATTTTTTATATTCATATTATTTTCTTCTAAATTACATTCTAGTTCAGTAATAGCAAACAAAACAAGAAAATAAAGTTACAATGCATTTTTAAATCTTTTTAGGGTTCCGAAGAAACCCTATTAATCTCACTTTGTCGTCCGTCCGTCCTTTTCACTCAAAGCCAAATAGCTCGTAAACTATATAAGCTAGAAACTTGAAATTTTTACTGAACATGTAAAATCACACCCTCTAGTAAAATTTGTACAAATTTATTGAATAAATAATTTTTCAGGGGGGGCAATAAGTAGCTAAAGCTAGGTAAACATTTTTTTTTTTATAACAAGGCATGTGGCACGTTAAAATGTATAACCAAACAAGCGGAATTTGACCCTTTTTCTATTTTTTTTCTTAATCAAAAATGGTGCTTGTAGGGGGCTTTAAAGCAAATCCAAAAAAACAAAAAAATTGTATATCTCAATTAGTAGAATTTTACCATATTTTTTTTTTTTTTTCTAACTCAAAAATGGCGCACGTAGGGGGCTAAAAGTAGTATTTTATTCGGCCCTTTTAAAACTAATTTTGAATTTGACGCCAAAACACTCGCAGGTGTCTTGGCGTATTTTTGACGTAAACACTCTTTGTCAACTGTAATAAATCCTTGTTCCATCGCTAATGTTTCTCGGTTTTAGTTTTGGTAACACAAAACTGAGCAAATTGATAATTTAAAATCACAAAATAATTTATAAACAGTGCAGATATTAATTAACAAAAATGACGTTTACGTAGCCGTGACGTCATCTACTCTGACTGGTGTTTTATCAAAGATGGCGAATTGCTGTATTTTGCGTTTTTATTTTAACAAAAATCATATTAATCTCGCTATTAATATAAAAATAAATACATTTTTAGAATCTTTTTAACTTATTTCATTATTTAAAATTATAATTTCAGTGATACAGGGGTCAAAACTGGTCAGTAAAATCAGTAAAAGTCTGTTTTTTTTAACCCGGTCGGTTAAAGTCAGTTTTTTGGAAAAATGGTCAATTTTTTCAGTTTTTTTGGGTTTGGTACCCAAAGTTTTCACATCAGAGCCCTATTTATTGTGAAAAAACTCACTATTTGACTTCAAAATAACACAATTACCGTGAAAAATATATTCAAATTATAAATAATGTTCTATTTTGTATTATTTGTATTGTTCATTACCAACTTTTAGAAGATATTCTATGACATAATTGTAACCTATGTATACGTGAACATATAAACAACGTAATCTCACCCTAGCACTGGCTATGCCAAGTTCGGTGAGAAAAATTACATACGTAGTATATGTAAATAATAGTATCTAAAAATAATTTTTTTGTACTAAATTTAAGAATTTATGTATAAAAATAATATTATGTAAATGGTCAATATTTATGTAGTACAAAAATGCTAAAATAAACTTATAGCCCAGGAAAATAAGGTGAAAAAAAAATCCAAAAGAATTTTTCTCACTGGGATTATCTTTATTTAGGGTAAGAAATAACGTCTGAAATTTCCATTGCGAAATCGTGTACACAAAAAAAGTTATTCTAGGTTGAGAAAAGTTAAGCGTTGTGATACATTCAATTCGACTCCACCATCTTTACAATACAATGCAAGGCTCGTTTTGTTTTATATTGGTTCAGATAGTCAGTAAAAGTGAGTATTTTTAGATTTCTGTGTCAGTAAAATCAGTATTTTTGAACACTGAACTTGTTTCGACCCCTGGTGATACTTTGTTACTGGCATCATGCCTATTGTGAAGAATAAATAAACTCAGCGATACCATATATCTAACTTATATATTTAAGTGAGCGAAGCTAGTGTTATTTATATTTTAAGATTCTATATAGCCTGTTAAAAAAAAGGATGTTGGAAATTTCGAGCCCCCAAATAAACCCTTCCAGAGGTCTGATTATTAGAAGTTAAATTAATTAATAATTTAACTCATTTAACTTGGCAAGACTGAGAATCTCTCATATCTGATTGGACTTTTTTTTATTAATTTCAATTAGTATTATAAACCTTTAACCCTTTCACTGCAGCACATGTTTAGACATACTGGACTCCCTGTGTGGTATTTTTCAGGCATAAGGATTCGTACGTTTTTATGCACGATGTACGACGTACACTAGGGTGTTTTTTTTTTTGGCCCCATTGGTCTATGTTTTAACTTAGGATTAGAATGAAGGAAACCACACTATAATAAAAACGTGTAGTATATAAAAATATTAGGGTTTTTTTTTTTTTTTTTCGGTCCCACAGACCTATGTTTTAGCTTTGGATCAAAAGTTAATTGTCCCAAAATTTCAGACTCGTAGATCAAACCTGTGAATGCCGCAAACCGAGTCTTTTTCCCATTTGATTAACATGGGAAAATTTTTTACTTACGCGTGAATAGCTCGTTGAAAAATTTGTGTGCTCAATTCATTCATCCAGTAGTTTTAAAGATATGTTCGTTTAAACATTATCATAAAAAGTAAAATCCAATTTTTATGATAATTTTTAAACAAACATATCTTAAAAATTACTGGATTTATGAATTGAGCACTTATTTCTATACAAAATATTCCTCTGAGAAATTTACAAAAAAATTTTAAACGAGCTATTTACGTGTAAGTAAAAATGTAATTTTTCCCATGTAAAATCAAATGGTTTGCGCCATTCACAGGTTTGATCTACGAGTCTCAAATTTTGGGACAATTAACTTTTTGGGACCAAAAAAATAAAAATATTTGAAAAAACACATAGTTGTCGGTAACGTTAACGAACAAGCAGATTCATATGTTTCCTGCAGTCTAAGACGATCAATTAAGTTTTAGCATTTTTATTAGCTTGTATCATAATTATAATACAGCGTATACGTTTGTTATCCGCAGTTATCTGGTCCGAGCACGCGAGACACAAAATTATTTTACGACTTCGTACGGTTTCCGTATCGAAAGGGTTAAATGTTTTGAGTCTAGGACAATACGATCAATGTTATTTTATTTTATAGGCCGTTTCAAGAACAAACAGATGCGGTCTATTCAAAAATACTTGTACACGCTTCGATGAAAATGAATAGATATCAATCAGTTAGCGATACACCGTTTTGTCCATCGATTATACGTAATTTGAATTTCCTGAGGTACGTAAAAAGCGTATTAAGGGTCGATTACATTGAGCGTGTTTACTAGCTACAAGCCGGCGAGTTTAGAAGTGGGCTAATAAGTCAGCTAATAAGACACACAAAACTTTCGATTCGCTCAGTAGCCAACTAGCTAGCGAGTAAACCACGTGTTGTGAATTCATTTTGTAGACACTGAAACCAGGAATCACCGAGATACTCACAGCTAGTTCACTAGCTATTATGATGACACATGGCTAGTTTACTAACTAACAAGCTCACACGTCAGCGAGTAGCGAGTAAAGTAGCCCGGCTTTCAACTTTTGTAGTAGATTGTTACAATCTGCTAGTTAGCGAGTTTACTAGCAACTAGTGAATTCGCCGGCGTGTAGCTAGTAAACTCGCTCGATGTAATCGACCCTTTACAATAATTACATTAATGCCCGGTATTATAAAGGAGCTAGCAAAATTTGCTAGCTAGCAAGCACTTTCAAATGGGGTATTAATTCTGTACTAGTATCTATGGATTAGCTATGGAATTTAGAGCAGTGACACTTCAACTAATTGTAACACAGTTGGCATCTTTCACCGTACAAAATAATTTTCATAATATCGCCACTGTTTTAATACCATTGGTATTTACCTACAACGCATGCACGAAACTTGCCAGTCTTCAACAAACTCCAAAAGAACGGACATATAAATTTGATATTTCATTTGAAAGTGCTTGCTAGCTAGCAAATTTGCTAGCTTCTTTATAATACCGGACATAATTATTATATTATCATTTTCGTTTCAGAGTAAATAAGTTAAACAGCGTTCAGTCTTATTTTTGGTTCGGAGCTACTCGTGGACATAATGTTGTAGCCGTAGAATCGAGGTCGCGAAACGAAAGCCAGTGTTATCAGCACTGCTTGACTTATTTACCTCCGTTGTGTGATACGCTTCTACAAGCAAACTTCGACGAGTTCAACTACGGACGTGGTCCGTTTGCGCTTGTTTTGTGCCCTAATAAAAGCGTTGCTAGAGCTGTGTTTAATATGACAAATGAAATTGTAAGTAGATAAAAAAATGAATTTCTCTCGTTATGAAATACGGTAGTTTTTGACCTAAAAAAGATTACCCTGTAATCCAAATTTGGTAGAAGGGGATGTCCCGTTTTCCATTTATAGGAAAATTATTCTTTACAGGGTGTCCACTTTCTGGAAAGTCAGTCAAGCCTAAAGTGGTCAGGGAAAGTCAGGAAATTTATTTAAAATTCTGAAAAGTTATGGAATTTATTAATTTTTTTTAGAATGTTAGGGAAAAAAAGAAAATTGAATTGAAAGTAAATAACAAGTGTAAAATTTTCAAGTTATGACCAAAAAAAAAGTCCAAATATTATTTCTGCACATTCTTGCTCTGGGGCCCACCGAGTCATGGAATTTTTAATTTGTGGTCAGGGAAAGTCAGGGAATTTTATTTCCAAAAACCAGTGGACACCCTGCTTTAGTACTAAAGTTGGTATTACTGAATCATGATAACTGATGAAAAAATTTTAAGGACATAATTTTGTAGAAGTTAAAATTCTCTACAAAAGTGTCTACAAAGTCATGGCCCTCAATTCAACGTATCAAAAGTTACAGACATTCAAAGTGATTTATTTGTTAAATTGTACGTTTAAAAAGCTTTCACGGCTAAACTATTGTTTGTATAAAAATAAGTTGAATGGTAATTTTGTAGAAAATTTAATTCTCTATAAAAATAGTTCAGAGAGATATAAGTGTAAATGCAATGAGTTAAAACTTATTAGCGTTTTAAATATTAATTTTTTACAAAAATCAACATTTTAATGTCAATCCATACTAATTTTATAAATGCGAAAGTGTGTCTGTCTGTCTGTTTGTTTACCTTTTCACGACTAAACCGCTGAACCGATCTTGATGAAGCTATCGGAAAAGGAATGACCTTCCTTAAAAATTTTTTATCAGTTATCATGAATCAGTAATACCAACTTTAGTACTAAAGAATAATTTTTCCATGTTATTTAAATGGGAAACAAGACAGCACCTCTTAAAATTGAATTACAGGATAATCCTTGCGGAGGGATTTATTTCGGATCATAAACTACCGTATTTCGTAACGAAAGCGAGGAAAAAAAGTTTTTTTTGACATATATTTATCAGAAGTCAAAACTAAAAATACTCAAAAAAACTCACAATTATTCCTATAACTAATATCACGGCACTTTAAATTCAGGCCCTTCACCGACTTTTGGACCTTTTAGTTTTTGTATGATATTTTGAATCTGTTGTCATTCCCGATCAAGAACAAAACGTTTTAAGGTATTTCTCGAGGAGAAAAAAGGTACGCTATATGTTAGAAAAGGAAAAAAAAGTGTAGTATAAAATCAAGATAACCGTGCTTTGAATTAAATTAAAATTTGGCATATATTGCGCATGCGCGACTTTTGTATTCCCGATGACATACATATTCCCTACATATTATTTAATGTTTTGATGTGATTTGCAGCTGAACTTGTTATGTATTATAAGTTTATAATTAAGAAATAGTTTTTATTATTTTTATTATTCCTTGAAATTAAAAGAACAATATATTATTCAGCACGTACGATTTTTAAATACCGCGGCAATTGTCAATATTTTGCAGCGTTGTCATAGCTTGTACCGTGATATTTTTCATCAGAAAATAAGTTTTTATTTTACTTATAACTTAAAAACGGGGTGGTGAAAATATTTAAGATTTTTTATAGTAACTCCAAATATATTAATTTAGTTTTTCTCAAAATTTCATAAATTTCTTGATCTTCCTTCGCATAAAATTATTTACTTTTTCATTGGAAATCCGCTTAAAATATCGTAATCCCTATACTCGCAATGTTAAATTTTTGATTTTATTTTGACGATATTTTCGCTCACAGATGGTCAATCATTTTAATATTTTGAATGAAGCTTCTAATAACCTTTTTTTAGTTTTTTTTACAAAATTTGAGCTTACTCTTGAATCTTTTAATTTTTCCGAGAAATACCTCAATAATTTTTAAATATTTACAGCTGCACGGTTCTGAAAAGAAAATTCCGGTATCTTTATTACTGGATAACGCAACGAAGGTTAAATATTGTGAAGTTCTGATCACGACTCCGTGTTGTTTCATCCGATGCACTCGACGTGATGATATTCATGCTCGACTGATTTCACTTCACCGTATCTGTCATCTTGTTATAGACACTGCCGATGTTATAACTGATAGGTGAGATTATAATATATTGTCTTTTAACACATTCAATGCAATTAATTATTGAGAAAAAATTGACAGACAATCTTGAGGCTTCCGCGGTGATCTTGATATGGATCTTGGCTTCTGGGTGTAAGTCGCGTTATCTAACGTTGTCTAGATACTCACTTTTTGAACAGATGCTACACCATTGTGTTAATACAGAATGCACTGTCCATTCTGTATGTCTATGAACATTACTTTGTTCTTTAGTTTAATTTTTTTTAAATGTATTTTATTAGGTACGCAAATGAATTGGAAGATATATTTGGTATGTGCCGTTCAGCTTTAATTGATCGACGGAAAAATGTGACTCGTAATATTCAAATATTAGTCAGTTCCGAATACTGGACTCCGAAGTTAGAGAGATTGTGTAAAAAAACTCCAGATCCTCCGATAATTATTATTAAACCACCGATTGAAGCTGCGTTATATTCCAAAATAAATATTCAACTTCATTTTCTTGAATCTCAAAAAAAAATTAATCAATTATTAGGTACGTATTTAACATGTACAGAGTGCGCGCGATATATTGGCAAAATTTTACTTAAACTGACCTATTCTAACAATAAGGGAACCTTTTCAAGTGATAAAATCGTACCGAATTCAAATTTTGTATATAGTTAGAGGGAGTCAAGGGTAGTAAGAAAAACATTATCTTAGCTGCGGTAAAACGGTTTAAGAGGGTGAAATACCCCTATGAAAATGTGCAAAAAATCGTATATTTCAGGGCTTCGATCCGTTTTTTTTTTCGTTTCAGTTTTCGTTCCGGTTCGAGTAAAAAAATATATTTCGGTTTGGTTCCGGTTTTCGTTCCGCAAAAATAACGATTTTTTCGGTTTTTGGTTCAGCTCCGAGTGATTAATTAAAAAAAAATTATTTGTATTAAAAAAAAATTTTCCATCATAATTTAGAATATTTTATGATAGTCCGAACGACAATTGAAGTGGGAAATAAGATCTTGTTAACGCGCGTATTTTAACATGTACTGAACCGAAAAAAAAACAATATTTTTATTTCGGTTCTGTTCCGGTGTTTGTTCCGGCAAAAAATAACGGTTTTTCCGGTTTTCAGTTTTCAATTTAGTTCCGGTTCGAAGTCCTGGTATATTTCAAATAACTCTGAAACTAATGAAGATTTCAAAAAATCTATTATACAAAATTGTCATGATTTTTTATACTTTTTCAAATGGCAACAGTCGAAATTCAAAAATGTGAAACCGTTCACCCCCACCCAACCTATTATTTTTAAAGATTTTTTTGTTCTATTTACTAAATTTAATTGTATTATACAATAGTAATTCAAATATATAATACATATTTCACGAAAAAAATATTTAACCCTTTCATCGCCACATTATCATATTTCGAAAAATATTATACATAATTTTTTGTTATGTTAGAAAAGTGTTTATAGTTGAAAAGTGGCAAATTTAGAGGGATATTTACATTTCAAGACCCCTAGAAACCAGAAAATGGCTGGATAAATATTGTCATTTGTTTCTGATGAAAAACTACTTTATGTTACTGTTATAATATTTAATCCATCTTCGGAACCTTTTCAAGTGGTAAAATCGTATTGAGTTTAAATTTTGTATATAATTAGAGGGGGTCAGGGATAGTAAGAAAAATGTTATTTAAGCTGCGGTAAAACGGTTTAAGTGGGAGAAATAGCCCTATGAAAATATGTAAAATAATCCTTTTTTTTCAAATATCTTCGAAACCAATAAAAATATAAAGAAATGTACTGTATAACATTTTATTGATTTTTTGTACTCTTTCGAATGGTTATAATAATATAGTCAAAATTCGAACAAGTGAAACCGTTTACCCTCACTCCATGAGTCTTGCGCTTTTTGCACAAAAATCGTCCCATGAAATGAATAAGAAGCACATTAAATAAAGTGATGCAAAGTTATTGCCAATTTATCGTGTGTATTTGTACTGAAATGATGACCGAAAACTTTTCAATCCATAGGAATTATTAATAATAAAGATGTTATTTTTTTTAGATATTATAAATAACAAGTATCAGTTTTATAAAACACTGATCATTTGCAATGACGATGAAGAATTGAAACATATTAAAATGTGCTTAGAAAGAAACGGAATCAATATTATTTATATAACCACGAATTGTTTGAAAACCGATATTATAGGTCTGTATCTGTATATATCATCCCCTACAAGGCAAAGTAGCGTAAGTGACATTTTTCTAATTTTACAGAAGGCACAAAAAACTGAATAATAACTAACTTAACCGTTATAAAACAATGATTATATTTTTTATAGCCCCCAATTTCAGTGGTCACTGTTGCATAAGATATTTTTAATTGGAAGTTTTAAGATATTTTACAGTACACTGTACCTTAAACACCTTTTCAATGTTTCATATACAGGCTGGGGCATTACAGATTATTATCTAAGAATCATCGCATATTTGAAATGTTTGGTTGTGAGGGTAATCCAATAGTAATATTTATTTGTTATTGTAGCGAAGCCATCAAGGATATTTGAAGGTCAACATCATTTTTTTAAATAAGAACCTATAGTTTTTATTTAGTAATCTTATTCTACGTGAAAAAACACGAATCTTTCATTGAAAACTTTTTTTTGAACAACTTAAGCTTTCCAAGAGATCTAACAAAATAATTCGAGATTTTGAACTTACTCAGAAACCATAAACTTTAGAAAAATGTACAAAATACAAAAAATGTTTACTTGGGTCTAATAAAGCTTGGAGAATTATTTTACAAGTTTTTCAATTTATTTTATTTGAACAAAAACGAAAAAATACGCAATGTTAAAAAAAATTCTAGAATAATTCATTAGACCAAAATAAACATTTTTTGTATTTTGTACTTTTTCTCTAAAGTTGATGATTTCTGAGTAAAAAATCTTGAATGTTCAAAATCTCGAAATTATTTTGTTAGATATCTTAAATGTTTAGGTTGTTCAAAAAAAAGTATTCGTGTTTTTTCACATAGAAAAGATTACTTAATAAAAACTATAGGTTCCTATTTAAAAAAATGATGTTGACCTTCAAATATCATTGAAGGCCACATTAAAATAACAAATAAATATTCGATTACCCCCTCATAACCAAACATTTCCAATATGCGATGATTCTTAGATAATAATCTGTAACAATTTAAATGCCCCACCCTGTATAATGTGTATATGTATATGTACAAAATTGGACTACCAATTGATAGTTGATTTATTAAATAAACAAGCAATAATAGAATATACAATTAACAGGTACGATATTTTATAATATTCTATGTGCCGTTACGATACGATATCATAGTCGGTTACGATATTTTGTAAAGCAGATATCGGTGGTTACGATACTTTGTCTGGTGGTTACGATTCTTTATCTGGCGGTTACGATACTTAAAAAAACAATGGTGGATACAATTATACGATAGTCAAAGTTTAAACAGGAAACAAAACTTTGTTGCTTACGAGATTTTCAGAATCGATGGATAGTATCACGCAGATTATCGTAACCACCATAACTCAATTTCGCAAAAAATGTCGCTTACGATACTTTGCCTTGTAGGGGACGATATGTTTTAATTTGAAATTTTAGAAAGTAAATATAAACTGTGGATTATTATTTTTAGAAGGAGTATCTCGGTGGAACTACAATAGTCCTGGTAATTATTCTGTATGCATTGGTACTGATGACTTACTATCCGATATTGAAATTATATCTGTGCAATGGTTAATACATTACTCGTTGCCGCATTCTTGGTCATATTTTTCTCATAGATTTTTTACTTTGGTTGATAATTACCAGAGTCCTTTATCAACTGCCGATGTAAGTTTTAAAATATATAATATTTATTATAATATATTATATATTAGATATGGCATTGCGCACATAAACTAACAGTGTATGTAGCTATCAGACGACGTCACAAGATAAAAATCCAAATTAATATACTAGTCCAGCGGTCACCAAACTACGGCCCGCGGGTCTGATCCGGCTCTCCAAAGGTTTTCATCTGGCCCCTGATATTTATATATACATATTTTATATACATAAAAGAAATATTAATTTTATATAATTTAAGGATTTTATGTACATGGATATGTGTATTTATCTACATTTTAATAGATATGTATTTTCCATTATAAATTTCGATATACAGGATGATTTACAACAAGTGTAAAAAAATTTAACATTAGATCAAAGATGTAATTTTAAGCAAAAAACCTTATGTGAACCTATGTCCGGAAATTCTTTGCGAGAGAGCTACAGTCTTTTTACACTAAGAGAGAGAACCCATTGTGGTACAGTTATGAAATTTGATACAGGGATTAGTATTAAGGAGGTATTCTAGTCTAGGGGTACAAATTTTGGGTGTTTTTTAAAATTCAATAAAAAAAACTAAGAATATAAATAAGATATTTTAACAATACAAAAAAAAAAAAAATTTGAAAATTGAAAAAATTACAGGCTGGTAAAGTGGGGGGGTGAAAAATAAGGGTGCATCCTTCTTGACATAATTCCAACCCTTCTGGTGATCTGAAAAATAAAATAAAAAATATTCTTAATTAGTAAGAATGTCGCTATGAGGGTCATTCTATCTGCTCTCACTAAATTGATTGTAACTCAGCCAATTTTTGGAATTTAAATTTTTTCTTCATATTTTTCAATATGTATACTTTAACAAAAAAAGGCAAAACTTCAGTATCCGACGTACACTCTGATTTGATATTTTTATTTGGTGGCAATACTGTATTTAGGTGATGCGCGCGCATATGAGTTGTGTCAGTGACAGAATGGTGCTCAAACAGTGGAATATATGCGACCGCCAATACATTGTAATATAATATTAATAAACTCATTATGTTTATCAACATAATATAACTGATTATTATCTTTAGTATATTTTTTACTATTAACATATATATATTCTCATTCATTCACTATGTGTATCATGTTGTTACTTATTATACATATAGTATATTTTATATATTTTTTTTATAAATAGACGATTTTCACCAATGTAATCTGTAATAACTCTGATTTGATTCGTTTTTGGTCCCTAGTGGGACCGTCCTGTGATTCAAACTCAGTCATGAAACTGGAGAAAATTAATTAATTAATTATTTAATTTTAAGTTTGATACAGGGTAGTATTAATAAGTGTTATCGATATCCAGTATCAACTAATAGTAATTTTGATCAGGGTTCAGTGGGCCCAGGGGGACCGTCGATTTTTATACTAGCTTTTTGTCTTATTTTTTATCATAGAACAAGAATATACATTTATTTTTTGTAATTTGAAGCATCCGTATTAAGTAAAATTCTGTATGCTTTCTTTTGCATCGATATTTCTCGCAAACGGTTTATCCTATAATAAATAAGTAAAGTATATTTTTGTGTATTTTGTGCAATACAGTGTTATTCAAATGTCTAACTCAGGAAAAAATTAGAGAACAAAAAAATACTAGATAAAAATCGAAGGGTCCACTGGCCACATACAACCCTGGTCTAAATTATAATTGTTTAATACTGGAAATCGATATCTCTCATTAATACTAAACTCTGTATCAAATTATATAACTTTAGCACAATGGGTTCTCCAGATATTAAATAAAAACTAATTTTGAATAAAATCTTTGGAGGGCTGTAGCCCCCTCATGAAAAATTTTCGGACACATGTTCATATAATGTTTTGCTTAAAATATTTTTCTCAATCCACGGTTCAAGTTTGTTCCACCTGATATGACTCACCCTGTATATTGATAAACATAATAATATTTATATATTGATAAACATAATAAGTAAGTTTATTAATATAATACAATATTATATTATAATGTATTGGCGGTCGCATATATTCCACCGTTTGAGCACCATTCGGTCACTGACAACTCATATGCGCGCGCATCACTCAAATACAGTATTGCCACCAAATAAAAATATCAAATCAGAGTGTACGTCGGATACTGAAGTTTTGCCCAAAAAAAAAAGTATTTTTTTTGTTTTCATTGTATCTCGATTGTAAGTTTTACATTGTTGTGCTCTTATTTACCTCGTAAGCTCTGACGTGCACGGGTTCGTTGGGGATAAGTAAAAATAGTACTATATATTTGCTATACAATTTTATAAAAATTTTGAAGAAGCACCTAGACCAGCGGTTCTTAAACTTATGTAGCCTTTTGAACAATTATTTCTCAGAGACTCCCTCCCTGAAGAGGTTATTTTAAGAAAATTTTAAAACTGCAAGACCTTATTTTTTGCTCCATACTTACAATTTTTTTTTTCAACCAATGACTTTTGTTTTTTGCATTACATTTCTTATATTTTTTTACAACTGTAATGACCTTTTTTTGCTCTACATTTCTTACATTTTTTACTTTTACATCTGCAATAACCTTTTTTCCACACATTTTATTATTTTATTTATTTATTAAACATTGTTTTAATTTTTTGCACTACACAAATTAGCTTTTACAACTGCACTTTTGATTTTTACAACTTCAGAAACAAGTTACTCACTTAACTAATTAATCACTGGTAAATAGAAATGTAAAAGTACTTTAATTTATGTCAAACATGTTTCACGGACCCCCGCAAAAGTTTTGCGGATCCTAGTTTAAGAACCGCTAACCTAGACGATTAAGGGTTAACAATTAATTAATTATCAGATAATTGTTATGAAAGTATTATTGTTTTTATTTCAGCTCAATACACCAAAATGTCAAGTACATATTTTTATTGATGAAAAAAATCAATATCAAATTCCACGTATGGTTTGGTTCCTTAAAAGGACGAATATAAATATTACTCCAGAGCTTGAAGAAATTAATAAGGTAAAAAAAAACAACACTTAAGGATGGGGGATCCATTTAGGCGAATTTTAAAGATTTTTATTTGTCGAAACTATTAACTATACATAATTAAAATTTTACATACATACTATTATAGGTACCTTTTAATTTTCAAAAACGATTTTTTTTTTTACTTATATACTTAAATTAAGTGCTGATTTTTTTCGAAATCCGGATTTTGATAGAATTATCCATTTTGACCTTCCCTGAATCCATTCTGACTATTTTCGTCTGTGTGTCTGTTTGACGGTCAGTCTGTAAGTGCTGTAACTAAAATACAACAAATTGTAGAAGAGTGAAATTTTATATTTAAGATTAATTTTTGTCTGGGAAGAAAACCTCCAATTTTTGAAAACGATCTTTCAACCGGAAATGGATGTTTACTGGTGTCAATTTTTCTAATTATTTTTGAAACGGTGTAAATTACAGAAAAATGGTAAGATTAAAAATTGTAGATAATATTTTTATCTATAATTTATGTTCTATTCATTTTTGTTTACCACATGTACCATGGGACTTTCTTATACGTAATATTGAGAGTGAACAGTGTGGGTGATTCTAATTAATCATTTAAAAAAATTCTTTCTGTTTTTAAACCTATATGTATAATAATTACCTATTTAAAAATATTAGAATTAATAGTACAAACTTTCATCACATTTATTTATTTATTTTGTCTAATATATATGACTCCCCTACAAATGCAACATTTGAATTTTGCCGTCTTTTATATAGACAACAATGCCATATTACTCATAATAGAACGCGAATAGCAGTTAAAGTAAAAAAATATATTTTTGTTTTAAAAATATAGATAATTTTGAAAAATAAGTGGGGAGCATAAAAATTATTACGAAAAACGATTTTTTGAAAAATACCATATAAGGATAGTTTTCTTTGTTTCGTTAATAACTTTTGTTTATATTTTATTAGAGTTGGAGCAATTTCAGATATATGAGGAGCAATTTTTTGTGATATACAAATTTTTGTTTCTAACTTTGGTCTTAAACATATTTTACAATAATTAAAATTAGTAATTTTAATTTTGACTTAAAAATATTGATAATTTTGAAAAACTAAGTGGGGAGCAATTTAGGAGCAATTGATTGACCATAAAAATTATTACGAAAAACGATTCATTTTTGAAAAATACCATATAAGGATAATTTTCTTTGTTTAGTTAATAACTTATTAGAGTTGAAGCAATTTCAGATATATGAGGAGCAATTAAGCAGCAATTTTTTGAGATAAACAAAAGTTGGTTTTCACTTGTCCGCGCTAACTTCCTGACGGTTGACACTTGCCTCTCTGTAGAACTGGTTATTTTATGTTCTTAATGATTTTATTTTTTTCAAACCGCCGGATATAATAGACAAGTACCTAAAAAAATATAAGTTTCTATTTGAAAAAATAGTTGACCCTATTTGATCTTGACGTCTACCATATCCAAGGTTGCCTCAGTAGTTTTTGACCAATCAGCTTAGGCACCCTAGATGACGTATTCTCTCTCTCGCACCGAGCTACTTTACATACCTTGCACCATATCAAAAATTAATAACGCCATTTTGGTTCTCCCTCAAAACCGTTTTTTGATTTAATTGATAGAAAAAATAATAAAATGGGATGTATATTTTTCATTTCTAGAACGCAATTCAAAAGCGTGAACTAAAATTAGTGGAACAGAAAGTTCCACTCTGTGGTTATTTAAAATCGTTCGGAGAATGCTCGCATGAATTCAGATGCAAATCAAGACATCGTATTTTATTTACGTGCGATAAACCGGCTATAGACGTATCTATCGGGGCGCACGTAAGTCTCTGTCTGCTTGAGATTTATGACGTGTCACATTTTTCTGCAAGATTACTTAAAACTTCCAAGGACCTGTTTATAAAGATCGCAATGAAAATGTCCGAGTGTTATAGAACAGCTCCGCCACCGGTGACTTGGTTTGATGATAATAAACTGTACGCCGTACAAGATCCAATCGGAGTATTTAATAGATGCGAGTTAATCGAGATATACGAAAAACATATTAAAGTAAGTAGAACACATTTTAACGTAATACTGTCTGTCTGTCTGTGTTTTTTTTTTCCGAAGAGGGGGGGAATGCGTTAAGCACCATAGGTAGCATAACACAAATGCTTCCCGTGTGTTGGACTGATCCACGACCTTACCAACTAAACCCCCACCTCTTTTCGTCCATGACGCTTTTAGTACCCCCGCGGGACTGCCGTCAAGCATTACTTCGCGGGGGCGGTCACAGCCGTGGCTTCTCCACTTTTGCACTAGCTTCAGCTAGCCTTGTTCAAGAGGGGGCAGGGTTGTTGCTTCCCTCCTCCTCCGCTCCTCCCTCCGTAGCTCCTTGAGTACCGAGGAAGCGAATCCACTGACAGCAGCCCAGACCTCATCCGACCTGAGCATATGATGCAACAGGTCTTCAGGTGTTGGGGCTTCACCTAGTACCATTTCCAGCTCCTCACGGTTTGGCCTGAAGCGTGGGCATGTCGGACTCGGATGAACCCATACCGACTAAAAACCTCCTCTGGCATCGGCCTCTGTTTACCCCGTGGAACCGCCGCTAGGCATTACTTCACGGAGGGAGGATCTAGCTATTGCTCTTCCTTCAGTGGTTGAAGTCACGGCTTCTTTTCTTCGGCTATCTTATTTTTGCTCGCTGCCTTTCTATGCGACGGAGTTCCTGTAGGACTTCTGTCGCGAAAGAGGATGTCGCCTCCCAGGCTGCCTTCGATGATAGCATAGCTCGAACCAGGGACTCTGGCCGAACTTTCTGTTCGATGACAGTTTCCCAAGTACTGCGTGATGAGTTGAAGCGAGGGCACGTAAAGAACACGTGCTCCGCATCTTCACTGACTCCGGGGCAGGACGGGCACTCTGGAGAAGCCTCATGTTTAAAACGATAAAGGTATGCTCGAAAGCACCCATGTCCTGAGATCATCTGAGTTATGTAGTGGTTGACTTCACCATGGCCACGACTCAGCCAAACATTTACTTTTGGAATAAGCCGGTACGTCCATCTGCCATTTTTTGTGGTATCCCACAGCATTTGCCATCGCCGTATGCTATTTTGCTGTTCCTCTGTTCTGAGTTCTTCGGGGCTCAATGTGGTTGATCCTTTTCGCCGGTAAAGGGCTTTTCGTTCTTCGGCTAGTACTTCAATAGGCAGCATCCTGGCAATAATGCACACTGCTTCCTCAGACACTGTACGGTAAGCGCTGGCAACTCTCAAGGCACTCAGTCGATATACTGACGCGATTTTTCTCAGTGTTTCTTGTCTTTTAAGTGCATCAGCCCAGATGGAGATTCCATATGTGAGCACAGACGTCACTACTGATGAGAGTAATATCCTCCTTCTCTGCTTCGGGCCTCCTATGTTAGGCATCAATCGTGATAAAGTTGCTCTGACTATCGACGCTTTGGCACACATGTGCTCTGCCTGCTCTTTGAAGTTGAGTCGGGCATCAATCATCACTCCCAGATACCGAAGATACGGCTGGGATGTGATTTCATGTGCTCCGACTTGCAGCGTGATGGTTTCTACCCGCTTCCTACTAGTAATGAGCACAGCTTCGGTCTTGTGCTCTGCCAACTGCAGGCCAACAGTATCCATCCACTTATGGATCCGCTGAATGGTAGTGTCGAAAGCAAAGTTTATCTGCTCGAGGTGCTTTGCAACTATCACTACGGCTACGTCATCCGCATATGCCACAAGTTTGACTCCCGTAGGCAGTATCAGTATCATACATGATGTTCCACAATAGAGGACCCAGAACCGAGCCTTGAGGTACTCCTCCAGTGATTTTGTATTCTTTTGGACCGGTCTCCGTATCGTATTTTAGAATCCTATCAGTGAAATAGCTAGCCACCATCCGTCGTAGGTATCCTGGTACGTTCATTTCAGCGAGAGCTTTCATAATGCAATTCCATTTGGCAGAGTTGAAAGCGTTCTTTATGTCCAGTGTTGCCACCAGGCAGTACTCCTTTGTGCCTCTATTCCATCTGGTTCCTGCGATGGCGCCCTTAGCAGTATTGACGACAAGGTCAATCGCATCGAGGGTAGAGTAGCCTTTTCGGAATCCATATTGGTTGCTGGCAAGCAGCGGTTCGACTGCTGCCTCGATCCTTTTATGAATTATACGTCCCAGTATTTTGCCAGCTGTATCCAGCATACAGAGTGGTCTATAGGATGTTGGTTCGTCTGGTGGTTTCTTCCCTTTAGCAAGAAGTACTAATCTCTGTTACTTCCACTTCAGAGGAAAGATACCCTCTTTGAGGCATGCATTGTAGACGTCCAAGAACAGCGCAGGCACTGTTTTGATGGCTAGTTTCAGTGCGATATTTGGGATTCCATCTAAGCCTGGAGCTTTGGTATTCCCTACCCTGTTACACGCTTCTATTAGTTGGTCTTCGGTAATTGGCGGAAATTCTTCTTCAAAAATCTCGTACTGCTCCGTCAGATGGTGGAGCTCCATTTGTTGAGGAAACAGAACAGTGACAATTCTTTGCAACCGTTTAGGACACGTAGGCGATGGCTTTGGCTGGCTTCTGAGGTGAGTCATAACCACCTTATACGGTCTGCCCCACGGGTCACTTTCTACCTCTTCTATTAGCTCGCTCCAGCAGTGCTGTTTGCTAGTTTTGATGGCTTTGTTCAATTTTCGACGAGCCTCTTTGTACTCCGCCAGCAGTTCTTCAGGGTTTGGTCCTTTCTGGCCTCTCTGTGATGCCCTTCTTTTCCTGAGGCATACTTTACGAAGAGCAGCGATGTCATCATTCCACCAATACACCGATGGAAGATGATTTATGCCTCGTTTCCGGGACATACTTGCGTCACATGCATCCGTGATACGTTTTATCAGTACTTCTGCCTTCTTTCCAGCATCTGCACTGTTGATAGACTGATTATTCAGTACCACAGTGAAAGCAACAGGATCGAAGGTGCTCACTTTCCAACCGATTGAATTAGTTTTCTTGTTCACTCCTCGAGTAGTGTGGTCAGTAGGTATTTCCCATCGTATCGCAAAGTGGTCACTGGCCGTATAAATGTTCATCACGTCCCACGAGCATTTTCTCTTAGCGAGACTGCTGCTGATGAAAGTGAGATCTACGATAGAACTTGCCTCTCCTCTGACGAACGTTGCTTTAGCACCACTATTGAGCAAGATCACGTCGAGAGTGGACATAGCCTCCAATAATGCTTGCCCTCGCGCATTAGTCACTTTGCTGCCCCAGTCAACTGCCCAAGAGTTAAAGTCTCCGGCGATAGCCACGAGAGAGTGCTGCTTTGCATCTTCGGTCAGTCGGTCTAGAAAGTCTGTAAATTCGTCAAATGTAAGGCTAGGTGGTGCGTAGCAACTGTAGAAATGGATTTCATTCAGTTTTGCTACCACATAGCCAGCTTCTGTGCTTTTTGTCACGCTCTGGAAAGGACACTTACCACAGGACCAAATGACAGCTTTAGCAGTACTATCAGTTTTCCAAGGTTGAGTGGTGAGATGTCTGTATGGCTCGGAGATTAACGCAAGATCTGCTTTCAGTTCGCGCACGGTCTGCATAAGCAGATCGTGCGCAGCCTCACAGTGGTTAAGGTTAAGTTGTACTATTAGCATTGTCGGTTACTCTTCATCTTCCGCAATGCCTCTTTAAAGATTGGACATCTGCTACTACCAGCTATGTGGGCACAATTCTTCGTATCGTTTTTTCCGACGCACAGCGCACATCGAGCTTCTTTTTGACAGGTGGCGGCTTTGTGGCCTTCTTGTCCACACTTGGTGCACAGTTTGGATCGGTCCACGTCACTCTTGCATGTTTTAATTCGGCAATTGACCCAACCAATCCTAATCTTGCCATGCTCACCCAGTACGTTTTCCACTATTGACGCCGGCAGTATCACTGAGGCTGTCTGGGTGCCCCCATAGGCCTTACGAAGTGACCTGATAGAGTCTAGTGTGACGCACTCATCTCCAGCCGCTTTGTTTAAAGCAGCGAGAACATCCTCTTTTGTTGTCGTTTCGTCAAGGTCCCGAATTTCAAGATTGTGTGTGTGTGTGTGTGTGTGTGTGTGTGTGTGTGTCTGGCTGTGTATTAGAGATCAGATCGGGCCTTAAAAAAGTAGCCCGATCCGGTCCGATTTTTTTTTTATACGATTTATGTTACGGTCCGAACATTACAAACAAAAATTAAGCCCGGTCCGATCCGATCCGAATTTCGGACCGGATCGGGCTTGCCCGGCCCGAACTGATCTAAGAAAATTATATTGTATTACAATACAATTTTTTTCTTTTGATAGTTCATATAATAAATTATATATATTAAAAAAGAAGTATTTAATATAAAAATATACTAATTCATTGATGGTAGCAACACGTTCAGTGGTAAAAATTGAAACTAACACGAATTACACGAATATTATAATTTATAATGTTGTTAATAATTGTAAAAGTAATTGTGTGTGTGTGTGTGTGTATGTTAAAAAGATATTATAGAACATGGAAGTC
The DNA here is from genome assembly GCA_961205875.1 of Sialis fuliginosa. Classification (NCBI taxonomy): domain Eukaryota; kingdom Metazoa; phylum Arthropoda; class Insecta; order Megaloptera; family Sialidae; genus Sialis; species Sialis fuliginosa. The sequence goes on along the minus strand of OY540818.1, from coordinate 3,183,320 downwards.
ATGTAAGGTTCTCCATTTTTGTTAGATTGTAGATTAATTTATAATTTGCTTATAATTTCAGGCAAGGTTAATTGATACGGGTAAAATAAAGGTATACAGCAAGTTAAAATTCGCAGCGTTACCTGAAGAGTTACAGTTTTTGCCTCCTCAAGCAATTGACGTTTACATATCAGGAATTAAACCTGCAGATAACGAACAAATATGGGACTCGGAAGGGAAAAAGCACATCTTGAAATTGTTAAACATCGCCGGCGTTAATAAACCTTCAACGCATTTGTCTGGAGTTGTCGAATTAGTTCTAGGACGCACGATTTGGTTACGGAATGCAAATCTGTACGAGAGATACGAAACGATGAAATGCTGTATTGATAAGTTCAACTGGCAGAAGGTGTTGTTGAAAGAGAACTACGCCGTGTTTAATTGGGAACACATGAGTAAATTGAAGAATAATAGAGAAATGGGCGGGTTCGCTGTGATTAACGATGTGTCGGAAACAGGTCCAGAAATACAAGTGGAAGTTAAAAAGAGAGGTATACAAAAAGCGCATCTGGAAGTCGGTGGGAATTTTAAACTCGTTTATTTCTTGGCGGCGGACAAAGGGAACAAATTTTATCTAGGATTAGTTGAGTTCAATAAATCGTAAGTATGCCAATTTAATGCTCCTTTTTTTCTCGTGAGTTTTCCCATCGAAGTACATACGGTTATTAAGAAAATATCGATTTTTGCAAATTTTGTATCAACTGTGAATAAAAAATCGCATTTTTGACGAAAAAAACGACCTTCAATTGTTTATAAAAAACATAATTGTTAACCAATCGTAAAAATCGTGCGCATTTCGATGTAAAATCTATCTAAGAAGTTACAGTTCAAATTTAAAGTCTATCGGATGGAAATGGCCAAGATACGTTTTCCGCAGTTTTTAAAAACGTGATTTCGATAAAAATTTGTTTAAAGTTTAAAAACTGTTTTACTAAATACAAACGTCGATGTTAGTTCTGACTATTTTTCGAGACTATGTTGGTTTGGCGGTTATCGGTTGCTTATTTTGCTTCTGTTTTGACTTAAGACAGAATTACGGTCATCCTTTACATTACCATATAATCATTATCAATAATTTTTCACCACTTTTACAATCTAGCTAGGTTGTTTCTTTCGTTCAGAGACACTAAAAATTAAAAAATAATTTTTTTTTGTTTATAATTCCTTTTGAATATCATTTTTAAGATGTTTTTAATTACGGGCATACTTCGATAGGAAAGAGAATTTTTTTAAAAATATATTTAACAGGGCTTCGAACCGGATCTGAACCGAAAAACGGAAAAACCGTAATTTTTTGCCGGAACGATAACCGGAACCGAACCGAAATAAAAATATCGTTTTTTTCGGTTCAGTACATGTTAAAATACGCGCGTTAACGTGATCTTATTTCCCACTTCAATTGTCGTTTGGGCTATCAAAATGTTCTAAATTATGGTAGAAAATACATTTTTAATACAAATAATTTTTTTTTATTAATCACTCAGAGCTGAACCGAAAACCGAAAAAACCGTTATTTTTTTCGGAACGAAAACCGAAACGAAAAAATAACGGTTCGAAGCCCTGATATTTAGAGATTGGAAAAATAGTTGTTATTTTCAATGAAATAGTTATATATTATGTGAATTCTGTTTTCATTTGTGTGAAATCAGTTTTCATTAATGTGAAATTTTATTTCATTTGTGTGAAATCTGTTTTCGTTAATGTGAAATTATGTTTCATAAGTGTGAATTTATACTGTAAAAGGTATAGTGAATTTTTAATTTATAAAAATCATTGATTACAGATTACAGAATTTATTAAACGATATAGCGACTGAAGCGGCAGACCCCGTCTATCCACGTTGTACAGAACTAACGGAGGGTCTGTACTGCATCATGTACAGTTCTGGTGACCTGTCTTACTATCGAGTAAAAATCGAGACGCTCAACCAGGACGGTACTGTTAATTGTTGGTTGCTCGATGAAGGCTACAGTACGATTACCAAACCGGAAAATATTTTACCGATTAAAACCGAATCTCTCAATAAGTTACCAGCGCAGGCGATCGTTTGTAGATTGTATGCGGCGAATTGTAACGCGGATCCAGATCTTATTGAATATGAAGGAATCCAACTGTGGGCAAAGTAAGTTGTTTAAGGGAACAGACCCAGTTGGGACTTTCAAAAAAAGCTCTTTTTTAGGATTTTTTTTTGGTCACGCATTAAAATAATTAATAACAAATGTTTTTCTACATGAAAGATATGTATTTACAGAAAATATTGTAATTTTTTTATGGCAAAATATTAAAAAATAAGTGGGATACAGCAAATTTGGGAGGGGTCCAAAAAAAATGTGTTTTGCCGTGATCACTGCTGCTTGTCACTAGATCATCTGAAATAAGAAAAAACAAAAGGGATCATTAGCTAATGACATAATGCTCCGGATGGACGAAGGGATTTGAAAAATTTTGAATTTTCACAAAATGGCGGATGTTGAAAGTCAAAGTTCTTTATTCGACTAAAATTTCACTCGCATTTTCGGCTATAAAAAAAAAAAAATCGTCCAAAAGAAAAATCCTTCGTCCATCCGGAGGACAATTATGTATAGATTAAGTGAGAAAAATTTCAAACCAATCGGCAAAGCCGTTCTCAAGTTACAGTGATCACCGACTTCGAAAACATGGTTTCGAGAAAAACGCGTTTAAAGTTTTGAGTACGAATGCATGCAGATAAAAAATTATGGACAGGACATTTGTCTGAAATTTTCAGAGAATACTTTTGAAATATTCTACTTTGAGAAAATGTAAAAAAAAATTGATTTTTCAAAATTCTAAGTGGGTCTGCCCCCTTAATATAAATAATTGGTGGGGGGAATAGTTTGTAGCTAGTAACTTTTATAGGGTAAAAAAGTTGTTACATACCGTAGAATTTTTTTTATCAGCCCAGAAAAAAATTCAGGAAGTTTTTTTAAGAAATCGGCGGAGGGGGGGGGGGGGATTCTGACCCCTACACACCTCATTGCTGCACAATTAAATCTATCAATATATAAACAGTTTGATATATTAATTGGCAAACATTGTGCAAAACTTATTACAAATAAGTTGCGCAACATTTTTTTGATTTTTTAATCTAAATTTAATTGTAACAGGTGCATTGAAAGAAACATTGAAGGAATTCACGCTGTGATATTATTAGACAGAGAAGAAGGAGATTATAAAATAAATTTGGAACTACTTAAATCCGGTAAAGCGGAGCCTATCGAGGAAGAGGAAGTCATAGAATCAGATTTTAACTTGGAAGAAAATTTGGACGAGTCTTGCAGTGAAGAACAGGTATTTTTATTACAATGGATTCGGATTAATTCAATCGTTCCCGAGTTTTTTTTTTTGTTATTGATATTACTGATTTTTCTGTCATCAATTCATACCTATCTAAGTATACTAAAACTCCAGAACGTTGGTAATTGCACTGTTGATGTATTCAGTCCAATACTCGTATGATTTCAGACCCATTCAAATTAAAATAATCTTACATCAAATGTAAAATCTTAACCATTAATTTCAGAACCTGTAGCAGTGGAAAAATGGGGTTTAGATTAGATAAAGGGGGGGTGGAGCGAGGCTCCTGCACTTAGACCGCTAGGGCCCATTGTGCCCCCTTGAGGTTACCAAGACTTCATTCTTTAAACAGGTCCGTTGCTTCCGCGAAGGAAAGGATAAAAAATGGGGTTTAGTCTGTACGTTACCGATTTTTTAAATTTTTTAAAATTACTATTTTTTAAGACCGCTTAGATAAAAAAATAGGTCTTAAAAATGAAAATAATGTCAAACCGTCGCCATTTTGTGAAATGTTTGATTTTTTTAATTTTGATAACCCTTCACCAAAAGTACGATGGGACAATGGGGAGGAATTTTTTTTTTTTTTGTCTTCATATCGAGGATCATAACTTTGTATAGGGGCGATAAGAATAGGTAAAGTGCCTCCACGCCGATTATGGCCGTTATATATTTTTTTATTGTTATTACTAACACAGATGAAAATTTGGGCGTGTTTTAGTCTTCAATAATTAACGCCCAAGGGGGGGGAATTAATTTTGAAAATTTCGTAAAAAATTAATAATTTTTGAACGGGTTCACCTATTTGAATAAAAAGTAGGTTACTACAACATTTCTAATTGTCCTCATGTTAAATTTTCTGTCTTAATCAACTTGGAATACACTGTATACAGTAGATAAAATGTTCTTCACCCAATCTTAAAATAATTAGTTATACCTGTGAAAAAAATTCCCAAAACATTTACAATTTTTTTACCCATCTCGCTTAAAATAGTTATGAAAACAATTATTTTAGGAAAATGAAATGAGAATAGGAACATTGGAAGATTATTTAAACGCTCAAAATTACGGCCAATTTGAGTTTGTTACCAACGATTTCGATCAATTTGAGCATGAAATGCATGTAAGTGATTTTTTCTATACACGCCAATCGTTTACGTCACTTACTTTTATTTCTCTTACAGAGACGCAATCAAAGTACTGTTATAGATGAAAACAGACAAGATGCGTTACCAGTTCCAGTTAACGATGAAAATATTTCTGTTGTATCAGAAGAAAGTGAAGCCGATATAGTATTTTCTAGTTCAGTTATACATAGCGATACTCGTACTCCAAACGTAATGTGGTACCAAACACCTGAGACTGTTGTCTTACGTGTACAGTTAAGTGATGTCGATATATATGAATTAATTGTACGTCGGGATCATGTTCATTTCAGGTATTATTCTAATAACTGTGATAAGTATTAAAAAGGGGAAATATATTGGTACGACGGCAGAAAAAAATAGGTGGATTTTGAGAATTTTCTATTCAAAAACTGATTTTTCCTCAAGGCACTATGTTTTTCTTCGAAAAAATGTGTAAATTTTATGCAAAATCTTGACCTCTCCTAAGCCAGCGTATGACAGAGAAGAATTAACCACGCACGGAATGAGATAGATATACATTTTATTGTACATTACATTACGAGGGTTGAAGCCAAGGGTAGAGCCCCTAGTATCTCAATATACAGGGTGTTGTTTCGGCGATACGAATATTTTGAAGGAAGGTAGAATGAGTCATTTGGAAATGATTTAAGCAAATATACCTATAACAGTTTTTTTTTATATGGGGCATTTTAGTAAATTTTTGAAAACACCCAGAATTATATATGTTAATAGTAAAATTTCATAAGTTAAAGAGCCTATATTTTTTAAACATGATTTTTATATTACTTAAATATGTATGCTACACTATCTGATCAAAATAAAATTTATGAATAACAAAAACAAAAAATGGCTGCAGTTTAACATTTAAAAACTTATAAAACTTTGATAAAATTATTTCTTTAAAAAATTATTTTATAAAATCTAGTACACTTACAGATGTTCAGATGGTTTTAAAAACCCTTTCGAAAAACCTACTATAATACTTACATGAATTGGCTATTTTTGTTAAAAAAATTTACTTTTATCCCAGAATATGTAAGATTTTTACAGTGAGTCGATCGTAGTTTGCTATTCTAAATAAGTCATTAAAAACGAGATGTGATACTTTTAAAACATTTTTTATACACATTGGAGAGTGTAACATTTACTCCTGTGTAAAGGATGATCCTATCCATAAAGTATCACGTTTTTAATGACTTATTTCGAATAGCTATACTATGATCGACTCACTGGAAAAATGTAAAAATCTTACATATTCTGGGATAAAAGTAAATTTTTTTAACAAAAATAGCCAATTCATGTATTATAGTAGGTCTTTCGAAAAGGTATAAAATAGAGCAGTTTTTAAAACCATCTGAACATCTGTAAGTGTACTAGATTTTATAAAATAATTTTTTAAAGAAATAATTTTACCAAAGTTTTATAAGTTTTGAAATGTTAAACTGCAGCCATTTTTTGTTTTTGTTATTCATAAATTTTATTTTGATCTGATAGTGTAGTATAGATATTTAAGTAATATAGAAATTATATTTAAAAAATATAGACTCTTTAACTTTTGAAACTTTGCTATTAACATGTATAATTCTGTTTTTTTTTTTAAATTTACTAAAATGCCCTATATAAAAAAAACTGTTGCACTTTGTATATAGGTATATTTGCTTAAATCACTTCTAAATGACTCATTCTCCTTCCTTCAAAATATTCGTATCGCCGAACAAAACAACCTGTATATTGAGATACTAATCGTAATGTAATGTACAATATAGTGTATATCTATCTCATTCCGTGCGTGGCGAATTTTTCTCTGTCATACACTGGCTTAGGAGAGGTCAAGATTTTGCGTAAAATTTACAGATTTTTTCGAAGAAAAAACTTAGTGCCTCGGGGAAAAATCATAGTACAGAGACCTTTCATAGCTAAGAAATGAAACTTGGAAAAAGGATGAAGCTATAAAACAAAAAAAAAATTACGAAAATTGGTGCATTAATAACAGTGTATAAAAATAACGGGCCTGGACAGACATATATATTACATATGAATTTTGAGAATTATTATCTCAAAAACTATTTGTTCGATTTAATCCAGGTTTATTTTATTCTAAAGTATATATATTGAGGTATGTTTACAAATTTTGAATATATATCGACTCGGAACGCTGCTGTCATGGCCGGTGTAAAACATAATGCGATCCCCAAGATTACTGGCAGTCAGTTGATCTAAAACAGAAATTTCAAAGAGATTCTTAGAAGAGATTCGGAACGTAGGATTTTTTTTATTAAACCATTTTGTGAAAATCCTACATACCGAAGGGTACCATACATTAACTTCTAAGAATCTCTTTGAAATTTCTGTTTCAGATCAACCAACTGCCAGTAATTCTGGGAACCGCATCGCAGGACATGTTTTTACGCTGACCACGACAACAGCGCTCCCAGTTGATATATATTAATAAAAAAATTTGTAAACATACCTCAATATATATACTTTAGAATAAAATAAACCTGGATTAAATCGAACAAATAGTTTTTGAGATAATAATTCCTAAAATTGACCTATTTTTTCCACTGTCAACTCATATGTTTTCTCTGTAATTAACAAATCTTATTTAAAAATTATTAATACTTTTAGTACAACATATCAAGGATACAAGTACGATTTAGATTTAACATTATATGAAAGGGTTAATGATGAAAAGTATAAACATGAAGCTAAAGGTCTCGAAGTCCAAATAGTTCTGCATAAACTAGAACAAAGTGAGTACATAGTTTAAATACCAATCAGTACAATATTGTTTGATCTTATCTTTACCTAACCTAACCTAATAACACATTATCTAGCTTTATTACCATATCGTTCCACAATTCTTTGGCGTAACATTTGGATTTTAAATTGTTTTAAATTATAAAATTAATCCATACTACAGGTATTCTTCGACTTACGACTGAGATAGGTTCCTAGACATCGGTCGTATGTTGAGTTTTATAAAAAATGAACAACAACAAAAAGATTATTAGATACAAAATTCAAATTCATAGTTCAATCTTTATTCAAAATTATAATAAAAATATGTATACCATATATATAATACTCCTATATGGCCAGCCGCCCATTTGAGCCTGTAAGAGAAACGGGAGCTTTTAGTTTTATCAACTATCGCAACAGAATTCATGGGTGACAACTCCTACCTAACCTAACTTATTCGTAAACAAAGTCAATTTATTAATACAATTTGTTTTTATAGACGTAACATGGCCGAGATTATTGAAATCAAGACAAAGATACCGATACATCAAAGTAGATTTAGAACATGAACTGTCTGATAGCGAATCGGAAGATGATCGTGTCAAACCTCGTCTACAAAAGATCGGTGAACTTGGAGATGATGGTTCCAGTGATTCGGAGGATTTAGATTACGATTTAGATTTTGATGGAAACAGCAGTGACTATTCACTTCATTGCGACGATGATTAAAGTTTATATTTTTAATAATTTTTTATACTTTATGAAATTACTTTTTACGGATATTGTAATTTAATGTGATGTTTGATGGCTGGCAAATTGGGGCCCTATAGGATATTGTATATTTATTGCGGGGCCCCTAGATAATTGCCACTGGTTTATGATTGTTAAAAACTATACAATTCAATTAATGAGTCATTAAATTTATAATGAAAAGTTTGACAATTAATATTAAATGTAGTAATTAGTTTTAACATATATGTATTTTTATATGAATTTTTCTACGTTATCACTTAATGTTCAAATTACATTTTTAGTTCCAAGTATTAATCGTTTAGTTTGTTTTAATTATACAGTAGACATTCTATACTGTGAACCCAATGGAACATATTACCTTCGACTCCTTTATCAACTGCCGATATAGCAACTAGCAATATTATTGCTATTACGATATGATATTGCGCAATACAATATCACTTTATTGCGCACTACGATATCACTTTATTGCGCAATACGATATCGCTATATTGCGCAATAAGTATTGTCAGCGATATTTATAGCATTAAACAAATTGTTTTTTTATAGCTCAATTTTAAATTATTTAATATTAAAATTCGCATTTAAAACGCGACATGATTGGTTGAAGCGTTTGTGACGTCACAAATCGTATTCTGTCCAACTGTCAATGTTGTTTGTATACAAAATTTCAACGCGTGAGTTATAAAAACTATAGAAGAATACTAAAAATGAGTCGAAATCATTAAATTTGGGATTGTTGCCCTTAGAGCCGTAATTTCTCGAGTATATTATTATTGTACATATTGCAACTATATAGAATAACATTTACTTTTAATTTTTTCTTTAATTTCCTTTCTGGCAAAGTTATAAATCTTTTTCCAGGAGTTTTGTGAGTTGAATTATTACAACAAGGCACGAAACAATATTTATAACTTATTATTTTTCGTGCATTTTCCATGTTTATCGTTGACGCTTGTATATTTAAGCATTGACTGACATTTAAATACTGAATTATGACGTCACGCAACATGGCGCGCAATTGGGAGCATTTGAAAAGTACCTTTTTTTAAATTTGATATTTTAGGGTCGAGAGTTTATTCTACAATGTTTTTTTATCTCTAGATTACATTAAACAGGTTTTTAAGGGTTTTCATTTTTGACCGGATTGCTCTATTGTGTTATTGTGAATCTGTCTGGCATTTTACTTAATCAGGAGCGTGTATTATACTTCCCATGTTAGCTACCGCTGAAACAGACTCTATTTGCTTTATTGCTCTGGTGTGAGTGCTGGCGTAAAGCATTTTTGTCTTCATTGTATCTTGATTGTACGTTCTAGCGTGTATTTATTCAGTCCTAACCGAGCTCAGACTTTGCAGGTTCGTTGAGGGTAAGCCCCTAAAGCTATCACTGATTGCGCCAGGGCAGTTTACAGTATGGACATTGACAGTATAGAATGTCTACTGTATTTACGCTCTTATTGTATATATAAGTGTAATAACGACATTATAAATAACTGTAAATACGAAACATCATACGTATTTGGCTTAAAACTGAAAAGGGACGTAAATGGTATGATTTATTCCATCTAGAAAGCACAAAATTTCGGAAATGTTATTTATAATGGTCGTTTGTACATATAATTTATCAATAATATACAGTAATTGCTCAAAATGATTGAGCAATTAAAAGCTCTGTAAATTACATCATACAAATTTCATAGTTTTTTTACTCCCTTTCCTCGGCTTTGTCACATTTGTGTGACCCCCCATCCCCTCACAATGTTGTAACATTACACAATTTGCAATTTTAAATTAGAACTAATTTAGATTTAAATAACATTGGAATTATTTGTACACACACATTCTTAATGAGTCAAATCAGACCATAAAAATAAATTTTTGTAAATATCTCGACTTCAGGTCCATTTTTTGTAAAAATATTTCCTTGTAACTAACGTATATTCTGAATATGAGCCAATTTGGACCATAAATACACATTCTCAACCCCAGCACCACCTACCGGGTACAAAAAAAATAGATAAACTTAACGGAGCACCAAACGAACATATGGTGTGAATATGGCTTCGATACGTTCAATGGTTTAGGCCTGATGAGAACACATACATATGCACCAACATTTTTATATATTAAAGATTTTAACTTGTGTTTCATGGTAAAAATTAGTATGTAACATTTTGTGATATGTAGATGTAGATCCCTCCCCCCTGCCCCTTAACATGTGATGTAATAAATGACTAGGGTTGTCCAGATCTAAAAAGAAAGTTCAATGCTCAGAAAGAGAACATGTTCTCTTTAAAAGAGATATTCTGGCAACCCTATGGATGACTCAACATACATTGTATTATTTTTTTATTGCTAGAATGTTACTTTATTTCTATAAATATTTTTCATTTATTGTTTTATTTGTTATAGAGTTTATTGTACCCTTAGACAAGAAAAGATATAAGACTAATAACCTAGTGCTGTTGCCGTATTGGTCCACGAGTCATTCGAATTTTAAAATTAATATCAATAGAGTAATCCGGAAATTTTTGACATACCTTTTTTTATTACTTAATTGCAAAGATTAGGCCAAAACAAGAATAATAGCATTCAATAAATTTATTTTTATTGCTCAATTTTAAATTATTCAATATTAAAATTAAAAGTCATAAGAATTAGCTCGCTTTTAAAAAGCGACGTGATTGGTTAAAGCATTTGTGACGTCACAATTCGTATTCTAACATTACTTCAAAATTTTTCTTTAGTTATAAATCTTTTTCCAGGAGTTTTGTGAGTTGAATTATTACAACAAGGCACGAAACAATATTTATAATTTATTATTTTTCATTCGTTTTCCATGTTTATCGTTGACACTTGTATATTTAAACATTGACTGACATTTCAATTCTGGGAGCATTTGAAAAGTACTTTTTTTTTAACAGGTTGACTGCCAAGAATAAATCACAAAAAATGTCGCAGATTCCAAGTAGAAAATAATTATTAAAATCGTATTCTCAATTAGTTCTATTCTTTTTTTTTTTAATTTATCAAAATTGACAAAAATTTATATATATATACAGGGTGAGTCATTTTAATCAACGCAGCCAATTATCTCGAAAAGTAAGCGAAATTGAGAAAAACGTTTGAAACAAAAGTTACTTGGTGACAAGGGGGTCAAACAATGGTGACCTCGCGGTTGACCTTCAAACCATTTTCAATGTCAAATCAAGGTCAACTTTGATTTTTTAAATGGAAACCTATATTTTTTATTGCATATTCGTATTCTACGTGAAAAAATAAGTATTTTTAGTAGGAAAAATTTTTCTTAAAAATGCTTTCTTCTCTCAGTAGAGGGCGCTGTAAGATTTATCAACGAACTCAAATATCTGAAAAAAAGTTGCACCTAATAGCTCAAACTACTTTTAGCATTACCCAGAAACAACGGCGTGGACGTAGTAGTTGTATGTTTCCTTTGGGATGCTTTTTTAATGTGAGTCCTCTTGCCTCTTACTTTTAAAAAGCACCCCAAAAGAAACATACAACTACTACGTCCACGCCGTTGTTTCTGGGTAATGCTAAAAGTAGTTTGAGCTATTAGGTGCAACTTTTTTTCAGATATTTGAGTTCGTTGATAAATATTACAGCGCACTCCACCAAGAGATGAAAGCATTTTTAAAAAAAAAATTTCCTACTAAAGATACTCATTTTTTTACGTAGAATACGAATATGCAATAAAAAATATAGGTTTCCATTTAAAAAATCAAAGTTGACCTTGATTTGACCTTGAAAATGGTTTGAAGGTCAACCGCAAGGTCATTATTGTTTGACCCCCTTGAAACCAAGCAACTTTTGTTTGAAATGTTTTTCTCAATTTCGTTTACTTTTCGAGATATTTGACTGCGTTGATTAAAATGACTCACCCTGTATATTATATACCATGGCGGTCGAATATGACCGCCATGACATATCGAACTTTTTATACAGCGGTCGTATACGACCGCCGTGGCAACCAAACTTTTAAATTTGATATTTTGGGGTCAGGATAAACTTTTGGAGTCCAATGTTTTTTTATCTCTAGATTACATTAAACAGATTTTTAGGGGTTTTCATTTTTGACCGGATTACTCTATTGAATAAAGAAACTATACATTATCAAAATTTAGTCCAGTATTCCGTCTCACGCATGCACAAAGGGAAAAGAGACTGTTACATAGCAGTATGAAAATTAGCCATCCGGTTTAATAGTAATTCCATAGGTATCCACTATCCAGTTATATAATACCAGATCAGTGTTATATTTGTTATGATTGGGCACATCATTTCGGCTTCACATTTAGGGTGGCCACACACGTCCAGTTTTCGTATCAGATTCCCTGACGAGGTTACCAGATCAGGGAACTTGACAAGTCCTGCACACGTACGGTTGATTGCGTTAGGTTTTAATTTGCTCAGTTCAGTGTAGTGTTAATGAGAAAGAAAACATGAATGACGACAAACTATTAGCAATTGCTTTCTTACTGTCACAAGCACAGAACATTAAATATTTTTAATTAACATTGGTCACGTTCACGACTGACCAAAAACAGTGAACAACGAGCTTTGATTGGTTGATTTATGGAATTTCTGGTGGAATGTACCAGAAATTTAAAGAATGTCATTTTTTAAGCGTGTAAGGAAGTGAGACAGAAGTAACCATAAAGAGATAGAAACTAGTGTTCTGACAGAAACGCTCAACATGAAATGAACATAAAAGTTCTTTGGTTAGCCTGGTCACTAGTTTCTATCTCTTTCTAGTTACTTCTTTCTCACTTCCTTACACGCTTAAAGAATGACATTCTTTAAATTTCTGGTACATTCCATCAGAAATTCAATAAATCAACCAATCAAAGCTCGTTATTCACTGTTTTTGGTCAGTCGTGAACGTGACCATTATTAATTTTAATGTTGTGTGGTCACAAGTAAAAAAAAAAAAAAATATTTTAATATATCTCTGAAATTTGATTAAAAATGAATTTAGTTGTCTTTTTTTTGACATCGCCATTATCAATCCCGAATAAAATACTGATACATTGCCTGTTTTAATAATTACAAATGAAAGTCATAACAATAGTTACTTTTCATTTGAAACCGTGCATACAAACCGTACGTGTGCGAAGACCATAGCAAAAGCATGTTAAGTTCGCCTTCAGGTTCCCTGATTAGATTTTTAATCGGACGAGTCAACCCGATGCATTTTGCCCGCGTCAAGTTCGTATGCACGGTTTCAAAATGAACCGTACATGTGCAGCGCTCCATATGTTCCAATGCTATTTTGACCTTCAGGTTCCCTGATCGGGATATTATGTGTAATTTTCATATATCAATTTAGATTTTGCAGATAGTAAATTTAAAATTACAGAATTTGCAGCTTCTGATATCTCTGGTGGTGCACACTTATGTTCTTTCTCAGTCTCACCATTTATCCATCTTATATTATAGAATAGCAAATTAAGAAACACATTTCAATGAAAATAGAAATATCAAAAATTTTGTCCAAAGCTTACTTGAGTTGAATTTTAATATTAATATAGCAAAAGTATATAAATTAATTATTATATTATATTATTGTTAATATTATATAATAAATACTAGGGCTTCGAACCGTTATTTTTTTCGTTTCGGTTTTCGTTCCGGTTCGAGTAAAAAAATATATTTCGGTTCGGTTCCGGTTTTCGTTCCGAAAAAAATAACGGTTTTTTTTCGGTTTTCTACCATAATTTAGAACATTTTATGGTACTTGTATGATAGTCCGAGTGACAATTGAAGTAGGAAATAAGATCATGTTAACGCGCGTATTTTAACATGTACTGAACGATAAAAACCGATATTTTTATTTCGGTTCTGTTCCGGTTTTCGTTCCGGCAAAAAATAACGGTTTTTCCGGTTTTCGGTTCAGTTCCGGTTCGAAGCCCTGATAAATAGGGTTGTAGAAAAAATATTGTGTGCACCTCGGGTGTTAAATGCGTTTTTCGCACTCGTGTGATTGTTAGTCTCGGTTGGTGCCTCGGACGTGTGTGGTCACTCTTAGGCACTCCAGATATATTTCCCTCTCTCTTACGCCGAGTTATTGAGGCTACCTTGTACTTTACATACCTTGACAGTATTTGTTGTTATGTATCTATAGTCTTTTTTAATCTAAGGTACCCTTTAAGCTTTTTTTGTAAACTTTTTGTATGTTTGATAAATAAAATTATAAAAAATATCAGACAAATTGAATGTTATGTTATATGCCTGTTTATATCTATAAGTATAAATACATATTCTTTCTGTATCGTACTTTGGTATTTTCTCATGGGACATTTGGCAATCATATATCATATGTTGCATACTTGTTTCTGATGTTATGACAACGACATGTTGAAAATATGTCATTGAGTACATTTAAACAGCGTTTTTATTCCGGTTTAATTATAACCGATGTAATAAAACCGGGTGTAAAAGTCCGGCACTTTACACCCGACATAACTAATCAGGTTTAGTTATGCTATTCCTCTTGGTCTACGAGTATAGCATAAGTAAACCGGAATAGAGCAGGAATAAAAATGCATGGACATAATTATACCTATTTAGCCAACCTCAAAAAATATAAGTATCTATTGAGTATAGAAATTTCATCATAATGCACTTCGCATTAACATTTGAAAAAGCGTCGTCAGTTAAAATATGGTTAAAACACTTGAGACGAAGAGATGAAAATCAAAAGTAACGTGATTCGTGGGATGTAAAGGAGATGAAATATTTTGAGATTTCTTGTTGGTACGTCATCGAACTTATAACGTATTTCAAATCGGAATTATAATTCCAGCTGACGTCACTTATTCTCGTATGTGTAAACAGCACCACATAAAACGGTTTAACTACATCGGTTATAATAAAACCGGAATAACAGTGCTGTGTAAACGTACTCAATGACATGTTGAAAATATATCGTTGTCATATCAGAAACAAATATCGTATAAGTATGCAATACCTACATTTTCTTATGACGAGAGTCGTAAACATATCGTAAACAAAAATACAGTCTACTGAAGATTGAATTACCACAAACTGTAGACTGCATACAACAAGAATACCATATAATTTAACAAATTAAGAAAGTACATAAAGATATATTGTTGCTAATTAAGATGATTTCTGTTAATTGTAAATTTAAATAAGTCAATAAATGTTTTATTTGAAAAAAATCTGCAAAGTAAATGCATAGTGCTACCTCGTGCTAAATTCACCAAAGGTAGTTAATTATTAAAGAATTTTAATAAACACTGATAAAGTATTCTCATGAACTGCCTGCTATTAGTTAACCACTTAATTTTTTTTTGTATATTTTTTAATTTTTGACAATTTTTAGATCTAAATCTAAATTTTTCTGCTATGCAAACGTCAAAATGACATTTAAACGTCAAAATGACATTTAATATGTCAAAATGACATTGAATATGTCAAAGTAAATAAAAATTAAAAAAAAACAAATGACGATCTTTTAAAGCAAATTGAGATAAATCTTTGTAAGGGAATATTTTACAACAAACGTTATATATTATTGGAAATTGAATACTCTACAAAAAAATTTCGTACGATATCTTGAAAAAATAAATATTTTGGGATGTCTCCCCTCCCTCTTACACACGATTTTGATGAATTTGAAATAGGACCGTCCTTAAGCCAAACCCAACCATCCAACCAAATTTTATTAATATCGGTTCAGTGGTTCATGAGTTATGCGTGTGACAAGGATCCAGAGGACAGACAGACAGACCTGAAACGGGAAGATCAAGTTAAAATTTTTAAATCGGGACCAATTTTTTTTTCCCATTTTAAAATGATCGT
The DNA here is from genome assembly GCA_961205875.1 of Sialis fuliginosa. Taxonomy (NCBI): domain Eukaryota; kingdom Metazoa; phylum Arthropoda; class Insecta; order Megaloptera; family Sialidae; genus Sialis; species Sialis fuliginosa. The sequence goes on along the minus strand of OY540818.1, from coordinate 3,167,476 downwards.
AAAGCTTCTCGTATCTTCGATATTGCGAGGAACTAGGAAGTAAAAATATATTTTAAACTAGCTGCTATCTGCGGCTTCGCTCGTGTAGATTTCGAAAACCGCATCCCCAAGATATTTTTTCCGCCGGATCGAATGAAACTAATTACAACCATTCATATGTAACAGGTGTGAAATATAAATTTTTCTATATTTTGGTTTTCATTCATTATGCAAAATCATAAATATCTCGACTGCTATGCGAGATAGGGGGTTGTTTTTCCTTCTAAAACCCCACTCTTATGGAATTTTTCCCGCCGGATCGAATAAAACTAATTACAACCCTTCATATGTGCCAAGGAATAAAATCTTTATTACTAAAAAAAATTCCCCATACAAATTTTTCAACCCTTTTGCAATTGCTTAGGGGTTGAATTTTCGATACGAAGTAGCCTATGTCCGTCCTCGGGATGCAAGCTATTTCACTGCCAAATTTCATCAAGATCGGTAAAGCGGTTTAGCCGTGAACAGGTAACAAATAGACAGACTAAGAGATACACTTTCGCATTTATAATATAAGTCGCGACTCCTATGTAAGATAAGGGGTTATTTTGTCCCCCTAATAACCCCTCTTCCGTAGTATTTTTCCCGCCAGATCGAATGTAACCAATTACAACATTTCATTTGTCACAGGGGATGAAATATAATTTTTTTCTTATTTTTAGTTTTCTTTCATTATACAAAATCGTAAATATCTCGGTTCCTACGCGAGATAGAGGGTTGTTTTTCCGCTTAAAACCCCCGCCCCCATAGTATTTTTCCCGCCGAATCGAATAAAACCACTTGCCATCCTTTATATGTAAAATATTATAGGTAAAATATTAATTACTAAAAAAAATAAAAAATTTCCACCCCCTTGCAATTCCTTAGGGGTTGAATTTTCGAAATACGAAATAGCCTATGTCCGTCCTCGGGATGCAAACTATCTCACTGCCAAATTTCATCAAGATCGGTTCAGCGGTTTAGCCGTGAAAAGGTAACAGACAGAGAGATACACACTTTCGCATTTATAATATTAGTTATGGATTAAAGTTCAACCTTATCAAGACAGCTGACTAAAACAAAGATTCCCCCCTCTCTTCTGTAGCAGTAGAACGATTTTGACATCTGTCATATCAAATTTTATTATTGAATTTTATTATGTTATTTTTATTGTTAAAGTGTTAAAAAAAATCAAAAACTATATTAGTTTTACATTATCTTGTTTGAATCGTAATTTTACATTAATGGTATGAAAATTAATGCATATGTTTATCATAAATCCTTTGTCTGGTTGAGGTTATGTACATTATGTTTATAATATTGATTGCTACATTTTAGAGAAATTTTAGTTTTCTTAAAATATAATAATGGCTTCAGTTCCCAATGATCTGGAAGTGAGGCAAGTAGCTGAACAATTATTAATAAACAGTGGCAATCGTTCACAATCTTTATACTCGCCATATTTTCCACGTTCATACAATTCATCGAATGTCATGTCTCCGGATCAACCATATGTACCGATATATCCTAATCCAGAACTGTGTAAGTATTATTATTTGTATAATAAAACATTGTTAAGGCTAATACAGAGTGTACGGGTGTCCGCTGTCAGATTTGTCAATAATCACGTAAATAGTTATTCAGAATAGAGTTGATGCTCTAATAATATACATGTTAACTGTCCTTGGTTAGGGTAATCTATTGGGGTGAAATCGAGTTGATTAGTTTTGGGTTGGTTAGGTTCGGTTAGGTTAAAAACGGGGAATCAATCTCTGCCACAACAAACTGTTTTAAAATAATTCTATCAAATAAAATAACCATGATGGTAAAAATGTTCTAGTCACGCATGCGCATCAACTATATTCTAAATTACTATATACGTGATTTTTAATAATTCTGACAGGGGACACCCATATTTATTTATAGAGTCGAGCGGGATAAATATGAAACACCAAAAAATGGGGTAAAAGTGAAACAAGCTTGCAACTAAAAAACTAATTTGTTTATAGGAGAATTATAAAAACTGACATCATCATTAAAGGTTTGTTAAAGCGACCTGAAAATATGAATCGTCTAATAAGTGATGTGTCACTCCTCCCTTTGTCAATGTCTGTTAGTCGATGTCAAAACGTGTGAATTAAATTTTAATTCTTTGTACATAACTTTCTGTATAGCTCAGATATTAATTAAAGTTACAATTTCACGTTGATAATATCAATGTGAAATTGTAATTTATCTTCTTTGTGGCATATCAAATTGATAAGTTGCCAAAGTAGCTTTTCTTTTAATTTTTCGAGAAATATTTTCCATTAGAGGCCTGTTTCACTTTTTCCCTTACCTGTTTCACTTTTTCCCAAATTAAAGGTTAAAAATGAAACACACTCATTTTTAAAGTCCGTGTTGTATCGTACAGTTCAAATGACGTAAGTATTTAAAATGGTTATTCATAAGCGCATCTAGTAGAAAAAATTAAAGTATGAATTTGTATTGTTAACTGTCAATAAACATGAAAGATTTGTATTTTGTTTCACTTTTACCCCAGTTGACCCTAGTATTTATACCCATTGTTGATTTTATTATCGATGTTTTACAGCTCTTTCACAAAGTTTGAATACTACAAGTTCTATCAGGCCAGAATATGTACGTTCCGAGGATCTTTTTGCAGGTCATAGGTTGAATGGGTCTATGTCAAACGTTAGAAGATTTTTTTGTTTGTTTGTAACGTTTGACTTTTTATTTATTTCCTTAATGTGGCTTATATGCATAATGGTAAGTAATATTACCTATTATATTTATTTGTTGTTCAATAAATGTTTTTATCGATTTGATTTTTACTTTTTAGCTTGTAGGTGAAAATATTGTAACAGCTTTCAATATTGAAATAGTTCATTACACGATGAAGAAATCACTTTTTGATATAGTTATGGCTGCTATTTGTCGGTTTACAGGATTGCTTTTGTTTTATGGTTTCTTACAAATAAATCATTGGATTATTATAGCGGTGAGTTTTAAAAATTTATAATCCTAAGTACTAATTTATATTCTAATGTAATTTTATTTATTTTAGTTGTCTACATCAGGGACATGTGCCTTTTTAATTTCCAAAGTATTTTTCTTTGATGTAAGTCTTTATATGTATATAGATTTAAATCACGTAACACTTTTTGATACAATTTTTGTAACGCCATGTATACAAAAACTTTTGACCCCCCCACCTGGCAATTTTTACATAATGCAGCATCATATATATTACAATATGTTTTATTTAAACTATTTCAGCTTGAAAATTATAATGAGTTAATCGTCTAACAAAGAATGTTACGTTACATTTGAATATGACCCACCATCCTCCATGTAACAATAAATATAACTGTACCCCCTCCCCACCCTTCTTTAAAGCGTTACGTCTGCAGTTATGCTGTTGATTTTGCTGACAAAACGAAAAAAAACGAAAGTTGGTTAAAGAATGACTAAAAAAAAGGCCAGTGTACACTCACAAACATCTTTTAAAAGACCTAGCTATGTTAGTTTGCGTACGTACGGAACAGTAGACTAAAAAATATTGCACAATAAACCCTACAGACGACACAATGAAAAAATAAGGCACAATAAAATTTAAACTTGCTCAAACTTTTGTTAAATCATTGCGCAATCTTCAATACGATTCCTAAACGGTCAAACTTGATCGTCTATGGAACGTCTTACTCTGACTGGATGTTGAATTAGATCTAATTGGATCTAGAGAGAGTGTCCATGAAATATCCAGATGTAATTAGATATGGAATCAGATCCAAACATATATGATTAGATATAACTCGGATCTAATCAGATCCTAATAGATCTGTCCATGAAATATCCAGATGTAATTAGTTATGGAATCAGATCCAAACATATATGATTAGATATAACTCGGATCTAATCAGATCCAAATAGATCTGTCCATGAAATATCCAATTGTAATTAGTTATGGAATCAGATCCAAACATATATGATTAGATATAACTCGGATCTAATCAGATCCAAATAGATCTGTCCATGAAATATCCAGATGTAATTAGTTATGGAATCAGATCCAAACATATACGATTAGATATAAGTTAGATCTAATCAGATCTAGACATACTGCATAACATCAGATACAAATAGATCAGTGGATATGAAGTTTGATCAGATCTAATTTGATTAAATTGGATGTACTCTGATCTATTTGGATCAAATCTAATTCAACTAGATATGTTCATTTTTTCTCGGGAATAATTTAAAAACATGATGAATAATGTAGGTATATGATAAATATTTGATATTTTAAGTGGGCGTCATCTCCTCAGCCTGTATTTCAAGTATTGCTGATCCTTGCATCTTTTATATTGTCATGGAGCGAAGCATGGTTTTTCGATTTCCGTGTTATACCTCAAGAAGTTTTAGCTCATCACTTTTTTGTAAATGGTTAGTTCTATATACATATATTACAATAACTTTTGAATTGCTTTCTTCAATAAGTAATGTAAATGAAGAACGTATTATTACTAAATTGCATGGTACAATTAATACAGCTATGGCATATAGTTTCATTTTGACATTGTTCTGCGCATGACGTCACACAGGAGATCTTGTATGTTTATATATTGGTTAACACGTTTATATGGATACATTACACTGTGTTTTTTTTTATCGTTCTTATTATCGTCATATGTATTATATAGACAACTATATTAATTTGCATTTGCGCAATGCCATATTTTCTTATAATTGTATCGTGACTAAATTGTGGTACGAGGGATCAAACTATTTTTAAATAGTTTATTTACATTAACTTGGGAATAATTATAACACAGAACTTAAATGATTTAAAAAAAAATTAAATACAATATTAAAAAAAACGTTCAGTATTTTGATGACTATACAGGATGGTCCAGTTTGGAATACAGATATTTTAGGAGCTGAAATTGTAATGAAAAGGGGGGTCTATCTTCAACACCCACTGAGCTACAGAGTGTTTAAAAACTTCTTTCAGAGTAGTACTTACAAACAAAGATTATCTCATAACTTTCAAAGTAACGTAACTAGAGCAACCACAATGAGTCAGTTCCATAGGTAATTAACTAATAATAATAAATTTATGACTGTTTCATTTAATAGGGTAGGTAACAAAATAGTCACTTTGGGGATTATTTTAGATAAATTTATAACCGGAAAACTGTAAGACATAAGTCCAAACTTTGTGAGGTGAATTTGTAGATAACATTACGACACACCAAAATAATGATAAAAAATACTACATATTATAGGTACTTTTAGAGAAAAATGTCATTTTCATAAAAATAAAAAATAAATTATTATTTTTTGACTTTGATGAGCAATAACTCTAAACTAGAAACACGGCTAGCAATAACGCTAGTATTGAAAAATACGTTAGTTAATTACCTATAAAACTGACTCATTGTGGTTGCTCTAGTTACGTTACTTTCGAAGTTATGAGATAATCTTTGTTTTTTATGTACTACTCTGAAGGAAGTTTTTAAACACTCTGTAGCTCAGAGGGTGTTGAAGATAGACCCCACCTTCCCGTACAATTTTTTACTCACAATGAGCCAAGGAATCAGCTTTTAAAATATCTGTATCCCAAACCGGACCACCCTGTATATCAATAACGATTGTTAACTTATGTTACTTTAAATGGTTTATAGTGCCTCCAGAAACAGACAGGGCTCCCTTGATTCAATCGTACGTCCAAGGGCTTCCGTCACGCGACCCAACGGAGAGTATTGGTAACTTTTATAGCCCGATGGACAGTCCCGTGGGCTCCCAATATGGAGATCACGATGATAGAAGTCATTCGTATCTACAGCATCGTTTTACGACTACGGAGGTAATTTATTAAAATTATTTTATTTGCTAAAAAAAATTAAGAATATTGCAAAGAACAATTTCATTTTTTTTAAATAGATTAAATTAACAAAGAAATTTTATATTTTATTACGAGTTATTTTATTGGTCAATAAAGTAGTGTGATAACAATAATTAATATCGTTTATCGTAGCTATGTGTTTTTTTTAATTCAATTAAGTTTTTTTTTTCACCGTAATACAAATATAATATTTATATAATTATTATTATTACAAAAAAAATAATAATAATAATAATAAACCTGCATTGAAATTAGCGCGACTAAAAAAAATATCTGCCTTGGGAACCACGGGACTTTCTTATACCTAACCTAACCTAACCTAATAGTGAATTGTATACGTGATTCTTTGTTTATTAAAACATTTCTAACAAACTAACAAGAAAGAACAAAATGAATAATTTTATATGTATTTATATAAGAAGTGATTTTTTTAACGTAATAACTGAAAACGGATGTTTACTCTTGTAAATTTTTGGATTTTTGAATTATTTTTGAAATAAGAAAAAAATGTTTTAGATAAAAAATGTCGAGTATGTTATTATCTATAATTTATTCCCCATGCATTTTTTTCTCTGTTATGAACCATTTGAATTATAATAAATTTATTTTTTTCAAAAATTCGTTTTTACAAAAAAATGAATAGAACATAAATTATAGATATAGATATTACCTACATTTTTTAACTTGATTATTTTTCTCTATTTCGCACTGTTTCAGAGTAATTTGAAAAATTTAAAAATCGACGTAGGTAAACATCCGTATCCGGTTGAAAGATCGTTTTCAAAAATAGGACGTTTTCTTCCCAGCCAAAAATTAATCTTAAATATAAATTATCACCCTTCTACGATTTGTCGTATTTGAGTTACAGCGCTTACAGACAGACAGACAGACGGACACACAGACATCATGGCGAAAATAGTCAGAATGGATTAAGGGAAGGTCAAAATAGATAATTCCGTCAAAATCCGAGGTTCGAAAAAAATCGGCTTCACTATACTTACTTATACTAATGTATATTTCATATACATGGTATAATAAAGTAAAAAGGTGTTCAGTTTTTATTTTTCTTAACCTAACCTTATTTTTTTATTCAATAAAATTAGGAATTGAACTTAAAAGGTCCTCAGTTTTTTATTTTTGTATATTCTGGTCTGCGGCCCTTAGTAAATTGGGTTTATGCTAAGCGGCCCAGAAGGTTCAAAAGGTTGGACACCTATGATCTAGAACAAAAAAGATACATTAGTTTTCCCATCAAAGTACATACGATTATTAAAAAAATATCGATTTTTGCAATTTTTGTATCACTTTGAAAAAAAATCGCATTTTTGACGAAAAAAAACGACCTTCAATTGTTTATAAAAACCGTAATTGTTAACCAATCGTAAAAATCATGCGCACTTCGATGTAAAATCTATCTAAGAAGTTACAGTTAAAAGGACCCGGCACAAAAGCAATGGAAAAACACTCTCGGTGGATTTTGACCAAACCCAAGGAAATTGATACTACATAATATAGTGATCAAAGTTGTCCATAGAACATGGCTCCGCAAACTCGATCTTCATGGTCATTTCAAGGTCATATTACCAAAAAATCTAAAAAAAAAATATTCAGAGGTATTCGGGATCGCTGAATCCGAATCCGAGGTCTGCTTTTCTGTATCGAGTGAAGGTCAAGGTCGATTCAAGTTCAAATAAACAAAAGGCCATTACAAAAATCTGAAAAAATGTACAGGTAGACCCATCACTCGATACAGAAAAATAGACCTCGGATTCGGATTCAGCGACCCCGAAAACCACTGAATATATTTTTTTTAGATTTTTTTGATGGTTTTTTGGTAATATGACCTTGAAATGACCATGAAGATCGAGTTTGCGGACCCATATTCTATGGACAACTTTGATCACTATATTATGTAGTATCTATTTCCGTGGGTTTGGTCAAAATCCACCGAGAGTATTTTTCCATTGCTTTTGTGCGGGGGGTCCTTTAAAGTCTATCGGATGGAAAATGGCCAAGATACGTTTTTCGCAGTTTTTAAAAACGTGGTTTCGATAAAAATTAGTTTAAAGTTTGAACACTGTTTTATTAAATGCAAACGTCGATGTTAGTTCCGACTATTTTTCGAGACTATGTCGGTTTGGCGGTTTTCGGTTCCTTATTTTGCTTCTGTTTTGACTTGAGACTGAATTAAGGTCACCTTTTACATTACCATATAATCATTATCAATCATTTTTTACCACTTTTACAATCTAGCTAGGTTGTTTCGTTCGTTCAGAGACACTTTGAAAAGTGAGTTAAAATATTTTTTTCGCTTATAATTCCTTTTGTATCAAATACAAATCCCCTAACCATAAAAATTGTAAGCAATGCTAACATCATCAGAGTCCTAAAGACACTAACTTAAATCTAAATAACTACGACTAAACCTTAGAAACTACTGAACCAGAACTTATCCTGGAACAGTAATAATAGGATAAGTTCTGATTCAGTAGTTTCTAAGGTTTATAAATAGTCGTAGTTATTTAGATTTAAGTTAGTGTCTTTAGGACTCTGATGATGATAGCATTGCTATTGAAACACGTGTAAGTCTTAACTCTTACAATTTTTATGGTTAGGGGATTTGTATTTGATAAGTCATAACCATAGTTTTGTCTGTTGTTTGTTATTCCTTTGGTATATCATTTTTAAGATGTTTATGCATCATTTAAGCCAATAAAAAAAATTGTCGAAAATTAGTTAAAAAAATAAAGTTATAATTTGATTATTTCTGAAAGATATGAAGTTATTATTTCCATGGTGTCCACCTTCTGGAAAGTCAGGGAAGCCTGAAGTGGTCAGGGAAAGTCAGGAAATTTATTTAAAATTCTGAAAAGTCAGGGAATTTATTTAAAATTCTGAATAGTCAGAGAATTGATTCATTTTTTTGGAAAGTCAGGTAGAACAGGAGCTAGAAGGAAGTGAATGGACATAATAATATGACAACCGGCAACTATGTTCAGATTCATATACCTGAGACCTTAAAGAACTTAAAAAGTCAAGGTGCCAGTCGGTACTTGGGTGCAATTTTTTTTAAAGCGCGAAAAGGCCCTACAAAAGGAAAAAAATGTTTTTTTAAATCAAAACTTTTTTTGTATCATCATTAGGCCTTTCCTCCGGGCGCGTCAACAGCGCGATTAACTTTACGAGTTTAACGTGCTGCTGACGCGCCCGGCTGCAAGATTTTGTAGGCTGACTATGATAAAAGGGGTTCTTACTTATTGTTAGTTAGTATACTGCATACAAATAAATTTTCAGATTTTATAAAGTAGTTGCAACATTTTTACAAAAATAAAGCCGCCCCCGCGCCAAACGCTAACGAAACTAGCTGACTGACGGCAGGCTGTATCTCTACACCACAAATATGACGTAATATCAAAAAATCAGCCTTTATAAAGTAGTTGCAAAATTTTGTCGCTCACCTCCCCGAATATTACTATACATTAAATATAACAATAACTTCAAACTATACCTTTTCAACTTCAAATTGAGACTAATCAATTTCAAATTGGGAATAATCAATTTCAAATTGAGACTAAACAATTTCATATTGGGAATAATCAATTTCAAATTGAGACTAAACATTTTCAAATTGGGAACAATCAACTTCACTTTGAAATTGATTATTCCCAATTTGAAATTGCTTAGTCTCAATTTGAAATTGATTATTCCCAATATGAAATTGTTTAGTCTCAATTTGAAATTGATTATTCCCAATATGAAATTGTTTAGTCTCAATTTGAAATTGATTATTCCCAATTTGAAATTGATTAGTCTCAATTTGAAGTTGAAAAGGTATAGTTTATTTCGTTGAAAAAAAATCGTACAGTAGAAAGTAAAAATTTATTTTAAAGAGGAAAGGTAATACTACTTTTTACCCAGTGGCGGATTTACGTTAAGTGCCGCCCTGGGTGAAAAAAAATTGCCGCCCCTCTACCAAGGGAAAATATAGTTTATTTTTGATAGAAGTCAGAATTACTATATAAACTGAAAAGTGATAACTGTTTTTACAAGTGATGTAGAACAAAATATAATATAAATTAAAAACTACTAATTTTTGTCTTCCTATTTTTTGTAATATTCTGTATTAAACTAATAAAAACTAAAGAATCTGCCGCCCCTCTCAGCCTGCCGCCCTAGGCCATGACCCCCATGGCCCCATGGTAAATACGCCACTGTTCTTATCATGAACGCAAACTTTAGAAAAAATTTACCTGCCTGGTAATAAATTCTTAAATATTACCAAAATCGTCATTTTTTAGGTTGGATTGTATTAAAAATCTGACGTGACACCAAAAATGATGTCGGGCTGTGTATCTTTAGGTGAAATCTAGATAAAATTTATCGAATGTTTATTTAGTTGACGTATAATCATAATAACTGTTATTTATTTGCTTAATTAAGTTTAAAATGACATTTGACCTGCGATTGGATAGATATTATATATTATATTTTAGCATAACTAAATATATATAATAATTATCAAAACCAACATTTTGACCTTTTGCTCAATGAAAGATCAAATGAGATTGAATTTAATAAAAAAAGTTAACAAGGGTATGAAAATTCTAATAAATTTATATTCATGTAATTCTATATTTAATATTTAATTTGTACGAATTTATAAATTTACTTACTTATTATTAATTACTTATTATCTTAATTATCTTTTTTTTTGTCGTACTAATTTCAATGCAAGTTTGTTTATTATTATAAAAAAAAAATTATTTTTATTATTATTTTTTATTTTTTTTATTTTTTAAATTATCCTTGCGGACCGCACCGAAGATCCTCGCGGGCCGCGGGTTGGACAAGCTTGTCTTAATCCATTCTGACTATTTTCGCCATGATGTCTGTCTGTCTGTCTGTAGACGCTGTAACTCAAATATGACAAATCGTAGAAAGGTGACATTTTATATTTAAGATTAATTTTTGTCTAGGAAAAAACCTCCTATTTTTGAAAACGATCTTTCAACCGGAAACGGATGTTTACTGTTGTCGATTTTTAAAATTTTTCTAATTATTTTCGAAATTGTCCGAATTAGAGAAAAATGGTCAAGTTAAAAATTGTAAGCAATATTAATGTCTATAATTTATGTTCTGTTCAATTTTTCAAAATTCAAATCAATTTTTTTATTTATTACATTTCAAATGGTTTATAATAGAGAAGAAATATCTACCATGAGTGTCATTGGACTTTCTTATACGTAATACAGAGAGTGAACAGTGTACGTGTTTGCCATAGGTGCCATGGGACTTTCTTATACGTAATACTGAGAGTGAACAATGTAGGCGATACTATAGTTAATTATGTATAAAAATTCTTTCTGGCTAAATCATAAATGATGGAAAAAATTATGGCACGTACATTATAGATAATAACATACTCGACAACTTTTATCTAAAACATGTTTTTCAAATTTCAAAAATAATTCGAAAATTCAAAAATTGACAAGAGTAAACGTCCGTTTCTGGTTTAGTGATCGTTTTAAAATGTAGGTAGTTGTTTTTACAGACGATAATTAATACTAAATATAAAATTTCATTTTTCTATCATTAGTCGTTAAAAAAATTAATTTGATACATAATGTTGTAGAAAATAAATCAGTTTATCTCGACAGTCATTTTACCAGTTTTAATGAGTGATAAATTTAACATTATAAAAATATCTGCCTTGGGGACTTTCTTATACGTAATCCTAACAGTGAATAGTATACGTGATTCTTATTTTATTAAAACATTTCTGACAAACTAACAAGATGGAATAAAATGAATAATATAGGTAATATTATTCTCTACATTATATAACAAATGATTTTTTTTAACGTAATAACTGAAAACGGATGTTTACTCTGGTAAATTTTCGAATTATTTTTGAAATAAGAAAAAAATGATTTAGATAAAAAATGTCTAGTATGTTATTATCTATAATTTATTCCCCATACATTTTTTTCCAACATTTATGATTTAGCCAGAAAGAATTTTTTGTTGTATAATTATTTAGATTCACCTACACAGTTCACTCTCAGTATTACGTATAAGAAAGTCCCATGGTACCTATGGCAAACACACACACTGTTCAATCTCTGTAATACGTATAAGAAAGTCCCATGACACTCATGGCAGTTATTTCTCCTCTGTTATGAACCATTTGAATTATAATAAATTTTTTTTTTCTTCAAAAATTCGTTTTTACGAAAAAATGAATAGAACATAAATTATAGATATTGATATCACCTACAATTTTTAACTTGACCATTTTTCTCTATTTCACACTGTTTCAGAGTAATTAAAAAAATTCAAAAATCGACGTAGTATCCGGTTGAAAGATCGTTTTCAAAAATAGGACGTTTTCTTCCCAGCCATCTTAAATATAAAATATCACCCTTCTACGATTTGTCGTATTTGAGTTACAGCGCTTACAGACAGACCGACAGATGGATACAGACATGGCGAAAATTGTCAGAATGAATTAAGGGATGATTCCATCAAAATCCGGATTTTGAAAAAAATCGGCTTCACTATACTTTCTTATACTATTTGTATATTTCATATAAAATAAAAACAAATGAATATTTCATATATGTACATATAGTATAAGAAAGTAAAAATAACAACAACAAAAAAATAAATTTAGTATTTCCACGATTACGCTTGTAAATATTAATTAATTGAATTTAAAAAAAACAACAGTATATTAGAATATATTCTCTACGCAGTAACGTTTTTAATTTTTTGATTAAAGTTTTTTAAATTCAATGAATAATAATAAAGTAAATTTCGTATTTCCACGATTTTGCTTGTAAATATTAATTAATTGAATTTAAAAAAAAACAACAGTGTATTAGAATATATTCTATACGCAGTAACGTTTATAATTTTTTGATTAAAGTTTTTTAAATTGAATAAAAAATATAAAGTAAATTTCGTATTTTCACAATTTTGTTTGTAAATATTAATGAATTGTTTTTATCTTCGTACAAATCATAAGAAATAACAATATTATACTAGTCTGATTGTGAGTTTTATTTAACCCCACTGCTACGTATTCACGTCATTCCCTCGACTGTGCATCCCGACACAGTCGCACCCATTTTTTTTGTTTAATGCTGAATTAAAATATTTTTTACTGACATGAAATTTCTTTGTCTGTCTAATGTAAGCAATTTCACATCCTTTACACATGTACTTTTAATTGCTTGTATTTATTTAGTTTAGTTGTACTTGATTAGAAAATGTGTTTAATAAACAATTCATATTATTTATAATTTAGTTATAATTGCGTTCACATTTCGGTCAGAATGCGTTTCCTTAAAAAATATTTCTTCTCTGATATAGAAGAAGAAGAAGAAGAAGACGAAGTAATTGTAGAATACGATGTAATGTTTTGAAAACATAGTTTTATGTGTGTATTTTTTTTTTAATCGTGATTTTATATTCCAGGAAGAGAAAATTAAACATGAAGCTCGAAAAACTTGGGAGTTGGCTTTGAAAATTATCAATAGTACCGAATGGAAAAAAGAAAAGGAGTATCCAAACGGGGATCTAATTCATGCGATGAAATACAATTCAAAAAAAATTTTCAGAATGACAGTGAGTATTTATTTTAGTTACATGTTCCGAAGAAAATAAATCGTGTCCGAGATAAGAGCAGATTGTGATTGTACTACCTTCAAAACGTAAAGTTAAGTTAATTTCCGCATGGCGGCTGTGCGTGCGTCTGTGTGTCTGGCAGTGGCGTAGGAACGGAGGGTGGTTTTGGGGTCGAACCCCCGGCCCGAAATATTTTATGTTCTTAAAATATATGAAATTATTATTACAATTTTGAATTGATTGACTTTTTTTTGTGATTATAACCCCCCCCGAAAATTTTTCTTACTACGCCACTGGTGTCTGGATGTAGAGTTATCTTTCGTTCACGATAACTACTGTAAAAATGCACCGATTTGAATTATTTTTTGGGAAAATGTTTGTCTCACAAGTAACACTACTAGTTGTAGAGTTCAAAGTGATGCACTTGATGGCGACCTTGAGGTCGATTTTCAAGGTCATTTGAAAATCATTTCATGTTTCATTCACCTTGAAAATCGACCTCAAGGTCGCCATCAAGTGCATCACTTTGAACTCTAAAACTTTGATCCTAAGCACTTTTTTCAGAAAATGTATCGTTTCAGAAATAATTAGCCATAACTGTTTCCACCTCCAGTGGTTGAGGGGTGATTTCTACCCCTAAAAAGCGTATTTAGCCAAAACAAAAAAACACGTATTTAATATTTTTCGGAGTTTAATAAGAATGTTAAGTTTCATTCAAATCGGTGAGTTACAGTTGAGTAGTGTTACTTGTCAGTGAGTACTCCAGACCTATTAATTTTGGTGCAAATCGGATAAGGGGTATGGAAAAATTCACCCCCCCCCCCCCCCCCATCAAAATAAAAAATTAAGCAAATTAAATAATAAAATACATTTTTTTAGGGATATATGGATCATGCTTCCCTCACCCCCCCCCCCCCAAAAAAAAGAACGTATGAAAAAAATTAATACAAATTAAAATCTTAAAAAAAAATTGTTGTGGGTCTATGATCCACATGTCCCCCCTCCCCCAAAAAAAATAATACTTTAACTTTTGAATGTATAATATTTAAAAAAAATTATTTATAGGGGATCGTTGATGCACCGGCAAGTTTCATCGAAGACGAAATATTTAAAAATGTAGGCGAACAAGCTAAATGGAACATAACTCTAACTGAATCTATCAGAGTGCAGGTAATAATGAATTCATTTGATAACTTAACATTTACGAGTAAATCCTTGAACGCCATACTGGGTTACGGTAACGAAGCTGTGCCTCAGGGCCCCCAAGCAAAGGGGGGGCCCAAAAAAAGAATGTATTTTTAACGAGATCGGATTTAAAAAGTTTTGATTTAACACGGAGAAATTTTTTTCAAAACAAAAACTCAAAAAAATAATTGTTTAATACATTTATAGAATTATCTTTAGCGCCATCGCATAGTACATAAAAAAATTACAAAAAAGAATGTCCCTCTACCATTTGTTGCTCACAAGATATCAGCGAGTCAATTTTTAAATTTTAAATGTGTTTTTTAGCCGTTTTGATTCGCAACTTGTCACACGCAAATATCTGCACCTAATAGCTTAAACTACTTTTAGCATTACCCAGAAACAACGGCGTGGACGTAGTAGTTGTATGTTTCCTTTGGGATGCTTTTTAAATGTGAGAGGCAAGGGGATTCACATTAAAAAAGCACCTCAAAGGAAACATACAACTACTACGTCCACGCCGTGGTTTCTGGGTAACGCTAAAAGTAGTTTGAGCTATTAAAACTTATATTATTCTTGACAATGAAAATATTGATATACAGAGTGAGTCATTTTAATCAACGCAGTCAAATATCTCGAAAAGTAAGCGAAATTGAGAAAAACGTTTCAAACAAAAGTTGCTAGGTTTCAAGGGGGCCAAACAATAATGACCTTGCGGTTGACCTTCAAACCATTTTCAAGGTCAAATCAAGGACAACTTTGATTTTTTAAATGGGAACCTATATTTTTTATTGCATATTCGTAGTGTACGTGAAAAAATGAGTATCTTTAGTAGGAAATTTTTTTTTTTTAAATGCTTTCTTCTCTTGGTGGAGGGCGCTGTAAGATTTATCAACGAACTCAAATATCTGAAAAAAAGTAGCACCTAATAGCTCAAACTACTTTTAGTATTACCCAGAAACAACGGCGTGGACGTAGTAGTTGTATGTTTCTTTGGGGTGCTTTTTAAAAGTAAGAGGCAAGAGGACTCACATTAAAAAAGCATCCCAAAGGAAACATACAACTACTACGTCCACGCCGTTGTTTCTGGGTAATGCTAAAAGTAGTTTGAGCTATTAGGTGAAACTTTTTTTCAGATATTTGAGTTCGTTGATTAATCTTACAGCGCCCTCCACCGAGAGAAGAAAGCATTTTTAAGAAAAAAATTTTCTACTAAAGATACTAATTTTTTTACGTAGAATACGAATATGCAATAAAAAATATAGGTTTTTATTTAAAAAAACAAAATTGGCCTTTATTGACCTTAAAAAATGGTTTGAAGGTCAACCGCAAGGTCACCATTGCTTGCCCCCCTTGAAACCAAGCAACTTTTGTTTGAAACGTTTTTCTCAATTTCGCATACTTTTCGAGATATTTGACTGCGTTGATTAAAATGACTCACCCTGTATAGGTATTTCCCAAAAAAAATTATTTAATCGATTTTATTGGTCGTTGTAAATAGGTTCTGTAATAAAATTATAAGATTTAAAAAAAACAAATTTTATAGGGAAATTCATAAGATGAATTTTAAAATGATTTTTTTATTTTTGCAGTCCGGCCAATAGAATTGGAGATATTTAAAAAAAATCGTACACGAAAACCCGTAAAAATGGTCGTTTTTTCAACAAGGTATAAATCTATAAATCGAGTTTTATGCAGCTCGATATGATAAATTATTTTTTGTTTCTTCAAAAAATTTATTTACTGGTGTAGTTTTAATTGTTTACAAAAAATATCAATAATTAAAATTTGAAAGCATTCATATTTTTATTGAAAAACTTATTTTTTCGAAATTAAAAAGTTAAATAAAAATTAATAAGCAGCCGAACAAGAGCGTGCTCAAATTAGTCCATTGCAATCTTCTTGTATGTACGGGCACAATATAAGTGTTGAAAAGCATATTTTACGGGGATTTTAGGGGGGAAAACAACCCTCTAACTCCCATAGGAGCCGAGATATTTACAATTTTGTATAATGAATGAAAACCAAAAATAGGAAAAATTTAATATTTCACCCCCTGTCACATATGAAGGGTTGCAATTGGTTTCATTCGATTCGGCAGGGAAAATACTATGGGAGAGGGGTTATTAGGGGGAAAACAACCCCTTAACTTACATAGGAGGCGAGACTTATATTATAAATGCGAAAGTGTATCTCTCAGTCTGCTATTTGTTACCTGTTTACGGCCAAACCGCTTTACCGATCTTGATGAAATTTAGCAGTGAAATAGCTTGCATCCCGAGGAAGGATATATGCTACTTCGTATCCCGAAAATTAAACCCATAAAGGATTGCAAAAGGGTTGAAAAATGTGTATGGGGAATTTTTTTTAGTAATAAATATTTCACTCCCTGTCACATATGAAGGGTTGTAATTAGTTTTATTTGATCGGCGGGAAAAATACCACAGGGGTGGGGTATTAGATGGAAAAACAATCCTCTATCTCGCATAGCAGTCGATATATTTACGATTTTGCATATTGAATTAAAACCAAAATTATATTTCACACTCTTTTACATATGAATAGTTGTAATTAGTTTCATTCGATCCGGCCGAAAAAATATCATGGGGATGTGGGTTTCGAAATCCACGTGAGCGAAGCCGCGGGTAGCAGCTGATTGATTGATTAGATTGTGATTGATGAGAAGGGTTTAATACCTGTAACACTGCAGTCTTTGGCTTATTGTATTCTTCATCAATTCACTCATTCAGTAAAAAGGTTTACCGTTCTTATCAGGTTTAGTAGCCTTTTCACCAAGTCTTCTCTTATTAGAGCTTCTCGATAGTTGGCTCCTGCTAGGAGTGCATTTCTCCATCGAGCAAGAGCTTCATATTCGAATATTATATGGGAGGCTGTTTCGTCCTCTTCATTACACAGTCTGCAGATGGGTTCTTCATCATAGATTCCCATTGTTTGCTTGTGTTTCCGTAGGTTACAGTGACCAATTATCATTCCTGTCACTAGCCTAATTTGTTGTCTACTTAGTTGTAGTATTTCATCCGTTAGTTTTCTGGATGGTTCATTTAGCATAGTTTTGCTATGTCTTTGTCCTTCCACATTATTCCAGTGGTTTTGATGTTGTCTTTTTATCCAATCAGCTAGCCAACTGCGAATAGTGTTTTGGTGATTCCAAATACTGGTTCAGGGCCTATAAATGTTGTTTTTGAGCCCTTTTTTTGCCAGAGTATCAGCTCTTTCATTGCCTGCTATCCCTCTATGTCCTGGTACCCACATAACGGTTACCCTATTGCGGTTTGCCAGGGTTATGAGGTTTTGTAGGCAATCCCAGACCAGTTTCGAGTTGATCTGATAACTAGCCAAGGCTTTCAGTGCAGCTTGGCTATCTGTCAAAACAAGGATATCTTTACCTTGATGTATATTCTCCTGCATGCAAACATCTATTGCATGAATTTCTGCCTGGAACATTGTGGCACATCTCTCCAGAGATGCATATGCATTAAACTGAGGGGACTTCTCATATATTCCAGCGCCGATTCCGCTGTCAGTTTTGGATCCATCTGTATACCATACAAGTTTGCCCTCCTGACTGCGTCTTTGTACTAGCCCCTCATTCCAGTCTAGCTGGATGTTAAAGGGTTTGTTAAAGTTATGCCTTATTGGCATAGCATCACTTCTCATTTCTAATAATGGGTCTGTGATGTTTCCAGTTATCCTGGTATGTCCAGGGATGGTACTAGTTTGTCAATTCCCGTTGAGTTCCAGCCTGTACGCCGCCATCCTCACCTCTCCTTTGATTATAATATCTAGGGCAGGCAGGCTTAGCCGCGGGTAGCAGCTAGTACAATATAAAAATAATAATAATATAATAGTAGTGACGTTAAAATCTATAACGTGAGTTCCGGTACACCTTTAATAATAAGTTACATTAACCCACGTGTGGTGAAAGGTGAAATCATATTGTTTTTGTAGTATGTTGTTCAAAGATTAATACAATTGATTAATTTTTAGATACTTGATAATAAAACCGACATTATATATCAAGTCAGTTCAGCAAGAGGTGGTGGGGCATTGTCTTCAAGAGACTTTGTTAATTTGAGACATTGTGATCTGCAAGCAAACGGTCAATTTTTGTCTTGGAATTGTTTCAAACATCCGAATTTACCTCCGAAGAAAGTTCATATAAGGTATTGTATTAAAGGAGAGGGGGAGATCCATTTAGACAGGAATTTTGTTGTGTCAAAACTTAGCCCAATCATTTTAAATTTTTTCACGAAAAAAATTGCCTAGTCCAAACTTTTGACGCAGTTGTGTGTCCCGGGCGGAGTAGATGATGAAATCACATTCTTGCCCATAAATTAATTACCGGAAGTGTCCGCCTTCTTGGATTTTGTGTTTTTGTTGATTTAAACGCGTATTTTACATTTCTCGATAAAAAAGGTAATTAAATAATTTGTAGAGAATTTAGTTCTCTACAATCTTTATACATCTACACGTCGTACGAAAAACTTGTTTGTACAAAAGCTATTGGGAATTGAGTCCTCTACAACTTTGTCATTTAAATGTGCCACTTATTTTCAATAAAAATGGCACAAAAGTTGAAAAAACTGCGCCACTCTTCTATTTCCCGCAAAATTCCCGCGGGAAAAAAAGTCTGCGGGATTGCAAACCCTAATCATAAACAAGTAGTATGTAGAAGACCCACACGCTCTATGTGAACCGAAAAAATCCAAAGAAAAGTGAAAATTCTAAAAATGGTATGTTTGAAAAAAAAAACATGTCATGACATTATTAGTAATTATTACTATATTTGATAATTAAAAAGTATATTTTTTTTAAATAAATTTCATGGAAGTTTAGGTTCACATAGAAAGTAATTATGTTATATCAAATAGTTTTTGAGTTATCTTCTTGTACGAGGTTTGGTTTTCAGAAAAACACGTTTAAAGTTTCAAGACTCAAACGGTAGAGTTGATATTTCAGTAGCTATAACTTTGGAAGAGTTACGAATTTTAGAATGATATTCTACACATGTTTGACTAATATTTTATGCAATTGAAGGTTATAAATGGATCTCCCCTCTTATCGGGGAAAGCCAATGTGACGGATCAAAAAATTGTCAAAGTTTGGGAATTTATTTCATAGGTATTACCAATTATTTTAGGATTGGGTGAAGGACATTTTATTAAGTATTTATTCAACTTATTCAAGACCAATTTTTATTGAAAAATATAAAAAATTTACAAAGTTATGAGCCTTGAAGTGACATGTAGTAACATTATATTATATATTATTATACAGGGTGGGGCATTTAAAGTGTTACAGATTATTATCTAAGAACCATCGCATATTTGGAAAAAATGTTTGGTTGTGAGGGGGTAATCGAATAGCAATATTTATTTGCTGTTTTAACGTGGTCTTCAAGGATATTTGAAGGTAAACATCATTTTTTTAAATAGGAACCTATAGTTTTTGTTTAGTATTCTTATTCTACGTGAAAAAATACGAATCTTTTATTGAAAACTTTTTTTTGTACAGCCTAAGCTTTCCAAGGTATCTAACAAAATAATTCGAGATTTTTAACTTTCAAGAATTTTTTATTCAGAAACCATAAACTTAAAAAAAAGTACAAGATACAAAAAATGTTTATTTTGGTTTAATAAAGCTTGAAGAATTAATTTAAAAATTTAAAGAACTTTATTTATTTATTTTATTTTAGCAAAAAAAAAAAATAAATATAAAATTTTAAAAAAATTCTAGAATAATTCTCCAAGTTTCATTCGACCCAAAATAAACATTTTTTGTATCTTGTACTTTTTTTCTAATGTTTATGGTTTCTGAGTAAAAAATTCTTAAAAGTTCAAAATCTCGAATTATTTTGTTAGGTACCTTGGAAAGCTAAGGCTGTTCAAAAAAAGTTTTCAATGAAAGATTCGTGTTTTTTACGTAGAATAAGATTACTAAATAAAAACTATAGGTTCCTATTTAAAAAAATGATGTATCCTTGAAGGCCACATTAAAACAGCAAATAAATATTGCTATTCGATTACCCCCTTACAACCAAACATTTTTTGGTTGAAACATTTTTTTCAAATATGCGATGGTTCTGAGATAATCAACTGTAACACTTTAAATGCCCCACCCTGTATATACAGTGCGTTCACATGAAAGGAACAAATTCGTTTAAAATTCAGGTAATTATTTTGTGCAAAAACGCTCGGACCAGTCGATTAGTATTTTTAGTTGCAGATTTTTTGACATAAGAAAATTGTATACAGGGTGTCTCAGGAAAAACATATGCAGTCATCATTGATTTTTTTAAATGGAACACCCTATATATTATACCATTTTTGAATTGTGCGATAAATTCTGAATACTTTTTGTACAGCATATCATATCTCTAAAATCAGTGGTTTTCGGAATAATAACGTTTGAAAATTGACATTTTGAAATACACACAAGTCAAATAAAATGTTTAAATTGAAAAAATACACCTTGAACATTTTTTTAAAAGCCAACAAAAACATCCTGGTATGGCAAAAAAAAAAAACATTGAACTTTTTTTTTTCCTTTTTTTTCTTTTTTTTTCTTCTTTTTTTCTTTTTTTTTTGCAATACTAGGATGATTTTGTTGGCTTTTAAAAAAATGTTCAAATTTTATTTTTTCAATTTAAACATTTTATTTGACTTGTGTGTATTTCAAAATGTCAATTTTCAAACGTCATTATTCCGAAAACCACTGATTTTAGAGATATGATATGCTGTACAAAAAGTGTTCAGAATTTATCGCACAATTCAAAAATGGTATAATATATAGGGTGTTCCATTTAAAAAAATCAATGATGACTGCATATGTTTTTCCTGAGACACCCTGTATACAATTTTCTTATGTCAAAAAATCCGCAACTAAAAATACTAATCGACGGGTTCGAGCGTTTTTCCACAAAATATTAACCTGAATTTTAAACGAATTTGTTTCTTTCATCGTGAACGCACTGTATATCCGCATCGATTTTTTTCTTTATAGACTTGGGTCCTGCTGAACCGATTTTCGTCATTTTTTTTGTTACGTAGCTTCATCCTTCTTCCAGTTAACTGTGTAGTAGGTTTCATATCTTAGGTATAAAAGGTCTCTGAACTGTGATTTTTTTTATTGAGCCACTACGTGCTTTTTTTCGAAAAAACTGTGAATTTTGTCGCAAAATCATGACCCACCTCATACCAGTAGTAAACAGAGACAGTTGCCGAAAAAAATATAGAAATACACTATTTGTAAATTTTATTACTAAAATTATGTTATAAATAACGGGGTAGGGTGCGAAGCACCCTGGGGCAGAGCCCCTAGTCAATATCTATATTACGGTGATTTTTTTTGGGGTCCCGCAGGGTTATGTTTTAGCTTTGGATCAAAAGTTAACTGTCGCAAAATTTCAGACTCATAGATCAAACCTGTGAACAGTGCAAACCGAGTCTTTTTCCCATTTGATTAACATGGGAAAAATTACTTTTTTACTTACGCGTGAATATCTCGTTGAAAAAAAATTTTTTTTGAAAATTTCTCAGGGGAATATCTTGTAGAGAATTAAGTGTTCAATTCTTAATCCAATAAATTTTAAGAAATGTTTGTTTAAAAATTATCATAAAAATTGGATTTTACTTTTTATGATAATGTTTAAACGAACATATCTTTAAAAATATTCGATCTATGAATTGAGCACTTGGGATCTTTTTTGTAGGAAATTTAATTCTCTATGATATGCTGTAAGAAATTAAACTAAATACATTTTTCAATGAGATAAAAAAAGTAATTTTTCCCATGTTAATCAAATGGGAAAAAGACTCGGTTTGCGCCGTCCACAAGTTTGATCTATGAGTCTGAAATTTTGCGACAGTTAACTTTTGATCCAAAGCTAAAACATAGGCCTGCGGGACCGAAAAAATAAAAACAAAAAAAAATTTAAAAAACACCTTAATCTATATGAATGTACCTATGGTTGTACGTAGCCGTTTTTTTTAAATTAATTTTTTTTACAAAATGGTGACAGTTTGAAATTTTTTTTTCATTTTTAACACCTTTTTTTAATTCAAGCGGTCTTAAAAAAATAAACATCAATATTTCAAAAATCGGCGACGTACGGACTTAGCCTCTGCGATTACGAACATGTAGAAAAAATGTTTTTTTGAGGAATCGCTGGAACCAAGTCGAAAAAATTCGTTTTGAGAAAAACGCGTTTAAAGTTTAATATGATTGTAACTCGGAATTTTAACTTAATTTTTTTTTGACATATCGTCGAATATGTATTTTTTTTTTAAATGCACCAAAAAAAAATCGATTTTTTTCCGTCACAGTGGCTTTCCCCCTTTAATAAATAAACTCGACATTGGTTATAATTTAAAAATTTTCATTTAAGAGGTGAAAATGGCGTAGGATGTTTTTCGATGGAACCGTTGCCCGATGATTCGAATAAGTGTGTATTCCGTTGGATATTGAATACAAACTTGAAAGGGTGGATTCCGAACAGTGTTCTTGAAGCATCGTTAGCGAATGCGATGGTCGAGTATATCGATTGTATCCGTAAACGTGTAACAGAATTACGTAGGAATGGAAGACTACCTCCTGTATCGTGCTGATGATATGTTATAGTTCAATTTGGTGGGCTTTAAGACTGATAGTTTAATGAATGTGTATTTTGTGATGTTACGTAAATGATATTTTAAGCTATATACAGGATGAGGCATTTATCTTTCTACTGAAAATATTTAGTACAAAAGTTTCATGATTTGGAAAGGCAAAACTAATGGAGGTAACAATTTTGACCTTAAGTGGAGGTTTCAAGGTAATTTTTTTTCAAATTGAAACCAATTTATTTTTTTGCAGAAAAAATGAAACAACTGTTGCCTGAAAAGATTTTTATTTACAAAAAAAATTTTTTTGCGTTCAAAAATTCTGAAATTATTCTATCTCCTAGAAGTTAAGAAAAAATTCAGATTGAAATAAAATAAATTTTAATAATTTCAGAAATTTTTAATGCAAAAAAAAATTTTTTTTATGTATCAAAATTACGTTAACATTGAAGTTTTAAAAAAAACTTTTCAGGCAATAGTTGTTTCATTTTTTCTGCAAAATTCAAATCTGCAAAAAAATAAATAGGTTTCCATTTGAAAAAAATTAGTTGAAACCTCCACTCAAGGTAAAAATTGTTACCTCCATTAGTTTTGCCCCTCCAAATCCTTTTGTACTGAATATTTTCCGTAAAAATCCTTAGTTTTCCAGATTTTAAGCAGTCTCATGATAAATGCCTCACTCTGTATATTATTTTCCTTTATATTTTAGAGTAAGTTTTTTTTATTAGTTTTAATTACGTGTAATGAAAAAATGTTTATTTTTCTGTATGTATTTTTCAATCAGATATTTTAAGACAAAACATATTATTAAAAAAATATAATAAACTATTTAAAGAACATTTGAATTTTAATCGTATTTAAAATACACTCACGGCAAAAATTAAAGGACAACTTTAATTTTTCGAAAAAATTGCTCATTTTCAAATAAGTGTCGATAGGTCAAATATGATCCTTTTTTTACTTATAGGATATGAAAATTGAAGGAAATTTTATCATCTTTTCGAATTTTTAATTTATTAAACTTATTTTTGTGACCAAATCGCGGTTTATTAAAAAATAAAAAAATTGTTTTTTTTTGCAATTTGGAAAGTTACCCACGGGGATGTTAAATTGTTTTTTCTAAAAGTTCAAGGTAATCATTTTGTAGGAAATTTTCTCAGCTTTAAAACTCTTTTTTCAAATTTGTTTTAGCATTTTTTGGTCTTGCGATATTCGAGTTTGAATGAAAAAAATACCAAAAAGTTTTAAACGACCATAAAGAGCCTAATTTTGGTCGCACAGAAAAGAAAAAAAAATATTAAAGCTTAAATAAATAATCACCTATTGTTTAGTAGTATTTAAAAAATGTTTTTTTTTTTTAAATTTTTTTTTTAACTTAACCCTTCAAATACGAAAAGCAAAACAATGTTTGAATTTAAATAATCCTGTAAAAATAACCTTTTTTTAATCATAGTTCTAATGTTTAAAATGTATCCAGAAATTAAGAATATGAAAATTAGACTTATTACCTTCTAATTTTTTGTAACAAGTTTTTCTTTAGGATATTTTTTCGAAAAACAATCAATTTTAGAGACAAAAAAAGAGGGAAAAAGTTAATCGGGAATAATAAAAAGAAATGTTTTTTTTCTGTAAAAAAAAGAAATGTCTTTTTTTCTGTATATACGAAGAATTTGATCTATGGTTAAAAGGTAAAATTGAAACAATTAAATACATAAACACATTATTTATTTTAATTAAATTATGACATTAAGATATTCAGTTCTGTAACAAAATAATAGCACACATAAAATGTTTAGTTAGTACTTAACTTAATGTCTGCATTTAAAACTAAATATTAATATTTATTAAAACTAAGAGATTTTTTTTTTGATTTTAAATATTGTCGTACAGCTTTTTTATGTTTGAGGTTGTAGAAAATTGAAAAATGTCAAGGGTATCGGAGCCATTTCGTCATTGTTGTTCGTTCATTTGTTTTCTTGAGACGGGAACCACGTTTGGCAAGCTTCACTTGCTATTTCACACATAGCTGACAGTGCTTTGCCAGTTCCGTCAAATTCTAAAAAATACATAAAGAAATTTTAAACATTTTTATAAGTTTCGAATAAATCAAAAAAATATTACCAGCGGTAGCTCCTCTTTTGCCGAAAATGGATCCGTTGAATGGAGGTTTTCTGTACCCGGCTTCTGACAGGGTCGCCATGACAACGATCATAGCGATGATTAAGATACACAAAGTGAACTTGGATTGCATTGTGATTTTTTTTTCTAAATTAAAATTAAAATATTATAAGAATAAGTATTTTTGCTTCCTCGCAATATTGAAGATACAAGAAGTTTTGTGATCGTTTTAGAATGAGACAAAAAATTGTTCTCCGATTTCAAAATTTTAAATTCATCTTTCCGTTTCACGTCAAGACAAACACTTTTTTCGTTCCTTGTTTGTCTGTCTGTCTGTCCCTTGATTCCCGATATTAATGAAACTTGGTTGGATGGTTAGGTCTGACTTTAGGACGGTCCCATTTCAAAATCGTGTGTAAGTGGGAGGGGTGACAACCCAAAATATTTATTTTTTCAAGATATCTCAAGAACGACACATGTTACGTGAAAATTTTGTTGAATCTTTTTTGCAGAGCATTCAATTTCCTATAATATGGGTGTACAACGTTTGTTGTAAAATATTCCCTTACAAAGATTTGTCTCAATTTGCTTTAAAAAATCGTCATTTGTTTTTTTAAATTGACATATTATATGTCATTTTGACGTTTACATAACAGAAAAATTTAGATTAACATTGAATTTGTCAAACAATTAAAAATATACGAAAAAATAATCTTAAACAAAATTTCCAACTAAAATTTTTTAGTAAAATTATATAAAAATCGAATGGTCAAGCAATTTATCACTTTATCGGTTTTTATTTAAATTGTTCAATAATTAACTACGTTTGGTGAATTTAGCACGAGGAAGCACTGTTCATTTACTTGGCAGATGTTTTGTATATGATTTATTACTTACAGAAAACTGTTGTTGTTGGTTGAATAACTGATGGTTTGTGACTGACGATCTTTTGGTTTCAAAGAGCTTATATAGTGTCAATTCTACAAGTTGTACGCAAGTGTTAAACAACATATTTACTATATTGAAATATCTTCTGAAATTAAGTTATGTGTCAATTTTACCAAATTGACTATAATACAACATGAAATAACATTAGATATTGATAAGGGATGTACATTTTGTACATTTTTGTTACCAGACATCTCAGTTTATTGTTCCGCTTCAAAAATTGTCCCGGAAAACCTCGCTACTTTTAGGGTCGTAACTACCACCGGGCCAGCCGAAGCTGTGCCCCAGGGCCCACGAAAAAGGAAGGTATTTTTTACGAAATCAGATTAAAAAGTTTTGAGTTAAACACATTTTGATTCAACACAGAGAAAATTTTTCAAAAACAAAAACCAAAATAAAAAATTGTTTAATACATTTATATCATTATCTTTAGCGCCATCGCATAGTACATAAAAAAATTACAAAAAAAGAATGCCTCTTTGTTGCTCACAAGATATCAACGAGTCAATTTTTATTTTTAAATGTGTTTTTTTGGCCGTTTTGATTTGAAACTTGTCACACTTACATATTTATAATCATAATCATCATTTCTTTTTTCAAGATATCTCAAGAACGACACATGTTACGAGAAAATTTTATAGAATATTTTTTGTAGAGAATTAAATTTCCTATAATATAGGTCTACTACGTTTGTTGTAAAATAATCCCTTACAAAGATTTATCTAAATTAATTTTAAAAATTCGTGTTTTGTTTTTCTAAATTGATATTTGATTGGATATATTTAGTGTCATTTTGACGTTTTAAATGTCACTTTGGCGTTTTAAATGTCACTTTGACGTTTTAAATGTCATTTTGACATTTGGATAAATTTAGATTTAGATTGAAATTGTCAAAAAATTAAAAATATATGAAAAAATATTCAGGTGCGTTTTAAGAAAAAATTCGAACTAAGATTTTTTAGTAAAATTTGTATAAAAATTAAATGGTTAACCAATGCCAGGCAATTTATCTGAACGCTATCGGTTTTAGTGAATTTGGCACGAGGAAGCACTGTGCATTTACTTGGCAGATGTTTTTTTTATTTTTGCAATCCGGCCAGTAGAATTGGAGATATTAAAAAAAAATCGTACACAATAAACCGTAAAAATGTTCGTTTTTTCAACAAGGTACAAAAAATTTCGCTAATATGACTGCACTATAAATCAAGGTTTATGCAGCTCGATATAAGAAATTATTGTTTGTTTTTTCAAAAAAAATATTAACTGTTGTAGTTTTTATTGTCTACAAAAAATATTAATAATTAAATTTGAAAGCATTCACATTTTTATTGAAAATCTTATTTTTTCGAAAATAGTCACACTTAAAATTGTTCAAAAAATTATTTACAAGGGGGGGCCCTTGATCACGTGCTGCACCGGGGCCTCCGAACCTCTAGTTACGGCCCTGGCTACTTTACCACCGTACATTTACATACAATTTGCACCACGATTGTGTCTAAAATTAAGGATATGAGGTCTTAAAATTACTTCTTCATATCGAATGCTCGGCGGCCTCATTACAGTTCAAAATTGTTTTCGTAATAATAATATTCAAACCTTTTGCCACCCAGCCTGTAGCCCTGATTTAAATCGTATTGAACATTTTTGGGACATGTTTGAACGTAAAATTCGTAGTAACAATGTTCGAATCAATAACTTAGGGTAGTTACGTGAAATTTTGTTGGATGCTTGGACTTCAATAACCCAAGTTGAAATTCGAAATGTAATTAATATGGTTGACCGGCTTACAGCAGTGATTCAGGCGAGAGGTGGTAATACACGATTTTAAATACAAAAGAGAGGGTTTGGAATCAAAAAATGGAAGTGATAAACCGTATGGTCCTAATCTATACTGTGACACACACGCACATATTATTATTATTATTAGAAATAAATATCTTTTTTACTTAAAAAAATTGCGTACACTTTATTCGAGAAAAAAATCTGTTATAAAAAATACGTAGAAATTTATAATTTTTCAAAATGCAATTTCTCAGCCAAATTTAAAGATTTTTTTTCGAACCTTGGTTCACATTGAAGGTTATATTCCAAAATTTCATATTCTTTGATAGAATTTAATTTTAAGATCGATTCTTAACATAAGAACTAAGATTAAAAATGGGTCATTTTTACAAGATTATTTCAATTCTAACATTATTTTGTTTTTCGTATTTGAAGGGTAAAGTTAAAATTAATCATTTTTTAAATGATAACAGACAATAGGTGATTATTTAAGCTTTAATTTTCTTTTTTTTGCATTCCGTATGACCAAAATTAGGCCCTTTATGGTCGTTTAAAATTGCTTGGTACTTTTTTCATTCAAACTCGAATATCGCAAAACCAAAAAATGATAAAAAAATTAAAAAAAAATATTTTAAAGCTGAGAAAATTTTCTATAAAATTGTTATATTGAAATTTCGAAAAAAAATTAGACATCCCCGCGGGCAACATTCAAAATTGCAAAAAAAAAATCAATCTTTTTATTTTTAATTCAACCACGATGGGGCCCTAAAAAATGTTTTATAACTCAAAAGTACCCCTGATTTCGAAAAGAAGATAAAATTTCCTTCAATTTTCATACCCTACAAGTAAAAAAATGATTATATTTGACCTATTGGCACTACTTTGAAAATGAGCAATTTTTTCGAAAAATTTAAGTGGTCCTTTAATTTTTTCTGTGAGTGATATATAGAAATATTTTATATTGAATGAAATAATTTTTATTTTATTTATTTAAAAAATCTGTTTACAAATATTCAGTTAATATTACAGTATTGCAGGATACCGGATGTAAGTATAGAAATCAATTTATAATATTGTATTTATATAATATATGGAATTATTAACACATAATTTCAGAATTGTTCAACCCTGTAATATTAATTTTTCTTCCCTGAAGCCCATGCCAATATCTCCCCTTCCTAAATTGATACAAGAAGATGGCATTGTATTGATCTTAATTATTTGTTATCCTACATCAAGGGAGAATTTCTACTAGATTCTGACAACACACTATCCTAATATGATTTAATCCAATCTGTATAGTCCATTTACAAATTATTGGTCAATTTAGGTTGTAGACAGAACTGGATTAATCAGGGCCGTAATTAGAAGCTCGGTGGCCCCGGGGCAAGAGGTAACCGAGGGCCCCTCAGAATATGCAAAAGAAAAAATTGAAGACTGTTTTTTTTTATTTTTATCATAGCTAACAAATTGTAGTGTACTCCTTATTAGTAAAAAAATATTTGCCTTGGGAACCACGGGTTTTTCTTATACGTAATCCTAACAGTGAATAGTAAACGTGATTCTTATTTTATTAAAACATTTCTGACAAACTAACAAGATAGAATAAAATGAATAATGTAGGTAATATTATTCTCTCTATTATATAACAAGTGATTTTTTTAAACGTAATAACTGATAACGGATGCTTACTCTTGTAAATTTTTGAATTTTCGAATTATTTTTGAAATAAGAAAAAAATGTTTTAGATAAAAAATGTCGAGTATGTTATTATTTATAATTTATTCCCCATACATTTTTTCCAACATTTATGATTTAGTCAGAAAGAATTTTTTAATGTAATTATTTAGATTCACCTACACTATTCACTCTCAGTATTACGTATAAGAAAGTCCCATGGTGTCTATGGTAAACACACACACTGTTCAATCTCTGTAATACGTATAATAAAGTCCCATGACACTCATGGCAAATATTTCTCCTCTGTTATGAACCATTTGAATTATAATAAAAATTATTTTTTTCAAAAATTCGTTTTTACGAAAAAATGAATAGAACATAAATTATAGATAATAATATTACCTACAATTTTTAACTTAACCATTTTTCTCTATTTCGCACTGTTTCAGAGTAATTCGAAAAATTCAAAAATCAATGTAGGTAAACATCCGTATCCGGTTGAAAGATCGTTTTCAAATATAGGACGTTTTCTTTCCAGACAAAAATTAATCTTAAATATTAAGTTTCACCCTTCTACGATTTGTCGTATTTGAGTTACAGCGCTTACAGACAGACACACAGACATCATGGCGAAAATAGTCAGAATGGATTTAGGGAAGGTCAAAATGGATAATTCCATCAAAATCCGATTTCGAATAAAATCGGCTTCACTATACTTATACTATATGTATGTATATTACATGGTATAAGAAAATAAAAAAAAGGTCATTCAATTCAAAATAAGTAATAATTGAAGACCTTTTTTTTTACTCCTTACACAATTTTTCTTACTTACTTACTTACTCCAATTTTTACGCTGCGGGGGCCCCCCTGACCCGGCTGCCCCGGTGGTAGTTACGGCCCTGGGATTAATTGTATATTTTAGTCAGAATCTTAATATTGTACATGGGGCTTTATTTCTTACTGTAATACAGTGATTCTCAACCTTTGGGGCGCGCCCTATAGGGGGCGTGATAAAACTAAAAGGGGGGCGCGAGCATATTGAGAAAAAATGTGAAAAAATATTATTAAAAATTGATTCAATTTACTTAAAGAAAAGCACAAAATACATTCTGACATAATAAAAAATAAAATACACGTTATAAATAGGATTGTATCAGTACCTACTTAGGTACTTACTGCACAATGTATTTAATAATTAACTTATCAATATTAAATTAAAAACAAGATTAATAATTATTAGTGACTCCCTTGGACCTGTCTTACAAAGCAAAGTTTTTCGAAAGAAGGTTTCATAAAATTATTGTATGGGGGGGGGGGGGGGGGATGAGAATTGTGATTGAAAATTGGGACCTATCATGTGTGTGCCCAACACGCACTTGGCCGTTTTATTTTACATAAGTTTTTGAATATAAAATTAAATATATGATTTTTAAATTGAAAAATAATTGTATCTAACTAGAATTTTTTATTAAAAATGAAATTGTCCTTATTACATTCCTGTTCATAAGCTATAATTCTGTTATACATGCTATTCTGTAATAAATTGCTACAGAATATCATTTGGTTCTCATATAATACAATTGTGTACACAAGTGTATTACAACTACATTACTTTTTAATTTGATATGTAAATATATATAAAATTTTTAAATAGTAGGTACGTATTAAAATATGTAATATATGTATATACATTTCATCGATTGATAAATTTATTTATTAATTATTGTAAATTAAATTATAATGAATAATGAAGTATTCATTTTGGTTGAAATATAAAAAAAACGATTTTTATGTTTACAACAATGTCCTTTCTTTAAAATATGAAATTGATTATATTTATGAAGAGAAGAAACGTTTAATTATTATAAATGAATACACGTGTTGGTAATATTACGTTAATTTAACAAATCTAAGTCATTTTCACTTTAATTAAGCATCTATAATTTAGCTGTTTTTAAATAATATTTAAAAGTATTTTGAAGGCTGCCATCTATAGTTCAAAGTAGAAATCTCTGAACCTTTGTAAACTGTCTTATAATGGTTTATATCTTGACTGTACCATTTCGACCATTTCCCTCACAACAAAACCCCTGACGCCCCTGACGAGAATCAAACAATTTAAAATGGCGATATTGTATGTGAAGTGTGCACGGTAACATGACAGTAACGTAGGATAATAAACGTTTAGATGAACGAAAATGTATAATTTTACGTAATTGTTAAAGTCTTTAATATTGTGATGCAAGCATAAGAATGTGTCGGACCAGCAGTGTGTGTTTTTTGTGTTATAAGTTTATCGTTTTTTACAGCATTGTATTACTGTTTACATTTACACAAGGTAGGTAGACCGACTGTTATTTAATTCGTCCTTTATCATTAGACAACGGATATATTTAAAAAAATGATATATTTACGGTATCCTTACTATCATAAATTTTTAATTTATAGCATTTATTTTATTTTATATCTCATAGTTCAATTTTAGTTATTCTAATATTATTTTTAAGAAAATACTTTTGTATATTTACGTTCGGCCGATTTTGTTTTCAGCGTTATATTAATATTCGAATGTATGTAACATTATTTCTTATTGGAATAAAAATTATATAATTCGCGACTATTTTACATCAATTTTGTATGTGACATTAAAAATCGAAAGCGTTTATGTATAAACATGTGACTTACCAAGGACTAAACGAATTATTGAATGTACCTTATACATAATTTGAAAAATATAAAAATTTTATTATGTCACATAATTATAATTTATATTATTCAACTTCAAGGTAAGAATTAATTCAGAAAAAAATAGATAGTAAACATCATGATATTGATATCATATGATACATTTCTTGAAAGTGTAAATATTTTATTATTCACTTATTACTTGTTTACACCTAATGCTCTCAATATAACTTGACGCTATTGTTTAACGCAATTTATGTAATTTATATTTAGAATTATGTTAGTATTTCTTCTTAAAAAATATATTTATAAATAATTACCTTCAAAAGAAGGGAAAAAAAATTAAATTAGTTTGTTTTACGTACTTATATTTATCTAATACTTTCTGGAACGTCGGGGAAAGTCAGGGAATTTATTATAAATTTTGGGGAGTCAGGTATTTTTTCAAGGCAGTTATACTTATTACTAATATTGAGAGCAAAAAAAGCAAATTTTATTTTTGCCCCTTAATCACTTCTTGCCCCGGGACCCCGAGCCTCTAGTGGTCAGGGAAAGTCAGGGAATTTTATTTTCAAAAACCAGTGGACAGCCTGTAATAAATTATTATTATAGTAAGTCGTAGGTAAAGGTACTATATTATTAAAGGGTGGGTTCACAATTTAAAATAATTGTATGAGTATGGTATAAAACCATATTTATATATTTCTTTGAAGATATATAATTTCTTATATTTTTTTCATAGATACACTAAATTCCAAAATTAAGAAATCACAAAATTTTTTCAATATTTTTGAACGGTTGTATCTCCGCGAAAAATGGTCGTAAAAAAGTTTTATAGCTTGAATGTTCTAGTTATCGAATCAGTTGAAAATTTTAGTATTCCTAAGGTTTAGCCTATTTTTTTGAAGATGAAACACCAAAAAAATTTCTCAAAAATGTATATCAATTTTGAGAGGCGATACAGGCTTGTGAATTTTTTTGGTCAAATCAAATATATGACTTTTGTAGATCAGACTTCTTTCTTTAATTTGCTTTTTTACTTTCTTATACCGTGTATATGAAATATACATGGTATAAGTACCTAAGTATAGTGAAGCCGATTTTTTTCGAAATCCGGATTTTGATGGAATTATCCATTTTGACCTTCCCTTAATCCATTCTGACTATTTTCGCCATGATGTCTGTGTGTCCGTCTGTCTGCAAATGCTGTAACTCAAATACGACAAATCGTAGAAGGGTGAAATTTTATATTTAAGATTAATTTTTGTCTGGGAAGAAAACATCCTATTTTTGAAAACGATCTTTCAACCGGATACGGATGTTTACCAAGTCAATCTTTGAATTTTTCGAATTACTTTGAAACAGTGCAAGATAGAGAAAAATGGTCAAGTTAAAAATTGTAGGTAATATCAATATCTATAATTTATGTTCTATTCATTTTTTCGTAAAAACGAATTTTTGAAGAAAAAAAAATTATTATAATTCAAATGGTTCATAACAGAGGAGAAATATCTGCCATGAGTGTCGTGGGACTTTCTTATACGTATTACAGAGATTGAACAGTGCACGTGTTTGTCATAGGTACCATGGGACTTTCTTATACGTATTACAGAGATTGAACAGTGTGTGTGTTTGCCATAGGTACCATGGGATTTTCTTATTCGTAATATTGAGAGTGAACAGTGTAGGTGAATATAAATAATCACATAAAAAAATTATTTCTGTCTAAATCATATAAATGTTGGAAAAAAATGTATGGGGAATAAATTATAGATAATAACATACTCGACATTTTTCATCTAAAACATTTTTTTCTTATTTCAAAAATAATTCGAAAATTCAAAAATTTACAAGAGTAAACATCCGTTTTCAGTTATTACGTTAAAAAAATCACTTGTTATATAATAGAGAGAATAATATTATTGTTAGTCTGTCAGAAATGTTTTAATAAAATAAGAATCACGTATACTATTCACTATTAGGATTACGTATAAGAAAGTCCCGTGGTTCCCAAGGTAGATATTTTTGGATTAATTAATCATGTTATGCAAACCACCATCATAGTTTTAATTCAAAATGACATGAAAGGATAAACTAGTTTTTTCCTTAAGTTCTTAAGTTTCAGTAATATATTATTTGATATTATTTATTATGACATTAGGTACTTTAAGGTGGATAGACATAGATCAGTATGATATTTATAGTGATGTCACGGAACCTTTCCTCACTAAATATATAATTTTTATGTCGTCTTGACATCTCGTGTGGAATTTGTAATATCATAATGTTTTTAAAATGATTTAACTTTATCTCTAAAATACAATTTCAGTACCTCTACCTATATAAATCTAAATTTGTAAGTAAGATAAAGGCACCAGTTATGGACTCTATAAGAGTAAGTTTTTTTTTTGGATTAATGGGCTTGTTTTTTGTAATTCTCATGAACTCATGTACTAATAAAACAAGTATCTCTTTATTTATATTTCAAATGGTTATCATAACAGAGAAATATTTGCCATGAGTGTCATGCAACTTTCTTATACGTATAACAGAGATTGAACAGTGTGTGTGTTTGCCATAGGTACCATGGGACTTTCTTATACGTAATACTGAGAGTGAACAGTGTAGGTGAATCTAAATAAAACAATTCTTTCTGGCTAAATCATAAATGTTGGAAAAAAATGTATGGGCAATAAATTATATATAATAACATACTCGACATTTTTTATCTAAAACAATTTTTTCTTATTTCAAAAATAATTCGAAAATTTACAAGAGTAAACATCCGTTTTCAGTTATAACGTTAAAAAAATCACTTGTTATATAATGTAGAAAATAATATTACCTATATTATTCATTTTATTCTATCTTGTTAGTTTGTCAGAAATGTTTTAATAAAATAAGAATCACGTGCACTGTTCACTTTCAGTATTACGTATAAGAAAGTCCCGTGGCTCCTATGGCAGATATTTTTCTGAATTTATTATTTTTGATAAAACAATTAAATCTAAGAGACTGAGTGACTTCATATTATGATAGTAAGTAATGCATTTGTTTTTAGATCGTATTTCAAACATACGCAAAAACGCTGTGCAAACTATCACGTTCAGCCACGCAACATTGCACCGTCAGATATTTATCCCGGTCATTGTAAAAGTTACAATATGGAGTCCTCGGGGACCTGCATATATTATAGTTTTTCAACGAGAAAAGTTAGAAGTTGTTCGAGGACGAAAGCCACCCAGACATGGCGAAAGGCCATTGAAAAAAGCGCTGCATACATTAGTGAATAAAGTTATTACTGTATACCGTGAATTTTACATAAAAACGAACGAATTTATAGTTTCGTGGTTTCTACTATATTTATACACCGCCAAAATTCTTCGAAATACCTTTCCGTATTTTATGAATTCAGTTTACAAACATCTGCCAAGTAAATGCACAGTGCTTCCTCGTGTTAAATTCACCAAAGGTAGTTAATTATTCAACAATTTAAATAAAAACCGATAGTGGTTAGATAAATTGCCTGGAATTGGTTAACCATTTAATTCTTATTCAATTTTACTAAAAAATATTAGTTCGAAATTTTTCTTAAAACGCACCTGATTATGACAATTTCAATCTGAATCTAAATTTAAGCAAACGTCAAAATGACATTTAAAACTTCAATATGACATTTAACATGTCATAGAAAAGATCAATTTAAAAAAACAAATGACGAATTTTTAAAGAAAAATGAGATACATATTTTTAATATATATTTTACAACAAACGTTGTAGATCTATATTATAGAAAATTTAATTTTCTACAAAAAAGATTCTATAAATTTTTGACGTAAAATGTGTCGTTCTTGAGATATCTTGAAAAAATAAATATTTTGGGATGTCGCCCCTCCTTCTTTCACGATTTTGAAATGGGACCGTCCTCAAGACAGACCCAACCATCCGACTAAGTTTCATTAATATCGGTTCAGTGATTCATGAGTTATGACAAGGATTCAGGGGACAGACGGACGGACGGACGGACACACAGATAGACAGACACGGAACGAAAAGTGTTTGTCTTGACGTGAAATGGATAGATAAATTTAAAATTTTGAATTCGGAGAACATTTTTTTTGTCTCCATCTAGAAACGATCACAAAGCTTCTCGTATCTTAATTTTTAATAGAAAATTTAATGAATGCGAAAAAGATTCTATACGTTAGGTTCGGCGATACGAATATTTTGAAGGAAGGTAGAATGAGTCATTCGGAAGTAATTTAAGCAAATATGCCTATATACAAAATGCAACAGTTTTTTTTTATATGGGGCATTTTAGTAAATTTTTGAAAAACCCCAGATTTATACATGTTAATAGCAAAATTTGAAAAGTTAAAGTGCTTATATTTTTTAAACATGATTTTTATATTACTTAATATGTATGCTACACTATCAGATCAAAATAAAATTTATGAATAACAAAACCAAAAAATGGCTGCAGTTTAACATTTAAAAACTTATAAAAATTAAAACTGATAAAATTATTTCTTTAAAAAAATATTTTATAAAATCTAGTACACTTACGGATGTTCAGATGGTTTTAAAAAGTGCTCTATTTTATGCCCTTTCGAAAAACCTACCATAATACCTATATGAATTGGCTATTTTTGTTAAATAATGACTTATTTAGAATAGCATACTACGATCGACTCAATGTAAAAATGTAAAAATCTTACTTGTTCTGAGATAAATGTAAGTTTTTTATACCAATCCCTGTATCAAATTTCATAACTGTAGCACAATGGGTTCTCTAGATATTAAATAAACACTAATTTTGGGTAAAAGACTGTAGCTCCCTCATGAAAAATTTCCGGGCATAGGTTCACATAAGGTTTTTTGCTTAAAATTGCATCCTCGATCTACTGTAAAATTTTTTACACTAGTTGTAAATCACCCTGTATATAATACTGTTACACAGGCCTGCACAACATACGGCCCGCGGGCCGCATGTGGCCCGCCAGCACCTACTTTGTGGCCCGCGAAGATTTTGGTGAAAATTCATAATATTATAAATTAAAAATAATATTCTCTAGCTTATTGATTTATAATATTATAAAATGTAGATATAGACTTATTTCCAACGTATTATTTCCAAAATAATGAATTTTCAGAAAAAATGTATCAGTCAAAAGTTTCATAATTTTGAGGGGGCTAAATATTTTTTTTATAAATAATCGCAAGAGGTAAAAAGTACCTACTTAACAATTAGATTTATGCAAAGATTCTCACAATTTTTTTTAATATGTAATTCAATTTTTTTTTCAAAATTGCCGGATATTTTCTTTATAAAAAAGTTGTATAAAAAAAAACAATAAATTTTGAAAACAATTCTCCGAGAATCCTTACTTAGTTCTAAGTACTTTTTTAATTTTATGATTTTTCTTAAAAATTTATAGTTTTCGAGTAAAGAAAATTCTTTCGGCCCGCACAAGTTTTTCATTAAGTATTACATTTTGAGTTGTGCAGACCTGCTGTTACATAATACTAGTTCAAACTAAATTTAAGGATAATATGAAATTAGTTAGAAATTTCGTTACGCTCGTGAAATGGAGGGGTATGGGGTCCTCACGGGGGCCCCATTGAAGTTATCTCAGGGCCTGTCTATA
Organism: Sialis fuliginosa; assembly: GCA_961205875.1. Classification (NCBI taxonomy): domain Eukaryota; kingdom Metazoa; phylum Arthropoda; class Insecta; order Megaloptera; family Sialidae; genus Sialis; species Sialis fuliginosa. The sequence continues at coordinate 3,129,251 of OY540818.1, read as the reverse complement.
TTATATTTATTTTGCTATGATATTTCCGCATTAACCGTTGCGTATTAATGGTAGTATTTGCCCCGAGCGAAATCTACTGGATTCGGTGCTGGCCTTGGTATAAAATATGCTAGTGTATTAAAATCACACCCACGCTAAATTTCGTTTGTATCTATTAAAAGTGTAAGCTATCTGAAATTCGATTTCTTTTTATTCTATAATAACCACGAAACGTTTGTTTGTGTGGTGACTAGGGTTTGCAATCCCGCAGACTTTTTTTTCCCGCGGGATTTTTGCGGGAAATCTTCAAATCCCGCAGGATCCCGCGGGATCCCGCAGTTTTTCCAAAAATTTTGTTATTCATACTTAAAGTTACTATAGTCCGGACGTTAAGAGCGATATTTCGACTAATCTCTGCACTTTTTGATAGAAGCATGAAAATTGGTATAGTTGTACATTAAACCTTCCTCTACAAAACTAGAAATGGCGACATTTAAATACCCGTGTGGTCCCCCTTTTAGGGGCAAAAATATCTCCGCGGATTTAGTTTTTCTTATTTATCTCGCAAATGGTTATCCGGACGACACAAATAGAAGACACCCAAAATAATGTTTATTAGATTCTAAACAAAAGTTGTTATTATAAATTTTACGATAAGAGTCACCGTTGCCGTATAAATGGGGGTTAAAATTATGTGAAAATTTGCGCGCGCGCTGAAACTTGCGTTCATGCTCAAATATCTCGTAAACGGGTTTTCTCACAAGAAAAATTAATAGAACAAATATTAAAGAGCAGACAATTCTCTATCAGATGTATGAATCTGTTATCCTGTAAAATTATTTTTTAATTAATTTTGGTCACCTCAAGTAGAATGACATATATGACAATTTAAGAAAAGTAACGGTTCTCGTCCAATTTTGTTTTCGTTATGTATATTTAAGCACTTGTAAAGTTAAGTTATGGTTCTTTTATAATAATTTATGAATATATAGAGAAAGAAAGAGAAAAAAATTGTGTTAAATTGACCTGCATTTATAAATAAATCAAAAAATAACTATACGAACAAAAAAATTTTTTTTTAATTATAAAGTACAACCTGTATAATATATTATATGTACTTATGTTATAAATATAACAAAACATTAAAATTATAAATATTTATAGGCTACAAACATGTTTTTTATTCTCTTTAGTTGGAAAAACTTCTATTAACACTAGTGCAGAATCTCTTGATAGCTCCTATTTGTTATACAAACCTTCAAACGCCCAAAACTTTAGGATGAATATATTCGTCATAAAGTTTAGAATAATAAACAATTAATTATTTTTTACTTAATATTGTACATTAAGAGTAATTTGAAGTTGAAATTGATGACTATAAGACGATAACAGTAAGAATTGTATTGGATATATTCTTTTTTGTTTCAAATCTCGTGAACGGTCAATTAGATGTAAAAAATGTACTGAAACTAAATTGTCGGCAATGAAATTTTGAATAATATTTCGTTATGTTTCACATGTCAAATATTAAAGTTTCCAAGTAAATAAAGGTCAAAGTTACAAATTAATTGATATATTACATGAACGGTGAAAAGCAGGGTATATTTGTCACACAATATTTTATGACCAGTTTTTTATAATTCAAAAAATTATAGAAAATATAATAGACTGGACTTATATCTACCATACATAAATTTTACTTTTACAAAAAATATGATAGTTTTATTGTTAAACATGATTTCTCAGCATTGTTATTTTGTATGATATTTTTAGTATGTATGGTAATTATTATTTTTTTATTCCGTCCGATCTTTATGATTTCAACACTGCAATTCATGATGGAAATATAAAATTTTATACAGTTGTACATCAAACCCACCTCTACAAACCTAGATATGACTATCCTCAAATCTTGTGCGGTCCCCCATTCAGAGGTTAACATAATATCTCCACAAGTTTTCTTTATTTAAATTTTTTAATTTTAATTTTTGAAAATGATACGATAAATATATACATTTAAATATTCATATGTGCATTTTACTCATCTATTAAAATGCAATATTTGAATTGTGTTATACGATTTTTATATTTTATTTATAGTATTATTTACAAAATTTAAATAAAAAAACTTGTGGAGATACTATTTTAACCTCTGAATGGAGGACCGCACAAGATTTGAGGATAGTCATATCTAGGTTTGTAGAGGTGGGTTTGATGTACAACTGTATAAAATTTTATATTTCCATCATGAATTGCAGTGTTGAAATCATAAAGATCGGACGGAATAAAAAAATAATAATTACCATACATACTAAAAATATCATACAAAATAACAATGCTGAGAAATCATGTTTAACAATAAAACTATCATATTTTTTGTAAAAGTAAAATTTATGTATGGTAGATATAAGTCCACTCTATTATATTTTCTATAATTTTTTGAATTATAAAAAACTGGTCATAAAATATTGTGTGACAAATATACCCTGCTTTTCACCGTTCATGTAATATATCAATTAATTTGTAACTTTGACCTTTATTTACTTGGAAACTTTAATATTTGACATGTGAAACATAACGAAATATTATTCAAAATTTCATTGCCGACAATTTAGTTTCAGTACATTTTTTACATCTAATTGACCGTTCACGAGATTTGAAACAAAAAAGAATATATCCAATACAATTCTTACTGTTATCGTCTTATAGTCATCAATTTCAACTTCAAATTACTCTAAATGTACAATATTAAGTAAAAAATAATTAATTGTTTATTATTCTAAACTTTATGACGAATATATTCATCCTAAAGTTTTGGGCGTTTGAAGGTTTGTATAACAAATAGGAGCTATCAAGAGATTCTGCATTAGTGTTAATAGAAGTTTTTCCAACTAAAGAGAATAAAAAACATGTTTGTAGCCTATAAATATTTATAATTTTAATGTTTTGTTATATTTATAACATAAGTACATATAATATATTATACAGGTTGTACTTTATAATTAAAAAAAAAATTTTTTGTTCGTATAGTTATTTTTTGATTTATTTATAAATGCAGGTCAATTTAATACAATTTTTTTCTCTTTCTTTCTCTATATATTCATAAATTATTATAAAAGAACCATAACTTAACTTTACAAGTGCTTAAATATACATAACGAAAACAAAATTGGACGAGAACCGTTACTTTTCTTAAATTGTCATATATGTCATTCTACTTGAGGTGACCAAAATTAATTAAAAAATAATTTTACAGGATAACAGATTCATACATCTGATAGAAAATTGTCTGTTCTTTAATATTTGTTCTATTAATTTTTCTCGTGAGAATACCCGTTTACGAGATATTTGAGCATGAACGCAAGTTTCACCGCGCGCGCAAATTTTCACATAATTTTAACCCCCATTTATACGGCAACGATGACTCTTATCGTAAAATTTATAATAACAACTTTTGTTTAGAATCTAATAAACATTATTTTGGTTGTCTTCTATTTGTGTCGTCCGGATAACCATTTGCGAGATAAATAAGAAAAACTAAATCCGCGGAGATATTTTTGCCCCTAAAAGAGGGACCACACGGGTTTTTTAAATGTCGCCATTTCTAGTTTTATAGAGGAAGGTTTAATGTACAACTATACCAATTTTCATGCTTCTATCAAAAAGTGCAGATGAAAAGTTCTTAACGTCCGGACTACTATTATTTAGTTAACATGACAATTAACTAATGAAAAATATTTTCATAGTGGTAACATATGATACGTAAACGTAACTCGTACCGTATAGACCGATGTAAAATCCATAAAATACACCTGTAAATAGGAGGTTGTCTAATATGTTAGGTACAAGAACAAGATGCTTCTAACTACTTTTGTCTTTTTGTTCGATTATCCATTTCAATTTTTTAACTCCTTCGTTGCGTATAAATTAGCCCTTGTTTCCCGCAGGCCTATGTTTTAGATTTGGATCAAAAGTTAATTGTCCTAAAATTTCAAACTCATACATCAAACCTGTGGACGGCGCAAACCGAGTCTATTTCCCATTTGATTAACGCATGGGAAAAATTACTTTTTTATTTTCGCGTGAATATCTCGTTGAAAACAATTTTTTTTTAAAATTTCTCAGGGGAATATTTTGTAGAGAATTAAGTGCTCAATTCAAAAATCCAATAAATTTTAAGAAATGTTTGTTTAAAAATTATCATAAAAATTGGATTTTACTTTTTATGATAATGTTTAAACAAACATATCTTTAAAAATATTCGATCTATGATTTGAGCACTTGGGATCTTTTTTGTAAGAAATTTAATTCTCTATGATATGCTGCTGTAAGAAATTTTTCAACGAGATATTCACGCATAAGTAAAAAAGTAATTTTTTCCATGTTAATCAAATGGGAAAATGACTCGGTTTGCGCCGTCCACAGGTTTGATCTATGAGTCTAAAATTTTGGGACAATTAACTTTTGATCCAAAGCTAAAACATAGGCTAGCGGGACCGAAAAAAAAAATTAAAAAACACCTTAGTATATACGGTATGTCACGTAAAACTAAACCACTAAATATCATTATTTACGGTTGTATTTTAGGGACAATACTGTTAAAAAAATATCGTGTACATCGAATTTTGTGTATTAAATTTTTGTGGTTAACTTTCATTTAATCTGCTATTCTTCTTCTAAATTTTTGTATTTTTTATGTTTTTTTGTTGTAATCTCGGGGCTGTTCGAGCTTCTTTCGTCGCCTGAGTCGCACTCAGTGTAACCACTTAACTAATCGTGAACAAGAGATATAATTTACTTCACTAGTTTCATATTCAGTCATCTTAACCTTAATTTTTTTTTTCAAAATTGTTACCTTTTTTTTTCATATTTACGCTTTACAAGTATTCAAAACGCATGCGACCTACAAATTCAATGTTCAAAAAATTCCGCGCGGATCCCGCACTTTCAGTGCGGGATCCGCAGATCTCCAAAACGTGCGGGATCCCGCGGGAATGCGGGATCCCGCATTGCGGGATTGCAAACCCTAGTGGTGACACAACACGTGAGGTTTATATACGTTTAACATATGCGCGCCTCTGACAAATAGATACATGTGTGTGCAGCCTCTGGAATGATGAATATTGTACCCAATGATTAATTAGTATTTATTGTTAAATGTGACAAAGTAATGCTGTGAATTGAATAACATTATGTAAGAACAGTATTATATGTTTTACATTAATGTGATCCTTGAGTCTTTGTCTCTTATCTCTTTTATTTAAAACTAGCGCATTAGACCCGGTGTTACCCGAGGATATTAATTTAATTAAACACAATGGTGGATTTAGGCATGGGCAACATGGGCTACTGCCCAGGGCGGCAGATTCTGGGAGAATATAACTTTTTTAGTTTAATACACAACACTAAAAAAAGGAATACAAAAAATTACTCTGATTATCAAAACGATTTTTCTACATCTTGTAAAAATTGTCTGACGATTTCTTTTACCCTCATTTTTCAAATATCCGATCTATCAATTGAACTACAGATTTCGAATTAGCGCGCGATTTTCGTTCTGAACGAGCTGATCAACTTGCTGCCCTCTGTGTACCAACTCATTAACTACATCCGCCAATATTTGTTTACTTCAACAATCGCATATTTGAAATATGTGATTGTTGAAGAAAATAGGTTATATTTTCCCTTGGTAGAGGGGCGGAATTTTTTTTTGCCCAAGGCGGCATTTAACGTAAATCCGCCGCTGATTAAACATAAAGTAATCATGCTCAACATGTTACGTAAAAATTTCATAGAATATTTTTTGTTTTCATATAATTGTAAAATATTCCCTTAGAAAGATTTCTCAGTTTGCTTTAAAAAAATCGTCATTTGTTTTTTAAAATTGATATTTACTTTGACATATTAAATATCATTTTGTTGAGATTTAAAATGTCATTATTCATCATCAGATTGAAATTGTCAAAAAATTAAAAATATACGAAAAAATAATGCGTCTTACCAAAAATTTCTAACTAATATTTTTTAGTAAAATTGTATAAAAACTAAATGGTTAACCAATGCCAGGCAAATACTTTATCGGTTTTAAATTGTTCAATAATTTACAACCTTTGGCGAATTTAGCACGAGGAAGCACTGTGTATTTACTTGGCAGATTTTTTTCTCCATAAAATCATAAAACTTAAACATTTTAAAAATTTTGTATGTGTACAATCGTTTCACCTTTTGTATGGTTTTATCTAACATTCTTCTTTAATATTGTGGTACTTATAGCGGCAAACATTTTGCTGGAAAAATATTGTACGTGAGTAAAACTTTTATGAACACCGACACAATATTCTAGCAGCAAGGCTGTCTCCATTCGTTCAGCTTACACGGATCATTGGTCTGAGCCCTTTTCAACATAAATCCACGAAGCGCACAAACGCGACCTACCCTTCATCGAAACGAAACCATTTATGGTGGTTCTATCACTAGATTAGATAAAAATGTCAATTTAAAGTATGTCATAAAACAACATTTAATGCGCTGATATTTACAATTTCAACAAGATCTTACGTACAGTTTATGAGAATTTAATTATCAAAGTTTACTACGTTTAACATGGGATGGATATGGAGCAACTAAGGTAAATACACCAGTTATGGCCGCTATAAGAGCATGTTTTAGATTTTTTTTGGATTAATGGGCTTGTTTTTTTGTAATTCTCATGAACTCATGTTACTTTTTACTTTATTTAATCATTTTAATTACCAAAGTCCGCAAATATAGTTTTTTTTTTTAATTATAGCCTTTTATTTTGTTTATGTTTTTTCTCCAGTAATGGATAAAGTAAAACCAATAATGAGCACGCAGTGATGGACACTTGCTAATGATTACAAAATGATAAATACTATCACACAAAAGATATAAAAGAAAGAATCGTCAAATTTGAAACAATGTAAAACAGTTGCTATGATAATATAATAATTATTAAATAAATTATACTACTAATTAGATTAAATGTCCACTATTTTGACAACTATTGGCCGATTGTCATCAAATCACGCTGTAAGTCAGTTAAATGTATATAGATTAATATTCAGAAATGGTAGTAATCAAATAACAACACATATTTCTAATTCAATACATTTAATTAAAAATTTGCCATTACTGGGGTCCTATCCAAGACTGGTGCCACTACCTTATTAGATTTATTGAATATTACAGATTATGTGAAAATTAAAAAAAAATACTTTTACCGTTTAGTTCGTGATAAATATTAATTTTAAAATCATACAAATTGAATATGTCGATAATCATCCATGTTTTAATTTTCAAATCTGAAATTACACTAATACCATAGATACAACAAAGTATAACCTTAGACAAGGAATGATAAAGGACAAATAACACATTACCTAGCGTTGTTACCTTATCGCTCCACGAGTTATTGGCGTATCATTTAGATTTTAAAATAAATAACAATTGTTTTGAATAAAATTAATTCATAATAAATATTTTAATAATTTTAATAAAATAATTTATTTTATTACAACTGTCAATTAAATAGATGTATAGAAATAATAATATATAAAACGTGTTAAACTGTTGAAATATTAAATAAATAAGAAGCCACTGACAATACAACATTTTTTTTAACGTAAAAATTATTATATCGATTTATAATAAGTGTTTGTATGGCGTGAAACGGAAAGATCAATTTAAAATTTTGAAATCGGAGAACATTTTTTTTGTTTCAATTTGAAACGATCACAAAGCTTCTCGTATCTTCGATATTGCGAGGAAGCAAAAAGTTTTAGTTGTAATATTTAGTTAAATATATATTGTATTAATTTCATTTAAAAAAATCGTCTGCATGTTTTTGTTTTCCAGGGGTCAAAACTGGTCAGTAAAATCAGTAAAAGTCAGTTTTTTTGGAAAATGGTCAGTTTTTTAGGTTTGGCACTCAAAGTTTTCACATCGGAGCCCTATTTATTTTGAAAAAAACTCACTATTTGACTTCTTAACGATACAATTAACAACATAATCTCACTTTAGCACTGGCTATGCCAAGTTCTGTAAGAAAAATTAACAAACATTAACTGTAATATTTGTTACTTTTGTTATGAATATAATAAAAAGGTGGTAAGGGTTGGCTATGGGGATGGTGGAGACCAATAATTATAAAAGTATTTTTTTAATACATAACACCTATATTTTTTAACTCGGTTCAGATAGTCAGTAAAAGTCAGTATTTTTAGATCTATGTGTCAGTAAAATCAGTATTTTTAGATCTATGTGTCAGTAAAATCAGTATTTTTAGATCTATGTGTCAGTAAAATCAGTATTTTTGAACACTGAACTTGTTTCGACCCTTGGTTTTCTTTTGGGCGTTAATGGGTTAAAATAACCCCTGTAAAAGTGTGTGTGCGTTCATGACCTTTACGGAACATCATAAAGTTGAATTAAATAAACATTATATTAAATAATGTCAGCTAGGGTTTGCAATCCCGCAGACTTTTTTTTCCCGCGGGAATTTTGCGGGAAATCTGCAAATCCCGCGGGATCCCGCGGGATCCCGCAGTTTTTCCAAAATTTTTATTATTCATGCTTAAAATTACTATTATTTAGTTAACATGACAATTAAATAATGAAAAATAGTTTCATAGCGGTAACATATGATACATAAACGTAACATGTACCGTATAGACCGACGTAAAATCCATAAAATACACCTGTGAATAGGAGACTGTCTGATATGTTAGATACAAGTACAAGATGCTTCTAACTACTTTTGTCTTTTTGTTCAATTATCCATTTCAATTTTTTTTTCGTTGCGTATAAATTAGCCCTTGTTTTATACGTAGGTCGCCTTTTACGCCGCGCTGGTATATACGGTATGTCACGTAAAACTAAACCACTAAATATCATTATTTACGGTTGCATTTTAGGGACAATCTGTTAAAAAAATATCGTGTAGATCGTATAGAAAAAGATAGTTTTGAGAAAACACGAATTTTGTGACAATTTTGAAATTTTTGTGGTTAACTTTAATCTAAATTTTTGTATTTCGTATTTTTTATGTTTTTTTTGTAATCTGCGGGTTGTTCGAGCTTCTTTCGTCGCCTGAGTCGCGCGAATCCTGGCATATTTTAATCGGTTGCGCGGTCACATTTTTCGAACGTTTTTTTTTTTTAATTCTGGAGTATGTAACCACTTAACTAATCGTGAACTAGATATAATTTATTTCACTAGTTTCATATTCAGTCATCTCAACCTTAATTTTTTTTTTCAAAATTGTTACCTTTTTTATCCATATTTACGCTTAATAAGTATTCAAAACGCACGCGACCTACAAATTTAATGTTCAAAAAATTCCGCGCGGATCCCGCATTTTCAGTGCGGGATCCGCAGATCTCCAAAACGTGCGGGATCCCGCGGGAATGCGGGATCCCGCATTGCGGGATTGCAAACCCTAATGTCAGCTGCAGTTAAATTTGTAAATACTATAAGTTTTAATTGTGTGGGTCCAAGTTGAAATAACCTAGTGTGTGCTATAGCCGTTTATCAAATTACGAATGATGAATGACAAAGTGAACATCTGTGCTTGGTTCACCCCCCCCCCCCCTCCCCCCATCTCCCACCCCCGCTATTTGTATGGTGTCTGCAGTTCACCTCTATAATGGTGTATAAGGGGTCTTGCTTGCAGAGGATGGGGGTTCGCAAAGCAGGGCTAGATCGAGGTTCTGAACATTTTTGTTGTTGCGGCAGTCATTGTTATGTAAATTATTTCGTGTCGTATTTAATCAATGTTTGGAGATTTGAGATATTTATCAGAGCGAATAATTGGGCAATGGAAAAAGTTTATTGAAGATTTAATAAAATTTTATATTAATTGAAAATTTGAAGAAAAAAAGACATCTGATAAGTAAATGCACAGTGCTTCCTCGTGCTAAATTCACTAAGCGTAGTTAATTATTGAACAATTTAAATGAAAATCGATAAAGTGTGCCTGGCATTGGTTACCCATTTAATTTTTATACAAAACTTTAATTTTTTTTAAGACACACCTGATTATTTTGTCATATATTTTTTATTTTTTGATAATTTCAATCTAAATCAAAATTTTTCTACTATGCAAACGTCAGAATGATATTTAATATGTCAAAGTAAATATCTAAAAAAAAAACAAATGACGATTTTTTAAAGCAAATTGAGATACATTTTGTAAGGGAATATTTACAACAAACGTTGTATACCTAGGTAGGTATATTATAGGAAATTGAATGCTCTACAAAAAAGATTCTATAAAATGTTCACGTAACATGTGTCGTTCTCGAGTTATCTTGAAGAAATACATATTTTGGGATGTCACCCCTCCCCGTTACACACAATTTTGATGATTTTGAAATAGGACCTAACCATCCAACCAAGTTTCATTAATATCGGTTCAGTGATTCATGAGTTACGCATGTGACAAGGATTCAGGAGACAGACAGACAGACAAATATAAATGACAAGCCACTGGGAGTTCTAATTAATTATTATAAAATTTATATGAATTAAGTAGATATCAGCAATCTAAAAGCAGTGGTGACATGTGTATACTATAAAATGCATAGCTTATACGTTATTCAGTGGCGAAGTAACGGGGTGGGGAGGGGTGGGGTTATTGGGGACACAAATATGCAAAAATAAAATTTGAAGACCTTTTTTTGGTCGCCAATTTGAATTTAATAAGTTGTCAACGAAAAAAAAATCAAAATTTGTAATAAATTCCCATTTATAACATTTTCAAGTTAGAACCAAATAAAAGAAAAGTTTTACTCTGCCCCCTGCCTCGGTGGTAGTTACGGCCCTGAGTTTAAGTATGAATGAACTATTCGAAAAAAAGATGAGACGAGATTAAAGATGACAATCTACTGGCAAATTGTCAATCTGTATTATAGAACGAAACATTGAGTCTGTCAGCTCTTTAATTGAAACTGATTATTGGATTATGGTTAGTCAAGACCAAATTCTTTATAATATTGGGCACCAGTCCACATTTTGTCAATTGATAATTTTGGCACCAACCAAGGAAACTAAAAAAAAAAAATGTTATTATGTCATTGCTTCCTCGCCATATCGAAGATACGAGAAGCTTTGTGATCGTTTTAAAATGAGAAAAAAATTGTTCTCCGATTACAAAATTTTAATGTTTCAGGTCAAGACAAATACTTTTCGCTCCATGTCTGTCTGTGTGTGTGTCTGTCTGTCTGTCTGTCTGTCTGTCTGTCCGTCCGTCTGTCTGTCTGTCCGTCCGTCCGTCCGTCCGTCCGTCCCCTGAATCCTTGTCACATGCATAACTCATGAACCATTGAACCGATATCAATGAAACTTGGTTGGATGGTTGGGTCTGGCTTAAAGACGTTGCCATTTTATAATCATCAAAATCGTTTGTAAGGGGGAGGCGTGACATCCCAAAACATTTGTTTTTTCAAAATATCTCAAGTGCGACACATGTTTTGTGAAAATTTTATAGAATCTTTTTGTAGTGCATTCAATTTCATATTTGTTGTAAAATGTTATAAAGATTTATCTCAATTTGCTTTAAAAAAATGTTTTAAAAGTAATTTTGACGTTTGCATAGCAGATTTTTTTTTAATTATCGGTGTTTATTAAAATTGTTCTAACTACCTTTGGTAAATTTAGCACGAGGAAGCACTGTGCATTTACTTGGCAGATTTTTTTCATATTTTATTATCAACAAACTAGCGACTTTGTTTGCATTTCTGCATGATTATCGACAAAACTTATTGCGTGTACAATACACTTTCGCATTTATAATATAACTCTTGACTCCTATGTAATTTAAGGTGTTGTTTTGTCCCCCTAATAACTCCTCCTCCGTAGTATTTTTCCCGCCAGATCGAATGTAACCAATTACAACCCTTCATACGTGACAGGTGATAAAATATTAAATTTTTCTTTTTTTTAGTTTTCTTTCATTATACAAAATCGTAAATATCTCGGCTCCTATGAAAGATAGATTGTTTTCCCCCCTAAAACCTCCGCCCCCGTAGTATTTTTCCTGCCGGATTGAATAAAACCACTTACAACCCTTCATATTATGTAACGGGGGGTAAAATATTAATGACTAAAAAAAATTAAAAATTTTCCACCCCCTTGCAATTAATTAGCAGTTGAATTTTCGAGATACGAAGTAACCTATGTCCGTCCTCGGGATGCAAACTATCTTACTGCCAAATTTCATCAAGATTGGTTCAGCAGTTTAGCCGTGAAAAAGTAACAAACAGACACACTTTCGCATTTATAATATTAGTATGGATGCTACTGTATTTAAGGGTTGAAGGATGAAATGGGTTATTGAGCTATCTATTGACGTATTATTTATTGATCTACGATTATTAGTTCCGGATTTCAAAGTATGACATGTGACATTTGTTAGTTCATTTAGTATTTTCATGATAATACGAACCTGTGTTAAACGAAGTTGGCTTACACTTAACCTCCCTGATGAAATTCCATCTTGTTTTTTTTTGCGACCCCTACGTAAATCATTTATTTTTAATTAAGTCTAGTTTTTAGACGGTCTATTGATGATTGTCGAGGGGATTGAAATTGAAATTATCAATATTTATTACCGTTATAGTGTTTCGTGATTGTTTTAAACCGGGAACGCAGTTTTATTTTTAACTAAAATAGATAATAATTTATCACTGTTAAGTCTGAACGTAAAATGATACCAATAATAAGGTAGTGGCACCAGTTATATTACAGATTCAAAATCATCAATATCGTGTGTAAGTGGAAGGGGTGACATCCAAAAATATTTATTTTTTCAAGATATCTCAAGAACGTTACATGTTACGTAAAAATTTTATAGGAGGTTAGTATATAAACGCAATATCTCCACAAACTTTCATTTTTCACCTAAAGATGACATCAGATGCATCTTTGCAGCCTCTTTTTCGTTGATAAATAATTATGGGAAAAATGCAATGCAATGTGATTCAGGGACCCTCAAAACGTGTAATTCCGTTAAAATCTCGAGTTCGATTTTTTTCATGGTCACTATACTTTATTTATACAGTACATTTCATGTATGGATAAAAAAGTAAAAATGTGATAATTTGTTTTCATATTTTGTAAATATGTTATATTAATCAACAGAATATTCTTGTATATAAATCATACTCTTTGATAATCAAAATTGGGTTCAAAAAGCAATATGTACCTTCTTTTTAGTTCAAAAAGCAATAAGTAAAAAGCAAAAACTTTATAAAAAATTGTCCAATTATTTTTTTTCTTTTTCGTTTTAGTAGATTGATTACCGACGTCCAATCTTCCAGTAGTGAAAATTTGAATACTTTTCTCCGCTTATCTTACCAGTTATCAGTTTTCACTATTTTCTCAACATTTTGTTTTGTCAGATATTGCGTTTTGATACTAACCTCCTCATATATCCTGGTACACACTGTATATTCTGTCAATTATTACAACAAGAAATTTCAAATTCCAAACACATATTTTCCTTATAAAAAGAAAAACGTTTAAAATGAGAATGAACCATGCAAGTACCCATATCAACGGTAAAGAGGGCTTGTGATAAAAAGAAGAAGCGTGTGTATATTTAATCAGGTCCTCACACGTGTGTGCGTATGACATTTAGAGAGCCCACCCCTGTGCGATATGAAGGTGCGGCTGGTTCATTTATATCCATTGTCCCGCTGTGGCATTTTAAATGTCGCATAAATGTTGAAGTGTGCTGAGGTGATGGGTTGTGACACACGGTCATCTTTGATACCTGCGAGTTCTAATCTACTATATATAGCGAACTGCCCTGACTGAATGATAATCATTTTTGCGACCAAATCACTTAACTTAAACCTTGAAATTTTGTATATGTATTCCTTGGCGGTTTAAAATACCAACTAGTGGGCCTTTTTTGAATAAGTTTATAAATGGGGTAACAACAACAATTTTTTTTAAATTATTTTTTGTGTTCCTTGGGCGATATAATGTAAGGTTCAAATCTTAGACTTTAAAAAAAATAAAAAAGTTTTGATGTAAAAAAACAGGGCTTCGAACCGGAACTGAACCGAAAATCGGAAAAACCGTTATTTTTTGCCGGAACAAAAACCGGAACAGAACCGAAATAAAAATATCGATTTTTTCGGTTCAGTACATGTTAATATACGCGCGTTAACATGATCTTATTTCCCACTTCAATAGGCATGATGCCTAATTTTTAAAAACCATTTTATGATGATCTTACGTGTCTCTTATTTCCAAAAAAATGTTTATTTCTGCAGAAAATAAAGGCTTAATCTCAAAAATTTACCCTTTTAAAACTAATTTTGAATTTGACGCCAAAACGCTCGCAGGTATCATGGCGCATTTTTGACATCACGCCTATGTAAACACTCCTTGTCAACTATAATAAATCCTTGTTCCATCGCTAATGTTTCTCGGTTTTACTTTTGGTAACACAAAACTGAGCAAATTGATAATTTAAAACCACAAAATAATTTATAAACAGTGCAGATATTAATGAAACAAAAATGATGTTTACGTAGCCGTGACGTCATATTTTGCGTTTTTATTTTAACAAAAATCATATTAATCTCCCTTTTAATATAAAAATAAATACATTTTTAGAATCTTTTTAACTTATTTCATTATTTAAAATCATAATTTCAGTGATACTTTGTTACTGACATCATGCCTATTGTCGTTCGGACTATCATACAAGTACCATAAAATATTCTAAATTATGGTAGAAATTTTTTTTTTAATACAAATATTTTTTTTTAATTAATCACCCGGAGCTGAACGGAAAACCGGAAAAACCGTTATTTTTTGCGGAACGAAAACCGGAACCGAACCGAACCGAAATATATTTTTTTACTCGAACCGGAACGAAAACCGAAACGAAAAAAATAACGGTTCGAAGCCCTGTAAAAAACTATCAAAAGGAAAATCGATATTAAATTTATTAATTAAAAAAAAATACTTTAGTTAATTGACAACCATGAACCCGTGTCTGATTTTTGAAAAAGATATGTTAAAGAGGAGAAAATAATTAAGCATCTACTAAATTAATTGCAAATGTCGTAACTATGGATACATTATATTTTATTGATTATTTTTAAACAGATTTATTTATTACTTAACAGATTGAATGTATAAACCCGGGTAACACCGGGTCCAATGCGCTAGTACCATATATGTAATACTCTTATATAGCCAGTCAAGAGAGAAGTTCAGATACAACACTAGAGTGCAGACAATCGTTTCTCACTCGCACAGAAGTACCCGTCCGCGTCCTTCTACGCATGCTCGTGTTCACCATTCCATGCCGAAACATTACGAGCGTATTTTCCGATTAATAAGTTGAAAGGCGAATTGAAATCTAAAACCCAAGGCTTGTTTCATATTTCATTTCGCATTATGAAGTATTTAAAACTGAGAATACTATAAAAATGTAAATTTCAAATTAGAAAATGTGCTCGTGTGCGCGTGCCTTAGGTTTAGTAATTCTGCTTCTCCCGTATGTCACGAGAGCGGTTTTGTTGTCCCGGCTTCCGCCGTCTTCTTCGTCGTCGTCTTGTGAACAATAACTGCGGATTCAGTGGCTCTTTGGTTATTTATTCACAGCCGTTCTTTAAATACTTGATTATTCTTTTGAAATCTAGGCCAAAAATAGATAAGACTCTTTCTGCTGCACCCTCTTTCTATGACACATCTCTGGTGAAAAAAATGTCTGTGTATTGTTATGAAATTTAATCTGTAGTGTGATTTTGAATGTACATTATATACATATACTGGCACCAGTTATGGCCGCTATTAGAGCAAGATTTGCTGTTTTTGTGATTGACGGGCTCCTTTTTAGGGTTCCGAAGAAACCCTATTATTTCACATTGTCGTCCGTCCGTCCGTCCGTCCGTCCTTTTCACTCAAAGCTAAATAGCTCGTAAACTATATAAACTAGAAATTTGAAATTTTTACTGAAAATGATGCCTTCTAGTAAAAGATGTACAATTTATTGAAAAAATAAATTTTCAGGGGGGCAGTAAGGAGCTAGGTAAAAACTATTCTAGCTACAGTATTTGTTATAATTTTCATTGAAAGTACTAACTAAAAGCTACATTCTGGACTTTTTTTAGATTTTTTGAATCGTGAGTCCACTTTTCAGTCTATGGAAAGGGGGTCCAAAAAATGTTTTTTTTTCAAAAATCTTATCATTTCTGTTGTGTTATCAGTCTTCGTCCGTATACCAAATTTGATCTTAATCGGCTGTAAATTTTTGAGGACGGACATGACGAAACTATAAGGTTTCCTAGTTTTCTACGGAAACCTAAAAATCGACTTTTTTTATTACATTTTTCTATAATATAAAAAATTTTACTTTCCTAGTAAATAAACTATCATAATAATTCATATTTTTGAATTGTGTATTCTTTTCTCTACCGCTCGACAATCTGGAAATTCTTCAGATTTCTGATGCTAGGATTTCAATTAAAAAAAATCTGTTATGTATGAAGCGATTAAAATTTGTTAATGAAAAACTATTCTTCAAAACTTCGAAATAAAGTTTTTTCAATGAAAATTAATTTTTATCTTTAGTAATTTGAACACAGGCATATATTTGTTCTAAGTTATGTACAATTTGCATAATATTATTAATGTATACAAATAATATTTTGCGCAGTGTATTGAAGATTTATGTATATAAGGTATACAGATTTAGGGGAGATAACTTCAATTCATTATAAGAATGGTCACGTTGCCCTAGTTTTATACAAAAATTGGTACTAGTTAAGAAAACAGGGATAACCAAATAAATATGTATATAAGGTAATGGCACCAGTCTTGGATATGACCCCAGTAATGGCTATTTTTAAATTAAATGTACTGAATTAGAAATATTCGTTGATATTTGATTACTACCATTTCTGAATATTAATCTATATACATTTACCTGTCTTACAGAGTGATTTGATGATAATCGGTCAATAGGTGTCAAAATGGTGGACATTTAAACTAATTATTAGTATAATTTATTTATTAATTATTATATTATCATAACAACTGCTTTACATTGTTGAAAATTTGATGATTCTTTCTTTTATATCTTTTGTGTCGTAGTACTTATCATTTTGTAAATAATTTAAAATATCTGCCTTGGGAACCACGGGACTTTCTTGTACGTAATCCTAACAGTGAATAGTATACGTGATTCTTATTTTATTAAAATACTTCTGACAAACTAATAAGATAGAATAAAATGAATAATATAGATAATATTATTCTCTACATTATATAACAAATGAATTTTTTTAACGTAGTAACTGAAAACGAATGTTTACTCTTGTCAATTTTTGAATTTTCGAATTATTTTTGAAATAAGAAAAAAATGTTTTAGATAAAAAATGTCGAGTATGTTATTATCTATAATTTATTCCCCATACATTTTTTTCCAACATTTATGATTTAGCCAGAAATATTTTTTTTATGTAACTATTTAGACTCACACACACTGTTTACTCTCAGTATTACGTATAAGAAAGTCCCATGGTACCTATGGCAAACACACACACTGTTCAATCTCTGTAATACGTATAAGAAAGTCCCACGACACTCATGGCAGATATTTCTCCTCTGTTATGAACCATTTAAATTGTAATATTTTTTTTTAAATTCGTTTTTTCGAAAAAATGAATAGAAGATAAATTATAGATATTGATATTAGTTACCTACAATTTTAAACTTGACCATTTTTCTCTATCTTGCACTGTTTCAAAGTAATTCAAAAAATTCAAAGATCGACGGAGGTAAACATCCGTATCCGGTTGAAAGATCGTTTTTAAAAATAGGATGTTTTATTCCCAGACAAAAATTAATCTTAAATATAAAATTTCATCCCTCTACGATTTGTCGTATTTGACTTACAGCGCTTACAGACAGACAGACGGACACACAGAAATCATGGCGAAAATAGTCAGAATGGATTAAGGGAAGGTCAAAAAGGATAATTCCATCAAAATCCGGATTTCGAAAAAAATCGGCTTCACTATACTTACTTTTACAGTTACTATATGTATATTTCATATACAGTGTATAAGAAAGTAAAAACAAACTATATTTGCGGACTTTGGTAATTAAATTGATTAAATAAAGAGTTACTTGTTTTATTGGTAACATGAGTTGATGAGAATTACAAAAAAGAAGCCCGTTAATCACAAAAACAGTAAACCTTGCACTTATAGTGGCCGTAACTGGTGCCACTACCTTATAAATATATAGAAAATAAATATAATTAACATAAAATGGCTTAATTCAAATCTGCAAGATTTTTTTTATAAGAAAACCGGGTAATTTTGTTTTAATGATGCATTTTCTTGGAAAAATGTAGAAAAGTTTTAATGAATTTTATATAATACCTCATTTAATTCTTGCGTAATATATTTTCATATTTTATATTCATTTAAATAAGATTATGGCAACACGAAAAATTAATTAAAGTACACTGCCCTAAAAGCGAAAACAAAAAAGATATCAGGGGAAAGCTTTTTAAGACACGTGATTTAATTATAAATGTATTACAAAAATTTAAGATTTTGCTTTTGTGTTTGTTGCACAGTATGATCGACTAGATTTGATTGGATGGATTTCTAACTTGCAGTAAATAAGGTACTGACACCAGTGTTGGCAAGAACTCCAGGCAAATTTTTAATTAAATGTACTGAATTACAAATATGTGTTGATATTTGATTACTACCATTTCTGAATATTAATCTATATACATTTAACTGTCTTACAGCGTGATTTGATGACAATCGGCCAATCAGCAAGTGTCCATCACTGCGTGTTCATTACTGGTTTTACCTTTACCATTACTGGAGAAAAAACATGAACTGACAAATTAATAACAAAAAGAAATGGGACATCAATTAAAGAAAATAATACGTATCAAATGATTTCTTTTAACTATACTGATGATGTAATACGTATAAGAAAGTCCCATGACACTCATGGCATATATTTCTTCTCTGTTATGAACCATTTGAAATGTAATTATTTCTTTCCAAAAATGAATAGAACATAAATTATATTACCTACAATTTTTAACTTGGCCGTTTTTCTCTAATTTGCACTGTTTCAAAAATAATTCGAAAAATTTAAATTCGACATTGCCGAGATTGATTAAACATGTTTTTGGCAACTCCCCCCTTCATTAAAAAGCGCCAAAAATTAAAATAGTTGACCATTTAGATTAATTACACCAAATTTCAGTTATTTAGGTCAAAAATCGGTTCAATAATTCCCAAGTCTATAAGTCTCATACAAACGAACATTTATTGCTTCCTTGCAATATCGAAGATACGAGAAGCTTTGTGATCGTTTTAGAATGAGACAAAAAAAATGTTCTCCGATTTCAAAATTTTAAATTTATCTTTCCATTTCACGTCAAGACAAACACTTTTCATTCCGTGTCTGTTTGTCTGTCCGTTCGTGTGTCCGTCTGTCCCCTGAATCCTTGTCGCATGCATAACTGTTTTAAATTGATAGGCGAGCGGATTACAGCTATTTCGAGTACACTAACCGACCAATCGACGTTCTAGTGGCTAAAAATGATTTTATTAAATTTTATTAAAATGTGTGTACCTATTGAAGGACCGCATAAAAGAATATTATGTATATAAATGTTTTTTCTCAGAAAAATATAAAGAATTTAATAAAATTATTTATAGCCACTAGAACGTCGATTGGTCGATTACTGTCATTTCTAAGCGAGCTAGACTGGATAATCCGCTCGCCTATGATATTATAATTTGCTTGGATATATTAAATGTCATTTTGACGTTTTAAATGTCATTTTGACATTTGCATAAATATAGATTTAGATTGAAATTGTCAAAAAATTAAAAATATATGAAAAAACATTCAGGTGCGTTTTATGAAAAATTTCGAACTAATATTTTTTAGTAAAATTGTATAAAAATTAAATGGTTAACCAATTTCAGGCAGTTTATATAAACACTATCTGTTTTTATTTAAATTGTTGAATAATTAACTACTTTTGGTGAATTTAGCACGAGGAAGCACTGTGCATTTACTTGGCAGATTTTTTTTTATATATGTATAGAGTAATATTTAATTAACAGTTAGAAGTTCATCACTTTGTGAATTAAATTACGACTTATCTATTGATTGCTAAACAACCAATGACAAATTCATGATCTATTTATTTAAGATATTATATTTATCAATAAGTAACATTGGCCACTCCTTGTAAAACTAGACGTACAGCTATTTCCTAGAGAAGAAGGAATTAAACGTCGAGTTGTAGAAAAAAAGCACCCACTTTTTTACTTATCAATCATAATTTCATATTCTAACTTATAATTATTTTCCAGCAGAAAATTCCTCGGAAAGAAAATATATAATTATCTGATAAGAGAGATTCAATATGATTCTCTCTTTCTCATTAATACTGTGAAACTAAAATAAAATTACATTAAATAGTTTTATCGTTTTGATTCCGTCCGAAATCTAGTTGATGAAGATTTATAGTTTAACAATAAAGACATGATTTTTTTATAACAAAATAGAAGTTAATGTTTCCAAACTGAATTTATTTCGGGTTTAATGAGTATAAATGTGTTGCAGGTTTCGTAAAAACGATCTCTCAAGATTAAATTAACTTTTTTGTTGTGCTTTACTTTGATAAACTATTTGAAACTGAAATAGATATTGGTTTCAGTCTGTTTTTTTTACACATTATTATTTTTATGGGTTCTATAAGATATTTAAGATTGTTTGGGTTTCTGGATATAATGATTTTTTTGTACGCATATTTTCTTGAGTAGATAAGCAAATAGCATATATTTTTTGAAGCCAGAAAAAGGATACAAAGGCTATACAAAGGATAAGCATACAAAACATGATTTGCATAGATTAGGGTGAATTTTTTTCTATGTAACTTTTAACTTGACCAAATATTATAGCTTCCAAAATTTTAGTTTTCGAAAAAAAAATTTTTTTTCGATTAATTTTTTTATAATCCGTTAATCGAATTTGATGGCGCATAGTATACCAGAATTTTTTTTATAAAATTAAAAAAAAAAACACCATGTTGTATTCGGAGGACAATTATCATTTTTTCATAAAATATACCTTGTAAAAAAACTACTTACTTTGAAACTTGACACGGAGTGCATTTATGTAGAAAATCAAATTTTAAAATAACCTTTTTGTAGAGAACTTTAATGTTTAATGAATAACTCTGCGTTAAAAGGTCCGATTTGAAAAAAATGCGTTTAAAAGAATAATGTCCGGTATTACCTATAAAGGAGCTCGCAATATTTCCTAGCTTGCAAGCACTCTCAATTGGGGTATTAATTATATTTTAGTTTTATTTTATTTTCTGTACCACCAACATTACTCCGTTGATTTGAATTATTTTTTCCTAATTTTCACTAAAACTGTGATACATTTGCTAATTTTTATCGTTTTTTTTTTAGGTATTGAAATTCTCTACAAAAAAAAGTTATTTTAAAATTTAATTTTCTACATAAATGCGATCAATGGGTGCGTTTGCGAGCTCAGCGGTTGAAAGTCAGCAGTCAACTATACTGAATATGAGTATGCTGACAGTCAACTGCTTCAAATTCTCTAAAAAAAATATATATAAATATTACCATTAACATTTCTACGAACGAGCCTGTTGTTTATAATAACGAAATCCTTAAAAAAAATTGGTTTGTTCATTTTTTCGACAAGAACGACTCAGAATACGCAAAAATAATTTACCGAACCAAAAAGTTTTGACGTCTAAATATGAACAAGTCAGAGCCAGCCTATAGCTGACCGACGCAGCGTTAATTTTTTGCGCTGACCTGTTTACTCAACAGTTGGAAGTCAGCGTTTGCGCAGCGAAACCGATTTGGTCAGCATCTCAGCCGCTGACGTTCGCTAAACGCATCTAATGTGTCAAGTTGCAAAACATAAAAATTTTTTCTAAATTTTTTAAATTACATAAAAAAGTAAAAAAATAAAAATATGTCTATGAACGAATTACAATATCATATATTTTATAATATATTTTAAGAAAAAGAGTTTTGAAAAAAAACAATTTTTGACCAAGTTC
Source organism: Sialis fuliginosa (assembly GCA_961205875.1). Classification (NCBI taxonomy): domain Eukaryota; kingdom Metazoa; phylum Arthropoda; class Insecta; order Megaloptera; family Sialidae; genus Sialis; species Sialis fuliginosa. Next base: position 3,107,131 of record OY540818.1, on the reverse strand, counting down.
CAAGCTTTTGAAAATAGAGACATAGAGAATGGACAGTGCATTCTGTTAACACAATGGTGTAACATCTGTTCTAAAAGTGAGAGAGAGATGCAGTGTAGTTTGGAATATATCTATCTCTTTTTCTAAGAATCTGATTGGTAGCTTACTATAGTTCCGGGTAGTATTTGTGTCTGGTATATTTTTGTATATCTATCTTTTTTATTAGAAAAGTAAATAATATAAACAATAAACATACTATAATGGTTCATATTTCATCGAGGAAATTAAAAAAAAACATCAATTGATCTGATAGAAATTTGTAAAATTATGAACGGATATTCCGGGAAAATAACATTTTTGCTACCAAAAATATTAAATATATATTAATAAAAAATAGTTTTAAATCAATTCTCACGTGGTTGCTTCCTACAAAATGATGAAGTGGATTGCTGCACTTACAAACAACACATACAAGATTTATTTAACAAAATAAAAATTTTTTTTTTTTTGATATTAGGTTACATTACGAAGCTACGAAAAAGGAAGAACAAGATATTAAAATTGGGTCAAAAAATTCGAAACTATATTATTTAGAAATCAATAATTGGAATTAAAAAAAAAATTTATAACGTTAATTTTTGTTTGTTTTTTAACCTCTTTATCTATGAATATTTTGAATGTTCGAGGCCAATAATGAAATAGTTACACTCCTGTTTAAAAAAGGACAAGTATATATTCCAAACCTGTTTCTATCTTTTTCTCTGTTTTCGAGTCAGATGCGTGGTCCATTCTCTATGTCTATGAAAATAGGCTCTTTTTTTATGTGTCCCCTTAATTAATGTGCAGTGTCGTGTTTCATTCGACATTCGATAAAATACATCGCCACGCAGTCTACTTTAGCTATGTAAATATATTATCTATGTACAAATTTGTACATATGTAGATAATATATTTTCTTGTATAAACAAAGATTATTAAATGTAAAAATATAAATACATTATCTTATTTGTATATTGTATATGTGTATATTTGTTATAATAATAATACGTGTTAATAATGTTTAAAAATTGTAATTTGCAGACTAAAAATAGGTAAGGTACTGGCACCAGTCTTGGATATAACCCCAGTAATGGCTATTTTTAAATTAAATGTACTGAATTAGAAATATTTGTTGATATTTGATTACTACCATTGCTGAATATTAAGCTATATATGTTTAATTGTCTTACAGCCTGATTTGATGACAATCGGCCAATAGGTGTCAAAATGGTGGACATTTAAACTAATTATTAGTATTATTTATTTATTAAATATAGCAACTGCTTTACATTGTTTCTTTGACGATTCTTTATTGTCCATCACTGCGTGCTCATTACTTGTTTTACCTTTGCCATTACTGGAGAAAAAACATAAACAAAATAAAAGGTTATAATTTAAAAAAAAACTATATTTGCGGACTTTGGTAATTAAATTGATTAAATAAAGAGTTACTTGTTTTATTAGTAACATGAGTTCATGAGAATTACAAAAAACAAATCCATTAATTAAAAAAAAAACGAAAACTTGCTCTTAAAGCGGCCATAACTGGTGCATTTACCTTATCTCTTTATGTAAGGTATACCGTATACATATCATAAAGTGATAATCTTATTATTAAACGTTTTTCTTCGATACCATTTACAAGTGTAGGTATATAGATAGAAGTTTTGGAAGTTAAACTCAATTCCCTTGGGCTGTAATTAGCGTTTATGATCTCATTTTATAAAACCGTTTATTGCATCTCGTTTTTTGGTACTTTAAATTGTTATAAAATTCGTAAGAGTTTTTTTTGATAATAATGAATTTTGGAATATTTATGAACGTGAATTCAAACCGTTATTTTTGAATTGTAAAAATATCTACCTTGGGAACCACGGGACTTTCTTATACGTAATCCTAACAGTGAATAGTATACGCGATTCTTATTTTATTAAAACATTTTACATGTTCAGTAAAAATTTCAAGTTTCTAGCTTATATACCTAGTTTAAGAGTTATTTAGCTTTGAGTGAAAAGGACGGACGACAAAGTGAGATCTATAGGGTTTCTTCGGAACCCTAAAAAGTCAATAATTTTAATTAAATATGTATTAAAAGTATAATAGATCGAAATATAACTCACGTCCGACAAAATTACACTCGCGCACGATTATATTATACGAAAAATTCTAGGTCCTATTTGGTAAATTGATATAAATTATCATTAAAAAAATGTTGCTATACAAGTAATAAAAAAATATCTGCTTTGGAAACCACGGAACTTTCTTATACGTAATCTTAACAGTGAATAGTATACGTGATTCTTATTTTATTAAAACATTTGTGACAAACTAACAAGATAGAATAAAAAGAATAATATAGGTAATATTATTCTCTCCATTATATAACAAGTGATTTTTTTAACGTAATAACTGAAAACGGATTTTTCGAATTATTTTTGAAATATGAAAAAAATGTTTAAGATAAAAAATGTCGAGTATATTATTATCTATAATTTATTCCCCATACATTTTTTCCCAGCATTTATGATTTAGCCAGAAATATTTTTTTTATATAATTACTAAGCTTAACCACACTGTTTACTCTCAATATTATGTATAAGAAAGTCCCATGGTACCTATGGCAAACACGCACACTGTTAAATCTCTGTAATACGTATAAGAAAGTCCCATGACACTCATGGCAGATATTTCTCGTCTGTTATGCATCATTTGAATTATAATAAAATTTATTTTTTCAAAAATTCGTTTTTACGAAAAAATGAATACAACATAAATTTTAGATAATGATATTACCTACAATTTTTAACTTGACCATTTTTCTCTATTTCGCACACAGAGTAATTCGAAAAATTCAAAAATCGACGTAGGTATACATCCGTATCCGGTTGAAAGATCGTTTTCAAAAATAGGACGTTTTCTTACCAGACAAAAATTAATCTTAAGTATAAAATTTCACCCGATTTGTCGTATTTGAGCTTACAGACAGACAGACACGGACATCATGGCGACAATAGTCAGAATGGATTCAGGGAAGGTCAAAATGGATAGTTCCATCAAAATCCGGATTTCGAACAAAATCGGCTTAACAATACTTCCTTATACTATGTATATGTATATTTCATATACAGGTTATAAGAAAGTAAAAAACATTGTCTGAAAATGCTATATCTGCATTTAGGAAGTATTGCTATACTTCACTGACTATTTGCAATCGAATAGTACATACACATCGAATATTTAAGCTTTCTAGGAACCTGCATTTTAACTTTAAACATCAGCATTTCCTGTATAAATTAGTGGCACCAGTCTTGACCGCTTTGAGAGCAAGGTATACTATTTTTTAGGATTGATAGGTTTCTTTTTTGTTATTCTCATGAATTCATGTTACTAATATATACCTTTAGTAAATCTGAAAATATAGGTTTTTAAATTATAGCTTTTTATTTTGTTTATCTTTTTTCCAGTAATGGACACTTGCTAATGATTACAAAATCATAAGTACTACGACATAAAAGTTATTAAATAAGGAAGCGTAAAATGAGTAACAATGCAAAGCAGTTATTATGATAATATAATAATTAATAAATAGATAACACTTATAACACAGCTACACAAAAAAAAAGTGCGAAGCCAAAACGGCGACCTACATAGTAATATTATAGTCTTGGTCGAGCATAGTCGAAATCCAGTTTGGAAATTTTTTGCTTACCAGTGTTTTTTAAAATTCGAACTTTAATTTTGGGTTTAGGTTGACTTTTTTCAAAAGGGGGGGGGTACCAAAAAGTGACATATATAGCATTGTAGTATTGGTCGAGCATAGATGAAATCCAAATTTTTGGAATTTTATGTTTACCAATTTTTTTTTATTCGAGCTTTAATTTTGGATTTGGGTTGAATTTTTGGCCAAACCCAAAATTCAAGCTCAAATTAAAAAAACTTGGTAAGCAGAAAATTACAAAAATTTGGATTTCGACTATACTCGACCAATACTACAAAGCCATATAGGTTGCTTTTTTGGTATCCCCTCCCCCTCCTTTTCTTGGAAATATTCAACCTAAGCCCAAAATTCAAGCTGAAATTAAAAAAAACTGGTAAGCAGAAAATTCCAAAAATTTCGATTTCGACTATGCTCGAACCAATACAATGCCATATAGGTTGCTTTTCTTGGCTCCGAACTTTTTTTGTGTATAACTGTGTAATTAAATGGCCGATTGTTATCAAATTAAGCTGTTTTACATGATTCGGTAATGGTAGTATGTAATCAAATATCAACAAATATTTCTAATTTACAAGGGAACTCTTTCAAGTGGCATATTCAGATAGAGTTTAAATTTTGTATACAGTTAGAGGCAGTGGCGTAGCGAGGTGGGGCAAGGGGGTCTATCATGCCCCGGGCGCCACTTACAGATGGGCGCCAAATGGCGCTTAACCTTCTAAACCGCATAGCATAAACCCAATTTTATAAAGAGCTAAAGGCGAGAATATGCAACTGAAGACCTTTTTTTTTTTTTTTAGTCGCCAATTTTAATTCAGATTTATTATAAAATTTTTTTTATTTTCTTATTTTTGGGGGCGCCAAACAAATATCGTACCCCGGGCGCCAATTATGCTTGCTACGCCACTGGTTAGAGGGGGTCATGGCTAGTAAGAAATAAATTAAAACAATTTAAGGGAGTGAAACACCCCTATGAAAATGTGCAAAATAATCATAGATTTCAAATATATAACTCTGAAACTAATGAAGATTTAAAAAAAAATCTATAATACGAAATTTTTATGATTTTTTGTGCTCTTTCAAATGTCAACAGTAGAAATTCAATGAAATGTAAATATTTGCCTAAATTGGTAACTTTTCAACTGTAGTCAATACTTTTCTAATCTCTAACGTAATAACAAATTTAAATTAATATTTTTCGAAATATGATAATGTGACAATGAAAGGGTTAAAAATATGAAATATGTCTTATATATTTGAATTACTAATGTATACAGCAGTTCATTTTAGTTAATAGAAAAAAAATTAAAATAAATAATGAGGTGGGAGTTAACGGTTTCATTTTTTCTAATTTCTACTATTGTAATTTGAAAGAGCACAAAAAATCATAAAAATTTCATATTTTAGATTTTTTTAAATCTCCATTAGTTTCAGAAATATATGATTATTTGCACATTTTCATAGGGGTATTTCATCCCCTAAAATCGTTTTACCGCAACTAAGATAATTTTTATCTTACTAGCCCTGACCCCCTCTAACTATATAAATACAAAATTTAGACTCGATCTGAATGCCACTTGAAAAGGTTCCCTTGTTAGTTAGTACATCTAATTAAACAAGTGGGGTTTGATCCAAGACTGGTGCCAATACTTATGTATTTTTGTACAGACATGAAACAAAACTGTAGTTATTTATCCGGTCAATATTAATGATATTTCTTTACACAAATAAATAATAGAATAAATAATTTTGTCAGAGAAAAATAGGAAAAACTCTATCATAATAAATTAGCATGCCGAAGTCAATATACCGAAATGAGAAAATATATTATTTTTATGGAAAACAGTCACGAAATGAACAGAGTGAGTTCTTTTTTCTTTAAGAGCCCAGCGAAAAGATAACAGAAAAACGTAAAGCCGAATAACTGAATAATAAAAGAGACGATATTACGTGTACATGCATGGGCGCCCCCAAATGAGCCCCTTCTCAGATTTTCATACTTGCATTTAAAGTGTTACAGATTATTATCTCAGAGCCATTGCATATTTGAAAAAACTGTTTCAACCAAAAAATGTTTAGGGTAAACGAATATTTATTTGTTATTTTATCGAGGCCTTCAAGGATATTTGAAGGTCAACATCATTTTTTTAAATAGAAACCTATAGTTTTTATTTAGTAATTTTATTCTACGTGAAAAAATCCGAATCTTTCATTGAAAACTTTTTTTGAACAACCTAAACTTTCCAATATATCTAACAAAATAATTTCGAGATTTTGAACATTCAAGAATTTTTTACATCATTAAATTTTTTTGTGATCAAAAATTTTGAAATTATTTTCTTAATGTTTGAGAAAAATGCAGTTTAAAAAAATAATTTTTTTATAATTTCATAATTTTTTAACGCAAATTTTTTTTTTAATCTTACAAAATAAAAAAAATTGTTAAAATTGACATTTTTTATAAAACTTTTCAGACAAAAGTTGTTTCTTTTTTTCTGCAAAATACGAATCTTAAAAAAAAAAAATTTGTTGATCACAAAATGACCTTCAAACCTCCACTCAAGGTCAAAATTGTTACCTCCATTGATTTTGCCCCTCTAAATCTTAAAAATTTTGTACCAAATAATTTTCCTAAAAATCCATAGTTTTCCAGACTTAAAAATCTCCTGTATACATACTTAGATTTCCTGAATTGTATACATTTTTTAAGAGTTATAAATAAATAATATAAAATAAAGTGAGTTTTTTTTCAATTTAAAGCATTTTAAATAACAACAAATGGAGTTGAGTTCTTTTAAATTTATAACAAATGCATGGGCGCCGGCAGAATTTCATTCAGGGGGGTGCATCTAGATATATAAAATTAAATTACATGTGGCTCGCGAAGATAATTAAAAAAAATAATAATAATAATAATAATTTTGTAATAGTAAACCTGCATTGAAATTAGCATGACTAAATAAAAAAAAAGGTTTTCAGTTTTTATTTTCATCTAACTTTGTTTTTTATAAAAAAATTGGGAGTTGAAATGACACGTATGACTTTAAGCCAGGGGGGTGCACCCCCCTCCCGACGCCCATGAACAAATGTAATTGTTTATTTTGAAAGTGGCTTAACTCCATATCTGGTAAAAACAACACATATTATTAATTTAATAATTGGGGTTATTTTAATAGTAATTGTAAATTGAACTCTCTTAGAAACACTTAATCAATGTGGCACATTGATATCTTACACGTATATTTTTAATTTTATTGAAACGCAAACTCTTTAATATCTCAGTTTAAACATAAATGGGTTAAGCCACTTTTAAATTAAACGGCTCATTTAATTATCTCCCCCCCCCCTTCTCTCTTACACGCATAACCGACATAAAGTGACTTTTACGCATGCATCTTTCTCTAATACATTGCACCCTCTCCTTGGCGTTTCATCTTTAAAACGTGTCGAATTTTAAAATCTGTCGAAATCATTCCAATAGGCATGATACCTAATTTTTTAAAACTATTTTATAATGATCTTACGTGTCTCCTTTTTCCAAAAAAGACTTATTTCTGCAGAAAATGAAGGTTTAATCACAAAAACTGATTTTTTTGAAACTAATTTTGAATTTGACACCAAAACGCTGGCAAGTGTCATGGCGCATTTTTGACGTCACGCCTATGTAAACACTCCTTGTCAACTATAATAAATCCTTGTTCTATCGCTAACGTTTCTAGGTTTTAGTTTTGGTAACACAAAACTGAGCAAATTGATAATTTAAAACCACAAAATAATTTATAAACAGTGCAGATATTAATGAAACAAAAATGATGTTTACTTAGTCGTGACGTCATCCACTCTGACTGCTGTTTTATCTAACATGGCGGATTGCTGTATTTTGTGTTTTTATTTTAACAAAAATAATATTATTTTTGCTTTTAATATAAAAATAAATACATTTTTTAGAATCTTTTTAACCTATTTCATTATTTAAAATCATAATTTCAGTGATATTTTGTTACTGACATCATGCCTATTCATAGTCTCGCTATATTTGTACATTTTACACCATCTGCAAAATTTGTGTAGGGCCGCCTATGAGCGCATGTACACAGAGAAACGAGAACTGAATGATAAATGGAGGAAGAGAATAGACATTGTAGACAATAAAAATGTGTACCCTTTGTGGCTAATAGCATGCTCTTTAATGATCTCTCTAGCGATCTCTAGCTGTGTATGTGTCGTGTATACTACATAAAACAAATCGAGCTTTTTATGACACTGCACTCAATGGCTAAAACTGAATTATTAAATAGGGCAATGTGATGTTTACTACGACAGTAGGATATTTAATGCCTTCTGTGATGGTAGCAGTACAGTTCAGAATACTGAAGAACATTAGTCACGTTCACGACTGACCAAAAACAGTGAACGACGAGCTTTGATTGGTTGATTCATGGAATTTCTGATGGAATGTACCAGAAATTTAAAGAATATCATTTTTTAAGCGTGTAAGGAAGTGAGAAAGAAGTAACTAGAAAGAGATAGAAACTAGTGACCAGGCTAACCAAAGAACTTTTATGTTCACTTCTTGTTGAGCGTTTCTGTCAAAACACTAGTTTCTTTCTCTTTCTAGTTACTTCTGTCTCACTTCCTTACACGCTTAAAAAATGACATTCTTTAAATTTCTGGTACATTCTACCAGAAATTCCATGAATCAACCAATCAAAGCTCGTTGTTCACTGTTTTTGGTCAGTCGTGAACGTGATCATTGTCAATTTTAATCTGACGGTTACTTCAGTGAAAATATAACGATTTACCCTCCAGTACTGGCGTACGATCTGTCAGGCCACGGGTTTTTTTTTAACTTTCCAACTGGAAGTTATTGTAATCGGTCCGAAAATCAAAATCAAAAATTTCAACATAATTGTATTTTTTATAGTCACTATAGTATATTTACACTATTTTCAGAAAGATGGCTGTGTGTGTGTGTGTGTATGTACGTATGCGCGTGTCATTTTTTACGTTTACGAAATCTCGTAAATAAAAAAATGCTATTGACTTCGTTGGGGTGCCAATCGAAGCGTCTTGGCGTGATTATGATCTGAAAGAAAGTATTTTTCAAAATTCAACCCCTAAGGGGGTAAAAAGGGGTGTAAAGTTTGTTTTTGGTCGGATTTACTTGAAACTTAGCATAAATATTCTACAATACAAATAATGAATAATGTATTTCAGTATTTTTTTTGTTATACGTGCCTAAACAGCCGTAGAAGGGGTGAAAGGCGAAAACCACCCTTAAATTTTCACGTAACATGTGTCATTCTTGAGATATTTTGAAAAAATAAATGTTAGACCCAAACATCCTACCAAGTTTCATTAATATCGGTTCAGCAGTTTATGAGTTATGCTTGTGAAAAGGATTCAGGAGACAGACAGACACACAGACACGGAACGAAAAGTGTTTGTCTTGACGTGAAACGGATAGATCAATTTAAAATTTTGAAATACCGTTGGTATTTACTTACTACAACGCGTGCGCGAAACTTGTCAAAGTTTTTAACAAACTCCAAAAGAAATGTCATATAAGTTTGATATCTCATTTGAAAGTGCTTGCTAGCTAGCAAATTTGCTAGTTCCTTTATAATACCAGACATTAGAATTCGTGATTTTTGTAATTGCATTATAGGTATGTATAATGTATATATTTAAGATTGAGAGAAATATTTTTTTACATTTATTGAAAACAGAAATAATTTTTGTATTGTTGTCGCACATGGTGCCCACGGTCATAGGGTTGAGGACTCCTGAATTAACTAATGTTATTACTGTTGAAGCCATTATGATTGGAATAAATGATGAAAGCCGAAATTCTGCTTTTAACCCTTTGACTGCTTAAAATGCGAATATGTGTTAAATTATTTCGTGATTACTCTGTTATACGTGAAATTACGCATTGACTGAGGCTTTCGCGGTTGTTATTTTGAATTAACTTGATGCAATATAGTTTGATCTTTGAAGTTGAAAGCTTGTTGTAATTAAATTTGTCTTTTCCCAATTTGATGCGAACTATATTAAATCCACTAACAGGGTGTGGCGTTATTATAAAACTCGTTGTTAATTTAAAAAATTATTTCAAATCTTGAATTATAAGGGTTCCAGTTTCTACTAAAAAAATATGTACTTCCTTACAATATCGAAGATACGAGAAGCTTTGTGATCGTTTTAGAATGAGATAAAAAAAGTGTACTTTGATTTCAAAATTTTCGTCACATGTCTGTCTGTCACGTATAACTCATGAACCACTAATCCGATATTAATGAAACTTGGGTGTATCGTTGGGTCTGGCTTGAGGACGGTCCCATTTCAAAATCGTGTGCAAGAGGGAGGGGCGACACCCCAAAATATTTATTTTTCAAGATATCTTAAGAACGAAACATATTACGTGAAAATTTTATTGAATTTTTTTTGTAGAGCATTCAATTTCCTATAATATAGATCTACAACGTTTGTTGTAAAATATTCCCTTACAAAGATTTATCTCAATTTGCTTTAAAAATCGTGTTTTTTTTAAGTGATATTTACTTTGACATATTAAATGTCATTTTGACGTTTGCATTTTAGATTTAGATTAAAATTGTCAAAATAATCAGGTGCGTCTTAAACTATCTTCGGCGAATTTAGCACGAGTAAGTACTGTGCATTTACTTGGCAGATTTCTTTTTTTAAATTTGATTAATTTTCTAATAAAATTAAAAACATTTTCTAGATTATTTGTTAAGTTTAAGTTTTGAACAAATTAAATAATTCTTGAAACCAGAGCAGGGTGTTTTTGTTTGTGTACTTTGATATTAAATTTATATAAGATCTGTGAAAATTATTAAAAAATATCACAAAGAAAATTGAAGAAGAAAAACGAGTCAGACATATTTAACTGTACGCTGTGAAACTTTTCCTTGGCGCGATATCCGTGTAATAATGTTGATGTTATGTAGAATATTTCATAAAAGTTTTGCAATTTCGTTCCAGAGTGCAAGGTTTACTGTAAAATCTGAAAGCACTTTTGAGTATAAACATGTTTATTGCCCAGTATATATCAAGTATCATCTTTTTGGTTAGACAGATTCTTTTGAAAATGTTCACATTTCGGCGTTAACATTTTTCAAATTAATACTATTATAACTGGAATAGCGAGTTTGTTGTTATGAAAATACATAGACACATTGACATAGAGAATGGACCACGCATCTGACTCGAAAACAGAGTCGTGTCAAAAGAAAGAGATAGAAACAGGTTTGGAATATACTTGTCTTTTTTTTAAACATGAATGTAACTTTTTCATTCATTAAAAATATTCATAGATATATGTATATATAAAAAAAAAATAATTATTGATTTCTAAATAATATAAGTTTCGAATTTTTTGACCCAATTTTAATATCTTGTTCTTCCTTTTTCGTAGCTTCGTAATGTAACCTAATATCAAAAAAAATATTTAAAATTTTGTTAAGTAAATCTTGTATGTGCTGTTTGTAAGTGTAGCAATCCACCTCATCATTTTGTAGCAAAGCAACCATATGAGAATTGATTTAAAACTATTATTTTCCCGGAATATCCGTTCATAGTTTTGCAAATTTCTATCAAATCAATTGATGTTTTTTTTTAAATTTCTTTGATGAAATATGAACCATTATAGTATGTTTATTGTCTATATTATTTACTTTTCTAATAAAAAACTTATTGCACAAAAGATAGATATACAAAAATATATCGGACAGAAATACTACCCTGAACTATAGTAAGCTACCAATCAGATTCTTAGAAAAAGATATAGATATATTCCAAACTACACTGCATCTCTCCCTCACTTTTTGAACTGATGTTACACCATTGTGTTAATACAGAATGCACTGTCCATTCTCTTTTAGGGCCGATCCACACTATCGTGTCGGTCCCGGTCCGGTCTTGCTTCAGTCAAATATTCAGTATAGTTAAATACCAGGGCTTCGAACCGGAATTGAACCGAAAACCGGAAAAACCGTTATTTTTTGTCGGAACAGAACCGAAATAAAAATATCGGTTTTTACGGTTCAGTACATGTTAAAATACGCGCGTTAACATGATCTTATTTCCCACTTCAATTGTCGTGCGGACTATCATACAAGTACCATAAAATCTTCTAAAGTATGGTAGAAAAAAAAATTTTAATACAAATAATTTTTTTAAATTAATCACTCGGAACTGAACCGAAAAAACCGTTTTTTTTTTCAGAACGAAAACCGGAAACAAACCGAAATATATTTTTTTACTCGAACCGGAACGAAAACGAAACGAAAAAAATAACGGTTCGAAGCCCTAGTAAATACCGTATTGGAGCGTGACTGGAGCGAGACCGGCACGAACCCTATAGTGTGTTCCGAAGAACCCTATTAATCTCACTTTTCCGTCCGTCCTTTTCCCTCGAGGTATGCTAGAAACTTGAAATTTTTACTGAACATGTAAAATGATGCCCTCTAGTAAAAGATGTACAAATTTATTGAAAAAATAATTTACCTCATTGAATGTATTCCTTTAGTGAAAATTAAATAAACTGACTGCTTGTGGCAGTTAGAATTGTCACATTTTGGAGAGTATTAAAAACGTATATCAAGTAGAAACATAATCCGTACAAAGTATGTTCGCATTTGTTTTAACATGAAGTTATTGTTGCTGTTACTGTAGCAGTTGGTATTTATTTATAAAATATAAACTTTTATTATTTCTTCTGTATTTTAAACATCACGTGCAGTCAGATCTACATTTACTTACAGGGCCGGGTCGCAGCTTTTCTGTGTACTTTATTAATATAAATTTTTATTTTAACCCGCCAGTGGAGGAGTGAAAAATCCTCACGTCGGTGGAAATTAAAGCATTCTTTAATTACATAATTATTTTATTATTACATAAGTAAAACATGTAATTAAATCCCCAGTTTAATATAAATCACATAATATTCCCCATTTAGTAAATGTATACAACATAAAAATTATGAAAACGTAAAATAATCCGAATCACAACAATATTGACAAAATATGTCTGGATGATTTTACCGAACGTAGTGGAGGGTTTGAATATTAAATTAATTCAATATCTTTCGGATCTGATAATTTTTTTTTAAATGAGCAGGACAAGTTCTAAAAAAGTCATGTTAATGGGGAAGTTGGGTCAGATTGACCCAACAACAACTTTGAGGAGGTATAACATATTTACATTGATAAACTCAAACTAATATATGTATGTCAGCTGTTTCAATATGATTCAGTTTGAAGGTAGACTGCGGCTAAGTAAATAAATAATTTCGTTTTGTTAATAAACCTTTTCATAGATGTCGTTGGATGCACCACATGCCTCCACTGGTGGGTTAAACAAAAATATTAACCCTATACTATTATATTAAATTTAACAGCAAATAATTAAATAATTACCATGAAGTATCATGAAGTGTTTGATAAACAAATACAAATGGTATTAAAACAGTGATGATATTATAAAATTATCTAGTACAGTCAGAGTGACCAACTGTATAATGTTTAAGTGTCATTTATCTAAATTCTGAAATAAATCCATAGATAATATCACATAATTAATACTCTGTTGAAAGTGCTTGTTAGCATTGCTATAATATCTCTATATATAAAAATGAATGTTCGTTTGTATATGGCTTATAGACTCGGGAATTACTGAACCGATTTCAATGCGGTTTTCACCAATAGTTAGATAATTTTTCTGTGATGTATCGTGATTATTAATATTTTATGAAAACCTGAGATTTAATATCAAAAGACTAAAAAAAATCTTTATCCAGTCGTGTTTTGTTTCCATGACGTCACAGCATACAACTGTCATTTAGGTATATAAAAACAGAAAAAAAAATTACAGAATTCTATAATTTACGGTTTCATTATTTTATTAATTTAGGTCATTATGATCACGTCCCTTTAAAATATTTTGTCGAACAATTGAATGATTTTTGACACATGTTAACAATTAAATATTTAAAATACCTATATTGATTGAAAATTGAAATATAAAGAAACATTTCATTTCCATGAAAGGTAAAATATCGAAATTGATTATGATTACTGCTAACCTATTTATTTTTATTTTTTGATTTTCATACAAATTCTAAGACGGAACCAGGTGTTTCCTGGGAATTTGAAAATATAATTTTACACGATTTTCTCAGTAACTACTGAACGGATTTTATTTCAGTTTTCACTAATGTATATGGAAAAGGTAATTGTCAAATACAAATCTAACTAACTGTGTTTTTAGAACTCTGATGATGATAGCATTGCTATTGAAACATGTATAAGTCTAAACTCTTACAATTTTTATGGTAAGGGGATTTGTATTTGATAAGTCATAACCATAGTTTTTGTCTGTTGTTTGTTAAAAGGTAATTGTGTTTTCATGAAGTGTGTGTTATGGGCATTTTGGGTGAGCATGTTGGGTGGGATATTGTTTAGAAGCTAAGGGCCAGTAAACCCTAATCTTAATCCAGTACTGCTTGCCAGTAAGTATAAAGAAATTCGATATTGTTTTAAAAACAAACATTAAGCCCCCTATCGTATCGCATTACTATGTTTAGTGTAACCTATGTTCAATTTACGTATATTCAGTCTATATTTTTAGCCAGTTTTTTCTTTCATTTATATTGGACAGATATTGTGGAGGTGGATGAAGAAATATTGTCTTATTGTAATCATATCTTTGGTTGGCTATTGATTTTTAGTGAAATGGGATTGTACAAATGCCGTTGGCATGTCAGTTATTATATTGTCTAATATAAATACAATAAAAACTATATACAATTTATGTGTATGTACTACTTATACAGTAAAGACCAATAGGCATGATGCCAGTAACAAATTATCACTGAAATTATGATTTTAAATAATGATATAAGTTAAAAAGATTCTATGTATTTATTTTTATATTAAAAGCGAGATTAATATGATTTTTGTTAAAATAAAAACGCAAAATACAGCAATCCGCCATGTTTGATAAAACAACAGTCAGAATGGATGACGTCACGGCTACGTTGAAACGTGGAAATACCAATTTAGAAATAAAAAACCCAACTTGTTTCAATTAAAATACACAGACAGAAAACTTTATTCTGATAACATACCAATAAATACTTTACACACCAAAAGGCAATACATAACTTAATTCTACGATCAACAAATTAACCATAGCCAGCTCACCGATAAAATACTGCTGGAATGGTTATACAGTTCTAAAGAACATAAGAAAAATTAAGAACTAATTGAAAGAAAAAAAATTAACAACACTAAGCACGCGCTAATAATAACATAGTAAGTTTCACAAATTATTATATTTGGCACTATTCGTAAACAAACGTCCCACATAAAAGGAAAAAAAAAATATATACTTAAATACACAAAATTCCGAATGAGTGAACAAATAAGTAAACACACAAAAGGCAAAAATGCCAAAATATATACACAAATAATAACTAAACACCAATCACTTCGAAGGAAGGTTACAGGGAATCCTTTACTTGTGATTGTCACTTTAGCTTATCCACGGTGTTTTCTATCGAAACTCCAAATTTCAACTGGCTACACTTCGTGTAACCGGCTATCCAGTTTTCTCCGATATTACGTGCGTATTTATCTTACGCGGGTTTCCAGTTAAGTAATATTATTATACTATAGACTGTAAAAACACATAATATCTTGAGAATTCTTTAAAACCAACAATGCATTAGAAAGAGATTATCTCAACTCATAATATATGTTTGTTGATAATATTATAATCTCCCCCCTTCGTTCTGGAGCTCCGCGTTCCTAGAATAATACGCACGCAGCTGGTCCACGTTTGCACGCACTTCCTCACCTCCATCAATTGGAACCAAAACTACGTTTCCGGGTTTTGAAAACCTTACAATTCGCATAGGCAACGACCACTTCCAATGAAATTTGGCTCCTTCACCACCTACCGCATTCGAAGGAAGATGTATTCGTTTCAGAACGGTTTGCCCAACTCTGTAAGGATTTGGACGACGCCCGCGGTTGTATAGTCGCTCCATACGCCTTCTCGTCCTGTTGAGAACATCCTTAATATCATCAGGGGTTGGACGACCTTCTTGATCGGTTATATGATTCAGCCCCCACTGATTCATTAAGGGTTGGGGTAGTTCACGTCCTAAGAACAACGACGCCGGAGACTGTTTAGTAACATCACTTTCAGCACTATTGTGTGATAGTGCCACGTATGCTGCCTTCGAGTCCCAATCTCGGTGACTACTACCTAATTGATTCAATAGTATGGTCAAGGTAGCCTTCAGATCACGGTGCACTCGCTCAACCATATTACCTTGCGGTCGATATGGTGATGTAGTCACGTGTCTTATTCCCCAAGCAATGCACATATGTTTGAATCGCTGAGATACAAAACATTTAGCATTGTCGGTAATGACTATTTCGGGAGGACCGTACCTAGACCATATGTTTGGAATCAATTTACCAATGGTCGCCTCAGTGGTTGCTCTTCGCAGAGGAATAAGTTCCACCCATTTGGTATAAGCATCAACCAAGGTGAGTATGTAAAGGTTGCCTCCACTGGATCTAGGTAGCGGACCAACGTGATCTATATAAACGCGTTCCCAAGGCCGCTGTGGAAGCTCTGAATTCATTAATCCAGCCGGACCCTGGTTTGTAGCCTTGGCTCTTTGACATCCTTCACAGGTGCGAACGTACGCCATAACATCCTTATAAAGTCCAGCCCACCAGAAGGATTTAGCGACTCTTCGGTAGGTTTTGGTCACCCCCTGATGTCCAGCGGTCTCTGCATCATGAAAATAAAATAATATCATATTTTTTAAACTAGGAGGAACTACGGCCCTTCTCAGTCTATGTTTCCCCACAGTTCGCATCAACAGACCCTGCCCTATCACATACCCTTTGACATTTTCTCCGGCTTCAAGTCGGTTCAAAATGAGGCTAGTAACAGGGCAGGAGTGCTGATGCTCCCTGAGGTTCACAAAGGACTGTGGAATAGTTTGTAAAATATTACAGCCTTCTTCATGCTCGGTAGGTTCGGTGTAAGGTAGTCGGCTTAAGCAGTCCGCTACCGGATTATCGCAACCTCGGATGTGTTCTATGCTGAATCGAAATCGCGAGAGTTTGAGGACCCATCGTCCAATCTTTCCAAGCTGTTTCGGATGCTGGAACATCCACGTAATTGCCGAATTATCCGTCTGCAAAATGAAAGGACGTATTTCCAAGTATACCGAAAACTTCTCTACGGCCCAAACTGCAGCAAGCGCTTCTTTTTCGTAAGTGGGATAATTTAATTCTGCCTTGTTTAATTTGCGACTGGCATATTGGATTGGATGTAATTCCCCATCAAATTCCTGCAACAATACTGCCCCTAGTGCTATATCCGATGCATCCGTCTGCAATACAAATTGCTTTTCGAAATTAGGATATCTCAATACGGCGGGACTTGATAACATAGTCTTGAGTTTTTCAACGGCTTCGCGTTGCTCCACACCCATATTAAATCTAGTTCTTTTCTTCTTCAGGGCATGTAGGGGAGCAGCGACCTTAGCATATTCAGGAATGAACCGTCCAAAATACCCCACCATACCTAAAAACCGTTCTACTTGTTTTAGGTTTTTAGGCATGGGAAACTCGTGTATTACCGCAGCCTTCGTCGGATCCACGTGAATACCTTCCCCGGATAACACATGCCCCAGGAACTGAATCCTGCTCTTGCATAGTTTCATTTTCTGCGGATTAACTGTGAAACCCGCTTTGCGCAATCTAGCGAAAACTTCTCGGAGGTGTGTTAGATGTGAAGATATATCGTCGCTGTAGATTAGAATATCATCAAAATATGGATAAACATAATGATATCTAAGATCAGCAAACATGGAGAATATAATCCGGTTTAACGCTTGTGGAGATACGCAGAGTCCAAATGGTGTAAATTTAAACTGATACGCCCCGTTAGGTACTAGAAATGTGGTGTATCCCTTTGATTCATCGTGTAACGGGATTTGGTAAAAGGCACGAGTTTAAATCTATTACCGAGAATACTGAGGCTCCCTTTATAGTTTGGAACACTGAATCTACTGAAGGCGTTGGGAAGGAATCATAGATAATTTTTTTGTTGAGATCTCGGTAATCTACACATAACCTTTTACTACCATCCTTCTTGGGTATAAGAAAGGCGGGAGCACCATAAGGAGATTGTGACGGTTCTATTACTCCTTTATCAAGTAGAAGCTGGATGTGCCGATTCATTTCTTCAGCTTTTAAGGGAGTCAATGGATACGGAGTCCTCCTAACTGGAACCTGGTCCTTCAAGATAATATGATAGGTGTAGTCGGTAGTTCGTCCTATCCGCTCTGTAATGACATCGTGATACTCGTGCAACAGAACCTCAATATCCTGTTTATCTTGTTGGACTAGCTTATGGTCTTCTTCCGGATAGGAAGTGAAAAACAAATTCGGCGTTACTGCCTCTTTTGCTACGAACGATACCTTGGCTTTTGGGTTGAATTTGAAAGACATACAGTGATTACTGAGATCCAAGAAGGCTTGAGAAGCGACAAGGAAATCCACCCCTAATATGACGTCAGTAGACAATTGATCAGAGACAAGAAATGGAGTTTTCCAGAAAAACGAATGTATTTTAACTCGAGTAATAACTGTCTTTTGAATTTTAATAAGTGTTCCATCCGCTATTCGAGTCAATATGTCACATGACCGCACTTCGAATGGTTTTGGAGATAGCTGGGATAAAATACTCGCAGACAAAAACGATTTCGTAGAACCCGTGTCGATTAAGGCGTTGATTTTTAAATTATTTATAATCACACATATAAAGGGAGAGTGATATGATTTGACGTTTTTCACTCTCCTGGGTGTTAGTTTTTTGAAGATGATGGTAGTACTTTGGTGAACGAACATTGTGCCTCTGAGACAGGCGCTTGATTAACATGACTGGTTGTCATATTACTCCGTTGTGTGGTTGCAAATAACTGTCTCCTCCTGTTTGCGGCTTGCACTTGCTGTCCTAAATGGTGTAGCTCGATTAAATCTCGTGGCGGATGAGAAAACCTCATCAAACCAAAGGTTTCATCATTGACATGATTAAAAACTACACTACACAATGTACTCTCTGGCATATTTAACTGAAGGGCCTTCTCCTTCTGTATTATATCTGCGATGAACTCTCTGAAGTCTTCAAGAGGCCTCTGCCATCGATAAACCAATTCCATTTTCAGGGATTCGATATCCAGTTCAGTTAACAAGTCTTGAAGCATGGCCGTTTTAACTTGCGGCCATGTGTGGTAACGGTGAATAGTATTACCCCACCAACTCATCAAATACCCTTGGCACTTAGTTGTTAGCTGGATTAGCAGGCGTTCTTGTGTAAAATACCGCAAGTCATTGATGGAGTCAACGGCTTCAATAAAGCTAATGATCAGCTTTGGCTCGAGACCGTTGCACGTTGGGACTCTTTCAAAAATGAGCGTCGTTTCTTGATGCGCGGGAAAACTAGTCGCTCTGTCATCTTCTTCCCTCTTCGGAGCTGCCATGGAAGACACCAGAAGATTAATAGATCTTATAAGCTCGGCCTGATATGCCGCAAGACCAGTTAGAGCGTACGTCGTATCTTCAGGTGTGTAGCTACGAGCTTGGACTGGAGGCACTTGTGTTTCTCCGACTGTATCTTCAGTGACTTGTTCTTGTACAACTGTCCGTTCTTGCTCTACGGTGGTATTAGCTAAGTACCTTAATGACGGCGGCCCTCTAGCCCTTCGATCTTCAGGTGTAAGCATAGGTGGTGAAGACATGATAAAGGTATTGGATTAATATTGGGTATGAGTGAAGTGAATGGTAAGTATATATAAAATTATTACTACGTATCTAAATGTACACACGATCCCCCCCAATACTAACTGATTTAGCAAAGAATAAATAGTTATAATAATTATGTGAAACACTATTACGTACTTAGTTACTGTATACTATTGGGTTTTCTACTTCAGATCCCGGTTGAGCCCCCATTTGAAACGTGGAAATACCAATTTAGAAATAAAAAACCCAACTTGTTTCAATTAAAATACACAGACAGAAAACTTTATTCTGATAACATACCAATAAATACTTTACACACCAAAAGGCAATACATAACTTAATTCTACGATCAACAAATTAACCATAGCCAGCTCACCGATAAAATACTGCTGGAATGGTTATACAGTTCTAAAGAACATAAGAAAAATTAAGAACTAATTGAAAGAAAAAAAATTAACAACACTAAGCACGCGCTAATAATAACATAGTAAGTTTCACAAATTATTATATTTGGCACTATTCGTAAACAAACGTCCCACATAAAAGGAAAAAAAAAATATATACTTAAATACACAAAATTCCGAATGAGTGAACAAATAAGTAAACACACAAAAGGCAAAAATGCCAAAATATATACACAAATAATAACTAAACACCAATCACTTCGAAGGAAGGTTACAGGGAATCCTTTACTTGTGATTGTCACTTTAGCTTATCCACGGTGTTTTCTATCGAAACTCCAAATTTCAACTGGCTACACTTCGTGTAACCGGCTATCCAGTTTTCTCCGATATTACGTGCGTATTTATCTTACGCGGGTTTCCAGTTAAGTAATATTATTATACTATAGACTGTAAAAACACATAATATCTTGAGAATTCTTTAAAACCAACAATGCATTAGAAAGAGATTATCTCAACTCATAATATATGTTTGTTGATAATATTATAACGTAAACATCATTTTTGTTTCATTAATATCTGCACTGTTTATAAAATATTTTGTGGTTTTAAATTATCAATTTGCTCAGTTTTGTGTTACCAAAACTAAAACCGAGAAATATTAGCGATGGAACAAGGATTTATTATAGTTGACAATGAGTGTTTACATAGGCGTCACGTCACAAATGCGTCATGACACCTGCGAGCGTTTTGGCGTCAAATTCAAAATTAGTTTTAAAAGAGTCAATTTTTGTGATTAAATCATTATTTTTTGCAGAAATAAGCATTTTTTTTTGGAAATAAGAGACACGTAAGATCATCAAATAGTTTTTAAAAATTAGGCATCATGCCTATTATTATGCCGTGTTTATACGAAAAAGACAAAACAGCAATACGGTGTTTTTTTGTGATAAATTAGTAATAAACATTTTTTGCTGGTTTGTCTTTTTAGTCTAAACACATAATGATTCTATTTTAAAATTTTTATTCCATTAAAAGCGAAAATTTTACAGGGTGGTCCGGTTTGGGATATATGTAGATATTTTACGAGCTGATTCCTTGGCTTATTGTGAGTAAAAAATTGTAAGGGAAGGTGGTGGAGTCTATCTTTAACACCCTCTGAGTTAGAGGGTGTTAAAAAACTTCCCTCAGAGTAGTACTTGCAAACAAAGATAATTTTATAATTTCCAAAGTAACGTAACTAGAGCAACCAAAATGAGTCAGTTTTATAGGTAATTAACTAACGTATTTTTCAGTATTAGTGTTATTGCTACCCGTGTCTCAGAATTATTGTTCATCAAAGTCGAAAAATATATTTATTTTTTTGAAAATTTCTATGAAGATGAAATTTTTCTCCAAAAGTACCTATAATATGTGGTATTTTTTATCATTAATTTGGTGTGTCGTAATGTTATCTACAAATTCATTATACCAAGTTGGAACCAGGGTCTTACAGTTTTCCAGTTATAAACTAAATAATCTCTGAAGTGATTATTTTGCTTCCTACCCTAGTAAATGAAACAGTCATAATTTTTGTGTGTTTATAATTACATAATAATTTTAGTTTTTATTTAAAAATAATTTTAATAATAGTTATTTATGAAAATAAAAACATTTGTTATTACAACTGTCAATTAAATAGATGTATAGAAATAATAATATCTAAAACGTGTTAAACTGTTAAAATATCAAATAAATAAAAAGCGATTGACAAAACAACATTTTTTAGACAGAAAAATTATTATACCGTTTAAATAATAAAACCGTTTGAAATAAAAGCACAGAATAGAATTAAAATATATCTCAAACATTAACAAAAACAACAATTAATGTAATGTAGTTTATATTCAATTTCTTAGCAGATAGTGTTAACTTATGTATTTCTTCTTTATCATGATGTATAAAAAAGTCTTGTGCCGACCAAGGCAGTTAATTTTAGTTGAATATACAATCGGGGTTAGTTTATTTTATTGTTATTAAAATTATATGTATAGGTACTTAAATTTAAATCTCAATGTAAAGCATTTCGAAATAATGGAAAGATCAATAAAACATTTTTTTGTAATATTTCACTTTTTAGCAATATCTGCATACCTAATAATCCTACGTGATTTAAATTAATCCAAAACCTGTATTTTAATGTGTATATCGCGGCCCCTTTCAAATCGTAATTAGATTTTCTATTGAAAACAAAGTGTGCGTTGTAAATTAGTGAACCCATTGTTATTCAAAGGGATTTAAAATTGGCGCTGGGAAACAATATAAATACATTTCCCATAAAATCCAAAATCAGCTTATATTAAACGTATTTCGTTGTAAATTATATTGTTTGTTATAAAAAGAGGGTTGTAGCATGAATACTCGTACGTTATTTTTGCTTCCTCGCAATATCAAAGATACGAGAAGTTTTGTGATCGTTTCAGATTGAGACAAATAAAAAGGTTCTCCGATTTAAAAATTTTAAATTGATCTGTCCGTTTCACATCAAGACAAAAACTTTTCGTTCCGTGTCTGTCTGCCCGTCCGTGTGTCCGTCTTAAATACAAGTACAATTACTTTTGCCAAAAATTGTACTTAAGTACAAGTACAATTACTTTACAAAATAATGTACTTAAGCACAAGTACAAGTACATTGCCAAAAAATGTACTTAAGTACAAACACAAGTACTTTTTGTAATTGTACTTAAATTTTTGTAATTACAATTACATGTGTTATACTCGTATATTTTGCTTCCTCGCAATATCGAAGATACGAGAAGCTTTGTGATCGTTTTAGATTGAGACAAAAAAAAATGTTCTCTGATTTCAAAATTTTAAATTGATCTTTCCGTTTCACGTCAAGACAAGCACTTTTCGTTCCGCGTCTGTCTGTCTGTCCATCCGACCGTCTGTCTGTTCGTCTGTCCCCTGAATCTTTGTTAGTGATCATTTTTACCAAAGTATTTGAATATTGCACATTTTTTTTTTTGGAAAAGAAAAAAATCTTATTGACAAATATGTTTTCTTTAATTTAAAAGATACTAGATAGGGTTTGCAATCCCGCAATGCGGGATCCCGCATTCCCGCGGGATCCCGCACGTTTTGGAGATTTGCGGATCCCGCACTGAAAGTGCGGGATCCGCGCGGAATTTTTGAACATTGAATTTGTAGGTCGCGTGCGTTTTGAATACTTTTAAAGCGTAAATATGAATAAAAAAAGGTAACAATTTTGAAAAAAAAAATTAAGGTTGAGATGACTGAATATGAAACTAGTGAAGTAAATTATATCTCTTGTTCACAATTAGTTAAGTGGTTACACTGATTGTGAGTACGACTCAGGCGACGAAAGAAGCTCAAACAGCCCCCAGATTACAAAAAAAAACATAAAAAATACAAAATACAAAAATTTAGAAGAAGAATAGCAGATTAAATAAAAGTTAACCACAAAAATTTAATACACAAAATTCGATCTGCACGATATTTTTTTATCCCTAAAATACAACCGTAAATAATGATATTTAGTGGTTTATTTATTTTTATTTTTATTTTTTCGGTCCCGCTAGCCTATGTTTTAGCTTTGGATCAAAAGTTAATTGTCCCAAAATTTCAGACTCATAGATCAAACCTGTGGACGGCGCAAACCGAGTCATTTTCCCATTTGATTAACATGGGAAAAATTACTTTTTTACTTATGCGTGAATATCTCGTTGAAAAATTTATTTATTTTAATTTCTTACAGCAGCATATCATAGAGAATTAAATTTCTTACAAAAAAGATAGTGATCAAATCATAGATCGAATATTTTTAAAGATATGTTCGTTTAAACATTATCATAAAAAGTAAAATCCAATTTTTATGATAATTTTTAAACAAACATTTCTTAAAATTTATTGGATTTATGAATTGAGCACTTAATTCTCTACAAAATATTCCCTTGAGAAATTTTCAAAAAAAAAAAATGTTTTCAACGAGATATTCACGTGTAAGTAAAAAAGTAATTTTTCCCATGTTAATCAAATGGGAAAAAGACTCGGTTTGCGCCATTCACAGGGTTGACCTATGAGTTTGAAATTTTGGGACAATTAACTTTTTTTTTGTTAACTAAATAATAGTAACTTTAAGTATGAATAACAAAATTTTTGGAAAAACTGCGGGATCCCGCGGGATCCCGCGGGATTTGAGGATTTCCCGCAAAATTCCCGCGGGAAAAAAAAGTCTGCGGGATTGCAAACCCTAATACTAGATGTGCAGATGCATAGGGGGGGAGCCCTCCTGGTATCACGCTTATGGGGGCAATCGCTTACTCGACCTCCCATAATCGGCACCTATGACATAAATTATTGTATTGTCTTTTAACTCAATCAATTGATATAAATAAACACAATTTAAATATATTACATATGTATCTTGAAGTATTTTCGACCACATTCAATGAACCATAGAATGAACAGTTATTGGATAATTGTTTTTGTAGATGAATCATATATAATTATTTAATTAATTTATAGCCATACATAGAATTTCATCCTGGTTGAATTAATAATTACCTACTATACATTTGATGTTTTCATTGTTGGGTTTGTATTTTGTATAGAACGTTTGGCGGTTCGTAGGCGGACGTTTGTCGTATTAATTAATAAGAAATAACGTATAATTAATAAAAGATAATAAATTTTTGATGACATAAGGTGGAGTTTATCTTCATTGTATAGATCTTTAGATTATTATTAAATATACATACGTATTGTAGATTAGATCATTGCTTTGGTAATACAGTGTTGAATATCTTGTAACTAGTGTCCGACCGAAGGTCAGTTTTTGGCCGAAGGTAACAAGAAAAGTCGATGCTTCCCGAATAGACCAAATTGTCTGTGACAGTTTTTTTTTTATGATTTTGCAATGTCGAATTTATACTTATTTGATTGTATGTATTGTTAAAATATCAAAAAATACGAAGACAAGAATAAATAAAGGATTTCTTGTAATTGATATTCTATTATACATTTATAACATTTGAATACATCTTCGTGGTGACGTCAATTCCCACGCCAACGCTGATTGGTCAAGGATCTATACATAACTTGGTGGGAGCCCCTCTCGACTTCGAATAAAAGCGACTTCCTCGATTCAGAAGGCTTCGAATAAACGAGTCCCGACTGTATGTTAAGTAGTTTCATTCATATTTTATAAATTGTATCGTTATTTTCCAGTAAAAGGACACCGGTTAGAGTTCACGATCGAGCCGACAGATGTGGTCGCGGAACCGGCGGCGCCGACAGCGCTTCACTGCGCGGCCCAGCTGTCGGACGGATCGCTGCACCAGCCGGTGGACGCGCGCCACGTGACGTGGAGGATACAGTTGCAGCAGAACACGCTGGAGCAGGTGCCGTTCCCCGGCGACACGCACCGTGTCCGTCTGACCAACGGGTCGTTGCACTTCAGCGACGTGCACGGGTATACCGGCGAGTATCGGTGCTTCGCGAGTCTGGACGGTGTCGGTTCTGTAATTAGTCGAACCGCGACTGTTCAAATTGCAAGTGAGTTACTTTGGGTTTTGATTGTTTTAGTAGCCCAGTAAATAATTTGAGAACATTGGGAAAATTGCCATATTATATTAATACTAGCTGGGCCCACGCGGCTTCGCTCGCGTGGACTATGGAATTATTGTTAAGGATTTAAAAAAATTTGTTGAATTAAGTACAAACACGATTAGTTATTATTGTAATAAAACCCAAACAACACTTAAATTACCTACCTAACAAAAGCGAATCAGAACAAAAAGTAAAAATAATTTTCGTTCTATTTAAATTTAAAAGTTAATTATTGAAAACAAAATAAACAATTGACAATCAAAAGAATACCGGCCTGTTCGGCTGTTCTCAGCCCAGCGTGTTGGCACGTTCCCTCGCCGCACCCCCGAGCACGGTCACAATCGCGCGAATAATGTATTCCAATATGTATATTTCTGTTCCCTCTGCCCTGCGTCTAGTTGACACGCTCTCTCCTTGCCGCACGCCGCGACACGGGTCGCCATCGTGCGAATAATATGTTACCGTATGTATATTTCGATATTTTCTAAACTATACGACCAAATTGGATGCTATAAAATGCAAATTAGATCTACATTAAGTACTTATAACGATGAAATCTTTTATTTCGATAAGGATTAATGTTTTGCAGGTCATGTCCACGTAAACAAAACCCAAATATTTTAAATTTATGAATAACACAGGCCGAAATAATTTTTGGTGTCTCTACTTAAATAGGTGATTTCGGAGGCTTTTGGCGTGCTGAAACCGAATCTGTTGCCCAAATTGCTCCGTCACGTCAGGTTTTTGATATAACCTAACCTAAAAGTGTCCAAAATGACGATTTTGGTATTATTTAAGAATTTATTACCAAGTAGGTAAATTTTTTTTCATAAACATTGCCAAAATCATCATTTTGACACTTTTATGTTAGATTATATTAAAATTCGGGTGACGGTTTCAGCACGCTAAAAAAACTCCGAGAGATACACCAGTATAAAAGTATTTTTTTTGTCGGCCTGTGTAATCGATTCTCTATTTAATTTTTGTTTCAGCACTGTCTGGGTTCGAACAGGAACCACGTGATATTTCAGTGTATCCAAAACAGGTAGCGTATTTTCCATGCCGTGCCCTTGCAGATCCTCCAGCTACTGTTCGGTGGCTTAAAGATGAACGTCCTTTTACGTTAGACGAGAGTAGGATGACTCTGCTACCGAGCGGAGCGTTAGAAATAGATTTCGTAGAAAACTCCGATCAGGGTACTTACAGGTAAGTCATATTTCATTTAAGTCACGGGTCAAAAAAATGTCAAATTTTTGGGAATTTTTTTCAAAGGTATAATCGGGTAAAAGACATTTTATTAATTAAGTATGGCTATGATTTAAACGGGCGGTAATATATTACAGTTTCGGTCAGTATTACAATAAAAGTGGTAAGTTCAATAACATATTGGGTGATAAAATCTGAGCAGTAAAAATATGGAAACGAGCGGTAATATATTATGAAATAGATGGTTGAATAAATGCTTTGGGAAGTAAAATAAATGATTGGACACTATTGGGCAGTAACTAAATCAGAATCGGTCAGTTAGAAATATTGGGGTAAGCGGTAACCATTATTTCTGAGAAGGCAATTCGGGACGGATTTTTTCGGGAAATGGAGGATGGAGGGAGGGGTCTTGTTAATTTTTTTGTGTGTGTGGGGGAGGGGGAGATTTCTTTTAAAATGATTTATTTATATTAACTAAAATTTTGAAATTTTAAAATGTTCAAAACCCGATTTTTATTCATAATTAAAAGGTCGGGATTTTTTAGGAGGGGGGGGGGGGATTTTTTAAGAAGGCCATTAACATATAGTATATAATATATATAAATTTTACATATGTATTATATTGTGTAACCATTTGGTCTCTTGTTTGTTACAACACAAGGAGAGGGGGACAAGAGGCCCTGCCCCCCTGCATTTTTGTAACCAGCGGGGGGCCAGATAATATATTTGTAAATATATATTATATGTGAATTGGCCTATAAAAACAATTGCCCCTTCTCCCCAAAAAATATCCTGGTTACGCCAGTGCAGTGGGAGAATCAGGTCCCTTTACCCCCCACTGGTTACACCGAAACGCCCGTGCCTCACTGTCACGTAAGTCCGTCCATTTTAACAAATGAGTGCCGCTTTTTTCAACCAAAAGTCAACTTGACTTTTACCGAACTGCCGAACTATTTATTTAACCGCCCAATTCAATTATTTTACCACTCAAATAATTATTATACTGGCCATTTATTTAATCTACTGCTCGAGTAGGTTTTTAACTGCCGCTGTAAGATTAAATAACTTACCAAAATCTTGTATATTATTTGCTACATTTTACTGCCATAATTGATTTAATTACCGCACAAAAAGTTTGATACTGCCCAAATGAATTATTAACTGCCCAATGTTACCGCCCGAATATTTAAAAAAAACTGCTCAAATAATTACTTCCCATTTATTTTGATAAAGATTACTGTTTTGCAGGTCCTAAGTCCATGTAAACAGAACCCAAACATTTTAAATTAAGAACTTACAAAAAAACATAGGTCACTGCCAGAGCTCTGCGGTACTCGAGTACTGTACTCTAAGTACTTTTAATGTACTTGTACTTAACCCATTTTAAACGGCGAAAAAGTACTCGAGTACATTTCCGTGTACTCGAGTACATTTTCATGTATTCGAGTACTTGTTCTACACATTAAGTACAATTTTATGCGAGTTCATACTTGCACAAAACATATTAGTAAAGTTGTTCACTGCCTTGGCGCCAAAAAGTCGGTTTCATTGTAGCAGTAGGCCCATTTAAGAATCTGATTCTACATAAAAAAATTAAAAAAACTTTTGTTTGAAACATTATTTAACCCGAGGTGATATTTTACACCTGATATTATACACCTTTACCGTCTACTCTTCAGATCCAAACCCCAAAATACAAAGAGTCGCAGAAGCAATAAAAATAGGTCCAAAATTGAACTCGAGCTTTTGCATTATCTTGAAGACAAGAGGACCAATCTTTCAATGCTAGATATCTACCCGAAAAAAAAACTTTTTAAGCAATATATTACGTGTTTGCCATCATCAGCCGCAGTAAAGCGTTTGTTTTTATTTGCGACAATTGTAAACAATCTTCGTCGCCATGCCCTGACAGACGAAAATTTTGAAAAATTCGTCATTCTTGAATCAAATAAAATGGGATTATAAACAATTTAGTGTTTTATTATAAGCATAACCCTTAGTTAGGTCCCTAAACCACCCCACCCCCCATTATCATTCAATATTAAAAATGTACTCAGTACTCTGTACTCGAATACCTCTTATTGTGTACTTGTACTTGGTACTCGAGTACATTTTAGGCAGCGTACTTGTACTCGGTACTCGAGTACTTTTTGTTTGTACTCGGAACAGCTCTGGTCACTGCACTGAATACCCCACTACCAAGGTCTATTATTTATATCAATATATTTTTTTATTTAATATTATATTATTAAATTATAATAATGGTTGAACTTGTAACTTCCATGCAAAATTGATGAAACCAAAATCACAAGTTTCACGAAACTGCGTTTGTGAAACCACGTGAAATTTAGGTTTCGTGAAACTCGGTGTGCTATATCTGATTGTTTTTCAATTGAATGGTTTCATGAAACTAAAGTTTCAAGTTTCACAAAACTGATTTCATAAAAAAGTTTCCTCTGTGTGCCTTAATTGTAATTTACATTTTACAACTTCAGATGCAATGCTTCTGGATTGAGCCAGTACAGGTTGAGTAACAAGGCAACGTTAACGCTCAGTACAGATAGAGAAATGGAGCTGATACCGACAGCTCCAACGTTTATTGCAAAACCGCATCCTGCCAGTGTTCGGGAGGGTGAAACAGTCACACTCGATTGTGCAGCTATCGGCAATCCACCACCGTTTATTACGTGGCTTCGAAATGGACTTACCATTGACATAGCGTAAGTTATGTAAAGAGTGGGGCGTTTAAAGTGTTATCTCAGAACCATGGCATATTTGAAAAAAATGTTTCAACCAAAAAATGTTTGGTTGTAAGGGGGTACTCGAATTGTAATATTTATTTGTTATTTTAACGTGGCCTTCAAGGTTATTTCAAGGTCAACATCATTTTTAGGTTTCCGTAGAAAACTAGGAAACCTTATAGTTTCGCCACGTCCGTCCGTCCGTCCTCGAAAATTTTAAGCCGATTAAGATGAAATTTGGTATACGGACGAAGACTGATAATCCAAAAACAGAAATGATAATATTTTTGAAAAAAAATTTTTTTTGGACTCCTTTTCCATAGACTGAAAAGTATTTTCAAAAAAAAATTGTCACTTAATCCATTAAGTGGGGTGTCTTTAGAAAGGTCTCCTAAAATGCAATAAAAAATGCAATATGACATTTTGATTTTAACCCTTCAGTCACGATATATTTGCGTTCAAAGTCGTGATAAAAGCGTCCCCCCCACCATAATTTCTAAACTATCTATTCAAAAAATCTGAAAAAAAATCAGAATGTAGCTTTGAATTAGTACTTTCACTGAAAATTATAACGAACACTGTCAAAATTATTTTGGACCCCCTCCCATAGACTGAAAATTGTACTCAAATTTTTTTTCACTTACCTCATTGAGTGGGATATCTTTAGATAGGTCTCCTAAAGTATAACAAAAAATGTTATATGACCTCTTGATTTTAACCCTTCAGTCACGATATATTTGCATTTAAATGTCGTTATCAGAGCGTCCATTGAACTCTTGTTTATAAATCGTAATGAGTACGGAAACCTATCATGTGCGTGCCCAACACGCACTTGGCCGTTTTTTTAAATTGGAACCTATAGTTTTTATTTAGTAATTTTATTCTATGTGAAAACACACGAATCTTTTATTGAAAACTTTTTTTTGAACAACCTAAGCTTTCCAAGATATCTAATAAAATAATTCGAGATTTTGAACATTCAAGAATTTTTTACTCAGAAAACATAAACTTTAGAAAAAAAGTACGAGATACAAAAAATGTTTATTTTAGTCTAATAAAGGTTGGAGAATTATTTTAAAAATTAAAAAACTTTTTCTATTTATTTTATTTTAGCAAAAATATGAAATATTGAAAAAAATTCTAGAATAATTCTCCAAGTTTCATTAGACCAAAATAAACATTTTTTATATCTTGTACTTTTTCTCTAAAGTTGAAGATTTCTGAGTAAACAAATCTCGGAATGTTCAAAATCTCAAAATTATTTTGTTAGATATAAAGTTAAGGTCGTTCAAAAAAAAGTTTTCAATGAAAGATTCGTGTTTTTTCACGTAGAATAAGATTACTAAATAAAAACTATAGGTTCTTATTTAAAAAAATGATGTTGACCTTCAAATATCCTTGAAGGTCACGTTAAAATGACAAATAAATATTACTATTCGTTTAGCCCCTCACAACCTAACATTTTTTGCTTTGAATTTTTTTTCAAATATGCTATGGTTCTGAGATAATAATCTGTAACACTTTAAATGCCCCAGCCTGTATATTATAATTTTTTAATTGATTTTATTTTTGAAAATCGATGTAATTTTTTTTAGACATTTGGATAGTCGGTTCAAAAAGGTCGGAACAGGTTCATTGCAAATAACAAATGTAGAAGAATCAGATGCTGGTATCTATCAGTGCCGAGCTGAGAATGAAGAAGATAGTTTAGACGCACCTGCAAATTTAGAAGTTCAAGTATGTTAATTATTTTTATACCGGGTGTTTTTTTAGACATATTTCCAAAATAACGAATTTTCAGAAAAAAAGTTTCGTGGTTTCGAGGGCGCTGAATATTGACATTATGGGGTGAAAAAAAAAATTAATTACAAATAAAAAAAAATATAGGTTTAGATTTGAAAAAAAAAACATCAAGAGGACCATTTTAAGATCACCCCATATTTAGCGCCCTCGAAACCATGAAACTTTTGTCTGAAACATTTCTTCAGATAATTCGTAATTTTAGAAATAAGTCTTTAAAAAAACACCCGGTATATTTGATGTATATTCTTTGTTTAGGTTCCTCCGAGGTTTCTTAAAAAACCTCAAGATATTAGAGAAGTAGCAACTAAAGATATTGAATTCGAATGCGAAATATATGGCAAACCAGAACCGAAAATACAGTGGTACAAAAACGGAGAAAAAATCATGTATAACGATTATCTACAATTAGTCAACGGGTATGTTTTTTTTTTGTGGTGTTAAATAAAAATGATATTAATATTATAATTTTTTTTTTTTTACACAGGTATAATTTAAAAATTCTTGGTTTATTGTCGACTGATTCAGGTATTTTTCAATGCCTCGGCTCGAATCCTGCCGGAAACATACAAGCCTCTGCAACTCTTACGATTATAGGTAATGTCTCAAATTAATACACAGTAGGGTCTCTTTTTATGCGGATTTGAAATGAAATTAGTTTCATTCTGAAATTTTGAAGCTTATTTCAGGATTTTTTTTTCGTGATAAAATAAAATATAAATTAGTAAAGTTTATTATATTTTCTTTGTGATTTTTGGGGTCAAAACGGACTCCTCGAAAAAAGGTGGGTGGGTGGTGGGAAGCACAAATATCAAATATATTTTCATTTAATAGACTTGTCTCTATCGTATTACCTAGAATCAGACATTTATATTAATAAAAAAACAAAATGGCGGATTTTTTTAGAAATAAAAATCAAGAAAAAACATAAGAAATTATTAATAAAAATAAATAATTTTAGGTAATACGATTACTATTAGTGTGTAGAAACGTGTTAAAATTATAGCCCGATCGGTTGATTTTGAATTTCGTTCTTGCTTCTCACCAACCGTAAAAAAGTGGTTTAGAAAAAAGACGCGTTTAAAGATTTTTCTAACGCGATTTTCGGTCTGTTTTTATTGAAGTGAAAAAACTTCATATAATAAAAAAAATAAAAATTAAATCATAATGTCGGTTAAAACACGCGCAAAAGCCAGTATGAAATATAAAAGACGCAAAGTATTAGATAGAGCGTCTCAGCAGCTATCGGAAAATATACCATTACCAATAACTGAAAGGGTCAGGAGGTACAGAACACGTCAAAGTGCAAAAGTCAACAATGGTGCAAGCACATCATGTCATGAGGGGTGGCCAACCTTTTGCATATCATGCGCCAATTTTTTTCAAAGACAAGTTCAGATGCGCCATTTAACTCAATCACTTTTTCTACCTTCTTACGTTCATGGTTATAACTTTTTGCAAATTTTCTCTTATTTCAAATCTAACAATTCACAGTATTGTCTGAATTCTCGTCTGTTTAATGCTCTTGCTCTGCCAAACTGTAAGCATGGCTTGGAAATAATAGTTAGCTAGGAAACTGTCAAAAGGTTAAATTGAATTGAGAACACTTTGGTGTTGAAAATATGTACCATATTATATGAAGATGAATTCAGTTATGGCGTTATGGCGTCTACTTCAAAAGAATAAGTAGGTGCAAGGATTCAATGCGCCACAGTTTGGCCACCCCTGATACCATTAATGATTTGGAACGTATTCACGTCAATCCCTCGACTGTGCATCTCGACACAGTCACACCCAATAGCTGTGGAACGTATCTACCGCATAAAAAGAGACCCTACTGTATTATAGTCCTGTAGCGTACAGATTTTTATATTATTTATTAAAAACTATTTTTAATTTTTTACAGTAAATTGAAGAATGTTATTATTATGATTTTATTTAAAATAGTTGATTGATTTTGAATGGGTATTGAATATTTTTATGTTTTATCTATTATTGATATGTGTCGCGATTCAGTGGTAAAAATCGAAACTAACGCAATCAGGTCAATTGTCATCTAACTTAACTTAACCGTGTTTAGTAAACAATTAAATGTGTGATTATATACGTTTAACAATTAGATTATTTAATTTCTTTTATAAAGAAAATAAGTATAACTAATGAAAAATACCTCGGAAATGGCTGATGCGAGGTTTTCTTTTAATAAAATCTACCAATAAAAGTGTATAGGCTAGGTCATTTCTTTTATTATGAAATTAAAAGCCGGCTAATATGGAGAGTCTAGGGGTCCTGTCAGATTTGTGAAAAATCACGTATATAGTTATTCAGAATAGAGTTGACGTGCATGCGTGACTAGATCAGGGTTACCAACTTTTATAAATCATACGCA
The DNA here is from genome assembly GCA_961205875.1 of Sialis fuliginosa. Lineage (NCBI taxonomy): Eukaryota > Metazoa > Arthropoda > Insecta > Megaloptera > Sialidae > Sialis > Sialis fuliginosa. The sequence continues at coordinate 3,073,391 of OY540818.1, read as the reverse complement.
TTTTATAAAACGACTGGCCACGTTTAGCTGTGTTATGTTTAATAATTTAATATATTAATATAATTTAGTTTAAGTTAGAGTAGTCCAGGTAGGCAGGTTCGTTTTCAGGTAGGTTAGGTTAGGTTAGGCTGACCATTTTTTTGAGAAGGCAATGCGGGACTGTTTTTTTCGAGAGGGGGGGGGGGGGGGGTACAGTAACAATGAAAGATCTTTTTTAAATTATACTTATATTTTATTTATAGTTCACGATTGTCATTTTCGTTATTTTTAAATTCGCTACCATAGATGACGTATAATTTTTAAATAAAATTTGCAATAATCACTTTTTTTTTAATTTGCTATGTTAATTTTATATGAATTTTATTATATTACCTACATTTACTGAATTAATAGATTTTTTTAAATTGTACCTATTTCAATTTTATTAAAATTCGCGACATCAAATTGATTACATTGAACAGTAGTAAAAATGTAAAAAAACTGGACAAGTATTCAAAATGCGGGACATTTTGCGGGACATTAATGATGCGGGACAATGGGTCAAAATGCGGGACTGTCCCGCAAAATGCGGGACGAATGGTCACCCTAGGTTAGGTCTATGCACTAAATAATATATTAACATAGATACAGCATACTCTACTCTAATCTAACACATCAACACGTGATTTTCAGAGTTTTTGACATGGGACCCCCAGACTCTCCGTATTTACTTAAAAGCCTAAATAGTATAAGTAACACTTAGTTCTCGATAACTGATATAATTCTTTAAATTGTATTGTTTTTCTGCATTGTTCCACAGTCATTGTTTTTTTATTTTAATTGTTGGGGGTGTGTTCTGAGTAATACATTAAGTTGGCATGGCAAATTTTATCGTAGGAATAAATCAAAAACTACAGCTGAAGAAAGTCTTTAAGTTTAATAATAAAAAGAACTTGTGTTATGGAAATAGCGAATTATTTAATTAAACACCCGATTGAAATAGTTCATTTTTTCACCACACGATCTAAGACACATATCAATACAAGTATTCCTCAACTTGCGACAGTTCTCACAAAATTCAACAATTGAATCAAATTATTTGTCAATAATAGAACTTTTAAAAAAAATACATATTTTTATTAGAGATGAAACGGATAGTGTTTTGGCCGGATACCGAATATCCGGCGAGCTGTAAGGCCGGATGGCCAGATATCCGGTGGCCAAATATACGTTTTTCTAGCAAAAAATATATGAAAAAACATGTTTGTAGCCTATAAACATTTATAATTTTAGTGTTTAGTCATACTTATAACATATGTAAGTACACATAAAACTTTAAACAGGGTGCATTTTATAATTAAATAATTTTTTTCCAATTTTTAATTTTTGACGTAGGCCTATTGTTATATAGAGGTCAATTTAACACAATTATCTCTCTTTTCTACTCAATATGTCCAAAGCTTATTTATTTAGTAGAACCATTAAATAACTTTGCAAAAGCTTAGGTAGAGATTTTGAACACAAAATTGGACAGGAATGGTAATTTTTCATAAATCGCTATGTTTGTAGTTCTACTAAATGTGATTAAAATTGATTAAAAATGATTTTTTAATATATCCGGGTTACACACCTTATAGAGAATTGTCTAGTCTTTAATTTTTGTCCTGTAATTTTTTCACGTGCAAATAGTCATATGCTAATAGTCAAATCTCATAGAGTGCGTCATACCGTATGCGAATATATAGTCAAACTTTACACCGTAACGAAGGTGTATACAAAAAATCAGCTAACTGCTATTTTTTCGCAGATTGAATAAATTTATATCTAAAATTACTGAACTACAAGTCAATTTTGTATTATTTGCGTCACAAATATTTTTTTCTTGCAGTTTTTAAATGAAAAATTGTAGTTTTTAATTATCCGGTATCCGGCTGGATAATTCGTTACTATCCGGTATTCAGCCGGATAACAAAATAAGGCCGGATACCAAATAGTTACCGGATATCCGTTTAATCTCTAATTTTTATTATAATTTTGAATAAAATTGAACTATGAATTTGAATTTTGTATTTAATAATCTTTTAGTTGTTACGACCGATGTCCAGGAACCTATTTCGGTCGTAAGTCGAGGAATACTTGTAAATGTATTTTATTTTTGCATCTTTTATTTATTTGTTTTTATTTTTCTTTCCTATTATTTTCCCATCTTACTAACTGTGCATGCCGTTTAACAATATGATTTACATATCCATCATACCTGTCTGGATAATTAGACGAAATAGTGACAACGCAAGCTAGTAGACCTAGAAGTACGACCCGATTTACTCGAAGTAAAAATACACGAATCCCTTTTGCTCAAAAAGTATTTGCTTCTTTAAAAACGGACGATGACAATCTACAACCCCTTAACAATGACGATAACTCTGAAACTCCTAATTTAGATACCTTAGGTCTCACGGACTACGGATTTACAAAAGCGGATGAATTTGTAATACATCAGAAACCTAATTATAATTTTGACCCTGTATCGGTACTGACGATGTTAAAAAGTGATAAAGAAACTGATCCAGACGGGCCGGTTGGAGAGGCTCATTATGCATTCACTGAAAACCCTTCGTCTGTTCCTTCCACATCTCCGGTTTCTTTAGGTGAGTCGTCTGTGTTGACCGATAAGGATCGGGAAGTCGGGTTACCCAGTGAGCCGAAGGATTTGGAAGCAGTTATCGTAAGAGCGAGGTTTGTGACACTGTCTTGGAAACCGCCAGAAGTAACTAATGGAAATATACTTTCGTATCAAGTTGGATATCGACAAGAAGGCAGTAAAAGGTGTGTAAATGTTATTCAAGTTATTATAAAATATATCACACAAATTTCACAGGATGTCATATTCGTGTGAAATTTCAAAGAGATTCTTAGAAGTTAATGTATGATGCCTTACGGCAAGCTTGTCCAACCCGCGGCCCTTGAGGACCCTTGGTGCGGCCCGCGAGCATAATTTAAAAAAAAATTTTTGATTGAAAATAGTACTAACGACTAAAAAAAAAAAAAAGGTCTTCCTAATCTAACTGTATTTATATATATAAAAAATATATATATATAATAAAATGAGGAATTGAAACTGCCGCGGCCAAAAAAAAAAAAAAAAGGTCGTCAGTATTATATTATAACCTGCGGCCCTTAGTGCACCAAATTAAACAAAAATTTTTGCTATGCGGCCCGGAAGGTTCAAAAGGTTGGACCTACGTAGGATTTTTTGAAAAAATTTCTTTTCATGAAATTGCGCCTGATTGAATGTTACATTCATTTTTCAACTACAATTTCGGACCCTTCTGATTTGATAAAAAAAATAATTGAGTAAAAATCCGAAGGGCATCATACATTAACTTCTAAGAATCTCTTTGAAATTCCTGTTTCTGATGAACCGACTGCCAGTAATCCTAGGAACCGCATCGAAGGACATGTTTTACATCAGCCACAACAGCAGCGCTCTGTCGATATACATTCATTAAAAAATTTGTAAACATATCTTAATATACAGGGTGGGGCATTTAAAGTGTTACAGTTGATTATCTCAGAACCATCGCATATTTGAAAAAAATGTTTCAACCAAAAAATGTTTGGTTGTAAGGGGGTAATCGAACAGTATATTTATTTGCTATTTTAACGTGGCCTTCAAGGATATTTGAAGGTCAACATCATTTTTTTAAATAGGAACTTACAGTTTTTATTTAGTAATCTTATTCTACGTGAAAAAACACGAATCTTTCATTGAAAACTTTTTTTTGAACAACCCAAGTTTTCCAAAATATCTAACAAAATAATTCGAGATTTTGAACTTTTTTGAATTTTTTACTCAGAAACCATAAACTTTAGAAAAAAAGTACAAGACACTAAAAATGTTTATTTTGATCTAATAAAGCTTAGTGAATTATTTAAAAAAATTAAAAAACTTTCAAAAACTTTTTCTATTGATTTTATTTTAGCAAAAACAAAAAAAATCTAGAATAATTCTCCAACTTTCATTAGACCAAAATAAACATTTTTTGTATCTTGTACTTTTTTTCTAAAGTTTATGGTTTCTGAGTAAAAAATTCTTGAAAATTCAAAATCTCGAATTATTTTGTTAGATACCTTGGAAAGCTTGGGTTGTTCAAAAAAAAGTTTTCAATTAAAGATTCGTATTTTTTCACGTAGAATAAGATTACTAAATAAAAACTATAGGTTCCTATTTAAAAAAATGATGTTGACCTTCAAATATCCTTGAAGGCCACGTTAAAATAGCAAATAAATATTACTATTCGATTACCCCCTTACAACCAAACATTTTTTGGTTGAAACATTTTTTTCAAATATGCGATGGTTCTGAGATAATCAACTGTAACACTTTAAATGCCCCACCTTGTATAGGGTCGAGCGGGGTAAATATGAAACACCAAAAAAATGGGGTAAAAGTGAAACAAGCTTGCATCTAAAAAACTAATTTGATTATAGGCGAATTATAAAAATTGACATCATCATTAAAGGTTTGTTAAAGGGACCTGAAAATATGAATCGCCTAATGAATGATGTGTCACTCCTACAGGTTTCCCTGTTACTCGATGTCAAAACGTGTGAATTAAATTTTAATTCTTTGCACATAACTTTCTGTATAGCTCAGATATTAATTAAAGTTACAATTTCACATTGATATGCCACAAAGAAGATAAATCAAAGTTGCCTTTGTAGCTTTTCTTTTAATTTTTCAAGAAATATTTTCCATTAGAGGCCTGTTTCACTTTTTCCCTTACCTGTTTCACTTTTTCCCAAATTAGAGGTTAAAAATGAAACACGCTTTTTTCATTTTTAATATCCGTGTTGTATCGTACAGTTCAAATGACGTAAGTATTTAAAATGGTTGTTCATAAGAGCATCTAATAGAAAAAATTAAAGTATGAATTTGTATGGTTAACTGTCGAAAAACATGAAAGATTTGTATTTTGTTTCACTTTTACCCCAGTTGACCCTATACTTTAGAATAAAAAAAACTTGGATAAAATCGAACTAATAATTTTTGAGATAATAATTCCCAAAATTCACCTATTTTTCCTGCCGTCTACTCATATGTCTTCCCTTAACATATGGATGACCCAATTGAATAGTTATATTAAAGAATTATTTCAATATCTTTATAGAGAAAGAACACAAATAACAAAAACACCACGTCTTGAAGAAATAAACATTTCCGGTCTGAGTCCCGACCACACGTACTTATTCCGAGTGACCGCAATAAACCAAAGAGGCGCTGGCCGCCCTTCGGCTATATTACGTGTAATAACACAGAGTGAAGAACACGTCCCCAGTGCTCCGCTCAATGTTCACGCGGTAGCTATCGGACCAAACGGCATCCGTGTCAGTTGGGAAGAACCGGAGATAACTAACGGCCCTGTACAGAATTATAAAGTGTATTATATGGAAGTACGTATAAACAGTTCTATTTATTAGGGGTACCCATAAGTAATCAATCATTTCAGTGGCAACGAAAGTAATGAATTTATTTTATGTTTAATTATACATTTAGTCGATTATGTAACCTCCGTCGTTATTGCCATCTTGCTGACAGTTTTAATCCCCTGTTCATAAAATTCACAGGGGTTAAAACTAGTCAGTAAAATCAGTAAAAGTCAGTTTTTTGTAACCCGGTCAGTTAAAGTCAGTTTTTTGGTAAAATGGTCAGTTTTGTCAGTTCTTTGGGTTTGACACTCAAAGTTTTCACATCGGAGCCCTATTTATCATGAAAAAACTCACTATTTGTTTTCAAAATGACACAGTTATCGTGAAAAATATATTCAAATTATAAATAATGTTCTATTTTGTTTACTTATTTGTATTGTTTATTGCCAACTTTTAGAAGATATTTTATAACATAATTGTATTGTAACGTATGTATTAGGGTGTTTTTTAAAATTTTTTTTATTTTTTCGGCCCCGGAAGCCTATGTTTTAGCTTTGGATCAAAAATTAATTGTCCCAAAATTTCAGACTCGTAGATCAAACCTGTGGACGGCGCAAACCTAGTCTTTTTCCCATTTAATTAACATGGGAAAAATTACTTTTTTATTTATGCGTGATTATCTCATTGAAAAATTTATTTATTTTAATTTCTTACAGCAGCAAATCATAGAGAATTAAATTTCTTACAAAAAAGATCCCAAGTGCTCAATTCATAGATCGAATATTTTTAAAGATATTTAAAAAATTTATTGGATTTATGAATTGAGCACTTAATTCTCTACAAAATATTCCCCTGAGAAATTTTCAAAAAAAAATTTTTTAACGAGATGTTCACGCGTAAGTAAAAAAGTAATTTTTCCCATGTTAATCAAATGGGAAAAAGACTCGGTTTGCGCCGTCGGGATTCGTTTATCTGAAATGCCGAGTTTCGTTTATTCGTAATTTCTCCTTCTTCATCTCCCACCATTCTTGAGTCATGGCGTAAACGAACATATTTAAAAAAATTTTTGTAGAATGAATTTGTATTCATCTCATTGACTGTACAATATTTTTCAAAAGATTTTAATTTTTTTGATATTCATTGCATGCTACGAACGCAATGAAAATCATATCTATAGATTTGAGGTTAGGTCAGATAGAATACAGTCGGGTCTCGTTTATTGTAACGCTCGTTTATTTTCAACGCTCGTTTATCGTAAATGCCGACATTCGTTTATTGTAAATTTTTTCTCCTCCTTCACCTCCCACCATTCTCTAAATACCAAGGTCTACATACATAGTCTCTATAGCTCCTTGACCAATCAGCGTTGGCGCGGGATTTCAAATCACCACGAAGATGTATTCAAATGTTTAACATCACTGAACGTATTGCCAACTTAAGAATAGTAAAAATGACACTTCCCGAATAGATAAAATTGTCTGTGATAGCTTTTTCATGATTTTGCAATGTCGAATTTGTACTTCTTTGATTGTATATGTTGTTAAAATATCAAAAAATACGAAGACAAGAATAAATAAAGGATTTCTTGTATTTGATATTCTATTTATAACATTTGAATACATCTTCGTGGTGATGTCAATTCCCGCGCCAACGCTGATTGGTCAAGGATCTACACATAACTTGGTGGGAGCCCCTCTCGACTTCGAATAAAAGCGACTTCCTCGATTCAGAAGGCTTCGAATAAACGAGTCTCGACTGTATGTTAAGTAGTTTCATTCATATTTTATAAATTGTATCGTTATTTTTCAGCGACTTCCTCGATTCAAAACATTCAGAAGGCTTACAATAAATGAGTCCCGACTGTAGTTTGAAGCAAGTTTTCCTAACTAAAAACAATTGATTACTTATTAATATTAGGTACCCCTAATATTTCAGTTAATTGTTTTTATTTATATTTATTTATTATTTTTATTTATTTATTTATATTTATATTACATATTTGATTTTATTAAAGGATTCAACAGAACATAATGTCGTGACATCGAATCTTCAATACGATTTGGTGGGTCTGTCCGTTTATACAGAATACAACATTTGGGTTGTAGCCGTTAATAAAAACGGGCCTGGATCTGCTACAAATGAATTGGTACTCCGTACACTCAGTTCTCATCCGACGGCAGCACCGAGCAATGTTACAGCGGAAGTAGGCAGCAGTACTGTAAGTCTAACAAAATGTATCATTTATAATAAAATTACCTTATTGTATTTTGCACCAGTCTTGGATGCTGTAATTTTTGTAATTCTCATGAACTGATGTTTACTAATAAAACAAATCAATAGAGTAATCCGGTCAAAAATGAAAACCCCTAAAAACCTGTTTAATTTAATTAGAGGTAAAAAAAATTTTTTTTGTACACCAAAAGTTTATCCCGACTCCAAAATATCAAATTTAAAAAAAGGTACTTTTCAAATGCTTCCAATGTTGCGTGACATCATAATTCAGTATTGAAATGTCAGTCAATGCTTAAATATACAAGTGTCAACGATAAACATGGAAAACGCATGAAAAATAATAATTTATAAATATTGTTTCGTGCCTTGTTGTAATAATTCAACTCACAAAACTTCTGGAAAAAGATTTATAACTTTGCCAGAAGGAAACTAAGGAAAAAATTTAAAAAGTAAGGTTATTCTATATAGTTGCAATATGTACTACAATAATATACTCAAGAAATTATGGATCTATGGGCAACAATCCCAAATTTGAGGATTTCAGCTGATTTTTAGTATTCTTCTATATAGTTTTTATAACTCAGGTGATGAAATTTTGTATACAAACAACATTGACAGTTGGACAGAATACGAATTGTGACGTCACAAACGCTTCAACCAATCACATCGCGTTTTATAAGCGAGTGGATTATCCAGTCTAGCTCGCTTAGAAATGACACTAACCGACCAATCAACGTTCTAGCGGCTAAAAATGATTTTATTAAATTCTTTATATTTTTCTGAGAAAAAACATCTATATACATGATATTTTTTTATGCGGTCCTTCAATAGGTATACACATTTTTTTGTTTAATAAATCTAAATCTAAATAATAATTACTAAATAGATTAAACTAATAATTAGTTTAATTAAATGTCCATCATTTTGACACTCATTGGCCAATTTTCATCAAATTAAGCTGATTTACAGTTAAGTGTCTATAGATTATGATTCAGTAATGGCAGTAATCAAATATTAACAAATATTTCTAATTTAATTAATACATTTAATTAAATTTATTTATTTTCATAAATTTTTTTTTTACTATAAAAAATATAAATTTTTATACTTTCAGAGTGTGATAATTCACTGGGAACCTCCCCCTGCCGAGCATCAAAACGGAATAATCATCGGATACAGAATTCGTTACAAAAAACAAGGCGGTCGTGGTGGTGGCAAAACATTTTCTACAGATGCAAATATTCGTATGCATGTACTTAACGATCTTGACCGCGCTTCAACATATCAGTTTAAAGTGCAAGCCTTTAACATTAATGGTACCGGCCCGTGGAGCGAGTGGGTCTCGATCGATACATTTGAAAATGATTTGGATGAAAGCCAAGTGCCTGATTCACCTGTTATACTCAATGGTAATTGTCTGCTTTTATGAGGTTCTTTTTATTAACGTGTTAAACACCAAACCTATTATTAAAAGTGTGGAAAATGTTTACATAATATGTAAACAACTTAAAAAAAGATTTTTTTACAATTTATATATTGCTAAGAAATGAAACCTACACAGTTAATTGGAAAAAGAATGGAGCTATATATAACAACAAAAAAATACGAATATCGGTTCAGTAGAAACAAAGTGTATAATGATAATGTTACGGGATAGATATATAATATATAAATAAATATATATATTTACACATATATAATATAGTGGGATTATCTTCTATGTAAACCTAAAGTTTATTAAATACTTTTTAATTAACAAATATAGATAAAAAAAAATATTTTTTTGTTTTTGATGTTTCCAATCAATGTTGCAGACGCTAGGTTGTACACCGTGAAATAACTCACGTCTCTGAAACATGTGTCGTACAGTCGCCAATTTTAAATATTAAAAAAATATATATTGTTTTTGAAAGTTAAAAGATTAGAATTAATTTTAAAAATCTTTAAAATTCGCTTGTTTTCGGCTGTCTAAATGGATAATAATATAATAATACCCCCTATAATAAAAATGGCTAATTTTTCTTTTAGTTCGTTCGATGGTTAACAGTATTGCTATAATGTGGGGTCCACCGTCTGCTGGTAATATTAAAATCAGAGGATACACGTTAGGTTGGGGAGAAGGAGTTCCAGATGTATATATGGATACCATCGACGGAAAACAACGCTATTATGAAATAAAAGATTTAAGTAAGTATCCGATATTTTTCTGTTATTTTTTCAAACATCATATTGTACACCCCAAGCAAGCTATGCTTAGAAGTGTGTTCTATTCTCGTCCCAAAATTTTTATGCACATGTACGTTGATAAAATGAGCAGTATATCTTATATTTCTTTAACCCACTTTAAAGTTTATATTTTCTAAAAAGAGAACATTACAGTCTCCGTATTTACTTAGTTTAATATCAGTTGGTTTTAATTTTCTGTTATAAAAATATGAACAAAGTTCAATTTGTCGTGAAATTGAAATTTTTAAGTGACGGCAACATGCTACAGGTCGCAAAACGTAATAAATTAACAGAAATGCTTTTGAATTGACTTCATCTATTATCAGAATAGAACCCTTTTAAAACTCAGCCAAATCTAATAACTAGAAGTAAGAATATTTTCAGTTTACTTAAATGGAAAATGATATTTCTGAAAAAAATTTGATCGTGACATATTTAGTTAGTCTGATTGTTAAAAAAAGCACGACAGTAGCTGCAACTGACATATTATAATAATCTGTTACAAATTACAATGATTGAATGTTTATCTTGAGTTCTACGTTACATCTTTAATCAAGATATAATTTGGTATGTTTGCATTAAAAAATGTGGAGCATATTTATTTATATCAGACATAAGTACATCAAGTGACATTTTTTGTTTGTTGAAATTGAATATTTTTAATTCTGTACAATTAACGTATTATGATAAATGTAAAGTATTATTTATTATTTGTGGAATACCTTTTTCAGTTTTTGTATTTATTTATTCTTTTGTGACAGATCAATGTAAAAATATATAATTATTAACTGAGGTTATGTCATTTATTTATTATGTGTTCAAATTAATGTACTTACATACATATATGTATAATCAAAGTTGACAACCTTATTAATTAATACATTTTTTTAAATTTAAGGGGTGTGCATTTTATGGCCAAGCTGTGCTATTTTTTATTTATATCTATTTTACAGAACCAAACACAGAATACGTGATAAGTTTACGAGCGAAAAACGAAGTAGGTGATGGAAAACCAGCTTATACCGATGCAAGAACGAAACTGGAAGACGAGGAAGCATTTGTGCCTCCTCCACCGCCTGATCAAATACTTTCATTGATACCTCCCGTCGGTCTCAAAGCAATTGTACTTGGTGCTTCTACGGTCGTTCTTTATTGGACGGATACAACGCTCAGCAAGAACCAGGTAATTTTCACTTTATTAACTTCCCAGTGTGACGAAGTTATTGCAATGCGTCCAAAAATTGAAATCAACATTTTTTTCCTCGTAAATAAAAAATGATATTGACTTCGTTGAGGTGCTGATCGAAAGAAATTTCATCAAATTCGGTCCAGCCGTTTTTTGTTTGAACAAAAAAGACTGGAAAAAATTAAATTTCAGAATTTCTTGAAAAAGATTTATCAGATCTAATTTTTATCAAATAACATCTGTCTGTCTGTGCACGATTTTAATTCCGGTTTTTACTAATGGATAGAGTGTTTCATCAGGAAGGTTTACGTGTGTAATTTGTGGATATTAACCCAGGTAACACCAGGTCCAATGTGTATAATATAAAATAACATGTTTTTATCAAATAACATCTTATAGTTTTTTATAATAGTGAAAAAATAATAAATCAGTTGGATAGTCATACCATATTGGGAAGTTGGTTGTGCGGACCTCAAAGTTCACACCTTATAAATTTTTTTTATTTCTTCCAGTATGTGACGGATAATCGATACTACATAGTGAGGTATTCTTCTACGGTGAATCGCAAGGAGCGTTATTTCAACGCAACTGATTTGAACTGCATGATAAGTGACTTGAAACCATACACTCATTACGAGTTTATGGTAAAGGTAGTGAAGGGTAGACGTGAGAGTGATTGGAGCATGGTTGTGTCCAACACGACGTCTGAAGCACCGCCTACGTCGTATCCCCGAGACCTCCAAGTGCTGCCGTTTAAAGATAACCCTCACATGGTCATTTTGAAATGGTTGTCGCCTAAACAGAGTAACGGTGTTATTACAGGTATTTTTATTTTTATAGAATTTTGATTGTTTGTTTTATTCTTTGTAATTTAGATTAGGGAAGTTTATGGATTAAATTGTTGTCAAAAATTCAGCGAAACTTTAGTTTAACATGTACAGTCCAGTAGCATACCGAGGGATGGGGGGGGGCGAAGGGGGCATATGCCCCGGGCGGTAAAATTGTCGATTGGGGGCGGCAAATTTGAGGTAGCAACCAAAAAAAAAGGTCATCAAACATTCCTAAAAATAACGTCTTCGATCTGCTGTAAATTTTTTTTAACACTAGTTGTAAATCACCTGCATAATACTAAGAGTACACAATTTTTGTTTGTTTATTTATAGGTTATTTAATACAATATACTACCGACAACAACAACAAAGATAGGGATTGGATCGTAGAAGGTGTCATCGGTAACAGGAACGAAACAATTATACGTAACTTAAAAGCAAGTATGACGTACTACTTCAAAATACAAGCTCGTAATAATGAAGGTTACGGCCCGTATTCTCCTGTTGTATCGTTCACCACCGAAGCTAGTAAGTCTATTATAACAGTTATAACTTTGTAAATTGATTCAAAGCTACTTTCCGTAAGAAAAGTGCGGGATCCTTTGAAAATTATTATTTAATTTGTGAATTACAATTTAAGTTTGATAAACTTGTTGAATTTTTTAATACAATTACCAAGTTTAACTCGTTTTACTCGTCCAATTATTAACAGAACTATTTCAGCCAATGTGACGGGTCGAAAAATTGTCAAAGTTTGGGAATTTTTTTCAAAGGTATAACTAATTTTTTTATGATCGGGTAAAGGACATTTTATTAAGTATATATTCAACTTATTCAATACCGATTTTTATTGAAAAATAATAACAATTTACAAAGTTATGAGCTTCAATGTGACAATCAAAAAAAATTATATATAGCTATGTTTGCACGTAACCGTTTTTTTTTTTTTTTAATTTTTTCACAAAATGGCGACAGTTTGAATTTTTTTTTTTAAATATCAAAATTTCAAAAATCGGCTACGCACAGACTTACCCACTGCGATTACGACAAATTTAAATCAGTGTTTGAGAAACCGTTGGAACGAGGTCGGAAAAAAGTCGTTTAGAGAAAAACGCGTTTAAAGTTTTCTGAGAATCATAACCGGCGACGCTGTCGCTCTCACTAAATTGACTGTAACTCAGACAATTTTCAGAATTTTAACTTTTTTTATACATATTTTCGAATATGTATACTTTAAAAAAATACATAAAAAAAATATATATTTTTTTCTGTCACAGTGGCTTTCTCCCTTAAAGGCATTTTTAATATTTACAACGCATATTATGTACATTTAAATCCCGTTAGTAATATATCAAATTTATTTTAAATTGGTTGATAATATGTTTCGATTATCAAGCTTTTGTTTGAGGTTATGTTTTGTAAATAATGTTTTGATAATTTGTATTTTTGATCAGCTTTATTACTAAAGCATGTTTTGAATGTTTTATTAACATTATTTTTGTTTTATTTTTTTTAAAGGCAATGGCATGTACGACGAAGAATGGAATAACAAAAGTAATTATTATTTTTATTTTATATTTTAAGTTTGTATTATGTAGAATTTTATTAAATTATACGTCTGTTTGATAAGAGCATGTCACACAAGAACTATTTAAAATTTGTTATATTATTATTTATACTCAACTTTTGAGCAATGAGTAATAAAAACTTTTTGCAAATTTTGATTATTTTGAGAGTCAATTTTGCATCTTTAACTTTTTACAGATCACTGAAAAAGTCAGTTGGTAGAGATAAACTAGGTTCGATTGATAGAACTTTGCGCCTAAAAGAAATAGGGATTGAAATCTCAATCAAAATTTTCAATCTCGGGATTTCGAGATTATAATTTATTTTTGTAAAAAAAAATGATTTAAGGAGGTTGGAAAGTTACGTCAAACCAGTAGGAATAAGTTGAAATTTCACACAGTTGTTTGAACACTCAGTATGAATGACATACTGAAATTTCAGATTTTTTGACCAGCTCGTTTTTAAGAAAATGAATTTTAAGGTCCAGTTGTTAAATGGCAGTAATCTAATTTTGATATGTGTACTTACGGTTTTAAATTGACAGGGTGTCCAATTTCTGAAAAGTCAGGGAAGCCTAATAAAAATTTTGAAAAGTCAGGGAATTTATTAATTTTTTTTTGTAAAGTCAGGGAAAAAAGTGTATAAATTTAAGTTGACGAGCAAAAAAAAAGTAACAAGTGTAAAATTTTCAAGTTATGACCAAAAAAAAAGGTCTTCAAATTTTATTTCTGCACATTCTTGGCCCCGGGCCCCCCCAAGTCAGGGAATTTTATTTCCAAAAACCAGTGGACACCCTGATTGAATTTCTGAATAAAATTTAAATTGTCCATCCACTTCCCGTAAAAAGGATTTCCACACAGTGATACAGAAAATTCTTGTGCACTCTTTAATTCCATATATTTATCTAGGTTTGACCATAATAACCCGGGAAAATTTTTAGATCTGTAGTGATCAAGTCAGATCTTGATAGATCTGCATTTTGCGATAAAATCATATTTTTCACTGGTTTTTGATCTGTGGAGACCTGCAAAGAATTACAACGATCTACAAAGATTTACAACGATCTATAATGATCTACAAAGATCTACAAAAATCTACAACGATCTACAAATATCTATAACGATCTACAAAGATCTCTAAAGATCATTGTAGAATTTTAAGAGGTGCTGCAAAGGAGGGTCTTGTTTCCCATTTAAATAACATGGGGAAATGATTATTTAGTACTAAAGTTGGTATTACTGATTTATGATAACTGTTAAAAAAATTTTAAGGACATCAATTTGTAGAAGATAAAATTCTCTACAAAAGTGTCTATAAAGTCATGACCCTCAATTCAACGTATCAAAAGTTACAGATATTCAAAGTGATTTATTTGTTAAAATAAACGTCTAAAAGGCTCTCATAACTAAACTATTGTTTTTATAAAAATAAGTCAAATGTTAATTTTACGGGAAATTTAATTCTCTATAAAAATAGTCTAGAGAGGTATAAGTGTAAATGCAATGAGTTGAAACTTATAAGCGTTTTCAATATTTATTATTTTTATAAGCATTTATTAGAATTTTAACGTCAATATTCTATAAATAGCAATATATTACCTTACTACTGAACTATCGGAAAAAGAATGACCAAGCCGATAACTAGCATAATTTTATTCTCTAAAAAATGACGTCTTTAATTTTTTTTTATCCATTATCACGAATCAGTAATACCAACTTTAGTACTAAGGAATAATTTTTCAATGTTATTTAAATGGGAAACGGGACCCCCCTCCTTTGCGGCACCTCTTAAAATTGAACTACAGGGTAGTCCTTCAACTTATTTTAAGTCAAACTAACTTAATTCGTAACGAGAGTGAATGTTCATTTTTTTGACACACCCTAATGTATACTTTAAAAATGCAATCTAATTTTTAACTGTCACAGTGGCTTTCCTCCTTAAATTTATTAAGGCGTTCTGTTTAAAGAATTGTAATTTACATTTTACAACTTCAGATGCAATGCTTCTGAATTGAGCCTCGGTGGTAGTTACGGCCCTGACACTCTTATTATCAAACAGAATATATAAAATTTTTTTAAATTTAACCATTATGCTGATTGATCACAATTCATGAAGTTATAAATTAACCTTTTGACAGTCATTAGTATTTATGTATTGTTTCAAGATTAAATTCAGCTTATCACAGCATAAAGGTTGACCTATCGCAGTGGTCTTCAAACTTTGCCGACTCACGGAACAACTAGAAGGTTTTTTCGGCAAATGCCTTAAAATAATATTAAAAATAAATGTATTTTACGTACACTCAGTGCCGGCTTGGGGGGGGGGGGGGATTAAGCCGCTAGGACAGGAGGGGCGGTGCACAGTGATTTTTTTTGTTTCGAGTTCATTGTTTCTAAATTTTCTTTGTTATAACTTGAGATTAAAAATTAACAAATATTTTGCTTAAAAAAAATTGTATCATTTAATTTTTTTTAATTATTAGAGTAAAAAAATGTATTTTTAATAGTCGACTTGATGAACTGATCATCTCGGCGGGAAGGGGGAAGGGGGGGGGATAAATCTCTCCCAGGGTACGGGAATTTCAAAGGCCGGCTCTGCGCACATTAATAACTTCTTGAATGCATAAAGTGGGTATTCTAGTCTAGGAGAGTAAATTTCAGATATTTTTTATGGTTGAATAAAAAAAAAAAATTTTTTTTTACCATACTTTTTTACTGTTTTATTTATTAATATTTCAAGAACTTATAAAAAAATTTGTATAGAAAAAATTAAAATTAAAAAAGTTATTAGGTTCTATATAAGGCCATAAAAAATAAGTTGCGTTGTGGTTGACATGATTCCAAAGCTCTCGTATGTCTGAAACAAAAAATAAAAAAAGTTTCTTATTCAGGAAGGATGTCATTATGGCAGGTACCAAAAAAGAATGAAAAAAAAGGCGGCTGTGTGAAAAGTGAATTTTTCTTTAATACTTTTTTTAAGTTTTTTTATAAAAAAAATACTAATAATAACAATTTAGCAATTTCTAAGGTAGGGACCATAAAGCAACATATATTGAAGGTACACACCAAATTTCAAGTCAATCGGTTAAATAGAACTTATATTATTATGTCAACCACTTTGAAAAAAGTAGTTTCAAGAGAAATGCAACTACCATATTCAAATCGTGAATTTTGAAAAATTTTATAATTTCTTTTTCAGGACATATTTTTAAATCTATACTTTCAGAAAATGAAAAAAAAATTTTTTTTTCAAATTTCTATTCTATAATACCCCCTTAATTTTCAAATAAAACTAAATGTATTTTGATCTTTTTTAGTTAATAAACACTAGTCAACTAATGTGAGTGCTTTATAATTTTTTATTTTTATTTTGACTTGCTGAACCCTCAGTTTGAAGACCACTGACCTATTGCATCAATAATTTTTATTGCAAATTCAATAACTTCTTTATAATGAATGCGATTTTTAAAATGAATGATTTTGATTGATTTTAAACTTTTTAAATATTGCTATTTTAACTGCACAGCTTAAAATAAAATTTATTAATAATAATTAAAATTTACCGGTGTTAAAAAATATAATATTTATATCCATCTAGGTAATCGATCAGGATTAAGTAACACGATGATACTCTACCTTATCGGCGGGGGTTCGATATTAGCCGTAACATTCGTAGCGCTCGCCATAATCATCCTGTGCTGTCGGAAGAACAGCGATCCTAACACAACACCCGACAGGAACAAGAAAGGATACCAGAAAACGGCAAAGAACCAGAACATCAAACCACCAGATCTGTGGATACACCACGATCAGATGGAGCTGAAAGCGATGGAGAAATCTCACGGGGGCGGTACCGGAGGTGACTGCGCTTCGTCTAGCGGGGCCACGACGCTGCCGAGGTCATCGGGGCACGACTACGATACGCACGACTGTCACGGACATCCGGCAACTAGCTCGTTGGATAAAAGAACTTATGTACCCAGTTATGTCGGTGAGTTTTATATCTCTATATATAAAAATGAATGTTCAATGAACAAATTTCAATGTGGTTTTCACCAATAGTTAGATAATTTTTAAGTGGGTATGTTGGGTGGGCATGTTGAATATTTAAAGACACTATGATTTTGTGGATATTAACCCGGGTAACACCGGATCCAATGCGACAGTATTAAATATATTCCGAATGCATGTGTTAATGCACATTTGTGTTGACGTTATCATTCATTAAGCACCATTCATTGTATTTTATTGCACCGTTGCTTTCTTTATCGCTCTATAGGTAATAAACAAGATGACCCGACCGGATCCACTAAGAGAATCATGAAACCAAAGCCTATAATGTTACCCGTAGATTCGAAACCACCCAGAGAACGTAAGTGTTGTTATTGCTTAGCGTACAGAGCTTTGGTCAAAATAATTGTTTTCTGTTTATGCAGGGTGTCACGTAAACATACCGACAATATTTTTTCTAAATATTACATTAAATATTGAATGAGCGCCACAAGCTTTTTAGTCATATGAATTCTGGAATACTTTGTGATAGCTGGAAAATACTGTGATAGTTTGAAAATTTATTTTGTACTTTTTAGTGCATACATACATAAAAGCTTGTTTTTTTAAAAAGTTTTTTTCAATTTTTTTTTGTTAATAAACAAGCCGTTTCAGCAGTAGAGCAAAAGATTATTATTATTAAAAGTTGTAACAGGCACAACCTACGAAAATCCATTATTTCTGCTCTAGGGGGCATCGAGACATTTTATGTTTAATACATTGTAGGACCTTTTGATTTTAACTCTTCAGTTACGATATATGTATTTGCGTTAAAATTCATTTATTTTCTAAACTATCAATTAGTACTTTCATTGAAAATTATAACAAATACTGTAGCAAAAATAATTTATGAAAAATTTTGAAATAACTTTTATAAATCGTAGTGAGAATGATTACGGAACCTTATCACGCGCCATTTTATTTTATGAAAGTAGATATAAAATATTATAATTTTTTTTTTATATTGTCTGGTTAATTCTAAGAACTTTTCATCCTTAGCAAAATTTTCTAAAAGGACGTTTAGGAAATAAACATAAACATAGAATGTTTGGATGCCCCTTGGAACAGAAATTATGAATCTTCATAGGTTGCACTCATTAATCCCTAAGTTACAGAAAATATCAACCAAAAGGCAAAATTCCTTTCCTTTGCTCTACTGCTAAAACGGCTTGTTTGTGGACTAGGTTTAACAACAAAAAGCAATTGTTTTAAGGGGAGGTTCTCATCTAGCAACCCAAAAATTACGTGATTTTCGCGATTTTTTTTCTTATGGAAGGAAGTAAATAAAGTAGTCAAGTTTTTTGGTACTTATTAAGTATGTTATTAACTACTTTTACAAATTTTTATGAACAAAAATACCGAATAGTTTATTAGTTATATGCATTCAAAGATAGTCATCGAAAAAAAAAACACCTCCACGGGCGGCAAGGTAACGCATCCAATTTTTGTCTGAAATAAAAAAATCAAAGTTTTTTTATAAAATAGAAGACATTTGCTGGATCTTGCACTAAAATCACTAAGAAAAGTTAAAAATCAACAAAATGGCGGACTTGCAAAAAAAAAAAATTTGTTTTCGCACTTTTTTTGGCTCTAAAAAGTGCTGTAACAATAAAAATAATGATTGTAAAATTATGATTTTAGTTCAAGATCCAGAAAATTTAATTATCTTTAAAATAAAAAAAAATTCATATCGATATCTATAGTAGTTTTTGAGATATCTTGCCGCCCGTCTCAGAAAACATGGTTTCGAGAAATACGCGTTTAAAGTTTTAGTACAACATGTATATATGTGTGTGTATGTGTGTATATATTGACTATAACTTTAAAAAAAATTGAATTCGGCAAAACGGGTTTCACGAGCGTATTCTACGAGACATTTGCCAACTTTTTAAGCAAAAAAAAAAAAATCGATTTTTTGGTCGTGCTTGATGAGAACCTCCCCTTAATGTTCTTGACAACTCCTGAAAGTTTGTTGATATGTTTACGGGATATTCTGTATGTGATAGTAAATTTCATCTTGCATAAGGGGGAACATATGAGTCGATGGTGGAAAAAATAGGTGAATTTTGGTTTGTTTTATACTATATATATACATATACAGGTGAGTCATTTTAATCAACGCATTCAAATATCTCGAAAACTAAA
This sequence comes from Sialis fuliginosa, assembly GCA_961205875.1. Classification (NCBI taxonomy): domain Eukaryota; kingdom Metazoa; phylum Arthropoda; class Insecta; order Megaloptera; family Sialidae; genus Sialis; species Sialis fuliginosa. Next base: position 3,053,748 of record OY540818.1, on the reverse strand, counting down.
CGAAATTGAGAAAAACGTTTCAAACAAAAGTTGTTTGGTTTCAAGAGGGCCAAACAATGGTAACCTTGCGGTTGACCTTCAAACCATTTTCAAGGTCAAATCAAGGTCAACTTTGATTTTTTAAATAAAAACCTATATTTTTTATTGCACATTCGTATTCTACGTGAAAAAATTAGTATCTTTAGTAGGAAAAATTTTTCTTAAAAATGCTTTCTTCTCTCGGTAGAGGGCGCTGTAAGATTAATCAACGTACTCAAATATCTGGAAAAAAAGTTGCACCTAATAGCCTATTAGTGTCAAACTACTTTTAGCATTACCCAGAAACAATTTTTAAGCCAAAAGGTAATTTTAAGCAGCTGTTGTAGAAGGCCCAGATGTGAGAGGCAAGGGGACTCACATTAAAAAAGCACCCCAAAGGAAACATACAACTACTACGTCCACGCCGTTGTTTCTGGGTAATGCTAAATGTAGTTTGACTTTAATAAGCTATTAGTTGCAACTTTTTTTTCAGATATTTGAGTTCGTTGATTAATCTTACAGTGCCCTCTACCGAGAGAAGAAAGCATTTTTAAGAAAATTTTTTCATACTAACGATACTAATTTCTTCACGTAGAATACGAATGTGCAATAAAAAATATAGGTTTTTATTTAAACAATTACAGTTGATCTTGATTTGACCTTGAAAAATGGTTTGAGGTTAACCGCAAGGTCACCATTGTTTGGCCCCTTTGAAACCAAGCAACTTTTGTAAGAAATGTTTTTCTCAATTTCGCTTACTTTTTGAGATATTTGACTGCGTTGATTAAAATGACTCACCCTGTATATCGGGTATGTTTCCAAATTTTTTTATGAATTGACTGAGAAGTGCTGCTGTTGTGGCTGATGTAAAATATGTCCTTCGATGCGGTTCCCAGGATTACTGGCAGTCGGTTGATCTGAAACAGATTTTTCAAAGAGATTCTTAGAAGTTAATGTATGATGCCTTTCGCTATGTAGAAATGGCACTAACACTTCTGGCGATAAAAAAACAACTAATTGAGTAAAAAAAAAATCTTACGTGCCGAAGAGCATCATTCATTAACTCCTAAGAAAATCTTTGAAATTTCTGTTTCAGATCAACCGACTGCCAGTAATCTTGGGAATCACATCAACCACGACAGCAGCGCTCTCAGACGATATATATTCATAAAAAAAATTGTAAACATACCTCAATACATATACTTTAGAATAAAACAAACCTGGATGAAATCCAACAAATAGTTTTTGAGATAATAATTCCCAAAATTCACCTATTTTTTCCGCCGTCTACTCATATTATGTCCCCCCTTTATTTATTTTTTATTAAAGTTAAAATTTTAATATAAATCAGTAATTGACTACATAGACATATTGACTACATGTTTTGGCCACAGCTGTTGTTTTTGTTTATTGTTTGGTTCATCATTTTGTTTCATTATCATGTTTGTGTATTTTATGAATTTTTGCACAGTGTTTTTGTTTATAATTAATTAATTTTAAATTTTATAAACTCTATACTTAACTCTAACTTTTTAGTTGTGCTTATTTATTTTCAGGGTTATCATACAAGAACTATAAAATGTTCTAATCTAATGTAAATTAGTTCTAGATTTATGTCCGGTATTATAAAGGAGCTCGCAAAATTTGCTAGCTTTCAAGCACTCTAGTATCTATGGATTAGCTATGGAATTTAGAGCAGTGATACTTCAACTAATTGTAACACAGTTGGCAACTCTGACCGTACAAAATAACTTGCATAATATCACCACTGTTTTAATACCGTTGGTGTTTACCTACAACTTGTCAAAATCATCAACAAATTCCAAGAGAACTGTCATATAAGTTTGATATCTCATATAAGTTTGATATCTCATTTGAGAGTGCTTGCAAGCTAGCAAATTTGTTAGCTTCTTTATAATACCGGACATTAAAATAGCAAATTACAACAGAGGATGAGGGGGTGGGGACATAAAAAATGTGACAACCTTTGAAAAGGCCTGGGGGGGTGGGGGGGAACCATGAAATTTGTATGACGTGATTTAATGTTAAAAGTTAATTTAAACTAAAAATATACACCTTAACCACAATAAAACAATGTCACTGCTGGAACTGTTAGGCTCCTGATGAGAACTTCTTGTGAAGTCGAAACACGTGTCGAATGACATTGTTTTATTGTGGTTAAGGTGTATATTTTTAGTTTAAGTGACTAAGAAACCGCAGTTTCTCCGTTTTTCCAGTATTAAAAGTTAATGTTTAATTTGTAGCTGTTGCGACTGCGACACCAATCAACAACCCACCGCCGTCGTCGATGCACCCGTCGGCGAGCGGCATGATGTCGTCGATGACGGACAGCCCGACAACGATCGTGACTCCGGGCGGGCTGGTGACGAGGCCGGCGTACCCGCGCACTCAGTACACTATCTCACGCGCTCACGTCACCATCGACCAGAACGCGTTGGAGAGTCCGTACGCGGCGGCCGCGGCCGAGTCGACGGCGTACGATAGAAGCATGTCGAACGCGGCCGCAGGGAATTATGCAAGGTTGGTGTTGAGATTTCTGTATGGATCTTATTGACCTTTAGAGGACGGGGATTTCTACGTTGAAATCGACCTTTTTATTTATTCAAAATTTGTACATACAGGATGTCCCAAGACTGTGTCAAACAAAGTTCAATATTTCATTTATTATAACAAATGGAAGAAAACTTTAAATACAAAAGTTGTTAGGTTAGACAAGCCGCATATTTTAAAAATAGTTATATTTATATAGGATGTCCCATAAGTGCGTTACAAATCAAAGTTTTGTTTTTTTAAATACAATGCGTATATTTTTGATTGATAATTTAAAAGCATTTATTTTTCTGGATATTTTGATATAAGCATGTGTAGGTTTATACTGAAACAGTTATGAGTGTAAGGACCTTTTTTAAGCGGAAAGGCCTAATGATGATACAAAAAAGTTTTGATTTAAAAAAACATTTTTTTCCTTTTGTAGGGCCTTTTCGTGCTTTAAAAAAAATTGCACCCAAGTACCGACTGGCACCTTGACTTTTTAAGTTCTTTGAGGTCTCAGGTATACGAATCTGAACATAGTTGCCGGTTGTCATATTATGTCCACTCACTTCCTTCTAGCTCCTGGTTTATAATGACAAAATGTAAAAAGATTAATAAATAATAATTTGTAAGTGTACTATTTTGTTTTTGAACTAAATCTGCCTAGCAATACCTATAAAAGTTGTACTTTTATTTATTTATAGGAATTAGGAACACTTCATGATTTTCCTGATAGAGATATAATGTGGTCCTTTACGTTTTTTTATTTGTTCTAGTCTACCTCAACAATCTACTCCCCTGAGTAGCGCGAGTAACACCATGGGATCTGGTAAAGCACAGAGTGGCGTGTCTCAACAAGGACACCCACTGAAGAGTTTCAGTGTACCAGCACCACCTCCTACGTCGGCGCCTGGCACGCCGGCACACGTGGCCAGACAACACAACGGTAATGTTTTGTGATCCTTATATTTTAAACTAAATTAAATTAAATTAAACTTAATTATTGAAAACAAAATAAACAATCGAAGATCAAAAGACATTGGTCGTGTTCAGCCGAACTAAGTCCTGAGTAAACAAATCAGAGTTAGTAAGTGCACTAAGCTAAGTTTTCGGCCTGGACACTTTACGGATACTAAGATACTAAGGAACTTTTTTCTCGCCGCCATTTTACTTAGTATACTCACGTAAACGTTATCAACAAGAAATAAGTAATAAAGGAAAAATAATACGATTTGTGAGTCAAAAATATTTTTTTGTGTGTAAAATTGAACTTTACAAAATGGACGAGTGTAATTACAATAATAAATAATGTCATCAACATACAAGATAGAGCATAAATATATAGGTTATGAGTCTTATAACTATCACAAAGTAGTAAGTGTGTCCAGGCGGAAAACACACTGTACTTAGACGGTTAGGGCAAACTTTCTCTTACTCTAACTAACTTACTAAGTTTACTCAGGACTTAGTTCGGCTGAACACGACCAATGTTTGTTCTGTTTTTGAAAATTAATTATTGAAAACAAAATTGACGATTAAGAGACAACGGCCGAATCGAGGGAGTCCGAATGGCGACCGAACGCATGCGAATCTTTCCCTCTGCCCCGCTCCGACGCGGCACTTCATCTTTAGTTTGCGCGTTATTAATAATATTTTACCGTATATAACTTATTTAAAGTTGTTTTCTAAAGTAAAAGGCCAAATTGGATGTAAAGGGCAAATTTTATCTACATTAAGTACTTATGACGATGAAATCATTTATTTCGATAAGGATTAATGTTGTGCAGGTCATAAGTCCATGTAAACAGAACCCAAACATTTTAAATTTTCTTTGTAACATAAAAGCAGTCATTGTGGCTTAAATATAAAAGTTAGACATATACTTTATTTTAGTTCTTTTGATTCTACACAATTCTTTACTACATTATTTTGTTCAATATTTAACGCTGACGGCAAACTTGATTTACTATTATTGTCACTGCTTATTCCTTATGTTACCTAACGTAACAAAATATAGCCTATAACCTGGCCGTAAATCAGATAAGTGGTTCTCGAGTTATAAGCGCACTAACGGACAAACAGACAGAGAGACGTTGAGTTATATCCTTAATATATATAAAACTCAACGTCTCTCTGTCTGTTCCTTAGTGCGCTTATCACTCGAGAACCACTTATCTAATTTACGTGATTTATTTTTTAATTCATAGGTACGTTCTCTGGCGAGGTTATAGGCTATATATATATTACGTTAGGTAACATAACAACTAAGCAGTGACGATAATAGTAAATCAAGTCGGAAAAAAATTTGCCGTCGGCACACTATTTTGCAATACGCTGCCTAAACCGTTCAATATTGAACAAAATAATGTATAAAAGAATTGTGTAGAATCAAAAGATCTACAGTAAAGTCAGCGACACCATATGTCTAACTTTTATATTTAAGCCACAATGCGTGCTTTTATGTTACAAAGAAAATTTAAAATATTTGGGTTTTGTTTACTTGGACTTATGACCTGCAAAACCTCCTTATCGAAATAAATGATTTCATCGCCATAAGTACTTAATGTAGATATAATTTGCCCTTTACAGAACCCAATTTGGTATTTTGGTTTAGGAAATAACGTGAAATATACATACATACAATTGTTGCGACCTAGTTGCCTAAAATCAACAACTTAATACTCTGGTGTGAGTTATGGTGTCTACGTTGGCCAGGGAGCTTGATGATGTAGAAAAGGTGCAAAAATAGATATAACAAGTTTTATATTTTAAATACCCTTACTTTATTTAATTTAAATATACATTCGTCGATCAACAATTTCTTCCAAGATCACTGATTTGTCATATTTCCGCTGCACCGTTATATAGCCGACATTTATGCAAAGTAATCGTTTTTACACGCGCTTGGGAAACAAATTGTCATTGTGGAAATGACTCGCCAATAATCCAAGCGCGTGGCTATACAGCACGTGCGGTTCACAACACAATAACATATTATTCGCGGCAATTCGCGCAAACTATGATTGTTCGTTCGACCGGCAGTTGTTTATTTAGTTTTCAATTATTAACTTTTAAATTTAAACAGAACAAAAATGATTTGTAATTTTTGTTCTGATTTGTTTTTTTTTAGGTACTTTAGGTTTTGATTAGTTATTATTACGATAATAATTAATTGTGTTTGTAATTAATTCAACTATATTTTTCAAAAGTCCTAAACAATAATTTCGTAGTCCAAGCAGGCAGATAACTAATAAAGTTTATTTGCAGTTGCTCAAGTAAGTGTACGTCCGATAACTTCATCTCCCTACAAGAAAGTACCGTTATCGTCAACGATAACCGCGACACCACATCTCCGAGCGAACCCTCTGTCTACGATATCTTCTGAGGAGAACAGGCCTCTGTATACGTCGCACGACGAAGGATCTGCAAGTCGAAACGCTGACGAGACAGGTCCGCTGCTCGGATTAGCTAACAGCACATCGACCGAAGAACTGAATCAGGAAATGGCGAACCTCGAAGGTCTTATGAAAGACTTGAACGCCATAACGGCTTCTGAGTTTGAGTGTTGAAACAATAACCTAGGTGTGTGTTTAATTTGGATTCGAATTGTTTCACGCTTTTCCACTTTCTAATAACAGTGCAATCGGACGGAAGGAATGACGAGGAAATATTAATCGGTTGTTTTTTTACGTAGTACGGAATAAACATCAGTGGAGTGATTGTATTTAATTATTATACAAGAGTTTTAATTAATATAGGTTAAAGAATTATAAATGGTTGCAATGTAATTAAAAAGATTATCATTTTTTGATATTATTTCGTCGAGGGCTTCGAACCGTTATTTTTTTCGTTCCAGTTCGAGTAAAAAAAAATATTTTGATTCGGATAATGGTTTTTCCGGTTTTCATGATTAATTAAAAAAAAATTATTTGTATTAAAAAAAAATTTCTACCATAATTTAGAATATTTTATGGTACTTGTATGATAGCCCTGAACAACTGAAGTGGGGAGTAAGATCATGTTAACGCGCATATTTTAACATGTACCGAACCGGAAAAAACGATATTTTTTTTGGTTCGGTAAAAAATAACTATTTTTGGTTCATTTCCGGTTCGAAGCCCTGATTTATAAAGTTAGCATGTAAATTATATTTGATAAATTGTTTGAATGAATTATATTTTTAAATTAATTTGGTGAAAATGAAAAAACGATGCTAAATTATGTACATAGTTAATAGTAAGTTGCGTTTGCTTTTTTTTATACGCAAATGGATAATAGTTTATGTGAGGCTTGATGAATAAACTTTAATTTATTGAGGAAAAAAAATAGATAAATACAGTCTGTTTGATAAGAGCATGAAGGACATAACTTGAAAACTATTTTTATGAAAAAAAATACACACTTTTCTATCCGTTGTCAATAACTATTAGCATCTCCGTGGCATACTTTCCACAAATTTCATAAGATCTTCAGATCATTTTAGATCAATAGAGTAATCCGGTCAAAAATGAAAACTCCTAAAAACCTGTTTAATGTAATCTAAAGGTAAAAAAACATTGTAGAAAATTTGTTTATACTCCAAAAGTTTGTTCGGACCCCAAAATGTCAAATTAAAAAAAAAGTACTTTTCAAACGCGACATGTTGCGTGACGTCATTAGCCAGTGTTAAAATGTCAGTCAATGCTGAAATATACAAGTGTCAATAATAAACATGAAAAACGCACGTTATAAATATTGTTTCGTGCAGTGGCGTAGTAAGAAAAATTTTCGGGGGGGGGGGGGGGCGGATAAATACATATGAGTTAAATTTTTTGAAGGTATTTTGAACTGATGTTTTCTCAAAACATACGTTTTTTAAGAATACTGAATATTTCGTGCCTTGTAATAATTCAACTCACAAAACTCCTGGAAAAAGATTTATAACTGTGGCAAAAGGAAACATAAGGAAAAAGTTAAAGTAAAGTTATTGTAAATAGTTGCAATACATACAATAATAATATACTCGGGAAATTACAACTTTTTAAGGGCAGCAATCCCAAATTTAATGATTTTGGCTCATTTTTAATATTCTTCTATATAGTTTTTATAACTCACGCTTTGAAATTTTGTATACAAACAACATTGATAGTTGGACAGAATACGAATTGTGACGTCACAAACGATTCAACCAATCACGTCGCGTTTTAAATGCAAGCTGATTTTTACGACTTTTAATATTGAATAATTTAAAATTGAGCAATAAAAAAATGCTTTTATTTTTTTTTAGTCTAATCTTTGCAATTAAGTAAAAGAAAGGTATGTCACAATCATAAAGGAGGGATCCCACTTTGGTATTTTTTAATTATTACCCGACATGCTCTTATCAGACTGTATTTATAATTAACTTGCGGTCTGAAATCCAGATCAAAAAAATGTTGAAGTATGTTACCTATTTGTAAAACATATGTAAGACGTAAACAAATATGTGTTGAACAAGTGAATAACGATAATTGAAAACATTTCTTATGACTAGGAATATCATTAAATAATAATTTATATTTATGAGTTTGCCACATAGACATAGAGAATGGACCACGCATCGTGTCAAAATAAAGAGATAGAAACAGGTTTGGAATATACTTGTCCTTTTTTTAAACAGGAGTGTAACTATTTCATTATTGGCCCCGAACATTAAAAATACTCATAGATATATATAAAGAGGTTAAAAAACAAAACATAATTGACGTTATAAAAAAATTTTATTTAAAAAAAAAAAAACAATTATTGATTTCTAAATAATATAAGTTTCGAATTTTTTGACCCAATTTTAATATCTTGTTCTTCCTTTTTCGTAGCTTCTTAATGTTTCCTAATATCAAAAAAATATTTAAAATTTTGTTAAGTAAATCTTGGATGTGCTGTTTGTAAGTGTAATCCACCTCATCATTTTGTAGCAAGCAACCACATGGGAATTGATTTAAAACTATTTTTTTTAATATACATATATTTAATATTTTTGGTAGCAAAAATGTTATTTTCCCGGAATATCCGTTCATAATTTTGCAAATTTCTATCAGATCAATTGATTTTTTTTTTAATTTCCTCGGTGAAATATGAACCAGTATAGTATGTTTATTGTTTATATTATTTACTTTTCTAATAAAAAACTTATTGCATAAAAATCACAAGATAGATATACAAAAATATATCTAACAGAAATACTGCCCTGAACTATAGTAAGCTACCAATCAGATTCTTAGAAAAAGAGATAGATATATTCCAAACTACACTGCATCTCTCTCTCACTTATTGAACAGATGTTACACTATTGTGTTAATACAGAATGCACTGTCCATTCTCTATGTCTATGGTTTGCCGTACTGTTAATTCCTATAAAAATAGTCCGATTTTTATATAATAAAATAATAAGTCATATAAGTAATACGTTTTTTATATTATTTCATATAATATTAAGTTTAGTTTAATATTCTATACACATACCACATTTTTCACTGCCTCTTTATTCCGTTGGCATTAATTTATAAATACGAGTACTGCGTTATGTTATTTTTAAATATAAATTAACAAACACTTGCTTTTGATTGTATATTATGCCAATGGAATAAAATATTTATCCATCCTAAAAAACACTAAATCGATAACTATTTTGTGACTGTATTAACATATAAGCACAATTATTTATATGAAAATGTACCTAAAACTGCCTTCCAGTTAAAATCAACAAAAGTATTACCAATAAGGCAGCTAAATAGTATAAATTACACAAAAACCATAAACGTATTTAGGTTATGTTCAATAATACATGTACTCGCGGAGAAAACGTAACGCAAAATTTTATACATTACCAAGGTATACATATAATAGACCGGGAGTCGGTAACAGTAAATGGGTTTGGTGTAAATTTTTCGAAACACAATTTTTCGAATCACAATTTTTCAAATCACATTTCTTCGAATGAACAATTTTTTGAAAAATTTAAGTTTTATTGTTCAAATTTTATTTAGTAAATAAAATATTAAGTAAAGTAATATTTGGACATTTTACGATATATTTAATAAATAAAAAGCCATGTAATTTATTTAGGTACATACATGCATATGTTAATACATATGCAGTTTGTAAGAGGGCTGGCTAATCCTCTCATCAATAAACTAATTTTGTTTAATGTTAATAATAACATACGCGTTAAAAAGAACATTTATTGCGATTTAAAAAACATAAAAGAAAATCGCTTAAATTGAATTTATTAATAAACCAACTTTCAAATACATCTTAAATATGTTTCGTAAAATGTCCAAATATTACTTTACTTTATATTTTATTTACTAAATAAAAGTTTGAACAAAAATTGTTTTGCTTTTTCTTTATTCTTTCTCATTTTTACCTTGTTTGTTCATTCGAAGAATTGTGATTCGAAAAATTGTGATTCGAAAATTGTGATTTCGGCACATTTGCTGTTACCGGCTCCCAATCATTAAAGACAAGGTAGTCTCAATAGCTCCTTGACCAATCAGAATTTGCGCGGGAATTACGTCACCACAGGGATATATTCAAATGTTAAAAATGTATAATTAGCACAAAAAAATAGATTTTTCGAACACAAAAATTGATACAGAGATAGTTTGGTATCTACACTTTAAGAAACCAATGAGTTTAGTCGACTAAGCTAGTTTTGCAGGGGGTGAAAGGGGCGAAAAACTTTTTTTATGCGAATACCTTCAAAATTGCAACTGCACTCATCGGTTTCTTAAAATATAGGTAAGAAAATATCTCTGTGCCAATTTTCGTTGATAAAGGAATTAATGTGTTCGAAAAATCTATTTTTTTTGTACCAATTAGGGTCGAGCGGGGTAAATATGATACACCAAAAAAATGGGGTAAAAGTGAAACAAGCTTGCAATTAAAAAACTAATTTGTTTATAGGAGAATTGTAAAAACTGACATCATCATTAAAGGTTTGTTAAAGCGACCTGAAAATATGAATCGCCTAATAAATGATGTGTCACCCTTACAGATTTCCCTGTTACTCGATGTCAAAACGTGTGAATTAAATTTTAATATTTTGCACATAACTTTCTGTATAGCTCAGATATTAATTAAAGTTACAAATTCACATTGATATGCCACAAAGAAGATAAATGAAAGTTGCCAAAGTAGCTTTTCTTTTAATTTTTCGAGAAATATTTTCCATTAGAGGCCTGTTTCACTTTTTCCCTTACCTGTTTCACTTTTTCCCAAATTAGAGGTTAAAAATGAAACACAGTTTTTTGATTTTTAAAGTCCGTGTTGTATCGTACAGTTCATATTATGACGTAAGTATTTAAAATGGTTATTCATAAGCGCATCTAGTAGAAAAAATTAAAGTATGAATTTGTATCGTTAACTGTCAAAAAACATGAAAGATTTGTATTTTGTTTCACTTTACCCCAGTTGACCCTACACATTTTAAAATTTGAATATATTTCCGTGGTGACATAATTCCCAGGCAAACGCTGATTGGCAAGGAGCTATTAAGACTACCTTGTTTTTATATACTTTGATACATTAATAGATTTTTTTAGATTATGTCGTTACTTTAAGAAGTCAATTGATATAGTTAAGAATATGTATCGATAGTTAATTAATTATTTCTTTTTTACGATAATAGTTTGAATGATTTATTAATTAATCTAAATAATTTTTTGTGATTTCTAGTTTAATAATTATTTAGTTTGAAACACATTTTGATATTATTTTTCTCAGATTTTAGTTGACTCAAAAGTTAAATTTATTTATTGTAAAGAACCCCATATTAGTTACAATAAATTAACAAAATTCACGTGAAATTGATGTATGAAGAAGATACCGAGAAACAGATATTTAAAATTTTAATGGTAGTGATTCTCAACTCGTAAGAAGTTTTGTCATTAAATTTTTAACCTAATATCATAGGTTAAGTTATGACATTGTTGTATTTTATACAACAATGCGATATTAAATTTCTATTGTTTATTTAAACATTGGAAACAATTGTGTAAATGTATAAACCAGTTATAACTGCTTGTACAGTAGAACTCGATTATCCGGATTAAATGGAAGATTAATATAGTCCGAATAGTCAAGAAAATAAAAAAACTTTAATAGCTTCATTTAATACATGTTAAAATTATTTGTTTTGTACAATCTGGATCATTGAGGTTCTACTATAATTAGTATTGAATTAGGATTTCTAATTATACGTAGTAGTTATTAATAACAACACAATGTTACGAAAAGATGAATGAAAAATGGAAATCTTAGTTCAATATGTCGGAATTGTATATAGATAAAAATAATTCTAACTTATAAATATCTCTCCACAGTATTCTTGCCATATTTAATTACAGTAAAGTCTTTTTTTATGCGGTAGATGTGTTCTATAGAACTTAAATTGTAAAATTAGGAATACGTTTTGTAATTTTTTTAAAACCGTGTAAAAATAAATGAAAATTTGCATAAAAAATATTCTGAAAAATCGAGGAAATAGAATGTCCAAAAAACACAAAGAAAATAAAGTTTGAAAATTTAGAAGAAATTGATTAACAAAAACAAATTTTATCTATTTTAGGTAATTGATCTATAAAAAAATTTGATTTTGAAAAATAGAATTTTTTTTCCTTTGTTAATATTAATTAAAAGTAAAAAATTTGATATAATTTAGCAATTGCACCTATATAGATTATAGACTGTATCTTTAATATATATTATGTCCTCGCTGACTCTAGTTGTTCCACTCGCACACGTTGTTTGCCTGTAAGTCGCACTCTATTTGTTCACCCGTCTTTACAAGCCTGCTGTCATGTATTTCTAGTTTTTCATTACTTTATTTAAACTTGGTTCTGAAACTACACGTGAATGTATGGGTTTTATAATTTTTATAGTAATTAAAAGGGTTGAAGTTTCCAATAATTAGTGTTTAAAATGTATCTGTATAGAATTTCAAGAAATAGAGCACTTCCGGCGAGTTCTCTTATTTACCGTGAATTAAAAACTATGTTTTAATATCCGATTACTCAAAAACCATACGCCCAATATTCTTTTTAAAAATTATAAAAATATATGAGCTATCCATAAATAACATATTCAAATTTTAGACTTTTATCTAAACATTTGTCTAATGATCGAATAACCTTAATTTTTATTGAAAACTAAGTCACTTTTAAGACTAAAAGTGACTTAGTTTTCAATAATAATAATAATATAAGAAGACTCAACAAACCTAACTACAATAAGGTACCTATTTGACTAAATTTTAAAATATATTGTAAATTCCAAAATAATGCCGAAAAAACGCTGAAAAGAATCTTTTTCTATTCAAATTAAAAAATTCCCGCTAAAATGCTCATTCAAAATCACGTGTATGCGTGACGTAACTGTCTACTAAGCAAACTGAAATCAACCAATAGCGATCCTGTATTCTGACGTTTCTAATATTTTCTGACGTCATAAACAGGTAAAAATTACATTTATAAATTAGGTTTATTGTTAAAATACTGACGTATTTCACATAAAAAAACACTCGATTGTAAATTATAGTAATATATACTACACTGTTTACAACATTTTAGTCTTTATTATTAATAGTGTCAAATACCCTTGCATAAAAAAGATACGTATAAGAAGAGACTTGACTGTATATTCATTATTAAATTATATTATATATATTTCTAGTTTGAATTTCACTTTTCGTTAAAATTTTAATAAATAAATTTGTTTCAAAACAAAAATCTTTGGCTATTTTTATAATATATAATATATTTTAAAATATAATTTAATAATGAAAATCATTGCTAAAGTATAAACATATTTAAAAAAATAATGAATTTGGTTAATATTATATTAATAATAATTTAAATCAATAAAATACTAAACACATTAGAAACACTTGGTAGTAATATGGTTTTAAAATTAAACCATATTGTTTATTTCTTATGTTGGTATTACAGACAAAATTTGCTAACTTGCAAGCACTTTCAAATCTGCTATAAAAACTTAAATAACAGTTATCTCAGAGTTTTTAACAGTTAGTAAAAATCAAGGTAAAGTGTATTTGAGTAAAAACTGTAAAAATCAATTTATTTTGCATGCAACTATCTGTCAAAAACTAAGAGCACTCTTTGATACCTCGTTTGAAAGTATTTTTAAGCTAGCAAATTTTGCTATTCATCAAAAAAAAAGTTACTATCTTCATAAAACATAGAATGAAAATTATTTATTAACTCACTCTTTTAAACACTGTATTTAATTCCCTATAACTCTCGATATCGCAATAAAACAGTTTAATAATATACAAGGTATTTAACAGCTACTCTAAATAGTCGGTGGAGGTGAGCGACAAATATTGCAACTACTTTATAAAGGCTGATTTTTTGATATTACGTCACATTTGTGGTGTAGAGATACAGCCTGCCGTCAGTCAGCTAGTTTCGTTAGCGTGTGGCGCAGGGGCGGCTTTATTTTTGTAAAAATGTTGCAACTACTTTATAAAATCTGAAAATTTATTTGTAAGCAGTATACTAACTAAGTAAGAACCCCTTTTATCATTATCAAGGCTTCAAAATCTTTTAACCGGGCGCGTTAGCAGCGCGTTTAACTTGTAAAGTTAAACGCGCTGCTGACGCACCCGATTGCAAGATTTAATTAAATTAATTAATAAATTCACAATTCCCTCCCTGTCACAGATGAAGTGTTGTAATTGGTCTCATTCGATCCGGCGGGAAAAATACTTAACAGAGGGTTATATTTATATATTATATTTATCTATCGAACCGAATTTAAAAAAAACAGAGCAAGGAATGAGATATGAGTAGGAAGGGGGGGGGGGGGGGGTATTTATCTTTTCAACTCACAAGACAGTGTTGTTTCACGTGCCCCAAAAAGATTTTTTTTTTCGCTTGAATTCTCGACAAAAAATCAAGTTATAATTTTTGTTTAAAAAAATTTATTTATTGCCTCATTTTAACGGGTTTATATTTATTTATACTTGATTGAGTACATTCTTTGTAATGTAATAGTGCTTACCACACTGTAGTATGTGACGTACAGGGGGTCGCTAAAAATTAATAATGTGTTAAGTCGAATGGAACATTAGATTAAAAAATACTGTGAGAAAATTTACGATAACATATTTTAGCATATCTTTTTAGGGTGACCGCACACGTCCGGTTTTCGTATCAGGTTCCCTGACGAGGTTACCAGGAACCTGCATACGTACGGTCGATTGCGTTAGGTTTTAATTTGCTCAGTTCCAGTGGCGTAGTAAGAAAAAATTTTTTATGGTGGGGGGGTGAAATACATATGAGTTAATTTTTTTGAAGGTATTTTGAACTGATTTTTTCTCAAAACATACGTTTTTTTAAAACACAGAATATTTTGGAGGGGGGGTGTTCGTTCAAACCGTACCGTACGTGTGCATA
This sequence comes from Sialis fuliginosa, assembly GCA_961205875.1. Classification (NCBI taxonomy): domain Eukaryota; kingdom Metazoa; phylum Arthropoda; class Insecta; order Megaloptera; family Sialidae; genus Sialis; species Sialis fuliginosa. Next base: position 3,038,743 of record OY540818.1, on the reverse strand, counting down.
TGTTCCTATGCTCCTATGCTATTTTAACTTTCAGGTTCCTTGATACGGTAACCGGACGTGTGTGCCCCCCCCCCCCCCCCCCTTACTCATTAGAGAAATTGATTTGATGAATCTAATTTCATGCAACGTGAAACTGAAGGTTTATCAGGGTGTCCACTTTCTGGAAAGTCAGGGAAGCCTAAAGTGGTCAGGGAAAGTTAGAGAATTTATTTAAAATTCTGAAAAGTCAGGGAGTTTATAATTTTTTTTTTAAAAGTCAGGGAATTTATTATAAATTCTGGGAAGTCAGGTATTTTTCCAAGGCAGTTATACTTATTACTTTAAATTTTATTTTTGCCCCGGAGCCTCCGAGCCCCTAGTGGTCAGGGAATTTAGAATCTGTGGTCAGGGAAAAGTCAGGGAATTTTATTTTAAAAAACCTGTGGACACCCTGTTTATCAAACTGGATTAATTGTGAGAAAATAAATATTATTAATTTCAGATTTAGATCTTATGAAAATGTAGTTGCATTTACTGATTTATTTTATTTTTAATTAATTTGTGCAATATTTAATTGAAAAAAAAATAGACTTTGTGCATTATTATAATCAAATGTTCCATTTTCAGTTCAATCAAATTGTAAAGTTTTTCTACATTGTTCTACAGAGTCAATTTTTTTTTGTTTTAAATTATTGGAGTGTGTGTTGGCGCGGTCTGTGACCTTGAGCGTAATCCACCATAAGCGCGAAAACTTTAAACTTAATTATCTAATAAATCGTTCATCCTACGATAAAATTTGTCATAACCATTTTTGTTCATCAGAGTCGAATCTACAAATTTGTTCACAGGTCCAGTTCTCGATCTTCAATTGGTGACGAAATATAATGATAAAAGTGTAGATAACAAAATTCAGCACTTTCAAAAAAAAAAAATATATTTTTTTTTGTATGTTTATACAAAAAATATTTAAAAAATATTTTTTTATTTAAAAAATATTTTTTTAAACAAAATAGAATTTTGTTATCTACACTTTTTTCATTACACATTTTGAAGGTTTTTGAAATATAATGAAAAAATGTTTTTTTTGTAATTTTTCGTCAACTATCGGTTTTACGAAATAGTGGCTATAAAAAAAATATTGAAAATTGAGAGATTTATATTGATTTACGTTTTTTTAATATAATCGCTTTTTACGAAATAAATAAAATAAATAAATAAAATAAATTTATTTTTTGTTAACTCTTTTGCATTATATCTCGTTACCAATTGAAGATCGAGAGTTGGACCTGGGAACAAATTTGTAGATTCGACTCTGATGAACAAAAATAGTTATGACAAATTTTATCGTAGGATGAACGGTTTACTAGATAATTACGTTTAAAGTTTTCGCGCTTATGGCGGATTACGCTCAAGGTCATAGACCGCGCCAACTTAATGTAGTACTCAGAACACACACCTCAAAATTTAAAACAAAAATAAATTGACTCTGTAAAACATGTTTTTTTGGGTTATTTTCTAATATTTTCTATGTAAGTAGTTCTTTTTAAATTTAATTTTCTAATATTTATAACAAATCTTTATACATTTAATATAAAATATATAATAGTTTTCAGTATTTAAATCAACTTATGCTTGTATCAAACAAAATTATACTGTATTTAAAAAATTTAGATTTTTTTCTCAGTTCAGTAAAAACGTGCCATCGATGTAGAATATTTATTTTTGTATAAAAGCGTGTCATTCTATTAATAAAAAAAAATCACGATATTTGATATTATTTTAAAAATTTTATTCCGAAACGTAGTTTAGCAGGTATTTGTAGTATTATCAAATTATAGAGTGGTCATTTTTGACCAAGGTATATAAAGACAAGTTAGTCTCATCAGCTCCTTGACCAAATAAATGTATAATAGAAGAATATCAATTACAAAAAATTTCATTATTTTTTTTTTATATTTTCAATTCAAAGAAGTACAAAAATACGACATTGCAAAATCATAAAAAAGACAATTTGGTCTATTCGGGAAGTGTCATTTTTACTATTCTTAAGTTGGCAATACTTCTGTGATTATGACAGCTTTTTATGATTTTTCAATGTCGAATTTGTATATCTTTGATTGTAAACAAGAATAAATAAATGATTTTTTTATAATTGATATTATACTATTATGCATTTCTAACATTTGAATATGTCTTCGTGGTGACTTCAATTCCCGCGCCAACGCTGATTGGTCAAGGAGCTGATGAGACTAACTTGCCCTTATATACCTTGATTTTTGACTACATTTTAAGAATAAAGCAGCACTGCATTTTAGTAATTTATTAAAATAATTACTTGTATTATTAGGTTTTAAAAATAGTAAGATATTTTAAATAATTAAAAATGTGTATCTCAAAACCGAATTTGGAGATTTTACTTAATAACTAAAAAGTATTTTTTTGATTTTTAGATGACATTGAAATTATAAAAAGTAAAGTAAAAATGTGTATCTTAAAGTTGAGAAAGTGCAATAAAAATTAATAATGATACAATTAATTGTTTGAATAGATTGAAGATGCGATGTATTTTTATTAAGCTAATGTAAAATATATTTTTATTATTTGTGCATATATTAAGACATGTAATTAATATAAGTAATTAATCGTAAGTGTATTTATTTTATTTGAATAACTCGTATAAAAAGTGTCACTTAACATAATTAACATGTAATTAGATTTTGTATGAATGTTTATATATATATATATATATACAAGTGATTACAGTGTGTAAAAATATCACTTTTTCATTTTTATTATTGACTGAACTAATAAAATTATTGAATAAAATAATTCTGTCTTTTTATTATAAACATTTATATCTAGTGTTTCCAGGGGTGTACTGCCAAACATTTAACAACCGGCTCGCTACAAAAAAAATAAAATAAATAAAATAGTTAAAAGGTCCTTTTAAAACGGTTCATCACTCCGCTAATTGGTTGAAAACTTCGCTAAAAAATTTCAAATCTGCGTGAAATGGTTCAAAACTCTGTTAAAATGGTTCATAGCTTTGCTAAAAAGTATAAAAACTGCGTCAAATTGTTCAAAACTCCGCTATTACCATAGACTCACACCCACCCTGCGCAGTCGAGATTCACACCACGACCTGTTGTCGAAAAGCTGAACTATCAAATCTTGAGAGCACGGTTCGCAACCCGACTAATTACATAGCTCTACTTTACCCTCCCGGGGCGACAGGACCTGATTAGGGTGGAGAGTGCAAAAAATTCATTAAGGAAAAATTGAGGCCCCGAAATAAAAAACTGCGCAAACGTTCGTGCGCATCGATAGGTATTAAGTGAAAATTGAGGCCCCAAAACAAAAAATAATTGCAAATGATCGTGCGCATCGATAGACATTAAGTTAAATTTCAGGCCCCCGAAAAAAAAAGAACCGCAACGGTCGTGCGCATCGATAGGCATTAAGTGAAAATTTGCCCCCCCCCCGAAAAATAACATCCGAGGCCTAGGCCGGGGCCTGAGCCCGGCCTGCACACACATACCGTTTGGAATTGCATGATGTTGCGCAACATCCTATGACGTCATCATCATCACCGTAATATTCTATTTTTACACTATGACTATACACAGGAATTCAATAACACAGTGTTTACATTAACCGTTTGCGATTAGAGGATTGCACAACAGAGTATGACATCATCACTTATAGAAAATTCTAGAAGAATGTGTTGTTCGGCTATATACAGGGTTACACATTAAGAGTGGATATCGACTTTATTTCGGAAACTATAAGAATTAAAGTAATATGTCAAATTGTAACTACCCTTCAATATGCATTTGGAAGAATAATAAAACATTACACAACCCCCACCCATACTCGCATCGCCCACACACCTCTCAACTTTGAAATTTCAAATGGAACCCCCCATATTTTATTTCAGAATATTAAAGCTATATTTATTTAATAAACTTTTTACTTCAACAAAAATTTTTTATGGTGGACCATTCAAGAAATATTGGGCAAGATGTATATTTTTTAGGGTATAGTATTTTTGTCACATTAAGAGTGGATATCGACTTTATTTTGAAAACTATAAGAATTAGAGCAATATTTCAAATTGTAACTACCCTTCAATTTGCATTTGAAAGAATAATAAAATATCATGCAACCCCCACCCATACTCGCGTCGCCCACACGCCTCTCAACTTTGAAATTTCAAATAGAATCCCCCATATTTTATTTCAGAATATTAAAGCTAGATTTATTTAATAAACTTTTTACTTCAACAAAATTTTTCTATGGTGGACCGTTCAAGAAATATTGGGCAAGTAGTAAATTATTTTAGGGTATAGTATTTTTGCCACATTAAGGAGGATATCGACTTTATTTCGGAAACTATAAGAATTAGAGCAATATTTCAAATTGTAACTACCCTTCAATTTTAATTTGGAAGAATAATAAAATATCATGTAACCCCCACCCATACTCGCATCGCCCATACGCCTCTCAACTTTGAAAATTCAAATATAACCCTCCATATTTTTTTTCAGAATATTAAAACTAGATTTATTAATTAACTTTTTACTTCAACAAAACTATTATCAAATCAATATTTAAATACAAAAAAAAAAATCATTTTGTATTGTTGTTTTAATTATGTAATGTCTGGTATTACAGTCCAGCTAGTTTTACTAGCTTACAAGCACTTTAAAATGGGGTATACAATTTATATGACAGTTCTTTTGAAGTTTCATGAAGTGATTGATAAGTATCGCGCACCCGCGGTCAGTAAAATTTAACGGTATTAAAATAGTAATGATGTTATGAAAATTACCTTGTACGGTCAGAGCCGCTTATGTTATAAAATTTGAAAAATCACTGCTCTAAATTCCAAAACGAACCCATAGATACTATCACAGTAATACGGGCATAAGCGTATGTAAAAATTCTAAGGCAGTTAAAATTTAAAATGTTGCTATAACTCATAGATTCCAAAATTAGTCGATATCCACCCTAAATGTGACAAAAATACTATACCCTAAAAAATACACACCTTGCCCAATATTTCTCAAACGGTCCATCAAAGAAAAATTTTGTTGAAGTAAAAAATTCATTAAATAAATCTAGCTTTCAAATTGCGAAATAAAATATAGGGGGTTCCATTTGAAATTTCAAAGTTGAGAGGCGTGTGGGCGATGCGAGTATGGGTGGGGGTTACATGATGTTTTATTATATTTCCAAATGCAAATTGAAGGGTAGTTACAATTTGAAATATTGCTCTAATTCTTATAGTTTCCGAAATAAAGTCGATATCCTCCTTAATGTGGCAAAAATACTATACCCTAAAATAATTCACTACTTGCCCAATATTTCTTGAACGGTCCACCATAGAAAAATTTTGTTGAACTAAAAAGTTTATTAAATAAATGTAGCTTTAATATTCTGAAATAAAATATGGGGGGTTCTATTTGAAATTTCAAAGTTGAGAGGCGTGTGGGCGACGCGAGTATGGGTGGGGGTTGCATGATGTTTTATTATTCTTCCAAATGCAAATTGAAGGGTAGTTACAATTTGAAATATTGCTCTAATTCTTATAGTTTTCAAAATAAAGTCGATATCCACTCTTAATGTGTAACCCTGTATACCAGTGGTTGAATTAATTTTAGTTAGTATTTCGATACATCTTGTACTGGCTGCTACTACAATTGTTACAACAAAATTGTGTTATTTCAACAATGAATAATATGCTAAGTGCATTGTTTGTGTGTCCATTGTGCAATACTAATTTCACAAGGAGTGATAATCTAAAAAGGCACGAAAAGATCCACGAAGGATCTCAGTATATATGCGATGTTTGTGGAAAAACTTTCACAAGACTTAATTATTTAAATGAACACCTAGTGAAAATTCATAAAACCGCGGCATTAAAACGCAAATGTGCAGTGAATAAAGTGCAGTCTGCTAAACAATTAAAAACTGTGGACACTAAGAAACAATTAAAATTGTGCAGTGTATGCGATGTACAGGTTCCGCTGAATCATTTTCAGGCACATTTGCGAACAAACAATCACAAAAAGAACTCTAGTGTAATTAAATACAGTGACAATGTCGAAGTTATAAACAGTGCATTTAAGAGCCGCATCATTAGTTTTAAAATAAGCAATAATGTTAGTGATATGATGATCTGTCCAACTGCATTTATGCACTCTACATTCGATATAGTGCTGGAGCTATTGAGTGCGCAGTTGGAAGAGCATAAGAGCTATAAATTTAACATTGAATTGTTTGCTTTATATACTCAAGCGGCTAGTGAGTGCACCAGTGTTAAATCGTTCAACACAAAAAATTACACTGTAAATGAGTCAGCGGACATTGATAACTCATTAAAAACAATAGTTAAGGATATAGTAATAAAAAGCGAAGAATTCCAGGAACGTGATAGTGGTTGGGCCCTGGTAAAAGTACAACATATAGAAATAAATGTTAATCGATATAACCCTTTACGGGGTGTGATCGGGTCATCCTACATCAAGCTACCAGCAGAAATTGAAAATAAAAAAGCGTGTGTAAATATAAAAAATGATGACGATATGTGTTTTGCCTGGAGCATAACAGCAGCTCTATATCCTGCTGAAAAAAGTTCATTTCGCATTCAATCGTATCCGCATTTCAACAATGTGCTCAATCTAGAAAATCTCAAATTTCCGATGAGACTTAAAGACATATCCAAATTTGAGAAATTGAACAATATAAGTGTCAATGTTTTCGGATTGGAGCATAAGAATGTGCACTATGACATAGTCGGACCCCTATATCATTCAGTAAATCGTCAAATTAAGCATATTAATTTGTTGTATATTGATGATGGGGAGAAATCTCATTATTGCTGGATAAGGAATATTTCTCGGTTGGTATCGACTCAATTATCCAAAAGAAAAAATATGAAATGGATTTGTGATGGTTACTTGTTGCATTTTGGTACCGAAGTTTTGCTACAAAATCATTTGGTACATGATTGTAACAAGATAAGAACAATTTTACCAACTGAGGACGAGATCATTGAATATACACATAATGAGAGACAGATGAAAGTGCCATTCGTTATTTATGCGGATTTCGAAAGTCTTCTGAGACCTGTGAGCACCTGTTCGCCGAATCCATCAACATCGTCAACAACGCCAATCCAAGTACATGAGCCGCACAGCTTTGCATATTACATTAAATGTAGTTATGACGCATCTCTATGCAAGTACGTCACCTACCGAAATCCAGACTGTGCTGCGGTATTTGTGGATCGAATCCGAGAAGAAGTGAAAAATATTTATAAAATTATTAAGAATATAGTTCCTATGATCCCATTAACAGTATTAGAAATAAGCAAACACGATAACGCTATGCAGTGCCATATTTGTAACAAGGTGTTAGATGCTGCAGATAAAGTTCGTGATCATTGTCATTTGACCGGCAACTATATGGGGGCTGCGCATAGTCAATGCAACATAAAATTTACTATCCCTACATTTGTGCCCATACTGTTTCACAATCTAACAGGATACGATGCTCATTTATTTATTAAAGAGTTTTCAATTTATGACGATAAACTTGACGTAATTGCAACAAATAAGGAGTCCTACATTTCATTTACTCAAAACATTTTGGTGGACTCATACTATTGGAAGGGCAAAATTCATAATGTACATTTCAAAATTAGATTTTTAGATTCGTTTAGATTTATGGGGGCTTCCTTAGATAAACTCACAGCATCAATGACTGAATTTCGTGAAATGAGAATTTTTTTTACAAACGATACTAGTTTTAAACTAATGACTCGCAAGGGTGTATACCCCTATGACTTTACAGACTGTTGGACGAAATTTACGGAGACACGACAACTACCTAGTATTGAATCATTTCACAGTAAATTGACAAATAGCAACATAACAACGGACGACTACAAACATGCACAGACAGTCTGGGCGCATTTCAATATCAAAAACTTGGGTGAATATTCAGATTTATATCTCAAATGTGACGTGTTACTACTAGCGGACATATTCGAAAATTTTAGAACTGTATGCACTAACTCATATGGTTTAGATCCTTGCCAGTATTATACTGCACCAGGGTTATCGTGGGATGCTATGCTTAAGTTAACTCAAATTAAACTTGAGTTGTTAACCGACATAAGCATGATTAGTTTTGTGCAGAAAGGCATCCGCGGTGGTATTTCTCAATGTTCCCATCGGCATTCGAAGGCAAACAATAGGTATATGGATGATTACGATTCTACTCAAGAATCAAAATATATCCTATACCTAGATGCCAATAATTTGTATGGCTGGGCTATGTCCCAACACATTCCGTATGCCAAGTTTCGCTGGTTAACCGAAGCTGAAATGGAAACATTTGATGTATCCACCGTTGATGATCAATCTGATATTGGATATATATTACAGGTTGATATACAATATCCCGAGCATTTGCATGATGCTCATAATGATCTACCATTTTGTGCAGAATCAATGATTCCACCAAACGCTACCAATGCCAAATTAATTCCGAATTTGAACAATAAATACAAATACATTATCCACTATAGAAATTTAAAACAATGTTTAACTCATGGACTTGTACTGACACGTATCCATAGAATTTTAGAATTCAAACAATCTCCATGGCTAACGAAATATATAGAATTAAACACGGAACTGAGAAAAAAGGCCACATCAACGTTTGATGCGGATTTTTTAAGTTAATGAATAATTGTATATATGGGAAAACTATGGAGAATGTTGATAAGAGAACTGATATAAGATTGATAACTCATTGGAAAAATATTGGAAAACGTTATGGTGCTGAGACATTGATTGCAAAACCTTACTTCAATAGTGCATCTATTTTTACGGAGAACATGACTGCTATACAAATGAATCGACTTAAAGTTAAATATAACAAACCTATATATTTGGGGTTAGTTGTTTTGGAACTTTCAAAAACTTTAGTTTACGATTTTCACTATTCATTTATGAAACAAAAATACAATGATAAATTGAAATTACTTTATACTGACACAGACTCACTGACGTATGAAATAATCACTGAGGACATATACCAAGACATAAAACTTAATATAAATAAATTTGACACCTCTAACTATCAACCTGGAAATATATATAATATACCGCTAGTTAATAAGAAAATTGTGGGGTTAATGAAAGATGAACATGGCGGATCTATATTCAGAGAATTTGTGGGGTTAAGATCGAAAATGTATGCTATGGATGTTGGAGATAGAATTATAAAAAAATCAAAAGGTATTAAGAAAAATGTTGTTAATAATTTAACAATAGAAAATTATATTCAGTGTATCGATGTTACCAATGTTTTATACAGGAACATGGTTACATTTAAATCAATAAAGCATACTATATTTACTCAAAATGTTAATAAAATTTCACTTAGCGGAAAAGATGATAAAAGATTTTTAGAACAAGATTCTACCGATACTTTAGCGTGGGGTCATTATAAAATAAAAAACCTGTAATAATAAATAGAATTTATATAAATAAAACAATTCGTATAATCAAATATATTTTATTATAATCATATATTACAACTTATATTATTTAATAAAAATTATAAAGTTAAAACAATGTGTATTATTCAATATCCTCCTTATTGATCCATGAATTATGTGTTGCAGGAAATCCTAACCATTTGACGTAAGCTTTATTTTCTTTATAACGTATAATTTTTTCCACCAAGTAAACATCTTGATATTTAACTTTTTGCAATTCATAACCATAAAAACCACCCTCGATCGATTCTCCAACTATATCTTGAAGTAAGTACGTAACTGGATTTGTTATTTGAACTTTAACAATTTTAAATATCTCCGTAGACCAATTTGGTGTGTAGCCTTTCTCAAATACAGTTTTATGTTTGCTAATGCGAACGAAAGTTCCAATATCATATTTTCTAACACCAGCTATTTTTATATGATTAAAGGCTGTATTAAGCAGAAGTTGTTCATTACTTTTATTAACGTCAATTGGTTTCATTTTTATTGTAGAATGTTTCGTATTATTATAATTTGAAACAAGCGTTTTCAGAATGGATGTCCACACATATGTACCACGTAGACTGAATTGTTTCCACATGTGTTCCTTCAACGTTCGATTAAAACGCTCTACAATTGATGCTTTCATGTGCGTAAATGTTGAGTAGTGATTAATGTTGTGAACACTCATAAGATTCTTGAAAACTGAATTGTAAAACTCTTTACCATTATCAGTATGTAAATTTGCGGGTATACGAGCATTTACATCCTCCAAGATTGATTTCATAGCACGAGTCACATCAGTAGCAGTTTTATTTTTTACTGGAATAACCCAGGCATACTTCGAGAATGCATCAATCACGGTAAGTAAATATTTGTAATTGTTATTCACTTTTGCATATGGAATCATCTCTACCAAATCTGCTTGCCACAAATCATCTAATCCTTTTATTATAACACGTCTACGTTTGAAGTTTTTTCGAGCCGGCTTATGCAATTCATTCACCACTTGTAATTTGCTCATTTTGATTTAGGTAATTCCTCAATTTGATTGCGTAGTTTTGTTGCAGTAATTGTAACTAGGTTATCGATATACTCTTTGGTATTTAATTGTTGCTGCTGTAATGATTCCAAAGATCTTCTCAACGCAATCAAAGAATTAGCTAGTGTAGATCCCACAATAGTTATTGTATCATCTACGTATTTCTTATTAACAGCACTATCTTGTTCCAATGGTGATGCCAGTCCAATAATACGTTTATCAGCAATATCAAACACTTCTATACCATCGACTTGGGTAATATATGTTGATTTACATGCAATATCAACATATTCTTTTGTTGCGACATCATCAGTTTTGACTGGATTTTTAACATGTTGTATATGCTTGTAATTAAGGTCGAAATCACCACTTGAGGAGAGTGTAAATCCAACACCAGGTCGACCTGCCGGTCCGCGTATACTTTTAAACTGACGACCAAACTTATCAATACTCATATTATAACTGATGAATATCATTCTCGTGCGCTTACTTTTATTCAATAATATTAGATTCTCGTAGCTCCTCCAAAATAGACATTATTTCATTATCGTGGCCTGTATGACCGGCCAACTTAGATGCTACTACGAGACGTAATCTCTCTACTAATTCATTAGCATTGTCCCAGTAAACATAATCAATCTTGTTTTGAGTCACATTCATCATTTTTGGAATAATACCCATACCAGATTTCGACTTATTTGATGCATTGTGCTGTGCCTTATTAGTAGCGAATAACTTTGAAATAATATTTCTGTATTTTTTACTTTTGCTACCCTTTATCTGTTCATTTTCCAGATAATTTCACTTGTATGCATTCGTTGTTTTCAAAATATATTTATATTTATTTAAATCGCTATCATCGTAATCATCGGGATTTTTCATGAATATTAGTTCAAATAAGCCTGGTGTTCCGGTATATTTAAGCGATTTAATGTAAAAATTATTATTTTCAAATGTTATTTCAGCGTTACCAATCATAAACTTATTATCTTGATACCTGACACCATATTGCTGATCCATTACTCTAGGATTATAAATGAATTCTTTTATATATGATTCAGACAATCCAGTATAATTTTCAAGATTTAACAAAGAGAATGTCGGAGATATTTCCGATAATGTTGAAGGTGGTAAATCTGGCTTTAATTCTGGTTTTACGTCAATATACTCCATCTTGGGTTTCACATCGATTTTGTCAATTAAATTTTGCAATGGCTTTATAACTGGTTGATAACTCCTTTCCAGAATATCATCTTTCAATCTTTCATTAAGTTTTAAAGCCTTGTATTTCTTCTTAATAGCTTTGCTTGCCGTGATTATCTCATTTTTAATATGTTTATAATTCTCCATGTTGTTTTGCATGATTTTTGTCTGAACGACTCCAAACTGATACGAACAGATTCAAACAGGTCTCGAACAGCTCTTGAACAGGTCTTGAACAGGTCTCGAACAGGTATTGAACAGGTTCAAACAGGTCTTGAACAGGTACGAACAGGTCTTGAACAGGTCTTAAACAGGTATTGAACAGGTTCAAACAGGTCTTGAACAGGTACGAACAGGTCTTGAACAGGTCTTAAACAGGTATTGAACAGGTTCAAACAGGTCTTGAACAGGTATGAACAGGTCTGCTCTGGTGAAGGCGGGGGCGAGGGCGGGGGCTGAGGTTCTTACAGGTCCAAATTGATATATGAATAGATTTGAAGACAGCTCTGCTTTGAACTGTACTGATGCCCAACCACCAACTAACTAATCAGATAATGCATCTGGTAGCATATTTATATACGTTTTCCATACATTTAAATTGTTATAAAATCATCAAATCCTCTTCGGTATCTACCATTATTCATATCACTATCCTTGTCTATAACCATAAATCCAAAATTTTTTTCCCAACAATTGGCACATGCATAATGAAATTGATGGAACGTCATATCGGTATTCACATGATCGTCATACACATGCTTTAAATTTAAGTTATCTTGTTTGAATAGAATAATAAAATTTGCATTGTCTCTAATCAAATGTTTCGGAATACGCGTGTACGTTTGACATAAATAGAAGCAGTCAACTGATTTATGTCGACCCATACAAAAATACGAACGAATATTGTTTTGTTTTTCACAAGCTACGTCGTCAAAAATCATAATAGAATTCTGTTTGGCGTCACTGGGAGAAATTACATCGTTGTTATTTGAAAATGTGTAGTATCCAACTCCTTCAACAGACTCTAACGTGTCCCTCAACATAGCGTATTTAGGTTGGTGAAGTGATTTTGAATACACATATACGTTTTCAAATCGAAGTCCGTTTGGATTTGCCAAAAGAGCTATCATAACGTTGGTTTTCCCACAATTTGATGGTCCGCTTATAATACACCTTATGGAATTAGGTAACAAAACACCATGTTTTTTCACTTCACAAACAGGATCGAAATCAGTATTTTTAACCGATATGCAAACCGGTTGTTTTATAAATTTCATATTTGCAATGAATCGATAACTTAAAAGCAAATGTTAAGCTGTCTTCACTTCAAGTCCTACTACTACCGACTGAGTAATATATATATAAGTGCAGAACTTTATACTATAGATTCAGTTGTGCCTTGACTCTCCTAGCGCAAGCATGTTTGCATTGTGCGAGACCAATTCCTATCGTCTATGAGTACAGAGGAAATAAGTCGTATACCTAAAGTGACTTTAATTAGATATCTCGGAAAAGACTTACATAAAGTGTGGGGGAAATTACCGGTCAGTGTTACTTCAGATCCCGAGATACAAACATATCAGTTGTGCAACGAACATTATAACATACCTGAAGTTCAAGCCAATATTGGAGGTCCTCCTCCTCCTCCACCACCAATGAAAAGAAATTGTGTTCAATGCAACGAGAGTAATATTAATAACAATTATGTCTAAGAATAAAATCAGTTCACGACGAGCAACTGTTGGAACAGGTGTATTCAACGACGTTATATCTAATCTTCCGTTTGAACTTCATTTACCCGGATATCAGTATTGTGGCCCTGGAACAAAACTAAAGGAACGTCTAGCTAGAAACGATCCTGGTATCAATCCACTAGATTCAGCCTGCAAAAGTCACGATATCGCATATTCGCAGAATAGGGATACGAAAAATCGACACATTGCTGACAAAATATTGGCTGGAAAAGCGTGACAGCGAGTTAAATCCAGTGACGCATCAATTGGCGAACGAGCAGCTGCTTTTGCTGTTACCAACGCGATGAACGCTAAAGTGAAATTAGGTTTGGGAATTGGTGTGAAAAAGCAGACCGGTTTTCGACAAGCAGTAAAGAATGCTCGCACTGCATTGAAAAAATTTAAACCTAAGAATACTAAGAATGCTGTTAAAATAGCATTAAGTGCTGCAAAGGATGTTGTGAAACGCTGTAAGGGTTCTATGAAGCGACCCCGTATAATACCAATACCGAAGACAGGAGGAGTTTTACCATTCCTCATACCACTATTCGCAGGACTCTCTGCAATCGGTGGCTTGGCTGGTGGTGCTGCTGGTATTACTAAAGCAGTTAATGCAGCTAGTGATGCTAAAAGGCGCTTGAAAGAGTCCGAACGTCATAATCATACAATGGAAGCGATTGCATTGAAAAATGGTCGTGGATTATATATTAAACCGTACAGGACTGGATTAGGACTTTATATGAAACCTGATCCAAAAAACTAATGAAGATGCTGCCCAAAAGAGCGCTAACCGACGTAGACTTATACAAATACGCTAAACATTTACCATTGTTTCGTGGTGTTTTCATGAGAAATAAATTACCTAAACGATCGTGGCCGGATGAATGTGCCATAGTAAACTTAGATGATTTTGATCAAGCTGGAACACATTGGATTGCTTATGTAAAAAATGGATCGCACACCATTTACTTTGATAGTTTTGGTAATTTGAGACCTCCGCTAGAAATTATTAATTATTTGGGTGGCAGAATTGACTACAATCATAAAAGTTATCAAAATTATGACACAGTCATATGCGGACATTTATGTTTAATATTTTTATATAATAATAGTTTTTTGTAATATCTTATAATAGACCTATATATAATAAACGTTTTTAATGCTTTTAAATCATTTTGTTAGTAACCATGGCACATACCCTAACCTTAACCGGGAACGAATCCACACTTAATGCTAACTATTTTCCACCTATTAACTTAGGTGCTAAATATGAGTGCGGTCTAGTTGATTTTCAAACATTCAACTCTATTCCTAATGTGGATGAAACTAATAACAAATTTCATTATGGTGTCGATAAAGTTGTTGAAATACCAATAGGATCGTATGAAATAGAAGACATCAATCAATATCTAAAGCGATTTTTCAAAGAATTCTCCGAAAATACTTCTATTTCATTAGTTCCTAATAACAACACGTTAAAATGTGAGGTTATGTGTTCTGAAATTATATATTTTGATCGAGCGAATTCTATCGGTTCATTGTTGGGATTTACTAAGAGGCAGTTGAAAGCAAACATCAAGCATGTCTCTGATTTACCAGTAAGCATTCTCAAGGTTAATGCTATACGCATTGAGTGCAGCATAACTACCGGTGCGTACATGAATGACGTTAGAGTACACACCATACATGAATTTTTTCCAAACGTTGCACCTGGATATAAGATAGTAGAAGTTCCTAACAGTGTCATTTATATGCCGGTCACCGTGCAGTCAATAGATGCTTTAACTATAAAGATTGTTGATCAAGACGGTAGATTAGTGAATTTCCGAGGAGAAACGATTACAATTCGACTACATTTGAAGCCATGTTGATATACAACAGACCACCGGTATATAAATTGGTTGTGGGTGTTCCAAATTCAATCAGTCGGCCGCAACCAATCCAACGAGCAACTTCTAGCTTAACTAAAATTAACATCGCATACTTGACATCGTTAGGATTAATACTTAAAAGTGAAAAATGAGTGATATTTTAAACATTGTGACCAATTCGGCCTATGACAATTCGCTGACCGGTGTTGAACTTCATGCTTACACCCTCTACAACAAATCATACGATAACAGCGATGAAATCAGAATCTCTATACAACAGCAAGATTTGTATCTATTACCATGCGAAAGCTTTATTTACATCGAGGGACAAGTAGTAAAAACTGATGGAACCATTTCGGAAACTTTGAAACTAACTAATAATAGCATGGCATTTCTATTCGATGAAATACGATATGAATTAAATGGTGTTGAAATCGATCGGTGCAAACATGTTGGTATTAATACAACAATGAAAGCTTATGCATCATTTAACGACTTTGATACTGCACTTTATTCAAACTCCGGTTGGTCGCACAAACAAGCAATACAATTGAATTCTGGATACTTCAATTTCTTGTTGCCGCTGAAAATTTTACTTGGTTTCGCTGAAGATTACAAGAAAATCATCGTTAATTCTAAACATGAGCTAATACTTATTCGAGCTAGAAATGATAATAATGCTGTATTATCGTTAACTGATGAAATCAAAATTAATATCAACAAACTGGAATGGCGAGTTCCACACATCAATGTTGCTGATGAGGAGAAATTAATGATTCTAAATTATATTCAAAAGCAAATATCGATAGAAATCAGTTTTCGCAGCTGGGATATCTATGAATATCCAATACTTCCGGAAACAAACAAACAATCTTGGACAGTTAAAACTTCTACACAACTGGAAAAACCTCGATTCATCATACTAGGATTGCAAAATAATTGTAAAAATCAGAGGGATAAAGATAGCAGCAAGTTTAATCATTGCACGCTGTCCAACGTGAAGTTATATTTAAATTCAGTATCATATCCCTATGGTAATTTGAATCTTAACTTTGCACGAAATCAGTATGCTCTATTATACAATATGTATGCTACATTTCAACAGTCCTATTATAATAGACAATGTAAACCTCTATTAAATATAAATGAGTTCAAATCTATTGCACCACTTGTCGTAATAGATTGTTCCCACCAAAACGATTCATTGAAATCTGCTCCAGTGGATGTTCGTATAGAATTTGAGTGTAATGATAACATTGCTGCTAACACTAGCGCTTATTGTTTAATATTGCACGATCAGATTGTTGAATATAATCCATTTACTAACATTGTCAAGAAGATTACCTAAATTATTGTTAATTCAGATTTTATGTGTAATTATATTTAAGATTTATGAAATAAATATGTAATAGATAATATATCAATAAATGATCATTTTCATTATATGTGTTTTTGTTTTTTACCTCGTTATGACTTATCCCGATCCTTTATCAGGTTAACATAGAAACTTGCACGTGTGAAGAAGAAATTGTTAAATAAACGATTCTAAGATAAGTAATTTCATGACAAAATTTGAATTTACTCTTACGCAAGCCATGTTTATAGGTATGAGTAAGAGCTATACTCTTACGCATGTGCAAAATCCCACACCAGCTAAGCGGTAGTTTAGTGGTAGAGGGGGGGTGAATTTATTTCGAACAGCTCCAAGCTTACATTCATTGCTCTCAATGTTCAGTTTAAGTTCATTTCTCGCCTAAGCAACTTGTTATTTTTTAACAACAACAATGAGTGGAATACTTGAGCAGTTAAACGCAATTGCGCTAATTAAAGAAACAATGTTCGTAAAAGATATGGTAATCGATCGCGAATATCAAATCATTGAAGCTAAGAGAATTCAAACTAAATATGGTGTACGCATTATATTGGAGTTATCGGACAAGCGTATGTTTCTGCCCGCAAAATTCACCATAGTTGAGGATTCTGCACTCGACGGGATGAGTAAATTATGTATTGTAAACACTGGATCTTCGGGATCCATGTCTAAATTAATATTTCGTCCGGCTACTGAGGAGAGTACAAGCTATAACCTATCTGCAGAATTCAATGAGGAAGATGTCTACTGGACGCCAAATTATTAATCCATAAGTGGTGCAGCCCAAATCTTTCACCAAATTGTGAAAATATATCTGATTGTTATGTATAACTATATTTAAATAAATCATTTCTACTAATACAAATCAAGAGTTTTATTTGCACTATGATATTCATATTTCAGATTTGCTTAATACAGAAATACATAAATTTACTTTACAATTAAGGCTATATTGAAATAAATATGTCTATATACGCTGCGTTATCAGTTCTAAACGCTATCTCGCAGGCAAAGAATTGCGAAACGCTTCTTGGTTCTTGAAGAAGAATTCTGAAAAATATAATGTAATGTGAGGCTCCCCCAGATGATGATATCATATTCTAGATTGTTGCGCAACATTTCGCAATTCCTAATAGCAAACGGTTATTGTAAACACTAGGAGTTTATTAAATTCCTATGTAGTCATAGACTAAAAATAGAATATTACGTGGACCTAAGATTAGGTAATATTCTTGTTACTATTGCGCAAATCATGCTAACGTGGATTAGTAAGAGCTATACTCTTGCGCATGTGCAAACCCCCCACTACCTAAATGGTAGTTTAGTGGTAGAGGGGTGTGAATTTATTTCGAACAGCTCCAAGCTCACATTCATTGCTTTCAATGTTCAGTTTAAGTTCATTTCTCGCCTAAGCAACTTGTTATTTTTTAACAGCAACAATGAGTGGAATACTTGAGCAGTTAAACGCAATTGCACTAGTTAAAGAAACAATGGTCGTAAAAGATATGGTAATCGATCGTGAATATCAAATCATTGGAGCTAAAAGAATTCAAACTAAATATGGTGAACGCATTATATTAGAGTTCGCGGACAAGAATATGTTCCTGCCTGCAAAATTCGCTACCGTTGATGATACTGCACTCGACGGGATGATTAAATTATGTATTGTAAACACTGGATCCACAGGATCCATGGCTAAATTAATATTTCGTCCGGCGAATGAAGAGACTACAAACTACTGTATTCCAACTGTAGAATCCAACAGGGAAACAATCTACTGGAGCCCCAATTATTAATCTAAAAGTGATGCAGCCCAAATCCTTCTCGAAATTGTGAAAATATATCTGATTGTTATGTATTTGTATATTTAAATAAATCGTTTTTACTAACAAATCGAGAGTTTTATTTATTTGCACTATAATATTTCATATTTCAGATTTGCTTGATGCATAAATACATAAGTATACTTTACAATTAAAACTATATTGAAATAAATACTAATAAACCTACGTGAACGCTTCGTTATGAACTCTGTTGTGCAATCCCCTAATCGCAAACGGTTAATGTGTTTACTGTGTTATTGAATTCATAGTGTAAAAATAGAATATTACGGTGATGATGATGTCATAGGATATTGCGCAACATCATGCAATTTCAAACGGTGTGTATGTGCGGGCCGGGCTCAGGCCTGGGCCCAGGCCCAGGCTTGAGCCCAGGATGTTATTTTTCGGGGGCCCAAATTTTTACTTAATACCTATCGATGCGCACGACCGTTGCGGTTTTTTTTTTTTCGGGGGCCTGAAATTTAACTTAATGCCTATCGATGCGCACGACCATTTGCAATTATTTTTTGTTTTGGGGCCTCAATTTTCACTTAATACCTATCGATGCGCACGAACGTTTGCGCAGTTTTTTTATTTCGGGACCTCAATTTTTCCTTAATGAATTTTTCGCACTCTCCACCCTAATCAGGTCCTGTCGCCCCGGGTGGTAAAGTAGAGCTGTGTAATTAGTCGGGTTGCGAACCGTGCACTCAAAATTTGATAGTTCAGCTTTTCGCCAACAGGCCGTGGTGTGAATCTCGACTGCGCAGGGTGGGTGTGAGTCTATGGTAATAGCGGAGTTTTGAACCATTTAACGCAGTTTTTATACTTTTTAGCAAAGCTATGAACCATTTTAACAGAGTTTTTAACCATTTAACGCAGATTTGAAAATTTTTAGCGAAGTTTTCAACCAATTAGCGGAGTGATGAACAATTTTAAAAGGTCCTTTTAACTATTTTATTTAACGAAGCTACGAACCAAATCTATCTTTTAGTTCAGCTTTTCACCAACAGGTGGCGCTGATGCGGTTTGAAACTTGGATCGGGTGGAGGGTGGCCCTAGAAACCGCCAATATACACTACTATTATAATTTTCAACTACACAAATTGACTTTTACAACTGCACTTTTCATTTTTTAGAACTGCAGAAACAAGCTACAACTACACACTAAAATAACCCCTGCCCTCTCGAACGTAGAATGCCTAGTCACTATATAGAATGCCTGCACTATGTACTTTGACTATGGCATACCCATTTCCTTTTTTATCTTGCTGCTGAACAGCTAACAAAAGAAGTAATTCTTCTTCGTCAGACGAACTGCTTGGACATGATGATCACTAGATGAAGAAAGAATTCGCCCTGGTTCGCCGTTACTTGCGCGTTCTATTTGACCACCCTAGTCCGCTGCGGACAGCGGACTGTCCGCTTCCTGTTTGACAGAGCCTTTAATATTCAGAAATGGTAGTAATCAAATATCAACACATATTTCTAATTCAGTTATGCGCTCCTGATTGAGCAAACCGCCAGCCAATAACACAATTTTCACTGACGCAATACGTTTACTAATAATTCTTGTTACATTGGAAAAACATTAAAAAATATACAAAAAAATATTCAGGCACGTATTAAGAAAAATGTCGAATACATATTTTTTAATAAAATTGTATAAAAATTAAATGGTTAACCAATGGCGGGCAGTTCATCTGAATATTTGTTTATTAAAATTGTTCGATACATATTTAATTACCTACCTTTGGTGAAATTAACACGAGGAAGCACTGTGCATTTACTTGGTAGATGTTTTTGTTCTTATGAGCTATGATAAAAAATCTATAAAATAATCAGGAAAACAAAAAAAAAATATTGTTATTAAATTTATTGATACTTAAGTACAATTTATTAAAAATTATTTTAAAAACTTCTTATAAAGAATTACTTATAATATAAATTATCTATATACGCAACACTATTGGAGATCTCATACTAAGCTGAACTAAATCATGATAATATTTCGTCTCGAACAAATTTTTCTTGTTTTAGAATACTATACTTGTTATTGTAAAAGTACAGGATTTCTTAACCAAAATTCATTTGGACGAACATATGCATTACTATCTACTAAATTAATTCTATGAATTTCCATTCTTCTAATTTTCTTAACCACAAATTAAATTATTGTTACCATAGACATAGAGTATGGATCTAACTCGAAGACAGAGTCGTGGGATATACTTGTCCTTATTTAAACAGGAGTGGCTATTTCATTATACAGTGTATTCCAAGTTGATTAAGACATGGGAAATTTAACATGGGAATAATTAGAAGTGTTGTAGTAGCCTTTGGTGAAATTTAACAATGTGTAATTGGTGCGTTTTGAAATGCCGTCTCAAAATTTAATAAAATAGCCATTAGTATTTTGTTTTCAAATGTATATCTATCAAAAAATATTATTATAATTTTATCTAGGATGTTTACTTTAATTTCTATTAAAGTTAAAAACAAAATACTATTGATTAATTTAAAATTTATCAGTTAGTTTCGAGGCGTTATTTCAAAATGCACCAATCACACATCGTTAAATTTGACCAAAGGTTACTACAACACTTCTAGTTGTCCCCATGTTAAATTTATTATGTCTTAATGCACTTGGAATACACTGTATAGGTATATTCCAAACGCCACCGTATCTTTCTCACTGTTTTGTAGAAATGTTACACCATTATGTTAATATAGAATGCGCGGTCCATGCTCTGTGTCTATGATTGTTACGCTATTGGCAGTTTCTCTGACTGACTTGATACTAACGGCAATGAAATTATTTGAATTAATATAAATATTTTTTTGTACCATTTTTTTAAAAGTAATGTTTATAATTACTTTAAGAAATAATTTATTAAGTTGCTAATAATTTTGTAATAAATACATTAATAATATTAATTAATAATTAGTATGAATTAATTGTTTAATGGTGTATGCCTCAGTTTAGGAAATACTATGGATACATAACAATCAATGCTAAGTCCGTATCAAGGAAACCTTTTCAAGTGATACAATCGTATCGAATTAAAATTTTGTATATAGTTAGAGGGGCTCAAGGGCAGTAAGAAAAAAATATATACCCCTATGAAAATGTGAAAAATAATTGTATATAAGTAATTTTTCATTGGATTAATGCAAGAGACAAAGTCCCAAATGACAATTTTTAACCGACCATTTCCTAGATTAACTTGCGCAAAAAAATCTCTTTACTAGTTTCTAGGGATATTTAAATTTAAATATCCTTCTAAATTGGCTACTTTTCAACTATAATCAACACTTTTCTTATCGCTATCGTAATAAAAAAATTATGTATATATTTTTCGAAATATGATAATGTGGCAATGAAAGGGTTAAATATTTTTTTTGGTAAAATATGTATTATATATTTGAATTACTATTGTACAATACAATTAACTTTAGTAAATAAAAAAAAATCTTACTAAATAATTGGGTGGGAGTGAACGGTTTCACGTTTCTCGAATTTCGACTGTTGCCATTTGAAAGAGTATAAAAAATCATGAAAATTTTGTAATTTCAATTTTTTTTAAATCTTCATTAGTATCAGAGTTATTTGAAATATACATTTTCATGGGGGTATTTCACCCCCTTGAACCATTTCACCGTTTATAAAATAATTTTTTTCTTACTACCCTTAACCCCGTCTAACTATATACAAAATTTGAATTCGATACGATTTTATCACTTAAAAAAGGTTTCGTCGAGTGTGTACATTAGGGTGTTTTTATTTTTATTTTATTTTTTCGGTCCTATTGGCCTATGTTTTAGCATTGGCTCAAAAGTCAATTGTCTCAAAATTTCAGACTCATGGATCAAATCTGTGAACGGCGCAAACCGAGTCTTTTTCCCATTTGATTAACATGGGAAAAATTACTTTTTTACTTACGCGTGAATAGCTCGTTGAAAAAATTTTTTTTGAAATTTTTTAGAGCAATATTTTGTAGAGAATTAAGTGCTCAATTCATAAATCCAATAATTTTTAAGATATGTTTGTTTAAAAATTGTCATAAAAATTGGATTTTACTTTTTAAGATAATATTTAAACGAGCATATCTTTAAAAATACTGGATCTTTTTTGTAGTAAATTTAATTCTGTATAATATATTTCTGTGAGAAATTAAAATAAATAAATTTTTCAACGAGCCATTCACGCATAAGTAAAAAAGTAATTTTCCCCATGTTAATCAAATGGGAAAAAGCAGGGCTTCGAACCGTTATTTTTTTCGTTTCGGTTTCCGTTCCAGTTCGAGTAAAAAAATATATTTCGGTTCGGTTCCGGTTTTCGTTTTTCCGGTTTTTTCGGTTTTCGGTTCAGCTCCGAGTGATTAATTAAAAAAATTAATTATTTGTATTAAAAAATTTTTTTTCTACCATAATTTAGAATATTTTAAGGTAGGTACTTGTATGATAGCCCGAACGACAATTGAAATGGGAAATAAGATCATGTTAACGCGCGTATGTACTGAACAGTAAAAATCGATATTTTTATTTCGGTTCTGTCCTAGTTTTCGTTCCGGCAAAAAATAACGGTTTTTCGGTTTTCGGTTCAGTTTTGGTTCGAAGCCTTGGGAAAAAGACTCGGTTTGCGCCGTTCACAGGTTTGATCTACGAGTCTGAAATTTTGGGACAATTAACTATAGCTAAAACATAGGCTAATAGGACCGAAAAAAATAAAAAATAAACACCCTAGTCTTCATCCTCACTTTAACAAACAAATGTCTCGGCAAGATCTACGGTGAGCGAGCTAGACAAATGTGTGTTGCCATCAGATTTTTATAGTTTATGTATTTATTAAAATTTGTAGTCTAAATACACCATTTCATTTAAGATCAAGTCAGTTGTACAATGGTTTTTAAGACCATTTTTGATTTTGCTTCCAATTTAACACAGCCTATACAACTTCCACAATCAAATGCATATTATACAGGGTGGGGTATTTAAAGTGTTACAGATTATTATCTCAGAACCATCGCTAATTTGAAAAAAATGTTCAAAGCAAAAAAATTTTGTGAGGGGGTAATCGAATAGTAATATTTATTTGTAATTTTAACGTGGCCTTCAAGGATATTTGTAGGTCAACATCATTTTTTTTAATAGGAACCTATAGTTTTTATTTAGTAATTTTATTCTACGTGAAAAAACAAGAATCTTTCACTAAAAACTTTTTTTTGAACAACCTTAACTTTACGAGATATCTAACTATCGATTTCCACCCTGGGTGTCACCCCCCCCTGTTAATGGGTTTATTAACAAAACGTGATTGTTTTTAATGTTCTTGAAATTTCCTGAAACTTTATACAAATATGCATTTAATTGCAAGCTTACATATTTCATCAAACTATCATTTTAAGAATCAAGCGTCTTGTTTCCATTCCTCATGTTCTCTCTGTCTTTCTTTTCGTTTGAAAAAACTTCATAGTCATCGACAAGTTCAAAACTTAAAATATCACCACTTTTAGATTTCGGTTTTTCTTTTACATCTTCTAAATCCGAAGAATCTATAACCTCAAAACTCAAATATTTATTTTCAGTTTGATTTTTTGGATTTAAAGTATCGATCCTTATTAAATCTTTTAAATGTTCAAAATCTCTTGACAAGTTTTTCCAATTTTCCATATCGATTTTATTACCGTTCAATTTGTTATTTACAAATTTATTTCCACGATATTCGGTATAATTTGCTTGAGGCGGGAGTTCTTTATGCAGATAAGCAACTGGCCAATAACGTGCTTCTCCAAAACCACCAGGTTGAGGAGGATCCAAGAATTCATCATTATCATGAGATGGTGATTCATTTGTTTCAAACTTATCTGGTTTATCGATGGGTACCCATTTTACTGGATGTTTATTTCGTTCGCTTTCAGGTTTTTGTTGTGGTTTATTATTTAAAGTGTTTGAAGAATATTCAGAACTTGATGACACTTCATAAACCTTATCACTGGCCTGATGTTGTAAGTCAGAGCCATAAGGGTAATATTTTTCAGTACATTTCCGCCATTGTTCTTTATCAGGTCCCACGTAACACCTGTGTATATTATAATAAGTTTAATAAAAATATGATATTGTTTCAAATCTATACAGTGTATTCCAAGTTGATTAAGACATAAGAAAATTAACATGGGGACAATTAGAAGTGTTGTAGTAACCTTTGGTCAAACTTAACGATGTCTGATTGGTGCAATTTGAAATGCCGCCTTGAAACTAACTGATAAATTTTAAATTAATCAACAGTATTTTGTTTTCAACTTAAAGTTAACATCCTAGATAAAAGTATATTTTTGGTAGGTATAAATTTGAAAACAAAATACTAATTACTATTATATTAAATTTTGTGGCGGAATTTCAAAAAACAACATTTCTAATTGCCCCAATGTTAAATTTCCTATGGCTTAATCAACTTGGAATACAC
This sequence comes from Sialis fuliginosa, assembly GCA_961205875.1. NCBI lineage: Eukaryota > Metazoa > Arthropoda > Insecta > Megaloptera > Sialidae > Sialis > Sialis fuliginosa. The sequence continues at coordinate 3,013,698 of OY540818.1, read as the reverse complement.
TGTATAAGGTACTGGCATCAGTTATGGCCGCTATAAGAGCAAGGTTTACTGTTTTTATGATTGACGGGCTTCTTTTTGGAATTCTCATGAACTCATGTTACTACTAATAAAACAAGTAGCTCTTTATTTAACCAATTTAATTATAGTACAGGCAAATTTGCATTTAACTAAAACTTAATTATTAGATCAAATTTTATTTCGGAAATGTATCCAATAGTATTTCTCATTAAAGAATTCAATGAGTCCCGAGGTCAGAAGTTGTTGCGTTTAGGGGAAAGTGGGGTAAAAAGGATATGTTAGATCAAATGTATGAAAATAATGAATGTCCCTGTACTAAATAGTTTATAACGAACATTAAGTAATTAATGAGGTCAAAATTAATGTTGGGAAGAGGACTGGGGGTTATAAAATGACAAAAAAATAAATAGTAAGGTAAAATTAATTATTTTGTAACGGTATAAATATTTATTTACATAAAATTGACACGTGCGCATTAAAATTAGGTTTTATTAAGGAAAAAATGGAAAGATTAGAAATACCTCCTGAAATGGCTTCAGAAATACTTTATCTTTAAGAAACCGAAGAGTTCCTAGTCGGGACTGGGGAACTTTAGCCGGTATTTTGATTTAAAGTAGGGCGCGTCAAATAAGCGATGAAGCAAGTCTTGAAATTTGATAATTTAGCGGCTTATCGTGTTCTACAAACAAATTTTATGAAAATCGGATAATATATGTCTCATAGAATGTAACCATTCTATTTTTTTAATTATGAAGGAGGAGAACCCCTCCATAAACAACTTTGAACGGCCGCGTATTGCCAATGCTTTAAAAAATTGTTTGCTCTTTCTAGTGGGTTATATTTATTTTTGTTCATATGGGGATATGTTTAGGTGATACTGTTGCACCCATAAAAATTATTTTGGTTATAACAATCAGAGGTTATCTGAATTATTCATTACTAAAGAGAGTTTTTGAGCTTTATAAATTGTGTATCTCAGTATATTTGTTAATATTATTCAAAAACTAAGGGTTTTCAAGCAAAAACTTTTTTATAAAAATTGTAGCAGATGGTATCTTTAAATAGTTTTTTATATACAAAATGATGTAACTCAAAAGACAAAACGACTAACTCCATGAAAAAAAATCGTGAATATTTAAGTTTTTATAAATAAAGATTTAACGGATTATTTTATAGGTTACCTTTATGTTAATGAGTATATTTTGTAAAATAATGTTGTCATTATGTAAAATTATTAGAATTATGGAGGGAAAAGTGGGGTAAAATGGACATGTTCGATCAAATGTACGAAAATAATGTAAGTACGCTTTTCAGTCTATGGGAGGGAGGTCCAAAGAATGTTTTGACAGTGTTCGTTATAATTTTCAGTGAAAGTACTAATTAAAAGCTACATTCTAGATTTTATTCAGATTTTTTGAATCAAGAGTTTAGAAATTAGATGGGTGGAGACGCTCTAACAATGACATTGAAAAGCAAATATATCGTGACTGAAGGGTTAAAATCAAAAGGTCATTTGACATTTTTTATTGCATTTTAGAAGACCTATCTAAGGACACCCCACTTGATGGTGTAAGTGAAAAAAAATTGAATTTATTTTTCAGTCTTTTGGAAGGGGGTCCAATAATTTTTTTTTCAAAATTTCATCATTTTTGTTTTTGAGTTATCAATCTACGTTCGTATACCAAATTTTATCTAAATCGGTATAAAATTTATATAAACGTACGGACGGACGGACGGGCGGACAGAGCGAAACTATAAGGGTTCCTAGTTTTCTACGGAACCCTAAAATAGATATTAGGTGTATAATATTTAAAATTAAGACAGTCTTTAATGTGTTATTAAAGAAAATCATCAACAATATAAAAGCTATCCGCGCGCAACCTTTCCCCCTCCAATATGCACATACGCAACAGCCTTAAAACTCGGGACTCATTGGATTCTTAAAGTATATATATAACAAAGTAATTTAAAACAAAAAAAATAGATCTAAGAATTATGTTCTTTTCAGGTCGATTTTATGTCTAATTTGCCTGTACTATACCAAAGTCCGCAAATATAGTTTGTTTTTTAAATTATAGCTTTTTATTTTGTTTATGTTTTTTCTCCAGTAATGGATAAAGTAAAACCAGTAATGAGCACGCAGTGATGGACACTTGCTAATGATTACAAAATGATAAGTACTACGACACAAAAAATATAAAAGAAAAAATGTAAAGCAGTCTGTGGCGTAGTAAGAAAAACTTCGGAGGGGGGGGGTCGTCCCCAAAACCCCCCCCGTTACTACGCCACTGAAAGCAGTTGCTATGATAATATAATAATAAATTATACTAATAATTAGTTTTAATATCCACCATTTTGACATCTATTGGTCGATTTGTCATCAAATCACGCTGTAAGACAGTTAAAATAATAACCATTACTGGGGTCATATCCTAGACTGGTGCCAGTACCTTATATAAGAGTTTGTCTTTACTCACTCATTCACTCACTCACTCACTCACAAACCCTTGGTCCTAAAAACGTGAAATTTCAAGAGTATCTTCCTTTTATGACGTTACCATCCACTAAGAAAGGATTTTTCGAAATTCGACCTCTACAGAGGTAAAATGGGGTGTAAAATTTTGTATGGGAAAAAATATTGTTTTGTTCGGATTTATTTGAAACTTAAAATAAATACTCTACAACACAAATAATGAAACACGTATTTCAGCATTTCCCAAAATTCAACCCCTAAGAAGTTGCAAAGAGGTGGAAAAGTTTGTATGAGAAATTTTTTTGTATTCACTCGAATGAAACTTGGCGTGAATACTCTGTAAGACAAATAGCATTTTCGAAAATTCAACCCCTATGCTAAGAAGAGGGCGGGGGTCAATTTTGATATATTTATTTACATAATTATTTATGATATTAACATAAATTCGGACAAAATAATATTTAATAAAAACAAAAATTTCGACATTCATCCCTTAATTGCGAGGGTTGAATGGGGGTAGATTTTTGATGTGTTTATCTGCATAGCTGCTTAAATTATAAAGGTGAATTCAGGCAAAATAGTCATCAATAAAAATACAAATTTCGACATTCAACCCCTAAGACGGGGTAGACAGGGGATGGGGTTTTGCAATTTTTAACTAACATGCGAGATATTGTATAAATGAATAAAAATAAATAAAACAGAATAATTTAATATTCCATCCCCTGTCACGTATGGAGGGTTGTAGTTAGTTTCTTTCGATCCGGCGGGAAAAATACTGAGAGGGTCTTAGGGGGGAAAGTAACCCCCTATCTCGCATAGGAGCCGAGATATTTACGATTTTGTATAGTGAATAAAAAACACAAAAAATAATAATTTAATATTTCATCCCTTGTCAAGTATGAAGGATTGTAATTAGTTTCATTCGATCCGGCGGAAAATATACTACGGATGAGGGGGTTTAGGGGGGGGATAACCCTCTATCTCGCATAGGAGCTGAGATATTTACGATTTTGTATATACAGGGTGGTCCGGTTTCAGATACAGATTTTGTTTTTGCGAGCTGATTCCTTGGCTGATTGTGAGTAAAAAATTGTACGGGAAGGTGTGGTCTATCTTCAACACCCTCTGAGCTACAGGATGTTTAAAAACTTCCTTCAGAGTACTTACAAACAAAGATTATCTCATAATTTCCAAAGTAAAGTAACTAGAGTAACCACAATGAGTCAGTTTCATAGGTAATTAACTAACGTATTTTTCAGTATTAGCATTATTGCTAGCCGTGTTTCCAGTTCAGAGTTATTGCTATCAAAGTCAAAAAATATATTTATTTTTTTGAAAATTTTTATGAAAATGAATTTTTCTCCAAAAGTACCTACAATATGTGATATTTGTCATCATTATTTTGATGTGTTATGACACATCAAAATAATGATGTGAATTTGTAGGTAACATTATGATGTTACCTACAAATTCACTACACAAAGTTTGGACCTGGGTCTTACAGTTTTCCAGTTATAAATTTATTTTAAAAAATCCTCAAAGTTACTTTTATTTTGCTACCTACCCTATGAAATGAAACAGTCATAATTTTTGTTTGTTTATAATTACATAATTAGTTTTAAAACTATGTAAATTACCATTAAGAATAAAATGATTATAAACAAAAAAAATTTATGACTGTTTCATTTAATAGGGTAATAGCAAAAGAGTCACTTTGGGGATTATTTAGATAAATTTATAACTGGAAAACTGTAAGACCCAGGTCCAAACTTTGTGTAGTGAATCTGTAGGTAACATTATGACACATCAAAATAATTATAAAAAATACCACATATTGTAGGTACTTTTTTAGAAAAATTTCATCTTCATAAAAATTTTCAAAAAAATAAACATATTTTTTACTTTGATGAGCATTAACTCTGAACTGGAAACACGGCTAGCAATAATGCTAATACTGAAAAATACGTTAGTTAATTACCTATGAAACTGACTCATTGTGGTTACTGTAGTTACGTTACTTTGGAAGTTATGAAATAATCTTTGTTTGTAAGTACTACTCTGAAGGAAGTTTTTAAACACCTGTAGCTCAGTGGGAGTTGAAGATAGACCCCTTCTTTCCGTACAATTTTTTAATCACAATGAGCTAAGGAATCAGCTCTTAAAATATCTGTATCCCAATAAAATGAAAAAAAGAAAAAATATTATTTGTGCTAACATAAAAAAATTATACAACGTGAGTGAAGCCGCGGGCAAGTCCGCTAGTAAATGAATAAATAAGTAAAACAATAATAATAATTTCTTTATATTACAACAATAACAATAACAGTACAAAATAATATTTGTATCTATAACAAACTAGTAAGAAACAGAAACTAAAGAGTGAAGAAGAAACAATAAATACAATAGAAATAATATAGATTTCATGCATTGTAAAATCACTTATGAACTAAGAACTTCTACAAATTGACTGAGTTTTATTTTCATATTTTGTCAATGAAGAAGCATAAGGATTAATAAACAAAATAAATATTAACCATGGATAGTCGAATCCTTCACTAAATCCACAACGATGACTCGGCCTGCAACAATAATCCCAGCTGCCAACTTCACCGCCTTCTAATTCACAAGACCAATAACCAGCAATCTTGTTTGGTTCACAACGACTGCCTCGTCTACATGGCCAACCTCGTACAGTGTAATGCTGCCATGTTGAATCTCCAGTCTCACCAACATCTACAAAGATAATTATTTACAATAGAGTAATCAATTAGTGGAGTGCCTAAAATACAAAAACCTCGGAATCGATTTACTTTCAATGAATTTTCATAAAACCTTTTAGATTGTGTATAGTTAGTCCAGGCTGTGGAGGCTAAAACCGATTATTTTTGCATACAGTTTTTTGTAGCGAATAACTTTTATTGAAAACTTTTTTTTGTATAATACTTATTTATACTTTATTTAAACCGCTATTTAGCAAAACTCAGAAAATCTGAAGAATTTTCCAATTGAACCATGGATAACTCCTGTCGCGGACAACCTAAATCGGAGCAAACTTAGGGTATTATTCTACACCACGTTTGTAACATATCCTGTAAGTATTAAAACTGTACGCAAAAATTCCTATTTTAGGTACTTTTTAGCCTAGCCAGCCTGGACTAAGTTCATAAGGTGGGTATATTAAAAAAATTAACAGTTAAAATTGGGTGCTTTTTACTTCCATGTTCTAAAAGAAATGGAAGTATTGTAATACCATCGAAAAATCGTGTCCGAGAAAATGACAAATTCTGATTGTACTAACTTCAAAACGTAAAGAAAAGTTTTTAAGCATGGCGGCTGTGCGTGTGTCTGGATGTAGAATTTTTTTTCGTTCACGATAACTACTGTATAAATGCACTGATCTGAATTATTTTTGGGGAAAATGTTTGTCGCAGTGAGTACTCCAGACCTATTGATTTTGGTGCTAATCGGATTAGGGGTTTTGGAAATATTCGAAATTTTGTAACTTTTTTCGTCTAATTTTGATAAGACTTGGTACATTTGTAGTTCAATTGAATCTAAGGGACATTTATTATTTGTACGTGCCTAAACAGCTATTGAAGAGGTGAAAAACACACTTAAAATTTGAATTTTAAATACTAATTAATACGTCATTAATTTATGTTGTCATGGAAACAAATGCAACTAAATTCAAATTGTCAAATTAGTTGTTCTACGAATGTGTATTATGTTTTTGACATTAGGACATTAGAAAACTACTATTTATATACAAATGGCAATTACTGCTGTAACCGTCGTAAGTATACATATATGTTTTTTTTTATGTATTACGAATTTTATATTCATAGTAGTAGGTTATATAAATAAAATATTTAAAAAAAAATTACATTTAAAAATTATTTAAAAAGATAGAAAGAACATGGAAGTCATGTATGGTTCTCCATACGGATATTTTGTTAAATGACAATTATATCTACTATTAAAATTTCAAAGAACATTATTTACTTAAAATGGAAAAATTGCAATTAAAAAATAAAATAAATAAAATAAAAAATAAAAAGCACCCAAAAAAAAATTGGTAAACTTTTTAGTATTTTTTCTAAAAAAAATAATTCAAAAGGTTTTGCACTGATTCATTTAAAGTAATTTGATTCCGAGGTTCAATCCTTAAGACACTCCTATTATAAATTGATTACATTAACCCAGCGTTGCATATATGTCACAGAGCGTATTTTTTTTTTTTAAATATTTACATTTATAACTATGGAGTTTTAATTTTTTTATTTTAAAAATTTGCGCTCTGTGACATATATGTAACGCTGGCCACGAATGGGTTAATACGTACGTCCGACACCAAATCCTATTCTATCAACATTCCATCCTCCTCCGTGATGACTGAAAGATTCTCCAGAATACACTGAATTTTCTGCAGATCCAGGATATCCTGGTTTGTTACTAGGGAACGGTTCAGGTCTTGGTCTATACTGAGGTTTAGGATATGGTTCATAAGGTCTTTGATCATGATGATAGTTCGGTCGATAATCGTCTGAATTAAATGGTGGCCTGGGTCTAGATGGTCGGTCATAATCAGGATAATCATTTGGTCTGGGTCTGTTAATTGGACGTTCTGGATAGTAATCATTTGGTCTAGGTTTACCGTAAGGCGGTGCTAAGTAATGATCTGTAGGTCTTGGTTTGTAATAAGGAGGTGGTTCAGGAGGATAACGATCAACTGGCTTTTGATGAGGAAAATCTGGGTAGAAATCTGATGAATGGTGATGGTCAGGATATGGTTTATGAGGTTTGGGAAGAACAGGATAGATTTGGCTTGGTCGTGGGGGTGGTAAAATTGGCTTGGGTATTTCATAACTGGGCTTATCTGGAGATTCTGGTGGGCCAGTAGGATTCTCTTCTGATGATGCTAAAGATCCATACGATGGTGCAGTAGAACTTGTAGAACTTCCTGGTGGACCTGTTGGATATATTTCTCCAGAACCTGAAGACGTTGGTTTTACTTCATCTGAACCACTTGTGGTTCCTGAAGGAGTACCAGTTGGTGGACCTAGTGGGTCGCTGTTGTCAGGGAAATCTTGACATTTTGGATGGAATGTGTCCCATGCAAATAGCCAGTAATCAGGGTCGTGGGTGTAGTCAAGATGTAATCTTAAATCTCTTTGGTGGACGTCTGAAAGATCGCAGTTTGGAGTTTTGGAACCTCTAGGGTCATCTTTTGGAGTTGTTCTGTTAAAAAATGTATATATTTATTTAGGCCCGTATGATTCAGCACTGTCGTTCCAAACTTTAACAGTAAATTGAGTAAAGTATTTTTAGCAAAATACTTCATATGAATATAATTTTTCACGAGGGTGCTACTTTACCCAAATTAGTTTTTATTTAATATCTTGAGAACCCTATGATACAGTTATAAAATTTGAAAAATGTTTTGTATTGTATATAATTTAGACTTGGGCTGTATGGGGCCAGTATTTTTTTGTTCTTTAATTTTTTCCCGAGGTGGGCATTTATACAGTGAGTTCCAAGTAGATTAAGACTAACAATAAGACATAGGAAATTTAACGTGGGGGCAATTAGAATTGTTGTAGTAACCTTTGGTCAAATTTAACGATGTGTGATTGGTGCATTTTGAAATGCCGCCACAAAATTTAATAAAATAGTAATTAGTATTTTGTTTTCTTTATATCTGCCAAAAAATATTATTATAATTTTATCTAAGATGCTTACTTTAATTTCATTAATAGTCCAGTAAAGGAAGCATTTTGACAGGAAATTAAGAGGGCAAGCAATTTTATGATTGATTCTTATAGATTTTGAACCGGAGAATTCGAAAAAAATAACCCGGACTAGCGAAAAATGGTGCAACACCCTTAAAAATGGGGTTTAAGGGTGAAAACCCCATTTCCAACCGTTTTTTAAATTTATCACAAAGTCTAAAGCGACGATGGTATATTTTTATGATTGATATATGCCACATATACTAAATTTGGCCAAAAATTACCTCTTCCAATGGGCTTAAAAGACGTAAAAATGCACTAACCCTTAAACATTAGCGATTTTCATTGGTTAAACTACTAATATTTTTTTTTAATTATGGTTGGTCATTATTCTTTGGAACTTCAGGGATAATTTGAGCCTAGTTACGAGTCATTTGGATGATTTTAACAAAAGTTATGAATTTTTAAACTATTTTCCCCGAAAAGTTGCATTTTTACGTCTTTTAAGCCCTTTGAAAGACGTAATTTTTGGCCAAATTTAGTATATGTGGTCACAATCGATTCGTCTGAGTGTCCTGAACATATATCAACCATAAAAATATACCATCGTTGCTTTAGATTTTGTGATAATTTGTAAAAATGGTTGGAAATGGGCTTTTCACCTTTAAACCCCATTTTAAGGATGTTGCACCACTTTTCGCTAGTCCGGGTTATTTTTTTCGAATTATCCGGTTCAAAATCTATAAGAATCAATTCGTTTCACTAAAAAATATTTAACCCTGGTGTTTTTATTTAAATTTTAGTAAAAATGTAGTTTTTCAAAAAATTACGTTACTTACCCTTAAACATTAACAATTTTTATTGGTTAAGCAATTAATATTTTTTTATATTATGGTTAGTCATTATTCTTTGGAACTTCAGGAACAATTTGACGCTAATTACGAGTCATTTGGATGATTTTAACAAAAGTTATTAATTTTTAAACTATTTTCCCGAAAATATGCATTTTTTTGTCTTTTAAGCCCTCTGGAAGAGGTAATTTTTGGTCAAATTTAGTATATGTGGTCACAATCGATTCGTCTGAGTGTCCTGAACATATACCATCCATAAAAATATACCATCATCGCTTTAGATTTTGTGATAAATTGAAAAAACGGTTGGAAATGGGGTTTTCACCCTTAAACCCCATTTTTAAGGATGTTGCACCACTTTTCGCTTGTCCGGGTTATTTTTTTCGAATTCTCCGGTTGAAAATCTATAAGAATCAATCATAAAATTGCTTGCCCTCTAAATTTCCCTTTTTCTCACTTTTCACTGATTCCTTGACTGGGCTATAACGTATTTTATTCTTTATTAAAGTTGAAAACAAAATACTATTGATTATCTGTTAATTTCGAGACGGCATTTCAAAATACACCAATGACACATCGTAAAATTTGACCAAAGGTTACTACAACATTTCTAATTGTCCCCGTGTTAAATTTCCTATGTCTTAATCAACTTGGAATACACTGTATAATGTTATATGACACAAAATACATAAAGATATACTTTGCTTATTTGTTATGGGATAAACCGTTCACGAGAAATATCGAAGCAATTTATTTGTAGAATAAGAATATAAATTTATTTTGTGTAATTTGAAGATATCTTATGACAAATGGGCACAGTATATTTTTGTGTCATATAATCTTATATAAGTGCTCGACGCAGGAATAAATTGAATAATAAAAAATATACTAGATAAAAATCGATGGGCCCACTGGCCTCATATAGCCTAAATTATAATTGATTAAAACTGGAAATCGATAACACTCAGCCGGTTATCAAATTTCTTAACTGTGTCACAATGGGTTCTCAAGATATTTAATAAAAATTAATGTTAGGTAAAATCTCCCTGACGAAAAATTTCAGGACATAAGTTTTTTGATTATAATATTGCTCTCAATTCACTTTTCAAATTTGACATGACAGAATTATTAATATTTACCTAAAGCTAAAAGACAAACATAATGGTGGTCCTTTTCTTCTCATTTTGGTACATTCTTTTTGACAATCTTCTTCTAACATAACTGTTAAAGATTTCCTAATAGCACGACCTAATAATTTTGCTGGTTTTCCATAACCTTTGTAGCACGCTGTAAATTAATAATATTGAATATTTTGTACATTCGATAAAACGTTGACATTAACCCATTCCGTACCAAGTTCCCCAAATGGGGATTAGATTTTTTCCCACTTACAATAGAATTATACTATTATAAGTGAAAAAAAAAATTAAAAATTAAATCCCCATTTGGGGAACTTGGTACGGAATGGGTTAACTTACTTCTGTCGGGACCAACGGAAACTACTTGCTGGTCAAATGGTGGACCGGCAGGTATAGTGAAATGGTCGCTTTCACAACCGTGTCCAAAGCTTCCTCTTTCGTATAACTCATGGCCTGGTTCAGGCATTAATTGATCAGAATCAAGTGCCATTGCTGGCCAATCAGTTAATAAACAGTTCTCCATAGGTTCTCCAATTACAGGTGATCCATACCTATAAATATTGAACGACATATTTTTTAACTAGCATACTAAATATTCTTCAGGGAACAAAATTATAAAGTTTTGCTTACAAACAATCGTAAAATTTTTAATATAAGGTTGTCCCGTAAATGACTTTCGTTTTAATAATATGAAAAAAAAACATATCTGCCAACTAAATGCACAGTGCTTCCTCGTGCTAAATTCACCAAAGGTAGTTAATTATTCAACAATTTAAATAAAAACCGATAGTGTTTAGATAAATTGCCTGGAATTGGTTAACCATTTAATTTTTATACAATTTTACTAAAAAATATTAGTTCGAAATTTTTCTTAAAACGTATCTGATTATTTTTTCGTATATTTTTAATTTTTTGACAATTTCAATCTAAATCAAAATTTATGTAAACGTCAAAATGACATTTAATATATCTAAGCAAATATCAATTTAGAAAAACAAAACACGATTTTTTAAAATAAATTGAGATAAATCTTTGTAAGGGAATATTTTACAACAAACGTTGTAGACCCATATTATAGGAAATTTAATGCTCTACAAAAAATATTCTAAACAATTTTTAGGTAACATGTGTCGTTCTTGAGATATCTTGAAAAAATAAATATTTTGGGATGTCCCCCCTCCCCCTTACACACGATTTTGATGATTTTGAAATGGTTCATGAGTTATGCGTGTGACAAGGATTCAGGGAACGGACAGACAGACAAACACGGAACGAAAAGTGTTTGTCCTTGACGTGAAACGGAAAGATCATTTTAAAATTTTGTAATCGGAGAACATTTTTTTTGTCTCAATCTAAAACGATCACAAAGCTTCTCGTATCTTCAATATTGCGAGGAAGCAATAAACAATAATTTGTGTTATCTATATAAAAATTAATTGATTTATATATCGACTTTCCAGCAGATTATTTCCAAAATAACGAATTTTCAGAGAAAATGTTTCAGACAAAAGTTTCATGGTTTCGAGGGAGCTAAATATTGACAACACGGGTTGACCTAGAAAACTTCAACTTTTCTTTTTCAAATCTAAACCTGTATTTATTATTGCAGACTCGTAATTTACGAGGAAAAAATAAGTAACTTTTACCTGAAACACTTTTTTCTGAAAATGTCCATTTTTATGATATGGAAAACAAACAGAAATTTTTAGATTTTCAATAATTTTTTACTCGAAAACTATTAATTTAAAAAAATAATCATAAGAGGCAAAAATTGTTTAGATCTACGCAGTGATTCTCAAGTTTTTTTTTGTAATTAATTTTTTTCTTAAAAATTTCAAAAAATTAACTTTATAAAAAGTTGCATATACATATTAATAATAAATTAATAATAAAATAATATTAATAATAAATTTTTTGTTTTACTCTACATACAAAAATTACATTTTCAGAAAAAAATGTTTCAGGTAAAAGTTGCTTATTTTTCTTCATAAATTACGAATCTGCAACTAAAAATATGAATTTAGATTTGAAAAAAAAAGTTAATATTTAGCCCCTTCGAAACCATGAAACTTCTGTCTGAAAATTTGTTATTTTGGAAATAATCCTCTGGAAAGTCTTTAAAAAAACACTCGATATGATATTTTAGGTAATTTAGGTTTTGATAAGTTATTATTACAATAATATTTAATCGTGTTTGTACTTAATTCAACTATATTTTTCAAAAATCCTAAACAATAATTCCGTAGTCCACGCGGGCGAAGTCGCGCGGGCACAGCTAGTCTAATATAATTAATAGTTACCTAAAACTGAAACTCCTACAAACGAAACTTTCGGTCCTGATACAAGCCAGTTCACATTGTCCTAAAGATTTAGTTGATGTAACATCTCTTATTACTGAACTATGAAGACGTTGTCCACTACGAGTTCTCCAAAAGCAATCTGTTTTAGAATTAAATACGTTAATATTTTGTTAATTATTGAAATCTATCTTATATTTTGATTAAAAATACATACCACTTTGAGTGCCGTAATTGAAATCAGGCTGCATGCATTTTGATCCTCCAGGTTGCATGCTGTATACATCGAAATCTCGATGAGGTTCAGTATCTTCTTGCATATCCATTAAAGGTCTTTCACTTAAGAAACAATTATCTTCAGGTGGTTCCAGTGTAATTGTATAACTGAAAAAAGTATTTAAAAAATTGGTCAAGACATATACGGATGTTTGTCTTAAGGGTTCCGAAGTACGTGGATTGTTTGGAGCCACTTACAGGTGCATTTTTGAGTTAGAAAAATATACAAATATGGTTATATTCTACTAATTGAGATCTACATTTTGACATCTCATATGCCTAGGTATGAAAATAAAAAATTCTATGACGCCCCTCCCTATTATTCCAAAATTTAAAATGATATTGTTGACTTTAGTATCTGTCGTTGGTAGTCTCACCAAAGCCTCGTTACCAATTTTTAAAGATTTTTTGTTACCGAGTTAGAGGGTGGAGGGAGAAATAAAATACTGCTGCAGACGACATTTTTGAGTTAGAAAAAAATAAAAAATATGGCCAAATTCTACTGATTGAGATCTACATTTTGACACACCACACGCCTTGATATATGTATATATTTTTTTGGATTTGCTTTTAAGCCCCCTGCAAGCGCCAGTTTTTGATTTAGAAAAAAATAAGAAAGAGGATCAAATTCCACTGGTTTGGTTAAACATTTTGACGTGCCTTGGTATAATCACATTTTTTTGCTTAGTTTTAGCTCCTTAGTGCCCCCCCCCCCCTTGTAAAAATATTTTTTTCAAAAAATTTGCATATATTTTACTAGAGGGCATCATTTTACATATTCAGTTAAAATTTCTAGATTATATAGTTTACGAAATATATTGCTTTGACAGAAAAGGACACATGGACAAAGAGATTAATAGGATTTCTTCGGATCCCTAAAACAGTCAATGAAATATTTGTTATTTAGATAATTAAAGATATGCTTACCGATAACTGTAAGATTTGCATTTAAATTTCTTTTCCATGTAGCATATTTTTTCGCATTCATATATGGTTGGTACTATAAGCGATTTTAAGATGTAATTTTTTAATAGTCTTACTCCAGTACCAGATCGTATTGAACAATCTAAAAAATAATACAAAACAAAATAAAATAAGGTAGTGGCACCAGTCTTAGCAAGGACCCCAGTAATGGCAATGGAGAAAAAACATTAACAAAATAAAAGGCTATAATTTAAAAAACAAACTATATTTGCGGATTTTGGTAATTCAATTGATTAAATAAAGAGTTACTTGTTTTATTAGTAACATGAGGTCATGAGAATTACAAAAAACAAGCCCATTAATCCATCAAAAACCGAAAACTTGCTCTTATAGCGGCCATAACTGGTGCCTTTACCTTATTTGTTTATAATATGTAGAATCAATAATTTTGAAATCATAAATCTTGTCTTAAATGTTACATAGAATAACACAACAACCACTAAATATCAATATCACCTCTACACTAAAATGTATTAGAATTATTAAATTATTATAACAACAAATTCGAAAATATTAAGGTAAACATCATCGGTTATCTTTTTCTAGGGCGGAGCTTATATAGTTACGTATACGTCCATTTCATTCATTAATTGTATACCAAGTGTAACATATTTAAATACTAATATTCGGAATATTAAATATTTATTGCCATACAATTTACTTATACTCTTTTCATTGGAAATATTATTTTAATCAACCAAAAAATGTTTGGTTGTAAGGGGGTAATCAAATAGTAATATTTATTTGCTATTTTAACGTGGCCTTCAAGGATATTTGAAGGTCAACATCATTTTTTTAAATAGGAACCTATAGTTTTTATTTAGTAATCTTATTTTACGTGAAAAAATACGAATCTTTCATTGAAAACATTTTTTTGAACAACCCAAGCTTTCCAAGGTATCTAACAAAATAATTCGAGATTTTGAATTTTCAAGAATTTTTTACTCACAAACCATAAATCTTAGAAAAAAAGTACAAGATACAAAAAATGTTTATTTTTGTCTAATGAAACTTGGAGAATTATTCTAGATTTTTTTTAACATATCGTACTTTTTTTTGTTTTTGCTAAAATAAAATAAATAGAAAAAGTTTTTAAAAGTTTTAAAATTTTTTTAAATAATTCTCCAATAATGCTTTATTAGACCAAAATAAATATTTTGTGTATCCTGTACTTTTTTTCTAAAGTTTGTGGTTTCTGAGTAAAAAATTCTTGAATGTTCAAAATCTAGAATTATTTTGTTAGATACTTTGGAAAGCTTGGTTGGGTTGTTCAAAAAAAAGTTTTCAATGAAAGATTCGTGTTTTTTCACGTAGAATAAGATTACTACATAAAAACTATAGGTTCCTATTTAAAAAAATGATGTTGACCTTCAAATATCCTTGAAGGCCTCTTTAAAATTGCAAATAAATATTACTATTCGATTACCCCCTTACAACCAAACATTTTTTGGTTGAAATTTTTTTCAAATATGCGATCGTTCTGAGATTATCAACTGTAACACTTTAAATGCCCACCCTGTATAAGTACCTATTATAAACGAAGAGTATTTCTTTATCTAGCAAATGAGTTTCAAAATATCAGTTTTTGTTTGGTACATGGAGAAATGATTTAAATATTATAATAATCAAATGGGAGGAGCCTAATAAGTTTGTGATAAGCGAATTTCAATGAAAACTTGACGACTACTTATGGATTTCATATGTATTGTACATATACAATATCAGTTATCAGAAATGATAAGAGATTTTAAATTTCAAAACACCTAATTCCAATGTGAACCATTTGTTACAGTGCAAAATATTTTTTTTTATTTAACTCATTACAATAGTTAGTCCCATACTTACCTTACTGATTGCAAGCTAAAGAATATATACTAAAAAAAATATTAGATACAATTTGCAAACGTACCATTAACATTTGTTACAAGTCCCCCACCAACATCATAATTCCAACCACCATACCCTCCATGCGACACATAAAACTGATCTTTGTGTCTTGTATTCCAATCAAACTGTCCAGGTCTGTTAACATTATATCTATTACCTCCAGGTTGATCTCCGTACTGCCCTTGAATATCATTTTGACTAAATCCTTCGTTACTACCATGCCATCTATCATCCGTTGGTCTAGGTCTATCAATGTATCCAGGATGACCTGGACCACCTGAACTGCTTGGGCCTGTTTGACCTCCATACTGCCCGTGACTAAAGCCTTCATTACTACCATGCCATCTATCACCCGTAGGTCTATCAATATATCCAGGATGGCCTGGACCACCTGAACTGCTTGGGCCTGGTCCACTTATATAAGTTGGACCGCTAGGTCTATTGTAACTTGGTCCACTTACATGACCAGATCCACTAGGACCTGGGCCACTGGTATAACTTGGGCCAGTTGGATGGCCAGGTCTGCTGGCATGCCCTGGATCACCATGGCTTTCAAAAGCTGGAGAACTTCCATAAGAATGCTCGTAATATTCATCTGGTTCGAAATGTGGTCTTATAGGACCTCCATTTCCATATCGTCCACCGCTGTATTTATTTCCAAAACTGTGTTTATCGAATCCCCAGAACGCAATGGCAACTTTATCATTTCGTAATCCCCCGTAAGTTCCACCGTAGTGTCCCCAGTTAGGATCTGGTCTGTAACGATCATCTCCGACTTGACCAATTTCATAAGGAATAAAGTTAGTGTTCTTTCTGTAGTCGTCGAATGTAGGATACCATTTCTGATGTCCTGAAGTTTCAATTCCATAATGTCCTGGTTTTCCAAAATTGCCATATGATCCGTAAGGTCTTAGTTTATCTCCGCCTCCTACTGGATCCCCGTATGGTCCTATAAATGGTTTGAGATGGGGTCTAGGCAGGACGACATAAAAATTTTGGTTGTTATTTCCTGGATTATTAGTTGGGTAAGGTTCAGGTGCAATTCCAGGTTTCTCTTCGCCATAAGGTCTTCTTGGTCCATCTCCATAAGCGTCTCCGCCACCGCTTGGCTTGAATCCTGCAGAACCTGAAGGTGGTGGTGGTCCGTATGGAGGAGGACGGTGGGGAGCTGGAGGACCAGTTGGATCACCTGGAGGTCCAGATGGACCAACACCTGGGCCGGAAGGTGGTCCAGGTGGTCCTTCACCACCTGGGATTGGTCGAGGTGGTCCGTGAGGATCAGAATCCCATCCTGGTGGTCCACCAGGTCCATGGTCGTCATAATCTAAAAATATAATAATGTTAAGTTTTAAGTCTCTATAAAAGTTTCATGGTTTCGAGGACGCTAAATATTGACATTATGGGGTGAGTTTAGAAAAGTCACTTTGATGGGTTTTTAGATTCAATTTTTTTTTTTAAATCTAAACCTAAATTTTTTGTTCCAGATTCGTAATTTAAGAGATAAAATAAACAACTTTAGTTTGAAATATCTTTTCTGAAAATGTCCATTTTTTATGAATAAAGCAAACCAAACGGATTTTCCATATAATTAGGCTTAATCAGAGATTATCACAATTTTTCTTTAATTTGTAAATAATTTTTTCAAAATTTCAGAATGTTTTCTTGTAGTACGTCTGGTTCGTGGCAAATAAAGCCAAAACGCTGCACTTTTTGATTGGGGTATGCCACTTTCGGTGGTCATATATAAGGTCAAAAGAAACATTTTCAGATAGGGAGCCACTTTAAAATCCGTGTAGAACACCATTATATCGGCTATTAAAGATGGCCCTCACAGTTTTTATTAAATTGGCTGTATCTCAGCTCCTAATCGTCTGATTTCAATTTTCTTTTGTTTATTTTAAAGTTCTTATTAAAAAAAATAGTTTTTATCATTATTCATTTTTCTCTAAATCTTAAGGGTTCCCCACAATTTTCCGAAATCTGAAGATTTCACTTTTCTTACAAACTTAATTGTTATATAACTTTTTTATTGTGCCCAATATCATTTTTTTACCTCATATAAAAAAGAAAGACGTTTTTTTCCGCGTTCCATTGATGACAAGATAATACTGTTTTAATTAACAACTTCTTTGGAAATAGCGTGTTAAACTAAGAAAAATAGACTATTTTTGGATCATTCCATGTCAAGTTTACCTGTATTGGTTTCTCGGATTCAAGATTTTGATGGAAATGTCCATTTATACCTTCCCTGAATCAATTCTGACTATTTTTATCATCATGTCTGTCTGTCTGTCTGTGTGTGTAACTGTTTGTCTGTAAACGCTGTAACTCAAAAATGACAGTACATAGAGGGGTAAAATTTTATATTTAGGATTAATTTGTTTTAAGAAAGAAAACCTGATTTTTTTAAAACCGGAAACGGATGTTTACTGTAATTTTTATTATTATTCGAATTATTTCTGAAACGGTACGTGTTGGAAGAAAATGTTTAAAGAAAAATTTGTTTAGAATATTATTATTTATAATTTATGTTATGTTATTTCTCCCAAAAAAAGTTTTTGAGGTTATAATCGTTTTTTTCAATTATATTTGAAATGGTTTAAAGCAGAAATAAATCATTTAAATAAAAGTTGTAGAGTATGTTATTTTCTATAGTTTATGTTCCATTAATTTTTTTGTATCTCTTACCAATTAAAAAAAAAAATCTTTTTAATTATATTTTTAATTTTTTTCCATTTTATTTGAACAAGTTCATGACAGAATGAAATGTTCATAACAAAAAATGTAGAGAACGTTATTATCTATAGTTTATGTTCTATTAATTTTTTTATATCTGTCATCAGTAACCCAAAATTATTTGTTTTGTATTAGTAGATACACGTACATTTTTTTATTGTATAAGAAAGTTCAGTGACATCCATGACAGATTTTTCAATTTTTTAACTATGCCATATGAGAAAATTGATCCCAACATAAAATTTCATATGATAAAAGGTAAACTTGACATGGAATGATAAAAAAATAGTCTATTTTTCTTGTTTAACACGCTTTTTCCAAAGAAGTTGTTAATTAAAACAGTATTATCTTGTTATCATTGGAAAGCAGAATAAAATGTCTTTCTTTTTTATATGAAGTAAAAAAATGATATTGGGCACAATAAAAAAGTTACATATAAATTAAGTTCGTAAGAAAAGTAAAATTTTCAGATTTTCAAAAATTGTAGGGAACCCTTAAGATTTAGAGAAAAATGTATAATGACAAAAAATAATCTTCTCAATAAGAACTTTAAAACAAACAAAATAAAATTGAAATCAGATGACTAGGAGCTGAGATACAGCCAATTTAATAAAAACGGTGGGGGCCATCTTTAATAGGTGTTCTACACGGATTTTAAAGTGGCTCCCTATCTGAAAATTATTCTTTTAACCTTATCTATGAGCACAGAAAGTGTCATACCCCAATCAAAAAGTGCAGGGTTTTTTTACGTACCAGACGTACTATTGATAAAAAAATTGCATAAAAAAATTTACAATAAATTTGAAAAACAATTATCCGAGAGTCATTTCTTATTTCTATAAATACTTTTTTAGTGTTTGGTGGACATGTTGTGTGGGTTATGTTGGTATGTTGAATATTTTAGGTCACTATGTTTTTGTGGATATTAACCCGGGTAACACTGGATCTAGTGCGCTAATATTATTATAAACAAGATACCTTGTCCAGGTCTTGGTCTTCCGAAGCTAGGCTTTGGTCCACAATCGTCTTCGGCGTTACGATCTCGTTCATAAAAATCATAGTCTCGTTCTGGCATGAAATCGTGCCCAGTGTCCAGCTCGACCAAAGGCATGTCTGTCAGCTCACAGACTCCTCGACCTCGCCCAGATTCATCAAATCTAAAAATATTCAAAACAATTTATTAAAATTATTACAAAAATGGATTTCTTCTTTCTTCCATATATTAATTTAATTATAATATTTATTAAATATATTTTAAAATTTTAAAAAATATCGATCACTCAGTTTGAAGTCTTATCCCAGTGATTCTCAAAATTGTTAGTGCGCATATAACTCGAGAACCACTTATTCGATTTACGTGTTTTTTTTAATTGTTGCAAACATTGTTCTGCCCACAAATAATTTGTTTAAAAATCAGACCATAAATACACATTTTCGTAAATATTAGACTCCAGCGTTACCTACTGGGTCAAAAAAAGATAAACGGAACACCAAACGAACATATGGTGTGAATATGGCTTCAATACGCCCAGTGGTTTACATACAGACATACGCACCAAGTTTTTATATATGTATTAAGATTGAATTATTTTTGGAAATTTGTTATAATACAGGGTGTCCCGTAAATATACCGACAAACTTTCAGATGTTGTCAAGGACATTAAAATAATCGCTTTGTGTTAATAAATCCATGTCCACATACGAACCATTTTAGCAGTAAATGAAAAGAAAGGACCCCACGTAAAAGCAATGAATTTTTCTTTTTGGTTGAAATTTGTTTTAACTTTGGGAAATGATAGTTCAAAGTATGATGAGTAAAATTTGTACTGGGTGCAACTTACGAAAATCCACAATTTCTGTTCAAAAGGACAGTCAAACATTCTATGTTTATTTTTATGTTTAGTAAATGATCAATTTTTAAAAATTTTCGCAAAGAATAAAAAGTTCTTAGAAATAGCCAGACAATGTAAAGAAATATTTTTTTAGAATTATTTATAACAATTTTTTTTTGTTATTTTATAAAAAAAGTGCCGAACCAAAAAACTAAAAAATGTCACCAAAGATTCTAAAAAAATTATTATTTGTATTCATTGACTAATTCGAAGCACTTTTTATTCTTAAGTTGACCCTTTAGGACATAAAAATAAAAATAACATAAAATGTTTGGATGCTCCCTGGAGCACAAATAATGGATTTTCGTAGGTTGCACCCAATACAACTTCAGCACACTTTGAACTATCATTTCCACAAAAAATTTCAACCCAAAGGCAAAATTCATTACTTCTGTGAGCGATTGTTTTGATATCGTGTATAATTCCTGAAAGTTTGTCGGTATATTTACGGGACACCTGTATATGACTAATTTTAGATCTACATAATATGTTACTGGTTACTGGATATATATTTATTTAATGATATCATTTTAATTTATATTCATGTTACTCATATATGCACATTGCACATAGGTAAAAATAGACGTGAAACAAAAAACAATTAAAATGCTTATATAATTAATGCAGATCCGGTTTTGACCAACACTACTAAGGATTAAGACCCCCGCGATTCAGCAGCGCGACTAAATCTCATGGCATGCTATTGTAAAACACAAAAGTGCGTATGCGCAATAGGCATGATGCCTAATTAATAAAATTATTTTATGATGATCTTACGTGTTCTTATTTCCAAAAAAAAATGCGTATTTCTGCAGAAAATAAAGGTTTAATCACAAAAATTGATCCTTTTAAAACTAATTTTGAATTTAATGCCAAAACGCTCGCAGGTGTCATGGCGCATTTTTAACGTCACGCCTATGTAACACTCCTTGTCAACTATAATAAATCCTTGTTCCATCGCTAATGTTTCTTGGTTTTACTTTTGGTAACACAAAACTGAGCAAATTGATAATTTAAAACCACAAAATAATTTATAAACAGTGCAGATATTAATGAAACAAAAATGATGTTTACGTAGCCGTGACGTCATCCACTCTGACTGTTGTTTTATCAAACATGGCGGATTACTGTATTTTGTGTTTTTATTTTAACAAAAATCATATTAATCTCGCTTTTAATACAATAATAAATCTTTTTAACTTATTTCATTATTTAAAATCATAATTTCAGTGATACTTTGTTACTGGCATCATGCCTATTGAAACAATTCTGAACGAAAATGATCGACGACGGGTAGCATGCCATGAGATTAACAGCCCTTAAGCGTCAATTACATTGAGCGAGTTTACAAGCTGCTTGTAAACTCGCTATGTGTAATCATGTTCACTAGCTAACAAGCTGCTTATAAACAATCTGCCACAAAAGTTGAACGCCGGGCTACTTTACTCGCTAGCTAGTTGGCTTGTTAGCTTGTTAGCTAGTAAACTAGCCGTGTGTTATCTTAATAACTAGTTTGCTAGCTGCTAGTATCTCGGTGATTCCTGGTTTCAGTGCCTACAAAATGTATTCACAACACGTGGTTTACTCGCTATCTAGTTGGCTACTGAGCGAGTGGAAAGTTTTGTGTGTCATCATCACTATCTTACTATCTGACTCGCTGGCTTGTAGCTTGTAAACTCGCTCAATGTAATCGACCCTTTACACACTAGCGACTTTTAGTAGCGAGACTATCGTGTCCATGGTATGCTATTGTATGCAGCGCGACTATCGCCAGTGTGTATGGATTTTGCATATAAAACCATGTAAAATTACTGTACGCGATAGTCGCGCGACTAAGTCGCTGGTGCGTAAAGGGTCTTAGTCGCGCTGCTGAATCGCGACCCCTTTATTTTAGCAGCGCGATAGTCGCGCTACTAAAAGTCGCTAGTGGTCAAGACGTTTTCGTTTTACAAGCTTTTGCATACGATTTAAAACTACTTTTTATACATACATTATGTACTTCTTACATACTTATAATAAATTATAGTAATCATGAAAAAATTCGAACTCAAGATTTCAGCGAAATTACACGTTTTAAGGATTCGTGAATTTAAATACGATAGTTATCTCAATGATGTATGTGTGTCTGTCTGCCAGTCTGTGAACGCTCTGCAGCCAAACATGAAATTATAAACTTAAAAGACTTATTATTAGTAGATGTACTTCTATTTTTGAAGAGTATCACTATACCAGAAACGGATGTTTAGTCTTATTAATTTTTGAATTTTAAAATTATTTTTTCTGTGTACCGTACCGAAATCGGATATAAAACGGCCATGTGCGTGTTGTTCCGTAGTCATTCTCACTACGATTTAAAAAAAAGAGTTATTTCAGAATTTTTCATAAACTATTTTTGCTCAGTATTCGTTATAATTTTCTTTGGAAGTACCTACTAACTTTTTAATTAGTTACATTCTGGAATTTTTTCAGTTTTTCGAATCGATAGTTTAGAAATTAGAGGGGGAACGCTCTGACAATGACATTGAAAAGTAAAGTGACTGAAGGGTAAAATCATAAAGATCATTTAACATTTTTTGTTGCATTTTAGGAGACCTATATAAAGACCAGTGGCGTAGTAACGGGGAGGAGGACGAAACCCCTCCCGAAATATTCAGTGCTCTTAAAAAAACGTGTGTTTTGGTAAAACATCAGTGTAAGATACCTTCAAAAAATTTAACTCGTGTGTATTTTATCCCCCCCCCCCTCGAAATTTTTTCTTACGCCACTGATAAAGACACCTCACTCATAGGGATAAGTGAAAAAAATGTGACTACACTTTTCAGTCTATGGGAAGGGAGTCGAAAATATTTCTGACATTGTTCGTTATAATTTTTAGTGAAAGTACTAATTCTTAATTATTTTCAGATTTTTTGAATTGATAGTTTAGAATTAGAACTGATAACGACTTTAAACACAAAAATATCGTAAATGAAGGATTAAAATTAAAAGGTCCTAAAACATGTTTTGTTGTATTTTAAGAGACTATCTAAAGTTACAAAATGATAAGTACTATGACACAAAAGTTATACAATAAAGAATCGTAAAATTTGAAACAATGTAAAGCAGATGCAATGATAATGTAATAATTAATAAATAGATTACACTAATAATTATTTAAAATTAATTAATTAATTTTAAAAATTAATTAATATCCACCATTTTGACACCTATTTGCAAATTGTCATAATAATAACTAATCAGAACAAAATGAAAAAATGATTTTTTTTCTGTTTAAAAAAAATTATTAAAACAAATGCTCCCTTCTGTCACACGAGTCTGCTTTACATAGTTCGCGCGAATAATATTTTCCCGTATGTATATTTCGATATTTTCTGAACTATACGACCAAATTGGATGCTGTAAAGGGCAAATTCTATCTACATTAAGTACTTATGACGATGAAATCATTTATTTCGATAAGGATTAATGTTTTGCAGGTCATAAGTCCACGTAAACAGAATCAATATATTTTTAATTTTCTTTGTAACAAAAAGCAGTCATTGTGGCTTAAATATAAAAGTTAAAAAATGGTGTCGCGGACTCTATTTTAGATCTTTTAATTCTACACAATTATTTACTACATTATTTTGTTCAATATTGAACGGTTTAAGCAGCGTACTGCAAAAGAGCAAACTTTTTTCCGACTTGATTTACTAACATCGTCAGTGCTTAGTTGTTATGTTACCTAACGTAACAAATTATAGCCTATAACTTGGCCAGAGAACGAATGAATAAAAAAAAAAACACGTAAATCGGATAATTGGTTCTCGAGTAATAAGCGCACTAACGGATAGACCAGGGCCGTAACTACAGGCTCGGGAACCCTGGGGCAAGAAGAGACCGAGGGGCCCCCAAAATATGAAAAAATTGAAAACCTTTTTTTTATCATTTTTTTATGTAATTGTACATTTTCTATTAACTTTATTTTCATGAATAATAAATGTAAAATTCAAGTTCGCAACGAAAAAAAAGTTATTAAAATCAAAATTTGTGTAACATTTTCAAGAACCAAATAAAAATAAAAGTTTTACGCTGCCCCGGCTGCCCCGGTGGTAATTACTGCCCTGGGACAGACAGACAGAGACACGTTGATTCAGTGACGGCAGTATGTATCAACAATTATTTCTAATTTAGTACATTTAATTAAACAAATGGGGTAAGATCACAAACCTTATTTACTTATAACCCCTATAATCAATACATCACTCAAATAAACAGTACCATATAATCATTATTATCTATAACGTACAATTACCCAATAATCGCAACTTTGAAAAACTAATTATTTACAAACACAGTGATGCGGTGTGACATCATGGTTATTTCTTAGAAGGCCGAGACTAGTTGATTAACGTTGCACAGCGTTCATTAGTGCAAGCAAAAGATATCAGATAAAACATATGTATATAAATACATCTGATTACATAATAACGGGTAATGAAGAATTCACACCTTTTAATTAATTGTAATTAAAACGTAGCTTTTACATTTATCGTATTATTGTTGGAAGGACGATAACGGTGAATTGACGAACTTATTTATTATTATTTAATTGTGATGTAATGCATGAAAAATCGTAAACAGAAACATAAAGCCCGGTGCACGCGGCGCTAGGTTTGCTGCTAGTTTGTTTGCTAGTTTTCAAGCGTGTTGCGGCGCTGGATTGTTGTCATTTATAACATTATGGAAATTCTCTCATTCTGATGAATATTGATTTTATGTTTTATCATTTGTGTTTTGCTTCCTCGCAATATCGAAGATACAAGAAGCTTTGTGATCGTTTTAAAATGAGACAGAACAAGCCTTGGGTTGGGTCCCAACATGATATGATTATAAATACTTGAATACTGATTATTTATTGTTTCCATATAGTTTATGTGAATTGGTTAGAAATAAAACTCACCTTTGTATTATGAATATCCAAATGTCAATAAAATAACACAAATTTTTAGAATAACTAATTTGACAAATAGAATTAAATTGCATTTGTTTTATAAAATGTAACTAGTCTGACAATTTAAATTTAATTGCATTTGTTTCCAAGGCAACATGAATTGTAGAGTTATTTATTAGTATTTAAAATTCAAATTTTGAGGGTGGTTTGGTTTTACCCCTTCATTGGCTGTTTAGGCACGTTTAACAAAAAAAATACTGAAATATATTTTTCATTATTTGTATTGTAGAATATTTATGCTAAGTTTCAAGTAAATCCGACCAAAAAAAAAATGTACACCCCTATTTTCCCCGCAGGGGTTGAATTTCCAAAAATTATTTCTTTCAGATCATATTTACGTCAAGACGCTTCGATTGGCACCCCAACGAAGTCAATAGCTTTTTTCATTTGCGAGATTTCGTGAACGTAAAAAATGACACGCACATACGTACGTACATACATCTTTCTGAAAATAGTGTAAATATACTATAGTGACCTTGAAACATGTTGAAATTTTTGATTTTGATTTTCGGACCGATTACAATAACTTCCCGTTGGGAAGTTAAAAATTGTTCTCCGATTTCAAAATTTTAAATTGATCTTTCCAGTAATAGTAAATTTTTAATTAAATGTACTGAATTAAAAATATGTGTTGATATTTGATTACTACCATTTCTGATTTCTGAATATTAATCTAAATACATTTAACTGCTTTACAGCGTGATTTGATGACAATCTGCCAATAGGTGTCAAAATGGTGGACATTTACACTAATTATTAGTATAATTTATTTAATAATTATTATATTATCATAGCAACTGCTTTACATTGTTTCAAAGACAATTCTTTTTTTATATCTTTTATGTTGTAGTATTTATCATTTTGTAATCATTAACAAGTGTCCATCACTGCGTGCTCATTACTGTTTTTACCTTTGCCATTACTGGAGAAAAACCATATAATTTAAAAAACAGACTATATTTGCGAACTTTGATAATTAAATTGATTAAATAAAGAGTTACTTGTTTTATTAGTAACATGAGTTCATGAGAATTACAAAAAACAAGCCCATTAATTATAAATGAAAACTTGCTCTTATAGCGGCCATAACTGGTGCCTTTACCTTAGTACGATGTTATGAATATATCTTATCAAAAAGAGTGTTTCAATTAGTTCTATTATAAAAGAATTGTGGATTTTTGTAATATTTAATAACATAAGTGTAAATAATTAGTGATCAGGTTTCGGCCGAAAGAACCCTGACACGAAGGTTGAGGAAACAGGATAGTTAGTGAGTAAATGGAATGGAAGCGCTTTGGCAATCGTGCACACTAATTTGTTGTACATATTTTACATATATTTAAATTGCATTCGGTTAATTGACATGCAAATTAGTTACAGTAAATTAATGTAATTTATTTTAACCGATACCTATAGTATTTGAACGTAAAAAGGTACATATCTTTTAGATGATATTTGGAATTTTTAGGCTTTCAATTCGTTTAGATTTCTTAATAAAAACTATATTTTATTGGTCATAATTAGGGCATACAAACCGGTTTTAACCGAAACCGGTTAACCGGTTTTTTGTTATAATTTACCAAAACCGTAAAACCGGGTTTTTCCCGAAAAACCGAAAGTCATTTATATATATATTTTTTTGTTTCTTTAAATGACAAATAATTTTTTTTTTACTGTTATTCATGAAGTATTTATGTGAATTTATTTAAATTAAAAAAAGGGTGGCATCTATAAACTAACGCGTAATGTGTAAATAAAAATATTATAGCGGAGTAAATGGAATTTGAGGGTTATTCGTGAAGTGTATAATAATATGTTAATAAAGGAGACTATACATTTCAAGTTCAAATTTAGAATAATCAATTTCAGATTGGGAATTGTAAATTCCACATTTGAGATGAAAATAAATAAATAATTTATTTCAATATAATATAATGTATTATAATACAAAATATATTTGCTATAGCTGCAGTTATGGCCTCCACATACTATCACGATATACCCAGATTGGAATTGTTGGCGGACCTCATAAGAAATTTTTTCTTGGCCAGGCTTTTTTTCGGCCATTCAATTAATAATTTAAATACGTAAATATACCATTCACTGACTTTTATTTTTAGGCTAGAGCCTTGCTAGGGATACATGATGGAAGAGGAATGTGCTGATGGGCCGATCATCTCAGGTTGACATTGAAGTAGAGACACCAGTACAAAAGTGTTTTTTCGTCAGCCTGTGTAATCGGCATAAAAAGTTCTACTATTTAATAGACTTGTCTAGTTCACGAACGAACTATGTAGTTCCAAAGAGCGCTCCCACACGAGAACTAGAGGAACTAGTTCGTATGCGCTCCGCTCTTTTAGTTCAATAGTTTCCCATACACTTCAAATACACTGTTCTAAAAATGAGATTGTTTTCAATACTTTATTACAAATATTGAATTTATTTTACTAAATATATATTAAATTGATTTTTTTTTGTTCAAAATAATGCAATATGTCTGTCAAAAGCGCATGATTATTTTATGACAATCAACAAAAAGGAATATCACAGATTTTAGTGAAATTGAAATATATTACTTAAATTGCAATACATGTGATATGAATTTTAAATAAATTTAATTTTATATACCTAGATACACCCCCCTGAAAGAAATCCTGCCGGCGCCCATGATTGTACTGTCAAACAGTAAATACATAACATAAATCATTTAAATACAACACTTATACTTACATAATAAATATTATGGTTAGAGTCAAGGTCGCTGAATCACGCTAAGGACGAGAAGATTACATTTCGGTGAAACGCGGAAACTAAGATACAATCAATGTCTGATATTGTTCTTTGTAACGATTCGTGAATAATGAGACTGTATTGTGTAAATGTTTCATAAACCTTTGTGTATCGATGGATTTTTTGTGTATTGGAATATATTACACTAAATAGACCGTTTACTTGGAATGCAAGTTTTAAGACTCCCATAATGATTTAGGGTCGATCTAAATAGACCATAGGTTTCCAAACTTAGTTGTCTCACTACCCTCTTTTTAGCTATAAAAAATCACAATATGTATGTACATTGTACTTTGGCTTGTATTGTGTATTAAATAAATAAAATATGTATTTTTTTTATTAATACAATAGTTAATTCATGCTACGTTAGCTTAAAGTAAATTTTCAGTTGTTTTTAAATCTTATTGTTGATTGTCATAGCCATCTTTGGATCATACAATGTATTAAATAAATAAAAAATACTTTTTGATCATTTTTGAGATATTTTGAAAAGTAAGTGCATCAAGTTGCATATCATTGAAAAGGTAATAAAATCTTCTGTTCAAAAATTACAAAATTTCATATTGCTCCTATTTAAGAAAACATAAGTTAGTCTCATATCTCAAAAACTACGAGATTTTTGAAAATTAAAAAAATATTTCTAAATAGACAATACTAAACCTTACAGTATTTATTCGAAACATTTTTTAAAATTTCAATTCGTTTAAGATATATTCACGATAGAAAAATTCGGACTAAAATGGTTTTTGGCTAATATCTAGTAGGCTATGAAATTTTTGTGAAATGTAAATACACCATTGAACTGTCCCCTTTTAAAGGTAACTTTTCTCTCATTTAACCGAATCTCTATCTCTTATAGTTTCCGAGATCCCCTGTTATTTAGACACCCTGTATACGTACGTACGTACATACATACACGCAGACATCTTTCTGAAAATAGTGTAAATATACTATAGTGACCTTAACCCATTACGGCCTAGCAGGACGTTTTTCGGCCGCACTTTTCAACCACTGTATTTTCAGTGGAATCGGGGTCTCAGAAATATCGGAATAGTCAATTTCGACGCAAAATTTAATGATCTTTCAGAATCCGACCTCTGATTTTGCAAAAGATGAGTGGTTCAAAAGTTATAAACAAATTTATAAAAAAAAAGTGGTTTGAGAAAAAAAAAATCGTTTTCATTTCGATTTCAAAATGGAAATCATTGAAATACTTGCGTTTTACGTACAAATATCGCGTTTTCGAACCCTAAACTAAAATTTATGATGATTTAGATCGACGGAAAAACGTTTAAACGCACAAAATGGCGGCCAGACCCAAAAAAATGAAATAAAAACTTTCGGAATTTTTAACTCAAAAACGAAGAGCTTTAGAAAAAAAGTTATAGAACAAAAAGTGCTTAGAATTAATCAAAGAATACGTGTGAATTTTTTCAGAATTTTTTGATAGATTTTTGGATTTTCGGAAAATATGGGAAATCCGATTTTCCAAAATCACCTCCGAAAATTCTGAAAAAATTCATACGTGTTCTTTGATCAATTCTAAGCACTTTTTGTTATATAACTTTTTTCCGTAAAGCCCTATACATAAACACCGCAGTAAATCAGATGCGTGAAAAAAAAAACTTTCGGAATTTTTAACTCGGAAACGAAGAGCTTTAGGGAAAAAAGTTATATAACAAGAATTGATCAAAAAACACGTGTGAATTTTTTCAGAATTTTCGGAGGTGATTTTAGAAAATCGGATTTCTCATATTTTCCGAAAATCCAAAAATCTATCAAAAAATTCTGAAAAAATTCACACGTATTCTTTGATCAATTCTAAGCACTTTTTGTTCTACAATTTTTTTCCTAAAGCTCTTCGCTTTCGAGTTAAAAATTCCGAAAGTTTCTATTTCATTTTTTTGGGTCTGGCCGCCATTTTGTGCGTTTAAACGTTTTTCCGTCGATCTAAATCATCATAACTTTTAGTTTAGGGTTCGAAAACGCGATATTTGTACGTAAGACGCAAGTGTTTCAATGATTTCCATTTTGAAAAACGAAATGAAAACGATTTTTTTTTCACAAACCACGTTTTTTTTTATAAATTTGTTTATAACTTTTGAACCACTCATCTTTTGCAAAATCGGAGGTCGGATTCTGAAAGATCATTAAATTTTGCGTTGAAATTGACTATTCCGATATTTCTGAGACCCCGTTTCCACTGAAAATACAGTGGTTGAAAAGTGCGGCCGAAAAACGTCCTGCTAGGCCGTAATGGGTTAAAACATACAATTATGTTGAAATTTTTTATTTTGATTTTCGGACCGATTACAATAACTTCCAGTTGGGAAGTTAAAAATATTCGATGAGGGCCGCACCAAAGATCCTCGCGGGTTGGACAAGCTTCATCTATGATACACATTTATATTTCTGCAACGGTTCTCTTCGGAACCAACCGTCCTTGTCCATGACGTAACACTTGCAAACAACCCGGGCGCGCGTGTTCAATTATTAACGGATGCTTTGTCACGGTCTCGTATTCAAATTATCCGCCAAACGTTTTACCTGTCAATTGTCACACAGTGGATCAGAGTGTGTCATGTATTACGTAGGTACCTACAACATCTCGCAAACTGTTTCCCTTTTTTTGTAAAGAAACAAAACTAAATACCGTTTCCTGGCAGGTTGTGATATGATTTTAATATGTTAAGAATATGAATGTGCTTAGATATGAAAAACAATACGACATATATATTTCTATTTTGAACTACATTTGCGTAATCTGTTGTGAAAAGTAATATATGATGAATACGTAGGAAAATGAGAATATTTCAAAACTGCATTTATTGTGTACCTAATGCAACTCTAACCCAATCGTGACCGAGGTTTTTTTTTGTTACCGATATTGCTGATTTTTCTGTCATCAATTCATACCTATCTAACAATATTTTGTATATAATTAGAGGGGGTAAGGATAAATAAGAAAAAAATTATCTTAGCTGCGGTAAAACGGTTTAAGGGGGTGAAACACCCCTATGAAAATGTGCAAAATAATCATATATTTCAAATAACTCTGAAACTAATAAATACAAAATTTTCATGATTTTTTATACTCTTGCAAATGGCGACAGTCGAAATTCGAAGAAATGAAACTGTTAACCCCCACCTCCCATCAGTTTCATTTTTTCGAATTTCGACTGTCGCCATTCGAAAGAGTATAAAAAATCATGAAAATTTTGTATTATAGATTTAAAAAATCTTCATTAGTTTCAGAGTTAAAATATATGATTATTTTGCAGATTTTCATATAGGTGTTTCACCCCCTTAAACCGTTTTACCGCAGCTAAGATAATTTTTTTCTTATTTGTCCTGACCCCCTATAACTATATACAAAATTTAAACTCGATCCAAATATGCCACTTGAAAAGGTTCCCTTGTAAGTATTAAGTATACTAAAATTCCAGAACGTTGGTAATTCTATTGTTGATGTATTCAGTCCAATACTCGAAAATAAGTATGATTTCAAACCCATTCGAATTAAAATAATCTTACAGCAATGCAAAATCTTAACAAAAGCGCTCTGTTGAATATGTGCAACGCTGGGCACGATTGGGTTAAGATAGTTATGAATTTGGGTTTGTGTCTTATACCATCGTTGAAATCACAGTAGGTTCTCATTCATCTGTATCTATTTTTATGTATGTTCGGGCATAACTCCGACAAATATGCATCGATTTGGAATTTTGTTTTATTTTGTTTGAAAGAATATACTTCCGAGGTGGTCCCATATTTTTATGGGTTTCGAGATACGTCATTCCAAAGGGAAAAATAAAAAACTTGAAAAAACTAATTAAAAAACTGTAAAATTTAATTAATTTAACCAATGAAAAACTTGTTAAGAATAAAAAAATAAAATAAAACCGACTTCAAAAATTGTTAAATTTAATTATTATATACTTTTCAGTGTTTTTACGTTTTTTTAAGTCAGTTTTATTATTTTCTTAAAAAGTGTTTTTTTCCAGTATGTCAAAATATGTCAAATTGTTATTCAGAAAGAAGATTTGAAACTTACTTGTAGTTGAATCCTTCGCACATAAACTTGAATTCATCAGCGCACAGCCTGTGACAGTCTTCCAGGCTTTCGCAGTCGACGATGCGTCTAATGAAGCCTCCAGAGAGCCTCTTCCCAGGTATTGCCCTTTTGAAACATGCTGTAAAAACCAAAAGTAATAACGATCATAATAAAAAATAAAAAATAAATTATTTAATACTTATAACAAAACTACATACAGTGTTATAGATTTTTATCTCAGAACCAACGAATATTTGAAAAAATATCTCAACAAAAAAATGTTTGGTTGTGAGGGGGTAATCGAATAGTAATATTTATTTGTTATTTTATCGTTGTCTTCAAGGATATTTGAAGGTCAGTATAATTTTTTTAAATAGGAACTTATAGTTTTTATTTAGTAATCTTATTCTACGTGAAAAAACACGAATATTTCATTCAAAACTGTTTTTTGAATAACTTAAACTTTAGATATCTAACAAAATAATTTCGAGACTTTGAACATTCAAGAATTTTTTACTCAGAGAAAAAGTAGAAGATACAAAAAATGTTTATTTAGTCTATCTCATAATAATTATAATAATTGAATTATTTTAAACATTTAGTATTTTTTTTGTTTTTGTTTAAATAAAATAAATAGAAAAAGTTAATAAATTTTTAAATAATTCTCCAAGTTTTATTAGACCAAAATAAACGTTTTTTGTCTCTTTTTTTCCTCAAGTTTATGGTTTCTGAGTAAAAAATTCTTGAAAGTCCAAAATCTTGAATTATTAGATACCTATCTTGGAAAGTTTAGGTTGTAAATTATTGAAAATTTGGAAAATGTGTAAGGACAAAAGTTGTTCCAACATCGTGAAAAATTTTTTTGTCGAAAAACTTTTTCTCTAAAACCAGTGGTTCAGCAGTTATATGGAAATAAACAATTAATCTTAATGATTTTTACTCAATCTACACATAATTCTCGATGTTTATTATTTTTTTCAGATTTTTCTGAGTGATCAGGGCGGGAACAGCATTTTTTAAGCGTTTTTTCAGAAAAATGGTTAAGAAAATGCATAAAAAAATATTTAATATATATTGTTGAATTTGTGCTTCATAAGCTTCTATTTGACACCCTACACGTTCCCTTGAATTTTTTTTCCATTGCCCAATCTACCCATTGAAATTAACCCCCAGAATCAAAATTCAACTTTTTATATTTAACGTTTATAATTGGACTACCACAAATTTCAAATTTTTACATCGAATAGTTTCAGAGAAAATCGCCTGTGACAGACGAACACCCAAGTGATTCGTTTTCACGGAACAATAAAAATATCAGTTTTGTAAATAACATTATTTAAAATTATTAGAGATTTTAATGGTCAATAAAGCTACAATCTTTTATTTTTTTATTTTTGGATAAATTTTCTTTGAAAAGTAATTATATACATACATAGTATTCATATGTATAAAATTAAACAACAAGCAGTGGCGTAGTAAGAAAAAAATTTGAGAGGGAGGTAAATACATATGAGTTAAATTTTTTGAAGGTATTTTGAACTGATGTTTTCTCAAAACATACTTTTTTTAAGAATACTGAATATTTCAGGGGGGGGTCAACCCCCCCCCCCCCCCAGTTACTACGCCACTGACTACAAGGTGATAATAATAGAAACACACGTATTTAATAACGTAATATTATTTTAATTTACATATTATTGTATAATACATACACTTATTGAAAAGATGTACATAATATATTATGTACTAATAAACAACTGTAAAAGAATATTACCGGAAAGAACTTTCACACAATTTTAAATAAATAAAATAAAGTAAATTATATTATCGGTGGCCTATAAGTCAATTTAAAGACCGATCATAAAAATGAACAACAGTTATTTTAAATTAAAAATGACTGGGCTACTGTGTTGAGAAACAATATTTTGACGTTAGAGTTTCAGGCCAGATACAGAAACTCGATGTAACGCGCAGAGATCAGTTTTGCTCACTAGCGTAAATGTATAATCAGTATATCTCGACACTCAGAGCAGCTACCAAGCGGGTTTTGTTATCAAATTATAGATCCCGATTAGATCTACTAGGTACAAGTAAAAATCTAAACATTTAACCAGTTTTAATGGGTGATAAATTAAAAATTATACAAAAACAACAACATTAAATTTTGTGTGTCCACGATTGCGCTTGTAAATATTAATTAAATGAATTGAAAAAAAATAACAGGATATTAGAATATATTCTCTACGACCTAACGTTGTTAATTTGTTGATTAAAGTTTTTTTAAATTAAATAAAAAAATAAAAAGTTCGTTTCGTATTTATTTTTACAATTTACAAATCATAAGAAATAATTTTGAAATAAAAAATACACCTCTGAAACTTCGTGAGTGGATTCAATTTGGCGTAACCTACAACTTTTTTATCTTCGAAAATTCTGAGAATTGGGGCGTTTTTGATGTGTTATGCGTTAAACATGTTTAGGGCGTAGGACAGGGACAAATACCCTTGATTTTTGTAGGCCAGTATAATCATAACATTTTATAAATTACATAACATCATGAATTTGATATGTTGAGGGTGTAGGTCTCGCTAAATGCCCCAATATTTTTGTAGGTCAATATATTTCCCGATGTTTGCATTATAAAATCTTGTAATTCAAGTAAAAAAGAAAGGGTTATTTGTAAATTTCCTATAACTATCGTTAAATTGACATGTTTGACGCATGCCACATCAAAAACGCCCCAATTCTCAGAATTTAAAACATGTTGTAGGTTACGCCAAAACGAATCCACTCACGAAGTTTCAGAGGAGTATTTTTTATCTCAAAATTTAAAGCCGGGACCGAGGACTATTAATAAAGATATATAAAATTATTTCTTATGATTTGTACAAACATAAGAAAAAATAATGAAATTAACTTTTTATTTTTTTTGTTCAATTCAAAAAAACTTTAATCAAAAAATTAAAAAGAATATATTCTAATATCCTGTTATTTTTTTTCAATTCATTTAATTAATATTTACAAGCGCAATCGTGGACATACAAAATTTTAATTTTTTATAATTTTTTTTATATAATGTTTTGTTTTTATAGGACTATAAGACTATGTTTACAATCAAAAAAAATTAACATGTAACAATCCATTAATCTGAGTTTTATTTAACTTCACTCCACGTATTCACGTCAATTCCTAGATCGTGCATCCCGAGACAATCGCACTCATATAATCATATTTATAACAATTAAAAATTTGAATTAAATTCCAACCTTTAGCATCGACAACAATGATAACTCGACTTGATTCGCAAATCACTCCGAAACTTAACAACAATAAAAGATACAAAATATGACACATGTTGAATATATAAATAAAAACTTAATCGACTTTACACGCACTTAAAAAAACATATATTTCCGTTAAAATAAGCATAAAATATATAATAAAACTTCAACAATCACAGAAGTGGCGGTAACTTTAAAACAACTGACATATCGTTAATCATAAATAAACAATTGTCATTTTGTAAAATTAAATAATTAACAATAAGGATCACAGGCCATGCTATGACTGAACCATAAACAAATGTATAGCATGTATATATAGAATTTTTGCATGCCCTAGTGATTTTCAGAAGGTCTTCAATTGAATCTAATATCAGAATAACAAGGATGAAATAGTAATTAAACATGTTTCGTATATATCCGTCTTTATTTAATTAGGTGCATTTGTTATTGTTGAGAACTGCATCACCAGAATATACGTTTTTAATTATTGAGTCATTTTTAAAGATTTTTGCAATTAGATTATGTGCAAGACAAAGAGAGGTGTAATGTGTTTATTTTGTAATGGGTGATGTTGATAAGTATATACATTAGTTTATTGCTTGTTCGGATATCGTAATTATATGATGAAAACTATATATACGTTATAAAGATTTATTTTATATTGTGTTAGTTGATAAGCTCGACCGAATTGTTTTTTAATATTTATTAACTTACAAGAAGACCTCATTCTGTGTCACAAACTTTCAGCATTGTCATATGTTGTGGTATTTGAGGGGTCCTAGTATATTCCTCTTAGGCGGGCCGCACACAGAGGAAATTTTTTTTATGAAACCAGTTTCGTGAAACTTGGTTTGTGAGACGTATTTCATATTTGCCGCACACAAATAAAACTAGAAGTTAGTTTCAACCAGGACTTCGAACCGATATTTTTTTCGTTTCGGTTTTCGTTCCGGTTCCAGTAAAAAACAATCTGAAACGATCACAGAAGCAATATATTTCGATTCGGTTCCGGTTCTCGTTCCGCAAAAAATAACGGTTTTTCTGTTTTTTTTTTCGGTTTTCGGTTTAGCTCCGAGTGATTAATTAAAAAAAAGTTATTTTTATTAAAAAAAAATTTTCTACCATAATTTTAAATATTTTATGGTACTTGTGATAATACAAGTCTTGAGGCTTCCGCGGTGATTTTGATATGGATCTTGGCTTCTGGGTGTAAGCCGCGTCGATTTGGTCGTGTTATCAGCCAACGTTTCAGCATGTGGACATCTTCAGGGCTCTTCTAAAAGTGCACTTTTAGAAGATGTCCACTGTAATGTGTGATGAAACGTTGGCCGATAACACGACTAAATCGACGCGGCTTACACCCAGAAGCCGAGATCCGTACTTGTATGATAGTCCGAACGACAATTGAAGTGGGAAATAAAAACCGATATTTTTATTTCGGTTCTGTTCCGGTTTTCGTTCCGGCAAAAAATAACGGTTTTCAGTTTACGGTTCAATTCCGGTTTCAACAATGCCGTCCGACGAAGAGGATGTGCTAATGCTGTATTGGTGGCTCCAAAATAAAAAAAAGGAAACGTAGGTTCTGGGTTCATTTATTTCGATAAAGATTACTGTTTCGCAGGTCATAAGTTCATGTAAACAGAACCCAAACATTTTTAATTAAGAACTTGCAAAAAAACTTATGTCACTGCACTGAATACCCACTACCAATGTCTATTATTTATATCAATATATTTTTTTATTTAACATTATATTAATAAATTATAATAATAACTGAACTTGGAACTTCCATGCAAAATTGATGAAACCAAAATTTGAGGTTAGGAAAAAAACCTGACGTGATGGAGATATTTAGACTCCGGATTCGGTTTCAGCATGTTCGATTACACATAGTACGGTGGGCCAGATCCCCGCAAAAAAAGTTGGTTGTTTTTTAATTGAATTTTATGACTTTTTTATTTTTTGAGGTTAGGTTAGAAAAAAAAACCTGACGTGATGGGGTTATTTGGACTCCGGATTCGGTTTCAGCATGCTCGATTACATATAGTACGGTGGGTCAGATCCCCGCAAACAAAAGTTGTTTTGTGTTACGTTCACAATCGTTGGAGGTGTCTTAATATGAGTCACTTTTTATTTAATCATAATGACAAACGTTTATCAAGGAGCTTGACCATGAGCAAGCATTTACTACTGTTGTCATTTTTTTCTTGCAAGATAATATAGAAAGCTTTTATTAATTTCCGCCCGCAATAAGAATCACACAATATATTTCATAATAAAAAAATTGAAACCATAACCTTCAACACGGTATTTAGCGATACTAACAATTCGCAAATAGCTGCAGACAATAATGATAACGTATTATTATTAATATCAATAAAAAATGTGCATGCATTTCTTAGAACTAACAATTTTTTAGAAAAACAAAATCGACCTTGAGATTAATTTAACGCCGTTATAAAAAAATATATTAAAAAACGTGAAGATAAAAGTTATATAAAAAAATGTATTAGATATGCTAGATGTTTTCGTTACCCGCCATTAAAGTAACATTATTCAGGAAATGGGCGATTCAGATGAGGAACTGAGAATGATAAAGTAATATACATAATTAAGTCATAATATTCTAAACGTTTTACTGCTGATCCAGTTATGATAAATGTATTAAAACCAAATAAATAAATTTAAATTATACACAGTGTACCATATTTCAAATTGATTAAGACTAGGGTTTGCAATCCCGCAATGCGGGATCCCGCACGTTTTGGAGATCTGCGGATCCCGCACTGAAAATGCGGGATCCGCGCGGAATTTTTTGAACATTAAATTTGTAGGTTGCGTGCGTTTTGAATACTTATAAAGCGTAAATATGGATAAAAAAGGTAACAATTTTGAAAAAAAAATTTTGGTTGAGATGACTGAATATGAAACTAGTGAAATAAATTATATCTTGTTCACGATTAGTTAAGTGGTTATATAACTCCAGAATTAAAAAAAAAAAACGTTCGAAAAATGTGACCGCACAACCGATTAAAACATGCCAGGATTCGCGCGACTCAGGCGACGAAAGAAGCTCGAACAGCCCGCAGATTACAAAAAAAAAACATAAAAAATACGAAATACAAAAATTTAGAAGAAGAATGGCAGATTAAATGAAAGTTAACCACAAAAATTTAATACACAAAATTCGTGTTTTCTCAAAACTATCTTTTTTCTATACGATCTACACGATATTTTTTTAACAGATTGTCCCTAAAATGCAACCGTAAATAATGATATTTAGTGGTTTAGTTTTACGTGACATACCGTATATATACCAGCGCGGCGTAAAAGACGACCTACGTATAAAATAAGGGCTAATTTATACGCAACGAAGGACTTAAAAAAATTGAAATGGATAATCGAACAAAAAGACAAAAGTAGTTAGAAGAATCTTGTACTTGTACCTAACATATTAGACAATCTCCTATTCACAGGTGTATTTTATGGATTTTACGTCGGTCTATACGGTATATGTTACGTTTATGTATCATATGTTACCGCTATGAAACTATTCTTCATTATTTAATTGTCATGTTAACTAAGTAATAGTAATTTTAAGCATGAATAATAAAAATTTTGGAAAATTTTTAAAAAAACTGCGGGATCCCGCGGGATTTGCAGATTTCCCGCAAAATTCCCGCGGGAAAAAAAAGTCTGCGGGATTGCAAACCCTAATTAAGACATAGGAAATTTAACATGGGGACAATAGGCTTGATGCCAGTAACAAAGTATCACTGAAATTATGATTTTAAATAAGGGACAATCCATAAATTACGTCACACAAATTTCATGATTTTTTACCCCCTCACTGGGTTTTGTCACAGGTTTGTCACATTGGTATGACTCCCGCCCCCTGTTGTGACGTCACACAAATTTCGAAACAATAATTAGATACTTAAAATTAACGTAAAACAAAAACTTGGCTGTTTATATTATTTTTATTAACATGAAATTTTACCATGCACGTTTGAAATTTTTCCTCTCATTTTTGCTTTTATAATTCATTTATAATTCATTGTTTTGATTTTTCCTCTCATTTTTGCTTTTATAATTCATTTATAATTCATTGTTTTGATTTTTTAAATGTGACGTCACAAAACTTGTGACTTCCCCCTCCCCTTATTACACCATGTCACACTTTGTAGATCCCCCTCCCCCCTTAATGTGTGACGTAATTTATGGATGATCCCTAATGAAATAAGTTAAAAAGATTCTAAAAAATGTATTTATTTTTATATTAAAAGCGAGATTAATATGATTTTTGTTAAAATAAAAACGCAAAATACAGTAATCCACCATGTTTGATAAAACAACAGTCAGAGTGGATGACGTCACGGCTACGTAAACGTCATTTTTGTTTCATTAATATCTGCACTATTTATAAATTATTTTGTGGTTTTAAATTATCAATTTGCTCAGTTTTGTATTACCAAAAGTAAAACCGAGAAACATTAGCGATGTCAAGGAGTTGACAAGGAGTGTTTACATAGGCGTGACGTCAAATGACACCTGCGAGCGTTTTGGCGTCAAATTTAAAATTAGTTTTAAAAGGGTCAATTTTTGTGATTAAACCTTTGTTTTCTGCAGAAATAAGCATTTTTTGGAAATAAGAGACACGTAAGATCATAGAATAGTTTTTAAAAATTAGGTATCATGCCTATTAGAAGTGTTTTAGTAACCCTTGTAAAATTTAACAATGTGTCATTGGTGCATTTTGAAATGCTGCCACCAAATTTAATAAAATAATATAGATCGGGAGCTAGAAGGAAGTGAGTGGACTTATATATGACAACCGGCAACTATGTTCAGATTCGTATACCTGAGACCTCAAAGAACTTAAAAAGTCAAGGTGCCAGTCGGTACTTGGGTGCAATTTTTTTTAAAACGCGAAAAGGCCTTACAAGTACATAAAACCTTGACTTTGGGTGTTTGTTTTCAATCATAAAAATGTACACTTTAAAATTAATATTATCATGGATCTTGGCTTCTGGGTGTAAACCGCGTCGATTTGGTCGTGTTATCGGCCAACGTTTCGTCACACGACTAAATCGACGTGGCTTACATCCAGAAGCCAAGATCCATATCAAGATCACCGCGGAAGCCTCAAGACTTGTATAAAATTATCATATTTAAAAAAAAATTATAATCTTCAAACGAATGTTAACAATATGGTATACTTCAATTTTAAAATTATTATCGGCACCCGCCTTTATTTTAATTAATAACTAAGCGCGTTTCTCTACTCTGTGCGCTCATATTGCCCTGTGTTAATTGACCTCACAGAGTAGAGAAACGCGCTTAGTTGTTAATTAAAATAAAGGTGGGTGCCAATAATAATTTTAAAATTGAATTATAATGTAAGTCAAAAACAGAGGCTCTGTGGTCCCGTGGCAGCAAGTGATCGAGGGGCCCTCCCCCGAACTATAAACAAAATTGAAGACATTTTTTTTTCGTTTTCAAGCATGTTACTAATTTTAATTACTTTTGCTGTCTCAATCTTGCCGACCCCTATTTTTACGCTACTGCCCCCCCCCCCTCTTATGCTCAGGGAGCCCGGAGCACCGCCCTGGCTTCTCCGGTGGTAGTTTAGTTACGGTCCTGGTCATGGGCGCCGGCAGAATTTCTTTCAGGAGGGTGCATCTAGATATATAAAATTAAATTATATATAAAATAATTTTAAAAAAATTATAAAATAATAATTTTTTAATAATAATAAACTTGTATTCCATTTAGCATAACTAAAAAAAAATAAAAAAATAAAAGGTCTTCGGTTTTTACTTTTCCTTATCTAAATTTATAAAATTACAGTGAACTTGACGCGACCAAAAAAAAAAAAAGGTCCTCACTTTTATATTTTGGCCTGAATTTTAAATTAAAACTTGTAGTTCTTAATTTTTTTGTTTTTCAATTTTGTCAGGAGGGTGCAAGCGCACCTCCTTGCACCCCCCTTACGGCGCCCATGGCCCTGGTCTAGAAGTAATCATGTTCTTGATTTTGAACTTTAAAACAATCGGAACTGATTTGTTTATTTTAAATTAACATTTTC
Organism: Sialis fuliginosa; assembly: GCA_961205875.1. Lineage (NCBI taxonomy): Eukaryota > Metazoa > Arthropoda > Insecta > Megaloptera > Sialidae > Sialis > Sialis fuliginosa. Next base: position 2,972,204 of record OY540818.1, on the reverse strand, counting down.
ATGTAGAGATTCTCTCACGAACTTTATATATTTCCGCACAAATTTGTCTATCCTTGGTTAGGTTCCAAATCTAGAAGAACTCTCTATCATTAACTGAACTAAAGGTCGATGATTTTAACGGGTTATGTATTTAATTATTTTATTGAATACAATTTGAAATATTTCATAACCACATATGTATCGATAATTACTTTATTGTATGTTTACAGTAGTAAATTGATAGTTTAAATTCAATGTCATGTATAACTTGTAGATACTGTATTAGTAAGTAGGATCCCGAATGGTGGCTTTTAAAATGTTTATTGCTTCCTCGCAATATCGAAGATACGAGAAGCTTTATGATCGTTTTAGAATGAGAAAAAAATATTCTCCGATTTTAAAATTTTAAATTGATCTTTCTGTTCCACGTCAAGACAAACACTTTTCGTTCCGTGTCTGTCTGTCTGTCCGTTCGTCCGTCCGTCCGTGTGTCTGTCCCCTGAATCCTTGTCACCTTCCTCGTGCTAAATTCACCAAAGGTAGTTAATTATTCAACAATTTAAATAAAAACCGATAGTGTTTATATAAATTGTCTGGAATTAGTTAACCATTTAATTTTTATACAATTTTACTAAAAAATATTAGTTTTTTTAAGAAATTTTTCTTAAAATGCACCTGAATATTTTTTCATATATTTTTAATTTTTTGACATTTTCAATCTAAATCTAAAATGCAAATGTCAAAATGACATTTAATATGTCCAAACAAATATCAATTTAGAAAAACAAAACATGATTTTTTAAAATAAATCGAGATAAATCTTTGTAAGGGAATATTTTACAACAAACGTTGTAGACCCATATTATAGGAAATTTAATGTTCTACAAAAAATATTCTATAAAATGTTCACATAACATGTGTCGTTCTTGAGATATCTTGAAAAAATAAATATTTTGGAGTGTCACCCCTCCCCCTTACACACGATTTTTATAGGGACCGTCCTCAAGCCAGATCCAACTATCTGATCAAGTTTCAATAATATCGGTTCAGTGGTTCATGAGTTATGCGTGTGACAAGGATTCAGGGGACAGACGGACACATGGACGGGCAGACAGACAGACACGGAACGAAAAGTGTTTGTCTTGACTTGAAACGGAAAGATAAATTTAAAATTTTTAAATCGGAGAACATTTTTTTGGTCTCATTCTAAAACAGAAGCTTCTCGTATCTTCGATATTGCGAGGAAGCAAAAGTATATATTTTATATTATTCAAATGAATAAACTTCAGTTTTTAATTATTACATAAAACACATAATAATAACATCACAAAATCATTCAATCGTTTGATGTATTGTATGTTTATTTTTTTGATTATTAAATACATGACCAATTACATATGTAATAAAATAATAACAGATAAGAAATAGATAGATTGGTATCAGTTATTAAATAAAGATAAATCATTGTTCCATAATGTAACATTGTAATGTAGTTTTCCTGGTCAAAATTATTTTTTGTAAACACGCGATTAGGATACGTATATTATGTGGTGAATAAATATTAATTACATTATTGTATGTGTGTATATTAATTGTATATCTTATTTATTAGAACGTATTGAAAATGTACAATTATTTAAAACACGCATCGCGGAAATATTATGTATTTTCCGTATCTATTCGAATTTAGAATACATTTGTTTGTTTTATATTTTACTAGAACTTCCCCGTAGCTTCGTTCGGGTACATTTCAAAATCTACCGTAAATTATTGCTTTAAAACAATATATGAAAATTATTAAAATGAGCATTGTACAGGATGGTCCGGTTTGGGATACATATATTTTATGAGCTGATTCCTTGGCTCATTGTGAGTAAAAAATTGTACGGGAAGGTGGGGTCTATCTTTAACACCCTCTGAGTTACAGAGTATTTAAAAACTTCCTTCAGAGTAGTACTTACAAACAAAGATTATCTCATAACTTCCAATGTAACGTAACTAGAACAACCATAATAAATCAGTTGCATAGGTAATTAATTAACGTATTTTTCAGTATTAGCGTTATTGCTAGTAGTGTTTTCAGTTCAGAGTTATTGCTCATCAAAGTCAAAAAATATATTTATTTTTTTGAAATTTTTTATAAAAATGACATTTTTCTCCAAAAATACCTATAATATGTGGTATTTTTTATCATTATTTTGGTGTGTCATAATGTTACCTACAAATTTACTACACTAACAATAAGTTTAGACCTGGGTCTTACAGTTTTTCTGTTATAAATTTATCTAAATAATCCCCAAAGTGACTATTTTGCTACCTACCCTATTAAATGAAACACTCATAATTTTTTTTGTTTATAATTACTTTGTCGTCCATCCGTCCTTTCACTCAAAACTAAGTATCTCGTAAACTACACTAAACTCCAAAATTAAGGAATCACTAATTTTTTTCAATATTTTTAGGTATTTTTGAATGGCTATATCTCCGCGAAAAATGGTCGTAGAACAGTTTTAAAAAACACTTTTAAAGTTTGAACGTTCTAGTTTTTTAATCTTTTGTTGGAAATTTTATTATCCTTAAGGATAATATCTTTTTTGGAAGATGAAACGTCGAAAAAACAATTTCAAAAACGTACATATATCAATTTTGAGAAGCACTACAGGACTTGAGAAATTTTTTTAGTCAAATCAAATAATGGATGTTTGTAGATCAGAGTTTTTTTTTATTTTCTTTTTTTTCTATTGCTGTACGATTTTTTTTGACCAAGTTATTTGCAATCAAAGAAAAATCATACATTTCACTTTGAGCACCTATAACTAGGAAACAAAAAATCGAATTATTTTTGTAAATCACACTTTTCTCTCCATTTTAATTTTTTTTTATTACTTTACGACCATTTTTGTTCGAGTTATTTGCGTCCAAACATTTTTTGTTGCTTTCTCATTATTCTGCATTGAAATTAAAAGAATGTACATTATTTTATCCGAAAGAAACATTGAAATTTTAAAAAAATATTAAAATTTGTAAAAAGTATAAAAACAAAGTTTGGAATCTTTTTTTTTTTTTTAATTAACGATTCATAGTAAGAAACTCATTTAAAGATATTTTTCGAACTGAAAAATAAAAATGTTTAAAGAAAAGGTCAAAGATATTTTTTTGTAAATTGAAACATTTGTTTTTTTGAAAATGACTGCTTCTGATAAAAAAATGTACTTTCTTTTAATTTCAATGCAGAATAATGAGATAGCAACAAAAAATGTTTGGACGCAAATTACTCGATCAAAAATGGTCGTAAAGTAATAAAAAAAAATTAAAATGGAGAGAAAAGTTTGATTTACAAAAATAATTCGATTTTTTGTTTCCTAGTTAGGTGCTCAATGTGAAATGTATGATTTTTTCTTTGATTGCAAATAACTTGGTCAAAAAAAATCGTACAGCAATAGAAAAAAAGCAAATTAAAGAAAAAAGTCTGATCTATAAACATCCTTTATTTGGTTTGACCAAAAAAATTTCTCAAGTCCTGTAGAGCTTCTCAAAATTGATATACGTTTTTGAAATTTTTTTTTCAGTGTTTCATCTTCAAAAAGGATATTATCCTTAAGGATAATAAAATTTTCAACAAAAGATTGAAAAACTAGAACGTTCAAGCTTTAAAAGTGTTTTTTTAAAACTGTTCTACGACCATTTTTCGCGGAGATACAGTCATTCAAAAATACCTAAAAATATTGAAAAAAATTAGTGATCCCTTAATTTTGGAGTTAAGTGTATATAAAAGTAAAAGATATACAAATTTGTGGAAAAAATAATTTTTCAGGCGGGGCACTAAGGAGCTATAGCTAGACAAAAAAATTATTTTTTTATACCAAGGCATGTGACACGTTAAAATGTATAATCATACCAGCGGTATTTGACCCTCTTTCTTATTTTTTTTCTAAATCAAAAATGGCGCCTGCAGGGGGCTTTAAAGCAAATCTAAAAAAACAAATTGTATACGAAGACGTGTGGGGTATCAAAATGTAGATGTCAATCAGTAGAATTTGACCCTATTTTTTTTTCTAACTCAAAAATGTCGCCTGTATGACGTTAAAAGCAGTATTTTAATTTGCCCCCCTCCCCCCAATTTCAACAGAAAAATATATAAACTTTCATTTGGTCATAGTTTGAAGCTATGATTGGTATAGTAATGAGTCAAAAAATTTGTTGTGCCAAAATATTACAACAGGATTTAATAAAGCACAAATATTTTTTTTATATAACTTTAGAAATACTAAATTTTGGCAGTGATTTCAAACTGTTGATGTACAAAAAATTTCCGGAAGAGGGGACGGCTAAAAATGTTTTCACAAGTTCCAGCAAGGTAAAAAATGATTTTTCTCATGGTCGCTATGGGTACTAACATTTAAAAAACATTTTACCCTGTTATTCGATAGGCTAGTTTTTTTGCAGCGAGCTCTTGGTCTAATACGTATGGGTCATTTTTTTAAAATAATCAACGACATAAGACGATTTTTGTGCAAAAAACGCAAGACTGATAAATCAATCATCAGGGACATTTAATGTTTGGACAACAACCAAGGTGACTTAAACTGTTATTCAAAGAGTGAATTTTAAAATAAAAATTGTATTTCTTAATTTGTTCATGTTTTTTTTTTTTTGACAGCGAGCTCTTGGTCTAATACGTATGGGTCATTTTTTAAAAATAATCAACGACATAAGACGATTTTTGTGCAAAAAACGCAAGACTGATAAATCAATCATCAGGGACATTTAATGTTTGGACAACAACCAAGGTGACTTAAACTGTTATTCAAAGAGTGAATTTTAAAATAAAAATTGTATTTCTTAATTTGTTCATGTTTTTTTTTTTTGACAGCGAGCTCTTGGTCTAATACGTATGGGTCATTTTTTTTAAATAATGAACGACATAAGACGATTTTTGTGCAAAAAACGCAAGACTGATAAATCAATCATCAGGGACATTTAATGTTTGGACAACAACCAAGGTGACTTAAACTGTTATTCAAAGAGTGAATTTTAAAATAAAAATTGTATTTCTTAATTTGTTCATGTTTTTTTTTTTTGACAGCGAGCTCTTGGTCTAATACGTATGGGTCATTTTTTTTAAATAATGAACGACATAAGACGATTTTTGTGCAAAAAACGCAAGACTGATAAATCAATCATCAGGGACATTTAATGTTTGGACAACAACCAAGGTGACTTAAACTGTTATTCAAAGAGTGAATTTTAAAATAAAAATTGTATTTCTTAATTTGTTCATGTTTTTTTTTTTTGACAGCGAGCTCTTGGTCTAATACGTATGGGTCATTTTTTAAAAATAATCAACGACATAAGACGATTTTTGTGCAAAAAACGCAAGACTGATAAATCAATCATCAGGGACATTTAATGTTTGGACAACAACCAAGGTGACTTAAACTGTTATTCAAAGAGTGAATTTTAAAATAAAAATTGTATTTCTTAATTTTTTCATGTTTTTTTTTTTTGACAGCGAGCTTTTGGTCTAATACGTATGGGTCATTTTTTTTAAATAATGAACGACATAAGACGATTTTTGTGCAAAAAACGCAAGACTGATAAATCAATCATCAGGGACATTTAATGTTTGGACAACAACCAAGGTGACTTAAACTGTTATTCAAAGAGTGAATTTTAAAATAAAAATTGTATTTCTTAATTTGTTCATGTTTTTTTTTTTTGACAGCGAGCTCTTGGTCTAATACGTATGGGTCATTTTTTTAAAATAATCAACGACATAAGACGATTTTTGTGCAAAAAACGCAAGACTGATAAATCAATCATCAGGGACATTTAATGTTTGGACAACAACCAAGGTGACTTAAACTGTTATTCAAAGAGTGAATTTTAAAATAAAAATTGTATTTCTTAATTTTTTCATGTTTTTTTTTTTTGACAGCGAGCTTTTGGTCTAATACGTATGGGTCATTTTTTAAAAATAATCAACGACATAAGACGATTTTTGTGCAAAAAACGCAAGACTGATAAATCAATCATCAGGGACATTTAATGTTTGGACAACAACCAAGGTGACTTAAACTGTTATTCAAAGAGTGAATTTTAAAATAAAAATTGTATTTCTTAATTTGTTCATGTTTTTTTTTTTTTGACAGCGAGCTCTTGGTCTAATACGTATGGGTCATTTTTTAAAAATAATCAACGACATAAGACGATTTTTGTGCAAAAAACGCAAGACTGATAAATCAATCATCAGGGACATTTAATGTTTGGACAACAACCAAGGTGACTTAAACTGTTATTCAAAGAGTGAATTTTAAAATAAAAATTGTATTTCTTAATTTGTTCATGTTTTTTTTTTTTGACAGCGAGCTCTTGGTCTAATACGTATGGGTCATTTTTTTTAAATAATGAACGACATAAGACGATTTTTGTGCAAAAAACGCAAGACTGATAAATCAATCATCAGGGACATTTAATGTTTGGACAACAACCAAGGTGACTTAAACTGTTATTCAAAGAGTGAATTTTAAAATAAAAATTGTATTTCTTAATTTGTTCATGTTTTTTTTTTTTGACAGCGAGCTCTTGGTCTAATACGTATGGGTCATTTTTTTTAAATAATGAACGACATAAGACGATTTTTGTGCAAAAAACGCAAGACTGATAAATCAATCATCAGGGACATTTAATGTTTGGACAACAACCAAGGTGACTTAAACTGTTATTCAAAGAGTGAATTTTAAAATAAAAATTGTATTTCTTAATTTGTTCATGTTTTTTTTTTTTGACAGCGAGCTCTTGGTCTAATACGTATGGGTCATTTTTTAAAAATAATCAACGACATAAGACGATTTTTGTGCAAAAAACGCAAGACTGATAAATCAATCATCAGGGACATTTAATGTTTGGACAACAACCAAGGTGACTTAAACTGTTATTCAAAGAGTGAATTTTAAAATAAAAATTGTATTTCTTAATTTTTTCATGTTTTTTTTTTTTGACAGCGAGCTTTTGGTCTAATACGTATGGGTCATTTTTTTTAAATAATGAACGACATAAGACGATTTTTGTGCAAAAAACGCAAGACTGATAAATCAATCATCAGGGACATTTAATGTTTGGACAACAACCAAGGTGACTTAAACTGTTATTCAAAGAGTGAATTTTAAAATAAAAATTGTATTTCTTAATTTGTTCATGTTTTTTTTTTTTGACAGCGAGCTCTTGGTCTAATACGTATGGGTCATTTTTTAAAAATAATCAACGACATAAGACGATTTTTGTGCAAAAAACGCAAGACTGATAAATCAATCATCAGGGACATTTAATGTTTGGACAACAACCAAGGTGACTTAAACTGTTATTCAAAGAGTGAATTTTAAAATAAAAATTGTATTTCTTAATTTTTTCATGTTTTTTTTTTTTGACAGCGAGCTTTTGGTCTAATACGTATGGGTCATTTTTTAAAAATAATCAACGACATAAGACGATTTTTGTGCAAAAAACGCAAGACTGATAAATCAATCATCAGGGACATTTAATGTTTGGACAACAACCAAGGTGACTTAAACTGTTATTCAAAGAGTGAATTTTAAAATAAAAATTGTATTTCTTAATTTGTTCATGTTTTTTTTTTTTGACAGCGAGCTCTTGGTCTAATACGTATGGGTCATTTTTTAAAAATAATCAACGACATAAGACGATTTTTGTGCAAAAAACGCAAGACTGATAAATCAATCATCAGGGACATTTAATGTTTGGACAACAACCAAGGTGACTTAAACTGTTATTCAAAGAGTGAATTTTAAAATAAAAATTGTATTTCTTAATTTTTTCATGTTTTTTTTTTTTGACAGCGAGCTCTTGGTCTAATACGTATGGGTCATTTTTTTTAAATAATGAACGACATAAGACGATTTTTGTGCAAAAAACGCAAGACTAATAATATCAATCAATCTGATGATGATACACCTATTAGGACATCCAGTCCAGGTATTTTATTTATTTTTAATATTCTTCGGCTCATATTATGCGTGTAGACCTCTTATTCGTGTCATATTTTTTGATGAAACGTAATTTTCACAAGTATTATAAGGTCAAAAAGGTACATTTAATATTTGAACAACAACCAAGGCGACTTAAACTGTTATTCAAAGAATTAAATTTAAAATAAAAATTGTATTTCTTAATTTTTTCATGTATTTTTTCATTTTTGACAGGGGGGTGCAAGTGCACCTCCTTGCACCCCCTCCCGGTGCCCATGACTGTATCTGTAAATATGTATAATTCCAAAACAATTAGAATATGACCTAGGTTCGCAGGTAATTGAAATCAACATGAATACTAAACACCAATATACTATAAATCATTTTCCTGATTAATGTTAAAACATAGTTTTCAAAAGGTAATTATCACAGCTAGTGTTTACATTATGTACTTACATAATCATAATTGCATGTAATTATAAATACATATCGTGATTGTCGATCAATGGATTTCATTCACATAGATCTTAAATATTCAAGATTCATGTTTGTTTTTTCTAACATGCCAACTGTTAGGTGGGGGTGTTTGTATATAAGAATGTGGATATCGCTTGTTGAAAATTTATTGTTCAAGATGTTAGACATCGACGGGTTCAAACGATAAGGTATTTGTTTTAGTGATAATATTTATGAATTATTATATATTTTTTTGTTATTTGTAATTTTTTATATTAATGATAATTATTTTACAGGTTTATATATATTTTAAATAATTATGCATTTTAAGGTAAGTAGTACAAAATCTTAATTGTTTGCGATCTATTGTATTTCATATAATGTACAGGGTGTTCGACAGAATCGAGTGTTCATTGCTAACTTTGTTATTATTAGTGTTAGAAGGTCGGTTAATGGGTTAAGTATAAATGAATAATGGCGGTCTAAAAAAACAATTGAATGTCAAATTTCAGAGAAATATTATTGAAAAATAACTTTTTTTTAAGGAATAACCTGATGGATTTTATAGCTGAGAATGTTCTTTTTATAAAAATGTAGTACATGCATCATGGTAAAATGGCCAGAAAACATATTATAACAAATAAAACATTAATATAAAATATCGAAAAATAGTGCAGATTAAATAAAATACAAACAATTGATTAAAATTTTTAAAACAATGCCTCATTTCGCAGATTTTTGACGTTTTTGAGTATTATTGAAAAAAAATTGTAATAGGCATAATGCCAGTAACAAAGTATCACTAAAATTATGAGTTTAAATAATGAAATAGGTTAAAAATATTCTAAAAAATGTATTTATTTTTATATTAAAAGCGAGATTAATATATGATTCTTGTTAAAATAAAAATACAAAATACAGCAATCCGTCATGTTTGATAAAACAACAGTCAGAGTAGATGACGTCACGGCTAAGTAAACAACATTTTTGTTTTATTAATATCTGCACTGTTTATAAATTATTTTGTGGTTTTAAATTATCAATTTGCTCAGTCTTATGTTACCAAAACTAAAACCGAGAAACGTTAGCGATGGAATAAGGATTTATTATAGTTGACAAGGAGTGTTTACATAGGCGTGACGTCAAAAATGCGCCATGACACCTGCGAGCGTTTTGGCGTCAAATTCAAAATTAGTTTTAAAAGAGTCAATTTTGTGTGATTAAACCTTTATTTTTTGCAGAAATAAGTATTTTTTTGTAAATAGGAGACACGTAAGATCATCATAAAATAGTTTTTAAAAATTAGGCATCATGCCTATTAGTTGTAATAATAATATTTTTCTTTATCAATAAAATTCAAAAACATATAAAATCTGCGAAATAAGGGATAAATACCTGAAATTATTGTTTAAAAAATTCTAATCAATTGTTTGTATTTAATTAAATTTGCAAAATTATATGTATAATATAATACATTTTAGCAAACACAGCAAAATTTAATAACAAAAAAAAATCCTAATTAATAAAATAACACTCAAGATACGATGTACCTATTTGGCTGTATCACTAAGAAATGAACGCCAACAGAAGAAAAAGAAGAAGAAGAAGAAGAAGAAGAAGAAGAAAAAGAAGAATTAAATTTGCATAGCACACTATTTTTCGATATTTTCTATTAATTTTATACTTGTTATAATTTGTTTTCTGGTCATTTTACCACCATCCATGTATTACATTTTTATAAAGAGAACATTCTCAGCTATAAAATCCATCAATAATATACTGGTTATTCCATAAAAAAAAGTTATATTTCAATATATTTCTGAAATTAGACATATTCAACCGAAATTCTAGCTTCTAACTTCAATAATAACAAACTTAGCTATGAATGCTATGATCACTCAATTCTGGCGAACATCCTGTATACTAGTGATGTAATATAACGAATGTGTGATTTTAAAGATTCGCGAATGCGAGTGCGAATACGAATATTAGCGTCCGACATTTGCGAATGCGAATGCAAATATTGATTTTTTTTATTATAAATTTTATTTTTCTTTTTTTTCACTTTTCGGGGAGCATTAAGGCCTAAAAGCCCCCTCAACATTTTGTTTTTGTAAATTTTAATTTGTATTAAATTGATAAAAAATTTTTTTGGGGGGGGAGCATGGTTCAGAAGTTCAGATAATCCCTTCCACCCTAAAAAAATATTTCATTATTTAATTTGCTTTCATTTTATTACTTTTTTTGGGAGTTGGAGCATGAACCGTACACCCCCCCCCCCCCCTCCAAACGTATTGTATTATTTAATTTTCTGGAGTACTCACTATGAAAAACATTTCTCCCAAAAATAATTCAAATCGGAGCATTTTACAGTAGTTATCGTGAACGAAAGAAAATTTTACCTCCAGACACACGCACAGTCGCCATGCGGAACCTTTCTTTACTTTTTGAAGTTAGTACAATCAGAATCTGCTCTTATCTCGTACACGATTTTTCGACGGTATTACAATACTTTCATTTCTTCAGAACATGGAAATAAAAATAAATGTTGACTGTTCTTAAAAATAATTATTTAATATAAAAGATAAAAAAATATTTTTTAAATTGTACAAAAACGAGCAATGTTCGCAAAAATATTCGTACTTTTTTTGCGAATGCGAATGAATGAATATTCGTTTCATTACTACTGTATACTAGTATAAGGCCGCTATTACACTATCAAAGAAATATGATAAAATTTCTTTTATTAAAGAAATATTATAATGTAATTAGTCAAGATTTATAATATTTACTTTCATATTATTTTTTTGATCTTAGTTAATGACAGTTTTATATTTGATTAAAGTATTTTGACGTAAAATACAAAATGGTGACTACCAAGTTATCACTGAAAAACAATATAGTAGAAATATTAAGCATCCAGTGAACAATTTAGTGCAAGATATAATATATAAATATAAAATGAATTAATAAATAAGGTAAGTTATGTTTGTATTCAGTGAAGTAGCTATAGGGTTGGCGAAACCGGCCCCTGTCGCGGGTGATAGGTCTAAGGTGGTGCCAAAATGGGGTAAGAGTCTTCAATTACACCAGGGAAGGGGGGATTTTTCAGTTTTTGGGACCTCTAGCTACTTTAGATACTATATTATTATTTTTTTATATAAAAATACAATTTTTATTTATTATACTGGTGTCTACCAAACTTTTTTATTTAGATTTAGTTCGCGGCACACCAAATAAAAATTTCAACAAAATTTAAATATATTTTACTAGTATAAAGAAAAATACATAAATTCTTATTAAAATAAAATAATATATTTAATATAAACCACAGTTTGGTAGTCACTGTATTAGATAAATAAATTATCAATCAATATATACATACATAGCAGGCGTAGATAAATTTTCTTAATTCTTATAAACCGTATAAAAACTGTCTAAAAGAAACCTTTCACATATCAAAAATAAAATTTATTAAATAAAAAAAAAACACTTGTGGAGTTTCATACCATTATATATTTCGTAATATGTGAATTTATATATAAATAAATAAATTCTTGAACATAAAAAATACATTTTTTCTTAACCTCCTTTTCCCCTTTGTATTCATTTTCATAAAATTGAATTCATAAATTATAAATTAAACATATTCATGTATGTCGAATGTGAAATTAATTTTAATAATTTATACACTTTTAGCGTGCGTTAACACATGTTAAAAAAATGCATTGCATATAATATCATGTTTCATTCATTCTTAATACAATGTCTTTTCGGTTTTGCGAGACTAAATATGACACCACGCACACGTATTTAATGAATATTTAACATTTTTGTATATACCATATTGTATTATCAAGATTACAATTGTTTAGAGAGAAGTAGGTATATTCGTTTACAGATTAATATAAATATGAGTGTATGGAATATTCTGAAATAGTTGTTTCTTGGCTTTTAAGCGTCGATTACATTGAGCGAGTTTACAAGCTACAAGCCAGCGAGTTTACTAGCTGCTTGTAAACTTGCTCACAAGGGGAACCCTTGAATCTGTTCTTTCCGATTTTCTTCATATTGAAATATGTTGTAGAGGGGGGTTTCCTGATAACACCTATACCCGGTTTTGGGAGTAGACGGGTAATAGTTTAGAAGATATGATCCAAAATATTTTTTTAATGCTGCATATACATACATATACTATGCTTATGTCTACAGTTTTAACAAACATTTTCAAAAATAAACATTGAAAATAAATTCACAAGATATTTATAGAAGAACTATACATTTAAATAATGTCACTGTGTGAAATTAAAAATAAAAATAAAAATTTGAAAGCACAGACTGGGAATCGAACGCGCGGGTCTATTATCATTACCGCTAAAACAGACGCTTATGTTTACAGTGTAATCATGTTCACTAGCTAACTAGCAGATTGTAAACAATCTGCTACAAAAGTTGAAAGCCGGGCTACTTCACTCGCTGGTTTGTAGGCTTGATAGCTTGTTAGCTAGTAAACTAGCCGTGTGTCGTCATAGTAGCTAGTTCGCTAGCTGCGAGTATCTCGGTGATTCCTGGTTTCAGTGTCTATAAAATGTATTCACAACACGTAGTTTACTCGCTAGCTAGTTGGCTACTGAGCGAGTCGAAAGTTTTGTGTGTCATCATCACTATTTTACTATCTGACTCGCTGGCTTGTAGCTTGTAAACTCGCTCAATGTAATCGACCCTTTAGTCAAAAATGATTCGGGTAAGACATACACGAGTGTATGTCACAAGGGTTCCGAAGTACGTATTACGTGGACTGTCTGGAGCCACTTACAGGTGCATTTATAAAAAATGTGTCAAGTTCTACTAATTGAGGTCTACATTTTGACACCCCACTTGCCAAGATATATAAATAAAAAAATCTATGACGCCTCTACCTATTATTCCAAAATTTAAAATTATATTGTTGACTAGTATTTGTCGTTGGTAGTCCCATCAAAGCCTCATTACTGATTTTTTTTTCAGATTTTGTGGGCCAGTAGTTACCAAGCTAGAGGGAGGGTGGACAAAATAAAATACTGGTTTTAGCCCGCTACAGGCGACATTTTTGATTTAGAAAAATAAATAAAAATATGGTCATATTCTACTAATTGATAACTATATTTCGATACCCCACATTCCTAGATATAAAAATAAAATAAAAATTCTATGACACCCCTCCCTATTATTCCAATATATATGAAATAATGGCTGCGAAATAAAAAATTTGTAATTTTGAATTGAATTACCTTTTTTTTTTATTTAGTTAATTTCTTATTACTAAAAAAAAGGTCATACAAAATTGAAAATTACTAAAGACCTTTTTTTTAGTCGTAATTTACCAAATTTTCCCTATTTACTTGTACTATTTTCTTCATACTAGACGAGTTTAAAAAAAAATTCTTTAAATTTTCTCATTAAATAAACTCATGGGGGGTGATTGATAATCTTGACCCCCCCCCCCTCCTATCTACGCCACTGACAGAAAGTTATGTGCAAAGAATTAAAATTTAATTCACACGTTTTGACATTGACTAACAGGGAAATCTGTAGGAGTGACACATCACTTATTAGGCGATTCATATTTTCAGGTCGCTTTAACAAACCTTTAATGATGATGTCAGTTTTTATAATTCTCCTATAAACAAATTAGTTTTTTAGTTTTCACTTTTACCCCATTTTTTTGGTGTTTCATATTTACTCCGCTCGACCATACATTTATTCTAAACAATTAATAAAAGCAATATTAAATGTAATTGTTTTTATTATTTACATAAATAAAATAAACATAAATAAATAATGCTACAAAAAGAATAATATTAATTAAATAAATTATTTAAATAATAAGTGCAATTTTATAGTAAAAACAAAAAAAGTACGTGCTTCTTATAATATATCAAAGAATATTAAATAATTAAGTACCTTAAATATGTATTTACATTATTATTAATAAATAATAAAGAAATAGAATAATTTACTAACAGTAAGTATGTAAGTTTTATTTTGTTAAGAGTCCGTTCACACGGCTTTTTCCCGTGCCCTTAGCAGTGGTAATGCATTTCATATAATAATGTTAACACGACACACAGCCAGTGGCGTAGAAACGAGGGGGGGGGGGGGGTAGAAATATTCTGTGTCTTAAAAAAAGGTATGTTTTAAGAAAACATTAGTTCAAAATACCTTCAAAAAAATTAACTCAAATATATTTACCCCCCCCCCCCCCCCCCCCAAAATAATTATTACTACGTCACTTCACACAGTGTGTCGTGTGAACACTCTAATATAAAATGCATTGCCACTGCTTGTCGCACTTTACGCCGCCGTGTGAACCGGCTCTAAAGGTATACAATTTATCGTATAACTGATAATATTATATCTTTATTATTAGTACGTCTGGTTCGTGGCAAATAAAGCCAAAACGCTGCACTTTTTGATTGGGGTATGCCACTTTCTGTGGTTATATATAAGGTCAAAAGAAACATTTTCAGATAGAGAGCCACTTTAATATCCGTGTAGAACACCATTATATCGGCTATTAAAGATGGCCCTCACGGTTTTTATTAAATTGGCTGTATCTCAGCTCCTAATCATTAGATTTCAATTTTCTTTTGTTTATTTTAAAGTTCTTATTAAAAAAAATAGTTTTTATCATTGTTCATTTTTCTCTAAATCTTAAGGGTTCCCCACAATTTTCCGAAATCTGAAGATTTCACTTTTCTTACAAACTTAATTGTTATATAACTTTTTTATTGTGCCCAATATCATTTTTTTACCTCATATAAAAAAGAAAGACATTTTTGTCTGCGTTCCATTGATAACAAGATAATACTGTTTTAATTAACAACTTCTTTGGAAATAGCGTGTTAAACTAAGAAAAATAGATTATTTTTGGATCATTCCATGTCAAGTTTACCTGTATTGGTTTCTCGGATTCGAGATTTTGATGGAAATGTCCATTTATACCTTCCCTGAATCAATTCTGACTATTTTTATCACCATGTCTGTCTGTCTGTCTGTCTGTCTGTGTATCTGTTTGTCTGTAAACGTTGTAACTCAAAAATGACAGTACATAGAGGGGTAAAATTATATATTTAGGATTAATTTGTTTTAAGAAAGAAAACCTGATTTTTTTAAAACCGGAAACGGATGTTTACTGTAATTTTTATAATTATTCGAATTATTTCTGAAACGGTACGTGTTGGAAGAAAATTTTTTTTAGAATATTATTATTTATAATTTATGTTATGTTCAATTTCTCCCAAAAAAAGTTTTTGAGGTTATAATCGTTTTTTTCAATTATATTTGAAATGGTTTAAAGCAGAAATAAATCATTGAAATAAAAGTTGTAGAGTATGTTATTTTCTATAGTTTATGTTCCATTAATTTTTTTGTATCTCTTACCAATTAAAAAAAAAATCTTTTTAATTATATTTTTAATTTTTTTCCATTTTATTTGAACAAGTTCATGACAGAATAAAATGTTCATAACAAAAAATGTAGAGAACGTTATTATCTATAGTTTATGTTCTATTAATTTTTTTATATCTGTCATCAGTAAGCCAAAATTATTTGTTTTATATTAGTAGATACACGTACATTTTTTTATTGTATAAGAAAGTTCAGTGACATCCATGACAGATTTTTCAATTTTTTAACTATGCCATATGAGAAAATTGATCCCAACATAAAATTTCATATGATAAAAGGTAAACTTGACATGGAATGATCCAAAAATAGTCTATTTTTCTTAGTTTAACACGCTTTTTCCAAAGAAATTGTTAATTAAAACAGTAATATCTTATTATCAATGGAAAGCAGAATAAAATGTCTTTCTTTTTTATATGAAGTAAAAAAATGATATTGGGCACAATAAAAAAGTTATATATAAATTAAGTTCGTAAGAAAAGTAAAATTTTCAGATTTTCAAAAATTGTGGGGAACCCTTAAGATTTAGAGAAAAATGTATAATGACAAAAAATAATCTTCTCAATAAGAACTTTAAAACAAACAAAGGAAAATTGAAATCAGATGACTAGGAGCTGAGATACAGCCAATTTAATAAAAACGGTGGAGGCCATCTTTAATAGCCGATATAATGGTGTTCTACACGGATTTTATTTTACTATGGTATTATGAGCGTAACTTTTTGATAGTACTCTAGCACGAGAACTACGTTAATATTTGCACTGTTTATAAATTATTTTGAAGTTTTAAATTATCAATTTGCTCAGTTTTGTGTTACCAGTTTTGTGATGGAACAAGGATTTATTATAGTTGACAAGGAGTGTTTACATAGGCGTGACGTCAAAAATACGCCATGACACCTGTGAGCGTTTTGGCGTCATATTCAAAATTAGTTTTAAAAGGGTCAATTTTTGTAATCAAACCTTTATTTTCTGCAGAAATAAGCATTTTTTTTTAGAAATAAGAGACTCGTAAGATCATCATTTAAAAAGTAGGCATAATGCCTATTATCTCTATCTAATTTCATAATAATATAACAGTCAAAAGGATGTAATTATTGATCTACCTCCTAATTATATTTTTTTACTAATTAAACCTATAATTATATAACGATCAAATTCAATCTCAATTATTATTTTCTTTTGAAACGTCCCATTCTGTGATAGATAGATAATACTAGAAAGCTAGACAATTTTAATTGTTATCGTAATATCATAATAAATATATCCTTAATTAATTAATTAATAATTAAGTTCCAGATAATTCTCTTTGGAAAATGTTGTGTGTTTTGATATTGACGTTGTTGTAATTTATTTTAATTAAGATTATCGTCGTAACATTGTGATTAATCTTTACACGAAAGCGAAGAAGAACATATTGAAATTGCAGTAAATGATTTCGTCATGTTATACCTATACAGTGTATTCCAAGTTGATTAAGACATAGGAAATTTAACATGAGGGCAATTAGAAATGTTGTAGTAACCTTTGGTCAAATTTAACGATGTTTGATTGGTGTATTTTGAAATGTCGCTACAAAATTTAATAAAATAGGAATTAGTATTGGGTCAATCCATATGAAATGGTCCAAAATTAAATTAAATGGTTGCTTGGCCATTCTAAAAAAATTGATTTTTTGTGTGTAATTACCCTAACATGTTGCTAGTTCGAAATGACCATTATTTTAATTTTATTGTTTTTTGTTTTCGCGTGACGGCCATATTTGTTCGACAGTAGCATTTTTTGTACTTTAAAGGGTTTGCGGAAACTAAAATATCTCAGCTTCTATCAAACCTTTCAACACGGGACTAAAAGCAAATTGTTCAGAATAAAACGGGCTATAAGATTATTTCTAGACATTTTCACCTAAACGTTATCCTAAAGGGTGAAATTTCAGCCTTAATTGTTAGTTCTATTTTTTAAAAAATCCCATTTTCAAGGGGATGTTTTTGCAAAAAGGGGAAAAGTTAACAAGTCAAATTATTTTTTACAAATAGGTGGGTACTAGTTGTATTCACACACCAAAGTTCAACTCTGAGACTTGCCCCCCTTTATTTCAAAAAATTCTCAAAATTTGAAAATTTGAGAAAATGGCACTTTTTAAAGCTAAATAACTCTGGTGGGGGACCAGATAAAAATCTGAAATTTTAGCCCATAATAGTACTACATAATGGTATTACGTACCAAAATTTTTGAGATTGAGATTTAACTACAGGCAGTGATATTGCAACCACAATATTCAATAGGAGTTCATATGTTAATACAGAGTGTCAACATTAATATAATATCTATTACTATCTTTTTTCTTCTTGGAAATAGAAGAATGCTTTAATGAAAAAAAAGATTGTATTTTTTCTGAATGTTTTTAAAATCTCATTTTTTATTTTCTGTCACTTCCGGTTGAACCGGAAATGATGTCAACTTTTGTTTTTCAAAGGTGACACCCTATGTATATTTTATTTTTAGATAGAAAATTAGGTCAGCTTTAAAAATTTATAACACATATAATAACTTAAAGTAACTCATAACAAAGATATAACATGTTTTAATTATTATTGAAACAAAATCACAACATGTATACGCTCATTGAAACATGTATTTTTGTGGTTGCAATACCACTGCTTGTAGTCAAATCTCAATCTCAAAATTTTTGGTATATAATACCATTATGTAGTACTATTATGGGCTAAAATTTAAAATTTTTATCTGATCCCCCACCAGAGTTATTTAGCTTTGAAAAGTGCCATTTTCTCGAATTTTCAAATTTTGAGAATTTTTTAAAATAAAGGGGGGCAAGTCTCAGAGTTGAACTTTGGTGTGTGAATACAACTAGTACCCACCTATTTGTAAAAAATAATTTGACTTGTTAACTTTTCCCCTTCTTGCAAAAACATCCCCTTGAAAATGGGATTTTTTCAAAAATAGAACTAACAATTAAGGCTGAAATTTCACCCTTTAGGATAACATTTAGGTGAAAATTTCTAGAAGTAATCTTGTAACCCGTTTTATTCTGAACAATTTGCTTTTAGTCCCGTGTTGAAAGATTTAATAGAAGCTGAGATATTTTAGTTTCCGCGCACCCTTTAAAGTACAAAAAATGCTACGACCTGTCGAACAAATATGGCCGTCACGCGAAAACAAAAAACAATAAAATTAAAATAATGGTCGTTTCGAACTACCAACATGTTAGGGTAATTACACACAAAAAATCCATTTTTTTTAGAATGATCGAACAACCAGTGCTGGACCAGTTAATATGGATTGACCCTATTTTGTTTTCAAATTTATATCTGCCAAAAAATATTATTATAATTTTATCTAGGATGCTTACTTTAATTTCATTAATGTATTTTATTCTTTATAAAAATTGAAAACAAAATACTGTTGATTAATTTAAAATTTATCCGTTAGTTTCGAGGCGGCATTTCAAAATGCACCAATGACACATCGTTAAATTTGACCAAAGGCTACTACGACATTTCTAATTATCCACATGTTAAATTTCCTGTCTTAATCAACTTGGAATACACTGTATAGAGGATCCTTGCAATAATGATCCATTGATTTATCAGTGGATCGAAATTTCGGGGTTTCGAACTGAACCGAAATCCGGAAAAACGTTATTTTTTGCCGGAACGAAAACCGGCACCGAACCGAAATAAAAATATCGTTTTTTTCGGTTCCGTACATGTTAAAATACGCGCGTTAACATGATCTTATTTATCAATTGTCGTTCAGGGCTATCATAGAAGTACCATTAAATGTTCTAAATTATGGTAGAAAATACATTTTTAATACAAATATTTTTATTTATTTATTAATCACTCGGAGCTGAACCGAAAACTGAAAAAATCGTTATTTTTTCGGAACGAAAACCGGAACTGAACCGAAATATATTTTTTTATTCGAACCGAAATGAAAAAAAAACCGAATCGAAGCCCTGCGTAATTAATAAAAAAATAAATCAGTAGATCGAAATTCTACTGATTTATCAGTGGATCGAAATTTCACTAATTTATCAGTGGATTGAAATTCCAATGATTTATTCAGTGATTATCCACTAATTAGCAGTGTCCTACTCTACACTATTTCAATCAGTGACTATCCACTGATTCAGTTTAAGAGAGTATATTATATTGAGATACACCACTCAAAAGGGAAAAATAAATTACTTGGTCAAGACATACACGAGTGTATGCCATAAGGGTTCCGAAGTACGTACTACGTGGATTTTTTTGAGCCACTAACAAACAGGTGCATTTTTGAGTTAGAAATAAATATAAAAATAGTGTCATATTCTACTTATTGAGATCTACATTTTGACACCTCACTTGCCAAATATAAAAATAAAAAAGTCTATGAGAGACCCCTCTCTATTATTTCAAAATTTAATATGATATTGTTGATTTTAGTATTTGTTGTTGGTAATCCCACCAAAACCTCGTTATCAATTTTTTTTAGATTTTTTGAGCCAGTGGGGGGGGGGGGTAAAATACTGCTTGGAGCTCCCTGCAGGCACCATTTTTAGAGTCAAATTCTACTGATTGAGATCTATATTTTGACACCCTTTGGTATACTTTTTTTATTTATTTTTTATTTGCTTTAAAACCCCCTGCAGGCGGCATTTTTGATTTAGCAAAAAATAATAAAGAGAGTCAAATTCTATTGATTTAGTTATACATTTTAACGCGCCGCATAAATTGGTATAAAAATATTTTTTTAGGGGGAGGGGCTAAGTAGCTAAAGCAAGGTAAAAAAATATTTTTCAAGCTAAATATATCAATATATCATAACGATAATGAGGTAAAGTTCCCCGAGCCCAAATAAAAATAAATCTTAAAATAGTCAATTTAATATAAAAAATAAAACTTATAGTATCAGCCCCTAAAAAAATTAAACAAAATAATATTCTTATAAATAAAATTCTAGAGTATACTGCTAAAAAAATTAAAGCAAATCCTCCACTACTATACTCTACATTAAATCCTGAAACTAATTCTGATTCACCTTCAGCAAATTCAAAAGGAGTTCGATTAGTATCTGCTAAACATGAAGACAACCATACTAAAGATTTTTTTATTTTATTTTTTTACCTTGCTTTAGCTGCTTAGCCCCCTCCCCCCCCACTAAAAAATTATTTTTCCAACAAATGTATACATCTTTTACTAAAGGGATAATTTTACATGTTCAGTAAAAATTTCAAATTTACGAGATATTTTGCTTTGACTGAAAAGGACAAAGGTTTCTACGGAACCCTTAAAGGTAGTTTTTGAAATAGGCGCCAAGTCAATAAAAAATTTGATAAGAAAGAAAAAGAAAAAGACACCGACTTCAAAAATTGTTAAAAATTTCAGTATTTATTTTTATTTTTTTTATATATGTATATAATTTGTAAACAATCTTTTTAAAAGCATTTGATGTTTAAGAACGCGAAATATAAAAGGCTTGCTTGTTTCAAGGCTGCCATCAACAAAGACCGAGTACTACTGATTACCATGCATGTCTAATTACATAGATAAAATAATTAAATACATCTCCTGCACGATTGTTATCTATCTAGGATGTTGTTTTAACAATTACTCACAGATTTTTCTCACTAAAAACGCAAATAAAGGAAGCAGATTATATGAAAATTTATGTATGTTTTCTTTTATGAATTCACTCTTGTACTTATTTATATTATTGTTCCGTTATATCAGATAGATAAGGTTAAACAATACTTGCTTTATTGATACTAATACTGTGATTCTCAACCTGTACTATAGTTGACATTTTTTATTTTGATTTTCGGACCGAAAACGGGAAATTAACAAAATACTAATTACTATTTTATTAAATTTTGTGGCGACATTTCAAAATTCACCAATCACACATGGTTAAATTTCACCAGAGGTTACTACAACCAGGGGCGCCGACTTGTTAAAAATATTGGGGGGACCCTTTTTTTTACTCCCTTCTCCATTATATAATACAAATAATAATATCGTGTTATCTCCCCCCCCCCTGCCCAGTAAAGTTGACGTAAGATGCTTTTTTTGCAATTTTTTTCATGAATTTTGTTTTCGTTTAAGTAATTAATAATTTTATTTATTAACCTTACAAACAGCCAAGTTGTTTTAATTGTAAAATAACTCTTTACTGTCGCGTTCATTTCTCAAATAATTTATAAAAATGTATCTGTGAGATAAAATTATAATAAATTCTTATTATAAAAATTATTTTTAATATAATATAAATGAATCTAAATATAAATAAAAAATTCATGACTGGCCGAATACATTCAGGATGATTTAGGAATGGCGGGCCAAACTTTAACAATAAATTGAGAAAACAAATTTAAGCAAAAAAAAACTTGTCCGGAAATTTTCCGTGTACCTTCTAAATATTTTGCCTCAAATTAGTTTTTATTTAATATCTTGACAATGCATTGTGAATATTGTGATACAGTTATAAACTTTGATACAGGGTTTAGTATTTTATCGACGGGCCGACTAGCCCCATACAGTCCCGGTCTAAATTATTATTGGTTGATACTGAAAATCGATTACACTTATTAATACTAAACCGATTATCAAATTTCATAACTGCATCACAATAGGTTCTCAAGATATTAAATAAAAACTAATTTTCGAAAAAAGTGCTATGTAGCTCATTTATGAAAAAATTTCGGACACATGTTAATATAGAGTTTTTGCTTAAAATATTTCTCTCAATTAACTGTTTGGCACGACTGTACTGAATCAACTGTATTGTAGGTTCTAGTTGACGGTGCCGTATGCTTTTCATATACTTTTATTATAATCAACTACACAGGCAGAAGGCATACATTTATTGAGGGGGCTTGAGTCCCTCAAGCTCCATGTAGTCGGCGCCCCTGACTACAATATTTCTAATTGCCCCCATGTTTAAATTTCCTATGTCTTAATCAACTTGGAATACATTGTATAACTTGACCATTATTTTTACCAGTGTATTACCAGCTGTAGGTATAATATTTTAACAATTGAACCGAAAGTGAAACCTATGTTATTAGCATGTGCATTGTTTCACGGTTTGATAGCGCTCTCCCGTGGGTGTCTGTCAGTAATGTAGGTATGTATGTGTACTCGTGTGTGCCCGATGAAGGGTAATGCGTCGTCGCGTGCTTCAACGAAACCGAGAGTCACGCACGTTGCGTCACTTGTTCATCTCATCAAGGTCACGCTCACGCACTTTATATACAGACTGGTTTTTTTATGGGTACTAAAAAATAACATCTGCCAAGTAAATGCACAGTGCTTCCTCGTACTAAATTCACCAAACGTAGTTTATTATTCAACAATTTAAATAAAGTGTTTATATAAATTGCCTGGCATTGGTTAACCATTTAATTTTTATACAATTCTACTAAAAAAACATCTGCCAAGTAAATGCACAGTGCTTCCACTTACTAAATTAATTATTCAACAATTTAAATAAAAACCGATAGTGTTCAGATAAATTGCCTGGCATTGGTTAACCATTTAATTTTTATACAATTTTACTAAAAAATATTAGTTCGAAATTTTTCTTAAAACGCACCTGATTATTTTTTCATATTTTTTAAATTTTTTGACAATTTTAATCTAAATTTAATTTTATGCAATTGACATTTAATATGTCAAAGTAAATATTCATTTTTTGTAAGGGAATATTATACAACAAACCTACATATATTATAGAAAATTTAATACTCTACAAAAAAGATTCTAAAAATTTTCACGTCATATGTGTCGTTCTTGAGATATCTTGAAAAAATAAATATTTTGGGAAGTCACCCCTCCTCCTTACACACGATTTTAATGATTTTGAAATAGGACCGTCCTCAAGTATCTCGAAAAATAGGCAGCCACCCCCCTCTTTGTAGGTTGGGGAGGGGGTATCTTTGAATCTTAAATAGGAATCTCAATTTTTTATTGCAGATACGGATTCTACGGCTAAAAGTACGTACGATCTGTCTGAAATATTTTGTTCGATTTATCATAGATGGCGTTGTAATCGACAAAATTAATTTTTTTCGATTTCTTCTAGCGAGGGGCAACCAGATATCAGATGCACTAATTTGTTTAAAAAAAATAGAATTATAATAGTAGCATAGACAAACCTACACACCAAGCCGGTTGACCGGAAACTCGTAAACAACCGAGAAAAAAATTATGAAATTCCTCTGTAAATTCGCATAACTTATGTACCAATTCAGTTGAAAACTAGCCCATCACGTACTATAGACGGTGGTTTGCGATACGGACCGACAACCGTGAATGGTCTGGTTCGATCTTCGGTGCGATCGATTTTTTTTTCAAATTTTTCCGGTTCTTTTTGCTGTATTATAAATTGAAATTCGTCGATTACAGCGCTATCTATGATGAATCGAACAAAATATTTCAGACAAATCGTAAGTACTTTTAGCCGTAGAATCCGTATCTACAATAAAAAAATTGAGTTTCCTATTTAAAATTCAAAGTTATCCCCGCCCCAACCTACAAAGAGGGGGGTGTGGGACTATTTTTTTGCACTAATGTATTTCCCCCGCGGAATGATTAAATTTTGATTATTAACATTTTTTCCGTAGAGTGCCTATTTTTTGAGATATTTGAATGTTACAGGTTAAAAAAAACACCCGATATTATCAACATTAGGATAATAGAAAACTAATATTCATAATACAAAGGCGAGTTTATGTAAAAACGATTGCCAGTTTTTTTAACGTGGAGTATAGCTTCTTACTATATTTATTCTGTGGGCTAGCCTAGTGCGAGAATAGTACCTGTGTGAATCATACCGTCTAATCCCCGCCCACCACTGCAATCTTAAATGAAACAGACTTTATTTTTATTTTGAATAAATATTATTTTCGTGGGTTCATACAATAGTGCATAACAGTATCCAAATTATGTAGTAATACGGTTAACAGATTTAGATTACATGAAAAATGGGAGCGTTCACGTCTGACCAAAAAACGGAACAACGAGCTTTGATTGGTTGATTTATGGAATTTCTGGTGGAATGTACCAGAAATTAAAAGAACATCATTTCTTAAGCGTATAAGGAAGTGAGAAAGAAGTAACAAGAAACAGATAGAAAATAGTGACCAGGCTAACCAAAGAACTTTTATGTTCACTTCATGTTGAGCGTTTCTGTCAGAAAACTAGTTTCTATATCTTTCTGGTTACTTCTTTCTCACTTCCTTACACGCTTAAGAAATGAAATTCTTTAAATTTCTGGTACATTCCACCAGAAATCCATAAATTAACCAATCAAAGCTCGTTGTTCACTGTTTTTGGTCAGACGTTGACCCCTATCACCCCTTTGTCACTCTGCATTACATTTTCTTCAACCCTCTATCTAATAATACGACACAAAACCTGGACATCCCCCCTCCCCAAATGAATGATAAAATTTTCAACGTGTCCCTTCCGCTAAGAAATCTAAGAGAATTTGTTTTGATAACGACCAAGAATTGATTCCCCGCGTCGGGCCGGCTTTAACCTCAGCCCCCCAGGCTAAAGCCCTGTCAACCCTCCACCCCATGAATATCATACATTTACGATCTTAATGATATTTTCTTGCATTATTGTTTTAACATATTATAATTAGTCCAAGTAAATTAAATATTTTAGAACAAATTCATAAAGTTTTGATACTTTCTCCACAAACTCTTAGTAGGGTTTGAAATAAGAGCCCGAAAAATTCCCACCTAAATGGATGATGGAACATCCCCTTTCACGTGAAAAAGAACCTCCGTTGTGGAATTTATTCTAGTTTTTCCCATTTTTCATCCGAACCGCTGTTCGGAGAAAAAATATTACAGGAATTAGATTCTACATAAAATTCTACGTAAAAAATGTTATGTGCACTATTCGGTTAATCCACAGCCTACTCTCGCAATCGTTATTCAAAGTGAAGGGTAGTTTTGGGAACGCAGCGAAAAATCGGCGTAACGTGAGTTTTCACCATACATATTTCCAAAACGGCTAATTTTACGTAAAAAATGATTATGATAAAAATTATAGAACTTAATCTTCTCTATGAGATCCATGCACGACGAATTTTTTTCAAACGTTTTTCATTGATTTTTTTGCTCTTTTTCACAAACTTACATTCCATATGTTGAGTTCTTTTCCATACAACCCATTGAGTACAGCTTTTAAAAAACTTTAATTTAGTGGTTTACCCTCGTAAGTCTATTCCACTAAGTTTTGTGTATTTTTATTGATTTTTTGTTAGCTTCTTGGATTAATTCCTCTTCGGTTGACGAATTTAGATAACCTTAATTAATATAAATAATTATAAATATCCACTTAATTACTTTAACTGAAAATTTTGATAAAAATCAATTTGAGTAGAAAATAAAAATAAAAGTAGAACATAGACAATTACTCACATTGCGTTTGATTTAGAAATAATAATTTTTGATGATGATAACATGTCAACCGTAATAATATTACCTAAAACATTTCAAACACAATCAAGTGATTTTCCTACAAGATAAACTCTGAGGAACTATGAAATTATATTGTAGTATATATTTATCATAGACATTTAGTTATGTTTTATAATATTAGACTATGACGTGAATTAGAACAACGCGATTATTATTACACAATAAAATACAATCTTGCGAGAAATCTCGGTGTAAATTGACAGTCAAAACTAAGCAACTTTTTTGAAGTGAATAACGTCTTAGGCACACAGAGGAAACTTTTTTTATGAAACCAGTTTCGTGAAACTTGAAACTTTAGTTTCATGAAACCATTCAATTGAAAAACAATCAGATATAGCACACTGAGGTTTACGAAATCTAAATTTTACGTGGTGAAACTTGTAATTTTCGTTTCATCAATTTTGCATGGAAGTTCCAAGTTCAATCATTATTATAATTTATTAATATAATGTTAAATAAAAAAAATATATTGATATAAATAATAGACCATGGTAGTGGGGTATTCAGTGCAGTGACATAAGTTTTTTTTGCAAGTTCTTAATTAAAAATGTTTGGGTTTTGTTTACATGGACTTATGACCTGCCTAACAGTAATCTTTATCGAAATAAATGAACCCAGAACCTACGTTTCTTTTTTTTTATTTTGGAGCCACCAATACAGCATTAGCACATCCTCTTCGTCGGACGGCATTGTTGAAACCGAGGCTTCGAACCGGAATCGAACCGTAAACCGAAAACCGTAAAAACCGTTATTTTTTTCCGAAACGAAAACCGGAACAGAACCGAAATAAAAATATCGGTTTTTACGGTTCAGTACATGTTAAAATACGCGCGTTAACATGATCAATTGTCGTTCGGACTATCATACAAGTACGGATCTTGGCTTCTGGGTGTAAGCCGCGTCGATTTAGTCGTGTTATCGGCCAACGTTTCATCACATATTGCAGTGGACATTTTCTAAAAGTGCACTTTTAGAAGAGCCCTGAAGATGTCCACTGCAATGTGTGATGAAACATATACAGCATTAGTTTTATTAAAAAAGTTTTATTTGTGTGCAGCAGATATGAAACACGTTTCACAAACCAAGTTTCACGAAACTGGTTTCATAAAAAAAATGTCCTCTGTGGGCAATTACTGGGTGGGCATTTCAGAAACTTGATGTAACGCGCAGAGATCAGTGTGCGCGTTAGCGTAAATTTAAAATTAGTATATCTCGACACTCAGAGTAACTATCATGTGTGTTCTGGTCTCAAATTATAGATCTCGATTAGATCTACGAGGTACAAGTAAAAATTAAAACATTAAGCCATTTTGATGAGTGATAAATTTAATATTATAAAAATTAAATTTTGAATTTCCACGATTACGCTTGTAAATATTAATTAATTGAATTGAAAAAAATAACAGTTCATTAGAATATTTCCTCTACGCAATAACGTTTTTAATTTTTTGATTAAAATTTTTAAATTAAATAATAAAATAAAAAGTAAATTTCGTATTAGTTAATTCATTGTTTTTATGTTTGTACAAATCATAAGGAATATAAATTGTATGTTATTAAATTCTCAAGAAAAAAGTTCTACCCATTTTTTTTAAACAATTTCGAAAGTAATATTATTTTTGTTCTCAAGAAGAACATATGCAGTCATCATTGATTTTTTTAAATGGAACACCCTATATGTTATGCCATTTTTGAATTGTACGGTAAATTCTGAACACTTTTTGTACAACATACCATATCTCTAAAATCAGCGGTTTTCGGAATAATGACGTTTGAAAATTGATATTTTCAAATACACACAAGTAATTAAATAAAATATTTAAATTGAACAAATACACCTTGAACATTTTTTTAAAAACCAACAAAAACAACCTGGTATGGAAAATTTTATCTTAAAAAAAACACTTCTTCGAATTAATCGATTTTCATTACTTGTGTGTATTTTAAAATATCAATTTTCAAACGTCATTATTCCGAAAACCGCTGATTTTAGAGATATGGTATCTGTACAAAAAGTGTTAAGAGTTTAGCGTAAAATTCAAAAATGGCATAATATATGTTGCATTTAAAAAAAATGATGACTGCATATGTTTTTCTTGAGACACTTTGTATACCATTTTCTTATGTCAAAAAATTCGCAACTAAAAATACTAGTCGACGTTTTCGAGCGTTTTTCCACAAAATAATTACCTGAATTTTAAACGAATTTGTTCCTTTAGTATAAATGCAGATAGTTTTAATTTTTAAACGTAATCGGATATTCGTCGAGAAGTTACACAAGTTTAACAAAATAGTTTTGTTCCCTTGTCCTCCCTGACCATCTTGATGTGTGCAGGGAAATTTTTTAAGGACTTTGCGAAAAAAAGTTTATATTATAAAAGATCTATAATAGTTTTATCTAGCGATTAGATAATTAAAAAATATATTTAATTAAGACCTAATCAAAAACTACAACATGCAATTTCATCATTAAAATATCCATTCAACAAAATAATATACCCACAGATGAAAATCAAGCTTATTACAATAGACAAGGTCATTTGAATTAAACTACTGATTATTTTCCGCAGATAAAATTTAAATGTGTTTTAACACGATTTCATACAATAGGTAAAAACTAGATCAACGGTTACGTACAAAAATTAGAAATTTGTCATCAGAAATATTGTCACAAAATTGTGTACAAAACAATGTACTTGAACTTGTCCAAATGTTGAGCTAATTTTTTTAATTTGATATATTTAAATTTGCCTTATTTTACTCACCGCAATATTTATTTATTTATTTATATGTTTGTAGCAACGAATCGACTATAATATATACCAATACAATTTGAAAACACAGTGTCAGCGAGAGTTAAATTACAACCGAAACATTACGTTTCCATAGCTACTTGTCGTTAATGTCAATTAAGAATATTTTTAGTTCTTATATTTAGACAACGAAAGAAATAGAACGAAATCTATTAAAATTAATAAATATTAATTATTAATGATCATTACAAACTTGACATAAAAACGAAATTAAAAATGGTTATTTATTGGTAAAGATTCAGGACAGAACAAGTAGGTATATGTAAAAATAAAAAATATAAAAAAAACTTTTTTTTACAAATAAGCAGAAAATAAAATTTAGTTAGACTCTTTTCGTATTAAATATTGCATTTAAAAAAAAAGTTGATTTTGTTCATACTAGAAGAGACATTTTTTAAAACTCTTCTAGTATGAACAAAATCAACTTTTTTTTAAATGCAATATTTAGTACGAAAACTGTAAAAACTGAATTTTATTTTCTGCTTTTTAGTCAGTTTTTAAAAGGCAAATTATTTATAAAAAAAAGTTTTTTTTATATTTTTTATCTATTAATAAATTGATGTAAATATTGACAAATAGTTCAGGCTGTCTAGGCTAAAAAGTACCTAAAATAGGAATTTTTAGATACAGTTTTGCTACTTACAGGATTTGTTACAAATATGGTTTAGAATAATACCTTGTTTTATTCCGATTTTGGTTCAATTGCAAAATTTTTCAGATTTTCTGATTTTTGCTATAGAGCGGTCTAAATAAGTAATATACAATACACGCTACGCTGAAAACACACTTTTTTTAAGCTGTAATAGCAATGAAGTTTAATCTTTTTTTAAATTGATACCCCTGGAAAATAAACATACTGTAGTACAGAACATTCGTTGAAAATTTGGACCTGATGTCTTCAATTGTTTTTGTTTTATTAAATTGTTAATAACGGAATCATACTTGTCTTCGATTAAAAATAAAATAACCTTTATTTTTGTACAATTGTTTGTATGTGTTCCCAAAGAATTATATAACCGATTACCATTATAAATGTTAGCCCTAAAATCTTATTGTTGAGTTTTTTTTATTATAAACCAATTTAGTTGTTTCATAGAACCAGCAATATTAAAAAATAATAGCCAAAAACTTGCTCCGAAAAATTATTTATCTATTGGGGAAACCGCATTAAAATCGGTTAATAAATTTCGTGAGCTTAAGGAAATTTCTAATAAATTCCGTATCGTCCTTAAATTTTGTTTGAACTCATATTCTGTAAGATAATATAAATTATAAATATTTATGTAAAATATAAATTATTTTCGAGGCCTCTGAAGATCAGGGGTCGCACCATATTGCCCTCCTAACCCCCTCCTTCTTTCTGGGCCTGCCTACAGGTCTCAAAAGACAAACTATTTATAATAAATAAATAAAATTAAGACTTCTGGAAAAACGTTAAAAATAATAATAATTAAAATCAATTATAAATAAAAAATATATTTCGGCCAACGCATTATAAACTAAATACTTTACCCCAGAACTTAGCTTATTTATATTTAAATAAATTTGTACCTTAACACTTTATAAATAATATGTCATATAAATACATAAAATCATTATTAAGAACTACACATTATGATATTTCATTGTCCTTTTTACACCAAAAAACAGTGAAAGCCTTTATAGTTCATTTCAATGTTTTATATCTCATATTTACATTAACTTGCTAACTCATTTTTATAATTTTTATGTTTGATTTTTAACGGAGAATATATGAGTAAACGGCGGAACAAATAGGTGAATTTTGGGAATTATTATCTTAAAAACTATTTGTTCAATTTCATCCAGGTTTATTTTATACTAAAGTATACATATTTAGGTGTGTTTACGAATTTTTTAATGAATATATAACTATTGGAAGCACTGCTGTCATGATCGGCGTAAAACAAAAAAAAACTCCCAGGATTATTGGCAGTCGGTTGATCTGAAACAGAAATTTCAAAGAGATTTTTAAAAGTTGATGTATGATGTCCTTCGGTACATAGGATTTAAAAAAAAATCAGGAAATGGCGTCCGTTTGAACGTTACATTCAATTTTTAACCACAATTTCCGACTCTTCTGGTTTAATAAAAAAATAATAATTGAGTAAAAAAAATCTTTCATTTCGAAGGGCATCATACATTAACTTCTAAGAATCTCTTTAAAATTTCTGTTTCAGATCAACCGACTGCCAGTAATCCTGGGAGGAACATGTTTTACACCGGTAACGACAGCAGCGCTCCCAGTCAATATATATTCATAAAAAAAATTGTAAACATACCTCAATATATATATTTTAGAATAAAACAAACCTGGATGAATTCGAATAAATAATTTTTGAGATAATAATTCCCAAAATTCACCTATTTTTTCTACCATCTTCAGTTCGGTTTTGGTCTTAAGATAAAATCGTATATTTATATTGAGGATTATTAGAGATCTTATGCGTAACAAAATCCAGTAGAGTCCCTTTATGTATGATTGGATTATTGATATCTATTTCTGGAAACATCGATGCAGGTCTTCTGAATGTTGTAAATCCTGGAACGCTGTCCTTGTGTAACACAATCTCCGATAGATTCGGTGGGACATACTTTCTTGGTCTATTTGACATTTTGGCATGAACAATTTCTCGAATAGGACTACTGTCTGATGTACCTATTAAGATCAGACTATCATTGTATTTCTTGGATTTAATAAATAATGATATTGCCAAACCGACATTGAACATATATCTTCATTTGGTTGAAGTTGGTTGCCATTGTCCGTGAAGTTTCAGTGCATTTTTGTACAAATGTATTTGATTAACACGTATTTAATCAATAAACCTTAACGTGTTAAAACATCCTTTGTCCAAACAGAACATTAAATTAAATTTTATTTACATGTTTGTATACTTAAAATATTATATTAGTCACACACAAAAATATAGGCGTAACTTTAGTAGTCGATGATTTTTTTTTGTTATATGTTACGCCACTGAAAACTGTCATAAATAATTTTCAAATAAGATAAATGTATGTTCGGTATTACAACCTATAGTCTGTTTCATTTAAGATTGCAGGCGTAACAGGAAGCATAATACGCGCTCTTGATTGGGTTAAATGCCAGGCAGATTCATGCTGCCTTGGAAACAATGCAATTAAATTAAAATTGTCAAATTAGTTATTCTAAAAATATGTATTATATTATCGCCATTAGGATATTAGAAAACTAATATTCATAATATACAAAGGTGAGTTTTATTTTTTACAATTTCATTTAAAGTTTTCATATATATATATACTATTTTTATTCTGTGGGCTAGCCTAGTGCCTGTGTGAATCGTACCGTCTAATCTCCGCCCACCACTGCAATCTTAAATGAAACAAACTATAGCTAATAAAATTTGCTAGCTTGCATATACTTTCAAACAGGGTAACAAATATATTATAACAGTTATCTTTGAGTTTTTGACAGATAGTTGCATGCATTTACCGTTTTTACTCATGGTTAGTAATAAACTTTAGTAAATATATTTTACATACCTTTGTTTTTACTTTACTATACATGTAAGTATCTGTCAAAACTGTCATATTATATGTTTGATACCCCATTCGAAAGTGTTTGCAAGCTTGTAAATTTTTGGTAGCTAAGCTGTAAGACCGGACAATAATCTTTTATATTAATATGAACCGTTCAAACACCAATACAGTACGACTCCTATAAGTTCGAATTCCCGTAAATCGGAGGAGAAGCTGTTTCTCTCCCTCCTTCCGGTTTTCATTGCGTTGGCTCTACTACGTATGCTGAGCATGCGCAAACGGTGAGTAAAATGTGTGTGTGAGAGAGAGAGAGAGAGAGAGACAAAGATATTCCCGTCTCATTTCATTTGATCGATATTCTGATGGAAGGGATACCCCGTATATTCTATTTCTCAGAATTTTTTGTCCCGTAACTTAGAACTTACAGGAGTTCTACTGTAATTCAATACATCGAAAAATTAATTATTATGCATATCAAAATTAATTTGATTATTTTGAATGATTCATACGATTTTTTTGTTATCACAGTATGTACATATATAGATCTATCGAAAAGCTGATGAAATACAAAAAAAAACTTAACTAGATTAATTTTTTCCAATAGAATATAAAATAAAGTACATATGTATATTTTATAGTACTTATTTATCTTATAAATTAAAAACATGAAAAAGAAATTGCTAAAATTTACAAAGCAGATAGTATAAGAAAGAACAGTTTCGGTGTTTTAGTAACCACAAAATAATTAAAACACACCATTCAAAAAAACAAACAATAAAAACAGTTATGTGGTTACTAAAATTCACACCAAATATATACAATTAAAAACAACAAGATAAAAAAATATGTACAATTATTATTTAAACATTAAAACACACAAAACACAACATGCTAATAAAATATCATCACGAAATATGGATACATACGAGTTTGGCTAGCAATCTCCTGAATAATCGACGTCACTCGACCTCCGTTTTTATCGTACCCATGCATGACAATAGGCGGTCTGCGATTCTGATCATACCGGCGGTCTGCATACGTTTCTGAAGCCACAGCAAAACCTTCGTACCCTGGTCTGGTGGTGTATGGATCCCTCCCAGGCATCGATGAATGTCCTTCATCGTAAGAACCTA
This sequence comes from Sialis fuliginosa, assembly GCA_961205875.1. Lineage (NCBI taxonomy): Eukaryota > Metazoa > Arthropoda > Insecta > Megaloptera > Sialidae > Sialis > Sialis fuliginosa. Next base: position 2,938,349 of record OY540818.1, on the reverse strand, counting down.
ATCCTGGCCTTCTTGTACTGTAAGTATCTCTATCACCCCCAAAAGAACTGCTACTACCACCTGTAGGTCTGTAATTGGGGTCGTATGGATCTCTTGCTGGTAAATCACCAAATCTATCGTTCGCCATGTAAGGTCGATCAAACCTATCTCTCATCCCTGGTCTGTCGTGTGGCCTAAATCGGTTAGAATCGAATCGATCTTTCATATCAGGTTTAAACTGATCGAAATATGGATCAGGAATGTGATTATTATTTGGACGACGGTTTCTATCATACGGACTCATTTTATCATCCATCCCTCTGTAAGGGTAATCTCCAGGCCGTTTACTTGGTCTATATGGATCAGAAGGAAAAGGTCTACGATCTCTATCATTATGAATATGATTATCGAAAAAGTCAGGCCTACGATTCGGTCTATAAATGTCATCTAAAGTAATAGCACCATCAGGTTTTCTTTGAGGACCGTAAGGAAAACTTTGTCCATACATTGCTCCTGGTCTTCCACCAGAATCTCCGTACAGATTAGGTTTATATTGATCTCTGTCGTAAATTGCAACTGGTCCACTTGAAATAACAGGACGTTCGTTGGGAGAATATGATTCATGAGGTCTTCCATTACCCCATGGTCTACCTCCGTAAGAATCATGCGGCCTATAAGGGGGTCTATCAGAAGGAATTCCTGGTTTTCTGTTACCTTCATCGTAAGGACGATCAGGTCGTCTATGATCGTCGTAAGGTCCTGGTCTCCGGTTACCTTCATCGTAAGGCCCAGGTCTTCTGTTGCCTTCATCGTAAGATCCTGGTCTCCTGTTACCTTCATCGTAAGGCCCAGGTCTTCTGTTGCCTTCATCGTAAGATCCTGGTCTCCTGTTACCTTCATCGTAAGGCCCAGGCCTTCTGTTATTATCATACGGAGGTCGTCTATTAGGTGGACCAAATCTATCCCCTGGTCTTCTTTCATCATAAGGATCTCTACCTGGGTATCTATCTGGTGGGATTTCGTTAGGACGATATGGGTACCTATCTCCCGGTCTCCTATTGGGGTCTTTGGGTGAATACCCAGGCCTGGTGTTATTTTGGTTCGAGTTTGGTTTCTGCCCATCGAGATCAGTGTCTTTGTCAGTCGATGTAGTGCCGTTTGGAGGCATCCCGAATGGCCCACATTGAAGTTTTCTCATGTAGAGATCGTAATCGGGATCTCTCTGAGTGTCCTGAGGCCGTAGGTTCGATGTTGCGATAGATATTTTTGATATCAAACATGTCGTGTTCCCTTTTGTGCCGATTCTGAAATTTTAAAGTTTGTTTTTATTATAAATTAAATAATTTTAGATCACTATTTATAAATAATTAATATAAAAAATAACGACAAAGAATTTCATACAAAAAATTATTGGGTCATAAACTATTAGTTATTCTTCGAACTAATAAATACCTATGCAATAAAGCAAATTCTTAAGATTTTTATTTATTCGTTACAAAATAAAATATAATTTTTTCAGCCTTTTTATGTTTTTATTTTTATTTTAAATTATAGAAAATTTTTTTTTTTAATAAATTTTATAATACTTTGTTTATGTATTTTAGGTGGGTGGTGGGAAGCACATCTCTACTTGTAGTGATTTGAAACAAAAAAATCAAATAAAAGAAGTTGGTAAAGTTGTGTTTTTTTGTCGTTGAAAATCGAGTAGTGAAAATAAGAAATTATTAATAAAAACAAATAATTGTAGGTAATACGATAACTATTAGTATGTAAACTTAGCCTAAGTAAAGAAATATATAACCCCTATTGTATAATATAGTTATTTCTTATGATTTGTACGGACATAAAAAACAATTAATTAATTAATATTTACAAGCGAAATCGTGAAACTACGAAATTTACTTTTTATTTTTTTATTCAATTTAAAACACTTTTATCAAAAAATTAAAAACGTTAGATCGTAGAGAATATTTTCTTATATACTGTTATTTTTTTCAATTCAATTAATTAATTTTTCAAAGCGCTATCGTAGAAATACAAAATTTAATTTTTTGTTGTTTTTTTATAATATGAAGTTTTTCACTCATTCAGACCGGTTAAAAGTTTTAATTTTTACTTTTACCTCGTAGATATAATCGAAATCTATAATTGAGACCAGAACTTGCGTGGTAGCTGCTTTGAGTGTCGAGATATACTGATTTTAAATTTACGCTAGCGCGCAAAACTGATCTCTGCGCGTTACATCAAGTTTCTGAAATGCCCACCCAGTATCTGGCCTGAAACTATAGACGTATACACCGCAATACTGTCTTAAATCCAGTGCCGGATTAAGTCACCGCGGGGTCTGTAGCAAATGTTATAAAGAGGCCATTGGCAGTGGCGTCGCTAGAGTATTTTTTTAAAATAAATTGTACGGTTATCACAATATCACCCCTTATAGACTTGACAATTACAAAAAAAATAAGTCAATTGATTCAATTTATTAGACATTTTACTCCTTAGAAGCTTTTAAATAACCAAAAAACGGAGGAAAATAGGCTTTATTTTATTAACAAATGAGACGGGGCGTTTAATGTGAGCGAATTTAGAAAAATCGATTAAAAAAATTAAAAAATCGATTTTTCGATTAATTCAATTCGAGATTGGAAACTCTAAAATTAAATTATTAATTACTGTACATTTGGACACCCCGTATCAATCAATGGACGGTAGATGGTATAACCCATAGGTGTCCAACCTTTCGAACCTCTCGGGCCGCATAGCAAAAATTTTATTTAATTTAGTTTACTGAGGGCCGCAGCTTACAATATAAAACTAAGGACCTTTTTTTTTGGTCGCTTCAATTTGAATTCCTAATTAATATTATAAATATAAATAAATAAATAGAGAGTTAGATTAGGAAAAACCTTTTTTTTTAGTCGTAGATACTAATTTCGATGTAAATTTATTATCATAATTTTTTTTTTTTAATTATGCTCGCGGGCCGCGGGTTGAACAAGCTTGCTATAACCAATAAGAGGTACTTTTCCGAAAAGTCGCGGGGCCCCCAAAGACGCGGGGCCCGTAGTATTTGCTACTCCTGTTACATAGTTAATCCGGCACTGCAAATTCAAATTGACCTGTTGTTTTCTTTTATATTCCAAGAAGTGTTTATAGATAAGTTCAAATTAAAATTAAAACCATAATATTTAAAAAGTGTAATAAACCTGTTCCATAGCAAATTTAAACAGAAGCTATTCATTAAAACATCCTATGCGTGACTAATAAACGTTTGATTAGTAGTTGTATTCATTGTTGAGGAAGTCATATTTTCTTTATTTAAAGAACAAAGCACGACTCGTCTATAAAATACTATAAATTAAACATTTTTTCATAAAATAAAACAATATAATAAATTCTAAATTAACAAATATCCGTAAGTTGTAAATTTTGATTTGATTTAGATAAAAATATATTGCATGTGTTGTGTATATTGTGTATTAGTAATAAACATTAAAAATCACAAAAAAAACATGAGTTAAATTAAAAACCCGGTTTTAACAGCTATAGTTCAGTAACTTAATCTGAAATTAATTATAATTGCTGAAATTCAAAGACAACAAACATACAATCATATTGGTAATACTATTTTAATTTGGTTATGCTTGCAACCAGGGCTTCGAACCGTTATTTTTTTCGTTTCGGTTTTCGTTCCGGTTCAAGTAAAAAAAATATTTCGGTTCGGTTCCGGTTTTCGTTCCGCAAAAAATAACGGTTTTTCCGGTTTTTTCGGTTGAGCTTCGAGTGATTAATTTAAAAAAAATTATTTGTATTAAAATTTTTTTTTCTACCATAGTTTAGAATATTTTATGGTACTTGTATATGATAGTCCGAACGACAATTGAAGTGGGAAATAAGATCATGTTTACACGCGTATTTTAACATGTACTGAACCGTAAAAACCGATATTATTATTTCGGTTCTGTTCCGGTTTTCGTTCCAGCAAAAAATAACGGTTTTTCCGGTTTTCGGTTCAGTTCCGGTTCGAAGCCCTGCTTGCAAGTTTAACAGTAATGATATTATTATTTATTGGTATAAACCGTTCAAAATATTAAATAATTTTTGATTATGCTGTCTGTAAAATAATCTATCGATAAGGTGTTAAATTTTAAATAAAATATAATAAATTTTAAAATGAACCCAATAAAAACTTGAAAAATTAATTAATTCTAAAGATCGATTAACAATTCTTAGACATCTTCTTTTTACGGAAATGACTTCGGAATAGAGTTAAATTTTTGTTTTTATAAATAAAGTGATATAGGTACCCTAATATATCTTCATCCTTAATATATATAAAGCTCAACGTCTGTCTGTCTGTCCGTTATTGCGCTTATAACTTGAGAACCACTTATCCGATTTACGTGTTTTTTTTTAATTCGTAGATATGTTCTCTGGCCAGTAGAATTGGGCATTTTAGTTCATGACAGAGAGCGCTCCCTATAGTTCAGTGGTCTTTAATGAACTAGTTCATTCTTCTAGTTCTTAGAATTGTTTTCCGGACTATACGATGACAATTTATCGGATTTTTAATGTATAATTAAATTGTTTGATTAGTAATTTTGTACTATTATTTTTTTCATCAAACTATAGAAATGCCAACTGCTGCAATTTTGAATTCGTTATTAAATTATAAACAAGATATATATTTTCAAATGTTTATATTTGCAATAATCTTCTTTTTTTTAAATCGAATCCTCGATATATGTATATGAAAATTTTGAAACATTTTTAATGATACATTATTAATTGTATAGTAATTTAAGCAATATATTTAAATTTCATTAAAATCCGACATTCCTTTTTGTTGATTGTCATAAAATAATATAAAAATCACGTGCTTTTGACAGACATATTGCATTCATGTGAACTAAAAAAAATTCAATATAATATATCTTTAGTAAAATAAATTCAAAATTGGTACTTAATAAAGTATTGCAACGTAAATTATTAAATATAAAAATCGTACAATCTCAGTTTTAGACCATTGTATAATAAGTGTATCGGGAACTATTGAACTAAAAGAGCGGAGCGCATACGAACTAGTTCCTCTAGTTCTGCGTGTGGGAGCGCTCTTTTGAACTAGTTCGTTCGTAAACTACACAAGTCTACTGGTTAGACCAACCTCGGGTTGCATAAAGCAAAATTAACGACAATTAGTTAATCAGTTGTTTTCAAACCATGATTAATGTTAATTCTAAACTTAATCTCAATTTGTAAATGAAAAATTCACTAAATATGATCATTTTTTACCTTATAAAATATATCATAACCGTGATTGTTTTTTAGAATTGCCGTAATAATGGTTTTAAAACAACTGATTAACTAATTGTGATTAATTTTGCTTTGTACAACACAAGGCAAGTCCGTTAATTAACCATTTCTGCGAACTTTGCTCAGCAGCGATGTGTAATACTGACAGGGCAGTGTCGACTTTGCACACCCTGCCGGCTTTGTCCGTAACATAAATATTATTCCGGTACATATTAAGTTAACCTATTGAAGACATAATACACGAGTGTACGACATAAGGGTTCCAAAATACGAAAAACATTTTTGAATTAAAGAAAAATATAAAAATAGGGTCATATTCTACTACTAATTGAGATCTACATTTTGACCCCATACGCCTTGGTATACATTTTTTTAATTTGCTTTAAGGCCCTCTTGAGGCGCCATTTTTGATTTAGAAAAAAAAACTTTGACTTTCTTTCTTATGAAATGAATGAATGTTAGGGAGTACAGAGACACAAGATGGAATGGGAAGTTGCTGATGGGTCAATCATAGCAGGTTACAACGAACAGGGTAGCTGGAATTATTGGAATTATGTAAGGAGTCATACAAGTTTTGAGGCTTCCGCGGTGATCTTGATATGGATCTTGACTTCTGGGTGTAAGCCGCGTCGATTTGGTCGTGTTATCAGAGCCCTGAAGATGTCCACTGCAATGTGTGACGAAACATTGACCAATAATACGACCAAACCGACGCGGCTTACACCCAGAAGCCAAGATCCATGTAAGGAGTCAGTTATTATAATGAGTAATTATTTAAAAAAAACTAGATGGTTAATCAAGGTTTAAATATCAATGAAACAATTACAGGAAGTTTTAAAATATATTTATAATAAAATATGTTGACACTAACCCGAAACTAAACGCCATGCAATCCTGCCCAGAATTCGAGCACTCTGACTGACAGTCCATCACAGTTTTTGTGTCCATTAGAATTCTTGATACATCCTTGTCAGATATTTTTTCACCGATAGCCACTCTCTCGAAACAATCTGAAATTAGTGTAACATTTATAATATAATATATGCATTAGATAATAAGGAAGGATGTTATAAAACATGTAAATTGCCTTTTATGAAAAAAATATCGTGAAATTAAATTATTTGGGTATTCTTAGAACTTATTTAGTTTTGAAAATTACGTAAAAAAACACTGCGTAAAATCTAGACTGCCGAGTTTAAGTTTTAATGTTTTCTACCTGAAATCCAGTGGCGTAGTAACGGGGGGGGGGGGTCGACCCCACCCCCCCCGAAATATTCAGTGTTCTAAAACAACGTATGTTTTGAGAAAACATCAGTTCAAAACACCTTCAAAAAATTTAACTCATATGTATTATACCCCCCGAAATTTTTTTTTACTACGCCACTGCTGAAAGCTAAAGTTAAATCATATAATATATGCATTATATATCAGGATGTTATAAAACATATTAATTGCCATTTTATGTAAAAAATATCGTAAAATTAAATTATCTGGGTATTCTTAGAACTTATTTAGTTTTGAAAATTACATAAAAAAAACACTGCATAAAATCTAGATCGCCGAATTTTTTAAATGTTTTCTACCTGAAAGCTAAAGTTAAATCATGTTTTTCAAGTGACCTTTTATTTAAAGTTTCAAACAAAAATTGAGTGGATAACTATTAAACTATTAAAAAAATATAATTGTAAAATAAATTTATTTTATTTTTATGTATAGAGAAAGCTGCTGTGACGAAAGAAATCGAATTTTTTTATACATATTCAAAAATATGTAAAAAAAAAATTAAGGTAAAATTCCGAAAATTGCCTACGTTACAGTCAATTTAGTGAGAGCAGATAACGTTACACTCAGAAAACTTTAAGCTTTTTAGCGGATTTTTGAAATTTTGATACTTAGATACTATTTTGTATTTAGGTTTTAAAAATAAAAATAAATTAAACTTTTGTCATTTTGTGGAACAATTAATTTAAAAAAAAAACGGCTACGCACAACCAAAAAATGTTGATAAAATCTTTTTTCCGATAACCCAGTTGCGATGGAACCATGGATTTTTTTTTTTTGTAGTCACATAACTTTGTTAATTTTTAATATTTTTCAATAAAAATTGGTATTGAATAAGTTGAATATATACTTAATAAAATGTCCTCCACCCGATCCTAAAATAATTAGTTATACCTGTAAAAAAAAATTCCCAAACATTGACAATTTTTTAAATACTGAAACTAATAAACTTTTCATTAAAATGATTTGAAATTTTAATAAATGAAACTAGACTATAAAACAAACATTTGAAGACCAATCCGACGTTTCTATGATTTGTAGTACCGAAATAGTGTATTAGCAAACAGAACATTCGATAAAATAGTAAGATTTTTTTTTCCCCAAATTACTTTACTAAAAAAATTGTATTGATTTTTGAAAAAAAAAATTAAATCACTTAATAATTCAATATAGATTGACTAACAACAAGTGAAATCTTACAAAAAAATATTTAAACTGAAACATGTATAATTTAGATTTTTTGTAAATTGTTGGTAAAATGAATGCAATTTATAACAGTGTTTCGCTATAAAAAACTAACTGTACCATGAAATTAGCAAACATTGATATGCAAATGATATGTTATGCCGACTTTAATTGTGTTTATTAGAATAAGAGTATTACATTATTTCAAAGAAGACTACAAGGCAAAATATCTGCCATGGAAGCCACAGGACTTTCTTATACCTAATACTGTGCACGTGATTCTAATTTTATTTTTAAAAATCTGACATAAGTATTAATATAAGATAGAACAAAATAAATGATATACAGTGCGTTCACGATGAAAGGAACAAATTTGTTTAAAATTCAGGTAATAATAATTATTTTGTGCAAAAACGCTCGGACCTCTCGATTAGTATTTTTAGTTGCGGATTTTTTGACATAAGAAAATTGTATACAGGGTGTCTCAGGAAAAACATATGCAGTCATCATTGATTTTTTTAAATGGAACAACCTATATATTACACCATTTTTGAATTGTGCGATAAATTCTGAACACTTTTTGTACAGCATATCATATCTCTAAAATCAGTGGTTTTCGTAATAATGACGTTTGAAAATTGACATTTTGAAATACACACAAGTCAAATAAAATGTTTAAATTGAACAAAAACACATTGAACATTTTTTAAAAGCCAACAAAAACATCCTGGTATGCCAAAAAAAAACATTGAACTTTTTTTTCTTCTTTTTTTTCCTTTTTTTTCTTCTTTTTTTTCTTTTTTTTCCTTTTTTTGCAATACCAGGTCATTTTTGTTGGCTTTTAAAAAAATGTTCAAAGTGTTTTTGTTCAATTAAAACATTTTATTTGACTTGTGTGTATTTCAAAATGTCAATTTTGAAACGTCATTATTCCGAAAACCGCTGATTTTAGTGATATGATATGCTGTACAAAAAGTGTTCAGAATTTATCGCATAATTCAAAAATGGTATAATATATAGAGTATTCCATTTAAAAAAATCAATGACGACTTCATATGTTTTTCCTGAGACACCCTGTATACAATTTTCTTATGTCAAAAAATCCACAACTAAAAATACTAATCGACGGGTCCGAGCGTTTTTCCACAAAATAATTACCTGAATTTTAAACGAATTTGTTCCTTTCATCGTGAACGCACTGTATAAATTAAAGATTATTCGCCATACATTTTTTCCAACAGTTATTATTTAGCCAGAAAGAATTTTTTTAAATAATTAATTAGTATCACCCATACTGTTCACTCTTAGTATTACGTATAAGAAAGTTCCATGGTACCTATGGAAGATATTTCTTCTCTGTTATGAACCATTTGAAATATAATTTAAAATTTTTTTTTTGAATTTTTTTTAATGAAAAGAACATAAAAAAGATATATTGCATAAAATTTTTAGCTTGACCATTTTTCTCTTATTCGCAATGTTTCAAAGTAATTCGAAAAATTCAAAAATCAATAATAGTAAATATCCGGTTGAAATATGGTTTTCAAAAATGGATTTTCTTCCCAGAAAAAAATTAATCTTAAATATAACATTTTACTTACCAACAGATTATTTCCAAAATAACGAATTTTCAGAAAAAATATTTCAGACAAAAGTTTCAGTAGCAGGGTGCTAATTATTGACATTATGGGGTGATCATAGAAAGGTCACTTTAATGGGTTTTCCGGTTCAAATTTTCCTTTTTAAAATCTAAACCTGTATTTTTTGTTACAGATTCGTAATTTAAGAGATAAAATAAACAACTTTTGTTTGAAACATTTTTTCTGAAAATGCCAATTTTTTATGATAAGGAGCAAACCAAAAAGACATTTTTGGATTTTCCATAATTTTTTACTCGAAAACTATAAACTTTTAAAAAAATCACAAAATTAAAAAAATATTTAAGTTAGTCTTAAAGGATTCTCGGAGAATAGTTTTTCAAATTTATTGTTAATTTTTTAATGCAACTTTTTTATAAAGAAAAAATTCTGAAATTTTGAAACAAAATTGATTTACAAATTAAAAAAAATGTGATAATCTTGGCTTAAATCTAAGCACTTTTAACCTCTTGCGATAGTTTTAAAAATTAACAATTTTCGAGTAAAAAACAATAGAAAATCCTTATCATAAAAAATTGACATTTTCAGAAAAAATGTTTATTTTATCTCTTAAATTACGAATCTGTAACAAAAAATACAAGCTTAGATTTGAAAAAGAAAAAATTGAACCTGAAAACCCATCAAAGTGACCTTTCTATGGTCACCCCATAATGTCAATATTTAGCACCCTCGAAACCATGAAACTTTTGTCTGAATATTTTTTTTGAAAATTCGTTATTTTGGAAATAATCCACTGGAAAGTCTAAAAAAACATCCGGTATGTATATTTCATTCAGATGGGTAAGATAAAAAAATTTATTATTGTAAAAAAAATTGTAACTATTTTGATTAAAAAAAACTATTTGCCAACTATTTTACAGAAAAAAAAATCAACTATATAGTAACTATTTCATTTAAAATAACTATTTTTCCAATCTCTATTAATTACCTACCTAGAGATATTTAAAATTGAAAATAAAATCACACGGCACCTGTATCAATGGTTTGATATCAAGTTTTACAAAATCATCTAAATCTGCAGTCATGGGCGTAGCCAGGATTTTGTTCAGGGGGGGGCAAAAATTTTTTTTGAAACCGATTGGTCGGCGTGTTTTGCCTAAGACCCCGAGGTAATGAGAGAGGGGTGAGCAAAAAAAGCTCTCACATTATTATGGTAACCTTACCTAAAAAGATTTATAAAAAAAAATTTTTAATAAAAATATTTTCAATAGGCCTCAAAATTTTTAACGTCTGGGACCTCGAAATGTGTAAGAACGGCTCTGATAAATGGCCATTAATGTTAACAAAATTTGGTAAATCCTTTTTTTCTTAAATTAAATTCTATCGTTTCGTTGCAACTTGGAACTTTGGCTCGTAAAAATCCGTGATTTTCATTAACTTAATAAATCAATTTTTTGGTGTGTCCTTGATTATTATCGAGGAATTGTAAAAGATAGGTGCGCAAAAAGTAACAATGAAAAGTCATTCTTTTTTTCATTTCTTCTTTTATTTTCGCCACATGTTTTTCAATCAATTAAATTTATATGTACATATGTGCATATCTTTTTGAAGACAAAATCCTCTACAAAAATGTACTCTACGTTGCTATTTTGGTGTTTTTTTTTATTTATATTTTTTATTTAATGTAAAAAATCGATCTAATTTGAATTGATAATATACATGTATAGTTGAAATATCAAAAAAACATGAATAGTTTACCCGCTATAACAAGAGATTGCAATAAAAAAAAACAATGATATTTAAATATTCGAATCTAAAAATGTCAATATTTAGCCAATGAACTGATTCATTTGTTACTCTTATTGTTAGTTCACAAGCTAGGGGGAGGGGCAAGCGTCCCCCCTTGCCCATGCCTGGCTACGACCATGCTTTTGTGGGTAGTTATTTTAACACAAAACACAGTTTTCACTGTTGTCAACACTGCGACCTTTGCCTTTAGGTGTTTTTATTTTATTTTTAATTTTCCCTGATATTTTAGTTTACATGTAAAAATAAAAGATTGTGATTAAAAAAACTTTGATATTTGATTTTCTGGATTCAAAATATAAATTTACGTTCAAAAATCCAATAAACATCATAGAAGTTTAGAAATATCCCTGTTTGGACAATAATACTGATTTACTTATTACTTTTTGTCCGCAAGCTAGGGGGGGGCAAGCGCCCCCCCCCCCTGCCCCACCCTGGCTACGCCCATGTCTGCAGTACTTATTATAGTTAACAGTGCCGGATTAAGTAACCGCGGAGTCTGTAGCAAATGTTATAAAGAGGCCATTGGCAGTGGTGTCACTAGGGTGGGAGGGATGACTCAGGGCGGAAATCGATAGTCCCCCCCTCCCGAAAAAAATGAATAGGATTTATTTTTTGTGCATTAGGTGAGTGCACCCCCTGTGAATTTTTTACGACAGAAAAAATATCAGTGTTTTTTTTTTTTTTTTTTAATACATTGTATAGACTTGACAATTACCAAAAAATAAGTCAATTTATTCAATTTATCAGACATTATACCCCTTAGAAGCTTTAAATAATTAAAAAAGGGAAGTAAATAGACTTTATTTTATTAACAAATGATGAGCAAAATGTGAGCAAATTTAGAAAAATCGATTCAAAAAATCAAAGATCGGAGCTTTAAATATCGATTTTTCGATTAAGTCAAGTTGAGATTGGAAACCCTAAAATTAAATTATTAAATACTTTAGATTTGGACACCCCGAATCAATCATTGGACGGTAGATGGCATTTGCTACTCCTGCTACATAGTTAATCTGGCATTGGTAGTTACAGTATTAAAATATAGGTCGGAAAATAAATCATTAAAACTATATTATCATTAGAATAAAATGATTCTCCGTTATGTACTTACCATTTTTAGTCATGACCAGCTGATTATCAATGGTGATTGCGTTGACCAATCCTAGAATGGCGAGTCCAGCCGTCATTGTGAATATTGCAAATAACGATTTAACCATATTTCAAACACAGTGCATATGTTAGTATGTTAAATATGTCAGTTATTATTTACGCCCATCGTTGTTAATACAAATATATTTCGTCAACATTTTTATTATGAATTTATCACAGTTTAAATTGCACTCTGAAAATTAAAATATAAAATTATTCACTTATACATACAGGGTGATTATTGCATTGGAGCTAGAAGATTTGTTCAAAGGGCGAAGTATCAGTATTGCTTCCCCGCAATATCGAAGATACGAGAAGCTTTGTGATCGTTTTAGATTGAGACAAAAAAAAATGTTCTCCGATTTCAAAATTTTAAATTTATCTTTCCGTTTCACATCAAGACAAACACTTTTCGTTCCGTGTCTGTCTGTCCGTCCGTGTGTCCGTCCGTCCGTCTGTCCCCAGAATTCTTGTCACACGCATAACTCACGAACCACTGAACGATATTAATGAAACTTGATTGGATGGTTGGGTCTGGCTTGAGGATGGTCCCATTTCAAAATTATCAAAATCGTGTGTAAGGGGGAGGGTTGACATCCCAAAATATTTATTTTTTTCAAGAAAATTTTATAGAATATTTTTTGTAGAGCATTCAATTTCCTATAACAACATTTGTTGTAAAATATTCCCTTACAAAGATAAATGCCATTTTGACGTTTGCATGATTTAGATTAAAATTGTCAAAAAATTAAAAATATACGAAAAAATAATCAGGTGCGTCCAATATTTTTTTAGTAATACTGTATAAAAATTAAATGGTTAACCAATTATAGGAAATTTATCTAAACAAAATCGGTTTTTATTTAAATTGTTCAATAATTAATTTGGTGAATTTAGCACGAGGAAGCACTGTGCATTTACTTGGCAGATGTTTTTTTTTCAGGATGAATAATGGCGGTCTCAAAAAAACAACTGAATAACAATTTTTTTTAATGGAATATCCTGTATATTATTATTATTGGATTCTATAGCTAAGAATGTTCTCTTTATAAAAGTATTGTACATGTATAGTGGTAAAATTGTTATAAAATAAGGTATAATAAGTAATAATAATTTAATTTTTCTATAATTTTACTAAGAAATATTAGTTCGAAATTTTTCTTAAAACGCACCTAAATATTTTTTCATATATTTTTAATATTTGACAATAATTTCAATCTAAATCAAAATTTATGCAAATGTCAAAATGACATTTAAAACGCTAAAATGTCATTTAAAACGTCATAATGACATTTTATATGTCCATGCAAATATCAATATAGAAAAACAAGACACGAATTTTTAAAATAAATTGAGATAAATCTTTGTAAGGGAATATTTTAGAAGAAACGTCGTAGATCCATATTATAGGAAATTTAATGCTCTACAAAAAATATCCTATACAATTTTCACGTAACATGTGTCGTTCTTGAGATATCTTGAAAAAATAAATATTTTGTGATGTCACCCCTTCCCCTTACATACGATTTTGATGATTTTAAAATAGGACCGTCCTAAAACTAGACTCAACCATCCAACGAAGTTTCATTAATATCGGTAGGGTGGTTCATGAGTTATGCGTGTGACAAGGATTCAGGGGACAGACGGACGCACGGACGGACGGACGGACAGACAAACACGGAACGAAAAGTGTTTGTCTTGACGTGAAACGGAAAGATAAATTTAAAATTTTCAAATCGGAGAACATTTTTTTTGTCTCAATCTGAAACGATCACAAAGCTTTTCGTATCTTCGATATTGCGAGGAAGCAAGAATAATTCAGTAGTCCACGCGAGCGAAGCCTCGGGCACAATTAGCCATTAATAAATATGTGTTATCAATACATTGATCTGTTTTCAATAAAAAATATTCAAGAAACATCTAACTTTAATTTAATCTACATAAAAAATTTGATGACTTCATTCTTCCTATCCGGCGTTAAATAATTAAATATTATATCAAACTACAGACATAACAAAAAATAGTTTTGCATACTCATGCTTTATCAATCTGCGTTTGTTGTTTAATTGCACGGCCTCGTTTTTTTTAAGAAACTAATTAACATTCAATTAGGTAGACAATAATTAATGTTGTTAAAACACCTAATTGCATTCTCTTAACTGATACATAAATGCGAATAAAATAATTAACATTTAACTTAACAATAAAGTTCTTTTTACATGTGTAATATGTGTATGTTTATGTATAAGGTATTTTATCTTAAGATTTATATGTTGATTTGATTTTACAGCGTTATTTACTTATGGTTTTATTATATTCTAAGAATGTGACATTTTATGGAATTTAAATGCACGAGTATAAAACAAAATAGTTATTTTGCTATTTTTCATATTTTATTATGTTTTTTAATTAGTATCGGTTAAAATATTATAATTTATAAGAAATTAAATTTATGTTTTATGTTATTTATAGGAAAAACATCTGTCAAGTAAATGCACAGTGCTCCCTCGTGCTAAATTCATCAAAGGTAGTTAATTATTGGACAATTTAAATAAAAACCGATAAAGGGTTTGCCTGGCATTGGTTAACCATTTAATTTTTATACAATTTTAGTAAAAAAATATTTGTTCGAATTTTTTCTTAAAACGCACCTGATTATTTTTTTTTGTATTTTTAATTTTTTAACAATTTCAATCTAAATCTAAAATGCAAATGTCAAAATGGCATTTAATATATCAAAGTAAATATCAATTTAAAATAAAACGGCCAAGTGCGTGTTGGGCACGCACATGATAGGTTTTTTTCAGTGTAAGTTTCATTGATACCTAACTAAAAGCTACATTTTGATTTTTTTTTAGATTTTTTGCATCGATGGCTTAGAAAGTAAAGGGGGGGGGACGCTCCGATATCGACATTTAAATGCAAATATATCATGACTGAAGGGTTAAAATCAAAAGATCATTTAACATTTTTTGCATTTTAGGAGACCTATCTAATGACATCCCAATGGGGTAAGTGAAAAAAAATGTGAGTTCATTTTTCAGTCTATAGGAGGGGGGTCCAAAATAAGTTTGACAGTGTTCGTTATAATTTTCAGTGAAAGTACTAATTAAAAGCTATATTCTCGAATTTTTTCAGATTTTTTATATTGATAGTTTAGAAAATAGAGGGAGAGGACGCTCTGATAACGACTTTAAACGCAAATATATCGTGCTGAAGGGTTGAAATCAAAATGTCATAATACATTTTTTATTGCATTTTAGGAGACCTATCTAAAGACACCCTGCATGGATTAAGTGAAAACATTTTTTTGAATATACTTTTAAGTCTATGGAAAGGGGGTCTAAAAAATTTTTATTTTTTAAATCTTATCATTTCTGTTTTTGGGTTTTCAGTATTCGTCCGTATACCAAATTTCATCTTAATCGGTCTAAAATTTTTGAGAACGGAAGGACGGACATGGCGAAACTATAAGGTTTCCTAGTTTTCTACGGAAACCTAAAAACAAATGACGGTTTTTTAAAGCAAATTGAGATAAATCTTTGTAATATTTTACAACAATCGTTGTAGACCTATATTATAAGAAATTGAATGCTCTACAACTACAAAAAATATTCTATAAAATGTTCACGTAACATGAGTCGTTCTTGAGATATCTTGAAAAAATAAATATTTTGGAATGTCACCCCTTCCCCTTATACACGATTTTGAAATGGGACCATCCTCAAGCCAGACCCAACCAAATTTCATTAATATCGGTTCAGTGGTTGGGTGTGACAAGGATTTAGGAGACACACAGACAGACAGAAAGACACGGAACAAAAAGTGTTTGTTTTGACCTGAAACGGAAAAATCAATTTAAAATTTTGAGATTGGAGAACAATTTTGTTGTCTCATTTTAAAACGATCACTAAATATTGTATATCTATCTAAGATTTAGAATAGTCTTCTATCTATATATAATTCATTTTTGATTAACCTAAAAATAAAAGAGGTCAGAAAGTACTGTAATGTTAATTTCATTTCGAATAAAAACATTACGTATGAAATAAAAAATTTTATATTACTGATAATAACATAAAATTAAAATAAATTACATCTTATTGATTTAGTACAACACAATTCGTAAATAATAATGTAACAGATCTTCGTGAGTACAGTTATGCGAAATAAATGAAAAAATCAAACAAAAAATAGCACCTGTAGCTATTTGTTTGTCGTGGCAGATACAATCTTTGTGATGTTTTAATCAGACATTATGTTATGTTACTGTCTAGTATTTATTGTCAACAGATAATGATTTATTATGTATGTTAAGACTTCTGAGAGTAGATGTAGATCGAACGTGTTTTTAACCGATTTCAAAAAATAATTATCAATTCGACAATATATAAGGTAAAGGCACCAATTATGGCCATTATAATAGTCATTACTGGGGTTATATCCAAGACTGGTACCACTACCTTATGTTCATACGTTCTTAAGGGGGCAGACCCAGTTAGAATTTTGAAAAAATCAATTTATCTTGCATTTTCTCAAAGTAGAATATTTCAAAAGTATTCTCTTAAAATTCCAGACAAATGTCCTGTCCATAGACGATTCAGTGTAAGTTCCAAAATAAATTTTTTATCTGCATGCAAATCGTACTCAAAACTTTAAACGCGTTTTTCTCGAAACCATGTTTTCGAAGTCGGTGATCACTGTAATTTGAGAACGGCTTTGCCGATCGGTTTGAAGTTTTTCTCACTTATTCTATACATAATTGTCCACCGGATGAACGAAGGATTTTTTTTGGACGATTATTTTTTTTTATAGCCGAAAATGCGAGTGAAATTTTAGTCGAATAAAGAACTTTGATTTTCAATATCCGCCATTTTGTGAAAATTCAAAATTTTTCAATTCCCTTCGTTCATTCGTAGCATTATGACATTAGCTAATGATTTCTTTTTTTTTTTTTTTATTTCAGATGATCTAGTGACGAGCAGCAGTGATCACGGCAAAATACTTTTTTTTGGACCCCTCCCAAATTTACTGTATCCCACTTATTTTTTAATATTTTGCCATAAAAAAATTACAATGTTTTCTATAAATACATATCTTTCATGTGGAAAAACATTTGTTATTAATTATTTTAATGCGTGGCCAAAAAAAATCCTAAAAAAGAACTTTTTTTGCAAGTCTCAACTAGGTCTGCCTCCTTAAAGAATTTTTTATGTGGATCTTCTTGTATTAAATTTTTCACTGATATTTTTTCTAAGTTTTGGCAACTTTGATAAATGATTTCTTATTCGTCTTAAAAATCATCGTTCCTTTCGCTCTAATGCTATTTTTTTTCTCACGCCTAATGTTCCTCAATAGAACATACCTGCCTTATAATTCTTTTATAAATTATCGCATAGATCCGTCGAAATATTTCACAGGTTGGTAAATAATATTCGATATTAAATTTACCCTTATATATTATTTAAGAACCTCCTAAACTAGGTGTTTGTGAAACTGGCCCCCGCAAGGAGCGCAGGGTCTAGGAGGGCGCCAAAATGAGGTAGAGGATTAAAAAGTGACGTGACAACGAAAAAATCTCTTTAATAACATCAGGGAACCGCTTTTTCCGTTTTTGACTCTCAACCAAGGGGCCCAAAATTATTTCCCTATAGAGTTTCAAATGGCCATAAAAGTAATAACGCAAATCTGATATCATAGCTTACATTGTCTTAAATTTTACGATTCTATATTCTTTTGTGTTGTAATAGGCTTATCATTTTATAATCATTAGCAAGTGTCCATCACTGGGTGCTCATTACTGGGTTTTTTACAGAAAAAACATAAACAAATTAAAAAAACTATATTTGCGGACTTTGAAAATTAAATTGATTAAATAATTTATTAGTAACATAAGTTCTTGGGAATCACACAAAAGAAGCCCATTAATCCCAAAAAACAGTACATCTTGCTCTTAAAGCGGCCAAGACTGGCACCAGTACCTTATCTAGGTATTGTCATAAAAAATATTTTAAATAAACATTGAAACAAGAACATGTTTCAAAGGATTAAAAAAAAAAAAACAAGATAATCTCCCGATAAAAAAATTGCACATCATCGCTTGAAATTTCAATAAAAAACGACGTAAAACGACGCCGGCATATCTTTTGTTCTTGAATTATTTGAACACCTGCTAAGCGTGAGCAAAAACAACTATTATACAACAAACGGTTAATTAAATAAAAATTAAATTACAATTTTGCATTACATTTGAAATGTCAGTGAACATTTTAAAACAAACAATATATAATAACAATGATTACATCTTAACATACACACACATACACATAATATAATATATATTTATACTGTATATAGACATATACACACGCAAACTTTAAAATTGAGTTTTTAAATTCATAACAGAAATAATATTAAACGTATCTTGTTTGGAACATTAAAGAGACCAAGGTCTCCAGAAAAAGTTAAAATATGCTCACACTTGCCAACATTGTGTGACCCATTACTCATTACTATTATTATTATTATACATATCAAAATATTGCAAGTGTTAAAAATTAATGAACAATGGGTGACATAACACCGCGGTACGTCGCAACAGCTCCAAGAAATAACAAACGCGAATCGTGTACAGGCTCGTGTCATACATATGTAACAGTGTAACACACGCGCGAGCAATGAAGTGGCCAAGTAGATGACGTTTGTTATGACATAAGGTACTGGCACCAGTCTTGGACATGACCCAAGTAATGCCAATTGTTTAATTAAATGTACTGAATTAGAAATATGTTGATATTTGATTACTACCATTTCTGAATATTAATCTATGCATATACATTTAACTGTCTTACAGCGTGATTTGATGACAATCGGCCAATAGGTGTCAAAATGGTGAACATTTAAAATAATTATTAGTATAATTTATTTATTAATTATTATATTATCATAAAACTGCTTTACATTGTTATAAATTTAACGATTCTTTATTTTATATCTTTTGTTTCGTAGTACTTATAATTTTGTAATCATTAGCAAGTGTCCATGACTGCGTACTCATTATTGGTTTTACCTTTGCCATGGAGAATAAATATTAACAAAATAAAAGGCTATAATTAAAAAAAAACTATATTTGAGGACTTTGGTAATTAAATTGATTAAATTACTACTAGTTTTATTAGTAACATGAGTTCTTGAGAATTACAAAAAAGAAGCTCGTCAATCACAAAAACAGTAAACCTTGATCTTATAGCGACCATAACTGGTACCTTTACCTTATACCATATCTAACAATAAGTAGAAGGTATCATCCTATATCTAGCGTTGAAATCACTAGCACTGTGATGCTAAATTTTAACTTAAATGATTCTAGATTTTTAAATAGGTACGTTAAGTCACGTCCTAGACCTCAAAGAATGTCATGGATTTTTCAGTGAGCTTTATTACAATGTTTTCTTTATTTAAAATTTAAAATCAATTCGACAATATATATTGCTTCCTCGCAATATCGAAGATACGAGAAGCTTTGTGATCGTTTCAGATTGAGATAAAAAAAATGTTCTCCGATTTCAAAATTTTAAATTTATCTTTCCGTTTCACATCAAGACAAACACTTTTCGTTCCGTGTCTGTCTGTCCGTCCGTGTGCCCGTCTGTCCCCTGAATCCTTATCACACGCATAACTCATGAACCACTGAACTGATATTATTGAAACTTGGTTGGATGGTTGGGTCTGTCTTGAAGACGGCCCCATTTCAAAATCATCAAAATCGTGTGTAAGGGGGAGGGGTGACATCCCAAAATATTTATTTTTTCAAGATATATCAAGAACGACCCATTTTACGTGAAAATTTTATAGAATCTTTTTTGTAGAACATTAAATTTTCTATAATATAGATCTACAACATTTGTTGTAAAATATATATTTAAAATATGTATCTCATTTTGCTTTAAAAATTCGTCATTTGTTTTTTAAATTGATATTTTCTATGACATGATAAATGTTGGCGTTTTAAATGTCATTTTGACATTTGCATAAATTTAGATTTAGATTGAAATTGTCAAAAAATTAAAAATATATGAAAAAATATTCAGGTGCGTTTTATGAAAAATTTCGAACTAATATTTTTAGTAAAATTGTATAAAAATTAAATGGTTAACCAATTTCAGGCAATTTATCTAAACACTATCGGTTTTTATTTAAATTGTTAAATAATAAATTAATTATTAAATAATTATAATATAATTAATTATAAAATAAATTGTTGTGCACTGTGCATTTACTTGGAAGAAGTTTTTTATGTATATTCGGGTATAACTCCGACAAATATACGCCGATTTAGACGTTTTTTGTTTCTTGAAAGAGTTCCTTGTAAATTTTATCAGAATCAGACCATGAATTTCAAAAATACACCACTTAAAAGGGAAATATAAAAAACTTTTAAGAAATAAAAAAATAAAACCGATTTTAAGAACTGTTAAATTTAATTATTATGTACTTCTGAATATTTTTTTTTTTTTCAAAAATAGAATTTAGATGAAAGTTATTTAAATCAAAAACGCCGGTTATGAATAGAAAATAAGAAATTAAGTATTTTTACATTCAACAGATTTTTAGATGGAAAGCCATAAATTTTGATTATCATAAAAAAGAAAGAATAATATATCATAGAACAATCAATGAAAGTGAAACAAGTGAATAACGAAAACAATACAGTAGAATTTTTAATTATAATGTATGTATATACTCCAATATGAACCTTTTTTTTAATTCTAAGAAATATTTTTGTTTTGATACATTTAAAATATGTTATTTTCATTAAATAATAATTTAATATAGATTCAAAATATGATTAGTAGAGATTGGAAAAATAGTTTTTCAACTATTGCGTAAAAATGCATTTATTGTAATGTTTATTAGATATCTCCACCGTTTTCAGAAAACTGGTTTGATGGAACACAATTTGAAATCAACTATTTGCAACTACCTTTCCAACTATTTTAAAACTATTTGCGACACTTTTTACTGCTTCGTTTGCACTAATTATTATTAAATCGTAAAAAAACTATCAACTATTTTCCGAAAAAAAAATTCAACTAGTAACTATTTCATTGAAAATAACAACTATTTTTCCAATTTCTAATAATTAGTAAAAAAATCTACAACATTGTTGAGTGAAATTAAATAGGTCTGCAAATTTTGACGTACTGTATTAGTCGACAACACCACACATTATTATTATTAATTATATTAAGGCAGTATTGCGATGTGACGATTTTTAAAATTTTCGATTTTTTATACACATTTTGAAAGTAAAATATATTGACAGTATATTGTGAAAATTGTAAACCGAAATTCAAAGTATTTACGAAGTTATAGCACATAGAAATGTGTAACATATCTGTTACTAAATCAATGAAACGCGTTTTTCTCGAAACTACCTTTTTTCGGTTGGTGGCAAGCAGAACTGAAATTCTAATCAACCGATCGGGCTATAATTTTAACACGTTGTTCTACACACTAATAGTTATCGTATTACCTAAAATTATTTATTTTTATTAATTATTTCTTAATTTTTTTTTCGATTTTCAACGAAATAAAAACACGATTTTTGCAATTTTGTTATTTATTAAGTCTATAAAATAAAAATATATTTGATTTTTTTGTTTCAAAATAATACAAGTGGAGATGTGCTTCTCTTCACCCACCCACCTTTTTTTTGAGGACTCCAATTGGCAGGGCCGTATCGAGGCCCCCCCCTTATAAACATTTTTTTGAACAATTTTTAAGTATGTGACTATTTTCGAAAAAATAAGTTTTTCAATAAAAATATAAATGTTTTCAAATTTTAATTATTAATATTTTTTGTAAACAATGAAAACTACACCAGCAAATAATTTTTTTGAAAAAACAAACAATAATTTCTCATATCGAGCTGCATAAAACTCGATTTATAGTGGAGTCATATTAGCGAAATTTTTTGTACCTTGTTGAAAAAACGACCATTTTTACGGTTTTTCGTGTACGATTTTTTTAAATATCCCCAATTCAAGTGGCTGGATTGCAAAAATAAAAAAAACATTTTTAAATTCTTATTATAAATTTCCCTATAAAACAAAATTTTTAAAAATCTTATAATTTTGTTACAGAACCTATTTACAACGACCAATAAAATCGATTTTAATAAAATTTTGGGGAAAGATATTCCTTATGATTATAAATATCTAAGTGTGACAAGTTCCAAATCAAAACGGCTAAAAAATACATTTAAAAATAAAAATTGACTCGTTGATATCTTGTTAGCAACAAGGAACATTATTTTTTTGTAAATTTTTTATGTACTATGCGATGGCGCTAAAGATAATTCTATAAATGTATTAAACATTTTTTTTTTAGTTTTTGTTTTTGAAAAATTTTCTGTGTTAAATCAAAATGAGATTAAACTCAAAACTTTTTTAATCCGATTTCGTAAAAAAATGGCTTCCTCTAAGCCCAAAAAACACAAACACATTTTTATACATAATTTTTTTTTATAATTTAAAATGCGAATAAAAATAAATAAAATTATTATATTTTATTTTTGTTACGAAAAAAAAACCACAACTGCAATACTGCCTTAAACAAAAAATCAATTTTACAAACCTTTAAAATCCCAATATCATAAAAAAATCACTCGAATTAAAAAAAAAACACTAATGTCCATGCATATGTAAATCTTACAACCAAACTAAAACTTTTTGCTTCACTATTCGTGTTTTAAAAATCCACACTAATCACGTAAGATTAAATGTAACAACCACGATGTTTCTTAACAAATCAATTACAGTTTCTCTCGATTAACAATACAATTGTTGCACGCTTCTTGAAATAAAAAACATACAACATGTATTGTAACACACAGACCAAAACCATACTGAGCACTTTGCCATCGCGAATCTAAACTTATATATACGGTCATATTATTATTTATTCACGTACAGTTCGTCGCAAGATGCATATCTCGTGTGGAAGCAAGTACATGTCGAATCAGGTGGATTGTAATGCCAGGTAATTATAAGATGAGTTTTCGCAGTTGGCCATGACTGTTATTTAAAAAAGCGAGTTTGGAAGAGGTTCGAAGACATGATGCATGAAAAGACAGATTTTTGGACAATTTAGTTAGGTTTTTGTTTTTTTTTGTTTTCATTTATGTTATCGCGTGTGTGTTGATTTCAATAATTCTGAAATGATTATATGGTGCTTTTGTTTAATTGTATTTTTATGAAGGCATTTTTAGAGGTTTATTAAAAATTCATTAATAAGATACTGGCAGCAGTCTTGGATATGGCCCCAGTAATAGCTATTTTTTAATTTTAAATAAAGAGTAAGGTTTACTGTTTTTTGGGATTGATGGGATTCTTTTTTGTAATTCTCATGAATTCATATTACAAATTAAACAAGTAACTCTTTATTAAATCAATTTAATTACCAAATAATTTTTTTTTTAAATTAAAGCCTTTTATTTTGTTTATGTTTTTTCTCCAGTAATGGATAAAGTAAAACCAGTAATGGATCCACTTGCTAATGATTACAAAATAATAAGTATTACGACAAAAAAACATCTGCCAAGTAAATGCACAGTGTTTCCTCGTGCTAAATTCACCAAAGGTAGTTCATTATTCATCAATTTAAATAAAAACCGATTGTGTTTAGACAAATTGCCTGGAATTGGTTAACCATTTAATTTTTATACAATTTTACTAAAAAATATTAGTTCGAAATTTTTCTTAAGACGCAACTTATTATTTTTAATTTTTTGACGATTTTAAAATGTCAAAATGACATTTAATGTGTCCAAGGAAATATCAATATAGAAAAACAAAACACGATTTTTAAAAATAAATTGAGATTAATCTTTGAAAGGGAATATTTTACAACAAACGTTGAAGACACATATTATAGGAAATTTAATGCTCTACAAAATATATTCTATAAAATGTTCATGTAACATGTGTCGTTCTTGAGATATCTTGAAAAAATAAATATTTTAGGATGTCATCCCTCCCCCTTACACACGATTTTGATAATTTTGAAATGGAACCGTCCTCAAGCCAGACCCAATCATCCGATCAAACTTCATTAATACCGGTTCAGTGGTTCATGAGTTATGCGTGTTACAAGGATTCAGGGGACAGACACACAGACAGACAGACATGGAATGAAAAATGTTTGTCTTGACGTGAATCAGAAAGATCAATATAAAATTTTGAAATCGGAGTGCAATATGTTTGTTTCATTATCTAAAACGATCACAAAGCTTCTCGTATCTTCGATATTGCAAGGAAGCAAAAACAACGATACAAAGTATTTGTGACCAGCTGTATAATGTATGTAGTTCACTGAAATCGAAACCGCTCGCTAGCACATAAGGCGATGCCCTGGACATATCGCGTCTCTCGCACTTCCCACAATAGTGTTTGTGAAGCCACCTGTGACAGGGGGTTTCTCACATTGCGAAGATCTCATCAGAAGTAATAACCATCGTATATATTTGTGCATGAGCGTAACCAGGATTTTGTTCAGGGGGGGGGGGGCAATTTTTTTTTTTAAACCTATTTAGTCGGCGTGTTTTGCCTAGGACCTCGAGGTAAATGGAGGGGGTGGGGGGCTCGAAGAGTTTTGAAGAGCAAAAAAAAAGCTCTCACATTATTATGGTAACTTTGCCTAAAAAGTTTTATAAAAAATAAATCTTTTCAATGGGTTTAAATTTTTGGCGCCTCGGATCTCGAAATGTGTAAATAAATGGTCATTAATGTAAACAAAAGTAATTTTTCCTTTTTTTCTTAAATATTTTATCGTTTCGGTTGCAATTTAACTCGTGAAAATTTTTCGGCGTGTTCTTGATTAGTAAATTATCGAATTGCAATAATAAATATGTTTTCTAGATTTATCGAAGAATTGTAAAAAGGATATGAAAAAAATTATCATTTTAATTATTTATCTACATGTAGATAGGTGCGCAAAAATGAAAAATCATTTCTTGCTTCCTCGCAAAAAAAATGTTCTCCGATTTCAAAATTTTAAATTGATTTATCCGTTTCACGTCAAGGCAAACACTTTTCGTTCCATGTCTGTCTGTCTGTGTGTACGTGTGACCGTCCGTCCGTCCGTTTGTCCCCTAAATCCTTGTCACACGTATAACTCATGAACCATCGAACCGATATTAATGAAACTTGATTGAATGGTTGGATCCCATTTCAAAATCGTGTGTAAGGGGGAGGGGTGACATCCCAAAATATTTATTTTTTCAAGATATCTCAAGAACGACACATGTTATGTGAAAATTTTATAGAATATTTTTTGTAGGGCATTAAATTTCCTATAATATGGGTCTACAACGTTTGTTGCAAAATATTCTCTTACAAAGATTTTTCTCGATTTATTTTAAAAATTCGTGTTTTGTTTTTCTAAATTAATATTTGCTTGGACATATTAAATGTCATTTTGAATATTTGCATTTTAGATTTAAATTGAAATTGTCAAAAAATTTAAAATATACGAAAAAATAATCAGGTACGTTTTAAGAAAAATTTCGAACTAATATTTTTTAGTAAAATTGTTTAAAAATTAAATGGTTAACCAATTCTAAGCAATTTATCTGAGCATCGGTTTTTATTTAAATTGTTTAATAATTTACTACCTTTGGTGAATTTTGTGCGAGGAAGCACTGTGCATTTACTTGGCAGATGTTTTTTTTTAAATTTCTTATTTTATTTTGGCCACATTTTTTTCAATCAATTAAATTTATATGTGGATATCTTTTTGATGACAAGTTGCTATTTTGGTGTTTTTATTTTAATTAAAATTTTTTATATTTAATGTAAAAAATCGATATAATTTGACGATAAATATACATGCATAGTTGAAATATAAAAAAAAATCATTTAATTTTTTTCTCTTGTATAAAAAGGATTAACGACAATGACATTAACAGTTTACCAGTTATAACAAGAGATTGCAATTAAAAAAAACAATGATATTTAAATTTTCGAATCTAAAATATAGATTTTACCTAGGAATATCAATGTTTAGCCAATGAACTGATTCATTTGTAACTCTTTGTCCACGAGCTAGGGGGGGGGGGAAGCGCCCCCCCCTACCCATTTCTGGCTACGCCCATGTATATGTGTGTGACTCTGACTCATCGTGTATGTATTAATGTAATTTGCTCTGATGGTATTTTAATATGTTTTATTTAAGAAGTCATTCACAGTTTTTTATTGCATTGTTTTTGTTTTGTATAACCTTTTTTGTCAGTAATAAGGGGTAGAAATGTTTTACAAAACTGTTGAGTCAAAAACTTTATATTTGTGCAATTTTTTATTACTTTAAAAAATATAAAACGACTTCCTTAATTTTATACGGTCGATAAATTTTTTATTATTATTTTATTACGAGTATTACATGCCTCTTTACAAATTATAAAATTGTTTATGGACCCGAAACTTGGCTAATCTTCAGGGTCCGATCTAGCTTTTCCTCCGCTCTGGGTGAAAAGAATTTTTGGCGCCCCTTATACACTCATGTAAAACATTAAAGCAACACTTCGTTTTATTGAAAAAAAACTCATTTTAAGCACAAATGGTGTTACATTTTATAAATTATATAAATGATCATGAAAATGAATACAACTCGGGTGATACCGCGGACAGGTCGCGAGAATAATATGTCTAATAATCGGATGGTCTATTTAAATTGAAGTCCAATAGGTATTATAAATGAGTTAACATTTGCAAGCACTTTCAAAAGAGGTTTCAAACCTATCTGATATTTACCTTTAAGTTTCATGAAGTGTTTGACAATTTTTGTGTATGTGTGATATGGAAACAGCAACGGTTATAAAACAGTGGTGATATTATGAAAATTATTTATTATTGTCGTGCGTTACAATAAGTTGAAGTATCACTGCTCTAACAGAAGAATTAATACTAGTCTTCGGCCCCGGCTTTAAATTTTGAAATAAAAATACACCTCTGAAACTTCGTGAGTGGGTTCATTTTGGCGTAACCTACAACTTTTTTATTTTCGAAAATTCTGAGAATTGGGGCGTTTTTGATGTGGGATGCGTCAAACTTGTCAATTTAACAATAGTTACAGGAAATTTACGAATAACGCTTCTTTTTTACATGAATTACAAGATTTTATAATGCAAACATCGGGTAAAATATATTGACCTACAAAAATATTGGGGCATTTAGAAAGACCTACACTCTCAACATATCAATCATGATGTTATGTAATTTATAAATAATCGGCTGATTTTTGCACAATTAGTATAGGAGCCAGCTGCAAAATCGGTGTAGATTTAACAACCGTCTGCCGTTATGGTTTTTTTGAAGTACTCACTCAGACAAAGCTCGGACAATGAGTCCGGTCCACCAGCTTGTAGGAATTTAATAGATAGGGCCCATGAAAAATATGCACAAAAAAATCACGTAACAACCGTTTGAATGAGACGGTTGCTTATAGTAGACCCCAATTAAAGATGTTTTGGATATACGGCAGAAATTTTTGCGTAGGGGTTTAATTACAGGGGTTTCTCAAAATTTCGACCCAAAAAAATCAGATAACAACCGGACCAGACCTGGTGCAAAATGTTTATTTGGACGCATACTTATATAAAAACATAATGGCAGATTTTTTTATGTAGGGACTTTGGTGCTTTAAGGCCTACAAATGGCCAGAATTGGGCCCCAATCTTAAAAATGCTGTAAAATCTAAAATAATGAATGAAAATTTCTGCCGCGCGGTGTATGCCTTTGTTATGAACTATAAAATAGATATATACCCATGGCAGAAGTTTTTATTCATGCAGTTCCCCCTCCCAGCTCCCCCAAAAGGTAAATTTGGGTTAGTAATAAAATGCACTAAAAAAATCATAACAAATAGGCCTATAGAGGCTTATAAACTTATAAAATGATAATATATTATTGTATGTAATGTAAGACACCCCTCGCCCCCCCCCCCCTCATCCCCCAAGAGAAAATTTGGGTTAATAATAAAGTTTGCTAAAAAATCATTACAATTAGGTCTATAATGGCTTATGAACTTAAAATGATAATATATTATTGTATGAGGAGAGGCACGGGGGATGTCTAACATTACATACAATAATATATTACCATTTTATAAGTTTATAAGCCTTTATAGGCCTATTTGTTATGATTTTTTTATTGCATTTTATTACTAATCCAAATTTACCTTTTGGGGGAGCTGGGAGGGGGAACTGTATGAATAAAAACTTCTGCCATGGGTATATATCTATTTTATAGTTTATAACAAAGGCATACACCGCGCGGCAGAAATTTTCATTCATTATTTTAGATTTTACAGCATTTTTAAGATTGGGGCACAATTCTGGCCATTTGTAGGCCTTATAGCACCGAAGTCCCTATATAAAAAATTCTGCCATTATGTTTTTATGTACATAAGTATGCGTCCAAATAAACATTTTGCACCAGGTCTGGTCCGGTTGTTATCTGATTTTTTTGGGTCGAAATTTTGAGAGGCCCCTGTAATTAAACCTCTACGCAAAAATTTCTGCCGTATATACAAAACATCTTTAATTGGGGTCTACTATAAGCAACCGTCTCATTCAAACGGTTGTACGTGATGTTTTTGTGCGTATTTTTCGTGGGCCCTATCTATTAAATTCCTACAAGCTGGTGGACCGGACTCATCGTCCGAGCTTTGTCTGAGTGAGTACTTCAAAAAAACCACAACGGCAGACGGTTGTTAAATCTACACCGATTTTGCAGCTGGCTCCTATACAATTGTTAAATCTTTTTGTTATACTGGCCTACAAAAATTAAGGGTCTTTTGCCCAGACCTATGTTTGACGCATGCCACATCAAAAACGCCCCAATTCTCAGAATTTTCGAAGATAAAAAAGTTGTAGGTTACGCCAAAATAAATCCACTCATGAAGTTTCGAAGGAGTATTATTTATTTCAAAATTTAAAGCCGGGACCGAAGACTATACCCCATTTGAATGTGCTTCTTAGCTAGCTTTGTTAGTTACTTTATAATACCGGATATTAGACAAGTAAATATCTCGAAAGCCAACGTTTTTCAGGGAAAATGTTTAATAAAAAAGTTTAAGGGTCAGGAGGGGGAAAACCAATGGAGAACATTTTTTAGATCTTGAGCGTTTTAAGGTAATTTTTGAGGTCAAATTAATTTTTTTTTAATGGGAACCAATTTTTTGCATATTCGTATAATATTTTACATAAAAAACTTTTATCTGAAAATTTTTCTCAACAACCTCAATTTTAATCTATTTTTTATTAAAAATTAACATTCAAAAAATTTTTTTGAATTGTTTCTTAAACATTATAATAATAAATAATAATAATAATTTTATTAAAAAAAAATTTCATTAAAAAAATATTTTTCCTTTAAAACTGAGATTTTTGAAAAACTTTTCGGACATAATTTGTTTCTTTTAAATTGGTTTCCATTTAAAAAATCAAGTTGACCTTGAAACCTCCACTCAAGGTCATAAATTTTACCTCCATTGGTTTTTCTTTTTCTAACCCTGAAACTTTTGTATCAAACATTTTCCCTTTTAGAGATATTTGCATGTGTCTATTTAAATAGACCACCCAGTATGTCTAGAATATTTCTTACTCATCCTGTACATAGATTAATTAACTTTTATATTTTTGTTGGTAAAAAGGCAGGATATTATTACGACTTATTAAATTAAAAATATTATTACTTTCAATTAACCTCACATTAAATATTGTAAAATTCTGACAAATACATTTTACAAGTGGCTATAATTATATCGATGTATCGGAGTTTTATCCTTGGATTAATCATTAAAGGAAATAGTAATAATTAACAACTATAAAGTGAATAATATAAAATATATTTTTATAAATCTGATTGTTGGTGTTCGTTCATTAATAATGCAATAGTACAAAACGTTTAATTGTAAATTTAATTTAATTTTTTACAGATTTAAATTGCTTCCTCGCAATATCGAAGATACAAGAAGCTTTGTAATCGTTTTAGATTGAGACAAAAAAAAGTACTCCGATTTCAAAAATTTTAAATTGATCTTTCCGTTTCACGTCAAGACAAACACTTTTCGTTCCGTGTCTATCTGTCTGTCCGTCCATGTGTCTGCCCCTTGAATCCTTATCACATGCATAACTCATGAACCACTGAACCGATATTGTTGAAACTTGGTTGGATGGTTGGGTCTGGCTTGAGGACGGTCCCATTTCAAAATCATCAAAATCGTGTTTTAGGAGGAGAACGAACGACACATGTTACGTGAAAATTGTATAGGATATTTTTTGTAGAGCATTAAATTTCCTATAATATGGGTCTACAACGTTTGTTGTAAAATATTCCCTTACAAAGATTTTACTCAATTTATTTTTAAAATTCGTGTTTTGTTTTTCTAAATTGATATTTGCTTGAATAAATTAAATGTCATTTTGACGTTTTAAATGCCATTTTGACATTTGCATAAATTTTGATTTAGATTGAAATTGTCAAAAAATTAAAAATATATGAAAAAATATTAAGATGCGTTTCGAACTAATATTTTTTAGTAAAATTGTATAAAATTTAAATGGTTATAACCAATTCCAGGCAATTTATATAAACACTATCGGTTTTTATTTAAATTGTTGAATAATTAACTACCTTTGGTGCATTTAACACGAGGAAGCACTGTGCATTTACTTCGCAGATGTTTTTTGTTCATTACACCCCTATCCTGAGACACACTGTATAATGTATATTTATTATTGACAGTAAAATACAATATATTTTTATGAAATGAGGTTTAGGTAATTAAGTAATAAGAAATCTATTTATATTTTGTCAACATTTATTTGATTTCTTCAGGATCTATAAATAATACAAAATAAATTTAATTAGCCAATAATATAAAATAACATCTAACCTAACCTAAGTATAGTAGGTACCAGAGTTGGGCAAAATTCAATCGTGATTGCGAATAAAAATTTACGAATAAATCGCAGTTCTTATTCGCAACGTAACGAATAAAAATATAGTTATTCGTAATCGCGAGTACTCACGAATAACGATTGATTAGTTTTTATTCGTAAGATCTTCGAATAACGAATAATCATTCGTTAGTTTCAGATTATTCTAACTAAAAAATTACGAATGAACTATTACTACCTGTACTTTGGCGTAATAATATAATGGATGGAGGTTATTGTCACTTCTTGAATTAATTTTTTTTTTAAGTCCAGACACGTATTTAGTGATATTTTAGACCCCCGTGTATTAAATTAATTAATAAACTCACAACTCGCCCCCTGTCACAGATGAAGGGTTGCAACTGGTTCCATTCGATCCGGCGGGAAAAATACTCCGGGATTCTAGGAGATTGGGGGGCAAAACAACCGTCTATCTAGCACAGGAGTCGAGATATTTACGATTTTCTGTAATGAATACCATAAGTAGCGAAGCAGAGAAAATTTCAATATTTACAATAAATGCAGCATATAAACATAAGATATTATTACTAAATTTAATAAAATGAAAAAAAAGTACAGACACGTATTTAGTGATATTTTAGGCCCGTATTGTTAAAATAACAAATACACATATACTAAATAGAAACCTTGCTTATAATTTAATCAATTAAAAAAAAATTGTACAGAAACGTACTGAATGATATTTGAGGCCCGTGTATTAAATTAATAAATAAATTCACAACTCACCCCCTGTCACAGATGAAGATTTGCAACTGGTTTCATTCGATCCGGCGGGAAAAATACTTCGGGATTCTAAGGGTTTGGGGGGCAAAACAACCCTCTATCTAGCACAGGAGTCGAGATATTTACGATTTTCTGTAATGAATACCATAAGTAGCGAAACAGAAAATTTCAATATTTACAATAAATACAGCATATAAACATAACATATTATTCATTCGTAATTTTTTAGTTAGAATAATCTGAAACTAACGAATGATTATTCGTTATTCGAAGATCTTACGAATAAAAACTAATCAATCGTTATTCGTGAGTACTCGTGATTACGAATAACTATATTTTTATTCGTTAGTTGCGAATAATGTGCGGTTTATTCGTTATTCGTCAATTTTTCAATCGACTAAAAAAATTAATCGTCTGATGCCCAACTCTGGTAGGTACATATTATTACATAATCCTTTCATATTATAAAACGTAACGTCTGTCTGTTCGTTAGTGCATTTATCACTCGATTTAGGTACGTTTTTTTGCATCCTCGCAATATCAAAGATACGAGAAGATATGTGATCGTTTTAAATTGAGACAAAAAAATTATTCTCCGATTTCAAACTTTTAAATTGATCTTTCCGTTTCACGTCAAGACAAATACTTTTTGTTCCGTGTCTGTGTGTCTGTCCCCTGAATCCTTGCCACACGCATAACTCATCAACCACTGAACCAATATTAATGAAACTTTATTGAATGGTTGGGTCTGGCTTGAGGATAGTCCCATTTCAAAATCATCAAAATCGTGTGTAAGCGAACAACTTACAAAAGTTTTTTTATATTTTTTTTGTAAATTTATTGAAATTTTTACTAAAAATGGTGTTCCTTCGACTAAATTATCACAAAAAGAGTTGAGTTAAATAGAAATGTTCCGAAAAATTTTTTAGAAATTTTCCAAAAATTTCCCGGAAATTAGGAATTTGTGATTAATAACATTTTATCATTGAAAAAAGAACCTAGAGGGTTAAAACTTTGGAAACATTTAGGGTAAATACGTCTAAAATAAGCATATTTTTTTGTCAAAAATAAATAATTATTTACAAAACGGCAAACGTTTATTATTTTATGAGCAGATACGAAATTTCGGAGCAAAACTTGTTGTAAAATGTCACGTATTCTAAATTTTTCTACTATTAATTTCATCAGTATTCAATTTCAGTATTAATTTATCAATTTTTGCGTCAAAATATGAAAACCAATTTATTAAACAAATTATTTAAATAGTTAAATACTAACGTTTTTTAGAGAAAATATTTTTTTTGCTCATTTTCAAAAAAACATCTGCCAAGTAAATGCACAGTGCTTACTCGTGCTAAATTCAAAGGTAGTTAATTATTGAACAATTTAAATAAAAACCGATTATGTTGAGATAAATTGCCTGGAATTGGTTAACCATTTAATTTTTATACAATTTTACTAAAAAATATTAGTTCGAAATTTTTCTCAAGACACACCTGATTATTTTGCTTCCTCGCAATATCGAAGATACGAGAAGCTATGTGATCGTTTCAGATTGAGACAAAAAAAAAGTTCTCCAATTTCAAAATTTTAAATTTATTTATCCATTTCACGTCAAGACAAACACTTTTCGTTCCGTGTCTGTCTGTCTGTCCGTCCGTCCGTCCGTCCGTCTGTCCCCTGAATCCTTGTCACACGCATAACTCATGAACCACTGAACCGATATTATTGAAACATGGTCGGATGGTTGGGTTTGGTTTGAGGACGGTCCCATTTCAAAATCATCAAAATCGTGTGTAAGGGGGAGGGGTGACACCCCAAAATATTTCTTTTTTCAAGATATCTCAAGAACGACACATGTTACGAGAAAATTTTATAGAATATTTTTTGTAGAGAATTAAATTTCCTATAATATGGGTCTACTACGTTTGTTGTAAAATATTCCCTTACAAAGATTTATCTAAATTAATTTTAAAAATTCGTGTTTTGTTTTTGTAAATTGATATTTGATTGGATATATTAAGTGTCATTTTGACGTTTTAAATGTCACTTTGGCGTTTTAAATGTCACTTTGACGTTTTAAATGTCATTTTGACATTTGCATAAATTTAGATTTAGATTGAAATTGTCAAAAAATTAAAAATATATGAAAAAATATTCAGGTGCGTTTTAAGAAAAAATTCGAACTAAGATTTTTTAGTAAAATTTGTATAAAAATTAAATGGTTAACCAATGCCAGGCAATTTATCTGAACACTATCGGTTTTAGTGAATTTAGCACGAGGAAGCACTGTGCATTTACTTGGCAGATGTTTTTTTCGTATATTTTTAATTTTTTTACATGTCAATTCAGAAAAATAAAACACGAATTTTTAAAATAAATTTAGATAAATCTTTGTAAGGGAATATTTTACAACAAACGTTGTAGACCCATATTATAGGAAATTTAATGCTCTACAAAAATGATTCTATAAAATTTTCACGTTAAATGTGTAGTTCTTGAGATATCTTGAAAAAATAAATATTTTGGAATGTCACTCCTCCCCCTTACACACGATTTTGATGATTTTGAAATGGGACCGTCCTCAAATCAGACCCAACCATCCGACCAAATTTCAATAATATCGGTTCAGTGGTTCATGAGTTATGCGTGTGACAAGGATTCAGTGGACAGACGGACGGGCGGACGGACGGACACACGGACACACGGACAGACAGACAGACACGGAACGAAAAGTGTTTGTCTAGACGTGAAACGGATAAATCAATTTAAAATTTTGAAATCGGAGAACATTTTTTTTATCTCAATCTGAAACGATCACAAAGCTTCTCGTATCTTCGATATTGCGAGGAAGCAAAATCACTTTTGATCAAATATTGAAAAAAAATTAATTTATACACATTTTTTTGTTGATATTATGAACAAAAAAAAATGTTTGAAACAATAACAAATCTCTTAGTAACTCAAATAGTTACTAAGGAACGAAAAAACTATTCGAGTTACTAAGAGATTTGTTATTTTTTCAAACATTTCCGTAGTCACGTGAATATTGTTGAGATATACGACATCGTTCTCACATTTTGATCTTTAATAATAGGTATATTTTCTGAATTTTTATTTTAAAATATCAAATATTTTTCATTATATTAATTGTATTTAATTGTTATTTATTATATTTTAGCCTGACGATGATTCTGTGAATCTAAAGCTTGCGTGAATACTTTTTATTCTAATAAATTTGACGTTTAAACAATTAATTTGTTTTTATTAATTTGAAATTATATACCGGGTGAACCATTTTAACCTTTAATGGAAAATAACTCGACCGGTAAGAGAAATAATAAAAAAAGTTTTATACAAAAGTTGTTGGGCAAGGAGGGGGACGTACGACCATGACCTTGAATTTGACCTTGAACTTGACCGTAGGGGTTATTTGAAGGCCAACTATAATTTTTCAAATGGAAATGTCTATTTTCGACCCCGGATTCGGAAAGAACGGGAAATTCTACAATAGGATATGTAGATTGATAAGTTCAAATGTCATGTTTTGAGGTCATTTCAAGGTCAAAAGGAACTTGTACGTGTATTCATGCGAAAATCGTATCTGTACACGGGTATCTCTTAACGTTGGCGTTGGAAACAGAATAAAGTGTATATTTTTATATATGTGCATATTTTTTATATAATATATTAAGCTAAAATGCACATTTTGGTGTTCCATTAAAAACAATTTAGATTTGCAACTTTGTATTTTTAAATTTTGAGTCTGTATATAATAATTAGAATAGTCACTCTTCTACTCTTGTAAAAATAAAAATATTCTTAATTAGAATACATACCTACCTACTTACTGGCAATAAATATAATACAATTTTATTTGCCAATTCGATAAAATTTGTATGGATAACTGTAACCCCTAAGTCTTTTAGGTTTTGGTGTATAATTTGAACAATAGTTATTAAAATAGCTTCGAGAAGTGTCCCATATTTCTCTCCACCAATCTAAGAACAAATAACGTTCATTATTAAATATAAAAACATAAACAGCCCGGGAAAAAATTTCAGATCTGAAGTGATCTCGGTTGATCTTCATTTTGGAACAAATCAGATCTTTTTAGATCTTTGTAGATCGTTGTAGATCTTTGCAGATAGTTGTAGGTCTCTGTAGATCTTTGTAGATCGTGATCTTTGCAGATCGTTGTAGATCGTTGTAGGTCTTTGCAGATAGTTGTAGATATTTGCAGATCGTTATAGATCATTGCAGATCGTGATCTTAATAGATCGTTGTAGATCTTTGCAGATAGTTGTAGGTCGTTGTAGGTCGTTGCAGATCTTTGTAGATCGCTATTGATCTTTGTAGATTGTTGCCGATCTTTGCAGATCGTGATCTTTATAGATCGTTGTAGATCTTTGCAGATCGTTGTAAATCTTTACAGATCGTTGTTGATCTTTGTAGATCGTTGTACATCTTTGCAGATCGTCGTAGATCGTGAGATTGAAACGTATTGTTTGTATTTTAATCAATTTAAAAAAAATATGTGTATTTGTTATTTTAACAATACGGGCCTTAAATATCACTTAATACGTGTCAGGACTTTTTTTTTCATTTTATTAAATTTAATAATAATATCTTATGTTTCTATGCTGTATTAACAGTAAATATTGAATTTTTCTCTGTTTCGCTACTTATGGTATTAATTATAGAAAATCGTAAATATCTCGACTCCTGTGCTAGATAGAGGGTTGTTTTGCCCCCCATACACCTAGTATCCCAAAGTATTTTTCCCGCTGGATCGAATGAGACCAATTACAACCCTTCATCTGTGACAGGGGGTGAGTTGTGAATTTATTTATTAATTTAATACACGGGCCTCAAATATCATTCAGTACGTTTCTGTACAATTTTTTTTTAATTGATTAAATTATAAACAAGGTTTCTATATAGTATATGTGTATTTGTTATTTAAGGTAGACAAAAGTTTATTTATGAATAAGTACATATTGTTATGTATGTATAATATATAAATATCGCAACATAGCTCTCGTCTCTTTCACTTTCATTCGTATATAAGCCAAGTCGGATCAGTTAGTAATAAGGATCAGTTAGTAATTATGTATATGGTGGTTCTCTTCTCCAGGATTGCTCTTCGAACCCAGTTACTGCGGGAAGTCAAGCTGTGTTTGTGTACAAAAACATAATCAAATCCCCGATCTACGCAGAACTGTGTTGATCTGTTTTGATCTACGCAGATCAACACAGATCTACGCAGATCTGTGTAGATCGGGGATTTGATTATGTTTTTGTACACAAACACAGAAGTCAAGCTGTGTTTGTGTACAAAAACATAATCAAATCCCCGATCTACGCAGATCTGTTTTGATCTACGCAGATCAACACAGATCTACGCAGATCTGTGTTGATCTGTTTTGATCTGTGTTGATCTACGCAGATCAA
The DNA here is from genome assembly GCA_961205875.1 of Sialis fuliginosa. Classification (NCBI taxonomy): domain Eukaryota; kingdom Metazoa; phylum Arthropoda; class Insecta; order Megaloptera; family Sialidae; genus Sialis; species Sialis fuliginosa. The sequence continues at coordinate 2,900,837 of OY540818.1, read as the reverse complement.
CACAGATCTGTGTTGATCTGCATTGATATGTTCCAAAATGGAGATCAAAACAGATCTGTAAAAATGTAGATCTGATTTGATCACTTTAGATCTGAAATTTTTTCCCGGGAGGTTTATTTACAACTAGTGTAAAAAAATTTAACAGCAGATCGAGGATGTAATTTTAAGCAAAAAACTTTATGTGTACATGTCCCCGGAAATTCTTCGTGAGGGAGCTAGTTATCTAAATATTCTGATCTAAATTAGTGATTATTCAATATCTAGAGAACCCATTGTGATACAGTTATGAAATTTGATAACCAGTTTATCCTTAAACCTTAATAATATAAAGCTCAACGTCTCTCTGTCTGTCTGTCCGTTAATGCGCTTATCACTCGAGAACCACTTATTCGATTTACGTGGTTTCTTTTTTAATTTATAGATACATTCTCTGGCCAGGTTATAGACTATATTTTGTTACGTTAGGTACGCTGCCTAAACCGTTCAATATTGAACAAAATAATGTATTAAGGAATTGTGTAGAATCAAAAAATCTACAATAAAGTCAGCGACACCATATGTCTAACTTTTATATTTAAGCCACAATGACTGCTTTTATGATACAAAGAAAATTTAAAATATTTGGGTTTTGTTTACGTGGACTTATGACCTGCAAAACATTAATCCTTATCGAAATAAATGATTTCATCGTCATAAGTACTTAATGTATTTTTCTCTTTACAGCATCCAATTTGGTCGTATAGTTTAGAAAATATCGAAATATACATATGGGAACTTATTATTCGCTCGATGGCGACCCGTGTTGTGGCGTGCCGAGTAGACGCAGGGCAGAGGGAACAGGCTGGTATTCTTTTGATTGTCAATTGTTTATTTTGTTTTCAATAATTAACTTTTAAATTTAAATAGAACACAAATTATTTTTACTTTTTGTTCTGATTCGCTTTTGTTAGGTAGGTAATTTAAGTGTTGTTTGGTTTTTATTACAATAATAACTAATCGTGTTTGTACTTAATTCAACTATATATTTTTTAAATCCTAAACAATAATTCCATAGTCCACGCGAGCGAAGCCGCGCGGGTCCAGCAATATAGTATAGTTATAATACATATAAGGCTTTTATGCTAAGGAGAGTTGTTTAATTTACATAGGGGGAGTCCGGGAGAGTATACCCGCCCTCCACTAAAAGACTAATTTATTTTTTTATACTTACATATTGCTATTTTCTATGAATTGTATCTTAAGCTGCACTATTTAGCTATATTTTCTCTTAAGAACGTTTGATATAACTTTAATAATTTGTCAGTTATTAACGAATTTATCCAAAAATGAATTTGGTTAATTTCTCCCGCCTGGGTGGGAGACTTCACCCTCTAAGTAGGGAGCTATTACCCGGGTTTAAAAATGGGTAAAATAATAGGTACCTAATAAAAAAAACTAATTTTATGAAAAAATGTTATATTTATGATAAGGCACTTAGTATTACATAATACAATGAGAACATTAGGAACTTTGAGTACCTATCTTTGAGGTATGTATCTAAGAAATTATTGAATATCACACATAGTTTGAGTTATGTCATAGTTATTATGACCCTAATAAGTAATCACAACCAAGTATTTTTCAACAAAAAAATAATATTTTAATATAGGTAAAGCTGCAATATCAATCTCAAAGAACATCAATACTAACTTTCTAATTTTTGGCAAATTATAAAAAAATACTTAAGTCAGTGTAAGACAATGTCTTATTAATTAACATCTTACTAACTATACCTTGTGTATTGTCAACATAACGAAAATTAAAATATAATATCAAAATTTAGAACAAAGATAAAATTCAAAACAAGAGAATCAACATTAAAAATTATTATAAACTTAATCAGTTTCCCTTCTCTTAATTAGAACAATGAGGACAAATAAACTCTTCCTTATCATATTTAGTTAGTCCGACACACATTTCATGGGCATATTTGCCACAAACAGCACACAGTCGCATGGCTATCTTTTCGTCCGTCTCACATATGAAACAAAACCAATTATCTTCGTCACATGAGCCATCGGAGCTATCGTCATATTTGGGCTCTTCTTCATCTGAAAAAAAGAAATCATTTTAAAAGGTAATTGCGGGAGAGATTACCCTGGGTAAAGTCTCCTCCCTATGTGTGACTAATGTCTCCCACCTCACGTCAATCTAATTGTTATTAAATTTTTATAAAAAACTATACCACGTCCATAAAAGCTATATACTGTACGTGTTACAAGGATAAATACACTTGCCATTTACATAGGTAACCTGTTTGAATCTATTCATACAAGACAACACTAATTTAATATTTAAAATTGAAAAAAATTACTTACCAGACGCGAAAACACGTTATCACTTCACACTTCTAAACTTAACTGCTGAACGTAATAGCGTCGCGTGAGAGGGACGTAGGGAGCGTGTGGCATTACAGAAGTTCGGCAACGTCGCAACACATAGTGTTACAAAGATTCTATGAGCAGTGGCTCTCCCCCCTGGTAAACTCTCTCGGACTCCCCCGATTCATATTTTTTTGTCTGTGGTGTTTCATATAGAAATATTTTGTATTACTATTATAATGGCAAATAATTGTTAATTCCGTAGTCCATGCGAGCGAAGCCGCGTGAGTACATTTAGTCCATAATACAGAGGCGGATTATCCATATGGCAAACTAGGCACGTGCCTAGGGCGCGAGGTTAGAAAATTTTTGAAAAATAACAAAAAAATAATTGTGTCAGTAAGTACCTATGCACCTACTTACACAATATAAAAAGATTCTTGTATGCACAAAAAGATGATGTGATAATTTTTAACAAACAAAATATAGACGCAACAATAAGAAAATATTTGGATTTCGGAAATTTCATTGTTATATTTAATAATAATTATATATAAAAATAATCTATGGCCGCTAGAGGGGCGCCGATGATGTGCTTGCCTAGGGCGCTATCGGCATTTAATCCGCCTCTGCCATAATATACTTACTTGGATCAGGGGGTGTGCATGTGTTTACTTCCCATTCGCACTCATCTTTAAATGCTCTTTTGCCGTATATTGGGCTGGTGCCACAAATTTGTTTACGAATGGTTCCCCATGACTCACAAGTTCTTGCTTTTTTTAAGCATTCATCAAGAAGTTTGCCAGCCGACGCCAAGTAGATTGCTGTAACTATAAATCAAATTACAGTCGGTACTCGTTTATTCTAAGTCTTCTGAATCGTTTTGAATCGAGGAAGTCGCGTTTATTCGAAGTCGAGAGGGGCTACCACCAAGTTATGTATAGATCCTTGACCAATCAGCGTTGGCGCGGGAATTGACGTCACCACGAAGACGTATTCAAATGTTATAAATGTATAATAGAATATCATTTACATGAAATCCATTATTTATTCTTGTCTTCGTTTTTTTTTATATTGTAACAACATATACATATAATCAAAGAAGTACAAATTCGACATTGTAAAATCATGAAAAAGCTGACACCATTGAGTAACTATCACAGACAATTTTGTCTATTCGGGAAGTTTCATTTTTACTATTCTTAAGTTGGCAATACGTTCTGTGGTTTTGAAAACTTTATATACCTTGGTACATATTTAACATTTATCGTTGTTGTTAAACGTGTGTGATAGTGAAATAATTTTACTTTACTTTTAATTTCGAATATGGCAATTCTCATCAACTCATGTTACTATAAAACAAGTAACTCTTTATTTAATCAATAAAATACCATAGTCCGCAAATATAGTTTTTTATTTTGTTTATGTTTTTCTCCAGTAATAGTCCAGTAAAGGAAGCATTTTGACAGGAAATTAAGAGGGCAAGCAATTTTATGATTGATTCTTATAGATTTTGAACCGGAGAATTCGAAAAAAATAACCCGGACTAGCAAAAAGTGGTACAACACCCTTAAAAATGGGGTTTAAGGGTGAAAACCCCATTTCCAACCGTTTTTTTAATTTATTACAAAATCTAAAGCGATGATGGTATATTTTTATGGTTGATATATGTTCAGAATACTCAGACGAATCGATTGTGACCACATATACTAAATTTGGCCAAAAATTATCTCTTCCAGAGGGCTTAAAAGATTTAAAAATGCATCTTTTCGGGGAAAATAGTTTAAAAATTAATAACTTTTATTAAAATCATCCAAATGACTCGTAACTAGGCTCAAATTGTTCCTGAAGTTCCAAAGAATAATAATGAACCATAATTTAAAAAAATATTAATAGTTTAACCAATAAAAATCGCTAATGTATAAGGGTAAGTAACGTAAATTTATGAAAAACTATCTTTTTACTAAAATTTAAATAAAAACATCAGGGTTGAATATTTTTTAGTGAAACCAAGGTAGATACCTTCTATTTGTACATACAAACAAAATGAGACCCCCCAAAATAATATTCAATTATTAGAACGGGTGCAAGTGCGCTTAGAAATACACTGAATTTTTATTGTAAAAAAATTACATTTTTCCAAACAAAATAATAGATTCAGTCCAGTAAAGGAAGCATTTTGACATGAAATTAAGGGGGCAAGGAATTTTATGATTGATTCTTATAGATTTTAAACCGGAGAATTCGAAAAAATTAACCCGGACTAGCGAAAAGTGGTGCAACACCCTTAAAAATGGGGTTGAAGGGTGAAAACCCCATTTCCAACCGTTTTTTCAATTTACGACTGTGTATTATGTTTTTGACATTAGAAAACTAATATTTATATACAAATTTTTATGTATTACGATATTTATATTCATAGTAGTAGGTTATATAAATTAAATATTTAAAAAAATGTATATTTAAAAAGATAGAAAGAACATGGAAGTCATGTATGGTTCTCCATACCGATATTTTTTTGTAATTCTCATGAACTCTTGTTACTAATAAAACTCTTTAATTAATCAATTTACCAAAGTCCACAAATATAGTTTGTTTTTTTAGTTTCTTCATGTTTTGCTTCCTCGCAATATCGAAGATACGAGAAGCTATGTGATCGTTTCAGATTGAGACAAAAAAATGTTCTCCGATTTCAAAATTTTAAATTGATTTATCCGTCAAGGTAAACACTTTTCATTCCGTGTCTGTCTGTCTGTCCGTGTGTTCGTGTATCCGTCCGTCCGTCTGTCCCCTGAATCCTTGTCACACGCATAACTCATGAACCACTTAACCGATGTTATTGAAACTTGGTCGTATGGTTGGGTCTGGCTTGACGACGGTCCCATTTCAAAATCTTCAAAATCGTATGTAAGGGGAAGGGGCGACACCCCAAAATATTTATTTTTTCAAGGTATCTCAAGAACGACACATGTTACGTGAAAATTTTATAGAATATTTTGTGTAGAGTATTAAATTTCCTATAATATGGATCTACAACATTTGTTGTAAAATATTCCCTTACAAAGATTTAAATTTATTTTAAAAATTCGTGTTTTGTTTTTCTAAATTGATATTGCTTGGATATATTAAATGTCATTCTGACATTTGCATAAATTTAGATTTAGATTGAAATTTCCAAAAAATTAAAAATATATGAAAATATTCAGGTGTGCGTTTTAAGAAAAATTTCGAACTAATATTTTTTAGTAAAATTGTATAAAAATTAAATGGTTAACCAATTCCAGGCAATTTATATAAACACTATCGGTTTTTATTTAAATTGTTTAATAATTAACTACCTTTGGTGAATTTAGCACGAGGAAGCACTGTGCATTTAATTGGCAGATGTTTTTTCTCCACTAATGGCAAAGGTAAAACCAGTAATGAGCACGCAGTGATGAACACTTGCTAATGATTACAAAATGATAAGTACTACGACACAAAAGATATAAAAGAAAGAATCGTCAAATTTGAAACATAATGTAAAGCAGGTGTCACTACCTTATATCAGATTAACATTATAAAACAAGGAGTTCAAAAACCTTATTTTCAGTGCAATTTCCTTCGACATTTCGGGTACAAAATTGCAGTAACTTGTACATGGTGTGTTTGTGTGTGAGTTCCCGAACGTTGACTTCTCTCTCTCACAAAGATGGGAACTCCAAGTTCATTGGAACAGACACATCACAAAGCGACCGCCAAGGTGGAATAGAATTGCAGGGTTGACGAAAAAAACAACGCATTGTAAATAAAACATCGTTTTTACTGAACCGTAATCAAAATAATAACTTACTTCGAAGAATTTTTATCAAATGATAGTATTTATGTATAAAGATTCTTTACAATTTTAAGAATAAATATTGTTTTTGTATGATTTGAAGATTATTGACCGTACGATTTCCACTATAAAGTGAAGCAAAATTTTCTTTTATTGCTAAAGTTATCATATTTATAAATACAGGATATCCCGGCTTCGAAGGACCAGATGATTTTTGCTTCCTCGCAATATCGAAGATACGAGAAGCTTTGTGATCGTTTTAGGTTGAGACAAAAAAATGTTCTCCGATTTCAAAATTTTAAATTTTTCCGTTTCACGTCATATAAACACTTTACTTTTCATTCCATGTCTGTCTATCTGTCCGTCCGTCTGTACCCTGAATCCTTGAACCACTGGGATGGTTGGGTCTGGCTTGAGGACGGTCCCATTTCAAAATCATAGAAGTCGTGTGTAAGGGGGTGGGGTGACATCCCAAAATATTTATTTTTTCAAGATATCTCAAGAACGACACATGTTACGTGAAAATGTTATAGAATATTTTTTGTAGAGCATTAAATTTTCTATAATATGAGTCTACAAGGTTTGTTGTAAAATATTTCCTTACAAAGATTTATCTCAATTTATTTTAAAAATCGTGTTTTGTTTTTCTAAATTGATATTTGCTTGGACATATTAAACGTTTTTTGCATAACTTTAGATTTAAATTGAAATTGTTAAAAAATTAAAAATATATGCGTTTTTCGAACTAATATTTTTTAGTAAAATTGTATAAAAATTAAATGGTTATCCAATTCTAAGTAATTTATATGAGCATCGGTTTTTATTTAAATTGTTCAATAATTAACTATCCTTGGTGAATTTAGCACGTGGAAGCACTGTGCATTTACTTGGCAGATGTTTTTTTAATAACAACTTAACATAAACCTGTATTACTTCAATTTTTCACCAATTATAATTAGAAACACAATTGAAGATTGAAAAAATATATTTTTAATTTTCCTTGTAACATAAAAGCAGCCATTGTGGCTTAGATATAAAAGTTAGACATATGGTGTCACTGACATTATTTTAGATCTTTTGATTCTACACAGTTCTTTAATACATTATTTTGTTCAATACTGAACAAACCAGGCAGCGTACTGCAAAAGAGCGCGCCGCGTCGGCGGCAAACTTTTTTCCGACCTTATTTACTATTATCCTCACTGCGTAGTTGTTATATAACCTAACGTAACAAAATATAGCCTATAACCTTATGAATTAAAAAAAAAAAAACGTATATCGGATAAGTGGTTCTCGAGTGATAAGCGTACTAACGGACATACAGGCAGACAGAGACACGTTAAGCTTTATACAGGCTGAGTCGTTTTAATTGACCACTCGAAATAACTCGCGCGGGAAATGCGATCGAGACAAACTCTTCGGACAAAAGTTGTAGGGTTCGAAGGGGGACGTCCAATGGTGACCTTGGATTTGACCTTAAACGTGACCTTTAAGGTCATTTGGAGGTCAACTTTGGTTTTTTAAATGTGAACCTATTTTTTATTTAGTATTCTTATTCTACGTGAAAAAACACGAATCTTTCATTGTAAACTTTTTTTTGAACAACCCAAGCTTTCCAAGGTATCTAACAAATTAATTCGAGATTTCGAACTTTCAAGATTTTTTTACTCAGAAACCACAAACTTTAGAAAAAAAGTACAGGATACACAAAATATTTATTTTGGTTTAATAAAGCTTAGAGATTTATTTTAAAAATTTAAAAATCTTTTTAAAACTTTTTCTATTTATTTTATTTTAGCAAAAACAAAATAAAATACGAAATGTTAAAAAATTCTAGAATAATTCTCGAAGTTTCATTAGACTAAACTAAACATTTTTTTGTATCTTGTACTTTTTTTCTAAAGTTTATGGTTTCTGAGTAAAAAATTCTTGAAAGTTCAAAATCTCGAATTATTTTGTTAGATATTTAGGAAACTTTGGGTTGTTTAAAAAAAAGTTTTCAATAAAAGATTCGTGTTTTTTACGTAGAATAAGATTACTAAATAAAAACTATAGGTTCACATTTAAAAAACCAAAGTTGACCTCCAAATGACCTTCAAGGTCACGTTTAAGGTCAAATCCAAGGTCACCATTGGATGTCCCTCTTCGAACCCTACAACTTTTGTCCGAAGAGTTTTTCTCGATCGCGCTTCCCGCGCGAGTTATTTCGAGTGGTCAATTAAAATGACTCACCTGTATATGTATGTATACCTAGTAGATAGCTAGGAAGCTAATCAGCGTTTACTCTAGAGCAAATTCTTTATAATACAGGGTCAAAGACATTGTTGAAAAAATTGATAAATGTGCCGCTGTTCGTTATGTTTAAATAATGTATGAATTCACCTAAAAACCGTTACACAAAGTGTTGGTTAATAAATACATAACAAAAAGACTTACCTGTGCAATCTTGCAGCAATTTACTTGTTTTGGATAATTGGTCAAATCTTTCAAAAGATAACATCTACCGATTTTGTCGATGCGATTCAACAGTAAAATTACTTAAACTATAAACCATTATCTTCTTTGTATGATTCAAAAAGTCGAAGTGGCTAACATTAAAAAATAAACAGTTTTTACTTTCTTATACCTTGTAGGTATATGAAATATACATGTAGTATAAGTAAGTATATTGAAGCCGATTTTTCGCCATGATGTCTGTGTGTCTATCTATCTGTAAGCGCTGTATAACTCAAATACGACAAATCGTAGAAGAATGAAATTTTATATTTAAGATTAACTTTTATCTGGGAAGAAAACGTCTTCTTTTTGAAAATGTTCTTTCAACCGGATACGAATGTTTACCTACGTCGATTTTTTAATTTTTCGAATTATTTTGAAACAGTGCAAAATAGAAAAAAATGCTCAAGTTAAAAATTGTAGGTAATATCGATATCTATAATTTATGTTCTATTCATTTTTTCGAAAAACGAATTTTTGAAAAAAAAAATGTATTATAATTCAAATGGTTTACTAATTTTGAAAAGCAGTGTATTAGCAGACTTTGGTATTTTATTGATTAAATAAAGAGTTAGTTGTTTTATTAGTAGCCTGAGTTCGTGAGAATTGCAAAAAACAAACTGAACTCTTATAGCGGCCATTACTGGTGCCTTTATTAAAACTAAAATATAATTTTTATATAATAAAAATCACGGAATTAAAACATTTAACCAGAACCATTCGATAACATTCATAATCAATCATAAAAAATACAAATCTATACTAGGAAGTAAACATAAGTACATAAATATATACACATTTTTGATAATAATCAATTAATTTTTACACTAATCAAACACGATACAGATAGACAGATAACTGTTTTGTTTCTTTGACACGAAACAAAAACATTTTGTATATAGGAAACCGGATCTGGAACCCGGAATTAAAAAAATATCTCGCATGCGAGTATTGTACGTTCATCCGGTCGGGAACATCCGCGCATTCAAAGATGATCTGTGTGTCTGTCTGCCTGTGTGTGTGTGTGTGTGTATGAGAATAAGTGCGTGATAAAGATGCAAGATGCATAATTAGATATAAATTAATTGATTAATAATATTGATATTGAATAAGGTACTGGCACTAGTTATGGCCAGGGCCGTAACTACCACCGGGGCAGTGCTCCGGGGCCCCGCAGCGTAAAAATTGGAGGAAGTAAATAGGAAAAACTGTGTAAGTTAGAAGCAAAAAAAAAGTCTTCAATTATTACTAATTTTGAATTTAATGATCTTTTTACTTTCTTATACCATGTATATGAAATAATAATATGTTATAACATTTGTACATATAGTATAAGTAAGTATAGTGAAGCCGATTTTTTTCGAACTCTGGATTTTGATGGAATTATCTATTTGGATCTTCCCTGAATCCATTCTGACTATTTTTGCCATGATGTCTGTGTGTCTGTCTATCGGTCTGTAAGAGCTGTAACTCAAATACGACAAATCCTAGAAGGGTGAAATTTTATATTTAAGATTCATTTTTGTCTGGGAAGAAAACGTCCAATTTTTGAAAACAATTTTTCAACCGGATACGGATGTTTACCTATGTCGATTTTTGAATTTTTCGAATTACTCTGAAACAGTGCAAAATAGAGAAAAATGGTCAAGTTAAAAAATGTAGGTAATATCTGTATCTATAATTTATGTTCTATTCATTTTTTTGTAAAAACGAATTTTTGAAAAAAAAATTTATTATAATTCAAATGGTTCATAACAGAGGTGAAATATCTGCCATGAGTGTCATGGAACTTTCTTATACGTATTACAGAGATTGAACAGTGTGTGTGTTTGCCACAGGTACCATGGGACTTTCTTATACGTAATACTGAGAGTGAACAATGTATAGGTGAATCTAAATAATTACATAAAAAAATTCTTTCTGGCTAAATAATAAATGTTGGAAAAAATGTATGGGGAATAAATTATAGATAATAACATACTCGACATTTTTTATCTAAAACATTTTTTTCTTATTTCAAAAATAATTCAAAAATCCAAAAATTTACAAGAGTAAACATCCGTTTTCAGTTATTACGTTAAAAAAAATCACTTGTTATATAATGGAGAGAATAATATTCTATCTATCTATCTTGTTAGTTTGTTAGAAATGTTAATAAAAAAAAAGGTCTTCAATTTTTTCTTTTAGCCCCTCAACCACCTCTTGCCCCGGGGTCCCCGAGCTTCTAGTTACGGCCCTGGTTATGGCCGCTATAAGATCAAGGTTAGCTGTTTTTATAAATGACGGGCTTCTTTTCTGTAATTCTCATCAACTTGTGTTACTAATAAAACAAGTAACTCTTTATTTAATCAATTTAATTACCAAAGTCCGCAAATATAGTTTGTTTTTTAAATTATAGCCTTTTATTTTGTTTATGTTTTTTTCTCCAGTAATGAATAAAGTAAAACTAGTAATGAGCATGTGATGGACATTTGCTAATGATTATAAAATGATAAGTACTACGACACAAAAGATTTGAAATAATGTAAAGCAGTTATAAATAAATTATACTAATAATTAGTTTAAATGTCCACCATTTTGACTTAAATGTATATAGATTAATATTCAGAAATGGTTTTGATATTATATTTAATTATTACATACTTTTCAGTATTATTAGAGGTTTTTAAGTCTAAGTTTTTTATAGTTTACATTTTATTATATTATACTCGTGTTTTATAATAGTATCTTATAGTTATGGCTATTGTAATGATTATTATGTATGTAAAGTAATATGTATGTAAGTTCTATTTTATGTTTCTTTCACATTTTATTATTGTTCAAAAAGTTTCAAGGAATAATTATGTTTAATTTATTGTGAATTTCCATAAAATTAAGATTTAGTACAATGCTTAAGATATGCACCATATTATTTTAAATTAAAACTGATATTTATTCAGAAAAGTACTCGTTGATTTAAATTTTGGAATAATTCTTAAATTAAAAGTAAATATACCTACTTAATATTTGTTGTATTTTTAAAATTACATGTTTACTACATATATTTAACTTAATTTTTTTTACGTCGATTTTAACGCCCAATAAAGCTGACTTTAGCACCTCCTGTAGTACATTACTGGCTGGGACCACAATATAACACTAAATAATGAAATCTCAGGAAAAAATATTAGATCGGTCATTCCATAAATAACTGCACACTTTTTTTTGTTGTTGTTACAGATTTTTTTTAATTTTTACATATGTTTTAGTATTAGTAAAAAGATGATTTTTAAGGGTACTTAAAAATCGAAAAAAAAATTCCCCCCAAAAATATCGACTTTTGAAAATTTGACTTTTTTTTTAAAACGAAATATCTCAAAAACTATCAAAGATAGCGTAAAAATACAAGGGGTCAATTTTGTAGGAAAATGTATATAATTTATTTTTATAAAATTTAACTGAAAATTTCTAGCACATGTCAACTCTGAATTTTAAAATATGTTGTAGCTTAATCATTCCTGAGTATGTAGCACTTTGAAAATTTATGAACATATGAAAACTTTATGAAATATTAATTTTTTTAGGTAACGACGCGCGAGTCTTAGCGCGCTTGCTTGGACGTATCACTGCAGTAAATGTTGAACGCTTCGACACAGTCGCGCAGTGATACGTCAAGCAAGCGTGCTAAGACTCGCGCGTCGTTACCTAAAAAATTAATATTTCATAAAGTTTTCATATGTTCATAAATTTTCAAAGTGCTACATACTCAGGAATGATTAAGCTACAACATATATTTTTATTTTTAAAATTCAGAGTTGACATGTGCTCCAAATTTTCAGTTAAATTTTATAAATAAAAAATATATATTTAAACAAAAGTTTTGTGCAGCAAAATATTTTTAAAATAAATTATATACATTTTCCTACAAAATTGACTACTTGTATTTTTACGCTATCTTTGATAGTTTTTGAGATATTTCGTTTTAAAAAAAAAAGTCCATTTTTTTTTCGATTTTTAAGTACCGTTAAAAATCTTCTTTTAAGTAGTACTAAAACATATGTAAGAATTAAAAAAATCGGTAACAACAACAAAAAAAGTGTGCAGTTATTTATGGAATGACCGAAATGCAAAAGTTGTTTAGTTTAAAGTACTCGTATATAGGTGTCCTAGATAACTTTTCCAACATGTATCTATATAAGATTAAGTTACATGAGATGAATTATTATTTGTGAGGTACGCGTGAGTATTACTGCATCAAAAAATATTAATAATTGTATGTGGTTTAGGCGGTATACATAAAAATCTGAAAGTTCAAAACTTCTTTAAATGGCTACTTATAACTTTTTTGTCAAAGTAGATAGGTATTTTTTGTTTCTAGTTTATTATGGTACTTTTTAGTGTAGAATTGATTGGTGTATATACAGAATTTTTATATCACTTTTAGTTTTCGAGTTACAAGCCCTAACCTTAGTTTTTCTTATGGGCCACTAAGGCCCAGTTTCTCAATATGAGTTTAAACTCCATGTCCCAGTTAAACTAAAGTTTAAACAAAATATGTGTTTCTTAATGTCCAGTTAAAAATTATGAGTTAATCTTAAGATTAACTTTTAACTGACGGATGAACTGTCAGTTTGAAATTAATTTTAGGTTAATCTTAAGTTTTACTTTTTAATATCACAATTTGTTATGATTTTATCATGAAATAACATAGTATAACTAAATAATTATAATTATTTAGTTATGCTACTGCAATTATTGTGTTTTTATAATTATTTAATAATAAAATAATAAGAAATTGTGCTCTTATATTAGTTAAACCTCATGTGAAGTTTAACTAAAAAAGTTAAACCTCACATGAGGGTTAACTTTATAATAGCACAATTTGTTATGATTTTATCATTAAATAACATAGTATAACTAAATAATTATAATTATTTAGTTATACTAGTGCAATAATTGTATATATATAGTATATATTTAGTATTACAAAATAAAGTACACAGTTAATTTTTAGATTAATGTAACAAAAAGCTCTACTGCGCATGCGCAAGAGTTAAACTTATATTGAGAAACTGGGCCTAAGTTAGCTATAGAATATTTGAACGTGTTTTTTACTCTACAACGACATATCACTTGTCATACTTATTATTATCGAAAAAAGTAGGAACATTTTTTTATCTTATGTTAATATTCATTTGTTATTTTAATTGTTATTGTGTTTTTTTTTAACAATTTTTGTTTTTCATGGCCTACTTAAATGTTTTTAATAAAATACTTTATAAATGCCATTAGTATTTAGTACCTATACTTCGACTTATTTTCGAAAATAAGTATTTATATACATACTAGCCAGTGCCCACGCGGCTTCGCTCGCGTAGACTACGGAATTATTGTTTAGGATTTTTGAAAAATATAGTTTAATTAATTAAATACAAAAACGAGTAGTTATTATTGTAATAATAACTTATCAAACAAAACAAATCAGAAGAAAAAAGTACAAATAATTTGTGTTCTGTTTAAATTTAAATGTTAATTATTGAAAATAAAATAAACTCAAACGATCAGCCGAGGGAATCCGAATATCTACCGAGCGTAAGCGAATCCAGTCTGTTGTACATCGCTTCGATGCGGCACGACACCATACATTTAATATGATACCTTTATACATTTATTTTAAGATATTTTCTAAACTATACGACCAAATTGGATGCTGTAAAGGGCAAATTATATCTACATTAAGTACTTATGACGATGAAATCATTTATTTCGATAAGGATTTAAGGATTAATGTTTTGCAGGTCATAAGTCCATGTAAACAGAACCCAAATATTTTATGTTTTCTTTGTAACATAAAAGCAGTCATTGTGGCTTAAATATAAAAGTTAGACATATCGTATCGCAGACTTTATTGTAGAACTTTTGATTCTACGCAATTCTTTAATACATTATTTTGTTCTATATTGCTTCTATAGCTTAGTTGTTATGTTACCTAACGTAACAAAATATAGCCTATAACCTGGCCAGAGAATGTACCTATGAATTCAAAAAGAAACCACGTAAATCGGATAAGTGGTTCTCTAGTGATAAGGTAACTAACGGACAGACAGAGAGACGTTGAGCTTTATATATATTAAGGATGTGTCATCCTTAAAAAAGTAAATTCCGCAGTAAAATACAACATAATAACGATAATAATTCTCCATACTTATTGCTTTTTAATTGAACAAATAGCATTTGTTGTTTGTTGATGCAGTGCGTGATCTTGGCCGACCTTAGCGCTCAAGGTGTCGGATTCATCGTCGCGGAAAACATATCTCGTGCCTTATCCGAACCAACTCTGTTTAATTGGGATTCATGCGTCTGGCTAAAAACAATAGATACTAACAAAACGTTCCACTGCTTTTACAATTTTATGTTAAAATACTTTGATAGTTGATTTTGATTTATCTATATATGTGTACACTGCTTGTCACAATTAATGGGACACTTTTTCAATGTAACACAATTTTGGTAAAAATTGTCATATTAATATGACAATTTTAATTGTGTGTCTCTGTCTGTATGTCTGTGCGTTAGTGCGCTTATCACTAGAGAACCACTTTTGACGTTTTTTTACGTGTTTTTTTTTTTTAATTCATAGGAACGTTTTCTGGCTAGGTTATAGGCTATATTTTGTTACGTTAGGTAACATAACAACAAAGCAGTGACGATAATAGTAATCAAGTCGAAAAAAAGTTTGCCGTCGGCGCGCTCTTTTGCAGTACCTACGCTGCCTAAATCGTTCAGTATTGAACAAAATAATGTATTAAAGAATTGTGTAGCATCAAAATATCTAAAATAAAGTCCGCGACACCATATGTCTAACTTTTATATTTAAGCCACAGTAACTGCTTTTATGTTACAAAGAAAATTAAAAATATTTGGGTTCTGTTTACATGGACTTATGATCTGCAAAACATTAATCCTTATCGAAATAAATGATTTCACCTTCATAAGTACTTAATGTAGATATAATTTACTCTTTACAGCAGGGGTCACCAAACTTTTCGAGAAACGGGCCGGATCGAATTTTTTATAAACATGAGGGGCAAGTCGAAAAATATTCTTGTTGGAATCCAATTAGAACTTTTATTTGCATGTGCATTTTTAGACAAAGAGAATTTATATCGGAATTTAGAATGATAATATTTATTAAAATGTACATTATATGTTTACATAAAATCATTAAATTGTATAAAATTAATATTTCTCATATATAAAATATTTATTTATAAAAATCTAATTTGGTCTTTTGGTTTAGGAAATAACTTTAAATATACATAGAGTAACATTTTATTCGCGGCAATTCACGCGAACAATGAATGACAATGATGAAGTGTTGTATTTAATTCAACTATATTTTTCAAAAATCCTAAACAATAATTCCGTAGTCCATGCGGGCGAAGCCGCGCTGCTAGTAATAATATAAATGTTATGCATTTTATGATGTATACCTGTCACCACTACTTTAATATTGCTGATTTCTACTTACCGCGCATGCGTCAACGTCATTCATATAAACAATGCCATATATTATAACTGTTAGTGAGTTGCCATTTAGGTATACACCGGCTGCTTTTTTAAAGACTTTCCAGCGGACTATTTCCAATATAATGAATTTTCAGAAAAAATGTTTCAGACAAAAGTTTCATGGTTTTGAGGGTACTAAATCTTGACAATATGGGTTGACCATGAAAAGGTCACCTTAATGTGTTTTCAATCTAAACCTATATTTTTTGTTGCAGATACGTAATTTACGAGGAAAAATAAGCAACTTTTACTTGAAACATTTTTTCTGAAAATGTCCATTTTTTATGATACGGAGCAAAACAAAAAAACATTTCTGGATATTCAATAATTTTTTGCTCGAAAACTATACATTTTTTAGAAAAATCACAAAAAATACTTAGATTTAATCAAAGATTCTCCGAGAATTTTTTTATTCAAATTTATATTAAATTTTTATGCAACTTTTTAATGAAGTAATCTTTTTGACATTTTGATGAAAAAAATTAAAAACAAATAAAATAAAAATCCCTGAGAATCATTGCCTAAATCTAAGCACTTTTTACCTCTTATGATTATTTTTGAAAATTAATAGTTTTCGAGTAAAAAATTATTGACAATCCAAAAATTTCTCTTTGTTTTGCTCCATATCATAAAAAATTGACATTTTCAGAAAAAATGTTTCAGGTAAAAGATGCTTATTTTTCCTCGTAAATTACCAATCTGCAACAAAAAATACAGGTTTAGATTTAAAAAATAAAAGTTAAACCTGAAAACCCATTGGGATGACCTTTTCAAGGTCAACTCATATTGTCAGTATTGAGAACCCTCGAAACCATGAAACTTTTGTATGAAACATTTTCTCTGAAAATTCGTTATTTTGGAAATAATCTGCTGGAAAGTCTTAAAAAAAACAACCTGTATAATAACCCGCAGATATCGTCAGATTAGCTTTATTACATGACATTATTTACAATTAATAGTTACTTTTCAACTTAATTTGTACTTACTTTGATTTCATTGTCGTAGAAAATCATATTTGCGCTTTATCAAAATCAGGGCTGTTGAATTGCGATCCATGCGTTTGGCTAAGAACAATGGGTCCTAACAAAATCATTAGGTTCAATTACGTTAACATTGAGAATGAAAACAATTCGTTAGTTTTTTCACTGTTTGTGATTGTTAGTTTGATTAAATATCTAGAAAATTATGTCTTTTATACTTATGATGTTATTATGTTTTATAATTTAAGTTGGTTGTCATATTGATTTATTTGTCATTAATTTCTTTTTGTTGGTATTTTTTTAAAAATATTTCTCTTAAAGTTGTCGCCCAAAGTACTAATTTGGGCCTTCTACAACAGCTGCTTAAAATTATTTATTAAGGGAAACGTTAATCAGTACTGTAGAGCACTTTGAAAGGAGGATTGGAGTTAAGTTGGTTGTCATATTGTTGTTTAAATACGAATGATTTATTTGTCATTAATTTCTTTTTGTTGGTATTTTTTTATGAAAACAGATTATATTAGGTCGTTGCAAAAATAATGCACGTTTTTCCTATACCGAGATTTAGGTACTATTTTCTCTTAAATAAGATTTAGGAATTATCTAGATTGTTATAAATTGGGATATAGATAGAATTAAAATCTAAAATTATGATTGAAAATAAAATAGCTCGTAATCGTATTATAAATGCAAGTACATGTTACATGTACCTATCTTTAATTACTTCTTACAATCACACAGATTAGTAAACAATGGTACCACCGTTACATCTTATTAATATGGAAAGAAACAATGCAATTTAAGATTAAATAGCCTGACCAAAGTGAATGAACCAGTCTAAACGGTAAAATTAGCAACATGTAATGTAAAAGTCGACTTACAAAAGATAATATTACTTTTGTTCTAGACGCACGAAAAAAATGTACTCATGCACGGTTGTTTTAATTTGACTCACGATCATGCACGCTCACGATTTAAGATTTGAAAAAGACTCACGACCCGAAAAATTCACGGCCCGCGTCCAGCTCTATGTCCAAATTTTTATTTTTACCCTCGCCGTTAGGGGTTGAATATCGAAATTTTGATTTTAATTGAATTAAATATTATTTTGTCCGGTCGGCTAGAAACCATTATTTATGGATCCCTAGCTGGATTTTATTTTATTCGGTGTAGAAGGTCTTCTTTGTGGTTGTCGAAAAACATGAATAATTTTACATAAATTTTAGTAATACTTTAAATTTTGAGTGCTTATAACTCAAACATTTTTCGAGATTTAGACTTTGGGTGCAAAGCAGTATTTACTCTTTTCTCTATTATAACTAGAGATTGGAAAAATAGTTATTTTCAGCGAAATAGTTACTAGTTGAATTTTTTTTTCGGAAAATAGTTGGTAAATAGTTTTTTTACGATTTAATAATAATTAGTGCAAACGAAGCAGTAAAAAGTGTCGCAAATAGTTTAAAAATAGTTGGAAAGGTAGTTGCAAATAGTTGATTTCAAATTGTGTTCCATCAAACCAGTTTTTCGAAAACAGTGGGGATATGTAATAAAAATTACAATAAATGCATTTTTACGCAATAGTTGAAAAACTATTTTCCCAATCTCTAATTATAACTTAAAATTTCATTTTGAAATTCAATTAAAGACATTTAAACACAGCGGTTGAATGGAACTCTACATTTTAGGCGTAGTTTTCAAACTCGACGTTGCTAAATAATTTTTTCACAAGCTTTATTTCAATAACTATTTATGATACATAATTTTTAAAAACACCATTTTGTTTTAATTTTATCAGCTTTAAAATTTATAAAACCTATTTTATCCTAAAACTGATAATTCGAGTGTTATTTCCAAATAATTGATTTTAGACAGCTTTGTAAGTCCTTAGAAAGTTATGCACCCCCATTCGAATGGGGGGAAATGTTATCGCCATGTTCTATACATCAAAATCTACCAATTTCTTGAAAAAAATGTATAATTTTAAAACTAATTATGTAATTATAAACAAACAAACATTATGACTGTTTCATTTAATAGGGTAGGTAGCAAAAGAATCCAAAGTGATTATTTTGTTAGGAAATATTTTTAAAATAAAACTCCTTTATAATAAAATAATAAATGATATTTAATTATTCAATATTAAAAACATAAGCTCGCAAGCAATCTTGCATACAGGACCTCTGATAATTAAATGTACTTTCCTTTGTGCATCTGCATCTCAGATCCACTTCACAAACGTAAACATTATCACCAGGACTAGGGTGAATAGTAGAGATCAGTTCGGGCCGGGCCGGCCCGAGATTATCCGAATTTATCCCGGTCCGAACTTCGGATCGGATCGGACCGGGCTTAATTTTTGTTTGTCATGTTCGGGCCGGATCGGATCGGACCTTAGTATAAATCAGACCGGGTCGGATCGGACCTTAGTATAAATCAGACCGGGTCGGATCGGACCTGTCCGAACCTTGGTATACATCTTAAAGAATAAATAAATATATTATTTTTTAGTACTAAAAAGTATAAATACTTACGCAAATATATTTCACGTTCACAATTGATTTGAAAATAATAGCATATATTAAATGTTTAATATATGATAATAGGTATAGACTATAGACTATAGACACAGAACATTCCGTCAAAATATTTTCAAATGCATTTTTGTCACATCTCTCCAAAATAAGAGAAATAACAATACCGTTAGGAATGTCAGTGTAACCCGGACGAGCGATAGTTCTGCAAGGGTCAACTTTATGACTTCCAGATGCGGAGTATGGTTCACGAGAAAGTTGCATTTATTATATGAACTATCAAAAAAAAAAATTGTATTGTAATACAATACAATTTTCTTAGACCCGGCCCGAAATACCCGGTCCGAAATTCGGATCGGATCGGACCGGGCTTAATTTTTGTTTATAATGTTCGGACCGGATCGGACCGGGCCGAAAAAAAAAAGTTTCGGATCGGATCGGGCCACTTTTTTAAGGTCCAATCTGATCTCTAGTGAATAGACTAAACAAACTACGTCTTATCTCATAACATTATTGAATATACACATATGTATGTGTATATGTACCTATACCACATATACACATATGTATGTGTATATGTACCTATACCAAACTTGGTATAGTGAATTTGTAGGTCACATTATGACATACCAAAATAATGATAAAAAATACCACCTATTATAGGTACTTTTGGGGGAAAATGCCATTTTCATAAAAATTTTCAAAAAAATAAATATATTTTTTGACTTTGATGAGAAATAACTCTGAACTAGAAACACGGCTAGCAATAATGTTAATATAGAAAAATACGTTAGTTAATTACCTATGAAACTGATTCATTGTGGTTGCTTTAGTTACATTACTTTGGAAGTTATGAGATAATCTTTGTTTGTAAGTACTACTCTGAAAGAAGTTTTTAAACATCCTGTAACTCAGAGGGTGTTAAAGATAGATCCTACCTTCCCGTACAATTTTTACTCACAATGAGTCAAGTAATTGAATCTTAAAATATCTGTATCCCAAACCAGACCACCCTGTATATGTTAGACTAAAAAGCAAAAAATTAAAAATTAAATTCAAAATCGTTATCACGACACATGCATTAATCCATTAACGCCGAGGTAAAAATTCTGATCACCTCGGCGTTAATGGGTTAATATATGTAATAGGTAACGAAAAATAATCGAATTTATATTTTATCCGATGATTTAACTCTATATAAAATTTTATATCACAAAAAATTTTTTTTTTACTTACCGCATAACTTCTGTTTTCTTATCTTTGCAAAACATATTTTCACAAAAATAGGTAAGTACCTATTATTAAGTGCATAGTCAGGCATTGGAATATTATAATAAGTATAAAATTCCATTCAATTTGTCTTATATATGGTATTATAAAGGAGCTAGAAAACTTGCTAGCTAGCAAGCACTCTCAAATGAGGTATTAATTCTGTGATAGTATCTATGGATTTGTTATGGAATTATAGCAGCGATACTTTAACTTATTGTAACACAGTTGGCGACTCTGGCCGTACAAAATAATATTTTAATACCGTTGGTGTTTACACACCTACTACCACGCGTGCGCGAAAATGGTCAACACTTCATGAAACTTCAAGAGAACTGTCAAATACGTTTGAAACCTCATTTGAAAGTGTAAATTTTGCTAGCTCAGATATGAATAAATTCTGAAAGGGGATAAACAGGTTAAAAAAAATAAAAAATAAAAACCGATTAACATAACCAAAAATAGTGTAATGTTATTCTTGCCTTTTATTCAGTTTTAACAAATTAATATTTTCATAAATTTATCACAAAAGACAAATGTAAATTTACACAATTTTAAGGTCATATATATAATATATATATTTTATTTTTATAAACAAAATTGGGTTAGCGCCTAGTAACTAAAAATATTTCACCAAGAACTTGACACTAAAATAATTACACTTTAATAAAATATATATCCATAAGTGTTAATAAATTAATTGTGTGTTTTTGTAAAAAAAATCAGTTCTATGTCAAATATAGTACATAACATTGATCTATTTATTTATAGAGTATTGTTGTTACACATTACATGTTCACATACGTTTTGTTATTGTAAAATTAACCGGGAAATAAATAAACACTTCGTTTACCGTTTGCAAATTTGAAATTACCTAAATTCAATATAAAACAGAATTTTTCTCTTTGTAGTATCGTATAGAAATTTGCAAAAAGTAAACTAATCGTTTTTTTTAAGCCTTGGCACTTTACAGAAACGGTCTCCGTCACCGCTTCGACCTTGAATGAATATGTGATTCAATACAAGAGGCATGTTAGCTGCGTCGAAACGGCGCTGCGTTTTGACGCAGCTAATATGTAATAGATTTGGAAGGTCGAAGCGGTGACGGAGGTCGTTTCTGTAAAGTGCCAGGACTTAAATTTTTTTTTATTTGATGCGTTTTTTGGTAAATATGAGATCAATACTTAACAAAATTAAATACAATTTTATTTTGGACAAAGTTACTATTTTTCAGTTTATATTTTTGATTTCTATAGGAGATGAATATAATAAATATGAAAGCCTATATTATATCTTAATTTTAAAATATAAAAAAACTATATATAAGTTAATTTTGATATATTTTTTTTTTGATGAATAAATTAGTAACAAAGTCCAAGATCATTTTTTTTTAAACCAATCAAAAAACAAATAAAAAATAACAACAATACTCTGTCAACAACCTGACCGCTATATTTCATAACGTCTGTGTTTTGTAAAATAAAATTTGCATCTATGAAGAACTGCTTGTTAACAATATAAACACTATATTAAAAACCATACCGCCCCCGTTACTATATTACAAAAAATATATAAATTATATTTCATATCATAAATATTTCAAAAAGGTCTTTTTCAAAATATTCAAATGTTCGTAGCAAAATTACAATATTTTTTTACCATTATTTGTATAAAATTTAACAGTTTAATAATGGCGAAAATAATTATTTTTTTTAATTTACATTTTTTAATTCCCTTTTTTATAGACCAAGAGCCAGTGACCGCTTGACATATGCACAGTATCAAACTTGAAAATTTTCATGTGTGTGTACACTATAGTGAATAAGAACGATTGAGTGAGGGGGGGGGGAAGGAATAGAAGATTAAAATATATAAAAATTTTGGAGAAAAATGTTATAATATCAAACTTAATTTTTTAATATGTTCATTAAAAATTTCAATTGACGATTACCAGACACTTTTCACTTAAGTGTGTGTCATGTAACGCATGAACAAAGCTGCAAATGAGTTTTTAAATTCAATAATATTTTGTTTTTATATTTTTAGATGTCTGTAATGGGCGTGATTGACAACTAACAGCTGTAAATATCAGTGAATTTTATTAATTTAAATTTTTGGAAAACTAAAAAATTTCAGAAATATATGAAAATAATAACTAGGTCACGTTTTCTAATTAAATTGTATAAATAAAAATAAAAATGTTGGTTTTTGTTATCTGTTCATTACAAAGTAATGAATCTATAAATTTTAATTTAATAAGTAAGTCAGGGGCGTATTAAAAATATTTAAAGTCAGTAGTTTCTAATAAAATTATATTAAAAAAGTTTGGAAATTGTTAAAGAATTTAAAAAATTACGAAAAAAAAAAATAGGTGCATATAAAAAAAATTAGCATTTTCAAATAAAATTTTATAAAAATTACCGTAATAACTTACAATAAAGAAAATCATGAAATAAATTAACATAAAAATAATACGTTGAATGCAAAAATTATTGCATTATTATTTGAGTATCTAAATATACCGTGATTTGGGGTTGGGGCGCAGCCCCTAGTAACAATAATAATATTTTCTCATTAATCCTGTAAATTTTCCGTCACTTCAACCGGTAAAATTTTTAATACAATAACATAAATTATTTTATGAGCCTTAAAGTGTCTGTCAGAAGTTACACTCCGTGAAAAGTGTTTGTAATGTTTTCTCCAACATTTTTATGTACATTACTTATCTGTTCCCTGCCCCCAACCAGTTTTATTCACTATAGTGTACACATACATTAAAATTTTAAGCTTGATACTATTACGTATGTCCGGCAGTCGCTGGCTCTTAGACTATTCTGGACAGTTGGATTTTTACAAAATTATTATTTAAAATCTATTAAAGTGAATTTACGTTCAATACAAATTACATTTCCATTCCGTTTTCATAATGACCGAGTGTTCAAAATAATAAAAAAAATATAGAATAATAAAAACTATTTTATACTTACATAAAATATTTACTTTCTAAAATATACAGGCTGTTTCATAATTGAAGGAGGTTAATCTGCATGATTTTAAGACAAAAAGTTCGTATAAACATATTTCTGTTTTTGTTTTATTTTTGATATACAGGATGATCGAGATTATTGTTATTAATTTTTAACAGTCAATTTGTGTGTAAAAATATTTTATTTACACTTATTTTTTACTGAAAAACAGGTCAAGATACGAAAAAAAAATTTTATCACAAAAAAAAGCACCATTAATAAAATAATGTTTATTATTAATTAGGACGCCACTGGCTGAAACTAAAAATTCATTTTTTTTTACAAAATATGTGTCTCTACATCTTGAGTGCGCTCACCAAGTTTTATAAAAATATCTAATGTCGTTTTGAAGTTATTAAAACAAATCTTGATCAGCTTATATATCAAAAATAAAGCAAAAAGGGGCCTATGTTTATATGAACTTTTTGTCTTAAAATCATGCACAGATTCTGTATAATGATAAATAAATACAAACAGTAATGTAGACAATAAAATGTACATATTACAAACATGACAATTGAAATAGGCCTTTTTAAAAAACGAACAACAAATAATAAAAAACACAATATCATTATAACATTATCAGTTATTAAAAGTTTACTTCAGCTATTCACTGATCTAGAACACATTGATTTTCTCTTTACTGGACCACAATCTAAACAATACAATGTAAGGCAGGTCTCTGTAACGTCCAACACAAAAAATTATTCACTACGTAAATTGAACTTTACTACTAACTCAATTTAGTACTTCTGTATTTACTATAGATACTTAAACTGCATTTTTTATTAAGTCTGAACTCATTTATTGTACAATTTTAATTAATAAACTTTACGATAAAGTTCAGATGAATAAGTATTTAAGTACCGAATGTAAATATCTGTTAGATTTCACTGTATAATTTATGTGTATTAACCCAGGAATCTGAAGTGATCAAATCAGATCTTGATAGATCTGCATTTTGAGACAAAATCATACATTTTCACTGGTTTTTGATCTGTGGGGACCTACAAAGATCTACAACGGTCTATAAAGATCTACAAAGATCTCTGAAGATCGTGACACTTTGAAATTTCATTAATCTTTCATTGTTTGAATCTCTATCAAGATCTACAGCGATCTACACAGATCTCTATCACGACTTACAACGATCTTCAGAGATCTTTGTAGATCGTTGTAGATCGCTGTAGATCTTTGTAAATCGTTTAGAAGCGTTATAGATCGGTCTAAATCTTTGTAATTGTTGTAAATCGTAATAGAGATTGAAACGTTGAAAATGCATGAATATTTCAACGTTTCAAGATCTATAAATATCTACAGCAATCTACAAAGATCTCTATCACGACCTACAACGATCTTCAGAGATCTTTGTAGATCATTTTTGATCTTTGTAGATCGCTGTAAATCTTTGTAGATCGTTGTAGATCTACAAGGATCTACAAAGATCTCTGAAGATCGTTGTAGATCCATATTTCAACTTTGAAAATTTATAAATTTTCAATGTTTCAATCTCTATCACGATCTACAATGATCTTTAGAAATCTTTATACATCGTTGTGGATTTCTGTAGAACGTTGTAAATCTTTGTAGAACGTTGTAGATCGTTGTAGATCTATGTAGATCGTTGTAGATCCTTGCAAGTC
The DNA here is from genome assembly GCA_961205875.1 of Sialis fuliginosa. Taxonomy (NCBI): domain Eukaryota; kingdom Metazoa; phylum Arthropoda; class Insecta; order Megaloptera; family Sialidae; genus Sialis; species Sialis fuliginosa. The sequence goes on along the minus strand of OY540818.1, from coordinate 2,875,167 downwards.
TCCACAGATAAAAAACCAGTGACTTATCTCAAATTGCAGATCTATCAAGATCTGATTTGATCACTTCAGATTTAAAAAATTTTTCCTGGGAATTAAAATGACATAATGTAATGTAATTAAAATAGACAATAAATTGTGTTCAAACTCATCTGTATTCTAAAATTATATTAAGTGTATTCTGTAGATGTGTACTTCTATTAAATAATATTAATTCAGCTCAGCATTATTTAACAGTATGTATTTTTTTAACTTTTTCTAATATATAATATTTATACTTCTCTGTTTCATATTTATAGCTTAAAATTATTTAATATTTATATATATATTTATAATAATAAAAACCATTTTAACCAGCATTTATAGCATCGAGGAATTACTAAAAAAAATATCGTTATCGAAACACAATCATTACATAATTTAAACAATTTGTATATAATATGTATTTATACTTTATAATATTAATTCTAAGTGTGTTTTTTACGTCAACTCATTTTTTATGTGTCTAAACACTTAGTGTTGTGTTTTAAAACCTTACAACATAATTACATTCGAGAAGATAAAAATATTACTTGTTTTAAATATTTCAAACAAACTATAATTACTTATATGAATTGTTCTATTGCAAATTAGTTTTCATTAAACACTAGTAAGGAAAAAGGAGTATTTATGGAAAATTATATTACAGAAAGTCAATAGACAAACAATTCATAAATTGTAATCATTTGTAGAAAAAGAAAAAACATATTTTTTTCTGTCTCGAACATTTTCATTTTTCACTTCTAAATTGAAGCCATGCTTCAAGTATGCATACATCATAACAGATATTTATTTTTAATTAATTATTAATAACATTTGTTAAGGCCGTCGCATTCAGTTTGAAGGAATCTGTAACAAAAAAAATAAAATTGTTATATTTAACTTTTAATTCACAGTAGCTAAAGTGAAAATCACGTATTCATGAAATCATGTTTTAAGGTATTTTTCGGAAAAATCAAACAAATCAAGAGTAAGCTCAAATTTTGTAAAAAAAAAACTTAAAAAAGATTATAAAAAGCTCCATTCAAAATTTAAAAGGATTCACCGTCTGTAGGGATTACGAATAATTCTATTCAAAAATTTTCTGAAATTTGGAGTAAAACTAAATGAATATATTTGGAGTTAACATAAAAAATCTCAAGTATTTTCACCACCCTGTTTATAAGTTATCTAATATTCTAAATTCATCTATCAGGGTTTTGGCCATTTTCACTTCTCCTAGAACCTTGAAATTTTGTATATATGTTACCGGCAATGTATGTAATTCAGGCATTCTATAGAATTCCTAGGAATTCTATAGAATGCCTGACGATTTCAGGCAAAGTATGAAATATTTGTTTAATAGAAATTTATTATATACTTTGCCTAGGAATTCTATAGAATGCCAAAATAATACTAGGAAATGTATGAAATAAAAGACAAAATGATATTAATAAAGCAGATAGGTATTATTTAATTAATTTTAAAAAGTCTAAATTCATATTATGTAAGATTTAGGTCTTTCATTGTTAAAATAACAAAACCACATAAACAGTAGTATAACATTTGATATTTATTATAATAAATAAAATAAAATATTAGTTCAGACGCATATTAAGTATGATTTAAAATTATTAAAATAAAAAATAAAAACCTTAGATATTATTTAAACATTCAATAACATATTAATCCAGACGTGTATTAAGTAAGATTTAAGGCCCTTACTGTTAAAATAACAATTTCACAGAAACAATATTGGAAACTTAAATATTATATAGTCAATTCAGTCAAATATTTATCCGGCTACGTATTAAGTGAGATTTTGGACCCTAAACGGTAAAAAAACATATTTCCAAAAACAAATCCATAAACACTAAATATTATGTAATCAACTAAAATTAATATTAGACCAGGCGTGTATTAAGTAATATTTAAGGCCCTTATTGTAAAAATAACAAATTCACATGAACATTGTATAAAACTTAGATATAATTTATCGGAAAAAATAGTCTTAACACGTTTTAAGTAAGATTTAAAAACCTTAATATTAAAATCACAAAATTGAAATAATATTGTAATCTAAAATTTGATTTAATCTGTTAAATTAAATATATGTCCAGACACGTGCTAAGTGGAATTTGGGGCTCTGTGGCGTTAGTACTTTTTAAATAAGATAAATGTCCCCAAATTTTTTTAATTTCAACACCCTAACCGTCTGGAAATGTGCAATCCCAAAAAAAAATAATAATAAATACATTTTAAACGAGGTGACAGATAATATTTTTTATACCTATATTTTTATCTATTCTCACTTTATTTTAATTATCAAAATATATTATTTTAATTTCCAGCAAAATAAATATTCTTGTAAAAAAAATTCTGATAGAGCCGGAAATCGGATTAAAATTACATACCTACTATTAATTTTTCACTGGACGAACGCAAGAAAAAAATTTTTATAAAAATTCATAGTCGAATTAAAATGACAGCGGTTTTTCGTCGGGCCAACAAAAGAACTTACGAATTTTTTTATACAGCCGTTTCCGAGAACACTGCTACTTTACTGGACATACATACATTTTTCTATTATACAACACGTAAATACAAAATGTTTATTTTGATAAATAATTCAGTATTGTACCGACAATACTGAATTGTAATCTAGAAACCTACCTACAGCTATCGAGAATGAACCAAGATTTTTTTATTGTATATTTGCATCAGTATTTTATAACAAAAAGTAAGGCAACATCTGTACCTGGACCAAAATTGATCGATTCACCCTATTTATGTTTATATTTCATACATTGCCGGCTATCAATTAGGTATTCTATAGAATGCCTAGGAAATGTATATAATTAAATTCATTTCATACATTGCCTGGTGATTTTAGGCATTCTATAGAATACCTAGGAATTCTATAGAATGCCGTATTTCATACATTGCCGGTAACATATACATATAATTTTTGAGGTTTGAATGTAAAATTTACGGAACTTTTTTGGAATAAGTTTATAAATGGGATAACAAGAGACCTCCAATTTTTCATTTAAACGCTATTATTTTTTTTAATAAATAAAAACTTATTTTCTGGTGGTAGCTATGATAACGCCGCAAAATTACAGAGAGTGAATAGTGTGGGTGTATCTAAATAATTACATAAAAAAATTCTTTCTGGCTAAATCATAAATGTTGGAAAAAAATGTATGGGGAATAAATTATAGATAATAACATACTCGACATTTTTTATCTACAACATTTTTTTCTTATTTCAAAAATAATTCGAAATTTCAAAAATTTACAAGAGTAAACATCCGTTTTCAGTTATTACGTTAAAAAAATCATTTGTTATATAATGTAGAGAATAATATTACCTATATTATTTATTTTATTCTATCTTGTTAGTTTGTCAGAAATGTTACGTATAAGAAAGTCCCGTGGTTCCCAAGGCAGATATTTTTTATTGAATATATAGTTCAAAACTTAAACTAAGGAATTAAATGAATCAGTTATAACACTTACCATGGCAATCGCGAAGTGTATCGCGACATCACAGTGTTGGAACGGCTCAGCTGTCGACACTGAATAGTTCCTTGTGTAACGCAGGGAAGTCGAGATGGGGTGCCGCCCGTTTGAGTTTACCCAATGCATCCATGTGTAGCATGCTCACCTCCCGCAGCTGCGGTATTTTAGTGAGTAGTGCATCACACACTGTAACGTCACCCTTTATCGGCAGCGAGTGGTTACGTTCTAACTCTGTACGTAGTGCACGTAACACCGCCTGCGACAACCGACTGATTTCACCTAAACCTTTCAGTCCCGGCCGATCTATAACAAACAAAAATAATATACATTTATATTGTTTTATATTAAAATATCGGTATTGAGAAGCAAGGCCGTAACTATACCTTTTACAGTATAAATTCACACTCATAAAACATAATTTCACATTAACGAAAACAGATTTCACACAAATGAAATAATTTCACATTAACGAAAACAGATTTCACACAAATGAAATATAATTTCACACTAACGAAAACTGATTTCGTACAAATGAAATATAATTTCACATTAATGAAAACTGATTTCACACAAATGAAATATAATTTCACATTAATGAAAATTGATTTCACACAAATGAAATATAATTTCACATTAATGAAAACTGATTTCACACAAATGAAATATAATTTCACATTAACGAAAACTAATTTTGCACAAATGAAATATAATTTCACATTAATGAAAACTGATTTCACACAAATGAAATATAATTTCACATTAATGAAAATTGATTTCACACTAATGAAATATAATTTCACATTAATGAAAACTGATTTCACACAAATTAAATATAATTTCACATTAACGAAAACTAATTTCGCACAAATGAAATATAATTTCACATTAATGAAAACTGATTTCACACAAATTAAATATAATTTCACATTAATGAAAATTGATTTCACACAAATGAAATATAATTTCACATTAATGAAAACAGATTTCACACAAATGAAATATAATTTCACATTAACGAAAACTGATTTCATACAAATGAAATATAATTTCACATTAACGAAAACAGATTTCACACAAATGAAATATAATTTCACATTAATGAAAACTGATTTCACACAAATGAAATATAATTTCACATTAATGAAGAAAATTGATTTCACAAAAATGAAATATAATTTCACAATTAATGAAAACTGATTTCACACAAATGAAATATAATTTCACAATTAATGAAAACTGATTTCACACAAATGAAATATAATTTCATATTAACGAAAACTGATTTCGCACAAATGAAATATAATTCCAAATTTCACATTAATGAAAACTGATTTCACACAAATGAAAACAGAATTCACGTATTACAGGAAAATTAATTTTTTAACAAAATAATATATGTCTAAAGGTTTTTTATTTCCTATTATATTAACCTTAGGACTCTACACAGGGGTTAACCAAATCCCACAAAATTTAATTAAATCGTCCTGGTACAATGATACAGTATCTTTCGACATGGAGCAATGTCTTCCAAAATACGCATTCAAAATTTTAAAATGATTTGTGACCTACATGCATTCTTCCCTGGATATGTCGTTTTACTAACGATTTAAAGGAACTTCACTTTAAAAAAACATTGCTAATGTGGCTATTTAAGAGAGTTCATAACATCTTGGATATGCAAACCATGTCGAACGATATTATGCTGCATCATTGCGCCAGGAAGACCTTATTGAAATGTGATATAATTAACATGTATATTTAATATTATACAGAATAAAAAACTTTTTTTTTATATTAATTAATTATGTTTTCATTTGTGTGAAATTATAAGTTTCATAAGTGTGAATTTATACTGTAAAAGGTATAGAGGCTCTGGGGCCCCGGGGCAGCAAGTGTATGTAAAATATAAAAATTTAAGACCTTTTGTTACGCTTCTTACTAATTTTAATAACCTTTTTCTGCTGTCTTAATCTTGCCGACCCTAATTTTTATGATACTGCGGGGGGCCTATACTCGGAGACCCCGGGGCATTGCCCCAACTGCCTCGGTGGTAGTTACGGCCCTCTTGAAAACCGTAAATGATTTCCATGTTTCATAATATATTTTTTATATTTTTTATTAATATGAAAAATTTTATTATGAATTTTATTTTTTTATATTTTCGCCTTTTTTTTGGGAGGGGGGGCATGTGGATCATAGAACCACCCTAACATTTTTTTGTAAATTTTAATTTGTATTTGATGTTTTTTGAAGTGGTGGGGTAAGGGGGGCATGATCTATATAGCCCCCCCCCCCCCCAAATTATTATATTATTAAATTTGTTTTAATTTTTTTCCGATAACTGATCCCGAAATTTCGATAGACAAAAATATTTTTTTTGGTTGTCACATCGAGGCTCATAACTTTGTAAATTTTTAATATTTTTCAATAAAATTTTGTATTGAATAAGTTGAATATATACTTAATAAAATATCCTTCACCAGATCCTAAAATAATGAGTTATACCTGTGAAAAAAATTGCAAAACATTGACTTTTTCGACCCGTCACATTGGTTTTCCTCCTCTCAATTTTTTAAATTTTTATATGAAAGAACAGAACAATATAATTAATTATAACATAGAAATCTTACTTACCAGGAGACAATAGTACACATGCAGAATATAACGCCAGTTCTGTTTCTGTAAGCTTGAGTTCGGCGACTCCTTTCGCAAGTTCAAACACAAATTGTACTAACTTCATCTCGGCTGTATCTGATGTGTAAAACGCGTCCTGCGGTAACAGCGTGTCACCGTATAGAACACAGCCGCCCCCTGATAAGTCCAGGTACCGTGACATACGCAGTACCGCTAGCTCGAAACTCCCTGCAGAAGAACACATAATGCATTTCACAAGATCGTTAACATTTTTTTACTTCTCAACTCTCAAGAAAATTATAATTGTTTATAGTTTGACATTTAATTAAGGTATTTATCGAAAAAATTAAAAAAATTCAAGAATAGGCCCAAATTTTGTAAAAAAAATAAAGGTTATAAGGAGCTCCATTCAAAATCTTAAAATGAGTAAAGATATCGTCAAAATAAAATAAAAAATTTTGCGGATTTTCAACGAAAAAATAAATAATTTTATAATATTATAAATAAAACTAAATGAATATTTGGAGGTAATATAAAAAATCTCAAGTATTTTCACCGTCCTATTTATAAATGATCTAATATTCTAAATTTTGACCATTTATACTTATCGTAGAACCTTGAAATTTGGTATATATATTCTCTGAGCGTTGAAGGTAAAATTTACGGAGTCTTGTTGGAGTAAGTTTATAAATAGGGTAACAAACTTATTTTCGGATAAAAAATATCACCACATTACATTAACTGATGTTTAGTAAACAATAAAATTATTGACTAGAGTATTTAATTTATTTTATAAAGAAAATAAGTATAATTCTTCAAAACAATTTTCCATTTTAATTAAATACGTTTAATAATTAGGAATAGTTTTTTTCACCACACCACTCCCCGAGAAATACCGTAAATGAAAAACAGTAATGCAGATATTTTAAATAGCAAATTAATTTGATTTTCTTACTATAATAAATTGGATTTCTATTGTTTTTATAATCGTTATTAAATGTTTCTTACCAGCTTTAAGAAGGACAATTTGATCATCCTGTGAGAGTTTCATGAAACCGGGCACCATTTTTGCGAATTCAATAATTTGTTGAATGACAGCGGTGAGTTTCTGGGCACATTCGAGCCATAATTCCTCATGCGCCATGTTTTTGTAGTAGAGTAAACGGCCGAGCGCATTCTCTTGATGCTGCGCTGCTTTACGGAATGCCTCATGGATCTGCTCAAGTGGATACAGACAAGTGCGGGCGTGAGCATCAGCAATTGTCTTCGACAGTAGTTCGCTGATTTGGGCTGGATCTGTACCAATAAAATGTTAGGTTAGTTGAAGTTGCAGTTTGTTTCGTTAGTAATATGTATTTTGTAGTTTTGGAAGGAGAAAGAAGTGTTGGTATACTGTAAAAGAAACTTACTGTTTTTCATGTGTATGAATCATAGAATATAACATAGAGAATGTGAGTTATAGCACTTTATGTAAGTGGACACCAATCGTAAATAATAGGAGAAAGCGACAATTTCGAGTACTTGTACTTTGTATTTTAACGCATTCGTAAGTTTTCTTTGCATAACGGCGTATAATTTAAGAACTGTCAAGTTATATTGTATACCTATGTACTAGAATGTTTTTTTTAATTTTTATTTTTTCGATCCCGCAGGCCTATATTTTACCTTTGGATCAAAAGTTAATTGTCCCAAAATTTCATACTCATAGATCAAACCTGTGGACGGCGCAAACCGAGTCTTTTTCCCATTTGATTAACATGGGAAAAATACTTTTTTACCTACGCGTGAATATCTCGTTGAAATTTTTTATTTTTCAAGGGAATATTTTGTAGAGAATTAAGTACTCAATTCATAAATCTAATAAATTTAAAGAAATGTTTGTTTAAAAATTATCATAAAAATTGGATTTTACTTTTTATGATAATGTTAAACGAACGTATCTTTAAAAATATTCGATCTATGAATTTAGCACTTGGGATCTTTTGTAAGAAATGTAATTATCTATGATTTGCTGCTGTAAGAAATTAAAATAAATAAATTTTTCTACGAGATATTCATTCATAAGTAAAAAAGTAATTTTTTCCATGTTAATCAAATGGGAAAAAAACTCGGTTTGATCTATGAGTCTGAAAGTTCGGGACAATTAACTTTTAATCCAAAGCTAAAACATAGCCTGCGAGATCGAAAAAACAAATAAAAAAAAAATAAAAAAAAATAAAAAAACACCCTAATATGTACGTTAGGGTGTGTCAAAAAAAGCAATATTTTTTTCTTCGCTCACATTACGAAATAAGTTAGTTTATGACCTAAAATATATCCTTGCCGAAAGATTACCCTGTAGTTCAATTTTAAGAGGTACCGCAAAAATTTATATAATATTGAAAAATTATTTTTTAGTACTAAAGTTGGTATTACTGATTCATGATAATGGATAAAAAAAATTAAGGACGTCCTTTTTTAGAGAATAAAATTATTTTCTAGTTAATAAAAAAACACAAAAAAACTAGAATTTTACTACAAATTAAGATAGATAATGAAATTTTTTAATATCTCTCTATCTATCTCTTTCTAACAACAGTTATCGTTTTCGGCTGCCTCACTTTATCTATGTTATATTATCTCTATGGTATGAATAAATAAATGTAATTTTAATTTTTATATTAGGTATTGAAACTATTTATTAATTTTTTTTTTTTACTCAAAATATAAATAGTTAAAAAAAATTTCCTAGGTCATTTTAAAAAAAAATATGTTAATGCAAAAATTAATATTAAAAAAATTAAAATTAAAAGTATCAGTGACGTAACTACAGGGTGGATAAACTGGAAAATTCTCCTAGTTTTTTTTAGAGGACCCCATTTTTAAATTTTGCCAGGAGTCCTAAACTTGTAGTTACGCCATTAAAACGAATTAAAATGAAAATTTACAGATTTTTGTTTGTATTTTTTTTTAAAAGCTGATAAAAATAATGTTAAGTATAATTAAGTCTGTTTCAATTTACATGCAAAATATAAGATAAAGTCTACATATTAAATATATCTTGATAATATTAAATTATTTTTTTATTACTCAATTCATATATTTTAGGTTAATACGAAGAACATGGCTGTCCACTGTCAGATTTGTCAATAATCACGTATATAGTTATTCAGAATAGAGTTGATTCTCTAATAATATACAAGTTCTGTCCTTGGTTATGGCCATCTATTAAATACCTTCAAAAAATTTAACTCATATGGATTTATCCGCCCCCCCTGAAATTTTTTCTTACTACGCCACTGGGGCGAAATCAAGTTGATTAGTTTTCTTTAGATTAAAAACGGGGATCCAATCTCCGCCGCAACACACTGTTTTTAATGATTCTATCAAATAAAATAAACATAAAAGTGTGTTGGGCACGCACATGGTAGGGTTCCGTAGCCATTCTCACTACGATTTATAAAAAAAGAGTTATTTCAAAATTTTTCATAAACTATTTTTGCTACAGTGTTCGTTATAAATAATTTTCATTGAAATTAATTATTAAAAGCTATATTCTTGAATTTTTTCATATTTTTTTAATTGATAGTTTAGTTTAAAAGCAAATATATCGTGAATGAAGGGTTAAAATCAAAAGTTATATAACATTTTTTGTTGCATGTTAGGAGACCTATCTAAAGACCCCACTCAATGGATTAAGTGAAAACCATTTTTGGAAAGGGGGTGCAAAAATTTTTTTTTTCAAAAATTTAATTTCTGGTTTTGGGTTATCAATCTACGTCCGTATACCGAATTTCATCTTAATCAGTATAAAATTTATATAGACAGATAAACGGACGGACAGAGTAAAACTATAAGGGTTCTAGTTACGCAAGCGCATCAACTCTATTCTGAATAACTATGTATATACGTGATTTTTGACAAATCTGATAGCGGATCCGTTTTTATTTTGAGAAAATTATATTGAAAAGAAGATACAAACTTTTAAATTGCAAAGACTTAATCTTAAAAGTATATATTTAATAGAAGCTTCGTCTAAAAATGTTAGTATCCTACAAGTTACATGAAGAACCAATTTGCATGCAAGTTAGAATGAGAAAATAATTGTATTAACACATTGATTAACATAGCATTGCTGTAAAAGTAAAACACGAACATATAACATTTAATTCCGTTGACTTACTCGGAAGTATACTAATTTGTTCGTCTTTTACATCCGTTGTGTAAATTGATGTATTTCTGGGGTTCGAACTCGAACCCTGATGTTGACGATTTAATCCGGCACCACTTGATTGATTCACTGGTGAGTTGATGAACGTCGTACTGTCGACATAACCTCCAACTAAATTATCAACACTGCTAGTAGATTCCTGTTTTATCATCGTCAAACCTCCACTACCGACAGTGCCATCTAGCGACGACGCGGTTTGATCTGTGGTTTGTGTCTGTGCTAAGCGTGTACGAGAACCCGTTTGTTGTTGAGTCAGGCTGTTGTTGATACCGTTGTTGGACGTTTTGCCGTTATTGTTACCGTTCTCCCCACCACCACCTGAGTTATATACATGCACTTTTCAAGTTAAAAAAATTACATTTTATCAATTATTTATATGGTATAACAAAAAATAATACAATTAATGTAAATGACAAAAATTCAGTAAGTAAGTGAATTCATAAAAATTGCAGGATTTAATATCAATTAAAATTATTATATATAAGTGAATTTCTACTTTGTTAAGGGAGTACTTTTGAAAATAGTAGTAAATTTTCTTAGTTTCAAAATGCTTTTTTTAAAATGATTGTCACATTTTTTGTTTGAAAGAAAAAGTACCCTATTAAAAATAAACTTGATCCCACAATATTGATATAAAACATCTGAAAAAAATTATGAATATTATTTAACAATAAACAAAAACTTTTTCCTTCTTACAATTTTTCTGAAAAATTGATTGTTTTTCGAAAAAAAATCCCAAAGAAAATTTTGTTATAAAAAGTCCTAAACGTATACAAAAAATTCATAATACAATTTCTCAGCCAAATTAAAAGATTTTTACTGGAACCTTTGTTCACATAGAAGGTGATAAGTCTAATTTTCATATTCTTAATTTCTGGATTCATTTTAAACATTAGAACTATGATTAAAAAAACGTTATTTTTACAGGATTATTTAAATTCGAACATTGTATTGTTTTTCGTATTTGAAGGGTTAAGTTAAAATTAAACATTTTTTTAAATGTTACTTGACAATAGGTGATTATTTAAGCTTTAATATTTTTTTTTTCTATGCGACCAAAACTAGGCCCTTTATGGTCGTTTAAAACTTTTTGGTACTTTTTTCATTCAAACTGGAATATCGCGATACCAAAAAATGCTAAAACAAATTTGAAAAAAGCGTTTTAAAGCTGAGAAAATTTCTAACAAAATAATCACCTTGAAATTTTGGAAAAAAAATTAAACATCCCCGTGGGGAACTTCCAAAATTGCAAAAAAATCATTTTTTTATTTTTTATTAAACCGCGGTTCGGTCACAAAAATACTCCTAAATTTGAAAAGATAAAATTTCCTTCAATTTTCATACCCTATAATTAAAAAAAGGATCATATTTGACCTATCGGCACTACTTTGAAAATGACCAATTTTTTCGAAAAATTTAGGTGGTCCATTAATTTTTTCTGTGAGTGTATATGGTTAAAATTCGTAAAACTGAAAACTCAATGAATTATTATCTCATAATTAAGCATTTGGTGTGACGTCACTGGCCGTCTTATGTCAAACTGAAAATTAGAGGAGGACAACCCCCCTTATTTACAAAAATTACCAAATTTTAGGCTTAACAAAGTAGAAAATACGTCAGGTCTTGAGGCTTCCGCGGTGATCTTGGCTTCTGGGTGTAAGCCGCGTCGTTTTGGTCGTGTTATCGGCCAACGTTTCGTCACACATTGCAGTGGACATCTTCTAAAAGTGCACTTAGAAGATGTCCACTGCAATGTGTGACGAAACGTTGGCCGATAACACGACAAAACTGACACGGCTTACACCCAGAAGCCAAGATCTATAGAAAATATCTCAACAAACAAAAATATTATATTTTATCTTTGTTTCATTTACTTACTGAAATAATTTACTAAATGCACATTAAATTATTTAATTAGATATATTAGTGACATGAAGATCCATATGAACCTGCCATCACCATAATCATAATAATAAAAATAAAAACACCGTCACCCAAGTTGCAAACCCTGAGAGTAGTAAAGGACAGCGCACTTACCGGTAGTGACTACGTTCGCCATTAACGTAGAGGTGTCGCTGAGTGAGTCTAACGGAGGCGGTCTTGGATCGTAGGCGGTTGTGCTGTCGACGTAATCGGCTGAAATGTCGTATCCCATACCACCGTTACCTCCAGGAGTTGCAGCTCCCCCGCCGCCGCCGTAACCGCTGTAGGCCGGCGTGTAGCTGCCTACATCACTGTTGTATGTGTAACTGCAATAAACGTTATAATTGACAATAACGCTCGATATAGTACATGGGATTGGTTTCCGGGGAAGTTTTTATACGCTAATGGAAAAACTTTTCAAATGTATTGATAGTCAATTTGATAACACTTCAAATTACTGATATTTTATTTTGTATATCACTGAAAATTACATAAACAAAAATTGTTTTCTCTATATTACAAAACGGTAAAAAATGTTTAGCAAAAAAAAAAACCAGAAACAAAAATAATTCTCAAAATATCAACTTTTTAAAACTAAATAAACGCAAATATGTTTTGTTTGGTGTGAATTTTTCATTATTTCTTAAAATTTCGGTCATTAAAATTATTTGTATTTTGTGTATATGAAAAAAATATTTCTTCATTATTTGAATACCCTGTTCTGTTGAAAGAAAACTAACAAATTTTTTTTTATAGAAATGGTATAAAAATTGATGAAAATACGATTTTTTTCAACGGTAAAGGAAAAAATCATAAATTCTAATACAATTTATACAAATATGTTTGGCTATCTCGGAAATATACCCCCCCTAACCCACTCTTCTGGTCGCGTCGTATGTTAAAACGCATTGGTTTGAAGTTCAAATAGTGTTAATTCCTCAAATATTATTAAATTTAAATTTATAACTGGTACTTACTTGTTGTAATGGTGTAACTGGTCACTACTGGAGGGTGTTTGTTGTTCGAAAACCGAGCTATCGGGCGCGGCAGCATCGCTCTGTGCCCTCATTTGCGCCCGGTGGAACCTTACTTCGTCTTCGACTTTCTCGCGCTGTTTCTTCGACATCCGTCCAAACTTGACAGCTGTAAAATAAAATATATCTATGTTAATTAGAATTATTAAAATACATCTTATGATTAATTAGATTAATTAATTAATTAATTACAACTTATAAATATATTACCAATAAAAATATAATGGTTTAGATATTGGATAAAAGTTTGATCTTTTATCGTGATATGGCGCTAAATGTTTAATCGGGAATTAATATTACACCCCCTGTTACATATGGAGGGTTTAAATCAGTGGCGTAGTAAAAAAAAATCGGGGGAGGGGGAGGGGGGTAAATACATATGAGTTAATTTTTTTTAAAGGTATTTGGAACTGATTTTTTCTTAAAACATACAATTTTTTAAAACACATAATATTTCAGGGGGGGGGGGGGGTTCGTCGAGTAAAAAAAAGAAAAACCGAATGAAGCACAAATCGAACATATGGTGTGAATATGGTTTCGATACGTCCTGTGGTTTAAGCCTGATGATATTTTTTATATGGAAAAAATACAATTTTTCGAAATATCTCAACCCCAACGGGGTCCAAAAAATCTATAAACTTATCGGAGCACCAAACGAATATATAGTGTGAATATGACTTCGATGCGTCCAGTGGTTTAAGACTGATAATTTTATTTCCTCAAACATAAATTAAACTTGAAGAAAAATATATTACAATAAATTGAAACAAAAAATACAAACAAATCAATTAAAAAAATATTTAACATAATAAGTAACTTTATGATCATCTATATCATATGGGAATCTCGTGCAATCGGTCATGCAAATGTGTACGCGTGATCATCGGCTATTATATTCGCACGCCACACTTGGTCCACTGTACCCAAGGCCGTTCAACTCTACATGACGTAACAGTAAATTGAAACGCCGATGTTTTAGTTTGAGTCAGCGCCAGACAAAGACAGGTATTGTCATACATTTGTCTAGGCGATTGTTTGTCTCTTACTATGCCACTGTATTGACAAGGTGCCGTTAGAATGTAATAGATTACAATGAAATATGTAATATTTATTGTTTGTTTGTATTTTTTAATTGATGCCTATTTATCGGATTTATGTTTTATCGATTTTTTTAAATTGTTTTTCTATCCAGGGGTGAATTAGTGATAAGTAAGGTAAAGGCACCAGTTATGGCCGCTACAAGAGCAAGTTTTCGTTTTTTAAATTTTTCGAAATACTTTGAAACAGTTAAAAATTGTAGGTAATATTATTATCTATAATTTATGTTCTATTCATTTTTTCGAAAAAACAAATTTTTTAATGTCATTTTTAATTATAATTCAAACTGTTCATAACAGAGAAAAAATATCTGCCATGAGTGTCCTGGGACTTTCTTATACGTAATACTGAGAGTGAACAGTGTGGGTGATTCGAAATAATTATTTAAAAAATATATATTTCTGACTAAATCATGTTGGAAAAAAATGTATGGGGAATTATAAACTATAGATAATAACATACTCGACATTTTTTATATAAAACATTTTTTTGTTATTTCAAAAATAAAATTCAAAAATTGACAAAAGTAAACATCCGTTTTCGGTTAATATAAAAAAAAATAATTTGATACATAATGTAGAGAATAACATTATCTATAGTTTATATCCCATTCATTTTATTCTATCCTTTAACCTTTATTAGTTTGTCAGAAATGCCTATATTTTAATAAAATAAGAATCACGTACACTATTCACTGTCAGGATTACGTATAAGAAAGTCCCGTGGCTTCCATGGCAGATATTTTTATTTTAATACTTTTGTGGTTATTAAAAATAAATTTTATTTTCTATTGATATTATTTTTTGTTATTGTAATTCAAAAAAACTTACATACATCAAATGTGGTTTTTTTAATTCAAAACTGACAACCGCATATTTTTCATAAATATTGACAAACCCTGAACTAGACTTTACTTCCTTTATTGTGGTTGCATTAATCTTTATTTAATAAAATTATATTTTTGTTTTTTTATCATATTTTATTTACCATTGCGAAATGTATTAAGTTATAAAATGGACAATGTGTTTTTGATTAATCCACAAGAGGAAATATTAATTTAACTCTGTAGTGTATTTACGGTGTTTTTTTTTATTTTTTTTTAATTTTTATTTTTTCGGTCCCGCAGGCCTATGTTTTAGCTTTGGATCAAAAGTTAATTGTCCCAAAATTTCAGACTCGTAGATCAAACCTGTAGACGGCGCAAACCGAGTCTTTCGCATTTGATTAACATGGGAAAAATTACTTTTTTACTTATGCGTGAATATCTCGTTGAAAAATTTATTTATTTTAATTACTTACAGCAGCATATCATAGAGAATCCAATTTCTTACAAAAAAGATCCGAAGTGCTCAATTCAGAGATCGAATATTTTTAAAGATATGTTAGTTTAAGCATTATCATAAAAAGTAAAATTCAATTTTTAAACAAACATTTCTTAAAATTTATTGGATTTATGAATTGAGCAATTGATTCTCTACAAAATATTCCCCTGAGAAATTAAAAAAAAAATTTTTTTTCAACGAGATATTCACGCGTAAGTAAAAAAGTAATTTTTCCCATGTTAATCAAATGTGAAAAAGACTCGGTTTGCGCCGTCCACAGGTTTGATCTACGAGTCTGAAATTTTGGGACAATTAACTTTTGATCCAAAGCTGAAACATAGGCCTGCGGGACTGAAAAAAAAAACACCCTAGATATCCGTTCAATAATTAAAAATGAAAAATCGAATAGGCAGTATACGAAATACTAGTGCTATAATAAAAACTGATATTTATTTACAGTGAAACCAATATTGGACAAATAATAAACTTGAAGACATTGTAAAATAAACATAGATCCGATATACCTGTGTATTACCAGAGGTTCTAAATATTTTAAACCTTTTAAATATCTACATAATAAAAAACTGGCACCAGTTATGGCCGCTATAAGAGCAAGGTTTACTGTTTTTGTGATTGGCGGGCTTCTTTTTTGTAATTCTCATGGACTCATGTTACTCTTTATTTAATCAATTTAATTACCAAAGTCCGCAAATATATAGTTTGTTTTTAAAATTATATCATTTTACACTTGTTAATGATTATAAAATGATAAATAGTACGACACAAAAGTTATAAAATAAAGAATTGTACAATTTGAAACAATGTAAAGCAGATGTTATAATATATAATAATTAATAAATAGATTACACTAATTATTTGTTTAAATGTCCACCATGTTGATATTCGTCGGTCGATTGTCATCAAATTAAGCTGTTTTACAGTTAAATGTCTATAGATTATGATTCAGTAATGGCAGTATGTAATCAAATATCAACAAATATTTCTAATTTAATACATTTATTTAAACAAGTGTCGACCACTGGGGTATTATCAGTTTATTTTAACCGTATACTATTTTTACAAAAAAAAAATATTTTTTCAACATTTTAAGTAGTTTAAAAAGTTGGTGAGTTAGTGGCGCCAGTCTTGGCAAGGACCCCAGTAATGGCAAATTTTTAATTAAATGTACTGAATTAGAAATATATGTTGATATTTGATTACTACCATTTCTGAATATTAATCTATATACATTTAACTGATGACAATCGGCCAATAGGTATCAAAATGGTGGACATTTAAACTAATTATTAGTATAATTTATTTATTAATTATTATATTATCATAGAAACTGCTTTACATTGTTGTAAATTTGACAATTATTTCATTTATATCTTTTGTGTCGTAGTACTTATCATTTTGCAATCTACGTGCTCATTACTGATTTTACTTTTGCCATTACTGGAGAAAAAACATGAACAAAATAAATAGCTATAATTTACAAAACAAACTATATTTGCGGACTTTGGTAATTAGTTTAATTAAACTGATTAAATAAAGAGTTACTTGTTTTATTAGTAACATGAGTTCACGAGAATTACAAAAAACAAGCCCATTAATCCTAAAAAAAAACGAAAACTTGCTCTCATAACGGCCATAACTAGTGTCTTTACCTTATTATTTTAATACAGTATTATACATTTTTTACTGATATCAAGATTTTAACATATCCTAAGCAAATTTGCCGCCCCCCATTTAATTTTATATTTATATATTAATTATTTTTTTACTTGTCGCCCCTAGCAAAGTGCCGCCCGGGCCAGGCACCCCCCCCCCCCCGGTTACGTTATTGTTTAACATTACCACATATAAAAAAATACGAAAAACGAATTGCAAGATAAAACTAATAAAATAATACGTACAAAAGAGCTGTAATGTTTGAGTACGTCTGGTTTACAATTACTTAAATAACGGCAAATAAAGTTTGTGTCCCCGCCGCACAGAGACCACTACAATAAACAAATAAACCGTCGGCGGTGGGACAAAACGTTTATTGTAAACATTACACCAGCTGAAATAAAAGTACCCAGGGTTCGAGGTTTTATGACCATAACAAAACCCGATACTTTGTCGGCAAATATTTATTACTGCTGTATTTACAATATTCGCAAGAAGGGTTCCAAGAGATTACATTTACATATGTACATATATCTGCAAATGTTTTGCAGATATATTGTCTCAAATTGATATAAGGTAAATGCACCAGTTATGGCCGCTATAAGAGCAAGTTTTCTTTTTTTTAATGGGCTTGTTTTTTTGTAATTCTCATGAACTCATGTTACTAATAAAATAAATAACTCTTTATTTAATCAATTTAATTACCAAAGTCCGCAAATATAGTTTGTTTTTTTAATTATAGCTATTTATTTTGTTCATGTTTTTTCTCCAGATAAAACCAGATAGATATAAAAGAAAGAATCAGATTTGAAACAATCTAAAACAGTTGTTATGATAATATAATAATTAATAAATAAATTATACTAATAATTATTTAAAATGTTCAGCATTTTGACACCTATTGGCCGATTGTCATCAAATCAAGCTGTAAGACAGTTAAATGTATATAAATTAATATTCAGAAATGGTAGTAATCAAATATCAATATATATTTCTAATACAGTATCTACATTTAATTAAAAATTTGCCATTACTGGGTCCTTATTTGCATGGATTCAGATTTAATATAACGTATAAGGTACTAGTAGCACCAGTCTTGGATCATATTCTAATGTTGGATTCTTGTTTAATTAAATCATTATTATATTAAACACACTGTTTTAACTTCTCGCAATATCGAAAAAAAATATTCTCCGATATCAAAATTTTATTTGATTCAAGACAAACACTTTTCGTTCCGTGTCTGTCTGATAGAGTTTTATGATAAAAAATTTACTATATATATCGACCCAAAAGAATTTCAGGAAAATATTTTCAACCCCCTAAAACTCCCCGTGGGGGGTAGTTTGAGGGGTACATGCTCGTTTCTCAGCAAAGTCAAATGGAACGATGTATCCAAAAGCAGATAATTTTAAAGATCATAAAAAAGTAAGAAACTTTTGTAAAAAATTTTTTTCATACATTCGCATTGTTCGCAAATTTTAGGGTTTTACTAAAAGTGCACTAATTTCGTTAAATATTAATGAAATTTTAAAAAAAAAATTTTATATGAAAATAGAAATAACGAACTTTTTAATGATGTATGGTTATTTGAGATTTGAATAATTTAAAGTGATACGCGATATATCATGCAAAATTTCATTTGGGGATAATTCAAAAATTTTAAATGGAATAATATATCAATTAGTACTTTATCTTAAAAATATATTTAAATAAACAACTTTTGTTAAGAAAATTTTTAATTTTATTTAAAAAAAATATATACCTATTATTTAAAATTTTCTTAACAAAAGTTGTTAATTTAAATATATTTTTAAGATAAAGTACTAATTGATATATCATTCCATTTAAAATTTTTGAATTATCCCCATTTGAAGTTTTGAATTTTTGATATGTCACGTATGACACTTTAAATTATCCAAATCTCAAATAAACATCCATCATTAAAAAGTTCGTTATTTCTACCTTCAAAATAAAATTAATTAATATTTAACGAAACTAGATCACTTTTAGTAAAACTCTAAAATTTGGGAACATATTTTTTGATTACTTTATGTTTAATGAAATTAACATCTCCAGTGGGCTAGTAAGTAATAAAACAACCTTTAAAAAAAGAGTCCTGGCTAAATTGTCAAGCATGGACTGCCAATAAAAAAAAAAATAATAATAACGTAAATGACTGACCGTCTCGGCTCATTCCAAGCCTGAGGCATTTCTGCAAGCGGCAGTATTGGCATCGGTTACGATTGACGCGGTCTACGACGCAGCTCTTGTTTCGCGGACACTGGTAGTTGACGACAGAGCTCTGGGAACGGCGGAAGAATCCTTTGCACCCTTCGCACGTGATCACGCCGTAATGCACGCCGCTCGATTTGTCTCCGCATACCTTGCACGGGATTATCTCGATTTGTGCTGTGGAGAAAATAACATATCATTAGTTTCTATATCAATAAAAACAACTTATTTGTATAAACGTCAAAATTTATTCAAAAATAAGTATTCGCAAGATTTCGATTCATTATTTATTATATTTACAGGGTCGTAACTAGAAGCTCGGGGGGTCCGGGACAGCAGATGGTCGAGGGGGCCCCCCTTATAAAATTTTTTTGAACAATTTTGAAGTATGTGACTATTTTCGAAAAAATACGTTTTTCAATATAAATGTGAATGGGTCAATCCTTATGAAATGGTCCAAAATTAAATTAAATGGTTGCTTGGCCATTCTAAAAAAAATTGATTTTTTGTGTGTAATTACCCTAACATGTTGGTAGTTCGAAACGACCATTATTTTAATTTTATTGTTTTTTGTTTTCGCGTAACGGCCATATTTGTTCTACAGGTCGCAACATTTTTTGTACTTTAAAGGGTTTGCGGAAACTAAAATATCTCAGCTTCTATCAAACCTTTCAACATCGGAGTAAAAGCAAATTATTTAAAATAAAACGGACTACAAGATTACTTCTAGACATTTTCACCTAAATGTTATCCTAAAGGGTGAAATTTCAGCCTTAATTCTTAGTTCTATTTTTGAAAAAATCCCATTTTCAAGGGGTTGTTTTTGCAAGAAGGGGAAAAGTTAACAAGTCAAATTATTTTTTACAAATAGGTGGGTACTAGTTCTATTCACACACCAAAGTTCAACTCTGAGACTTGCCCCCCTTGATTTCAAAAAATTCTCAAAATTTGAAAATTTGAGAAAATGGCACTTTTCAAAGCTAAGTAACTCTGGTGGGGGACCAGATAAAAATTTGAAATTTTAGCCCATAATAGTACTACATAATGGTATTATGTACCAAAAATTTTGAGATTGAGATTTGACTACAGGCAGTGGTATTGCAACCACAATATTCAATAGGAGTTCATATGTTAATACAGAGTGTCAACATTAATATAACATCTATTACTATCTTTTTTCTTCTTGGAAATAGAAGAATGATTGAATGAATAAAAAAATTGTATTTTTTCTGAATGTTTTTAAAATCTCATTTTTTATTTTCTGTCACTTCCGGTTGAACCGGAAATGATGTCAACTTTTGTTTTTCAAAGGTTACACCCTACATATATTTTATTTTTAGATAGAAAATTAGGTCAGCTTTAAAAATTTATAACACATATAATAACTTAAAGTAACTCATAACAAAGATATAACATG
This sequence comes from Sialis fuliginosa, assembly GCA_961205875.1. Classification (NCBI taxonomy): domain Eukaryota; kingdom Metazoa; phylum Arthropoda; class Insecta; order Megaloptera; family Sialidae; genus Sialis; species Sialis fuliginosa. The sequence goes on along the minus strand of OY540818.1, from coordinate 2,854,080 downwards.
TTTTAATTATTATTGAAACAAAATCACAACATGTATACGCTCATTGAAACATGTATTTTTGTGGTTGCAATACCACTGCTTGTAGTCAAATCTCAATCTCAAAATTTTTGGTACATAATACCATTATGTAGTACTATTATGGGCTAAAATTTCAGATTTTTATCTGGTCCCCCACCAGAGTTATTTAGCTTTGAAAAGTGCCATTTTCTCGAATTTTCAAATTTTGAGAATTTTTTAAAATAAAGGGGGGAAAGTCTCAGAGTTGAACTTTGGTTTGTGAATACAACTAGTACCCACCTATTTTTAAAAAATAATTTGACTTATTAACTTTTTCCCTTCTTGCAAAAACATCCCCTTGAAAATGGGATTTTTTCAAAAATAGAACTAAGAATTAAGGCTGAAATTTCATCCTTTAGGATAACATTTAGGTGAAAATGTCTAGAAGTAATCTTGTAGTCCGTTTTATTCTGAATAATTTGCTTTTACTCCGATGTTGAAAGGTTTGATAGAAGCTGAGATATTTTAGTTTCCGCAAACCCTTTAAAGTACAAAAAATGCTGCGACCTGTATAACAAATATGGCCGTCACGCGAAAACAAAAACAATAAAATTAAAATAATGGTCGTTTCGAACTACCAACATGTTAGGGTAATTACACACAAAAAATCAATTTTTTTTAGAATGATCGAGCAACCAGTGCTGGACCAGTTCATATGGATTGACCCGAATGCTTTCAAATTTTAACTATTCATATATTTTGTAAATAATGAAGTTAGTTATTTGTGTATCTAGGGTGTAAAATGATAGTTTTTACACGAATGCGAAAAACGCATTTTACATCCGAGGGGCACACAATATTTTTTCTATAACCCTATTTATTATATAATATTAACAATAATATAATACATATAATAATTAATTTATATACTTTGTATTTTGCTATATTAATATTAAAATCAAACTCTAGTAAGATTTGGACAAAATTTTTGACAGTTCAATTTTCATTCAAATGTGTTTCTTAATTTGTTATTCTATAATATAAGATCATATATTAAACAAACTCAGAAATTATAAACAGAAAAAAAGAAATAAAAAGTATCAAGATACAAAAAATGTTTATTTTGTTTTAATTTATAAAATCCAGAAATTTCTCTTTGGTTTGCTCCATATCATAAAAAATTGACATTTTCAGAAAAAATATTTCGAACAAAGTTTAAATTATTTTCTAAATTACGAATGTGCAACAAAAAGTATAAGTTTAAATTTGAACCTGAAAACCCGCATCAAAATGACCTTTCTAAGGTAACTCTATAATGTCAATATTTAGCCCCCTTAAAACTGAAATAATTCGCTGGAAAGTCTTTAAAAAAACACCCGATATTTACAAATAATAGAAATGTCAAAAACTTACTCGAAGTAGCTTCAGAATATACACATTCATACATTTTCTCACAAAAGTAAACAATCACCAGTTAACAACCCTTAAATTCAACACCCACCCCTAAATAAAAATATTACGAAACTGGTGAAGAAAAAAAAATGTTAAGAAAAACTACCTCTAATAGAATTAGCACTTTTGGCCTCGAAAACGCATCTCTCCCCACCACCCCCTGCTGCCGCGTCGCACTGTGGTGGGGGGCTAGTGCTGTCGGCTGATACGTCATCGAACACAGCCCCCACCCCTTGTTCGACAGTACACCGCTTCCCACCGTAACCCTCCCCTATGTCGGTAAGTAGCTGAGCGCTGCAGGTTGCACCCCCACCGCCGCTCATGTTCCCGCCCCTGACCACCTCCCCTGCGCTTGGCGGCCATGCAGTGGGGAGGCCCATCTGTGCTTGTGGAGGTACACATTGTTGTAGGTGATTATGTTGATTGTTGCTATTGTTGTTATTGTTATTGTTCACATTAAATAATTCTGGGAAGGAGGAAATGTCCATTGTTGGCTCGTATGTCACTTTTTTCACGAGGTACCGTCTTTATGTCATAAACGACCACAGGAATTTTGAAAATCAACTCGATTCGAACTTCGGGTGGCTTCGGCCCACTGCCGAGCATGGCCGAAACGTTTATTACACTTGCTCGAAATCGAATTACGTCGATTATTACCCGAGATATCAGTTTTGTTTTTGCACTGTTTTTAAAATCTTCATTGATTTATTATTTAGATTTTTAATCCACCTGAAAAATACAATTTTCAACGCCACAAGAGAGCTTCTTTCTTACGAATATTAAATTTTGAATTTATTAGAAAATTTTCAAATACATTTTTGTAAAAAAATATATGCTTTAATTTTGAGTGTTTTACTACCAAAATTTGTATCACGAAAGATGACCGGATTAAACACTGTAACACAGCGATTCTCAACCTGTGAAGCGCGCCCTCCTAGAAATACTAAAAGGGGCGCGCGAGCATATCGAGAAAAAATGACAAAAATATTATTTCATTTAATAAAAAATAAAATACACATTTACACTGATATAATACACTTATAAATAGGATTGTATCAGTACTTACTGCACAAAGTATCTAATAATTAGAGATTGGAAAAATAGTTTTTCAACTATTGCGTAAAAATGCATTTATTGTAATTTTTATTACATATATCCACCGTTTTCAGAAAACTGGTTCGATTGAACACAATTTGAAATCAACTATTTGCAACTTCCTTTCCAACTATTTTTAAACTATTTGCGACACTTTTTACTGCATCGTTTGCACTAATTATTATTAAATCGTAAAAAAACAACTATTTATCAACTATTTTCCGAAAAAAAATTCAACTAGTAACTATTTCATTGAAAATAACAACTTTTTTTCCAATCTCTACTAATAATTAACTTATCGATATTAAATTAAAAACAAGATTAATAATTATTAGTGAATCCCTTGGGTCTATCTTGCAGATCAAAGTTTTTCGAAAGAAAATACAAATAAATTACATAGAAACTTATATTACAATTACGGCACGATTTCAGTGAAAATTATTGTATGAGGGGGGGGGGGGGATGGGAATTGTGATTGAAAATTGGGTTGCAAATACTAAAACGTTGAGAAACGCTGCAGTGCCTAACCGATCTTCTTGGGTGATATATCGACAAAATTTCTAATAGCAATTCCAAGATAAATCAGTTTTTTTTAACAAAATTAAATTCAAATCCAAAAAAATTATACTGTAAAAATATTGTACGAAAAAACAACATTTAAATGGAATAATGGTACATCCTTTATTGTTAATAATTACTCTGTAAAAGCTGATGGTTGGCCAGCAAGAGTCAAAAGGCACTTGGGTTGTTTATATGATTTTAGTTCACAGATTTCTACTTGCTGATTCAAAAGTAATGTTTTTCTGTAAAGAAAACATAATTTTTATTAATTTTTTTTTCATTTTGATCATTTATATTCACATATATTTTAATTATTTAGTATTTTTAATTGATTCTATTGATTATTTATTTTTGGATTTATATTTTTTTAAATATTGATTATTTTTATATAATTATCTAAATATATATAGCTGAACGTCTCTCTGTCTGTCTGTCTGTCTGTTCGTTAGTGCGCTTATCTTTTATTAATTTCGTTTCTTTTATTAATTTCTTTTTTAATTCATAGGTACGTTCTCTGGCCAGGTTATAGGTTATATTTTGTTACGTTAGGTAACATAACAACTAAGCAGTAAATCAAGTAGGAAAAAAATTTTGCCGTCGGCGCGCTATTTTGTAATACGCTGCTTAAACCGTTCAATATTGAACAAAATAATGTATTAAATAATTGTGTAGAATCAAAAGACCTACAAGTTAGCGACACCATATGTCTAACTTTTATATTTAAAGCGACAATGACTTTTTTATGTTACAAAGAAAATTTAAAATATTTGGGTTTTGTTTACGTGGACTTATGACCTGCAAAACATTAATTCTAATCGAAATAAATGATTTCATCGTCATAACTACTTAATGTAGATATAATTTGCATTTAACATCATTCAATTTGGTCGTATAGTTTAGAAAATATATATTGAAATATACATACGGGAACATATTATTCGCGCAATGAGAACCCGTGTCGCGGCGTGCGGGAAGGAGGGAGCGTGCCAAGTTAAAGTGTTGTTTGGTTTTTATTACAATATCTAATAACTAATCGTGTTTGTACTATATATTTTTTAAATCCTAAACAAAAATTCCGTAGTCCACGCGAGCGGGCCCAGCTAGTAGTTTTATAAAGTGACGCTAATAAGCGGAATCACAAGTCTTGTAAGTACGTTACACCATCACAAATAGCACGCATCTACTATTTACACACCTATTGTGTGTTAAAGCACTCTAAAGGTGTGTGATTAATATTATATATACATAAGTACAAACATGTAAATATTTGTTCTGTTTGATGTGACATATCTGAAACGTGTTTAGACAAAGAAGGTTCGCTCGCGGGGTAACAAAGGTCAATGTTCCCGAGTGGGAGGGGGCGTCGTGTGCACCCCAGTGCGCTCAATATCTAACCGGTGGTCGTTGTCCGGTTAATTAACCGTAATATCAACTAAATACTACGAATTATTCATTTTGGTGAGGAATTTTCTTTTAGAGTTGGATGAACCCAAATTGCACAATGATGGGTAATATTTTATGGTATGCAGAAGTGGTCGACCAGTTTTCATTGAAATTCACTTATGTACGCTCCTCCTATTTGATTATTATAATATTTAAATCATTTCTCCATGTAGGGTCGAGCGGGGTAAATATGAAACACCAAAAAAATGGGGTAAAAGTGAAACAAGCTTGTAACTAAAAAAGTAATTTGTTTATAGGAGAATTATAAAAACTGACATCATCATTAAAGGTTTGTTAAAGCGATCTGAAAATATGAATCGCCTAATAAGTGATGCGTCACCCTTACAGATTTCCCTGTTAGTCGATGTCAAAATGTGTGAATTAAATTTTAATTCTTTGCACATAACTTTCTGTATAGCTCAGATATGAATTAAAGTTACAATTTCACATTGATATGCCACAAAGAAGATAAATCAAAATTGCCTGTTTCACTTTTTCCCTTACTTGTTTTACTTTTTCCCAAATTAGAGGTTAAAAATGAAACACAGTTTTTTGATTTTTAAAGTCCATGTTGTATCGTACAGTTCAAATGACGTAAGTATTTAAAATGGTTATTCATAAGCGCATCTAGTAGAAAAAATTAAAGTATGAATTTGTATCGTTAACTGTCAAAAAACATGAAAGATTTGTATTTTGTTTCACTTTTACTCCAGTTGACAGTGGCGTAGTAAGAAAAATTTTCGGGTTTTTTTTTTTTAAATATGCGAAATTTTTTTTGATTGAAAAAGTTAAAATTTTAGTGAATTATGACTTTTATTGACTAAAAAAAAAAAAAAAAAAGTCACGATTGAAAATTATTATTATTATGAAGACCTTTTTTTTTTTTTTTAGTTATTTAATTAAATACAATGAATTATATGATCAAAAAATAAAAAAAAAATTTATATTTGGTTCAAAATTTTTAACAGCATTTAAAATTTCGGGGGGGGTTTCGACCCCAAAACCCCCCCGTTCCTACGCCACTGCCAGTTGACCCTACCAAACAAAGACAAATATTTTGACACTCATTTGCTAGATAAAGAAGTAGATACTCTTCAAAATCGGAAACTAAGAAAGATGGTGAAAAATGTTATAGCATTTGGAGGGGAACATTTATTATTGCTATGGGTTTTTTTAAATTTATGAAGATTTTGTTGGGTAACATTTTTTTTCAAATGGTAACTCATATTTTCTATTGTAAAATCGTAATTTACGAAAAAAATTAGCTATTACCCGAATTTTCTTTTAGAAAACGATTTTCAATATTTTTTTATTCAAAAACTAAAATTTTAAAAAGAAAATCGCAAGAGGCAAAAAGTGACATAAAAAAATTTGTAAAAAATTAGACTTTTTTTTCGTTTTTCAATGATGAACTTAATGAAAAATTACGCAAAATATTTTTTAAAAATGCCTGTGTTCTATCATAAAAAAAAAAACATATTTTGTCTCTTAATTTTTTAAATTAAAATTGATTAGAGTTGAGTAAAAAAACATTTAATATCAAGTAAACAAAATGGTAAAAAATTGTTTTAAAAAAAAATGTTTCCTATAAAAGTTATGTATTTTTCCGGTATATTACGAATCTGCAATAAAAATATAGGTTACTAATTGAAAAAAAAATTTACTGGCCCGGTAGTAATTACAACCCTGATATCGGGTTGCATAAAGCAAAATTAAGTAATTAACCACAATTATGTCCGGTATTATAAAGGAGCTAGCTAAATTTGCTAGCTAGCAAGCTCTTTCGAACGGGGTATTAATTCTGTACTAATATCTATGGATTAGCTATGGAATTTATAGCAACCAATTGTAACACAGTTGGCATCTTGCACTGTACAATATAATTTTCATAATATCACCACTGTTTTTACCGTTGGTGTTTACCTACAACGCGTGCGCGAAACTTGTCAAAGTCTTCAACAAACTACAAAAGAACTGTCATATAAGTTTGATATCTCATTTGCTAGCTCCTTTATATTACCGGACATTAGTTAATCAAATGTTTTAAAAGCATGATTTATGTTAATACTAAACTTAATCTCAATTTGTAAATGAATAATTCACTAAATATGATAAAAGGTTTACCTATGATTATTTTTTCGTAATTTTTAATTTTTTGACAATTTCAATCTAAATCTAAATTTATGCAAACGTCAAAATGACGTTAAAAAAGTTTAAAAAAAAAAATGACTTTTTAAAGCAAATTGAGATAAATCTTTGTAAGGGAATATTTTCAACAAACGTTATAAATATATATTATAGGAAATTGAATGCTCTACAAAAAAGATTCTATAAAATTTTCACGTAACATATGCGTTCTTGAGATATCTTGAAAAAATAAATGTTTTAGGATGTCACCCCTCCACCTTACACACGATTTTTATGATTTTGAAATGAGACCGTCCTCAAACCATCCATCCAAGTTTCATAAATATCGGCTCAGTCATTCATGAGTTATGCGTGTGACAAGGATTCACTCAACAGACACACAGACAGACAGACACGGAACGAAACATTTTTTTCTTGACCTGAAACGGAAAGATCGATTTAAAAATTTAAAATCGGTGACTTGTGTCATTTTAAAACGATCACAAAGCTTCTGGTATCTTCGATATTGCGAAAGAAAAAATACTGTATATTTTAATCTTGTTGAAAATACAAGATTAAAAATAATAAATAATTAAAATACAAAAGATAAAAATTTAGGCACGCCACTGCATTGTAATAATGTACCCAACAATAAAGAAATGTGACTTGAACCAAACATACAAAAAAAATCTGAATCATTAGCAACTATATCACATACATAGCACACTACATCAAATAGCCAAAATTATATACACTCATTTTATCCCACATTCGTGACGTCACAAGTCTAATGTCCACTGTGACGTAGCACGCACACAGTTCGCCATAGCACGGTGTCATTGAACTCGTGATTTAACATATAGCAGCACCAGCTAGACGTGAACCGTTTATATCGCAAAGCTGTACATGTCGCGCTGGTCGAGGGATTGCAAATATATTGATTTTTTTTAAATTTTTTATAAATTGTTAATGAAAACCAGGTTATCGGTATTTACCGGTTTTAAATTTTTTTTTCGAAATAGATATAATGCCAGTAACAAAGTATCACTGAAATTATGCTTTTAAATAATGAAATAAGTTAAAAAGATTCTAAAAAATATATTTATTTTTATATTAAAAGCGAGATTAATATGATTTTTGTTAAAATAAAAACGCAAAATACAGCAATCCGCCATGTTAGATAAAACAACAGTCAGAGTGGATGACGTCACGGCTACGTAAACTTCATTTTTGTTTCATTAATATCTGCACTGTTTATACATTATTTTGTGGTTTTAAATCATCAATTTGCTCAGTTTTGTGTTACCAAAACTAAAACCGAGAAACATTAGCGATGGAACAAGGATTTATTATTGTTGACAAGGAGTGTTTACATAGGCATGACGTCAAAAATGCGCCATTACAGCTGCGAGCGTTTTGGCGTCAAATTCAAAATTAGTTTTAAAAGGGTCAATTTTTGTGATCAAACCTTTATTTTCTGCAGAAATAAGCATTTTTTTGGAAATAAGAGACACGTAAGATCATCATAAAATAGTTTTTAAAAATAAGGCATCATGCCTATTGCAGAATTTTAATTTTAACAGATAATATAATACATTTTTCGCGTTTTCTATTCCTAGTCTCTACGGCTTAGCAATGCTAACGCAATAATCTGTCTATCTGTCTGTTAGTGCGCTTATCACTCAAGAACCACTTATTCGATTTACTTGTTTTTTTTTTTATTTATAGATATGTTCTTTGGCCAGGTTTTAGTATATATTTTGTTACACTAGGTAACATAAGGAATAAGCAGTAAATCAAGTCGGAAAAAAGTTTACCGCCAATGCGCTCTTTTGCAATACGCTGCCTAAACCGTTAAATATTGAACAATATAATGTAGTAAAGAATTGTGTAGAATAAAAAGATCTAAAATAAACTCCGCGATAAAATATATCTAACTTTCATATTTATGTTACAAAGAAAATTAAAAATATTTGGGTTCTGTTTACGTGGACTTATGACCTGCAAAACATTAATCCTTATCAAAATAAATGCTTTCATTGTCATAAGTACCTAATGTAGATATAATTTGCCCTTTACAGCATTCAATTTGGTCTTTTGGTTCAGGAAATAACTTGAAATATACATACGGGGACATATTATTCGCGCGAACTAACCCGTGTCGCGAGGTGCGGTAGTGCGTTCTATAGTTATACATATATATAGAAAATAACTGTTACCCGCGACTTCGTTCGCGTGGATTTTAAATTAGGTAATACAGATTTTTATTTCCGTCGAAAAATCGTGTCCAAAATAATGACAAATTCTGATTGTACTAACTTCAAAACGTAAAGAAAAATTAATTTCCGCATGGTGGCTGTGCGTGTGTCTGTGTGTCTGGATGTAGAATTTTCTTTCATTCACGATAACTAGAAAATGTTTATCTCAGTGAATACTCCAGACCTATTGATTTTGGTGTTAATCGGATTAGGGATATTAAAAATATTCGAAATTTTATCGTCAAAAAAGTGAACGTTGCGAGTATTATCTCACTAATTTTGATAAGACTTGGTACATTTGTAGTTTAATTGAACCTAAGGGACATTTATTAATTGTATGTGCCTAAACAGCAATTGAAGGGGTGAAAACTACCTTCAAAATTTGAATTTTAAATACTAATTAATAAGTCACTAATTCATGTTACCTTGGAAACAAATGTATATTATGCACAGGTATTATGTTTTTGACATTAGGGTATTAAAAAACTAATATTTATAATACAAAGGTGAATTTTATTTCTGACATATCTCATTGAAATTTTTAATATATTAAAAATTATTTAGAAAGATATTAATTAAAGAACATGGAAGTCATATATGGTTTTCCATATCGATATTACTATGTCTATTCATATTTAAATGTTGACAGCCCCCATAAAAATGGGCACCTAAAATCATGTAGCCTTTTTTGTATACTATACGTCACAAAATGTTATGGCAACTTCAATTAACAGTTTTATAGTTTTAAGATGTCTACGTAGTAATATTGAAATCATGTTTTAATTGTTTTAAATTTAGAAAAATCGATAGCTCAAATCAGTGGAAACCATCTATTGTTTTAATTGAATCTATTAAAATTTTATCTAAATATAGTGATCGGTCATAAAAACTAAATTTAGAAAAACATATCTATAATTATTTTGTCTGGCAAGAATTCAAGAAAGCAAGGTGGGTAAAAATAAAAATACTTTTTTATTTCGGAAAGTTTTTTGTGAATATACCTAACTTTTATTTATTTAAGACTAGCGCATTGGACCCGGTGTTACCCGGGTTAATATCTACAAATTAAACACCAAAACCTCCCTCGTGAAACCCATTTCAACCAACATGCCCATCCATCATACCCAACCAACTTTCCCACCCAACATGCCCACCCAACTTGCCCACCGCGAATTGTTTTTTTTTCGATTTTATGAAATTTACACAAAATATCCACAAATTATATACCTAAACCTTCCTCGTGAAACTTCCGGAATAAAATCCGTTCAGTAGTTACTGAGAAAAGTGTGTAAAATGTATTTTCATGTTTGACAAAATTTTTGAAAGAGACGTAACCATAGTGACCTAAATTAATGAAATACTGAAACCGTAAATTATAGAATTCCTTATTCCATGGCTACTGTGTTTTTATATAAATGACAGTTGTATGCTCTGACAACATGGAAACAAAACACGACTTGAAAAAGATTCTTTTTAGTCTTTAGATTTTCATAAAATATTATTAGCCACGATATTACTCAAAAAAATTATCTAACTATGATGAAAATCGCATTGAAATCGGTTCAGTAATTCATTTTTATATATATAGATTAATTGTTGATTATTTTTTTAAAATAATTCAATTTAACTCAAAATATAAAAATTTATTAAAGTGAGTTCTTTTTTTTATATTCATATAACTATAAAAATAATGTATCATTAGTTAAAAATTGTTTGTGAAAGGGTTGAAAATGTAAAACAAAAGTAAGCATTTCAAAGAAAATAGATAGAGCTTGAATGAGTCATACTGTTTTAATTCATTATAGTAGAAATCAATATTATATCAATGCCACATACTGTTGAGGCAGGTCCAGATATAAACAGGAAATGCAATGATTATTTTCTTAATATCAACTAATAAAGGACTGTAGTTATATTATATCAATGACATTGCAGACTGATGCAACTTAATTGTTTATATGCATTCAATGTTACTATATTATGCTGAATAATCCATCTACATGTTATGAATATTTGAGTACTGAAGATATAAGGAACTTGGTTATGACCCCAGTAATAGCTATTTTTACTTCCATGTTCTGAAAGAAATGGAAGTATTGTAATACCGTCGAAAAATCGTGTCCGAGATAATGACAGATTCTAAATGTACTAACTTCAAAACTTAAAGAAAAGTTAATTTTTCTGTGCGGATGTAGAATTTTCTACTACTGTAAAAATGCACCGATCTGAATTATTTTTGGGAAAAATGTTTGTCTCAGTGAGTACTCCAGATGAATTGATTTTGGTGCTAATCGGATTAGGGGTTTTGGAAATATTCGAAATTTTTTAACTTTTTTCGTCTAAAAAGTTAACGTTGTGAGTATTATCTCACTAATTTTGATAAGATTTGGTACATTTGTAGTTCAATTGAATCTAAGAGACATTTATTATTTGTACGTACCTAAACAGCCATTGAAGGGGTGAAAAACACTATCAAAATTTGAATTTTAAATACTAATTAATACGTCATTAATTTATGTTGCCATGGAAACAAATGTAACTAAATTCAAATTGTCAAATTCTTAGATTAGGAAAGACTATGGATACATAACAACCAATGCTAGTCCGTATATGAAAGTGTTACCAAAATTTGTCGGCGGCCATCTTTTTTTAATTGTCAAAACCGCATATTATCCCAGAGGCGTCAGTTGAAAATTTATAATATGCAAATATCCTTTAAATTACAATTGAATTTAGTATGTATGAGAGATGATAGTTCCAAATAGACGTTTCTCTGTTAATCAATTATCACTGAAATACTTATAAAGACAATATAAAACATTTATTATTAATTAATTTTATAATTCAAAACAATTGATATTTATTTAAAAATCTGAATGATACGCCAATGACTCGTGGAGAGATTTTTCGTGGTGCGATATGGTAACAACGCTAGGTAATGTGTTATTTGTCCTTTATCTTTCCTTGTCTAAGGTCAAATTAGTTGTTCTACGAATGTGTATTATGTTTTTGACATTAGGACATTAGATTATATTTATATACAAATAGCAATAACTGCTGTAACCGTCGTAAGTATATATGTTTTTTTTATGTATTACGAAATTTATATTCATAGTATAGGTTATAGAAAATAAAATATTAAAAAAAAAATTATATTTAAATATTATTTCAAAAGATAGAAAGAACATGGAAGTCATGTATGGTTCTCCATACCGGTATTTTAATTAAATGTACTGAATTAAATTTTATTGATTTTTTTTTGTATTGATTACTACCATTTCTGAATATTAATCTATATATACTGTCTTACAGCGTGATTTGATGACAATCGTTCAATAGGTGTCAAAATGGCGGACTTTTAAACTAATTATTAGTATAATTTATTTATTAATTATTATATTATCATAGCAACTACTTTACATTGTTTCAAATGTGACGATTCTTTCTTTAATATCTTTTGTGTCGTAGTACTTATCATTTTATAATCTGCGTGCTCATTACTGATTAAATAATAAATGTATAATATTACTTGATTAAATAAAGAATTACTTATTTAATTAGTAAAATTAGTTGAATTACAAAAAAGAAGCCCGTCAATCACAAAAACAGTAAACCTTGTTCTTATAGCGGCCATAACTGGTGCCAGTAACTTATAATAGTATCTACACGATATTCAAGTTATGGAAAAATTATTGTTTTTCTTTTACGTCGTAGGAAAATAATTCACAAACAAATACGATATTTTTTATAGGTAAAATAATAATGTGTTTATTACGAGCGTTATTCTTATATCTGATAACATTTTATTTAATCATAAAAAATCATTCATATAAATTTTATTGCATTTTAATTATATAAATACCTACTTACAAAAACAATATCTATATTATAGTTATCTAAGAAATAAAGTTTTTTTTAATAAAAGTCTATAAATTTAACTTTAAATTGAATTTAGTCATAGACAAGATATTATTATCTGATCATTAAATTAAATTAAATTTTGCTGTTTTTATTTTTATATTCTACACAGGAGCGTAACCACAAGAAATACACTAAACTATTCGCAAGTTTTATTAAGGGGTTACATCTATAATCGTCATTTAGGAAAATTAGACTTTTTTATAATTTTTTTTAGAATAGTAAAAAAAGCAATCAAATCAAATTTGGAGGGTTTATTGTATAATACATGTTTTAAAATATACAAAAAAATGTTTTAATGAAATATATGTACTAGGTAAAACAAAATGGTGAATATTAGTATTGCTACACTGACAATGAGTGCATCTTTTTTGTTATGTGCTCCACTGCGGAAAACAGAACTTCAAAAAAAAAAATTCTCGTAATAACGAGAATTTTTTTTTTTTGAAGTTCTCGTGTAAATATACACGAGTTTTCCTATCGAAGTACACACGATTATTAAAAAATATCGAATTTTGCAAATATTGTATCACTTTAAACAAAAAATCTCGATTGAAGAAAAAAAAACCGACTTGAAAAATTATCCGTGGATGAAATGAGCTTCGTGACTGATTGCCCCAGGGCCCTTCCCGATCCCCCCAGTCATCCATGTCTGGTAGTGGCATAGTGACGTTAATAACTGGCTGTATATGAAAATAAATGCCAAAAAAAACTTGAAAAACTGTTTTTTTTTATATACTTTTCAGTGTTTTTAGAGTTTTTTAATTTTCCCTTTTAAATGGCGTATCTTCAAAATCCATGGTCAGATTCTGATAAAATTTATATGGGACCACCTCGGAAGTTTAATCAAATCTGTCAATATTCTCGACTTTTTTATTAAACGGCTGGAAATTATTATTATTATAATGGTTTCATTAACAAATCCATAACAGTATCGACAGCCACTTGCACATGTGTTTTTAACAGTGTACAGAGCGTTGCAAATTTGCGAGACGTGAGCTTTACCGCGTTCTTATACTGCGGGTCATTGCCCGTGTTGTTTTTTTGCAAATAAGTGCATACACGTCAATATAACATTTTCAATTGCATTCTAAATGGTTTATGATTAGGAACAATGTCAATCAAAAAAAAAAACATCTGCCAAGTAAATGCACAGTGCTTCCTCGTACTAAATTAACAATTTTAATAAACACCAACTGCTATTTAATTTTTATACAATTTTATTTAAAAGTACTTTTTTTAATACGCGCATCATTATTTATTTTTTTGGCAATTTTTAATCAAAATCTAAATTTTTCTGTTACGTAAACGTCGAAATGATTTAATATGTCAAAGTAAATATCTATTAATAAAAAACAAATGACGATTTTTAAAGCAAATTGAGATAAAACTTTGTAAGGGAATGTTTTACAACAAACCTTGTGGTTCTCTATATTTTAGGAAATATGTTCTACAAAACGATTCTATAACAATTTCACGTAACACATGTCTTTCTTACACACGATTTTAATAATTTACCTGAAACGGAAAGATCAAGTTAAACAATTTTATTCCTCATTTTGAAACGATCACAAAGCTTTTCGTATCTTCGATATTGCGGGAAGCAAAATTAAGTTTTCTTAGGAATAGTGAAATAAATAATTAAACGAGTTTTTTAATTTGGAAAAAAAAATTTTTTTGTGGGTTTATTTGTAATTATTTTAATAAAATTGCATTTTCAAAATTTTCTTCCTGCATTAAAAATGTGTAAATTACGAATGATTTGTTCCTTTCTTTACTTTATTTAGCCAGTGGCTTAACCAGATTTTTTATAGAGGTGGGACATTGACATTAACTATTATTAATTAATCAATTTATTTATTTATTTATTAACTATACTCTATTTCAGCGGTTCTTAAACTAGGGTCCGCGGAACAATTGCCGGGGGTGCGTGAAACATATTTGGAATAAATTAAAGTACATTTTTACATTTCTATTTACCAGTAATTAATTACTATCTAACGACCTTCTTTGTTTTTCTATTAGGGAAGCAAGGGTTATTTTAGTGTGTAGTTGTAGCTTATTTCTGCAGTTGTAAAAGCTAATTTGTGTAGTGCAAAAAATGTATGAAATGTAGAGCAAAAAAATAGGTCATTGCAGTTGTAAAAACAAAAAATGTAAGAAATGTAATCCAAAAACAAAGGTCATTGCAGTTGAAAAGCAAAAATTGTAAGTATGAAGCAAAAAAAAACGGTTGTAAAATTTTCTTAAAATAACCCCTGCAGGGAGGGGGCCCCTAAAAAATTATTGTTCAAAAGGGGGTCCTTAGACTACATAAGTTTAAGAACCGCTGAAATAGAGTATAGTAATTATTAGGTCACTATGATTTTGTGAATATTAACCCGGGTAACACTGGGTCCAATGCGCTAATGCAAATAATATTATAAATGTGAAAGTATGTATATCTATCTATTTGGTACGGCTAAACTGCTGAACCGATCTTGATGAAATTTGATAGGGGATTAGCTTGCCTCCTAAGGAAGGACATAAGTTACTTTGACCCCCAAAAATTATTAAATAAAAAATGGGTGTGTGACATTTGTACGCGCGATAGGTTATACCTATTTTTTTGATAGTCATCTAACGTGTAAATGCGAAACTAAAAACCTGGATTATCGACTATCATAACAGAAATCTGTATTATTTACCTAACCTAACATCATGGTGTTGTTTTCACTATTAACCTAAATTCCACGCGAAACGAAATCGCGGTAACAGCTAGAATTTAAATTTTAATTAAATGGCTCCAGCATTGCGGGGGGTTACTATTATTATTATTGAATTTTCTGTGATTTTTACTTGAGTAACGTTTATAATAATAAAATACAATTCAAGAATCTAGTTATTTTTCTGCTTAAGAAAAAAAAATCATGAACAATTTAGCAAATGACATCAGATATAAAAGTGGACACATTTTTGATTAATGACCTTATTATTTCTTAAAAGATAATTAAAAACAAAAACAGTAAATTAAAAATGGCAGCAGGAAGCACCAGTAGCGGTACGGTACTAAATTTTAGGATATTTATATAAACTTAAATTCCGACAAGATATTTTTAAATACGCGTTTTCTATGAATATACCGTGTGAATTGGAAAGCTAGTTTAACTTTATAATACCTCATTAATTGACTTCTGAACTGGTAACGAGTGAAATAAAACTACGTATACTTCAGAGTTTTCAACAAGTACAATTACATTTGTACTTAAACAAATGTACAGTTACTCTACAAAATTATAAGAACAAATGCATTGTTGAAAAAATGTTAAGTGCAATAATAAGTAATTTTTACAAAAAGTACTTAAATACCTACTTTTATTAAAATACTTTAGTACATTAAAAATGTAAGTAATTTTTGCTATTTTAAATATAATTAAAGTAAGTACTTGTTAAATTCGAATATTAAATTAAAGTATTATGAAAAAGTACTTATTAAGTACTTCAAGATATGAAGTACTTGTTAAATGCTTCAAGATATGAGGTACTTGTTAAATGCTTCAAGATACGAAATACTTGTTAAATGCTTCAAGATATGAAATACTTGTTTAATGCTTCAAGATATGAAGTACTTATTAAATACTTCAAGAAATGAAGTACTTGTTAAATGCTTCAAGATATCAAGTACTTGTTAAATACTTCAAGATATCAAGTACTTGTTAAATGCTTCAAAAAATGAAGTACTTGTTAAATGCTTCATGATATAAAATACTTGTTAAATGCTTCAAGATATGAAATACTTGTTTAATGCTTCAAGTTATGAAGTACTTGTTAAATGCTTCAAGTACTTTAACGTAAATTCAAGTATTATGTTAAAATATAAATATATAAATATAAATAAATATTTTTAATGTACTTGAAATATTGACAGCTCTGGTAGGTATAAACAAATAGTGAACCAATATTTACTTAATCGTATTGACAACTGAACCTACAGCATATCTAAATATATGCACATATCAATCATTTATAAAAAAAGAGTATGTATACATGCGCACAATACGAAAATATACCTAACCAAATGTTTCATTAATCAATTCTGATGATACGAGTCTTTAAAACAATAAGATCATTTATTAAGTCCCGGTTATTTTTACCCGCATCTACAAGCGCGTACAGACAAGATTTGTTTGGGAAATTTTTCAAAGACGAATTACTTTACAAATATCATTTATAAAGTAATTTATTTAGAGAAATTATTTCATTAAAATTTATCTGATAATTACAATTTGATGATGTTAAGGTAAATTGGACTGAATCTTTCTATAGCAGGGGTTATTTTAAGAATTTTTTAAATTCTAAATACCTTCTTGTTTTCGCTCTACACTTTGTATATTTCTCTCTTACAAATTATAGTAACCTTTTTTATTCCATTTTTTTGGCTCTACACTTACACTTTCTTGTATTTTTCTTTCTACTTGTAATTTTTCAACTACATAAATTAGCTTTTAAAACTACAGTTTTCATTTTTGGAACTGCAGAAACAAGCTACAACTACACACTAAAATAACCGCTGAAATGATGAATTCAATTATGAAAAATTCTAAATACAGGATTGACCTGACGAGATATTAAGTTTTTTTTTGTAATTCATCCATATATTATTATATTATAAAGCTCAATGTCTCTGTCTGTCTCGAGAACCATACGATTTACGTGTTTTTTTTAATTCATAGATATGTTCTCTAGTCAGTTCATAGGATATATTTTGTAACGTTAGGTAACATAAGAAATAAGCAGTGACGATAATAGTAAAGTCGGAAAAAAGTTTGCCGCCAGCGCGCTCTTTTGCAATACGCTGCCTAAACCGTTAAATATAGAACAAAATAATGTAGTAAGGAATTGTGTAGAATCAAAAGATCTAAAATAAACTCCGCGGTACCATATATCTAACTTTTATATTTAAGCCATAATTATATTACAAAGAAAATGTAAAATGTTTGGGTTCCATTTACGTGGACTTAGTACCTGTAAAACATTGCGATCCCCACTTACCGCCTATTTCGTAAAAACCTCTTAAACAATTCTTCAAAATAATTAAAAATTTTAGTACGTTACAAACATTAAAATCTATTCCGAAGTCTTCATGAGAATAATGACACATTTTGCTTCCTCGGAATATCGAAGATACGATAAGTTTTGTGATCGTTTTAGAATGAGACAAAAAAAAAGTTCTCCGATTTCAAAATTTTAAATTGATCTTTCCGTTTCACGTCAAGACAAACACTTTTCGATCCGTGTCTGTCTGTCTGTATATCCGTCCGTCCGTCCGTGTGTGTGTCCGTCTGTCCCTTGAATCCTTGTCACACGCATAACTCATGAACTACTGAACCGATGTAAGATAGTTGGGTTTGGCTTGAGGTCAATCCTATTTCAAAATCATGAAAATCGTGTGTAAGGGGGAGTGGTGACACCCCAAAATATTAATTTTTTCAAGATATCTCAAGAACGACACATGTTACGTGAAAATTTTATAAAATATTTTTTGTAGAGCATTAAATTTCCTATAATATTGGTTTACAACGTTTGTTGTAAAATATTCACTTACAAAGATTGATCTCAATTTATTTTAAAAATTCGTGTTTTGTTTTTCTAAATTGATATTTGCTTGGACATATTAAATGTCATTTTGACGTTTTAAATGTCATTTTGACATTTGCATAAATTTAGATTTAGATTGAAATTGTCAAAAAATTAAAAATATATGAAAAAATATTCAGGTGCGTTTTAAGAAAAATTTCCAATTTCCCTAATATTTTTTAGTAAAATTGTATAAAAATTAAATGGTTAACCAATTCCAGGCAATTTATATAAACACTTCGGTTTTTATTTAAATTGTTGAATTTAGCACGAGGAAGCACTGTGCATTTACTTGGCAGATGTTTTTTCATCAACTTACACAGTACACACATTAACGATAAACCTTTTCATATACGTAAAAGATATTTAAAAGAGAGGGGTCTTGGATTTGTGAATCTTCCATACATATGCGCCTCTGCTCAATAAGAAAGGGTTCCCCCTCCCTCCCCTTCACCAATACACACGCAGTGCCAAAAGAATATATCATTAATTGCAGCACCTGAAAGGGTGCCTGCGACGGAATCCTCTACAACCAGGTGTCAGACGATAGGTCATTGACCCCATCGCGAAAACTCGTGAGGTACCGCGCGCGCGCCCCGCGGGTCGTAGTCATTCAAGGATTTTACCGGCATTTCCCGAGTCGATTTTTGAATCGATTGTGTGTGGACACATTAGGGTGTTGACCTTACTTCAAAATTGACGCGATGTTTATAAATAAAATTAATAATTTCGTGATTTATAAATAACTCACATGAAAAATTGTAATGCAGAAGTGGTCGTCCCAGGGCCGTAACTAGAGGCTCGGGGACCCCGGGGCAGCAGGTGATCGAGAGGGCCCCCCTTATAAAAATTTTTTGAACAATTTCGAAGTATGTGACTACTTTCGAAAAAATACGTTTTTTTAATAAAAATGTGAATACTTTCAAATTTGAATTATTAATATTTTTTGTAAACAATGAAAACTACACCAGTAAATACATTTTTTGAAAAAACAAACAATAATTTCTCATATCGAGCTGCATAAAACTCGATTTATAGTGCAGTCATATTAGCGAAATTTTTTGTACCTTGTTGAAAAAACGACCATTTTAACGGTTTTTCGTGTACGATTTTTTTTAAATATCTCTAATTCTATTGGCCGGATTGCAAAAATCATTTCAAAATTAATGTTATGAATTTCCCTATAAAACTAAATTTGTTAAAATCGTATGATTGTATTACAGAACCTATTTACAACGACCAATAAAGTCGATTATAATAAAATTTTGGGGAAAGATATTCCTTATCATTACAAATATGTAAGTGTGACAAGTTCCAAATCAAAACGGCTAAAAAACACATTTAAAAATAATAATTGACTCGTCGATATCTTGTGGGCAACAAATGGTAGAAGTACATACTTTTTTGTAATTTTTTAATGTATTATGCGATGGCACTGGAGATAATTCTATAAATGTATTAAACACATTTTTTTTGAGTTTTTGTTTTTAAAAAATGAGTTTAACTCAAAACTTTTTAAATTCGATTTCGTAAAAAATATTTTCCTTTTTCGGGGGCCCCTGGGCACAGCATGCCCCAATATTTTTTGGTAGATAAATAATAGTAAAATGTTATGATTATACTGTCCTACAAAAATCAAGGGTTTTTTACCCTGACCTACGCCTTAAACATGTTTGACACATGCCACATCAAAAACGGTCCAATTCTCAGAATTTTCGAAGATAAAAAAGTTGTAGGTTACGCCAAAATGAATCCACTCACGAAGATTCAGAGGTGTATTTTTTATTTCAAAATTAAAAAAGCCGGGACCGAGGACTAATATATTTGTGCGATTAAAATATTATGTAATCTATTAAAAATTGGATAAGTAAATTCTGAGGCAGATATTCCGAATTTTATTATTTAAATAAAGTTGTTAAACTTGATATAAAATCAATTAATAAAATGGACGTATATTTGTTGTTGTTGTTGTAAGCAATTCTGACCTTTACGGTAGCAGACGACTTCTGAAACCCATAGTACAGTTTTCTACTAATTTGAAATGTATGCAATTAGATTCAAACGTCAATTATTTGTACAATAATAATTAAAAGTTTAATGACAGGAGATGTAATGAATTATAAATGAAGATGTTACATTGCGAGTTAAGTTTTAATAATTGTAATTGTTTATTAAATGTACACAGTACATTTACGATACAGAATTTTTTATTTGAATGACTTTTATGAATCCGTACGTTCCGTTTCAATGAATGTCCGTAGTTTTATAAATGACTAGCGCATTGGACCAGGAAAATAAAGCGAAACAACACTGGTTGTGCGAAAAAAATCCAAGTGAAGTTTTCTCTCCGACATTATCTTTATTTAGGTATAAGAAGTAACATGTGAAAAGTCCATTGCGAAATCGTGTACGCAAAAAAAGTTATTCAAGGTCAAAGGTCGCGGAAATCGTGTTTTTCTAAATATCTTGTAAACTATTGGTTTTACGACAATTTTAGTTATTATCGAATTTGTTCTTTAGCTATCCAAAATTTCCATGGGAGCAATAGTTCTCGAGATAAACGGCTGAGAAAAATTGGAGTAAAGCGCGTACTCCACTACATGTTACGTACAGTAGTGTATACTAATATACTTCCTTAATATATAGTGCGCTTACCACTCGAGAACCACTTATCCGATTTACGTGGTTTCTTTTTTAATTCATAGGTACGTTCTCTGGCCAGGTTATAGGCTATATTTTGTTACGTTAGGTAACATAACAACTAAGCAATGACGATAATAGTAAATCAAGTCGGTCGTGGTGTTTCATTAAGAAATATTTTGTATTACTATTATAATGGCAAATAATTCTTGTTTCATTTGTAGTAGACTTTTTTATGTAAAATTAACTAAAGAACAAATTTTATAATAACTAAAATTGCCATAAAACCAATAGTTTACGAGATATTTGGAAAAAAAACGATTTTCGCGACCTTTGACCTTGAATAACTTTTAATGCGCACACGATTTCGAAATGGACTTTTCACACGTTATTTTTTATGCCCAAATAAAGATAATTCCAGCGAAAAAAATTAACTTGAATTTTTTTCGCAGAAAAATCCTTATTTTCCTGGGCTACTGGTGTTACGCGGGGATACTAATAAAAAAATAATTCCCGAGTCTATAAACATACATTCATTTTTATATAATATTTATATTTTATATTTTTTATATTCATACATTCATTTTTATATAAGATACTGGCACCAGTTATGGCCGCTATTAGAGCAAGGTTTACTGTTTTTGTGATTGACGGGCTTCTTTATTGTAATTCTCATGAACTCATGTTACTAATAAAACAAGTAACTCTTTATTTAATCAATTTAATTACCAAAGTCCGCAAATATAGTTTGTTTTTTAAATTATAGCCTTTTATTTTGTTTATGTTTTTTCTCCAGTAATGGATAAAGTAAAATCAGTTATGAGCAAAAAAATGCATTTATTGTAATTTTTCGTTTTCATTGTTCGTTTTGATTGAACACAATTTGAAATCAACTGTTTGCAACTACCTTTCCAACTATTTTAAAACTATTTGCGACACTTTTTACTGCTTCGTTTGCACTAATTATTATTAAATCGTAAAAAAACTATTTACCAACTATTTTCCGAAAAAAAAATTCAACTAGTAACTATTTCATTGAAAATAACAACTATTTTTCCAATCTCTAATTATAAGTATATGTGAGTATAAAAAATACCTACGCAATATGATTCACACCAATTATATAAAACTGGTAATCTATATTCATATAATTATAATATAATTCAATTAAGTTTTAATGAATTCATGCGACAGTTTTATGTAGAGTAATAACGATTACTGCATTGTTTCCTGATATTATGTCATATAAAACAACTTATTGTTACCTACTGTAACGTAAGTAGGGAAGTCGCGCGGATGTTCGTTTAAATTTTCAATTTTGATTATATTTTGTTGTTATTAACCGATTTTTGCTTCCTCGCAATATCGAAGATACGAGAAGCTATGTGATCATTTTAGATTAATACAAAAAAAATGTTATCCGATTTCAAAATTTTAAATTGATTTATCCGTTTCACGTCAAGGTAAACACTTTTCGTTCCGTGTCTGTATGTCTGTTCGTGTGTCCGTGTATTCGTGTGTCCGGCTGTCCCCTGAATCCTTGTCACATACGCATAACTCATGAACCACTGAACCGATGTTATTGAAACTTGGTCGGATGGTTGGGTTTGGTTTGAGGACGGTCCCATTTCAAAATCTTCAAAATCGTATGTAAGGGGGAGGGGTGACACTCCAAAATATTTATTTTTTCAAGATATCTCAAGAACGACACATGTTACGTGAAAATTTTATAGAATTTTATAGAATATTAGAGCATTCAATTTCCTATAATATGGATCTACAACGTTTGTTGTAAAATATTCCCTTACAAAGATTTATCTCAATTTATTTTAAAAATTCGTGTTTTGTTTTTTCTGAATTGATATTGCTTGGATATTAAATGTCATTTTGACGTTTTAAATGTCATTCTGACATTTGCATAAATTTAGATTTAGATTGAAATTTCCAAAAAATTAAAAATATTCAGGTGCGTTTTAAGAAAAATTTCGAACTAATATTTTTTAGTAAAATTGTATAAAAATTAAATGGTTAACCAATTCCAGGCAATTTATATAAACACAATCGGTTTTTATTTCAATTGTTTAATAATTAACTACCTTTGGTGAATTTAGCACGAGGAAGCACTGTGCATTTAATTGGCAGATGTTTTTTTAAACATTATACATTGTTACATTTTACAATTTATTTACTACTAGTTCCAGTTGTTACCGTCAGCGTGGCATACACATATTTAATTTAACATTTGCACGCTAGATGTCACCACACCAAAAAAGTACACACCCATTTTTTTGTCTAATCAATTTTTCGGAATACAAAGTAGCTTTTGCGCTTTCTCAGGATGCAAGCTATCTCTCTGTGAAGTTTCATCAAGGTCGGTTCAGCGTAACAAACAGACTAGTGACGTAGTAAAAAAAATTTTGTTTTCTCAAAACATACGTTTTTTTTAGAACACTGAATATTTCGGAAAGGGTTTCGTCCCCCTCCGTTACTACGCCTCTGAAACAAACAGACAGATAGACAGGGACACTTAAAATTAGTATGGATTATTTTTTTATATTTTTTTTTAATGTTCTAATAATTCTTTTTTATACCTGCCAAAAATTTCTACTGTTATCTGATAAATGTTAGTTCAGTATATATTTTGGATAGCTTAAAACGTATGTAAAAATGTCAGAACGATAACAGTGAAAATTATTGAGAGATAATAAACTAAAACATCAAGTAGGTACCTAATATAATTCAACTTTATCTAATAAGTAGGTGTAAAAAATACTTTGCCCAATCTTTGTAAGGGAATCAGGGGCGTAGCTACCGATATAGCAGATGTATCAATGATACAAGGCCCCCGAGCCATCGGGCCCCAAAATGCATAAGCAAAAAATCGTAAAACAAATACAAAAATTTTATTTACCACCATCTTTATTTTTAATTTCGCTACAGTAGAAAAATATATTTGCAATAATCACGTATTTTAAATCTGCTGTTTATTAAAAATTAACAAAATTTTGAATGGGAGATCTATTTTTACATCAAATTTAACAACATATTTCAATTTTATTAAAAATCGTGACATTTTTATTGTTGTCACAAATTACTAAAAGTAATTTCCATTGTGTATTTGACAGAAAAAGTTGCATATTTTTTTGCGTTTTAGCGATTTTTGTTTATTTTCCAAAAGCCCCCCCCCCCCCCCCCCCCTCAAGGTTAGCTATGCAACTGAAGGAATATTTTATTTAAAAAATGTAATGCTCTACAAAAAATTATATAACATTTTTACGTAATCTGTGTCGGCTTTGGGTAATTTTGAAAATAAATAACGATTTTGTGATACTATCTCCACCATCACACGATTCTGATGATTTTTATATGGGACCATCTAACTAACAAACCATGTTTAATAAAAATCCGTTTAGTTACGCGTATGACAAAGATTTGAGGGACCGACAATTAAAAGTGAAATTATTACTAGAGTTTGGAAAAATAGTTTTTCAACTATTGCGTAAAAATGCATTTATTGTTTTTATTAGGTAGGTACATATCTCCACCGTTTTCAGAAAACTGGTTTGATTGAACACAATTTGAAATCAACTATTTGCAAATACCTTTCCAACTATTTGCGACACTTTTTACTGCTTCGTTTGCACTAATTATTATTATTAAATCGTAAAAAAAATATTTACCAACTATTTTCCGAAAAAAAATTAAACTACTAACTATTTTATTGAAAATAACAACTATTTTTCCAATATCTAATTATAACCTACTCAAAATTAGCAAACTATAGAACTGCATCCACCAAAAAATAATTTCCGAAGAAGATTTATATAAAAAATAACATTTTTTTATATGTTTACTTCTTCTGAGTTAAAGAAGTTCATCATGCAAACGGAATGTCCAAAAATAATTTAGTACCATATGTAATATGACCATACTCACATAGTTGGTATGACTGATAAAGCAGTGGTTCTAAAACTCTTTTTTGTATATAAATTTTAAAACGTTTTTTTCGGTAAATGTGCATACTAAATCTTTATACAGTGTATTCCAAGTTGATTAAGACATAAGAAATTTAACATGGAGGCAATTATAAATGTTGTAGTAACTTTTGGTCAAATTTAACGATGTGTGATTGGTGCATTTTGAAATGCCGCCTCGAAACTAACTGATAAATTTTAAATTAATCAACAGTATTTTGTTTTCAACTTTAATAAAGAATAAAATACATTAATGAAATTAAAGTAAGCATCCTAGATAAAATTATAATAATATTTTTTGGCAAATATAAATTTGAAAACAAAATACTAAATACTATTTTATTAAATTTTGTGGCAGCATTTCAAAATGCACCAATGACAGATCGCTAAATTTGATCAAAGGTTACTACAACATTTCTAATTGCCCCCATGTTAAATTTCCTATGTCTTAATCAACTTGGAATACACTATACATAAAAATGAATGTTCGTTTGTATGAGGCTTATAGACTCGAGAATTACTGAACCGATTTCAATGCGGTTTTCATCAATAGCTAGATAATTTTTCTGTGCATGTTCGTGGCTATTAATAGTTTATGAAAATCTAAGATTTAACAACAAAAGACTAAAAAAATCTTTATCAAGTCGTGTTTTATTCCATGATGTCACAGCATACAACAACATTGAATAAATTGAATTCACAATTTCAATATTTTATTATTTAGGTCACTATGATTTTGTAGATATTAACCCGGGTAACACCGGGATCAATGCGCTAGTGTAAAATAAAAATTATCTTAAAAAAAATGTTTTTTTACTAAAACATGCAAAATTGAAATCATAAAAAAAATGTAAATAAAAAAAAATGAGACCACTTTTATTTTATTATATAAATGTGCAGGTCGCGTTTAAAGGGTTAAGAAACATGCCATTTAAAATGTGTGCATATAATAATAATCCAGAAAAGCTGATGCAGTCACGTCGAAAAGCTCAACCGAAAATACCGCATAAATCTAATTGTTGTAATCAAATTTGTTGTTGTAGTCGAACAATTCGATTACTCCAACATAAATCACTATTTGCAATAGCCACATGCATTGCCAGGCGCGTATACAAGGCGGGAGGGTCAAGGGGTCATGACCCTCCCCAAGAATTAAAAAAATACACTAGATATTATGAAGAAATCTGAAAGTTATTTAAAGTAGTCAGATGAGTTCAAATCACTGTATGTATTAATAAATTTTCAACTACAAAAGCAATTGATAAAAAAAAATTATATTTTGATAATTAGCTCCTTGACACGTGGAATTGAAGATTGACAAGACTATTTTTAATATACCTAATTAGTAATTATTTTATATGAGTTATAGGAAATTGATTTGACTTCATTTCTAGTTACCATATTGTGCATGTGCATCTCTCTCTACTTCCGTTTATTGCGAAATTCGAATTTGTAAAATACACAATTAAAGAATTTGCAGGCAAGAAAATGTTTGTAAACCAATATCTCGAAAACAAGAGCCCTAGATAAATTTTGATTTATAGTTTAGGTATTAATCAGCGAATTTTCTGCATACTGTTGAATTTTTATGAATTTTTTTTTTTACAAAAACTAAAAAATATTTTGAGATTTATTATACGTTTATTTCAAATATACAATGTATATTCTGCTATTTGAAAGTTAAATTTATAATTTTTTTTCTGTATGAACCCCTCCGAGAAATGAGGCTGTATACGCGCCTGTGCACTGCAATGTATTTAACAAAAATAATGGCACAATAAAATAGACAACAACTTCCTCTACAACATTTAAACTGACGATTCTTTAATCTTTAATACGATATCAATGGTTCATTAGTTTTATTTTAGTTATTTAAATAAAATCGATACTTTTTGAAAATTTCATTACAGTTGTAAAAGCAAAAAATGTAAGAAATGTAGAGCAAAAAAAGTCATTGAGTTGAAAAGCAAAAATTGTAAATAAAGCAAAAAATAAGGTTGTAAAATTTTCTTAAAATAATCGGGTCCCTGAAAAATAATTGTTCAAAAAGGGGTCTCTAGACTACATAAGTTTAAGAACCGCTGATCTAGTATACAGATATAATCTATATACAGAGTGGACGTTAAAATTTCGCTCGTTATTTCTATTCGTGATGTACATTAATTTAATGACTTGAAAATCAATTCAATACGAATTTTTTGCTTCCTCGCAAAATCGAAGATACGAGAAGCTTTATGATCGTTTTAAAATGAGAAAAAAAATGTTCTCCGATTTCAAAATTTTAACTTGATCTTTCCGTTTCAGGTCAAGACACACTTTTCGTTCCGTGTCTGTCTGTCGAGTGAATCCTTGTCACATGCATAACTCATGAACCACTAAACCAATATTAATAATTAATGGTTGGGTCTGGCTTGAAGACGGTCCCATTTCAAAATTATAAGAGTGACACCCCAAAAAATATATTTTTTAAATATCTCCAGAAAGATACCTACATGTTACATGAAAATGTTATAAAATATTTTTTGTAGAGCCTTCAATTTTCAATAATATAGGTCTACAACTTTTGTTGTAAAATATTCCCCTACAAAGATTTATCTCAATTTGCTTTAAAAAATCGTCATTTGTTTTTTTAAATCTTAATCACCTTTATATCAAAAATGAAGCTAAAACGGACCTATATTTATTTGAACTTTTTGTCTTAAAATCACCGCCTTCAATATTGACATTCAATTTTAAAACATCCAGTATATTTTAAAATTTTAATATTAAATAATTATATACATATATTTTTAGATATGTAAGCAAAAGCACTAATAAATAAATCAATTCTTTATCACTAACGCTTACCTTTAACTAAATCACTTTTATTAAAAATCATAAATTTAACCCACCAAATCACAAAATCAAAATATCAATATTAAATTATTTATTTAAAAAACATTTAAAATCAAATACCTGTTATTTTATACATACTCGGACTATTTATTATGTTTATAAATGCATGAAAAAATATCTAACCAAGTTGATATGGATTTTACCGGATATGCCGATTGACAACACAGGTTTTAAATCTAATGACCATGAAATGTTTATTATTCATTACGCACCTATCTCGGAAATCAATTTGCAATTATCCTAGTAACAGTAATCAAATATTTGGTCCAAATGCCTACAGATTATTATTACATCTTATGGCACAAAATCACGAAGGTGGCGAATTTGCTATGGCAGCTCTTAAAATGATAAAAACGTTTTTTATTGTTTAAAATAAATACATCAAATTCATCTTATTGTTCAGTTTTAGTTTCACCTAAATTAATTCAATATTTTAACACATTAAAATTAAAAAAAAGTAGCAAAAGTCATCAAGGGAACGTGTCCGTAAGTGCTAATACGAAAACAAAAGCAACCCGTACGTTTGTTTTACGCTTTTCACGTTCTTGTAAGCTTTATTCATTGTTCTACAAAATTATATTTTCAACTGGCATTAATAATATAATTAATTCCAAATATAAAATTAGTTAAAAGTTTGTCCGTAAATAAACGCATCATATTAGTGAACGGAACAATAACTAAACGAAAAAGTTCTTATGAACAATTTTAGGTGCCGTTAGCAAGCAGTCGGGTTAGATAATTCAGTGATATTGGCTGTCAATCGTTTTTCTCCGGAAAAATTATTACGATTTAAGTAGTAAGTACCTTTTGATTCAGTATTTAAACACCGTACCTCAATAGAGTATCATAAAGGGAACGCATTTAATTGTTTTAAAATGTTTTAAAATTGTTGTAATACTTTAATAAACTAAAAAAATTACATGTTTTTAATTTTTTATGATTTAACACATGCCTAAATATTGTATTAATTCTTAAAACAGTTTTGTTGATTAATAATGTTTCTATTCATTTTTTTTAATGTTCCCTTAATGATGATAACTAACAACATTTTATTACTCTTATAATTCTTAGCTTGCTCCTTTTAAATAATGTTTAATGACTAGTGGCGCAATGATCATAGCTATTTTTTAAAGTCATAACACGAAATTATTTTCATCAAAAACTCAAACTTGAAATTCGCCACCTCCGTGATTTTGTGCCTTATAGGCAAATATTAGTTACTATACTACCTATGCACTATGGGCTTCAGAAGTCGTCTGCCATTCTAAAGGTCAGAATTGCCTTCAACAGATTCAAAAATATTAACCCAAACGTGACCGAGATTTTTTTTGTTACTGCTGATTTTTCTGTGATCAATGCATACCTATCTAAGTATACTAAAACTCCAGAACGTTGGTAATTGCATTGTTGATGTATTCAGTCCAATACTCGAAAATAAGTATGATTTCAAACCCATTCGAATTAAAATAATCTTATAGTAACGCAAAATCTTAACAAAAGCGGTCTATTACATATGTGCAACGCTGGGCGCGATTGGGTTAAGACAAACATCATCGGTTATCTTTTTCTAGGGCGGAGCTTATATAGTTACATCATTTTAAATAAAAACACAAATATACGTCCATTTCATTAATTAATTTTATATCAAGTTTAACATATTTAAATACTAAAATTCGGAATATTACATAATAATTTAATCGCACTAATATATGTATATGAGTACCTATTATAAACAAAGAGTACTTCTTTATCTAGCAAATGAGTTTTAAAATATGTCTTTGATACATGGAGAAATGATTTAAATATTATAATAATCAAATGGGAGGAGCCTACGAAGTTTGTGATAAGCGAATTTCATTGAAAACTAATCGACCATTTCTGCATGCGACTGTACATTGTACATATTCTATAATTTTATTAATATTGCTAAGTTAATTACTAAAATTTTGATTTTTTTTTTATTTTCACTCATTTTGAAAGTTAATTAAAAACAAATAACCCGTTCCGAAACAAATGAAACTGTTTTTAAGTACTAATTAAAAGCTACATTCTGGAATTTTTTCACATTTTTTGAATTGATAGTTTAGAAATTAGAGGGGGAATCGCTCTGTACCTACATTTTAAAAAGCAAATATGACGAGACTGAATGATTAAAATCAAAAGGTCTATACACATTTTTTGTTGCATTTTAGAAAACCTATCTAAAGACACTCCACTCAATGGAGTAAGTGGAAAAAAAATGTAAGTTCACTTTTCAGTCTATGGTAGGGGGTCCAAAAAATGTTTGAGTGTTCGTTATAATTTTCATTGTGAGTACTAACTAAAAGCCGCATTTCAATTATTTTACATCAATAGTCTACAAAATAGAGGGGGGGAGACGTTTTGATAACGACTTTGAACGCAAATACATCGTGACTGAAGGTTTAAAATCCTAAATAATTTTTTGTTGCATTTTAGGAGATCTATCTCAAGACACACTCAATGGATTAAGTGAAAAAAAAATTTCAGTTTATTGGAAGGAGGTCTAAAAATGTTTTTTTCAAAAATCTTATTTTTCTTCTTAATCGGTATAAAATTAATATAGACAGACAAACAGACAGGGTTCCTAGTTTTCTACGGAACCCTTAAAACACCATATAAATTTTCAAACTATATATTGACTTAATTCAAATCGAAAATTGCTTATAAAAATTAGTAGCTACAATTAAAAAAATCTCAGGAAAACACTAATATTTTCGTTTATATTAAATTCTCTATACACCCCAATTTCACTGATAAATCACTATCAATATATACTATTTATTTATTTAATCTTTTATCAAATCAAGGAAACTTTGTTAAACAAGATAAAAAGTACCTAAATAAATTAATAAAATGTTTAATTTTATTTATAAATAATTTTTAATTTATATACATATATACGTTATATAGTTGTAATACAAGTATATATGTATCTACATAGGTCAATGACCATACTTTATTATCGATTTACAAAAATATTTTTAGTTTTCTAATTTTATAATTATCTTAAATTTGTTATTGTACTTTTTTTTAAATAGATTATTGTCAGTAGTTTTTGATATGATGTCAAAAGTTGAAAATGAAATTTCTTTAAAAAAGTAACAAGATATCGTAGAATGGGTGAATCATATGTCAGTTCATTCACCTTTTGCAAAAATTCAAAGTACGAGAGACGGTCTTCTTATTTTTATTTATCGAACGATTATTATTTTCTTATTACGAACATTTATTATTACGTTTTATTACTGATTGGCTGATTGTTTTTTAATTAATTTGCTATATATACAATATATAACACATGATTAATAAAAGTGAAATTATATTTTTTATAATTGACATTTATTATATAATAATTATACGATAATATTTAGATGTGTTTTATTTTATAATTGATGATTTGACTTACACTTTACCAAACTATATTATTTAAAAATATTATCTCGAGAAGTATTTTTTTACACACACTAATCACAAATGCACTTGAAGAAGAAAGTGGAAAAATATCTTATAAATTAATAATTCACTTCACATCTCACACTCTTGCACAATGCAGTTAAAAATCTGACGGTATTAACCGTATTCACCAGTCCACTCTGCCGACAGCATTTGCGACCCCTAACCTATCCAATCGACGGACACGGCGATACTGAGTATAAAAAAAGAAAGAAAAATTATGCACACTTCACACAACCGAAAAATATCGATTATTTCTTTCGCCAATGCACGAAAATTTTTCACCCGCTTTCTTCCGGGGTCGAGGGCCGGGAAAAACGATACGTAGTGTGATTTTCCGAAAATGATTTTTTTTTCTTCCCAAACACAAACACGGCGTGTTTCTAACTCTGAACGTACTATCTCGCAGCTGTGTGTGGAGCGAGGACGTGCCGCGACTGTTGCCGTCTCCGTCGCACGCGCAGCGTCGGGCCCGCGGCTCGGACATACAATCTCCCACTACTGAATTCGCGGAGCAATGACCGCGCCGGTTAGTACGCCGCCCGGCCGATAGGTGGCACACACACACAACACATCGCATGTGACTGTTCGTGGTTCGCGTGCCCGCTAACAGTGGTGGAACATGAAGTGCACGCTGATTCACTCACCCTGGGTTGCATAAAGCAAAATTAACCACGATTTAAGGACGGGACTCGTGGCGTAGTAAGAAAAAAATTCGGGGGGAATAATACATATGAGATAAATTTTTTAAAGGTGTTTTGAATTAATGTTTTCTCAAAACATACGTCCCCTCAAAACCCCTTTGTTATAATGTTATTTCAATCATTGCCAAATATTACAAATATATCGTAAATTTTTTTATGTAAAAAATTCGAAAATTACTACATAAAAATATCGATCAAAATCACATAAGAAATACTTTGGAACCGCGAATTATTAATTTTTGAAGTTATACTTCTTTAGGCACGTTTAGGCTGAAAGTAATGCAACGGAAACTGTTTAATACCATAAAGTTGTAAGAAGTTTTGAGGCTTGATATGGATCTTGGCTTCTGGGTGTAAGTCGTGTCAGTATGGTCTTAAATCCAGAAGCCATGATCTATAAAGTTATAAGGTTTGATGTAGATAATACAGATTTCTGTTATGACAGTCGGTAAAAGAGTTTTGAATTTGCACGCCAGATGTCACAAAGCCAATATAAGGTCCACACAATCAACTTCCCACACAGTATGTTTATAAATACTTGAATACTGATTATTTATTGTTTCTGTATAGTTTATGTGAATATTTTTTTAATATGTATGTGAAAAATTTAAATAGAATTGGTCAGAAATAAAACTCACCTTTTTATTATGAATATTAGTTTTCTAATATCCTAATGTCAATAATATAACACACATTTTTAGAACAACTAATTTGATAATTAGAATTAAATTTGTATTTGTTTTATAAAACATAACTAATCTGACAATTTAAATTTAATTGCGTTTGTTTCCAAGTCAATATGAATTGTAGACTTATTATATTAGTATTTAAAATTCAAATTTTAAGAGTAGTTTTCGCCTTTCACCCCTTCTATAGCTGTTTAGGCACGTATAACAAAAAAAATACTGAAATACATTTTTCATTATTTGTATTGTAGAATATTTATGCTAAGTTTCAAGAAAATCCGACCAAAAAAAAAAACTGTTTACCCCTTTTTACCTCCTTAGGGGTTGAATTTCGAAAAATCCTTTCTTTCAGATCATAATCACGTCAAGATTGGCACCCCAACGAAGCCAATAGCTTTTTTCATTTGAGAGATTTCGTGAACGTAAAAAATGACACGCACATACGTACATACATACATACACACACACATACATCTTTCTAAAAATAGTGTAAATATACTATAGTGACCTTAAAACATACAAATATGTTGAAATTTTTTATTTTGATTTTCGAACCGATTACAATAACTTCCTAATGGGAAGTTAATAAGTTTTATAACCTGTAAACGATACATGTAAAGTATTTTAATAATTAAACAACGTTTTTTAAACGGGGATTTACTTGTTTTACCTTGTAAATATTAAACTATAGTTTTTCTTCCTTCTTTAATTAAGTCATATCTACATATATTTTTTTATTATTATTTAAACGAATTAATTTTGTCGTTCTTTGCACTACTTTCAATTGAAAGTGATATTATGCAATAAACTTAATTTGAATAAATTATGTAGGAATGCATGCATAAAAAATGTCACAAAGTTAATATTATTTATGTTTTTAATCAATTTATTTTTATTTTTAAGTTTGAAAATTGACATTTTGAAATACACACAAGTCAAATAAAATGTTTAAATTGAACAAAAACACCTTGAACATTTTTTAAAAGCCAACAAAAACATCCTGGTATTGCAAAAAAAGGAAAAAAAAGGAAAAAAAGAAAAAAAAGAAGAAAAAAAGGAAAAAAAAAAAGAAAAAAAAAGTTTTTTTTGGCATACCGGATGTTTTTGTTGGCTTTTAAAAAATGTTCAAGGTGTTTTTGTTCAATTTAAACATTTTATTTGACTTGTGTGTATTTCAAAATGTCAATTTTCAAACGTCATTATTCCTAAAACCGCTGATTTTAGAGATATGATATGCTGTACAAAAAGTGTTCAGAATTTATCGCACAATTCAAAAATGGTATAATATATAGGGTATTCCATTTAAAAAAATCAATGATGACTGCATATGTTTTTCCTGAGACACCCTGTATACAATTTTCTTATGTCAAAAAATCCGCAACTAAAAATACTAATCGACGGGTCCGAGCGTTTTTCCACAAAATAATTACCTGAATTTTAAACGAATTTGTTCCTTTCATCGTGAACGCACTGTATAGTTTGTTTTTTAAATTAAAGCCTTTTATTTTGTTTATGTTTTTTCTACAGTAATAATAAAGTATAATCAGTAATGAGCACGCAGTGATGGACACTTGCTAATGATTACAAAATAATAAGTACTACGACACAAAAGATATAAAAGAAAGAATCAACTAATTTGATACACCAAATTAATGATAAAAAATACCACATACAAATTTTCAAAAAAATAAATATATTTGTTAAATATGATGAGCAATAACTCTGAACTGGAAAAACGGTCAGCAATAACGCTAATACTGAAAAATACGTTATTTAATTACCTATGAAACTTACTCATTGTGGATGCTCTAGTTACGTTACTTTGAAGTTATGAGATAATCTTAATTTGTAAGTACTACTCTGAAGGAAGTTTTTAAACACCCTGTAGCTCAGAGGGTGTTGAAGATAGATCCTACCCGTACAATTTTTACTCACAATGAGTCAAGGAATCGATTCTTAAAATATCTGTATCCCAAACCGGACCACCCTGTATATTATATACTTAAAAATATATTTAGTACAGCTATCATTTATAATAGAACTGATGGTGCGGTTCACAGTATGGACAATAATGGACATTCACAGTGTGGAACGTCTACTGTATTTTTTTGTGTTGTCTCTCTCTACATATATATTTATGAAAAAATATATATACATATATACTTCTTTATTTAGTTACAATTAATTTATGTTGAAAAATTTGCTAAAAAAATGTTTTTTATTTTTTTTTCAAAACTGCTCTATGGATTTTTTAAATTTTTATAGAAAAACACTCGGAACATATCCAAAAATCACCCCAATGAAAAAAATTTCGGCTGCAAAAAATTTTTATTTAATGTCGTCATTTGAACACCGTGAAAAATGACTACAACTACAAGGACCGCTTGTTGAATACAATTTTCTGTATTAAAAGTTAAAATTAAATCTCAACAAGCATTTAATTTTAAATTGTTGTCCCAGCATAACGCAGTACAAAATACGTAAAACAAGAAGAGAGTAAACAAGAGAAGTGGCCGCCGGTGTTGATGAACTTTTGACGTGTGTCCGCGGCGTGCGTTTTTCGATTTTTATCGCAGAAGGCGTTTGTGATTTATCTTAGTTTAGTGAACCCGCCACCCCGGTCTCGCGTGGCGCTACTTTCGCCCGGAAACGGCTTTCACTGTTTTTTGTTCAACGACCCCTAACGGCTAATAAAATAAACCCATATTGATTATGCAGAGCGTATTATACTCTTTATAGTACAAGATTTCTTATCTCATATTTTACAGGTAATTTTCTTTTTCGGTCTGTTTTCATTCATGTTAAATACATACACTGGAAATTTTATTGTTTGTTTAGTTAATGTTACATATTCTTGTGCAATAAAGGGTTTTTGACGTGAATAATAGTGGGTGGGCATTTCAGAAACTAGATGTAACGCGCAGAAATCAGTTTGTGCGCTAGTGTAAATTTAAAATCAGTATATATCGACACTCAGAACCAGGGACTTGAACCGGAATTTATTTATGGTTCGGGTTCAAACATAAATTTCGGTTCGGGTTCGGGTTTGGGTTTAACATGTTGCAAACTATTTGGGTTCAAAAACCGTTATTTATATAGGGTTCAGGTTCGGGTTCGGGTTCAAGTTTGTAATTGAAAGAAAATTATTTTGTTTGAAAAAAAATTATAATTAACAAATAAAATATTTTTTGAAGAAGAAAAAACATTAATGGCCATTAAAATATTGCTAGAAAAAAGGGCAAAAAATAAAATTGCATTTTGAAGATTGAAATTTCTATTTTTCAGATTTTTTTTGTAAATTGAAATGTAATTCAGTTATAGAATTAAAAAAGAATGTGAAAAATATGTAAATTTTAATAGTTGACTTGATAAGTCACATCATACCATAAAATTCAAACAGATTTCCAGTATTAGTACATTTTATAATCTCTTTTCAAAATTATTGGAGGAAAATATTAAAATATTAAAAATAATTTATTGAACCTTTTAAAAATATATGGTTACCGGTTATCCATGAAAAGGTTCGGGTTCAGATTCAGGTTCGTTGACTTTGAGATATAGCGGTTCGGTTCGGGTTCAAGGTAATGAAAAATACGGTTTTTTTCGGGTTTACGGTTCGGGTTCGGGTTCAAGTCCCTGCTCAGAACAGTTACCATGTAGGTTTTGGTCTCAAATTATAGATCTTGATTAGATCTACGAGGTACAAGTAAAAATCAAAATATTTAACCAGTTTTAATGAGTGATATATTTAATATTATTCAAAAACAAAAAATTAAATTTTGTATGTCCATGATTGCGCTTCTATTATGTCCGGTATTATAAAGGAGCTAGCAAAATTTGCTAGCTAGCAAGCACTTTTAAATGGGGTATTAAACTTATATGACAGTTTTATTGGAGTTTCTGACAGATAATTTCATGCATAGGAAGTAAAATTAAAAATATGTAAAGTATATTTACTAAAGTGTATTTACTAACTTTGAGTAAAAACGGTAGAAACCAACTTACTGCGCTTGCAAATGCTTACTAGTTAGCAAATTTGCTAGCTCCTTTATAATACCGGACATTAATTAATTGAATTGAAAAAAAAAGGTTTTTATTTTTTTGATTAAGGTTTTTTAAATAGAAAAAAAAATTTGCTATTAATTAATTCATTTTTTTATGTTCTAAAAAATCATAAGAAATAACTATATTATACAATATTGTGTTTCCAAGTGTTGCTTTTTCGATATTGGTCTCATTGTCAGATACCGAGCTTCGGTCTCCTATTCTTTACTCAAAATTGGGCCAACTCTGGGCCATCCTTGGTATGACAAGTCTTGAAGGAAGTTATCATTTGTATCTTGACCCAGTGTTGTCTAGCATTGGCGCAAGTCTGGGCCAACTGTGGCCCCTTCGTAATTCCCTACAATGGTTTGTCATAATTCATAATACACTGCAATAAACAAGTTTATGACTCATGAAATTCTCAAAGAGTCTTCTTGATGAATATTTCCATTGTGATTTATGATAAAACATAACCAGAAAGTCGCTGCCTACACTCAGAAGTCGAGAATCATTTTAATGCATAATTTAATCATGATATGCAAAAAAAACAATGACATTAGCAATAAATCATGAACAAAATTATACACCTCCACAAGTAGGTATTACAGAAAAAGTGAATGCATCACCCCTTTATTGCATTCTGATAAAAAGTCAAACATGTATATATACCTGTTGTGCTAATAGCAAAAGCGCCGACCGGGATGGTAGAAGTTGGTGGCTGATAGTGAAGGACAGATGCACACCCCGATATAGCGAGGGAGTATGCTTATCTCTCTCTGGCATGGGCGTGGTGGACGTAACTGTTTATTTTTTGTGTGTTTGCTAACACAGTTCGGCTTGCGGCCGGGTACAATGACATTCTGCGTTAAAAAATGCAAATTCATTGACCCGCGCGAATTTGGACCGTATTTTGAAATCGCCTAAGGTCGAGAACCCCGTGCGAATTCTGCACTTGATAGATTTGCGTGATGTTACATTAACAATGTTAACGTTCTTGTAACATAAGTGGCATGTGGGGTGGTTATACAGTGTATTCCAAGTTGATTCAGACATAGGAAATTTAACATGTGGGCAATTAGAAATGTTGTAGTAACCTTTGGTCAAATTTAACGATGCCTGATTGGTGCATTTTGAAATGCCGCCTAATAAAGAATAAAATACATTAATGAAATTAAAGTAAGCATCCTAGATAAAATTATAATTATATTTTTTGGCAGATATAAAGAAAACAAAATACTAATTACTATTTTATAAAATTTTAAACAGACGAAAAAAACAATATGTAATCAAATACTTACATTAGTATTCAAATAAAACTAAAATATGGTCACTACCTTCTTTTTAAGATGCCATATATTACAAATGATGAACTGTCAGATAACTTTTCAATTTTACTACCAGAGGACCAGAGTCATTCACGTGAGTTATGTTAGATTACTCTAACAATAAGTCAAGTGTGCGAGAGAGAAAGAGAGAAAGCTATTCCCGTCTCATTTCATTAGATCGGTATTGTGATGGAAGGGGTACCCCTGTAAGTTCTCATTACGAAAATTTTTGGTCCCGTAGCTTAGAACTTATAGAAGTTCTACTGTAATGCGATAAGCTAAAAAAAATACCAGATATATAATATTAAAATATGTAAGGTAATATTCCGACATCCACCCAAATATATTCGGGTAACTCAGATAGTTTCAGATATAACAGCACTTAATAAATTACAAATGCAACGTTATAAAAAGAAATCAGAAACATCGATATGAATTGAAACAAGTGATTCAAGGACATAAAAATTATTAAATTGAATTAAAAATTATTTGCATCTCTTTAACCTAATTTTGATCCACTGCTATTTTACAGTATGATTTGAATGTTTGTTACGCTCCCGGCAATAAATAAAAATTCTTGCACCAGAAGCAAGGATCTATATCAACAACTCTATTATACAAAAAAAAAAGTTTTTGATGGTAGGTTTCGCCAATCCCCAATTACGCCTCTCATAAATTGCGTGAAGGAATTTTTTTAATAAAAAACATTATAAAAGAATATTAACAAGTATTTAAGATATGCGTTTGACCGATATATCGTGATTGACATTACTGACACTTCTTTATATAGAATTTTTTTTAGTGTATCTTTAGTAATATTTAGAATATTTTAGCTGATTCTATTCGATATTATTTTAGATAGTCCCATATATATTTTAAATCATTATTATTTAAAAAAAATATATTTGTTTTCTGTCATTGTAATCTATGTTCTACATTACATACAAAATAAATTATATTGTATTGTCATATAACGAACAAAAATGTTATCATATCAGCCGATAACCGACATAATAATAATATGTTTGCATGTCGGTCTACGTAGAGTCACGTCAATAGTAACGTTAACGTTATTCTATACCCGGCATACAGAAAATTGACTCGTGACGTCACCATATTGAATGACTGATTACAAAAAACTTACATTCTCTATGTTATCAGAGTAATTTCTGTTTTTATATATTGTAACGTAATTGTTTCTTACACGAAAAACAAATACATATACGATTTGTGTTATCATAACGCATATGACTGGGATGGCTTTTTATCTTTGTTTACTAAACCGTGTTGTTGATCTCTAGTGTTATTTTTAGTGCTTCGTGTTTCCGTATTTGTTATACACATACATACGTACAATATATATGTATGTTTTTTTTCACATATATCAATTGTGTTTTATTATTTGTATAGTTATTTATAAGGTATTGGCACCAATCTTGGCCATTTAAGAGTTTTTTGGATTGATGGGCTTTTTATTTTGTAATTCTCATGAACTCATGTTACTAATAAAAAAAGTACCTCTTTTCTCTTTATTAAATCAAAGTCCGCAAATATAGTTTTTTTTTTAAATTATAGCTTTTTATTTTGTTTAGTAATGGACAAAGTAAAACCATTAATAGGCACCCAGTGATGCAGTGGCGTATTTACGTTAAGTGCCGCCCTGTGCAAAAAAAAATTGCCGCCCCTCTACCAAGGGAAAATATAATTTATTTTTGATAGAAGTCAGAATTATTATATGAACTGAAAAGTGATAACTGTTTTTACAAATAATGTAAAACAAAATAATATAAATTAAAAACTGATGACCTTTTTTTTGATCACGTCAATTGAAATACCTAATAATTTTATTAAATATAAAGTTTGGAAGATAGGTAAATAAAAACTTGAAGAACTTTTTTTTTTTTTAGTCACACTACTAATTTTTTGTCTCCCTATTTTTTTTAAATATTCTATATTAAACTAAAAGAATGTAACTAACAATAATCAATGTTTTTTCTTCTGGGACAAGTTTATCTGCAACGAACTTTGAAATGACCCAGATACTAATAAAATCTTAAAGTACATTTTTGTACTGCACTTTCATACGTATGAAATTTGCAAACGCTCTTTAGTATTTTTATTAACAAGTCAATTTAAAAAAAACCTCCACCTTAACTGTATATTTTTAAAAGAATTAAATATTAATTATAAATAATAATAAATATGCATATTTGATATAATATTATTCATAATATGTTTGCAATTTAATTATTTATAATGCAATTCATAGCTTCGGGTACAGAAAGCAATTATTCTTCGTCAGGAGTGGCCAAGCATCTCGTTTAAATATTATAACCAGAGATGAGAAAAATAGTTTTTCAACTATTGCGTAAAAATGCATTTATTGTAATTTTTATTACATATCTCCAGCATTTTAAGAAAACTGGTTTGATTGAACACAATTTGAAATCAACTATATTTGCAACTACCTTTCCAACTATTTTTAAACTATTTGCGACACTTTTTACTGCTTCGTTTGCACTAATTATTATTAAATCGTAAAAAAAACTATTAATCAACTATTTTCCGAAAAAAATTAAACTAGTAACTATTTCATTGAAAATAACAACTATTTTTCCAATCTCTAATTATAACCTATAAAATTAAGAGTCATAGAATGTAAAGCATTTACATATGAAAATATACTTTTCTTGAAAGTGTATCGAACCGCGATAATTATTATTTGTCCTCTGTTTTTAAACAAAATAATCTATAGACAATTAAATGTATATAGATTAATATCCAGAAACGGCAATAATCAAATATTAATAAATATTTTGAATTCAGTACATTTAAATTTAAAATGTTCAATACTGGGGTATTGTTCAAGACTGGTACCAGTACCTTACTTTATTATACAGTATATTTCATGTCTGTATAAAACATTAAAATTGTTAAAAAATAAAAGATTTAACAAAATGAATATATATGTTATATTATAAGTACCTCTATTCCCCTTGCCAATGGACACCAATGATTTTGAGTTACACTGGGGTTTATTTAATTTATTGAGCACCCCTGATTACATGTACTATACGTATGGGTTTTCCAAGATCTGTACAAATTGGGACAACATCAGAATTCTTTATTGTTGTTCTTAGAAACTCAAGTAGGCCGAGGATGATGCACCGACAATGTCGACGCCGCCTTTATCGACTCTGTTTTACTGTTTCTAGATAATTTATATTAGTGTACAGTCGATAATTGG
The DNA here is from genome assembly GCA_961205875.1 of Sialis fuliginosa. Taxonomy (NCBI): domain Eukaryota; kingdom Metazoa; phylum Arthropoda; class Insecta; order Megaloptera; family Sialidae; genus Sialis; species Sialis fuliginosa. The sequence goes on along the minus strand of OY540818.1, from coordinate 2,812,624 downwards.
GTGCGTGAAACCGAACAAGGTGCGGACTTTATTGGCAGAATTTTTTATAGAGCGACAAAAATTATCATTTACTAGAAAAAACTTATCGCACGAAAAATAAAATAAATATAATATAGAAAATTATAGATCTTGACTTCTGGATTCTGGATGTAAGCCGCGTCGGTTTGGTCGTGTTATTGGCCAACGTTTCGTCACACATCTGAAGATGTCCACTGCAATGTGTGACGAAACGTTGGCCGATAACACCCAGAAGCCATATCAAGATCACCGCGGAAGCCTCAAGACTTGTATAGAAAATTATACATACTAGTATCGCCTATAGTCGAAATTCGACCAATATTTTACCTGCCTTAACGGCAATATACACACATGATTTTTTTTGCTTTTGCAACAAAAATTTCCAAATAAAAACACAGCAATTGAACGCGACTTGAAATATTTATACACATTCTCTAAGTTTGACAGAAACTCAAAACTATTTATTTTTGTCGCTTGGTGGCGCTAGGAGTATTACTATGCTGTTGAACGGTGCGAGGGGAAATAAACAAACAGCGAGAGGGGAAATCATTTTTTGTAATTCGAATCGAAAGGGGACGAAAAAACTGTTAATTTTTGTATAATTTAATTTTTTTGTATATCTACCTAAACAGGTAGGTACTTAAATAAAAATAAAAATTTTTCAAAATTCAAAAATTGGAAATTGTTCAATAATAATCGATACATTTTCGGAGTAGGGATAAGTCTGATCGTCATGTCTAAATATATTTATCTAAAATACGGTTAAATAGTAAAAAAATATTTGCTTTTTGGCAATAAAATTGGCAAAATATATTTTGTGATATATTTATTATAGAATAATAAAATATTTTTTATTATTTTTTAAATAATAATACGAGATATCAATTAGTCAGATAAATCAACTAAAAACAGATTATCCAAACTACTGAGCAAATTAAGGTTAAGCAAATAACTGAATAAAGAAATATCATGGAATATGATAAAACACATAAATGATAATAAAAACTTTGTGTAACTACAAAGATATTAAAACAAATTAAATACAAATAATACAATGTGCACAAAGATATATAATAATATATTATTATTTCAAATTTATATATTATTTATACAGGGTGTTCGCCAGAATCGAGTGAGCATTGTTAACTTTGTTATTATTATTGGAGCCTATTTAACCTATCTTCTAGCTTCAATAATAACAAAGTTATATAGCAATGATCACTCGATTTTATAGGGTCAACTGGGGTAAAAGTGAAGCAAAATACAAATCTTTCATGTTTTTTGACAGTTAACGATACAAATTCATACTTTAATTTTTTCTACTAGATGCGCTTATGAATAACCATTTTAAATACTTACGTCATTTGAACTGTACGATACAACACGGTCTTTAAAAATCAAAAAAGTGTGTTTCATTTTTAACCTCTAATTTGGGAAAAAGTGAAACAGGCCTCTAATGGAAAATATTTCTCGAAAAATTAAAAGAAAATGCAACTTTGATTTATCTTCTTTGTGGCATATCAATGTGAAAATGTAACTTTAATTAATATCTGAGCTATACAGAAAGTTATGTGCAAAGTGCAAGAATTAAAATTTAATTCACACGTTTTGACATCGACTAACAGGGAAATCTGTAGGGGTGACACATCACTTATTAGGCGATTCATATTTTCAGGTCGCTTGAACAAACCTTTAATGATGATGTCAGTTTCTATAATTCTCCTATAAACAAATTAGTTTTTTAGTTGCAAGCTTGTTTCACTTTTACCCCATTTTTTTGGTGTTTCATATTTACCCCGCTTGACCCTACTAAATAAACTATATTAATTTAAAAAATTAAAACTTTTATTAATTGCCCTATCTGAAGCTTCATTACTCAAATAATCAATTAAATATAAAATCAATTCCCGTACGTACAATCGAAGTTGTACACGCAATACGTACAATAATTATATTAACTATATATCGACATTAGTTTGCAATTGTTTCTGAAACAATAATGCAATAAACTATTACATATTAATAAATTATTTTGAAATATGAGAAAAATCGGAAAAAAAACAATTTCAAAGTTCCATAATGCTATAGCAAATGCGCCTACCTTCACGCCTAATCAGTCAACACGCACTGCAATTACGTGACGTCATACTATAGTTGAATGGCGGATATCTCCCCCCCTTCAACCTTCAGTAATGTGCTGTCCTTATTATCGAAAATATAAAAATGTTTTTTGTTAAGATTAAAAAAAAATTCTACCAAGTAAATGCACAGTGCTTCCTCGTGCTAAATTTACCAAATTATTGAACAATTTAAATAAAACCCGATAGTGCTCAGATAAATTGCTTAGAATTGGTCAACCATTTAATTTTTTATACAATTTTACTAAAAATTATTACTTCGAAATTTTGCACCTGATTATTTTGCGTATATTTTTAATTTTTTTACAATTTCAATCTATATAAATCTAAATTTATGCAAACGTCAAAATGACATTGAATACGTCAAAGTAAATATCAATTAAAAAAAAAAAAAAAACATGATTTTTAAAAGCAAATTGAGATAAATACATATATAAGGGAATATTTTACAACAATCGTTGTAGACCTATATTATAGGAAATTTAATGGTCTACAAAAAAGATCCTATAAAATTTTAACGTAACATGTGTCGTTGTTGAGATATCTTGAAAAAATAAATATTTTGGGATGTCACCCCTCCCCCTTACACACGATTATGATGATTTTGAAACAGGACCGTCCTCAAGCCAGATCAAACCATCCGACCAAGTTTTAATAATATCGGTTCAGAGGTTCATGAGTTATGCGTGTGACAAGGATTCATTAGACAGTCACACGGACAGACAGACAGACACGGAACGAAAAGTGTTTGTCTTGACGTGAAACGAAAAGATCAATTTAAAATTTTGAAATCGGAGAACATTTTTTTTGTCTCATTCTAAAACGATCACAAAGCTTCTCGTATCTTCGATATTGCGAGGAAGCAAAAATTAAAATTGATTTTTAGCAATTAGTAAATGTCCTACGTTTATTTTTACCGATTGATAGCGTAGGTAGGTAAAAATATTTATTTTTATCATGTTTTGACTTTTGATGAATAACGTTATCAGGTATAGTATTTTAAAATTTTAGATTAATCAGTAGAAAAATATCGAAATGAAAATCTATACAAATTAATACTACAGCTGTTTTGGATGCATATTTAAAATGTGTATGTGAACGTTGTAACAGGACCTACAACTAAATAAATAAAAACATTCGAACACAAATTGTTAATAGAGTTAATACCATAATATCAATACGTATATATATTTTTTACATTTTAGGATGACTAATATTTTATGCAAATTTTATTTTTATTTTTGAAGGTTATAAATGGATATCCCCTCTTAACGAGGAAAGCCATTGTGAAGGATCAAAAAATCGTCAATGGTCACATTCACGACTGACCAAAAACAGTGAACAACGAGCTTTGATTGGTTGATTTATGGAATTTCTGGTGGATTGTACCAGAAATTTAAAGAATGTCATTTTTTAAGCGTATACGGAAGTGAGAAAGAAGTAACCAGAAACAGATAGAAACTAGTATTCTGACAGAAACGCTCAACATGAAGTGAACATTAAAGTTCTTAGTTGGTCACTAGTTTCTATCTCTTTATGGTTACTTCTGTCTCACTTCCTTACACGCTTAAAAAATGGCATTCTTTTAATTTATGGTACATTCCACCAGAAATTCCATGAATCAACCAATCAAAGCTCGTTGTTCACTGTTTTTGGTCAGTCGTGAACGTGACCATTGTTTGGGAATTTATTTCACAGGTATTACTAATTATTTTAGGATCGGGTAAAGGACATTTATATTATTTGAAAACTAACTTATAATGATAACAATATCGAATTAACATTAATTATAAATTTTCATCTTCAGTAAGATTGTCCCCAAGTTATATAAAAAATATTACATACATACCTATAAACAGATATTTTTTTAGTTACTACAATTTAGTCATACCCCAAAGTTACGTCACCTTCAGATTCGCATACCGTAATCACAAATGTTCGTTAGTCGAAGCAATATAAATGTTGGATATGTAGGTAAAGACGTATCTCCGAAGCAAGCGCCGCAATATTGAGGACTGGTGGGCATTAAAAGTGTACGTAAATTCAAAGAGACGCAAGATGAAAAACCGTAACTCAGGATATGAATGAATATATATAATAAAATAATTACAATGTGTTTTATCGAATTTTTATTAAATACGCAAATCTACATAAATATTTTCTAAGAAACAATAATTATTTATGAACATATTGAATGATTCAAAATCACAAAATATATAAGATAAAGGCACCAGTTATGGCCGCTATATGAGCACGTTTTCGTTTTTTTTGGATTAATGGGCTTATTTTTTGTAATTCTCATGAACTCATGTTACTAATAAAACAAGTAACTCTTTATTTAATCAATTTAATTACCAAAGTCCGCAAATATAGTTTTGTTTATGTTTTTTCTCCAGTAATGGCAAAGGTAAAACCAGTAATAAGCACGCAGTTATGGACATTTGCTAATGATTACAAAATGATAAGTACTACGACACAAAAGTTATAAAATAAAGACTCGTCAAATTTGAAACAATGTAATGCAGTTGCCATGATAATATAATAATTAATACATAAATTATACTAATAATTAGTCCATCATTTTGACACCTATTGGCCGATTGTCATCAAATCACGCTGTAAGACAGTTAAATGTATATAGATTAATATTCAGAAATGGTAGTAATCAATTATCAACACATATTTCTAATTCAATACATTTAATTAAAAATTTGCCATTACTGGGGTCCTTGCCAAGATTGGTGCCACTACCTTAATTATTTAAATAACTTTAATATAAATTTTGACTGGAAAATTTCTTTGTACATTTTTTAATTGTTTACTTTCTTATCTAATTAATTTGTTATAAATGATGCAATTGAGATGCGCTTTTGTTTTGATGATTAGATTTGTTTATTCAATGACTTTTAAATAAATAAATTTAATGTAAATATTTATCAGATAAGATATAAAAACATTTTTTTTACAGAAATATAATATCGGTCAAAAATACATAAAATATAGAAACCAATGAGATTAAAAAAATTTACTTAAGAAAATATATTTTGTTTTCTATTAGACATCACCCTATCCCTTATTAATATCTGACAAATAGAACAATCCATATACATATGTTATTAAACTAGGGGCTCTGCCCCTAGGTATTTCTTATCCCAACCTTAATATTTATAACATTATTCTCTGTAATAAAATTAACAATATGGTAATAGTGTATTTCTATCTCTTTCCTGCGCGTCGCGAATTTTTCTCTATCTTATGCAGGCTTGAGGTATTCTCTTTAAAAAATATCATAGCTTAGAGACCATTCATAGCTAAGAAATGAAACATTTACAGTTAACTAGAAGAAGAATGAAGCTGCATAACAAAAAAAATGACGAAATTCGGTTTGCTAATACCAGAATGTATAAAAATAATGTTACCGGACATTTAGTATATAAATAAATAAATACTACACGTTTGTATTATAAGGTAGTGGCACCAGTCTTGGCAAGGACTCTAGTAATGGCAAATTTTTAAATAAATGTACTGAATTAAAAATATGTGTTGATATTTGATTACTACTATTTCTGTAATTAATCTATATACATCTAACTGTCTTACAGCGTGATTTGATGACAATCGGCCAATAGGTGTCAAAATGGTGGACATTTAAATTTAAATTATTATATTATAGTAGCAACTGCTTTACATTGTTTCAAATTTGACGATTCTTTCTTTTATATCTTTTGTGTCGTAGTACTTATCATCTTTTAACCATTAGCAATTATCCATCACTGCGTGCTCATTACTGTTTTTTTTAAAACATGAACAAAATAAAAGGCTATAATTTAAAAAACAAACTATATTTGCGGACTTTGTTAATTAATTGATTAAATAAAGAGTTACTTGTTTTATTAGTAACATGAGTTCATGAGAATTACAAAAAAAAACCGAAAACTTGCACTTATAGCGGTCATAACTGGTGTCTTTACCTTAGAAGATTAAATAAACAATTATTTATTGATTTTTATAAATATTTTACACCATCGTGGTTCGTATCTCGGATATAACTTTAACACTGCGCACACGAGATGTCGCTACAGTCACACGTACATACGAAACCACATGTTTGTTTACAAATGGTTGTCTGTTAGAACCGTTCATAGTACCATCAATTATTCAACCACATGTAGTCGAGTTGGCACGATAGGTGGCGGAGACGTCCGAGCGTCCATATGTTCGTTATGACAGAAAGTAGGTCAGTGAATAACGCGCGCTGGGTCATTGCACTGCATACGGTGTGTTGTCGTCGCCCGAACGGGACTCGAACCAGTACTCTCTCGCTAATATTTCACCTTTCTGCTTCGTTGATTTCTTTTTGCCTTTTTTACACTCATTAATAATTGTATGTGCAGTTATATATAAAAGTTATTAATTATTATCAACATTAAGATAATGCGTTGTTTGAAGAAATGAATTGCATTATTATTATTATGTATTTTATATTATAGTCATTTTTTTCCGGTCCCTAGTTATTTGTGCTTAATTGATAGGTCTCATCTAATATTCCTTATTGTTAGTAAAAGTACTTATGATATATTATATATGTATATATTATCAGTTAATTCAAAAAAATTGATATTTATTTTAAGATCTTAATAATATGCCACTGATTTACGGAGCACATTTTTGCGGAGCATACTGGTAACAACACACGGTTTATACTAGTTAATAGTCAAATATCATCCTTAATATATACATATAAAGCTCAACGTCTCTCTGTGTGTCTGTCTGTCCGTTAGTGCACGTATCACTCTAGAACCACTTATCAGATAAACATGGTTTCTTTTTTAATTCATAGGTACATTCTCTGGCCAGGTTATAGGCTATATTTTGTTACGTTAGGTAACATAACAACTAAGCAATGACGATAATAGTAAATCAAGTCGGAAAAAAATTTGCGCGCTGTTTTGCAATACGCTGCCTAAACCGTTCAATACTGAACAAAATAATATATTAAAGAATTGTGTAGAATCAAAAGATCTACAATAAAGTCTGCGACACCACATATCTAACTTTTGTATTTAAGCCACAATGATGAGGGAGACAAAAAATGAGTAACGTGACTAAACAAAAAAAAAAGGTCATCAGTTTTTAATTTATATTATATTTTCCATTATTCATTCACATAACGTAAATACGCCACTGCCTGCACAATGACTGCTTTTATGTTCCAAAGAAAATTTAAAATATTTGGGTTTTGTTTACGTGGACTTATGACCTGCAAAACATTAATCCTTATCGAAATAAAAGATTTCATCGTCATAAGTACTTAATGTAGATCTAATTTGCCCTTTACAGAATCCAATTTGGTCTTTAGGTTTAGGAATTAACGTGAAATATACATACAATAACATATTATTCGCGGCAATTCGCGCGAACAATGATGAAGTGTCGCGGGGAGAGGGAAGATTCTTCGCTCGGCCGGCAGTTGATTATTTTGTTTTCAATTATTAACTCTTATGTCCGGTATCATAAAGGACCTAACAAATTTGTTAGCTAGCAAGCACTTTCAACTGAGATATCAAACTTATATGACAGTTCTTTTGGAGTTTGTTGATGACTTTGACAACTTTCGCGCACGCGTTGTTAGTAAATACCAACGGTATTAAAACAGTGGTGATGTTATGAAAATTATTTTGTACGGCAAAAGATGCTAACTGTGTTACAATTAGTTGAAGTGTCACTGCTCTAAATTCCATAACTAATCCATAGATACTAGCAATGGCGTATTTACGTTAAGTGCCGCCCTGGGCGAAAAAAAATGCCGCCCTGGGTAAAAAATAATTACCGTCCTGGGCAAAAAAATTACCGCCCTGGTAAAAAAATTGCCGCCCCTGTACCAAGGGAAAATATAATATATTTTAAACAGTCAAAATTCCTATATGAACTGAAAAGTGAGAAGTTTATATAAATAATGGAAAATATAAGCTACATAAAAAACTGATGACTTTTTTTTTTAGTCACGTCAATTGAAATTTCAAATTTTATAAAGTAAAAAGTTTGTAATATACAGAAATAAAAACTTAAAGACCTTTTTTTTAGTCTTGCTACTCATTTTTTGTTTCCCTATATTTTTTTTAAATATGCTAAAAAAAATCTGCCGCCCCTCTCGATCTGCCGCCCTAGGCCATGGCCCCATGGTAAATACACCTCTGGATACTAGTACAGAATTAATACCCCATTTGAAAGTAATTGCTAGCTAGCAAATTTTGTTAGGTCCTTAAATTTGTTAGGACATTAAATTTAAACAGAACAAAAATTATTTGTAATATTTATTCTGATTTGTTTTTGTTTTTTAAGGTACGTTAGGTTTTGATTAGTTATTATTAGGATAATAATTAATCGTGTTTGTACTTAATTCAACTATATTTTTCAAAAATCCTAAACAATAATTATATAAGAACAGAAATGAAAAGGGTAATATCTCATTTTCCCCATTTACTGACGTCTATGTGCATATATACCTATTGATTTTAATATGACAGTAATATACGAGTATAAATATGATTATAAAATTTAAATAACACATTCGAACCATAACAATTAAGATAAAATCATTTTCGAATTGTCAGACATATAATTTTCTATTATTTATGCATCCAATTTTTACGTCTTATTTATTAGGTATATTGCGACATTATAAAAAAAATATGGCCATGTAGACAAAAAATATGACGCAATAGGTTATAAATAGTTAAAATATTACATATGTGTTTAAATATTTTTTTTATTACCTAAGATGGAATCAGAACTAAATTAATAAATTAGATATTTTTTTGATAAATTTTATAAAATTTTTATCTATACAGGCTGGGGCATTTAAAGTGTTACATATTATTATCTCATAACCATCGCATATTTTAAAAAAAATTTTAGTTGTGAGGGGATAATCGAATAGTAATATTTATTTGTTATTTTAACATGGCCTCTAAGGATATTTGAAGATCAACATGATTTTTTGAAATAGGAACCTATAGTTTTTATTTAGTAATCTAATTCTACGTAAAAAACACGAATCTTCCATTGAAAACTTTTTTTGGAACGACCTAAACTTTCCAAGATATCTAACAAAATAATTTCGAGATTTTGAACAATCAAGATTTTTTTACTCAGAAATCATCAACTTTAGAGAAAAAGTACAAAACACAAAAAATGTTTATTTTGGTCTAATTGGAGAATTATTCTAGAGGCATGTGATATGCTAATATATTTTATCCAACTGAAGCATGTGATTTCGAATTTTGTTTAAATCATATTATGGAATAACTTATAAATTATTATTATTATTATTATTAACATTGTATAACTTGATTTTTAAATGTAATTTATCTAAAAAAAAAATGATATCTGAAAAACAGTCTCACACAAAATATCTGCCAAATTTACTCGTTCGAATGCACACCGTTATTTTTACTTTCTTATAGCATGTATATGAAATATACAATAGTATATTATATAGTGAAACCGATTTTTTTCGAAATCTGTCTGTCTGTAAGCGCTGTAACTCAAATACGACAAATCATAGAAGGATGAAATTTTATATTTAAGATCAATTTTTGTCTGGGAAGAAAACGTCCTATTTTTTTTCAAAATATAAAAATAAAGTTTTTGTTGTAATATTTAGTATAATATAATAAATATTGTATGCGTACTTAATTTCATTTAAAAAAATCTTTTGCATGTTTTAGTTTTCTTTTGGGCGTTAATGGGTTAATTACAACCTAGCTAACAAATTTTGAAATTTTTTTTTCTTGTTGCATCTATCCTAGGACACACTGTATATAATGTATAAGTACAATTATGAAGTGAAATGAACGAATAAATTTCTCAATATTTATTTTAAATTGCTACTTCCTTTTATAATACCAGTGAGGAAAACAATTAACTTTATTATAGATATCTACTTGTAACGATGCTGTTACAAGGTAAATATAATTAATCATATTTATAATATTTTAATAACAGTTAAGTAACATCAATTAATATTATTCGATCATCTTGAGATAAATTTTAGAGAAAGTAAATTGAACATAGAAATTGTAACAGTGTTTAAGTTTTAGACTGTTGTTGACGTTTATTTTTATTTTTAAATACATTTATGTCCGGTATTATAAAGGAACTAGCAAAACTTGCTAGCTTGCAAGCACTCTCAAATGGGGTATTAATTATGTACTAGTATCTATGGATTAGCTATGGAATTTAGAGCAATGACACTTCAACTAATTGTAACAGTTGGCATCTTTCACCGTACAAAATAATTTTCATAATATCACCACTGTTTTAATACCGTTGGTATTTACCTACAACGCGTGCGCGAAAATTGTCAAAGTCTTCAACAAACTCCAAAAGAACTGTCATTAGTTTGATATCTCATTGTCAGTTAAAAGTGCTTGCTAGCTAGCAAATTTAATACCGGACATTAGCTTCCATTTTTAGAAGATACCAAATATTTATTATGTATCTCAATACATAATAAATTAATGCATACAGGCTGAGTTTTCTATTTTGACATTGTTTAATATCAGGAAAAATAAGGATTTTTACGGAAAATATTTGGTACAAATGTTTCAGGATTTGTAGGGACAAAATCAATGGAGGTAACAATTTTGACCTCGAGTGGAGATTTCAAGGTCATTTTTGGGGTAAACTATATTTTTTCAAATGGAAATCTATTTTTTTTTTTGCAAAATCGAATTTTGCAGAAAAAAAGAAAGAACTTTTGACCGGAAATTTTTTTTTTGCCGTTAAAAAATTAATTTTTTTATCTGCATTTTTTCTTAAACATCTGGGAGAATAATTTAAAAATTTTTGAACGCCAAAACGAATCTGCAAAAAAATAAAAGGTTTCCATTCGAAAAAAAAAGTTTTTGCTTCTCCACATCCTAAAACGTTTGTACCAAACATTTTCCATAAAATTCTTTATTTTTCCAGATATTAAGCAGTATCAAGATAAAAAAAACTCACCCGTACACTGAGAAAAAAAATAGTAAATTTACAATATTTTTACTATACAAATCCCCTCCCCCAACCTATCGTATTAATCAAACACAACCCAATATTATTATTAATAAAAAACTTATTTATAACTCCCTAATCATTTCCGTTATAAAATATAGTAGAAAGTAGGGGAAAGGGTCGAAAAGGGAAAAAACAAAAATAGAAAAAATATCCAAGATAAATTTTACAAAACATGTGTAGGAAGTTTTATTCATATACAATTTTTGAAATTTCCAATACTTTTGTAAATGTTCAGAATTTTTCTCGTAATTCAAAATAGTATACTAATATTGTAATCTTGGTATAACCAACATAGGAATCTTACAAAGTTATGGTATCGTAATTTCCTACACAGTATAGTATTTTTAATTCCAACATCATGTTGTAAAAATTCGAAACCTTCACTTCATCGTTTACAATACGTATTTGAAATTTCCAAAACTGTGCATGAATAAAATTTCCAACACATGTTTTGTAAATAAGCATCGGAAATTTTTGACAGTGTACAAACTACAAATACATGCATTGTATTGCACTTTTTAGGTTTCCGTAGAAAACTAGGAAACCTTATAGTTTCGCCATGTCCGTCCGTCCGTCCTCAAAAATTTAAGCCGTGATTAACTATCATATAAATATCAAATAAATAATCAAAACTAATAAAGAATATATTTTTGTGATTTTTTTGTGTGTGAAAAAAAATAAAAAAAAGAATAAAAAAAAATAGAGGTACCTTATTTGGAAGATCCTAATTAGTTGGCAGATTTAATTTTCAAAACTTAAAAAATAAACAAAAATAAAACAGACTTAAAAAAACCAGAAACACTGAGAAATATACCTAATAATTAAATTTAACAGTTTTTGTAGTCGGTTTTCTTTTCTCTTTATTAAAAGTTTTTTATTGGCTTGGTACCGATTTCAAAAACTGTTAAATTTAATTATTAGGTATATTTCTCACAATCAATGTTTTTAAGTTTTTTTAAGTCGATTTTATTTTTTTCTTAAAATTAAGTTTTTTATTTTTCTCTTTTGAGGCGTATTTTCGAAGCCCATGGTCAGATTCCAGTAGCGTAGTAAGAAAAAAATTCGAAGAGGGGGAAGGGATAAATACACTGAGCAAAAATGTGCGGCCTTGGTAGATTGGGTTTATGCTATGCGACCCAAAAGGTTCAAAAGGTTGGACACCTATGGTTTACGCCATGACTCGAGAATGGTGGGAGGTGAAGAAGGAGAAAAAAATACGAATAAACGAAACTCGGCATTTCAGATAAACGAGACTTAATAAAAGTCCCGACTGTATTTGTATATGTTTGACCCCCTTGCAAACACGCCTATGTACATTGATAATTTCCATTGATCGGAACACGCGAATACCGGAAAACTATTCCAAACATATATACGTACAACAACAACTCTAAACTAATCTGAAAGTTAAAATAATAATAATAATAATAAACACTGCACGGGTTGTGGAAGAAAGACAGAAACAGCGGTATACATGAAGTCACAGTGACGTGCGTCTCGTTCTAACGTCGCTTTTCACGCGGTTAATTGCAAAATTTAAACACTGAACACACCGTACGTAACAGCTTTCACTTTTTTGGCGATGATCTTTTGAAATTTCACTTGTACGGGAAGTAGGGGGAAGCGGGAAATTAGGAAAAAGAGTATTATGATATAATACGTTGTAGCATTTCGTTTCAGGGGTTACCAATATTACCTACGCTAACGGGATTTTTTGATTTTTGAAAGATTTTTCAATAATTTATTCGGGTTAGTGCAGAAATAATAATAATTATATTAATAATAAATAATACATAAACGTATAAGGTAGTGGCACTAATCTTGGCAAGGACTCCAGTAATGGCAAATTTTTAATTAAATGTACTGAATTAGAAATATGTGTTGATATCTGATTACTACCATTTCTGAATATTAATCTATATTCATTTATCTGTCTTACAGCGTGATTTGATGATAATCGCCTAATAGGTGTCAAAATGGTGGACATTTAAACTAATTATTAGTATAATTTATTTATGTCATAGCAACTGCTTTACATTGTTTCAAATTTGACGATTCATTTTTTATATCTTTTGTGTCGTAGTACTTATCATTTTGTAATCATTAGCAAGTGTCCATCACTTGTTTTACTTTATCCATTACTGGAGAAAAAACATAAACAAAATAAAAGGCTATAATTAAAAAAAAAAACTATATTTGCGGATTTTTAAAATTAAATTGATTAAATAAAAAGTTACTTGTTTTATTAGCAACATGAGTTCATGAGAATTACAAAAAAAATAAGCTCGTCAATCACAAAAACAGTAAACCTTGCTCTTATAGCGGCCATACATGGTACTAGAACCGGAACTGATCCGAAAACCGGAAAACCCGTTATTTTTTGCCGGAACGAAAACGGGAACAGAACCGATATAAAAATATCGGTTTTTACGGTTCAGTACATGTTAAAATACGTGCGTTAACATGATCTTATTTCCCACTTCAATTGTCGTTCGGACTACCATAAATTGTTCTAAATTATGGTAGAACATTTTTTTTTAATACAAATACATTTTTTTTAAATTAATTACTCGGAGCTGAACCGAAAACGGAAAAAAACAGGAAAAACCATTATTTATTCGGAACGACAACCGAAACGAAAAAAATAACGGTTCGAAGCCCTGGTTCTAAATGAAAATCAAGAATATATTTTATAATTACATTTATTTTTATGTACATTCTTAAAAATAAAGCATTAAACAATAGATATTTAACCCTTTGAACGCGTCCATAAAGCGAAAAAATTATTCCTAATATAAAAATGTGCAAATTTCCCTAGAAAAATCAAAATGTTCTATTTTTCTATTTACATTTTCTTTACATGATGTCAATTTTATATTTTATATTTATATATTTATAAATACAATAAAAAAATATAAGTCGATTTCCACGAGTTGTGTACTATAGTCGAATTTTCTCGCGGAAGGGAAAAAAATACAATCGACTTTAGTCGATTTACACGTCCAAAGGGTTAAATCACAGCAAGGTAGAACAAATTCAGTTATAAATCAAAACATTTGTAAAAACAATTTATTTATGATAAATCATTTTCAACAAACATAGACTAGATAAAGTATATCACACAGTATAGGTAAGTCACAGCTGCCTGCGTGATAGTAGGTATATCACCATACAAGGACCTAGATGAAGGTCGTATAAAAATAACTAACCCCTTTTTGAACAGTCCTGAGTCTGGTGAATGATCTTAGTAGATTAAACAGGACCGCACTTACCGTAGACATAGAGCATAGACTCGAAAACAGAGTCGTGGCAAAAGAAAGAGATAGAAATAGGTTTGGGATATACTTGTCTATTTTAAAACAGGAGTATCTATTTCATTCTTATTAAAAAAAGAGATAGATATATTCCAAACGCCGCCGTATCTTTCTCACTGTGTTATGTTACACCATTATGGTAATACAGAATGCGCGGTCCCTGCTCTATGTCTATGGCACTAACATATTTATTTTGAAATAATAGGGTATTTGACACTATTAACCCATTCGTATCCATTGTACCCAGCTTAGTACAGAGAACACACAATCGATTCTTTTTTAGAAATAACAAAAAATATTGAAATAATGTATACATTTATTTAATTTGATTTTATAAAAAAATGCTCGCGGGAACATACGGGTAAATAAAGACTAAAATGTTGTAAATAGTGTAGTATATATATAAATTACTATAATTTACAATGAAGTTTTTTTTTCGAAAAATAAGTCAGTATTTTTTAAAATTGTAATTTTTAACCTATAACTCGCCCAGTAGTTGACTCATTCTTGTAGCGAGCTTCGCCGCATTTAAAGTCGCGGCGGGATTGAGTCAACTTCGTTTGCATTGATAATATGAATTCTTTTTCTCAGTGTAGCTGTCACTGGTATGACGTCATATGTTAAACGTCAGAATACTGGATCGCTATTGGTTGGTTTTATTAGACAGTTACGTCACGTATACCACGTGATTTTGAACGAGAATTTTTACATTTAAATAGAAAAAGATTATTTTCAGCGTCTTTTCAGCTTTATTTAGGAAAAAAGATACTAAGGTAGTATTTATTTTTTATTATTAAAAAGCCAAAACAGTAATACGGTGTTTTTTTGGATATTATAGTAGCAAAACATATATTTAAATATATTAACGCAATATTTTTACTTCAACGAAACATTAAAAAAAAATGAAAAATATATAACTACTAATTAAATTTAACAGTTTTTGAAATCGGTTTTATTTTTTTTTTCTTGGCACAGACTTCAAAAACTGTTAAATTTAATTATATTATATACTTTTTAGTATTTTTTAAAGTCTGTTTTATTTTTCTCTTAAAAAGTTTTTAATTTTTCCTAGAGTTTAGAATTGTTATGTTATTTTATTGTGGTTAAGGTGTATTTTTTTAGTTTAAATGTTTAATTTTTCCCTTTTGAGTGATGTATTTTAGAAATTCACGGTCGATTCTGAGCGATCGTCCAAATTAGTATATATTTGTCGGAGTTATGTTCGAATATACATAAAATTATATTTAAGGTAAAGGTACCAGTTATGGCCGCTATAAGAGCAAGTTTTCGTTTTTTTTTTTGATTAATGAGCTTGTTTTTTGTAATTCTTATGAACTCATGTTACTAATAAAACAAGTAACTCTTTATTTAATCAATTTAATTACCAAAGTCCACAAATACAGTTTTATTTTATTTTTTATTATAGCAATGTTTTTTCTTCATGTTTGCAAAGGTAAAACCAATAATTATCACACAGTGATAGACACAAAATGATAAGTACTACGACACAAAAGATATAAAAGAAAGAATCGTCAAATTTGAAACTATGTAAAGCAGTTACTATGATAATATAATAATTAATAAATAAATTATACTAATAATTAGTTTAAATGTCCACCATTTTGACACCTATTAGCCGATTGTCATCAAATCACGCTGTAAGACAGTTTA
Organism: Sialis fuliginosa; assembly: GCA_961205875.1. Lineage (NCBI taxonomy): Eukaryota > Metazoa > Arthropoda > Insecta > Megaloptera > Sialidae > Sialis > Sialis fuliginosa. The sequence goes on along the minus strand of OY540818.1, from coordinate 2,796,423 downwards.
ATGTATATAGATTAATATTCAGAAATGGTAGTAATCAAATATCAACACATACATATTTCTAATTCAATACATTTAATTAAAAATTTGCTATTACTGGGGTCTTTGTCAAGACTGGTGCCACTACCTTATTGTCAAATTAAAAACCTCTTTCTTCGGTTTAAAAAACCTACGAATTTATTTTATTTCAATTTTTTGAAAAATATAATCTGAATTAAAAAAAAAAATAAGTCCTGACCTGCTCTAACGTAACTATACCTACTGACAGGTGTACTTAACGATGACAACATCAGCGATTATTACACAATACGGATCCCGACTAACCTGTTCGCCGCATCATGTGTGTGCGTGCCGCTCACGTCCGACCCTGAACACAATTAAACAGCGACGCGGCACACAGATTATCAATAATAATTAACGACGCGTAAAACGAAAAAAATTATCGCGTGTACAAGTGTACATAAGGGATGGCCCTTATATGGGGTTAGGACGAATTTTGACCGGGCCGCCCCCCAATATTTTCATTGTCAAACGTTTTCTAACAAAATTATCCAGAAATTATACACAAAAAAAATGTTAAAAACTTTCTCTTGGTGAAATGGCCAAATGACCCATATAGCTGTCAATTTTGAATCACAAATTTAATTTATCCATCTAAATATGGGATATGAGTACCAGAAACGCTTTCATAAGTATTCTAGATTTTTAGAAAGAGTTTAAGATACTCTAGTACGCAGGTCTTTGAAAAATCGAAAAAAACACGTGTATTTTAAATGGGAAAATCACCCCCCTCTGGTAATGGCCATTTTTTAAAATAGAGGGCTGAAACTTTTTCCACATTTTTTTTTAATTATTAGGAGCTGATTTGGGGGGCGGCCCGGTCAAAATTCGTCCTAACCCCATATAAAGACCACCCTAGTGTACATGTGCTGTCGAAATGTGCTGCTGAAGTTTTTTTTTTTAATGAACTATGGGTTCGGAAACCGCGAAAGATAATTCAGAGTGATTTATGTTTAAATCAGGGCTAGATCTTTATAAGGTACTGGCACCAATCTTGAACAATACCCCAGTGGTGAACATTTTTAAATTAAATGTACTGAATTAGAAATATTTGTTGATATTTGATTACTATAGTAATGGTATACCATTTATGAATATTACCTAATCTATATACATTTAACTGTCTTACAGCGTGATTTGATAACAATCGGTCAATAGGTGTCAAAATGGTGGACGTTTAAACTAATTATTAGTATAATTAGGAAGTGTCCATCATTTCGTGCTCATAACTGGTTTTATTTTATCCATTACTGGAGAAAAAATATAAACTAAATAAAAGGCAAACTATATTTGCGGACTGGTAATTAAATTGATTAAATAAAGAGTTGCTTGTTTTATTAGTAACATGAGTTCATGAGAATTACAAAAAACAAGCCCATTAATCCAAAAAAAAACGAAAACTTACTCTTATAGCGGCCATAACTGGTGCCTTTACCTTATTTATTTTATAATTTGTTGAATATTTTAATATTTTAATTAAATTAAAATTAGATCTTATTATTTATTATATTGTAATTGTAATTATTGAAAAAGAAAACACTTAATTAAGAGAAAATCAAACGTATTTATAAATTTTTCTTTCCGTTTTCAATCAGCTGTTGATAGATAATAAAAAGTTTTCAAATATCAAAACAAATATGGCCGCCGCGAACAGCTGATTATAATTGTGTACGAACGTAATAAGGTAATAAACAATCGCGTACTTGTATTAAGTTATTTTGGCGCTGATCAATACTTGCCGAGCGAACCACGCAAGCGTTGCCAACCGCACGACATTAAAAAACAATGCACATAATATTTATATTATGTGCAACAAAGAGCGCACGTATTGCGTAACAGAGTTCATTGTTGTCGTTTTGTAGTTGTTGTTATCAAATATGATATTTGTACGAGTGAGATAGACGATTGTATTTGTATGCAAAGTACGCTGTCTTCACTGCATTTACTAAATAGTGTGTGCGAGATGTCTAAGCGCTTATGTTGGGCAGAGAGAGTACAATAGTTTAACATGTAGTTTGTGTGCAGTTGTCTCTGTTGGTTTTTGTTTTCTACTTTATTATCACATAACTTCTATATGCGAGGAGTTCCGCTATTTATATTGCTGAATATATACGACATAGCGCTTCGTGAATTTATTTATATATTTATAAACATTTTTTTATGAATTACATTTCACTATTTCAATGAATAATCAATGATTGTGGAATTCAGAGACCAAGAAAATGAGGTAGGGTGAATACATCATACAATATTTTGTATTAAACCCATTTCCTCCTTTTATACGCACAAATTTATGATATTTCATAAAGTTCCTATATAAAAATGTCGTAGAGACAAGTAAAATTGAAAAAAAATGGGAAAAATTATTTTCTTCGTTTTCTATGATTTAAAAAAAACTGACACTGCTTGTGTTACTTTTAAACCGATATTAACGAACTTGGACTTATTTTAAAGAATATTTATTATTATTATTATATTATATTTATTATTTTATGCTCTACAAAAAACGTCCTTTTCACCGTATTCATAAAATGAACGGTTTCAGAGAAATTCGCGAAAAACTATGAAAAAATGTAACCCATCCACCAAAAATCATTTTGGTTCGAATTAGTTCCTTATGCTAATCTGATTGGACTATTAAACATTACTTCGTTATTAGAGTTTTAAAATTTTAAATACTGTCCTCTAAGGTCTCATTAAAATTCGTTGTTATGTTTCAAAATATTTTAGTAGGGCCATCAGGGGAAAAAATTCGGCACCCCCATTGATTAAAAACTGATGTAACCAAATAGAACATGTAAGGTGTATTACAGATGTAAATATATAATTTATAGTTAACATGCCGTGAGATTGCCTCATTATGAACAAAAATACATCACACTAAAAATTTGAGCAATATTTTTCCTCGTGCTTTTGTAACAGTCCCACGGTTTAAATGAAGCACAAAATACAGTTAGCTTTAAAATATAAACAGCTAGAATTAATTAATTAATTTTTGACACGTCGTATGAAATATAATTAGAGTTTTATAAATGTGTTATAATTCTGATTCTTCTGATACTTCTGATTCTAACCATACTGAAATGTTTACAAATTACATATGTATAAGGTACTGGCACCAGTCTTAAAATAGAATAGCCCAGTGGTGAACATTTTTAAATTAAATGTACTGAATTAGAAATATTTGTTGATATTTGATTACTACCATTTCTGAATATTAACCTATATATATTTAACTTTCTTACAGCGTGATTTGATGATAATCGGCCAATAGGTGTCAAAATGGTGGACATTTAAACTAATTATTAGTATCATTTATTTATTAATTATTATATTATCATAGCAACTGCTTTACATTGTTTCAAATTTGACGATTCTTGCTTTTATATCTTTTGTGTCGTAGTACTTATCATTTTTTAATCATTAGCAAGTGTCCATCACTGCGTGCTCATTACTGGTTTCACGTTATCCATTACTGAAGAAAAAACATAAACAAAATAAAATGCTATAATTAAAAAAAAAACTATATTTTTGGACTTTGGTAATTAAATTGATTAAATAAAGAGTTACTTATTTTTTTAGTAATATGAGTAATATGTTCCTAGAATATATTAATCAATAACAAGGGCATTTAATGAAAAGACTGATAGTTTTTTAATGTATTTAAAATAGTTACTTGTTTATTTCAAGTACATCAACTAATACAATTATATTTAAACTCACAGTTGATAATTTTTACGAACAATTCAATAGAATATATATAGCAGTGTTTCTTAAAATGTAGTTGGGGACTTTTTACACGTTATTTATAACACTGTAACGAAGGTGTATACAAAAATTCAGCTAACTGCTATTTTTTTCGCAGTTGAAATCTAAAATTACTGGACTATCAATTTGTCGTCAATAATAACCTGCTACGAACAAGATTACATTGTCAGTCTGCGTCTCCTCTGAATTTGGTACATTGATCGCTGCTGAGATACAGTAAGACCCCGTTTAACGCTGTTTCGGTTCTTTGTTTTCATGAATACTTATTATTAAAATATTGATATTAAAAATTTAAAAAAAAATTTAAATTTAAAAAAATATCTGCCAAGTAAATGCATAGTGTTTACTCTTGCTAAATTCACAAAAGGTAGTTAATTATTGAACAATTTAAATAAAAACCGATAAAGTGCTCAGATAAATTGGTTAACCATTTATTTTTATACAATTTTACTAAAAAATATTAGTTCAAAATTTTTCTTAAGACGCACCTGATTATTTTTTCGTATATTTTTAATTTTTTGATAATATCAATCTAAATTAAAATTTATGCAAAATGACATTTAAAACGTCAAAATGACATTAAATATGTCAAAGTAAATATCAATAAGAAAACACAAATGACGACTTTTTAAAGCAAATTGAGATAAATCGTTTTACATTTAAATATTTATTGTTACAAATTATTTTTTTATGCGTTTTTTAACGCTGTTTCATTTAGTGCAGGTATTTCCTGGAACGCATCCCCACGTTAAGCGGGGTCTTGCAGTATATTGTATATTTCCCTCTAAGGATAGGCATGATGCCTAATTTTAAAAAAAAACTATTTTATGATGATCTTACGTGTCTCCTATTTCCAAAAAAATACTTATTTCTGCAGAAAATAAAGGTTTAATCACAAAAATTTTGAATTTGACGCCAAAACGCTCGCAGGTGTCATGGCGCATTTTTGACGTTACGCCTATGTAAAGACTCCTAATAATAAATCCTTGTTTCATCGCTAACGTTTCTTGGTTTTAGTTCTGGTAACACAAAACTGAGCAAATTGATAATTTAAAACCACAAAATAATTTATAAACAGTGCAGATATTAAATAAACAAAAATGATGTTTACGTAGCCGTGACGTCATTCACTCTGGTGTTTTATCAAACATGGCGGATTGCTGTATTTTGTATTTTTATTTTAACAAAAATCATATTAATCTCGCTTTTAATATAAAAATAAATACATTTTTTAGAATCTTTTTAACTTATTTCATTATTTAAAATAGTAATTTCATTGATACTTTGTTACTGGCTTCATGCCTATTATCGAAGTATAGAAAAAACTACATTAGTAATTAAATAATATCTAGAATCGATAATATCACTGAATTCGTAATAATAATTTCAAATTCGTGAATAAACGCCATTATAGAAATACAATCTATATGGTAAAAATGAAAGTGAAAGAAGTTTAATTTTGGAAATCGTGTATCGTTCAAGTGAGTGTACATTTGAAACTATAAAAAAAGCCTTGCAAAATTTCGACAGTACTATAATTCTCTATAAATATTACGCGCACTCACACAAACGTACAATAGATACATTTATACATACATTGCTTGAATATTTATTAGCAGTGTGCGGTCAGTGTGTACACTGTTAAACAATAATGTTCATTATTTTTACCAACAATTAAAATATTATAATTGAAAAAAAACATCTGCCAAGTAAAATTCACCAAAGGTAGTTAATTTATTGAACAATCTAAATAAAAACCGATAGTGTTGAGATAAATTGCCTTGAATTGATTAACCATTTAATTTTTATACAATTTTACTAAAACATATTAGTTTAAAAGACGCACCTGATTATTTTTTCGTATATTTTTAATTTAAATGTCAAAATGACATTTAAAACGTCAAAATGATGTTTAATATGTCCAAGCAAATATCAATTTAGAAAAACAAAACACGAATTTTAAAAATAAATTGAGATAAATCATTGTAAGGGAATATTTTACAACAAACGTTGTAGACACATATTATAGGAAATTTAATGCTCTGCAAAAAATATTCTATAAAAATTTTACGTAACATGTGTCGTTCTTCAGATATCTTGAAAAAATAAATATTTTGGGATGTCACGCCTCCCCCTTACACACGAGATGATTTTGAAATGGGACCGTCCTCAAGCCAGACCCAACCATCCCACCAAGTTCAATAATATCGGTTCAGTGGTTCATGAGTTATGCGTGTGACAAGGATTCAGGGGACAGACGGACGAACGGACGGACAGACACGGAACGAAAAGTGTTTTTCTTGGCGTGAAACGGAAAGATCAATTTAAAATTTTGAAATCGGAGAACATTTTTTTTGTCTCAATATGAAACGATCACAAAGCTTCTCGTATCTTCGATATTGCGAGGAAACAAAATTGTATATCATATGCCTATAATACTGCCGTACTTAGGTAAAAAGCAGTCAACTTATTTTACTGCCTTTTAGTAAGTTAAGTAAAACAAAAAATTACATTGTACCGATCATTTATAAAGCTGTTACCCGCGACTTCGTCCACGTGGAATTTAGGTTAGTTGATACAGATATCTGTATTTCGGGTTTTAGTTTCGTATTTGCACACTAGATGTCTACGCCAAAAAAAGTATAAACTATCGCGCGTACAAAAGTACCCATTTTTTATCTAATAAGCTATCTCCCTGCCAAAATTTCATCAAAATCGGTTTAGCCGTGAAAAGGTAACAAACAGACACACTTTTGCATTTATAATATTGGTATGGAAGAATATAATTATAGTTCTTGGTTAATTTTTAAGTAACTGTCATATTGATTCACTGCATAGACATAGAGAATGGACCAGGCATCTGACTCGAGAGCAAAGTCGTGTCAAAAGAAAGAGATAGAAACAGGTTTGGAATATACTTACTCCTTTTTTTAAACAGGAGTGTAACTTTTTCATTCTTGGCCCCGAACATTAAAAATATTCATAGATATACGTAAAGAGGTTAAGTTCTAGTATCAAAAAAAATATTTAAAATTTTGTTAAGTAAATCTTGTATGTGCTGTTTGTAAGTGTAGCAATCCACCTCATCATTTTGTAGCAAGCAACAACGTGGGAATTGATTTAAAAAACTATTTTTTATTAATATATATTTAATATTTTTGGTAGTAAAAATGTTATTTTCCCGGAATATCCGTTCATAATTTTGCCAATTTCTATTAGATCAATTGATGTTTTTTTTTAAATTTCTTCGATAAAATATGAACCATTATAGTATGTTTATTGTTTATATTATTTACTTTTCTAATAAAAAACTTATTGCACAAAAATCACAAGATAGATATACAAAAATATATCTGACAGAAATACTACCCTGAACTATAGTAAGTTACCAATCAGATTCTTATAAAAAGATATAAATATATTCCAAACTACACTGCATCTCTCTCTCACTTTTTGAACATTGTGTTAATACAGAATGCACTGTCCATTCTCTATGTCTATGGTTCACTGCAATTTCTGAATTATTGATGAAATATCGGAAAAAGATTAAGAACTGAAATCGCAGAAGTTCAATTAGATTAATTTTAATACGCATGATGCACATCCAAGGATTCCAATCATTGCAATGCGTGAATTAAAAAAAAAACATAGTTGGAAATTTTTATAATAATTATTACTATTAATTCTTTTTTCATTTCAGCATTAAAAAAATATTTGCCTTGGGAACCACGGGACTTTTTTATACGTAATCCTAACAGTGAATAGTATACGTGATTCTTATTTTATTAAAACATTTCTGACAAACTAACAAGATAGAATAAAATTAATAATATAGGTAATATTATTCTCTGTAATGTTTACTCTTGTAAATTTTTGAATTTTCGAATTATTTTTGAAATAAGAAATAATGTTTTAATAAAAAATGTCGAGTATGTTATTATCTATAATTTATTTCCCATACATTTTTTTTCCAATATTTATGATTTAGGCAGAAATTTTTTTTTATATAATTATTTAGATTCACCTACACTGTTCACTCTCAGTATTACGTATAAGAAAGTCCCATGGTACCTATGGCAAACACACACACTGTCCAATCTCTGTAATACGTATAAGAAAGTCCCATGACACTCATGGCAGATATTTCTCCTCTGTTATGAACCATTTGAATTATAATAAACAATTTTTTTTTCAAAGTTTTTACGAAAAAATGAGTAGAACATAACAACATACATACAGTTTTTAGCTTGACCATTTTTCTCTATTTCGCACTGTTTCGGAGTAGTTCGAAAAAATCAAAAATCGACGTAGGTAAACATCCGTATCCGGTTGAAAGATCGTTTTCAAAAATTGGACGTTTTCTTTCCCGACAAAAATTAATCTTAAATATAAAATTTCATCCTACGATTTGTCGTATTTGACTTACAGCGCTTACAGACTGACCGACAGACAGACATCATGGGAAGGTTAAAATGGATAATTCCATCAAATCCGGATTTCGAAAAAAATCGGCTTCACTATACTTACCTTATAAGTATGTATAGTGAAGGTATATGTATATTTCATATATGTAGATACATGGTATAAGAAAGTAAAAAATACCAGCTATGAAATGCATCAATCAAAATATTTTACTGATTTTAATAAAGCACAAAGGGTAAAGATCTTTAGTAATATCATTATTATTATTACTGAATAAATGATTATATGTAATTGTTGCAGTGATGATATCATAGAATAATAACACACTGACGTTGTAATTTTATACCAGTGGGTTCAAAGCGGTGCTAAAATTAGATCCTACTGCATTATACATATTATTATATGAGTGCATAGAATGTAGCATAAAAATTGAACCATATCTAGGAAATATTTATATTTAATAAAATAAACATTTTATGCCCGGTCTCACCGCTCAAACTTATTTCTGTTCCTTAGCAAAATGTTCCTTAGTCTTAAGTTGAACCTAATTTTTACGTCGATTTCACAGGTCTATCTTATATCTTATCATATAGTTAGCCAAGTGTCACTTTCTGGGGAATTTTGATTTTTGGTGTACGTTGCTATGATGCAAGTTTATAATTTGTTTGTATCCAAGGTAGTTACACCTTGGTTTATGTCAACATAATTTTGAATATTAATTGTGGATTTGATTTGTACTGTAATTGTTATCCAAAAAATATTCAATAATACATGGATATATCAAAAGCGATAAAAGAGAGGAGCGAGTTTTACGCATAAAATATTGCCTTTTTGTATTTAAAATATATTAATACCTACATATATGAAATTTCATAGTATGTATTAGTTTTAACGAGCTATCAAAGCTAACATTGGAGGCTTTGTTAAACGAAACAGTTTTAAAAAGGTTAATTTTGACATATCATGAAAATGGTCAGTTTTATTTATAATAAACTTGGCTTGAAATGCCATAAACTATTATACCTATGATATCTGCATCATTGCCATCAATAATTTTATCAAAAATGTTTACAATATTCATTTTTGTGTACAGTTTTAAGGTTAAGTGGAACTAAAGTTTCACTTTAACTAGAACTTAAATTTAGGTGATACTTAACGATTTAAGGAACACTTAAATCGTTGGTGCAACAGTTTAAAATTTTTATGTGTTCCATAATCGCTAAGGTTAAGCGGTGAGATCGGCCATTAGTACTTTGGGCTTATGTCGGTATCATAAAGGACCTAGCAAATTTGCTAGCTAGCAAGCACTCTCAAATGAGGTATCTAACTTATATGACAGTTCTTTTGGAGTTTGTTGATGATTTTGACAAGTTTCGCGCACGCGTTGTAGGTAAATAGTAAATACCAACGGTATTAAAACAGTGGTGATGTTATGAAAATTATTTTGTACGGTGAAAGACGCCATCTGTGTTACAATTAGTTGAAGTGTTACTGCTCTAAATTCCATAACTAATCCATAGATACTAGTACAGAATTAATACCCCATTTGAAAGTAATTGCTAGCTAGCAAATTATGCTAGGTCCTTTATGATACCGGACATTAGACAAAGAAAGATAAAGGACAAATAACATATTACCTAGCGTTGTTACCATATCGCACCACGAAAAATCGCACCACGGATCATTGACGTATCATTCAGATTTTAAAATAAATATTAATTGTTTTGCATTATAAAATTAATTAATAATAAATAATTTATATTAAAGAAATGTCTATTTGGAACTATCATCTCTCTTACATACTAAATTCAATTGTAATTTAAAGCATATTTGCATATTATAAATTTTCAACTGACGCCTATGAGATAATATGCGGTTTTGACAATTAAAAAAAGATGGCCGCCGACAAATTTTGGTAACACTTTCATATACGGACTAGCATTGGTTGTTATGTATCCATAGTCTTTCCTAATCTAAGACTTTGGGTGACAACTTAAAAAGAAAATAGTACCTAAATCCAGGCATAGGTGCATTATTTTTGCAACCACCTAATACTTTTTCTATGAACCACCAACCATTCCTTCACATATCCCACACACACACACAATAACGCGTTATCACATACGCCAACCAACACGGTAACATTATTAACAGTGTAAATTGTATGTGAAGATGTCTGTGTGTGTGTGTGTGTGTGAGCCGGCTCCGAAGTAGGCCACGGGGTGAAAGACTCTCCGCAAGGCCAGTTACGATGATGCCGGCGCGCGAGCTGGCAACGAACGGTACAAACAGAACCCCGGCTATTTTCAGAAAAACACTGCGCGCGTATATACATTGTTGTTACGTCCAGCTGTTGTTCTATACGATTTGCATTTTTACTCGTGTTCGGGGGACTGGGGTCTAGGTGTTAACATAGATCGTGCTGGGGAATTTCCAGATCGTGAAGGTCGTCTGTAATTTATCTTGATAGGACAATTAATCTATAATAATTCGGGCAAGACATACACGAGTGTATGCCATAAGGGTTCCGAAGTACGTATTACGTGGAATGTTTGAAACCACTTACAGGTGCATTTTTAAGTTAGAAAAAAATAACAAACAACAGACAAAAACTATGGTTATGACTTATCAAATACAAATCCCCTAACCATAAAAATTGTAATTGTTTAGACTTACACGTGTTTCAATAGCAATGCTATCATCATCAGAGTCCTAAAGACACTAACTTGAGCAAGTTGCAATATCACTGCTTGTAGTCAATTCTCAATCTCAAAATTTTTTGTACATAATACCATTATGTAGTACTATTATGGGCTAAAATTTCAGATTTTTATCTGGTCCCCCACCAGAGTTATTTAGCTTTGAAAAGTGCCATTTTCTCGAATTTTCAAATTTTGAGAATTTTTTTAAATAAAGTGGGGCAAGTCTCAGAGTTGAACTTTGGTGTGTGAATACAACTAGTACCCACCTATTCGTAAAAAATAATTTGACTTATTAACTTTTCCCCTTCTTGCAAAAACATCCCCTTGAAAATGGGATTTTTTCAAAAATAGAACTAAGAATTAAGGCTGAAATTTCACCCTTTAGGATAACATTTAGATGAAAATGTCTAGAAGTAATCTTGTAGCCCGTTTTATTCTGAACAATTTGCTTTCAGTCCCGTGTTGAAAGGTTTGATAGAAGCTGAGATATTTTAGTTTCCGCGAACCCTTTAAAGTACAAAAAATGCTGCGACCTGTATAACAAATATGGCCGTCACGCGAAAACAAAAAACAATAAAATTAAAATAATGGTCGTTTCGAACTACCAACATGTTAGGGTAATTACACACAAAAAATCAATTTTTTTTAGAATGGCCAAGCAACCATTTAATTTAATTTTGGACCATTTCATATGGATTGACCCTATTTCCTTAATAGTTTTCCTCCTGTCCTATTTTCTTTCGGCCCGCACAAGTTTTTCATAAAGTATTACATTTTGAGTTGTGCAGGCCTGGTTTTTTTTACAAGGCCGTTCAGGTAGATTATGTAACTTGATTGTTGTTAAGTAAGTTACTGTCACTAGTCTTGGACGCTTTAAGAGTAAGGTATACGGTTTTTTAGGATTGATGGGCTTATTTTTTGTAATTCTCATGAACTCTTGATATTAATAAAACAAGTACCTTTTTATAGGTACAATATAATATAGTTTGTTTTTTTTAAATCAACGCCTTTTATTTTTTTGTTTTTTTTTCTCCAGTAATGGACACTACGGCACAAAAGTTATAAAATAATATTTTGAACAACACAAAAATGATGTTTTTGAAGCACACGCAACGTGATAAGCTTAAGTTAGTTTTGACAGATAATATTTCCCTTTTAACAATCAGTGTTTTATAAAATTTATTTAAACAACGAAGATTTAAATTATGATAGATAATTAATTTAAAAAATATATTTTTTTTAAATTGCAAAATGGAAAATTAAAGATGAAAAAAAAATTAAATAAATAAAAATTAAATTTAACGAATGCGGAAAATATTTTCGTACAAAATTGTAATTCGATATAATGATAAAAATACCATATCCAATGTAATTTGAAACTAAAATGAATGTTTTTAATGTTTTACATATTTGTTGTAACTGGTTTAAAATAGTTTAGCTTAATTCTCATACAACTGTTAATGTATTGATCAAATATTGGTACAGAAGTGAGATGAAAAGTTTAAATTATGGAATTTCATACATACTCGTATATTGTTAATGTTTCTACTACAGTAACGCCCGGTATTATCAAGTTTAACTAAATGCTCCTTTAACTAACAGAAATAAGCATTTTGTCCTCTGAATCCTTGTCACACGCATAACTCATGAACCACTGAACCGATATTGTTGAAACTTGGTCGGATGGTTGGGTCGGTCCCATTTCAAAATCATCAAAATCGTATGTAAGGGGGAGGGGTGACAACCCAAAATATTTATTTTTTCAAGATATCTCAAGAACGACACATGTTACGTGAAAATTCTATGGAATATTTTTTGTAGAGCATTAAATTTCCTATAATATGGGTCTAAATGTTTGTTGTAAAATATTCCCTTACAAAGATTTATCTCAATTTATTTTTAAAATTCGTGTTTTGTTTTTCTAAATTGATATTTGCTTGGACATATTAAATGTCATTTTGACGTTTTAAATGACATTTTGACGTTTGCATAAATTTAGATTTAGATTTAAAGTGTCAAAAAATTAAAAATGTACGAAAACATAATCAGGTGCGTTTTAAGAAAAATTTCGAACTAATATATTTTTAGTAAAATTGTATAAAAATTAAATGGTTAGTCAATTTCAGGCAATTTATCTAAACACTATCGGTTTTTATTTAAATTGTTCAATAATTAACTACCTTTGGTGAATTTAGCATGAGGAAGCACTGTGCATTTACTTGGCAAATATCTTTTAGATATGACGTCACGAAGCTTCTGACTCCCCCCCTTGTCACACCACGTCACACTTTGTAGATCTCCCCTCCCACTTAATGTGTAACATAAATTATGGATGACCCCTAAGTAATATTTATGGTAGTAAATAGTATTATAATACAATATACGTACTATAATTGTGTTCCAGTATATTTGCTAATTGCTTATACAGACATTTGCATACCTATTGACATTTTTTGACAATATTTACATTATTGTAATTAAGATTCAGAAGGTTGAAAGTGAATTTAAAATATATAATAATATTGCAACACATAGTTTAAACTTTAAGCTAACATCTTCAATAACTAGGATCTGATTTAATGTAAGCTGTTGAAAGTAAATCTTCTTAACATTAGTGTGTAAAGAAATATTGAGTACGTTTACACAGCGCTGTTGTTCCGTTTTTACTGTAACCGATGTAGTAAATCCGTTTTAAACGATGCTATTTTTTTTATTTTTTCGGTCCCGCAGGCCTATATTTTTGGAACAAAAGTTAATTGTCCTAAAATTTCAGACACGTAGATCAAACCTGTGGACGGCGCAAACCGAGTCTTTTTCCCATTTGATTAACATGGGAAAAATTACTTTTTTACTTATGCGTGAATATCTCGTTGAAAAGTTTATTTATTTTAATTTCTTACAGCAGCATAGCATACAGAATTAAATTTCTTACAAAAAAGATCCCAAGTGCTCAATTCATAGATCGAATATTTTTAAAGATATGTTCGTCTAAACATGTTAATTAAATGGGAAAAAGACTCGGTTTGCGCCGTCCACATGTTTGATCTATGAGTCTGAAATTTTAGGACAATTAACTTTTGATCCAAAGCTAAAACATAGGCCTGCGGGATCGAATTTTTTTTTTTAAAACACCCTATTACACATACGAGAATAAGTAACGTCAGCTGGAATTATAATTCCGATTTGAAGTACGCTATAAGTTCGATGGCGTACCAACAAGAAATCCCAAAAATTTGTCTCCTCTACATTCCACGAATCACGCTTTCTTTTGTTTTCAATCTCTTCGTCTCAGGTGCAGTGGCGTATTTACGTTGTGCCGCCCTGGACAAAAAAAAAATTGCCGCCCCTCTACGAAGGGAATATATAATTTATTTTTGATAGAATATATATTAAAAACTGAGGATCTTTTTTTTTTGGTCACGTCAATTGAAATTCCTAATTTTATTAAACAAAGAGTTTAGATTACGTAATTAATTTAATATTCTGTATTAAACTAAAAGAAACTAAAGAATCTGCCACTCCTCTCAGCCTTCTGCCCTAGACCGTGGCTCCCATGGCCCCATGGTAAATACGCCACTGCTCAGGTGTTTTAACCATGTTTTAACTGACGACGCTTTTTCAAATGTTAATGCGAACTGCATTACGATGAAATCCCTATACTTCGTAGATACTTATATTTTTTGGGGTTGGCTTTACACGCGTTTTTATTCCGGTTATATTTCGGTTTAGTTATGCTATGCTATGCCTGTAGATCAAGAGGAATAGCATAACTAAACCTGATTAGTTATGTCAGGTGTAAAGCGCCATTTACACAAACTTTTACACCCTGTTTTACTACATCGGTTATAGTAAAACCGGAATAACAGCGCTGTGTAAACGTACTCATTGGCTTAACCGCAGAAGCTTAAAATATGTACTATCTTATACATTGTATTTTAATAATAATAACGTAAACGAGAATTAAATTTTTTAAGTAATAAATACCTAATGATCATATAATTATATTTAAATCACTTTCAATCAGCAGATATTATATTTAGAATGTTGTAACAACAATTACTAACAATATTAAAAATAGTACTAAAGTCGACCACCTTGTATGTATGTCTGTAATTTATGTATATTTTTTAGTAGCAACCATCTAAACCGGTGGTTTAAAAACTATTTTTAACTATGTATAAAGTAATCGGGAGAGGGGAAGGGGTGGAACACCCGCAGTTTTAGACCAAAAAAAAAACAGCAACAGAGTGTATTTTTAAATCGCATTTAAAAATGTATAAATAAGTCTGTTGCTGTTTTGTTTTTTCGGTGTACACATGGAATAGGAGTAATATATAATATATGGATGAACACGTTCGTATATAAATGACCTCCCCCCCCCCCCCCCCAGTCATTTATTGAAAATTGTAAAATTAAATTAATTTTTTTACAAAATATTGATAATTTTGATAAGTGAAAAACATTTTCATTTGCTAAATATTTTTAAATATATAAGCCGAATTTTGCTTCCTCGCAAATATCGAAGACACGAGAAGCTAATCAATCAATAGGTGTCAAAATGGTGGACATTTAAACTAATTATTAGTATAATTTATTTATTAATTTAGAATTTAAGAAAATGACCATTTTAGATTTTATTTTGTTTTGCTTCGAGGTTTTAAAACCTCGAAGCAAAACAAAATAAAATGTATTTATTAATTATTATATTATCATAGCAACTGCTTTACATTGTTTATAATTTGACGATTCTTTCTTTTATATCTTTTGTGTCGTGGTACTTATCATTTTGTAATCATTAGCAAGTGTACATTACTGCGTGCTCATTACTGGTTTTACTTTATCCATTACTGGAGAAAAAACATAATAAAAGGCTATAATTAAAAAAAAACTATATTTGCGGACTTTGGTAATTAAATTGATTAAAAGTTACTTGTTTTATTAGTAACATGAGTTCATGAGAATTACAAAAAAAACAATCCATTAATAAAAAAAACACGAAAACTTGCTCTTATTGCGGCCATAACTGGTGCCTTTATTTTATATTTTATATTTTGACGATCACTGATAAATCTAGCTGCATGCTTGACCTTGCACAAAACCCTATTTATTAATAACATAAGAATAATCTAATAAATTGTTTACACCTTAAACAAAGTGGGGAACCTTGAAATGAAACACTGGTCAAAAACCCTACATCATATTGAGTTACCTTCAAGGGCCGACGCATTCTCACTTGTTGTTTATATGCTTTTTAACATTATCAGTGGCGTAACACGAGAAAATTACACTGGGACGATACTAGTTTAATCTGAAAAAAGGGTGGGTGGGAGGCCTTTTAAATATCAAGTGAATGAAAGAATAATTTTGATTTTAAAATTATTTAAAATATGCAATAACAAAATTTGATTACAAAAATTGTAACTACCCCCAAGCATAGGGGGGTGGGCAGAAATGTAAAAATTGGGGTTGGCAAGATTAAGGAAGAAAAAAGTATTAGTAGCATGCAGAAATTGAGGTAGCAAAAAAAATCTTTAATTTTTATATTTATATTTTGCATATAGTGAGGGCCCCTCGATTACTTCCTGCCCCAAGACCCCAGAGCCTCTAGCTACGGCCCTGTCGGGGGAGTGAAATTTTATTTCGATAGGAAGCGAGTGGAATACGCATGATGCCTAATTTTAAAGAATTATTTTATGGTGATCTTACGTGTCTCTTATTTCCAAAAAAATGCTTATTTCTGCAGAAAATAAAGGTTCAATCACAAAAATTGACCCTTTTAAAACTAATTTTGAATTTGACGCCGAAACGCTTGCAGGTGTCATGGCGCATTTTTTACGTTACGCCTATGTAAACACTCCTTGTCAACTATAATAAATCCTTGTTCCATCGCTAATGTTTCTCGGTTTTAGTTTTGGTAACACAAAACTGAGCAAATTGATAATTTAAAACCACAAAATAATTTATAATCAGTGCAGATATTAATGAAACAAAAATGACGTTT
This sequence comes from Sialis fuliginosa, assembly GCA_961205875.1. NCBI lineage: Eukaryota > Metazoa > Arthropoda > Insecta > Megaloptera > Sialidae > Sialis > Sialis fuliginosa. The sequence continues at coordinate 2,779,473 of OY540818.1, read as the reverse complement.
ACGTAGCCGTGACGTCATCCAATCAAACTGGTGTTTTATCAAACATGGCGGATTGCTGTATTTTGCGTTTTTATTTTAACAAAAATAATATTAATCTCGCTTTTAATATAAAAATAAATACATTTTTAGAATCTTTTTAACTTATTTCATTATTTAAAATCATAATTTCAGTAATACTTTGTTACTGGCATCATGCCTATTCACTCGCCCCCTAGTTTCATATTTTACAAGATGTTACAGGCTTAATGTTTTACAAAACAAGGCTATCGTTCTACAATTTCAAGTAGATGCACACTTATAATTTTTTATCCGGAACGAGATAAGACTCTCGAGGTATCGTCTTATAAAATACTAGCTATACTATACTTCGCCCGCGTGGGCCACGGAATTATTGTTTAGGATTTTTGAAAAAATATATCTAGTTGACTTAAGTACAAACACGATTAAATATTATCGTAAACCTAAATTACCTAAAAAAAATACAAATAAATTTTGTTCTGTTTAAATTTAAAAGTTAATAATTGAAAACAAAATAAACAACTGCCGGCCGAGCGCAGAATCTTGCCCCGCGACACACAAGTTCGCACGAATTGCCGCGAATAATATGTTACTGTATGTATGTATATTTCGAGTTATTTCCTAAACCAAAAGACCAAATTGGATGCTGTAAAGGGCACATTAAATCTACATTAAGTACTTATGACGATGAAATCATTTATTTCGGTAAGGATTGATGTTTTGCAGATCATAAGTCCACGTAAACAGAACCATATATTTTACATTTTGCATATGGCGTCCCAGACTTTATTTTAGATCTTTATATTCTACACAATTCTTTACTACATTATTTTGTTCAATATTGAACGGTTTGAACAGCGTACTGCAAAAGAGTGCGCTGGCGGCAAACATTTTTCCGACTTAATTTACTATTATCGTTACTGTTTAGTTGTTATGTTACCTAACGTAACAAAATATAGCCTGTAGCCTGGCCAGAAAGCGTACCTATGAATTAAAAAAGAAACCACGTAAATCGGATAAGTGGTTCTCGAGTGATAAGCGCACTAACGGACAGACAGACAGACATACAGAGAAACGTTGTCTTACAGCGTGATTTGATGACAATCGACCAATAGGTGTCAAAATGGTGAACATTTAAACTAATTATTAGTATGATTTATTTATTAATTATTATATTATCATAGCAACTGCTTTACATTGTTTCAAATTTGACGATTCTTTCTTTTATATCTTTTGTGTCGTAGTACTTATCATTTTGTAATCATTAGCAAGTGTCCATCACTACGTGATCATTATTGGTTTTACTTTTGCCATTACTGGAGAAAAAACATAAACAAAATAAAAGGCTATAATTTAAAAAACAAACTATATTTGCGGACTTTGATAATGAAATTGATTAAATAAAAAGTTACTTGTTTTATTAGTAACATGAATTCACGAGAATTACAAAAAACTGGTGCCTTTACCTTAGGTACTAAAATATCGAATCCAAAAATTTCTTGGTCAAATACATATGTATTATCAAGGGCCATTACTAAATCTACCGTATTTTGAATCATTCTGGTCACGCCACTGCAGATTAACATTACCGTATAAACGAAATGCCAGCGTATTGCGTATGTATTTGCTGATGGCCAAGCGATGCTCGACCTTACACAAAAAATGACGCTAAGCCCTTTGTATTTATTCTTTGTAACAATATCCATAATTAGATTTTCAATAAGCTGGGTTTAGACTTTAGTGATGTTAGATTTTATTAATCTTGTATTGGTATTTTTTATTGCGTAATCAAAAATAATAAACACGTGTAGAAAGAAATGTATTGTTTATTTTTTAATCCTGAATAGACCGATAAGGGGTAAAAAAATCTTTTATTAGATTTAAGAAACAAATTATGGATTCTTAATTATATTATTTTTTACACTGAATGACTTTTAACGTAACTCCAATTATTTTGTCTAAATAAATATATTAGCACAGGTAATCGAATAAACACCTCTATATTATTTACTAGCTGCTTTACTCGCGTGGATTTCGAAACCCCCATTCCCATGATATTTTTTCCACCAACTCTTCATATATTAAATTTTTATTATTTTTGGTTTTCTTTCATTCAAAATTGTAAATATCTCGGCTCCTATTAGCCCGATCATTTTAGATCAAATTCGATGCAAGATGCAAAAAAGCTGCCTAGTCGAAACTTTTGACGCAGTTGTGTGTCCCCGGCGGAGTAGATGATGAAATCACATTCTAGCCCATAAATTAGTTACCGGAAGTGTCCGCCATCTTGGATTTTGTGTTTTTATCGATTTGAACGCGTATTTTGCATTTCTTGATAAAAAGGTTAGTAACAATTTTATAGAGAATTTAATTCTCTACAATCTTTATAGAGTCAATATTGTTGAAAAAACATTATTTATTGCTAATAATAAGCAAAAACTGTTAAAAATTAGAAGAGTGGCGCAGTTTTTTCAACTTTTATACCATTTTTATTGAAAATAAGTGGCACATTTAAATGACAAAGTTGTAGAGGACTCAATTCCCAACAGCTTTTGTACAAACAAGTTTTTCGTACGACGTGCAGATGACGGCCGAGAACAACGCGCTCAACACAGCGGTATGGGGAAAATCGCGCTGTTGAAAACAATACAGTTCAATACACGATAGTTCAATAGTGTGTCCGGCTTTCTTAGCGCACTTCCCGTAGGAGATAGAAAAAAAAGTTTGGTACATAATATTATTGGTTCGAAAAGATCAACGTCGTAAAATTATTTTCAACAATACAGGGTGTTCCATTTTTGTCCTATAACAAAAACAAACAAATTTTAAAATGGAACACCCTATAATGTTTTATGTCTTCCAATGTCATTTTTTAACCTCTACATTAACGTCTATTAATTTTTTGATTCAGTGACAGTGTTGCCAAATTATTATTTTTTTTCTGAAAAATAATCCATATTCAGACTCAACCAAACAAAATCGTTACTGTGTTGAGCGCGTTCTCGACCGTCATCTACACGTCGTACAAAAAACTTGTTTGTACAAAAGCGGTTGGGAATTGAGTCCTCTACAACTTTGTCATTTAAATATGCCACTCAATAAAAATGGTATAAAAGTTGAAAAAACTGCGCCACTCTTCTAATTTTTAACAGTTTTTGCTTATTATTAGCAATAAATAATGTTTTTTCAACAATATTGACTCTATAAAGATTGTAGAGAATTAAATTCTCTATAAAATTGTTACTAACCTTTTTATCAAGAAATGCAAAATACGCGTTCAAATCGATAAAAACACAAAATCCAAGATGGCGGACACTTCCGGTAACTAATTTATGGGCAAGAATGTGATTTCATCATCTACTCCGCCGGGGACACACAACTGCGTCAAAAGTTTCGACTAGGCAGTTTTTTTCGTGAAAAAATCTAAAATGATTGGGCTATATGCGAGATAGAGGGTTGTTTTTTTCCCCAAATCCCACGCCCCCGTAGTATTTTTCCTGCCGGATCGAATAAAACTACTTACAACCCTTCATATGTAACGGGGGGTAAAATATTAATTACTAAAAAAAATTAAAAAATTTCCACCACCTTGCAATTCATTAGGGGTTGAATTTTCGAGATATAAAGTAGCCTATGTCCGTCTTCGAGATGCAAGTTATCTCACTGCCAAATTTCATCAAGATCGGTTCAGCGGTTTAGCCGTGAAAAGGTAACAAACAGAGAGAGAGACAACGTACTTTCGCATTTATAATATTAGTATGGATTAATTAAAATTGACATAAAACAAACATCCTCAGATTAACAATTATTTGTGAAAAGAACAAGACGAGGGAGTTATTTTACAATCAAAACAAAATTATGACTGGTTTTTTATCAAATTAATAAATAAAATTATTAATTCAATTTAAAAACATTATTCTGAAATGAAAAAAAAATGAAAAAATTCATACATCTTACCCTTAAAGGGGACGTTATCTTGTCTTATATAGGCGGGAGAGTGGGGGGGGGGGAGGTTAAAAATCAACGAAAATGTGCTTACGTAATACTCGAATAAATAAATTTAAAAATTAAATTTCCATAGCTTTTTTGAGCAGTGTATTATACCCAGAAGTCCAGGATAATCAGGTTTTGGGTGTATGTTGTTTATGAAATTCAAGCTAATTTGAATCTAATATCCATAGATAACATATAAACACAACTGTTAAACATAAACATATATCTTGTAAAAAATAAAAAAACATATAATTTTATTGGAAAAATTTTGATTTCGATTTATAAATAAATGAAAAATAATAGGTAGGGTCAAGCGGGGTAAATATAAAACACCAAAAAAATGGGGTAAAAGTGAAACAAGCTTGCAACTAAAAAACTAATTTGTTTATAGGAGAATCATAAAAACTGACATCATCATTAAAGGTTTGTTAAAGCTTACTGAAAATATGAATCGCCTAATAAGTGATGTGTCACTCCTACAGATTTCCCTGTTAGTCGATGTCAAAACGTGTGAATTAAATTTTAATTCTTTGCACATAACTTTCTGTATAGCTCAGATATTAATTAAAGTTACATTTTCACATTGATATGCCACAAAGAAGATAAATCAAAGTTGTTTTTCTTTTAATTTTTCGAGAAATATTTTCCATTAGAGGCCTGTTTCACTTTTTCCCAAATTAGAGGTTAAAAATGAAACACAGTTTTTTTATTTTTAAAGTCCGTGTTGTATCGTACAGTTCAAATGAAGTAAGTAGAAAAAATTAAAGTATGAATTTGTATCGTTAACTTTCAAAAAACATGAAAGATTTGTATTTTATTTCACTTTTACCACAGTTGATCCTACCGAAAAAAGTAACTAATTATTTTAATAAAATTCATCATATTATTATGTAAGATAATTTTGTCCTTCGAGAATTTTGTTGAGCTTTACATATTGTACTATACGCCCTTTCTGTCCGGGGCTAGTACCCTAAAACTAGCACAAGGCTAAATATATATATTTTCATATTTATCTTGTACATGATCTGTGATTTATAAAATGCGATCTACAAATCAATCTATATCATTGGAATATGTTAAAAATTAAAAATTATTTCTATGCAAGTTATAAATAAATAAAACAAGAAATAGGGTATATAATATATATATATATATATATATATATATATATATATTGTTATGTACTGATTAAATGAAACTTAAAGTTTATAAAAAGTTGAAAAATTATTACATACTGATAAATATGTATGTATTCTATGTACCTATATGGTACGAACATTTTGCTTCCTCGCAATATCGAAGATAGGAGAAGCTTTGTAATCGTTTTAGAATGAAACTAAAAAAAATTTCTCCGATTTCAAAATTTTAAATTGATCAAACACTTTTCGTTCCGTGTCTGTCTGTGTGTGTGTGTATGTCTGTCGAATGAATCCTAGTTACACGCATAACTCATGAACCACTGAACCGATATTAATGAAATATGGTTGGATGGTTGAGTCTGGTTTGAGGACGGTCATCAAAATCGTGTGTTTAACATATCTCAAGAACAATACATGTTACGTAAAAATTTTTATTAAATATCCTATAATATGGGTCTACAACGTTTGTTGTAAAATATTCCCTTACAGAGATTTGTCCCAATTTGCTTTTAAAATCCGTATTTTTTTTATTGATATTTACTTTGACATATTAAATGTCATTTTGACGTTTTAAATGTGATTTTAACGTTTGCATAAATTTAGATTTAAATTAAAATTGTTAAAAAATTAAAAATATACGAAAAAATAATCAGGTGCGTCTTAAGAAAATTTTCGAACTAATATTTTTTAGTAAAATTGTATAAAAATTAAATGGTTAACCAATTTATCTGAGCACTTTATCGATTTTTATTTAAATTGTTCAATAATAAACTACCTTTAATGAATTTGAGGAAGCACTGTGCATTTACTTGGCAGACGTTTTTTTTTTAAATTCTTTCATGCAGAAATCGTCAACATAAAACCAATTTTAACATAGCAATGTTTAAATTCATTGATTTTATTTTGACGATATCTTGGCTCACAGGTGGTAAATCATTTCAGGATTTTAAATAGAGCTTCTTATAATATTTTTTTTTGTTATTTACAAAATTTGGGCTTACTCTTGATATTTTTTAATTTTCCTAGAAATATCTTTATTATAAATAATATATTTTTATTATAAATAATTTATTTATTTATTTTATATATTTGTGTTAAAAATAGTTTTTATTTATAATTAACTACTCTTTAAACAAAAAATACACAAAACTTGGAAAATTACAACCCAGAACATCAAAACAAAATTCTTTCACAATTCGCAAGTGCGCAAAAAAGTTTTATGGAACTACATAACTATATAAGATCTGATAAATATTCTACAAGGAAAAGTTTAAAGAGTAAAGTTGAAAAAAGTTCATTCTTCAAAGTTTTTCTCTAAAAAAGAGGCGCAGTTTATACGCTTGATAATTTTTTCAAATAACTCAAATATTTTTTTAGCGAACTTTTATTTTTTTAAATACTTTAATTATTGCTTCCTCGCAATATCGAAGATACGAGAAGCTTTGTGATCGTTTTTGATTTAGACAAAAAAAATGTTCTCTGATTTAAAAATTTTAAATTGATCTTTCCGTTTCACGTCAAGATAAGCACTTTTCGTTCCGTGTCTGTCTGTCTGTCCGTTTATGTGTCTGTCCCCTGAATCCTTTTCACACGTATTGCTCATGAACTAGTGAACCGATATTATTGAAACTTGGTGGAATGGTTGGGTCTGGCTTGAGGACGGTCCCATTTCAAAATCATCAAAATCGTGTGTAAGGGGGAGGGGTGACATCCCAAAATAGTTATTTTTTCAAGATATCTCAAGAACGACACATGTTAGGTACTGGAAAATTTTATAGAATATTTTTTGTAGAGCATTAAATTTCCTATAATATGGGTCTACAACGTTTGTTGTAAAAATATACCCTTACAAAGATTTATCTCAATTTATTTTAAAAATCGTGTTTTTTTTTTAAATTGATATTTACTTTGGTATATTAATATAAATGTCATTTTGACGTTTGCATAAATTTAGATTTAGATTGAAATTGTCAAAAAATTAAAAATATACGAAAATATAATCAGGTGCGTTTTATGAATAATTTCGAGCTAATATTTTTTAGTAAAATTGTATAAAAATTTAATGGTTAACCAATTCCAGGCAATTTATCTAAACACTATCGGTTTGTATTTAAATTGTTGAAAAATTAACTACCTTTGGTGAATTTAGCACGAGGAAGCACTGCGCATTTACTTGGCAGTTGTTTTTTTTAAATCGGACCTCAAGTATTTGACATGTGTGCACTGAAAATTTATATACATTTTTTTTATATAAATTTTTATAAAAAAGTTTATATAAACTCTATTTATCTAAAAATGCACATGTAAATGTGCATTGTTGGATCTCTACAAGAATATTTTTCGTCCGGCCCCTAATGTTTGTAAAAAATTCGATCCGACCCGTTACTTGAAAAGTTTCGTGACCCCTGCATAACACATTGAAACTACATTTTAATTCTATCACAAATAAATAAATTACATCTATGTACATAATTTCCAATCTACATAGTATGTTTCCTTTTACAACAATTGACTACCTAGTTTGCATTATTATTGTCACTCGCTCCAATTCCATAGCACACTACACAAACATGCGTTTCCCAAATTTGATACTACTGTAAGTTTTGTGATTTAATTTATTATCATGAGCATGCCCATAATCTGGCAATATAGCATTCGTAATTATACGTCCATATAAGACTATACGGGCAGATGTGTGTGTGTTTGTATACATATGTGTGTGTGTACAATCATACAACATTATTGCATAATAATAATAACCTCGGTTGTATCGTTCAACTTTATGTATATTCACATATGTATATGTATATGTGTATATATTAATGCATGTTAAGAGGAGGGCTATAATATATGTATTTTATTTCTAATAATTTTTTTCCATATATTTTAAAACAAGCTTGTACCGCGAGGATAGTTACAAAAAAAAAAAAATAATAATAATTTTATTATACTAAAAAAAAGGTCCTCAGTTTTTTATTTTTGTATATTCTGGTCTGCGGCACTTAGTAAATTGGGTTTATGCTAAGCGGCCCAGAAGGTTAAAAAGTTTGACCACCTATGTTTTAAAATATAGGATAGATGTAACAAGAAACAAATTTTTTCGAATTTTTGGAATGAGATTTAGGGATACAGCCCTGCTTGATCTACAACTAAGGTATACAAATAATTAGTCAATTCGGTCCTCTACACTCTACAGAGTGTTTTATAAGTTGTATAAATAACCAAGAACAAACTACCTATATTTTTAAAAATAAGAAAAAAACATCTGCTAAGTAAATGCACAGTGTTTCCTCGTGCTAAATTCACCAAAACCCGATAAAGCGTTTAGATAAATTGCCTGGCATTGGTTAACCAATTAATTTTTATATAATTTTACTAAAAAATATTAGTTCGAAATTTTTCTTAAAACGCACCTGATTATTCATTTGTATATTTTAAATTTTTTGAAAATTTCAATAAATCTAAAAAATTTCAGTTATGCAAACGTCAAAATGACATTTAATACGTCAATGTAAATATCAATTTAAAGCAAACCGAGATAAATATTTGTAAGGGAATATTTTACAACAAACATTGTAGACCTATATTATAAGAAATTTAATGCTATACAAAAAAGATTCTATAAAATTTTCACGCCAGACCCAACCAACCATCCAAGTTTCATTAATATCAGTTCAGTGGTTCATGAGTTATGCGTGTGACAAGGATTCACTCGACAAACAGACAGACAGACACTGTGTTGACGTGAAACGAAAAGATCAAGTTAAAATTTTGAAATCAGAGAACAATTTTTTTTGTTTCATTTTAAAACGATCACAAAGCTTCTCGTATCTTCGATATTGCGGGAAGCAAAAATGGATTTGAATAAATTACTAATCAAGTAAAATTGTACATTTAATTAATATACATATGCATACAATACAAAATCAAGCGTTTAATTTTAAATAGGGCTTATGAAAATACAGAAATCGTATTTTCATCGATATTTAAAACAAAATCAAACAAATAAAAAAGCTTACAAAAGGTAGAGACCATCTATAAATTTTGTCGTATTAAATCAACCTTGAAGTAGAATTTAGCTGTGTTGTTTAATGTTTTATTATTGAGTTACTTACTACATTATTGTATACATACGAGGGCATCGCGGTTGTTAATATTATTATTATTGTCGATTTTTCTAAATTTATTTATTTACTTTAAGATAACCAATACTTTTCCGTATTATGATTTTGTACAATATAGCATTGATTTTTTGTCAAACAAATGACGTTTTTTAAAGCAAATTGAGATAAATCTTTGTAAGGGAATATTTTACAACAAACATTGTAGACTTATATTATAGGAAATTGAATGCTCAATTTAAATAGAAACCGATAAATTGCCTGGCATTGGTTATCTATTTATTTTTTAAACAATTTTACTAATATTCATTTTTCTTAAGACGCACCTGATTATTTTTTGGTATATTTTAAACTTTTTGACAATTTCAATCTAAATTTAAATGTATGCAAACGTCAAAATAACATTTGACATGTCAAAGTAAATATCAATTTAAAAAACAAATGACGATTTTTAAAGTAAATCGAGATAAATCATTGTATGGAAATATTTTACAACAAACGTTGTATACTTATATTATAGGAAATTGAATGCTCTGTCCCCTGGACGATATAAAATAATTTTTATATTCCAAAAAAAATCAAATTATAATTAGATGACCCCAAAATGACTTTGAAACCTGCAAGGTCAAAATTGTTACCTCCATTGGTTTTACTTTCCAAATCCTAAAACCTTTGTACCAAACATTTTCCGTAAAAATCTTTATTTTTCTCAAGATAAAAAACAGTCACCCTGTACATACCTACATATTATAATACATGCAATGTATTGCACTTTTTTCTTAAAAAACGAATTACAAATTTATGTAATGTATAAACAGTTATTCTGTTTTTTAGTGATTATAAATATTCAAATAAACAAATGTTTTTCTCGCTTACACATTGAAAATTTCATGACATTGCAGCTTTTCTACTTCCTCATTTATTGAAATTTGTCTCTTACCTGTAACAAAAGAAATTAAATTAAAATGTATTTCATATTAAAATATTATAGAATACTTAAAATAAAAATAAAAATAAAAAATAAAAATCAACTATATCATGAGATAGATCCCCCCTCTTCCCATTCCAAAAATAAGTAATCTAATAAGAGATAATATAAACATCTACTAAGTAAATGAACAGTGCTTCCTCGTGGTAAATTCACCAAAGGTAATTAATTATTGAACAATTTAAATAAAAACCGATGAATTTTTATACAATTTTTCTTAAAAATATTAGTTTGAAATTTTTCTTAAGATGTACCTGATTATTTTTTCGTACATTTTTAATTTTTTGACAATTTCAATACAAATCTATACAAACGTCAAAATGACATTTAATATACCAAAGTAAATATCAATTTAAAAAAACAAATGACGATTTTTTAAAGTAAATTGAGATAAATCTTTTATTTGTAAGAGAATATTTTTACAACAAACGTTGTAGACCTACATATATTATAATAAATTGAATTTATTGTATAGAGTGCTGTAAGAGCAAAGTTAATGCTATCTGTGATAGCTCATTACTGGTTTTACTTTATCCATTACTGGAGAAAAAACATAAACAAAATAATAAAAATAAGAAAAACTATATTTGCGGACTTTTATAATTAAATTGATTAAATAAAGAGTTACTTGTTTTATTAGTAACATGAGTTCATGAGAATTACAAAAAAGAAGCCCGTCAATCACAAAAACAGTAAACCTTGCTCATATAGCGGCCATAACTGGTGCCAGTACCTTATTTCTTAAATGATTAAGTGAGATACCTTACATTCTTAAGGTAGTTCTCGTGCAAACGTCATTTCCATAGAATTTTTAAAAAAATTCAGGGCATAAAAAGAATAATGATAACTATCCAAACGTGAAATTTTAAAGAGATCGACCGTTTTAAACTCGAGATAATTGTCATCAAAGTTTGCCACTTTTGTACGTATTCACTATATCAAGTTCGTATTATGTCCATTCTCATTACTAAAAACTTCAACAGATTTTGATAAAAAACTATCAAACAGCAAATGGTTATTATTCTGATATGTGATAAAAAATTCCAAATGATTGACCGTTTCGTATTTGAAATACAATTATTGTATTTCAAAAACAAAACGGTCAATCATTTGGAATTTTTTATCACATATCAGAATAATAACCATTTGCTGTTTGGTAGTTTTTTTATCAAAATCTGTTGAAGTTTTTAGTAATGAGAATGGACATAATACGAACTTAATATAGTGGAAACGTACAAAAGTGGCAAACTTTGATGTCAATTATCTCGAGTTTAAAACGGTCGATCTCTTTAAAATTTCACGTTTGGATAGATATCATTATTCTTTTTATGCCCTAATTTTTTTTTAAAATTCTATCGAAATGACGTTTGCACGAGAACTACCTTAAGAATGTAAGGTATCTCAAAACAGAGTCAAATGCATGAAAATTTATCAAAATCTGTCGAAGCGTTTAGTCATAAAATAAAGAAAACTGCCCTTATACGTACTAATACAACAATAGACGGCTTTGGGCAACGCAATTATTTTTGATATTTTACCATGGTATTATGAGCGTAACTTTTTGATAGTACTGTAGCACGAGAACTACCTTAATATTTTAAACAACGAACCACGTCACCATGGTAACGGCGCCTACCGATTTTCAAAATAATATATGAAAAATATAATATTACATACACACGATCGATTTGGGTGATGTTGGCGATGGGAGTAAAGGGGGGGCGGGGGTGCATCGGATGGTGATGATATTGAAGATGCAGAGACATTGTTAGAAGTCGCCCGTGACGTCACAATGACGCCGTACAGCCGACAACAAATCAATAGTGCATAGGACAACGCGCAAGGACGGAACAGAAAAAGAAGTTTTTGTGCATGAATATTTTTCGCTGTTTCATAATCTCGGTGGTAAGTTTTGTAGAAAATGTATTATAGTTCAGGGATGGGGTGCAAAAAACTTGTATAACAATCGGAAAATGAAGTATTAAAAACAGAAGAGTGGGTAGTTTTACTTAAGAAAAATGAAAAGTATGATAAGGTAGTGGCACCAGTCTTGGATATGACCCCAGTAATGGCAAATTTTTAATTAAATGTATTGAATTAGAAATATGTGCTGATATTTGATTACTACCACTTCTGAATATTAATTTATATACATTTAACTGTCTTAGAGCGTGATTTGTGTCGTAGTACTTATCATTTTGTAATTATTAGCAAAAGCAAGTGCCCATCACTGCGTGCTCATTATTGATTTTACCTTTGCCATTACTGGAGAAAAAACATTAACAAAATAAAAGGCTATAATTAAAAAAACAACTATATTTGCGGACTTTAACTTTGGTAATTAAGTTGATTAAATAAAGAGTTACTTGTTTTATTAGTAACATGAGTTCATGAGAATTACATAAATGTAGTCCATAATTCCCAAAAAACAGTATACCCTGCTCTTAAAACGTCCAAGACTGGTACTAGTCATGCTTGTTTTGGGTGCGTAGGTAAATATAGGTATATTTGCTTAAATCATTTCCAAATATGTTATTCTACCTTCCTTCAAAATATTCGTATCGCCGAACAAAACATAAAAAATACCAAAACTATATTAAAATGAATATAATTATACACTCGTATGCACTGATTTAGTAAGCATTTTTATAGTGTATGTGTAAACGTACTTTATTATAATATATCTACGTATATTATAATTATTTCCATGGGAAATAAACTGTTCTCACTAATAAATCATTCGCATTGCAATACATACATATACATATGTAATAAACGTTAAATAAAGAGTTTTTTATTGATACTATAATATGTAAAAGGTACTTTTTAATATCATTTTTATATTGCACTTTATACAGTAGGTAGGTACATATATGAATTATATAGTAAAAACTTTATATGGTTTTATAAAAATATTATATAAAAGAATTGAGTTATGTAGTTATTAAAATCATAAATGGTATTTCCGTACGATATATCTGAAAACAACTTTAAATTTTCTATTTAAATAAAGTGCCAAGTTTCTAGACTCGGCTATAATCTTAACTAACTATATAATAGTTTATATCCTGAGCAATTAAAAATGTACTCTAGTTTTCATTAAACTACCAATGATACACAAAAATATATACAACCAGTAAAACAAAATAAAAAAAACATCTGTCTAGTAAATGCACAGTGCTTCCTCGTGCTAAATTAACGAAAGGTAGTTATTTATTCAACAATTTAAATAAAAACTGACAGTGTTCAGATAAATTGCCTGGTATTGGTTAAACATTTAATTTTTATACAATTTTAAATATTAGTTATTTTTCTTAAGGGAGCAGACCCAGTTAGAATTTTGAAAAAATCCTTTTTTTGTATTTATCAAAGTAGAATATTTCAAAAGTATTCTCTAAAAATTTCAGACAAATGTCCTGTCCATAGACGATTCAGTGTAAGTTCCAAAATAAATTTTTTATCTACATGCAATTCGTACTCAAAACTTTAACGCGTTTTTCTCGAAACCATGTTTTCGAAGTCGGTGATCACTGTAACTTGATAACGGCTTTGCCGATCGGTTTGAAATTTTTCTCACTTATTCTATACATAATTGTCCTCCGGATGGACGAAGGATTTTTTTTGGACGATTTTTTTTTTATAGCCGAAAATGCGAGTGAAATTTTAGTCGAATAAAGAACTTTGACTTTCAATATCCGCCATTTTGTGAAAATTCAAAATTTTTCAAATCCCTTCGTTCATCCGGAGCATTATGTCAATGATCCCTTTTGTGTTTTTTATTTCAGATGATCTAGCAGTGATCACAGCAAAACACTTTTTTTTGGACCCCTCCCAAATTTGCTGTATCCCACTTAAACATTTGTTATTAATTATTTTAATGCGTGACCAAAAAAAATCCTAAAAAAGAGCTTTTTTTTGTAAGTCCCAACTGTGTCTGCCTCCTTAAGACGCGCCTGATTTTTTTCGTATATTTTTAATTTTTTTGATAATTTCAATCTAAATCTAAAACACATTTTAAATATGTCAAAGTAAATATCAATTTAAAAAAACCAATTACAATTTTTTTTGGTACTCATTACTGATTTAACTTTGTCCATTACTGGAGAAAAACATAAACAAAATAAAAGGCTATAATTTAAAAAAAACTATATTTGCGGACTTTGGTAAATAAATTGATTTAATAAAGAGTTACTTGTTTTATTAGTAACATGAGTTCATGAGAATTACATAAATGAAGCCCATAATTCCCAAAAAACTGCTCTTAAAGCGTCCAAGACTGGTACAAGTCATGCTTGTTTTGGGTGCGTAAAAGCGTTCGTACCCCGTACGGGGCGCGTGTATACTACTAGCTACGAAATTCAGTGCATTTTTACTCGGGGGCACATACACACATGTTGTCATTGTGTATTATAGTCAGAATATAGGTCAAATCTCGGCTCCTGTATCTCAGATGTTAAGATTCAAAAACAGCGTCGGGTAATTATAAACACTGTAATGACAGCACATACGCGAGTGTGTGTGTGTGTGCAGGGCCGTAACTAGAAGCTCTGGGGTCCCGGGGCAGCAAGTGGGCCCCTTATAAAAATTTTTTTTGAACAATTTTAATGTAGGTGACTATTTTAGAAAAAAAAAAAATTTTTATAAAAATGTGAATGCTTTAAAATTTTAATCATTAATATTTTTTGTAAACAATTAAAATTACACCAGTAAATAAATATTTTTTTTAAAAACAATAATTTCTCATATTGAGCTACATAAAACTCGATTTATAGTCATATTAGCGAAAGTTTTTGTACCTTGTTGAAAAAACGGTTTTTCGTTTAGGTTTTTTTTTAAATATTATATTATATTATATAATATTATATATATTATAATAATTCTATTGGCCTGGTTGCAAAAATAAAAAAATACATTTTCTTCGTTATGAATTTCTCTATAAAACTAAGTATTTAAATATCTTATAATTTTATAAATAACCTAAAAAAAAATTAGTATTTTTTTACAACGATTTTAATAAAATTTTGGGAAAATATATTCCTTATGATTCCAAATCAAAACGGCTAAAAAACACATTAAAAATAAAAATTGACTCGATATCTTGTGGGCAACACATGGTATAGTCCTCGATCCCGGCTTTAAATTTTGAAATAAAAAATACTCCTCTGAATCTTCGTGAGTGGATTCATTTTGGCGTAACCTAGAACTTTTTTATCTTCGAAAATTCTGACAATTGGGGCGTTTTTAATGTGGCATGTATCAAACATGCCAATTTAACGATAGTTATAAGGAAATTTACGAACAACCCTTTCTTTTTTACTTGAATTACAAGATTTTATAATGCAAACATCGGGAAATATATTGACCTACAAAAATATTGGGGCATTTAGCGAGATCTACACCCTCAGCATGTCAAATTCATGATGTTATGTAATTTATAAATAACTGGCTGATTTTTGCACAATTGCTAGATAAATAATAGTAAAATGTTATGGTTATACTGGCCAACAAAAATCAAGGGTCTTTTGCCCTGACCTACGCCCTAAACATATTTGTTGCATGTCACATCAAAAACACCCCAATTCTCAGAATTTTCGAAGATAAAAAAGTTGTAGGTTACGCCAAAATGAATCCATTCACGAAGTTTCAGAGGAGTATTTTTTATTTCAAAATTTAAAGCCGGGACCGAGTATTAATAGAGGATAGATTTTTTATGTACTATGCGATGACGCTAAAAATAATTCTATTAAAGGTTTTAAAAATATAACTTTTTTTTGTTTTTGAAAAATTTTCTCTGTGTTGAATCAAAATGAGTTTAACTCAAAACTTTTTTAATCCGATTTCGTAAAAAAAACAATTTTGATCGGGGCCTCCGGGTGGTAGTTACGGCCCTGTGTGTGTGCCAAGTCTTATCTTCTGTACAGAACAGATAAATATTAACATGTTCCTTTCACATTTGCCTTCATGTGGTTACATTGATGCAATATGTCGAATTATTTTTTTTTTGTACTTTTACTATTTGGCAAATTAGATAGTACGCAGATTTTCTAGCGTTTTTATGGTGTTTCTATGAATATTAATCGAATTCGAAGATTGATAATTAATTGACTCTTCGATATAATTTCATTTGGAAAAGTTTATTTGATTATACGCATGTTAGAAAGTATTTTAATTTTTTTAATTAAATATTTTTATGTATAGTTAAAAAAATTTAGCTATTTTTTATAATAAAAAAAAAGTTTACTTAATGTATGAAATATATTATACATTTTAATAAATAATAGGTAAGAACTGTCACTTATGAAGAAGAAGAAGGTTAGATAATATAGATTTCTGTTATGATAGTCGATAAAACACATTTGACACCATTTCTTCTTATCTAATAAACTTTTCGGGATATAAAGTAGCCTATGTCCTTCCTTAGAAGAATGCAAGCTATCTCCCTGCCAAATTTCATCAAGATCGGTTCAGCGGTTTAGCTGTGAAAATGTAACAAACCGACAGACACACTTTCGCATTTATACATAATATTAAGTGTGTGTTTAACACCCTGTTTCCCTTCTTAGGAGCTGAATTTCGAAAAATCCTTCTTCTTAGTGGATGCTTGGGTCATAAAAGGAAGATATCAGTCTCCCATTGACTGAGTGGGAATAAGTTATTTTATAAGTACAGATGATTATTTTTCACTATGTCACTATGGCTAAAATATAAAAGATAGACAAATGGTGTCGTTGAGCTTTATATAAATTAAGGATTATTGTTAATATTATATAATAAATAGGGTTGTAGAAAAAATATTGTGTGCACCTCGGGTGTAAAATGTGTTGTTCGCATTCATTTTACACCCTAGATACACAAATATATTTTTTTACAAGGATGTACGTTAAATACTCTGTAAAAAACCAAATGTCACTTTTCTATAGATAATTATTATTATTAAGTGTTCACATTATAAACTTTAATCACTGATATCGTTATGAAATACGCGTATTAAAAACATATACATACTGTGATAATGAGTCATGTAAATATATAATTAAATATATTATATTTATTTATTTACAATAATATTAGTTTAATACAAAGTAATTATTTATTATATGTATACTCTACAAAATTAATATACACGATAATTTCAATTTTTTAATAAAATTAACTGCAGTTGTTATTAGTTATTATAATTATGTTATGAATTGAATCTTCAACTTGTAGTATTATTATTTTATTTTTTTCAATAAGTAATTTACTATCTATTTTTACTTTCTTATACCATGTATATGAAATATACATTAGTATAAGTAAGTATAGTGAAGCCGTTTTTTTTCGAACTCCGGATTTTGACGGAATTATCTATTTTGATCTTCCCTGAATCCATTCTGACTATTTTCGCCATGATGTCTGTGTGTCGGTCTGTCTGTCTGTAAGCGCTGTAACTCAAATACGACAAATCGTAGAAGGGTGATATTTTATATTTAAGATTAATTTTTGGCTGGGAAGAAAACGTCCTATTTTTGAAAACGATCTTTCAACCGGATACGGATGTTTACCTACGTCGATTTTTTAATTTTTCGAATTACTCTGAAACAGTGCGAAATAGAGAAAAATGGTAAAGTTAAAAAATGTAGGTAATATCTATATCTATAATTTATGTTCTATTCATTTTTTCGTAAAAACGAATTTTTGAAAAAAAAATTAATTATAATTCAAATGGTTCATAACAGAGAAATATCTGCCATGAGTGTCATGGGACTTTCTTATACGTATTACAGAGATTAAACAGTGTGTGTATTTGCCGTAGGTAACATGGGACTTTCTTATACGTAATACTGAGAGTGAACTGTGCAGGTGAATCTAAATAATTACATAAAAAAATTATTTCTGGCTAAATCATAAATGTTGGAAAAAAATGTATGGGGAATAAATTATAGATAATAACATACTCGACATTTTATATCTAAAACATTTTTTTCTTATTTCAAAAATAATTCAAAAATCCAAAAATTTACAAGAGTAAACATCCGGTTTCAAGTATTACGTTAAAAAATCACTTGTTTTATAAATATAAAATTATTCATTTTGTTCTTTCTTGTTAGTTTGTTAGAAATGTTTTAATAAACAAAGAATCACGTATACAATTCACTGTTAGGTTAGGTTAGGTTAGGTATAAGAAAGTCCCGTGGTTCCCAAGGCAGATATTTTTTGTAATAACACGAAAAATAACAAAAATAATAGTACAACATTTTATTTTCAGTGAATTATGACAGTATATAAGGTACTGGCACCAGTCTTGAATGCGTTCAGAGCAAAGTATATGGTTTTTTGGTATTGATGGGCTAGTTTTTTTAATTATACTGAACTCATGTTACTAATAAAACAACTAACTGTTTATTAAATCAATTTAATTACCAAAATCCACAAATATAGTTTGTTTTTTAGATTATAGCCTTTTATTTTGTATATGTTTTTTCTCCAGTAATGAACAACGTAAAACCAGTAATCAACATCCAGTGATGAACACCTGCTAATGATTACAAAATGATAAGTACTACTACATAAACGTTATAAAATAAAGAGCCGTAAAATTTAAAACAATATAAAACATTTACATAAGAAAATACACTTTTCTTGATAGTCTCTGCCAAACTGCCATAAATATTTGTCCACTGTTTTGAAACAAAATTATCAATTATCATCAAATCAGGCTGTAAGACAATTAAATGTATATAAATTAATATCCAGTAATCAAATATCAACAAATATTTCTAATTCAGTACATTTAATTTAAAAATGTTCAACACTAGGGTATTGTTGAAGATTGGTGCCAGTACCTTATATTTGTTAGTTAGTGGAGAAGATAATAGAAAAAAATTTAAGATAAAAATAAAACTGATTTAAAAAAAACCCTAAAAACATTGAAAAGTATATAATAATAATTAGAGATTGGAAAAATAGTTTTTCAACTATTGAGTGAAAATGTATTTATTGTAATTTTTATTACATATCTCCACCGTTTTCAGAAAACTGGTTAGATTGAACACAATTTGAAATCAACTATTTGCAATTACCTTTTCAACTATTTGCGACACTTTTTACTACTTCGTTTGCACTAATTATTATTAAATCATTAAAAAAACTATTTTCTGAAAAAAAATTCAACTATTTCATTGAAAATAACAACTATTTTTCCTATCTCTACACATTATACCCATAGCCCCTTAAAAATATAATTCATACTAATTAATCACACACAAAAAAAATTTCCACGCAACATTTCGTCAATTTCTGAATCACCATAAAAATAAGTACACTCGCTATATTCCGAGAACTCAACTTTCTAACGTCTGCAAAAAAACAAACCATACACACCTTTTATAGAACCACTGGACGTGTGCGGTTGTTGAGATGTGTGGGACTGCTGTGCTTGCACTTGCTCCAAACGGGTACTAACGTTATTCCACATTTCAAACATTTTGACGGTCACTGAGTATTTTATAATTTTCACTATACAATTATTTTACAGGTATATTTCAGGTACATGTATAATATTTTAACTATATATTTTTTTCTATAAGGTACTGACTTGATATCACATTTTCTTACGTATGTATATTATATATGTAGGTATATAATATATCTATTTATTTGATTAGTACAGTCACTTTTGATATTATGCGTAAGTACATTAATATATTACTACTCGATGTTTTAGATGCATTTTTATCGAAGTTATTCTGTTTTTTGTACGTTTTATACAACATAGATTCCATTTTCGCATCACTGGTAACTTTTTGATGGAATGATAATAATCTTGATTACATTTTTTATTAGAATATTGTCTGCAGGTTTCATTGTATCGATTCTGAAATATTTTTATTTTTTATTAAAATATTGTCGATTTATCAAATCCGCAAAAATATAGATTTTTATTTGCTATGTATTGAGGAAGGTTGTGCCCCCCCCCCCCCCTTTATGTCACGTTAGTTGGTTCTTTTTACTACATATAATTAGAGATTGGAAAATAGTTTTTCAACTATTGCGTAAAAATGCATTTATTGTAATTTTTATTACATATCTCCACCGTTTTCAGAAAACTGGATTGATTGAACACAATTTGAAATCAACTATTTGCAACTACCTTTCCAACTGTTTTAAAACTATTTGCGACACTTTTTACTGCTTCGTTTGCACTAATTATTATTAAATCGCAAAAAAAACTATTTACCAACTATTTTCCGAAAAAAAAATTCAACTAGTAACTCTTTCATTGAAAATAACAGCTATTTTTCCAATCTCTACATATAATGCAACTCAGGAGAAAGTATTTTAAGTTACACTGAAAAAATAATTTGCATGATTTTTAAAAGAAGCAAAATAATCAAGGAAAATTGTCGTAGGCATGATGCCAGTAACAAAGTATCACTGAAATTATGATTTTAAATAATGAAATAGGTTAAAAAGATTATTATTTATATTTTATATTTATTTATTTATTTTTATATTAAAAGCGAGATTAATATAATTTTTGTTAAAATAAAAACATAAAATACATTTTTGTTCCATTAATATCTGCACTGTTTATAAATTATCAAATTGCTCAGTTTTGTGTTACCAAAACTAAAACCGAGAAACATTAGCGATGTAACAAGAATTTATTATTGTAGACAAGGATTGTTTACATAGACGTGACGTCAAAAATGCGCCATGACACCTGCGAGCGTTTTGACGTCAAATTCAAAATTAGTTTTAAAAGGGTCAATTTTTGTGATTAAATATTTTGCAGAAATAAGTATTTTTTTTGAAATAGGAGACACGTAAGATCATCATAGAATAGTTTTTTTTAAATTAGGCATCATGCCTTTTTTAGAAATTTCATGAGATACTCAATATAAATTGATGGGTAAACTGCCTAAAATTATATTATTACAGTTTCAGAAAGTAAAATATTCAGTGACCAAAAAAAAATTATACCAAAAAATACTGAATTATTATTTATAACCCATCGTTCATTTTTGTTTTTGAGCCAAATTTCACCAATTTCCTTTTACAAAATAACTAAAAAACATGTCGAAATTATTCATTTTCAGCTTTAATTCAGTAAAAATATTTGACTATGTATATTCTGAAATAAATCAAAGCACTGTACAAATGTATTTAGAGGGGGGGGGGGGGGGGAGTGGGCTCACCCATCAACGAAAATAATGTTTTTTCTATGAAATCATCCTACTCTGATAATCGATAAGAGATAAAAACTGATAAAGAACAAGTACCTAAAAAAATTCTCGGAATTAAATTTTTTATCCGATCGTCCTAAATTTTATATCTCAATAGACAGATAACAGAATGAAATGCATTTAAAAAACGATTTTTTTCTGACACCTTTCCCTGAGTTTCATCATTTAAGAATAAGAAAAAGAAGATTATACGCAGAAATCAAGGATTTTTTTGAAAAATTTAATAAAAAGTAAATTTTATATTTAAAATGTAAAAATCTATTGAAATTCAAATCGAAAACGTTTTGAAAATACACATGCACTGAGATTTTTCTCATGTTTACTACGAGATTTCATTATCTTCAAAAATTTCATACAAAACATAAATGACATGAATTTTTATAATAAAATTTTTTAGTTTTCTTTTGTATGTTTAATATTTTCATTCAAATGAATAAATTGTGCCTTTTTTATTAGTTTCTTAATTAGGATTTTACTTATATGTACAACCAACGTTTCGTCACACTATTTAGTATAAAATAAACATGAAACAATTGTTACCTACACCCAGTAGCCAAGGTACATTCAGAGTTTATAAATAAATAAAAAATATTCAACAAATAAGGTAAAGGCACCAGTTATGGCCGCTATAAGTTTTCGTTTTTTTTTTTTTTTTTATTAATGGGTTTGTTTTTTCTAATTCTCGTGAATTCATATTACTAATAAAACAAGTAACTTTTTATTAAATCAATTTAATTATCAAAATCCGCAAATATAGTTTCTTTTTTTTAATTATAAACTTTTATTTTGTTCATGTGTTTTCTCCAGTAATGGATAAAGTAAAACCAGTAATGAGCACGCAGTGATGGTCACTTGCTAATAATTACAAAATGATAAGTACTACGACACAAAAGATATAAAAGAAATAATCGTCAAATTGGAAACAATGAAAAGCAGTTGCTTTGATAATATTATAATTAATAAATAAATTATACTAATAATAAGTTCAAATATCCACTATTTTGACACCTATTGGCCGATTGTTATCAAATCATGATGTACGACAGTTAAATGTATATAGATTAATATTCAGAAATGGTAGTAATCAAATATCAACATATATTTCTAATTCAACTAAAAATGTGCCATAACTGGGGTCCTTGCCAAGACTGGTGCCACTACCTTATTCACTTCAATTTTAATTATATTTTAAACACCTATGTTAGTAATAACAACCTAACCTATAACATTATTTGACATTGAAAAAAAGTTACTTTATTTTCATTACTGATAATTACTACGTTATTAAAAGGTTTGAAAATATTATGAAACTATTATACATATTAGATATTGGGTAATGCTTGAATAATGTTGTTGGTAATATATTAAGATTCCTTAAAGGTTTTCTTATTTGTTCTTAAGGTTATACCAGTCAAATACTAAGGTCATTAACATATAAAGGTTTTTGATATTTGTAACAACCTAATTTGAACCTACAACCTTCAATTTTGTTATTAAAATGACAGTTACACTAATAAATTTGTAGGTAGATATTATGAAAATATTAAAATGTTAATCGGCTGTTAATTTGTAGGTATTATACTCGTATTTGCAGTATTAATTAAAAAGTAGGTTTATTACATAATCTATTATTTGACTTTTTTTAGTTTTTTTTAAAGAATAATAAAAATATATGCCTTAGGAACCACGGGACTTTCTTATACGTAATCCTAACAGTGAATAGTACCTTATTTTATTAAAACTTTTCTGACAAACTAACAAGATAGAGTAAAATGAATAATATAGATAAACTTATTCTCTCCATTATATAACAAATGATTTTTTTTGAAGTAATAACTGAAAACGGATGTTGACTTTTTGAATTATTTTTGATATAAGAAAAAAATGTTTTAGATAAAAAATGTTGAGTATGTTATTATCTATAATTAATTTCCCATACATTTTTTTCTAACATTTATGATTTAGCCAGAAAGAATTTTGTTATGTAATTATTTAGTTATACTGTTCACTCTCACAGTATAACGTATAAGAAAATCCCATGGTATCTACCTATGGCAAACACTGTTCAATCTCTGTAATACGTATAAGAAAGTACCATGACGCTCATGGCAGATATTTCTCCTCTGTTATGAACCATTTGAATTATAATAAAAAACATTTTTCTTCAAAAATTCGTTTTTACGAAAAAATGAATAGAACATAAATTATAGATATTGATATTACCTACAATTTTTTACTTGACCATTTTTCTCTATTTCGCACTGTTTCAAAGTAATTCGAAAAATTCAAAAATTATCCAAATCCGGTTGAAAGATCGTTTTCAAAAATATTCTTCCCAGACAAAAATTAATCTTAAATATAAAATTTTATCCTTCTACGATTTGTCGTATTTGACATACAGCGCTTACAGACAGACAGACACACAGACATCATGGCGAAAATAGTCAGAATGGATTAAGGGAAGGTCAAAATGGATAATTCCATCAAAATCCGGATTTCGAAAAAAATCGGCTTCACTATACTTACTTATACTATATGTACATACATATATTTCATATACATGGGTATAAGAAACTAAAAAGCAATCAAATGAAATTTGGAGAGTTTATTATACATGCCTCAAAACATAAAATTTTTTTTAATGAAATATAAAACAAAATGGTGACTTTAGCGTTGCTACAATGAGTGCATTTTTTTTGTCATGTGCTCCACTGCGGAAAACTGAATGAACATTCAGAACAAAAAATTTTCTCGTTATTTACATGAGTTTTTCTATCGAAATACACCCGATTATTAAATAGTATCGATATTTTCAAATTTTATATCACTTTGAACAAAAAATCGTATTTTTAACAAAACAAAAAAACGACCTTAAATTCGTTATAAAAACTGTAATTGCAAACCAATCGTAAAAATCATGTGTACTTCGATGTAAAATCTATTTAAGAAGTTACAGTTAAAATTTCAAGTCGATCGGATAGAAAATGGCTAAGATACGTTTTCCGCAGTTTTTTAAAACGTATAGTTTCGATAAAATTGAGTTTAAAGTTTGAAAACTGTTTTACTAAATGCAAACGTCGATGTTAGTTCCGTCTTTTTTTCGAGACTATGTCGGTTTGGCGATTTTCGGTTGCTTATTTTGCTTTTGTTTTGGTTTGAGACCGAATTACGGTGCCCTTTTACATTACCATATACTCATTTTTCACCACTTTCACCATCTAGTTTGTTTCGTTCGTTCAGAGACACTTTGGAAAGTGAACTCTAAAAATAAAAAACAAATCGCTTATGATTTCTTTTGAATATCATTTTTAAGATTAAATTAGTTAAGGAGGCAGATCCAGTTAGAATTTTTAAAAAATCTATTTTTTTGCATTTTCTCAAAGTAGAATATTTCAAAAGTATTCTCTGAAAATTTCAGACAAATGTGCTGTCCATAGACGATTCAGTGTAAGTTCCAAAATAATTTTTTTATCTGTATGCAAATCGTACTCAAAACTTTAAATGCGTTTTTCTCGAAACCAACTTGAGAACGGCTTTGCCGATTGGTTTGAAAGTTTTCTCACTTATTCTATACATAATTGTCCTCCGGATAAACGAAAGATTTTTTTATTGACGATTATTATTTTTTTATAGCCGAAAATGCGAGTGAAATTTTAGTCGAATAAACGACTTTCAATATCCGCCATTTTGTGAAAATTCTAAATTTTTCAAATCCCTTCGTTCATCCGGAGCATTATGTCATTAGCTAATGATCTCTTTTTTTTTGTTTTTTTCAGATGATCTAGTGACGAGCAGCAGTGATCACGGAAAAACACTTTTTTTTGGACCCCTCCCAAATTTGCTGTATCTCACTTATTTTTTAATATTTTACCATAAAAAAATTACAATGTTTTCTGTAAATACATATATTTCATGTGGAAAAACATTTGTTATTAATTATTTTAATGCGTGGCAAAAAAATCTTAAAAACAGCCTTTTTTAGAAGTCCCAACTGGGTCTGCCCCCTTAATACATTAGATGTAACCCCTTAAGTAATGTTTATAATAATTTATAATTAAATATTAACTATTAAATCCTACCAACATGAAGAAGAAAAAAATATATTAAACTTTGTCTTATATACCATCTATTTTAAATAGACAAACGGGATACAAGCACATCTCCTTTAACCAGATGCACTATTGATCGCTGGCAGTGCAACTGACAGAGAGAGATATACAATGTACTTGTGAAATAACATCGGTAGGATTCTTAATTTAATAGTACTTAAACCAAATGAAGTAAAACACATTTTTCATTTATTTAGTCTCAAACACTTTAAAAACTATACTTCATTGTTACATTGTATATAGTCTATTTAAATTAAATCTAAAATGACTATTAAACTGCAGAATAATATTTATATAAAAATTCTTGATGTGTTTTTAATTTTGTATTATGTATTTTTTAATATAAATTATTCTGTAGAAAGTGATTTGTATATATATTAAATATAACACACCGTTTAAAAAAATACTTATCGCCCTGACTATAGTTAAGAAAGTATTAACACGCCTTAAATTCGACCGAAATAAGATCGAAATTAAAATATTATCAATAATTAGTAAAAAAAAATAAAATGTTTGATTTTAATTTTTAAATCAATAGTTGAAATAAAATATACAGAGTGTCCCGTAAACATACCGACAAACTTTCAGGAGTTATCAAGGACATTAAAACAAACGCTTTTTGTTCATAAACCCATGTCCACAAATGAGCCGTTTCAGCAGTAGAGCAAAAGAAATTTTTTAATGAGCCTTTTTGTAATTTTTTCTCATAAATTCACGTTACTAATATAATAAGTAGAGATTGGAAAAATAGCTGTTATTTTCAATGAAATAGTTACTAGTTGATTTTTTTTTCGGAAAATAGTTGGTAAATAGTTTTTTTTACGATTTAATAATAATTAGTGCAAACGAAGCAGTAAAAAGTGTTCCAAATAGTTTTAAAATAGTTGGAAAGGTAACTGTAAATAGTTGATTTAAAATTATGTTCAATCGAACCAGTTTTCTGAAAACGGTGGAGATATGTAATAAAAATTACAATAAATGCATTTTTAGGCAATAGTTGAAAAACTATTTTTCCAATCTCTAATAATAAGTACCTACCTCTTTATTAAATTAATTACCAGTCCACGAATATAGTTTGTTTTTTAAATTATATATATTCAATGAGCAGCCAGTGATGGACAATTGCTAATGATTACAAAATGATAAGTACTACGACACAAAAGTTATAAAAGAAAGAATCGTCAAATTTGAAACAATGTCAAGCAGTTGCTATGATAATATAATAATTAATAAATAAATGTCCACCATTTCGACACCCATTAGCCGATTGTCACCAAATTAATCTGTTTTACAGTTAAGTGTCTATAGATTACACAGGCCAACAAAAAAATACTTTTGTACTGGTGTCTCTACTTCAATAATGGCAATATGTAATCAAATTGCAACAAATTTAGTACATTTAATTAAACAAATGTCCAACACTGGGGTATCGTCCGAGACTATGTACATATTTTAAAAATAACGTCCCCAATTTATATTTAAAATATTCCCAATAAGAGAAGTTAGCAAGTTATGTATTTTCGTAATAATTATATTGTCACTATGCGACATAGAGATCCCACATGCGTGTTTTAGAACGATTTCAGTGAGATAAAACCAGGGAATAACTCAAAACCTCTGTATCCTGTATTTATAAACGGATTGCATAACTGATTACGTAATAAACAACATAGTAATGACAGGCGTGCGCATATATCTTAACAGAGATATTCTCTCTGAAGCTTTAAACGTGGCTTGTTTAATTTAAAAACTCTATAACAAACTACACACAAAAACTAGGGTTATGAAAAACATCTGCCAAGTACATGCACAGTGCTTCCTCGTGCTAAATTCACTAAAACCGATAGTGTTCAGATAAATTGCCTGACATTGGTTAACCATTTAATTTTTATACAAAATTTTTCTTAAAACGCACCTGAATATTTTTTCATATATTTTTAATTTTTTGACATTTTCAATCTAAATCTAAATTTATGCAAATGTCAAAATGACATTTAAAACGTCAAAGTGACATTTAAAACGTCAAAATGACATTTAAAACGTCAAAATAACATTTAATATATCCAATCAAATATAAAAAAAAACAAAACACGAATTTTTAAAATAAATTGAGATAAATCTTTGTAAGGGAATATTTTACAACAAACGTAGTAGACCCATATTATAGGAAATTTAATGCTCTACAAAAAATATTCTATAAAATTTTCTCGTAACATGTGTCGTTCTTGAGATATCTTGAAAAAAGAAATATTTTGGGGTGTAACCCCTCCTCCTTACACACGATCTTGATGATTTTGAAATGGGACCGTCCTCAAACCAAACCCAACCATCCGACCAAGTTTCAATAAAATCGGTTCAGTGGTTCATGAGTTATGCGTGTGACAAGTATTCAGGGGACAGACGGACGGACGGACACACGGAACATAATTTGAAATCAACTATTTGCAACTACCTTTCCAACTGATTTTAAACTATTTGCGACACTTTTTACTGCATCGATTGCACTAATTATTATTAAATCGTAAAAAAAAACTATTTTCCAAAAAAAAATTCAACTAGTAACTATTTCATTGAAAATAACTATAAATAACTATTTTTCCAATATCTAGTTATGACTTATCAAATACAAATCCCCTAACCATAAAAATTGTAAGAGTTTAGATTTAACATACACGTGTGTCACTGTGTCTTTAGGACTCTGATGATGATAGCATTGCTATCGAAACACGTGTAAGTCTAAAATCTTACAATTTTTATGGTTAGGAGATTTGTATTTAAAAATTCTACTCTGAATATAGTAGAAGTCCAGAGCCGGCCTCTGCGATTCTGGCTCCCCAGGCGAGATTTTTTTTGACGCCCCCCCCCCCCCCCCACGACCATTAAAAATTATCCGCACAAAAAAAAAAGCGTGAGAAAATTATCGAAATGAAAAATACCATTAAATACACTTGTTATTAATTCATTAGTGTAATATAATAATATAATATAACATATAATTGATAAATAATATATAATTTAACTAAAATTATATAAAAGATTTCTTCCTGGCTTTCATGTCTGCAAAATTATCGATTGCTGTCTCAAAATTGAGGTTTGCTACAACTTTATTTTCAATTGAAAGAATAGCCAAATTATTCAACCTATAAGCCCAGTCAAGGAAGCAGTGAAAAGTGAGAAAAAGGGAAATTTAGAGGGCAAGCAATTTTATGATTGATTCTTATAGATTTTGAACCGGAAAATTCGAAAAAAATAACCCGGACAAGCGAAAAGTGGTGCAACACCCTTAAAAATGGGGTTTAAGGGTGAAAACCCCATTTCCAACCGTTTTTTCAATTTATCACAAAATCTAAAGCGACGATAGTATATTTTTATCGTTGATATATGTTCAGGACACTCAGACGAATCGATTGTGACCACATATACTAAATTTGACCAAAAATGACCACTATCAGAGGGTTTAAAAGACATAAAAATGCATCTTTTCGGGAAAATAGTTTAAAAATTAATAACTTTTGTTAAAATCATCCAAATGACTCGTTATTAGCGTCAAATTATTCCTGAAGTTCCAAAGAATAATGACCAACCATAATTTAAAAAAATATTAATCGTTTAACCAATAAAAATCGCCAATGTTTAACGGTAAGTAACATAATTTTTTGAAATACTACATTTTTACTAAAATTTAAATAAAAACACCAGGGTTAAATATTTTTTAGTGAAACGAATTGATTCTTATAGATTTTGAACCGAAGAATTAAAAAAAAATAACCCGGACTAGCGGAAAGTGTTGCAACACCCTTAAAATGGGGTTTAAAGGTGAAAAGCCCATTTCCAACCGTTTTTACAAATTATCACAAAATCTAAAGCAACGATGGTATATTTTTATGATTGATATATGTTCAGGACACTTAGACGAATCGATTGTGACCACATATACTAAATTTGGCCAAAAATTACGTCTTTCAAAGGGCTTAAAAGACGTAAAAATGCTACTTTTCGGGAAAAATAATTTAAAAATTAATTACTTTTGTTAAAATCATCCAAATGACTCGTAACTAGGCTCAAATTATTCCTGAAGTTCCAAAGAATAATGGCCAATCATAATTTAAAAAAATATTAGTAGTTTAACCAATGAAAATTGCTAATGTTTAAGGGTAAGTGCATTTTTACGTCTTTTAAGCCCTTTGGAAGAGGTAATTTTTGGCCAAATTTAGTATATGTGGTCACAATCGATTCGTCTGAGTGTCTCGAACATATATCAACCATAAAAATATACCATCATCGCTTTAGATTTTGTGATAAATTGAAAAAACGGTTGGAAATGGGGTTTTCACCCTTAAACCCCATTTTAAAGGGTGTTGCACCACTTTTCGCTTGTCCGGGTTATTTTTTTCGAATTCTCCGGTTCAAAATCTATAAGAATCAATCATAAAATTGCTTGCCCTCTTAATTTCCTGTCAAAATGCTTCCTTTACTGGACTATATCTTCTATCATAGCCGATCACAAATAAGTTTTTATCAATTTTAATTTACTAAAACTTCATTCACCACTAGCTACACTAACCGGAATTGTTACAAGAATCCGCAAAGCCACCCACAGATTTGGCACTGTGCTTTTCAAGTTTTGTAAAAAAAAAATTTATAAATAATTTATTTTTGATATTAAGCATTTTATTAAGTAAAATGAATTATTTTGCAGAAAAAATCAAAACTATTATTCAAAAAATATATACAGCTTAAATTTAGCGCCCTAGAACAGAACATAGAAAAAAAGTTTAAAATAATTGGCGCCCCCACGAAATTGGCCCCCCAGGCTGTCGCCTGGGTCGCCTGGCCGTTCGGCCGGTCCTGAGTAGAACCTCGATTAACAGTATACATCAGTGGTCTTTAAAGTTTGTCGATTCACGGAACCCTTAGAACAATAAGGTTTTTTGGGGAACCTCTCTCCGCGCGTAGAAAAAAACATCTATCATGCACAGTACTTCCTCGTGCTAAATTCACCAAGGGTAATTAATTATTGAACAATAACTATTCAAACGTATAATATGTTAAAGTAAATATCAATTTAAAAAAAAAAACAAATGACGATTTTTTAAATCAAATCAGAATATTTTACAACAAACGTTGTACACCTATATTATAGGAAATTTAATGCTCTACAAAAAAGATTCTATAAAATTTTCACGTGGAAAAATAAATATTTTGGGATGTCACCCTTCCCCCTTAGACACGATTTTGATTTTTTTTAAATGGGACCGTCCTCAAGCCAGACCCAACCATCCAACCAAGTTTCATTAATATCGGTTCAGTGGTGACAAGGATTCACTCGACAAACACGGAACAAAAAGTGTTTGTCTTGACCTGAAACGGAAAAATCAATTTTGAACAATTTTTTATCTCATTTTAAAACGATCACAAAGCTTCTCCTATCTTCGATATTGCGAGGATCAATCGAAAATTGGTTCCTATATTTTTAACTTAAAATATAAAAATTTACACCATAAATTCATCATTAATTTTTTTTAAATTATTTATTGACATTTTTAACAATACAGCCAGTAAGCTCTATTTCTATCCAAAACCTGACTAGGATTACTTGAGGGGAAAGGGAGTTGCCTTGGGGTGATCAAAGCTAGAAACATTCACGAGGTCCGGGGATGACGGGGAATTCACTATGATTTTTTAAAATATTTTTTAAATTATTTTTTACTCATTTATTCAAGAAAATAGTTAGCACTTAGCAGAGATAAAAATAATTCAAAACAATCAAATAATAAAATTTATTTTCATCCCACCCATAGGAGCAATTTATTATTTTTAAGTTTTAAAATTTTCTTCGCGATCTATATACTTTTCCATTCAAAAAAAAAGTCTTGGATGTACGCCAAACAAACACACATAAGAAAAATTCTCAATTCTTGAAAACCAAAAAGATGACTAGAAAATACATCTACGAATGAATATATAGTCAGAAATATTTGAATACGTTACTAATGATTCATTGTTAAAAATGTATCACATGTATAACTATCGTTAGTATTAGATCTGGAGGCAGCGACCAAAATTTTGGCATCATAGCAGCCCGCAAATTTTTTTATGAAATTTGTTAACTTATTGTAGTTATACATGAAAAGTAAATTGTCAGTCATAAAATACGTTGCGTTAACCCTTGATGGGCTGTCAAAGTTGTCAAGTTTTTGACCTTGGGTGACTCATAGCAAATCTGGCAGACAGATGCTTTTTGATAAATACGTGTTCCCCAGATCAAGGAAATATAGTTTTCTGACGCCTGCGGCGCTGTTTAAGTGTATTAGCGCGAATTAAAAAAAAAAAAATGATGCCAAAAAAAAAACTTTTAGCAGCCCGTCAGATATTTAAGATTTAGGTTGATTTGATTATTACAAAAATAGAAAAATGTATATCTGACGTTTTCATCGCTGCGTTTTTAATTTATAGTGAGACAAAGATGTTAAAAAAAAAGAGGCAACGAACTTTTAGCAGCCCGTCAGATATGCATACCATCTTGTAGAATAATGCTCCCTTATGCAAAAAATATATGTATATATCTGACGCTTGAAGTGCTGCGTTTGATTAGGAGAGCCCGTCAGGCAATCCCGTATACCGGGTTTCCAGCGGATTATTTCCAAAATAACGAATTTTTAGAAAAAATGTTTCAGATAAAAGTTTCATGGTTTCGAGAGAGCTAAATATTGACATTATGGGTTGACCTTGAAAAAGTCATCTTGATGAGTTCCCAGGTTCATCTTTTTTTTCAAATCTAAATCTATATTTTTTGTTGCAGATTCCTAATTTAAGAAATAAAATAAACAACTTTTGCTTGAAACATTTTTCTGAAAATGTTGTATGATAAGGATCAAACCAAAGAGACATTTACGAATTTTCCATATTTTTTTACTTGATAATTACTAATTTTTAAAAATAATCGCAAGTGCTTAGATTTAAGCATAGATTCTCACATTATTTTAATTTGTAATTCAATTTTTTTATTAATTAAACCAACTACTGTTGTTTTATTTTGCTCATAAAGGTTTATGAAAAAATTAACATGAATGTAAAATAAGATGAAATAATTTTTAGTATATCTCATATAAAATAAAAAATATTTTTAAACCCGTAAGTAGCTGCCCCAACTCGGGCGTCTTAAGTAGGGGTGCAAGAGGTGCACGGCGACAGAACCTAGGGGGCGGTAGCTTGATTTTTTTAAATTGTGTGTTTTTTTTAATAAATAGTAATAATAATAAAAATAAATAAATAAATACATTCATTAATTTATTATTTTCTTACATGTTTAAAACAATTAAGGCGTCAGATGGTTATAAAAAAATAATGCAACTATTAGGGCGTCAGATATTATTATTTTCATGTTCAGGAAACATAAATCTATCGATTAAAAAAGATTTTTAACGGGCGGCTATAATTACATCGGCCATTTTTTTTTTACATATTTAGATTGTTATAAAAAAATAATGCAACTATTAGGGCGTCAGATACTATTATTTTTATGTCCAGGAAACATAAATCTGTCGATTAAAAAAGATTTTTAACGGGCGGCTATAATTACATCGGCCATTTTTTTCTTACATGTTTAGATTGTTATAAAAAAATAATGCAACTATTAAGGCGTCAGATATTTATATGGTGATTAATAAAATAACAAAATTAACAAATTTTATAAATATCTGACGGGGCAGCTATAAATTTTTCGGCTATTTTTTTTTACATAACTGACGGGCTGTCCTATCTAAAGGCAGCGTCCTAGGATCATGGGACCCATTTAGTTGAGTTCTCTATATCCCAATTAACAAATTTCAAAACAAATTTTGCGGGCTGCTATGATGCCCAAATTTGGTCGCTGCCTCCAGATCTATATAGGATATTTTATGTAAAATTAAAAAATATATATAAACGTAGATACGAGTACATCATGTTTGTTTCTTTGTTTGTTGATAATACAAGTATTTTACATACATCCAAAAATATTTTAATTTTAGCTTTGTTATTCTTTATTAAATAATAATACAATTGTTTAAAAACTTTAAAGAAAATTTATTTTTTTGTCTCTCAGTTTATCTTTAAATACGTGGATTTGTAATTAATATATACCTAAATAACTGCACAACTTATTTATACGAATGAATAGAAATAAAACAGCCAAGTGCATGGGCAGTGGGCACGCACATGATAGGGTTCCGTAGTCATTCTCACAACAATTTATTTAAAAAAAAGAGTTATTTCAAAATTCATAAACTATTTTTGCTATAATGTTCGTTATAATTTTTATTGAAAGTACTAATTAAAAGCAACATTCTGAAAATTTTTTTCAAATTTTTTTAATTGTTAAATTAAGGGGGGGGGGGGGGGCTCTGATAATGTCATTTAAAAGCAAATATATCGTAACTGAAGGGTTAAAATCAAGAGGTCATGTAACTTTTTTTTGTTGCATTTAGAAAATCTATCAATGGAGTAAGTGGAAAAAGATTTTTTATATCGATAGTTTAGAAAATAGTGGAGGACGCTCTGATAATGACTGAACTGAAGGGTTAAAATCAAAAGGTCATATATATGACCTTTTGATTTTTTTCCTTAATCCAATTCAATAAAAAATGTCATATATATGACATTTTTTATTGAATTGGATTAAGGAAAAAAATTTTGAATATACTTTTCAATCTATGGGAAGGGGGCCCAAAAATTTTTTTTTTAAATATCATAATTTCTGTTTTTAGATTGTCAATCTACGTCCGTATATAAATAATAATATATTTCATTACAAGTATATAAAAAGACATACAGACAGACGGACGGACAGAGCAAAACTATAAGGGTTCCTAGTTTTCTACGGAACCCTAAAAATGTATTTATTGATACCATACAATAATAAATAAATAAATAAATTTTTATTGTAGATAATTCAATAAAACGTTGACCAAAAATACAATTAAAATCGATAAGACTTATACCCAGAAGCCAAGTGATTATTATTGGAAATTTATTTGAAATTTGAAAAGAAATAATAAATTGCAAAAATCAATTAAGCAAATAACCCCCTAGTTGCATATGTTATTTCAATATAATGTTCCGTATAAAGTTCTTTACCAAGTGTTTTTATTTTCGCAAACGTTCTCCGTACGAGGTAACAGTTTAAAATTCTAATCACCGGTGTTACATAACCTCACCACTAGTTTACTAAATACAATTTACTTTCTCATGAGTTGACAATAAAAGCAGTTACTTATTACATACATTCGTATACACATAGGCGCCGCACTTTAACAATAATAAGGGAAAACTTGTCTTATTATACTTAAATCATGAAACGAAAATATGTAGAAATTTTTGCATTTTCGATTCATTTAATTTCTAAAATATTTTTAATGCGTGCAAGATATAAGGTACTGGCACCAGTTATGGCCGCTATAAGAGCAAGATTGAATGTTTTTGTGATTGATGGGCTTATTTTTTGTAATTCTCATATGATCTCATGTTACTAATAAAACAAGTATTTCTTTATTTAATCAATTTAATTACCAAAGTCCGCAGTCTTTAATTTTCTTTATGTTTTTTCTGCAGTAATGGATAAACTAAAACCAGTAATGAGCACGCAGTGATGGACACTTGCTAACGATTACAAATTTACAAAATGATAAGTACTACGACACAAAAGATATAAAAGAAAGAATCGTCAAATTTGAAACAATAAAAACATTTGCTTTGATAATATAATAATTAATTAATAAATTATACTAATAATTAGTTTAAGTGTCCACCATTTTGACACCTATTGACCGATTGTCATCAAATCACGCTGTAGGACAGTTAAATGTATATAGATTAATATTCAGAAATAGTAGTAGTCGAATATCAACAAATAAATAAAAAAAATGGCAAAATTTGAGCGATACAAAAAATGTATGGAATGGTAATTTAAAAGTTTATGGACACTTTGATTTTTTTTTATTATTTAACAAGCTGTACCCGTAGTTTCGCTCACTTAAATATAAAAGTTAGTTTTTTTTATTCTACACAGTTCTTTACTAGATTATAATGTTCAATATTTAACGGTTTAAGCAGCGTATTGCGAAAGAGCGCACTTTTTTCCGACTTGATTTACTATTGTCGTCAATGTTTATTCCTTATGTTACCTAACGTAACAAAATATATACTAAAACCTGGCTAAAGAATATAAATTTAAAAAAAAAAACAGGTAATTCGGGGTTCTCTAGTGATGAGCGCACTAACGGACAGACAGACAGACAGAGAGATTTGGGTCGATTATTTTTGTTTAATTTTTTTTAATTGGTTTTTACGGTATTACTTTTAAGATGCCCATTGCAATGTGAAACGAAATGTTGGTCAAATAAATTATTAAAAATATTTTTATAAAAAATATATATTTAGTACGTTGAAAAATATCATAAAATAGAAAAGGGTAAATTACATTTTCTACTCGCTTTAAAAAACTTATGTAGGCGCATATGTGTTCAGTATAACATTTGAAATAACATATATGTGTGCATTTTGTGGGAATAAAATAATAATTGTGTAATAAGGGCTATGAACTTTTTAATATTGTTATGATTATTTTGATGAGATCGGCTAAATTCGTTTAACTATTTTTTTTTATATGAAATGCAAGAGTTTTATTATGAAACATTTTTTAACAGAAAGTAGCTTTGTCATGTTACTGATATGAACATTGATTTACAGTAAGACTCCACTTTATGCGGGGAATACGTTCCAGGAAATTCCAGCGCTAAATGGAACAGCGTTAAAAGGGGTTATATAATATAAAAATATTAATTTGTAACAATACATGTCGTAATATATTGCTTCCTCGCAATATCGAAGATACCAGAAGCTTTGTGATCGTTTCAGATTGAGACCAAAAAAATGTTCTCCGATTTCAAAATTTTAAATTGGTCTTTGCGTTTCATGTCAAGATAAACACTTTTCGGTCCGTGTCTGTCTGTTTGTCCCCTGAATCCTTGTCACATTATTATAAATATACCTATATTATAATAATATATAATATAATAATATATTTAAATTGTTCAATAATTAACTACCTTTGGTGAATTTAGCACGAGGAAGCACTGTGCATTTACTTGGCAGTTCAAAATTGAAAATCGAAACAAAACCTAAACGAGAGGAGACATACCTGACTCTCATCTCACCTGCATCCTTAACTATAATACAAAGTTACAAAGTATCATATTATGGTTTTGTTTATAAGAAAGTTTATAAAACAAGTTATTTTTTATAAATATTGATTTTAATATGACACGTAACTAAAGAAAGTTGTAAAAAATAATAACCGTCAAAATATTATCAAGAATCCTAGCTCATTCGTGTGTGGGAACTCCGCAATAAAGATTTCTTTTTCTTCATACATGAAGAATACATTAAAGGGAATAGAATATTTCATTTAAAAATGCCTTTACCTAGAAGAATTCTATAACACAACACGGGAGAGATATCTATAAAATAGTTTATTTATTTTATATGAATTACAGTCGGGACTCGTTTATTCTAAGTCTCGTTTATCTGAAATTCCGATTCTCGTTTATTCGAAATTTTTTCTCCTCCTTCACCTCCCACCATTCTCGAGTCATGGCGTAAACGAACATATTTTTGAAATTTTTTGTAGATTGAATTAACATAGAGCATTTGTATTCATCTCATTGACTGTACAATATTTTTCAAAAGATTTTAATTTTTTTGATATTCATTGGATGCTACGAACGCAACGAAAATCATATCTATAGATTTGAGGTTAGGTCAGATAGAATACATACATATTATAATTTACACATATCACCTTGCTCATTTTTTGCCATATTCGAAATTAAAAATAAAGTAAAATTATTTCACTATAACGATTAACTATTAACCAAGGTATATAAAGACATTTACATACATAGTCTTATTACTGGAAAAACATAGTCTTACTTAATAGCTCCTGGACCAATCAGCGTTGGCGCGGGAATTGACGTCACCACGAAGACGTATTCAAATGTTATAAATGTATAATAGAATATCAATTACAAAAAATTCCTTCATTTATTTTTATTTTCGTATTTTTGATATTTTAATAATACATACAATCAAAGAAGTACAAATTCGACATTGTAAAATCATAAAAAGCTGTCAAAATCACAAAACGTATTGCCAACTTAAGAATAGTAAAAATGACACTTCCCGAATAGACATAATTGTCTGTGATAGCTTTTTCATGATTTAGCAATGTCAATTTTGTACTTTTTTGATTGCATGTGTTGTTAAAATCATTTTGACATTTGCATAAATTTAGATTTAGATTGAAATTGTCAAAAAATTAAAAATATATGAAAAAATATTCAGGTGCGTTTTAAGAAAAATTTTGAATTAATATTTTTTAGTAAAATTAATTAACCAATTTTAGGCAATTTATATAAACACTATCGGTTTTTATTTAAATTGTTGAATAATTAACTTTGGTGAATTTAGCACGAAGAAGCACTGTGCATTTACTTGGCAGATGTTTTTTGCTTGTTTTCTTATTCAGTTGTTTTAGAAATACTGGCATAATAATCATATGAGTTAGTTTTCACTATTTGTCACACCCAGAAATAGGAAGGAGGGGGCTAATGGGTTTGGTATCTATTAAAATGTAAACCTGATGAAAGTATGTATAAATCTAATAAAAATATATAAAACAACAACAAAAAAGATTTGTTTTTATTTATAAATTTTCATTTTTATGTTTTATTTTGTCTATCTATAATACAAGGACACAAATATATTATCAATATAAAAATATTTGTTATTATTTTCTTTTTTAAGCGTATGAGATTATTATTTATAAAGTGGAAATTAGTTTTATTATTAATTTAATCATATATGTATCATATCTACTTAAATTATTTTATAATTAATCTCAATATTGCTTAACTTCCGATCTTATAATTCTATTTATACGTTCGTAATTATTTTTAACTTATAATTACAATTTTTGTAATAGATTTGTTAACATATTCAAGAGTTAGCCGGAAATTTTGTGAAATTCTTTCAGTTAATGTGTTCTTTAACATTCTTCAAAGAACTTCTGTTCCCCTATTATTTATTTCATTTTTATTTTTTTTCAAAAAGTAATTTACTATTTTTTTTTTTTGTAAAAACACGAAAAAAAAAATAATACCACATTTTATTTTCAATGAATTATGACAGTATAAGGTACTTATTTTTAATTGATAAATTTTAATTTTTAACTGTAATTAATAACAGGTGTATTATAAACTACAAATAAATTAAATATATGTAGATTCAACAACATTTCCCTGAACTGTATATATTTCAAATAGTATAAGATAAAACCCTTGGGGTAGAAATGTTATTACATTTTTTCTTTTTAATATTTCGATATTCTTCCAGCAAATACACGAGAGATTTTGAAACAAAAGGATCTATGGAATTATCCTTTTTCTGGAACATATGAAATTTGTCGCTGCGGTCTTATCGTTTTTGATACCAAACTTTATATTAATTTTTATTTTTTATTTTTATCAGAAGAGGTGGCCGATGAAAAATTCATATGACGAATCCAAATGGCGTAAAAGCTGTAACACTCACGAGTAGCGTTAGGTTAGCATTGTTCTAAATGGTGTTAACCTTAAGGGTCAATCCACACTATCGTGCCGGTCCCGGTCCGGTCTCGCTCTAATCAAATATATAGTAGGGTAAAGCGGGGTAAATATGAAACACCAAAAAAATGGGGTAAAAGTGAAACAAGCTTGCAACTAAAAAACTAATTGGTTTATAGGAGAATTATAAAAACTGACATCATCATTAAAGGTTTGTTAAAGTGGCCTGAAAATATGAATCGCCTAATAAGTGTTTTGTCACCCCTACAGATTTCCCTGTTAGTCGGTGTCAAAACGTGCGAATTAAATTTTAATTCTTTGCACATAACTTTCTGTATAGCTCAGATATTAATTAAAGTTACAATTTCACAAAGAAAATAAATCAAAGTTGCCTTTGTAGCTTTTCTTTTAATTTTTCGAGAAATATTTTTCATTAGAGGCCTGTTTCACTTTTTCCCTTACCTGTTTCACTTTTTCCCAAATTAGAGGTTAAAAATGAAACACACTTTTTTGATTTTTAAAGTCCGTGTTGTATCGTACAGTTCAAATGATGTAAGTATTTAAAATGATTATTCATAAGCGCATCTAGTAGAAAAAATTAAAGGATGAATTTGTATCGTTAATTGTCAAAAACATGAAAGATTTGTATTTTGTTTCACTTTTACCCCAGTTGACCCTATGGTAAATACTGTATTGGAGTGTGACTGGAGCGAGACCGGCACGATAACTTTAGTGTGGATGCTTTCATTGTTTATTGTTTATTTATATTTTGATTGGAGCGAGACCGGACCGGGACTGGTACGATAGTGTGAATCGACCCTAAAACGCCTTGTTAGGCAAAATACTAATGTAACTCTTTATTTAATCAATTTAATTACCAAAGTCAGCAAATATAGTTTTTTTTTTTAGTTATAGCTTCTTATTTTGTTTATCTTTTTTCTCCAGTAATGAGCACGCAGTGATGGACACTTTGGATTACAAAATGATAAGTACTACGACACAAAAGATATAAAAGAAAGAATCGTCAAATTTGAAACAATAAAAACATTTGCTATGATAATATAATAATTAATTAATAAATTATACTAATAATTAGTTTAAATGTCCACCATTTTGACACATCTTGACCGATTGTCATCAAATCACGCTGTAAGACAGTTAATTATTAAATTTAATTAATTAATATTCAGAAATGGTAGTAATCAAATATCAACACATATTTCTAATTCAGTACATTTAATTAAAAATTTGCCATTACTGGGGTCTTTGTCAAGACTGGTGCCACTACCTTATCTACTTTTAGAATTGAATAAGAACTTAACTGAAATTTGATTATAAATTTAATATTTTAGCGTTTTTATTTATATCAGAATATAATTGTTAATGATTAATACTTGTTGAAATTGATTTCCAGTTATGTTTATAAGTTTTCAATAACCAAGTTTTCCAGAAAAACAAGAAGAAGAAGTCAGTGAACCAACGTAACCACAAGGTCTTTGACTTTTGTGCAATACTGCATCCATTATTCTAATCCATGTGTTTTTTTTTTCTTTAAACTATTTTGTAATCGTTACTAATTATTTATTTATTTAGAAATACAACCTTGATTAAAACAAATTAAATATATATAAAGTACACGATATGGTGTTGTGGTGGATTCCTATTGTAAAATAAAATTAATTGTTTCATGTTATACATAGTTTATTTAATTCAAATGTTATTATTATTAAAATCTCAGTGCATATGTTGTAGTATATTTTTAAATTATATAGAATGTAGGTATGTTTAATAAAGGGGTGGGGGGGGGGGTATAAGTAAATAAAATTATAAATGTGTGAATGAGAAATATAATATAAAACTTATTTTTTACCACTCAAAAAGTTTAATATCAAAATAGGAAACAAACAGTGCGAGTCATATCAGGTGGAACAAAGTTGATCGAGAAAAATATTTCAAGTAAAAAAGTTCATATGAACATGTGCCCGGAAAGTCTTCGTGAGGGAACTACAGACCACCAAAGATTTTCCTTAAAATTAGTAGTATTGCAGAATTTTACTTAATACAGATGTTTCAAATTACACAAAATAAATTTATATTCTTGACTAAAAAAGTTGATGTAAATATTCTTCTTAATATGATATATAGCCAGTTCTATTACTGTAATATGTACTTTACTAATTTTACTAAAAAACGTTACTAAAAATTGCTATCTGTTGATAAAGATGCATTTTTACAACTAATTTTTTTTTAAATCTTATAGTACAAGAATATAGTCAAATTCTACAATACTTTCTAAACTATAGTATTTCTCGTAAACGGTTGATCTTCTGACATTATCTAATATTTAGTGGTATATAATCTTATAAAAGAGCCAACCCCGGGAAAAAATTAAGAACAAGAAATACTAGATAATAATCGAAGGGCCCACTGGCCACATACATCCCTGTTCTAAATAATTACTGGTTGATACTGGAAATCAATAACACGTATTAATACTAAACCGATTTTAAAATTTCATAACTGTATCACAATGGGTTCTCCGGATATTAAATAAAAACCAATATTAGGTAAAATCTCTTTAGGGGTCTGTGCTTCCTCACTGAATTCATATAAACTTTTTTTGCTTAAAATATTTTCTCAATCAACTGTCTAAGTTTGTTTCACCTGATATGAATCTTCCTTAGAGATTGGAAAAATAGTTTTTCAACTATTGCGTAAAAATGCATTTATTGTAATTTTTATTACATATTTCCACCGTTTTCAGAAAATTGGTTTGATTGAACACAATTTGAAATAAACTATTTGCAACTATTTGCGACACTTTTTACTGCTTCGTTTGCAATTTTTTATTATTAAATCGTAAAAATAAACTATTTTCCGAAAAAAAATTCAAGTAGTAACTATTTCATTGAAAATAACAACTATTTTTCCAATCTCTACTCATACTGCATATGATCATCCCCTCCTCGTTTTATTTTTTGCGTCAATGGAGGTGTCATATTAATTTTTATCCATCCTGCTTCCTATTATAATAAAATAACTATATTTACTTAAAAATTAAATGTAATAAAAACCATATTTACTGATACCCTTTCACTTCGCTTGTTGATAAACACTAGAAATAATTTTATACACCCACTACAACCGTTTTATAAATAAATTCCTTTCTATACAACACTGGCGTTCAAATATAAATATTTATTTTTAAACAATAATTTTCACAAAACTATCCAGCCCGGAAGCACTGTCATAGTCACGTGGTATTTAAATGATAAACAAAAACGAATTTTCAAAAACAAAACAATAAATTAACACAATGTTTGATTTGTTCTAATTAACACTATCTTACACTAGTTTTAATTCACAGCCAAGTAAAGGTAACTACATACAAAATATAGCTAACTGTTATCTTCACATATTTGTTAGTTTTAACGAAACTTTGACATATGACACATATTTTGATACGATTCAATA
The DNA here is from genome assembly GCA_961205875.1 of Sialis fuliginosa. Classification (NCBI taxonomy): domain Eukaryota; kingdom Metazoa; phylum Arthropoda; class Insecta; order Megaloptera; family Sialidae; genus Sialis; species Sialis fuliginosa. The sequence continues at coordinate 2,736,763 of OY540818.1, read as the reverse complement.
AACAAGAAGAAATAACTGTTGTTTTTTTATAATAAATTCAACTGCATGTTACAAATAATAATAAATAAAAACACTTGTGTCTTTTTTTAATTAAAATCTACACTATACACTTTCTATCGCAGCTCACTTCACGTTATCTGTTCTATACACATATATTTACAAATATCAGGACTTCTGTGTTATTATTGTACAGTATGTAAATGTTTATTGAACATTGTTATGTCATTATGATTAAAATTGTCCAACAGCGAATATGTCTACGTTTGTTGGACGCCACGTTCAAACTAGTGTTGCTTCACCGCGAATTTCTCTTTGCCGCACGAGTCGAGTGTGCTCACGGCGGTGGGATGGGGGGAGGGGGGGGGTTCTAGTCGCAGTAGTTCCCGATGCAACGAGATAGAAGTGCAGGCGAATGTTTGTGCATATGTATGAATATGTGGATGTAATGATTTTTTGTTTTAGGAATTATGTTTTTTTTACTTTTTTATAGCATGTGTATATGAAATATACAAGGTGGTAAATACAAATTTTTACTTTCTTATCATATATACAATAGTATAAGTAAAGTGAAGCCGATTTTTTTTCGAAATCCGGATTTTGATAGAATTATTCATTTTAACCATCCCTGAATCCATTCTGACTATTTTCTGTGTGTCTGTCTGTCTGTAAGCGCTGTAACTCAAATACGACAAATCGTAAAAGGGTGAAATTTTATATTTAAGATTAATTTTTGTCTGGGAAGAAAACGTCCTATTTTTGAAAACGTTCTTTCAACCGGATACGGATGTTTACCTACGTCGATTTCTGAATTTTTCGAATTACTTTGAAACAGTACGAAATAGAGAAAAATGGTCAAGTTAAAAATTGTAGGTAATATGTTCTATGCATCTTTTCGAAAAAACAAATTTAAAAAAATATTTTTTTTTATTATAATTCAAATGGTTCATAACAGAGAAGAAATATCTGCCATGAGTGTCATGGGACTTTCTTATACGTATTACAGATATTGAACAGTGCGTTTTATATACAAGTTATAAAGAATATTATTATCTATTTTTTTAATTTTATTTCAAATGGTTCATAACAGAAAAAAATGTTTACAATAAAAATTGTAGATAACGTTATTTTCTATAATTTATATCCTATTATTTTTTTTGTATCTTTTATGAACTGACCAAAAAATGATAATTTTAGTTTTTATTTAAAAATAATTTTAATAATATGAAAAAGAAAATTTATTATTACAACTGTCAATTAAATAGATGTATAGAAATAAATATAATATCTAATACGTGTTAATGTGTTGAAATATCAAATAAATAAGAAGCCTTTGAAAAAAAAATTTTTTTAACAGAAAAATCATTATACCGATTTATAATAAAAAAATTTGATATAAAATCACAGAATAAAATTAAAATATATCTCAAACAATAACAAAAACAACAATTAATGTAATGTAGTTTATATTCAATTTCTTAACAGTAATTATATTATAATTAAGTAATTTCTTCTGTATCATGATGTATAAAAAAGTCTTGTGCCGACCAGGGTAGTTTATTTTTTTCAGGTAGGCATAATTTTTAATTACATGAGTACAAACGGGTAAATTAGGGTAAATTAATTTGTACTTTTTGATATAGGAATTTGAAATCTTAATTTATTAGTAGAGATTGGAAAAATAGTTTTTCAACTATTGCGTAAAAATGTATTTATTGTAATTTTTATTACATATCTCCACCATTTTCAGAAAACTGGTTTGATTGAACAAAATTTTAAATTAACTATTTGCAACTACTATTCCAACTGTTCTAAACTACACGGCGAACGCAAAATAACTACTTTACACACTGAAATGTCAATGAAAAAGTCTACTTTTTTAAACGGTTGTAGAAAAAATATAATTCATACTAATTAACTAGAAATTGGAAAAATAGTTTTTCAACTATTGCGTAAAAATGCATTTATTGTAATTTTTATTACATATCTCCACCGTTTTCAGAAAACTGGTTTGATTGAACACGATTTGAAATCAACTATTTGCAACTACCTTTCCAACTATTTTTAAACTATTTGCGACACTTTTTACTGCTTCGTTTGCACTAATTATTGTCAAATCGTAAAAAAAATATTTACCAATTATTTTCCGAAAAAAAATTCAACTAGTAACTATTTCATTGAAAATAACAACTATTTTTCCAATCTTTAATTATTACATAGCTTTATCGGACACTTGAATGAGTCCGTTATGTCGATGTTCTACTGTAATATACAGTAATGTATTGATTTTTCCTACCATCTACATTATTTTTAATTACTTTTTTAATGATTTTTTCTCGACATTTTTATTTTTTTAAATTTTATAAAAAAAAAACAATAAGATCTGTTTTTTTTTCAATTTCGTACACAAGAGCTTAAAAATAATAGAGCAAACATAGTTGGTATATAAAATATTTTGTTTATATCAATACCTTTTTTCATTTTTTCGGTTCAAAAAATATTGCCACCTGAGGTAATATTTACCTTTACCTTTATTGTATAAAGTATAAACAGATAAACAGTTTTTAAGGCTCTTTACCAAAATTGCACTGAATTCTATAGTGATTTAAAACATATAGGTATGTAAATGTATGAAAAACATTTATATTAGTTTTATTTATTTATTAAAAGGGGGAACATCACTGTGATAAGTCAAAAAAAACTCGTTACCTTGCTTATATTATGCCATATTCGAAATTAAAAGTAAAGTAAAATTACTTCACTATCACGTTTAACTATATTATAAGGTATATAAAGTTTTCAAAACGACAGAACGTATTGCCAACTTAAGAATAGTAAAAATGACACTTCCCGAATGACAAAATTGTCTGTGATAGTTACTCAATGGTGATAGCTTTTTCAAGATTTTGCAATATCGAATTTGTACTTCTTTGATTGTATATGTTGTTAAAATATCAAAAAATACGAAGACAAGAATAAATAAAGAATTTCTTGTAATTGATATTCTATTATACATTTATAACATTTGAATACATCTTCGTGGTGACGTCAATTCCCGCGTCAACGCTGATTAGTCAAATATCTATACATAACTTGGTGGGAGCCCCTCTCGACTTCGAATAAACGCGATTTCCTCGATTCAAAACGATTCAGAAGGCTTATGTCCGGTATTATAAAGGAGCTAGCAAATTTGCTAGCTAGCAAGCACTTTCAAATGAGATATCAAACTTATATGACAGTTCTTTTGGAGTTTGTTGAAGACTTTGACAAGTTTCGCGCACGCGTTGTAGGTAAATACCAACGGTATTAAAACAGTAGTGATATTATGAACATTATATTGTACGGTGAAAGATGCCAACTGTGTTACAATTAATTGAAGTGTCACTGCTCTAAATTCCATAACTAATCCATAGTTACTAGTACAGAATTAATACCCCATTTGAAAGTAATTGCTACCTAGCATATTTTGCTAGCTGCTCCTTTATAATACCGGACATTTGAATAAACGAGTCCCGATTGGAATCCATTTTACAAAATTACATAATAAAAATCGGTAGTATAGGGTACAGTAATACAAAAATCTTTTATCCTTTTACCCATCGACAAAATAACTACCTATTAAAATCTACGCCCTCTCGATATTGAATTTCTTACGGAAATATTCAAGCAAAAAACGAATCTTAGTTTTGCAAATTCAGATTACGCATTGATTTTGTAACATGATATTTACGTCTCGCCTTCCCTTGAATTCATTCTACCTGTATAACGGTACATGTGTGGTGAACACCCCCTCATATCTCTGTGTGTGTGTGTGTGTGTGTGTATCAGGTGAAATAAGGATTGTTAAGGCATAGGCGGATATATGTATGTAGTGCGTTTACTGTGCATTGGCGAAAAATTCTTTATTTGTTTTAATAATAGGCATGATGCCTAATTTTTAAAAACTATTTTATGATGATTTTACGTGTCTCCTATTTCCAAAAAAAATCTTATTTCTGCAGAAAATAAAGGTTTAATTACAAAAATTGATCCTTTTAGAACTAACTTTGAATTTGACGCCAAAACGCTCGCATGTGTCAAGGCGCATTTGTGACGTCACGCTTATGTAAAAACTCCTTGTCAACTATAATAAATCCTTGTTCCATCGGTTTTACTTTTGGTAACACAAAACTGAGCAAATTGATAATTTAAAACCACAAAACAATTTATAAACAGTGCAGATATTAATGAAACAAAAATAATATTTACTTAGTCGTGACGTCATCCACTCTGACTGGTGTTTTATCAAACATGGCGGATTGCTGTATTTTGTGTTTTTATTTTAACAAAAATATTATTAATCTCGTTTTTAATATAAAAATAAATACATTTTTTAGAATCATTATTATTTCATTATTTAAAATCATAATTTCAGTCATACTTTGTTACTGGCATCATCCCTATATTGTCAGGATAAAATTAAAATTTTTACCCGGGCTTCCAAAAAGGAGAAGTTTTTCAATTCGACAATATAAGATAAAGGCACCAGTTATGGCCGCTATAAGAGCAAGTTTTCGGATTTTTTTGGATTAATGGGCTTGTTTTTCGTAATTCTCATGAACTCATGTTACTAATAAACCAAGTAACTCTTTACTTAATCAATTTAATTACCAAAGTCCGTAAATATGTATTTTAAATTATAGCCTTTTATTTTGATCTTGTTTTTTCTCCAGTAGTGGCAAAGGTAAACCAGTAATGGCAACCCAGTGATGGCAAAATGATATTTAATTTCTAGTACTTTTTTATAAAAAATTTTTTTTAAAACTAAAGGTAAATATCATGAAATGTCATACAATAAATAAATAAGTAAATAGATTACATTTTTAATAAGGGCAGGGTCGTATTAGGTAAAATTTATAGTTAATATTTAATAATAAATCATTAATTAAGTAATTAAATACTAAGCAATGGAACTTTTGATATCGATGTAATTAAACCGATAATGTTATTGAATATTTTAGCCAGGCACGTATTAAGAAGAATTTATAATTAATATTTTGCAATAAAAACTGTAAAAAAATAAAACCATTAAACAATGACAGTAATGACATTGATGAGTTAAACCGAAAATGTTTATAACTGTTTGTAACTCTTTACTTAATCAATTTAATTACCAAAGTCCACAAATATACTTTGTTTTTTAAACTATAGCCTTTTATTTTGTTTATGTTTTTTCTCTAGTAATTGATAAAGTAAAACCAGTAATGAGTACGCAGTAATGGACACTTGCTAATGATTACAAAATGATAAGTACTACAACACAAAACATATAAAATTAAGAATCGTTAAATTTGAAATAATGTAAAGCAGTTACTATGATAATATAATAATAAATAAATAAATTATAATTAGTTTAAATGTCCACCATTTTGACACCTACCAAAATTTAGAACATTTAATGTTACTTGTCCGAACGACAATTGAAGTGGGAAATAAGATCATAATAACGCGGGTATTTTTACATGTACTGAACCGTAAAAACCGATATTTTTATTTCGGTTCTGTTCCGGTTTTCGTTCCGACAAAAAATAACGGTTTTTCCGGTTTTCAGTTTTCGGTTCAGTTCCGGTTCGAAGCCCTGATTTTTTTAAACAGAAAAATTATTATAACGATTTATAATAAAAACCTTTGAAATAAAATCCCATAATAGAATTAAAATATATCTCAAACATTAACAAAAACAACAATTACACAGAAAGTGTTAACTTATTGTACATATGTAATTTCTTCTGTATCATGATGTATAAAAAAGTCTTGTGCCAACAAGGGCAGTTATTTTCATTAAAAATAATTTAAAACTATAATACGTAATTACTTTATAAATCTTACCACTTTCTTCATTCAAATAAATAGATGATAATGTTTTCTTACCTGAAACAAAAAACATAATTAATATTTGTAAAAAATAAAAGCATCCATTGAAATACATAATTTTGATTAAATATTTATAATAAATCATAAAAAGTAATGAATTCGTTATTTAAGTAAACCCTTATAACGCCTGGTTAATCCAGCTATTTAATTATAAACATGATAATAATAACAAAGTTTTGTTATAGGTAACATAAACTCCAGAAGTGGTCGTCCAGTTTTTATTGAAATTCACTTATCACAAACTTAGTAGGCACCTCCTATTTGATTATTATAATATTTAAATCATTTCTCTATGTACCAAACAAAGACAGATATTTTGAAACTCATTTGCTATTTTATAATAGGTACTCATATATATTTGTGCGATTAAATTATTATGTAATCTATTGAAATTTGTATAAGTAAATTTTGTGACAGTAAATATTTGATATTTCGAATTTTAGCAATTAAATTATGTTAAACTTGATATAAAATTAATGACGTATATTTGTGTTTTTATTTAAAATGATGTAACTATATAAGCTCTACTCTAGAAAAAAGATAACCGATGATGTTTATCTTAATATTTTCAAATTTGTTGTAATTGTATATGCGTCCAATAATATCCATGTAACCATAGACATAGAGAATGGACAGTGCATTCTGTATTAACACAGTGGTGTAACATCTTTTCAAAAAGTGAGAGAGAGATGCAGTGTAGTTTGGAATATATCAATCTCTTTTTCTAAGAATCTGATTGGTAGCTTACTATAGTTCAGGGTAGTATTTCCGTCCGATATATTTTTGTATATCTAACTTGTGATTTTTGTGCAATACGTTTTTTATTAGAAAAGTAAATATTATAAACAATAAACATACTATAATGGTTCATATTTCATCGAGGAAATTTAAAAAAAAACATCAATTGATTTGAAATTTGCAAAATTATGAACGGATATTTTGGAAAAACAACATTTTTGCTACCAAAAATATTAAATAGGTATATATTAATAAAAAATAGTTTTAAATCAATTCCCATGTGGTTGTTTGCTACAAAATGGTGAGGTGGATTGCTACACTTACAATCAGCACATAAAATTTTGTTAAGTAAATCTTGTATGTATACAAGATTTACTTAACAAAATTTTAAATATTTTTTTTGATACTAGAACTTAACCTCTTTACGTATATCTATGAATATTTTTAATGTTCGGGGCCAAGAATGAAATAGTTACACTCCTGTTTAAAAAAAGGACAAGTATATTCCAAACCTGTTTCTATCTCTTTCTTTTGACACGACTCTGTTTTCGAGTCAGATTTCATTCCCTATGTCTATGCATGTAACAGTGTTGCCAATTTGCAGTGAACGCGCATTACAAACACCAACAATCGCTACAGCGTCTGCGATCAAGTCTGTGTGTAAAGATGTTGTAGCAGAGCCTCCTAGATGCATTCACAATGTGCAGCACAACAGCTGGCCGACGGATCGTAGCGTGTTGCTATCAACATTTACAGTTAGATGGGCTAGTAGCACATAAATACATGTACGCACCACGCGGTAAATATGCAGTGGTGTGTTTTGTGTAGGACAACAATGGGGAGAAAATAACAGGTTAGTACGGAAGATATCTGGAATAAGGCGTGGGAAATGAATCGTTGAATTATTTTTTGCGGGGTTGGATACAACGATGAGGATGTTTATTTTAATTGTATTTTATAAGCTTGCAATAAAAAGATTATATTGAAAAAGTATTTATTAATATACAGGTTGAGTCATTTTAATTAACACAGTCAAATATCTCGAAAAGTAAGCGAAATTGAGAAAAACGTTTCAAACAAAAGTTGCTTGGTTTCAAGGGGGACAAACAGTGGTGACCTTGCGGTTGACCTTCAAATCATTTTCAAGGTCAAATCAAGGTCAACTTTGATTTTTTAAATGGAAACCTATATTTTTTATTGCTTATTCGTATTCTACGTGAAAAAATGAGTATCTTTAATAGGGAAAATTTTATCTTTAAAATGCTTTCTTCTCTTGGCGGAGGGAGCTATAAGATTTATCAACGAACTCAAATATCTGAAAAAAAGTTGCACCTAATAGCTCAAACTACTTTTAGCATTACCCAGAAACAACGTCGTGGACGTAGTAGTTGTATGTTTCCTTTGGGATGCTTTTTTAATGTGAGTCCTCTTGCCTCTTACTTTAAAAAAGCACCCAAAAAGAAACACAACTACTACGTCCACGCCGTTGTTTCTGGGTAATGCTAAAAGTATTTTGAGCTATTAGGTGCAACTTTTTTTCAGATATTTGAGTTCGTTGAAATCTTACAGCGCCCTCCACCAAGAGAATAAAGCATTTTTAAGAAAAATTTTCCCTACTAAAGATACTCATTTTTTCACGTAGAATACGAATAAGCAATAAAAAATATAGGTTTCCACTGTTTGTCCCCCTTGAAACCAAGCAACTTTTGTTTGAAACGTTTTTCTCAATTTCGCTTACTTTTCGAGATATTTGACTGCGTTGATTAAAATGACTCACCCTGTATATCCCCTAATTTTATAGATATTTCAAAATATCGGTGATTAGATAGATTCATTGTTTTACTCGGAAACTAAAGCTTTTTATGAGAAATTACAAGAGGCAAAAATGCTTAGATTTAAACAAGGATTCTTAGAAAATATTTAAAACAATTTAAAAAAATTAATTAAAACTTATTTTAAATATTACTATCTAAGAATTCTTGCTTACACCTAAACATTTTTCTGACTTCTCTAAAAAATCTTTAGTTTCCTCTATCTCGCATAGGAGCCGAGATATTTACGATTTTGTATAACGAAAGAAAATTAAAAATAAGAAAAATTTAATATTTCACCCCCTGTCACATATGAAGGGTTGTTATTAGTTACATTCGATCTGGCGAGAAAAATACTACGGAAGAGGGGTTATTAAGGGGACAAAACAACCCTTTATCTTACATAGGAGTCGAGACTTGTATTATAAATGCGAAAGTGTACATATCTCTCAGTCTGTCTATTTGTTACCTGTTTACGGCTAAACCGCTTTACGGATCTTAATGAAATTCGGCAGTGAGATAGCTTGCATCCCGAAGAAAGGCATAGGCTACTTCGTATCCCGAAAATTGAACCCTTACGGAATTGCAAAAGGGTTGAAAAATATATATGGGGAATTTTTTTTAGTAATAAATATTTCACCCCCTGTCACATATGAAGGGTTGTAATTAGTTTTATTCGACCCGGCGGAAAAAATATCATAGAGATGTGGGTTTCGAAATCCACGCGAGCGAAGCCGCGGGTAGCAGCTAGTTATTTATAAACGAATTCCTTATCAAACGTAGGTTATTTATAAAGATATTAATTAATATTAAGTAACTTGTTCCGTATTTGATGAAATTGGAAAGCCGTCATTGGAAATGATGTAATAAACATTTACGAATGTATCCATTATTAATATTAGCGTTTCTGCGTGTAGCTTTTTATGTTTCTTTTGTTTATGAATACGAATAACTATAAAACTATAGACTGTTTTGCATAGAAATAAAACGACCAAGTGCGTGTAGTCATTCTCCTAAAGAGTTATTTCAAAATTTTTCATAAAATATTTTTGCGTTATAATTTTCATTGAAAGTACTAATTAAAAGTTACATTCTGGAATTTTTTCAGAATTTTTTATAACGACATTGAAAAGCAAATATATCGTGACTGAAGGGTTAAAATCAAAAGGTCGTAAGTAGGGACTTGAACCTGAACCCGTACCGTAAACCCGAAAAAACTCATATTTTTCATTAACCTGAACCCGAACCGAACCGCTATATCTCAAAGTCAACAAACCTGAATCTAAACCCGAACCTTTTCATGGATAATATAATAATATAATATTTTCCTCCAGTAATTTTTAAAATGTAGTAATACTGGAAATCTGTTTAAATTTTAAGGTATGATGTGACTTATCAAGTCAAATACTGAAACTTACATATTTTTTACTTTCTTTTTTAATTCTATAACTGAATTACATTTCAGTTCGCAAAAAAATCTGAAAAATAGAAATTTCAATCTTTAAAATGTAATTATATTTTTTGCACTTTTTTCTGGCAATATTTTAATAGCTATTAATGTTTTTTCCTTCTTCAGAAAATGTTTTATTTGTTAATTTTTTTTTCGAACAAAATAATTTTCTTTCAATTACAAACTTGAACTCGAACCCGAACCTAAACCCTAAAAAAATAACGGTTTTTGAACTCAACATGTTGAACCCAAACCCGAACCTGAACCGAGATTTATCTTTGAATCTGAACCGAACCCGAACGACAAATAAATTCCGGTTCAATCAAGTTCCTGGTCGTAAGACATTTTTTGTTGCACTTAATTTCATTTAAAAAAATCTTCTGCATGTTTTAGTTTTCTTTTGGCCGTTAATGGGTTAATTTAATTTGCCATTTAGTCATATTCTTAAAAAAACCATTCACAAAATACATATAAACAATAGTAGATACACGCAGAACGAAAGTACAGTTAAAATATTGCATACTGTAAATATACAGTTAGATTTCTACTCGGCAATAAAAGAGGTACTACCGTCAGAGAAAGAGCGGATATAGTATCTGCCCTATATCCGTCTTTGTTTAAATCACACAAATGCAATTTAAAGTATGTTTATGATTGTAAATACATAAACACAAAAGGTACATTAAAACAAAGATAGTCAGATGATTACCTCTTTTTTATAAACAGGGTTGGCATTAAGAAATGTAATATTAATTAATTATTTTATTAACATATGTATTAGGGTGTTCTATGTTTTAGCTTTGAATCAAAAGTTAATTATCCCAAAATTTCAGATTCGTAGATCAAACCTGTGGACGGCCCAAACCGAGTCTTTTTCCTATTTGATTAACATGGAAAAAATTACTTTTTTACTTACGCGTGCATAGCCCGTTGAAAAAAAATGTTTTTCGAAAATTTCTCAGAGCAATATTTTGTAGAGAATTAAGTTCTCAATTCATAAATCTAGTAATTTTAAAGATATGTATGTTTGTTTAGAAATTATCATAAAAATTAGATTTTACTTTTTATGATAATGTTTAAACGAACATATCTTTAAAATAAAAATATCTTTAAAATACTGGATCTATGAACTGAGCACTTGGGATCTTTTTTATAGGAAATTTAATTCTCTATAATTTGCTGCTGTGAGAAATTAAATTAAATAAATTTTTTAACGAGCTATTCACGCAAAAGTAAAAAATTAATTTTTCCCATTTTAATCAAATGGGAAAAAGATTCGGTTTGCACCGTTCACAGATTTGATCTACGAGTCTGAAATTTTGGGTCAATTAACTTTTGATCCAAGCCTATTAATACCCCGTTGAAAGTGCTTGCTAGATAATAAATTTTGATAGATCTCCTTTGTAATACCCGGACAACTAGGCAACATCCATACTTCCATACTAATATTATAAATGCGAAAATGTGTCTGTCTGTATATCTGCCTCTCTGTCTGTTTGTTGCCTTTTCACGGCTAAACCGATGAACCGATCTTGATTAAATTTGGCAGTGAGATAGCTTGCATGCCGAGGACGGACATAGGCTACTTTATATCTCGAAAATTCAACCCCTAATGAATTGCAAGGGGGTGGATAATTTTTAATTAATTAATATTAATAAGTAATTAATATTTTACCCCCGTTACATACGAAGGGTTGTAAGTGGTATTATTCGATCCGGCGAGAAAAATACTACTCTGGTGGGAGGATCAGGGGGGGAAAACAACCCTCTATCTCGCATAGGAGCCGAGATATTTACGATTTTGTATAATGAAAGAAAACTAAAAATAAGAAAAAAATAATATTTCACCTCCTGTCACATATGAAGGGTTGTAATTAGTTACATTCGATCTGGCGGGAAAAATACTACGGAAGAGGGGTTATTAGAGGGACAAAACAACCCTTTATCTTACATAGGAATCGAGACTTATATTATAAATGCGAAAGTGTATCTCTCAGTCTGTCTATTTGTTACCTGTTTACGGCTAAACCGCTTTACGGATCTTAATGAAATTTAGCAGTGAGATAGCTTGCATCCCGAAGAAGGGCATAGGCTACTTCGTATCTCGAAAATTGAACCTTTACGGAATTTCAAAAGTGTGGAAAAATTTATATGGGGATTTTTTTTTAGTAATAAATATTTCACCCCCTGTTACATATGAAGGATTGTAGTTAGTTTTATTCGATCCGTCGAAAAAATATCATGGGGATGGAGGTTTCGAAATCCACGAGCGAAGCCGCGGGTAGCAGCTAGTTTATTTATAAAACCGGCCCTGCATACAAGCTAAAAATAACACTATAAGAATAGGAGATAAAAACATATATAAAAATTATTATTTCTTTCGCCATTTCTTTTCAAGATAACACAATGATTTGTAAACAAAAGACAGAATGAGTGTTTGATAAGTTAATTACATGCTTTATCTTCGTCCTACACATAACCCCACTGTTCAGGAAAAGAAAGTATGTACATACACACGTAAATACGCGGTTATGTGGAGAACTTAAGATTTATCTACAATAACGGTATAATACATTACAGTAACTACTCATATGGGGATAATAATATTTTATGAATTTTGGTAGAACTGCTGTATGCATGTATGTACTAACTCAGGCGCGGGACTAGGTTTACAATTGGGGGGGGGGGGGGGAGTCATGGACTGTGACATGGACAAAAAAGTTATTTTAGTGTATATAATAAGCATTTTTCTATTTAATTTGTTTAATTTTCTGAGATTGGGGGGGGGGGTCATGTCCCCCATGACCCTCCTGGATCCGCGCTTGGTACTAACTTACATTAAAATGTTATAGAGCTTTAAGTAGATTCCTGACGCGAGTGCAATGGTATGATTCTAAATTAACTACATACCTACATATATAATAAGATAAAGGTACCAGTTATGGCCGCTATAAGAGCAAGTTTTCGGTTGTTGTTACTAATTAAACAAGTAACTCTTTATTTAATCAATTTAATTATCAAAGTCACCAAATATAATTTGTTTTTTAAATTATAGCCTTTTATTTTGTTTATGTTTTTTCTCCAGTAATGGATAAAGTAAAACCAGTAATGAGCACGCAGTGATGGACACTTGCTAATGATTATAAAATTATAAGTACTACGACACAAAAGATATAAAAGAAAGAATCGTCAAATTTGAAACAATGTAAAGCAGTTGCTATGATAATATAATAATTAATAAATAAATTATACTAATAATTAGTTTAAATGTCCACCATTTTGACACCTATTGGTCGATTGTCATCAAATCACTCTGTAAGACAGTTAAATGTATATAGATTAATATTCAGAAATGGTAGTAATCAAATATCAACACGTATTTCTAATTCAGTTCATTTAATTAAAAAATTTGCCATTACTGGGGTCATATTCAAGACTGGTGCTAGTACCTTATGAACTAACTTACATTAAAATGCTATAGAGCCTTAAATTGATTTCTGACGTGAGTGCAACGGTATGCTTCTAAATTAACTGCATACATCTAGTATACATTGTAATATAACATAATTATATGTAATATCTATATACACAATATGGTAGAAATTGAGCTGTTTCAAAGCCAAAGCGGTTTACTAAGTATAGTAGTCGAGAAATTGATGTTGTACTCGTATAATGAAGATATTTATAACAATTTAAACATTATTGTATACTAATGGCATAATAAACATCTGCCAAGTAAATGCACAGTGCTTCCTAGTGCTAAATTCACCAAAGGTAGTTAATTAATTGACAATTTAAATAGAAACCGATAAAGTGTTCAGATAAATTGACCGGTTGGTAATTTAGCTGAAAAATATATGAATTTAATCAATTAATGCAGGGGGTAGGAAAAAAAGAGCTTCAAGAAAACAAGAAATTATATTTTTCACATACTTTTTTATACACGATATGATAAATGGTAGTAATAGCAATTTAAATTTTAACTTTCTTTAGCGCAAATTTTTAAACCGGTCACTTTGATCGGTTGGTATATCTAGTGTTAAATTCGACCAAAATCCCTTCATTCGTAACCACATATACACAACCATAGACATAGAGAATGGACAGTGCATTCTATATTAACACAATGGTGTAACATCTATTCAAAAAGTGAGAGAGAGATGCAGTGTAGTTTGGAATATATCTATCTCTTTTTCTAAGAATCTGATTGGTAGCTTACTATAGTTCAGGGTAGTATTTCTGTCAGATATATGTTTGTATATCTATCTTGTGATTTTTGTGCAATAAGTTTTTTATTAGAAAAGTAAGAGGAAATTTAAAAAAAACATCAATTGATCTGATTAAAATTTGCAAAATTATGAACGGATATTCCGGGAAAATAACATTTTTGCTACCAAAAATATTAATTATACAGGGTGAGTCATATCAGGTGGAACAAACTTGAACCGTGGATTGAGAAAAATATTTTAAGCAAAAAACATTATATAAACATGTGTCCGGAAATTTGTCATGAGGGGGCTACAGCCCTCCAAAAATTTTATTCAAAATTAATTTTTATTTAATATCTGGAGAACCCATTATGCTAAAGTTATGAAATTTGATACGGGGTTTAGTATTAATAAGTATTATTGATTTCCAGCATTAACCAATTATAATTTAAACCAGGGCTTTTTTTTATCTAGTATTTTTTTGTTCTTTAATTTTTTCCTGTGTTAGACATTTGAATAAGACTGTATGAGACAAAATACACAAAAATATACTATGCTCATTTATCATAGGATAAACCGTTTAAGAGCAATAGAAAACATGCAAAATTTTACTTAATACGGATGCTTCAAATTAAACAAAATAAATCTATATTCATGTTCTTTGATTAAAGGTAAGAAAAAAGTTCATGTACATATATCACCTAATACGTGTCCTCTTAGACCTATAGCCAGTTCTATTAATGTTGCAAGTAATTTACTAACATAACTGGAAAGCTATATTTAAAATGGCTATTTGTTGGTAAGGATGAATTTTTGAAGGTATATTTTTATTATTTTTTTGTCTTATTTTTTATCATAGAACAAGAATATCAAAATATTTTTTGTAATTTGAAGCATCCGTATTAAGTAAAATTCAGCATGCTTTCTTTTGCATCCATATTTCTCGTAAACGGTTTATCCTATGATAAATGGGCAAAGTATATTTTTGTGTATTTTGTCTCATACAGTCTTATTCAAATGTCTAACACAGGAAAAAATTAAAGAACAAAAAAATACTAGATAAAAATCGATGGGCCTACTGGCCCCATACAGCCCTGGTCTAAATTATAATTGGTTAATACTGGAAATCAATAATACTTATTAATACTAAACCCCGTATCAAATTTCATAACTTTAGCATGATGGGTTCTCCAGATATTAAATAAAAACTAATTTTGAATAAAATTTTTGGAGGGCTTTAGCCCCCTCATGACAAATGTTTTTTGCTTAAAATATTTTTCTCAATCCGCAGTTCAAGTTTGTTCCACCAGATATGACTCACCCTGTTTATTAATAAGAAATAGTTTTAAATCAATTTCCATGTGGTTGTTACAAAAAGATGAAGTGGATTGCACTTACAAATAGCACATACAAGATTTACTTAACAAAATTTTAAATATTTTTTTTGATATTAGGTTACATTACGAAGCTACGAAAAATGAAGAACAAGATATTAAAATTGGGTCAAAAAATTCGAAACTTATATTATTTAGAAATCAATAATCGTTTTTTTTTTTTAATAAAATTTTTTTATAACGTTAATTATTTTTTGTTTTTTAACCTCTTTATCTATGAACATTTTTAATGAAATAGTTACACTCCTGTTTAAAAAAAGGACAAGTATATACCAAACCTGTTTCTATCTCTTTTTTTGACACGACTCTATTTTCGAGATGCGTGGTCCATTCTCTATGTCTATGCACACAACCATGAATACATTAACTAGATATTGCTAAACGTTTGTCATCGTTACACACGTTCCCACATTCAATTGTTTTATAGGCGGGCGAGCGGGCGGCGACTGCATAGGCAACAACAATGCACATCAGCGCCGCCACCACCATCTAGCGGTACGAGCGCGTATTACACTACTTCCGCATCGAGAGCGTTGTTGCGACACTAGCGCCGCTTCCATTGTTGCAGCGTGTGTCGGTCTGGCGTAACAGTTTCCTTGTTGTTTAGTAATAATTAAACGCAGAAAATGCACATAAATATGTGTGTGTGTTTGTGTGTGTGGGGAAGCTAGCTAGTGCGCAGTCAGGGCCGGAATTACAGGCTCGGAGGCCCTGGGGCAAGAAGAGACCGAGGGGCCCCCAAAATATGAAAAATTGAAGACCTTTTTTTTGTTCTTTACTTGGAAATGTACTACTTCTTTGAAATTTAGATTTTAATGACTTTTTTTTTAGTCGACAAACTCAGATTTTTTATGTACATTTCCTATTAACTTTATTTTTCATGAATAATAAATCAAAATATGTATAACATTTTCAAGAACCAAATAAAAATAAAAGTTTTACGCTACCGCGGGGGGCCCGGTGGTAGTTACGGCCCTGAGTGCGCTATTGGTATGATTGTGGGTAATAGATTTTAACTCGGTAGATAGATTTCAAATTTATCCTCTTATAGACTAAAAAAATGTTTTAATTTTTAATTTTTTTTATTAAAAAAAATCGTCTCGAATTTTTTGTTTTTTTTGTTTCAGTATGTATAAAGTGTTCATAATACGACCTATTGGGGTTTTAGAAATATTCGAAATTTTGTAACCATTTTCGTCTAAAAAGTGAACGTTGCGAGTATTATCTCACTAATTTTGATAAGACTTGGTACATTTGTAGTTCAATTGAACCGAAGGGACATTTATCTTTTGTACGTACCTAAACAGCCATTGAAGGGGTGAAAAACACCCTCAAAATTTGAATTTTAAATACTAATTAATACATCATTAATTCATGTTGCCATGGAAACAAATGCAACTAAATTCAAATTGTCAAATTAGTTCTTCTACGAATGTATTTTATCTTTTTGACATAAGGACATTAAATTATGTTTATATAAGTACAAATGGCAATAACAGCTGTAACCGTAGTAAGTATATATATTTTTAAGTATTACGAAATTTATATTCATAAGTTATATAATTAAAATATTAAAAAAAAAATTATATTTAAAAATTATTTAAAAAGATAGAAAGAACATGGAAGTCATGTATGGTTCTCCATACCGATATTAATTAATCACTCGGAGCTGAACCGAAAACAGAAAAAACTGGAAAAACCGTTATATATTTTCGGGACGAAAACCGGAACCGAACCGAAATATATTTTTTTTACTCGAACCGGAACGAAAACCGAAACGAAAAAAAGAACGGTTCGTAGCCCTGATAAAAACAAGAGTATTTCTCACAATATCCGCACATGGTGAGTATCATATCGAGCTGGCGGCGACGACGACGGGTGAATCACGACGCATGTCCGAGCGGCGACGTCTATAAGAGGCAAGACGTCGCCGATGCAACCGGATAGCGGAGAGCCGCTGCATCGGAGACGCTCTCGCAGTTAGTTATAGCTGTCTCCTGGTGACCCACATTCGCGCTTCTCTCTATCACTCAAGTGTCGACGGCACTGCTGCGATCATGGGTGGGTACATACATAACACAGAACAATATCCAGATGTTCATTACCATCGTATATTTTCATAGAAAAACGTATCAAACAATAAGTGACAATAACATAATTTAATACAATACATAATTTAAATGGACATTTTTTTAGCTATAATGACAGAACAGATGTAAGTAGATGTTCTTTCTATCTTTTTAAATAATTTTTAAATATACATTTTTTTAAATATTTTATTTATATAACCTATTACTATGTATGTACATATATCGTAATACATAAAAAAACATATATACTTACGACGGTTACAGCTGTTATTGCCATTTGTATATAAATATTAGTTTTCTAATGTCCTCCCGAGCAGAAATTTGTTAAGGCTGGAGTCCGGGTCGGATCCGGCCAACCCTAACCTGATCCGAACCGGATCCAAAATGTAACGCCTGTTCGCATCCGTACAGGATCAGGTTTTCCTGATCTGGACCTTATCATGACTAGGGCTGGCCGGATCCAACTCTGAACTGATTAATCAAATCCGGTCCTGATCGGGCAGTTCTATTCGTGCCTGATCAGGTTACTCAATTTAAAAAAACATCGGGGGGGGGGGGAGTCCCGTTCAATCAGGTCTACGTAATTTTTTCCACTGCCTTAATATGGTCAAAATCAGACAACCATATCAGGCCCGGATAAGTTAAAACATGGAATGCCTTAATACGGTTAATCGGATGAATTAAGCCATAGAATGCCTTAAGAGGGTTAAAATACAATTCTCCTTATCCAAACCTGATCGGGAACGCCCTAATAGGTCATTCCTTATCAGAACCTGATCAGGTTCACATCTGAATGCCTGAATAGGGCTTTCCGTAATAGAGCCTGATCAGGCCCTGACTGTATTCCGGCTTGCCGTAACAAATTTCTGCTCGGGCTAATGTCAAAAACTATTCGTAGAACAACTAATTTGGCAATTTGAATTGCATTTGTTTCCATAGCAACGTGAATTAATGACGTATAATTAGTATTTAAAATTCAAATTTTAAGTGTGTTTTTCACCTCTTTAATAGCTGTTTAGGCACGTACAAATAATAAATGTCCCTTAGATTCAATTGAACTGCAAGTGTACCAAATCTTATCAAAATTAGTGAATTAACTCACAACGTTCACTTTTTAGACGAAAAAAGTTACAAAATTTCGAATATTTCCAAAACCACTAATCCGATTAGCACCAAAATCAATAGATCTGGAGTAATTACTGAGACAAACATTTTATCCCAAAATAATTCAGATCGGTGCATTTTTACAGTAGTTATCGTGAGCGAAAAAAAATTCTACATCCAGACAAACAGACCACGCACAGCCGCCATGCGGAAATTAACTTTTCTTTACGTTTTGAAGTTAGTACAATCAGAATATGTCATTTTCTCGGACACAATTTTTCGAAGGTATTACAATACTTACATTTCTTTCAGAACATGGAAGTAATAAACTGCAAATTTCCTTACTTCTAGTTATCCGATTTGGCTGAGTTTTAATAGGGTTCTATTCTGCAAATAGATTAAGCGAATTCAAAAGGTTTAATGTTAATTTATTACGTATTGCGAGCCGCAGTTTGTTGCCGTGGTGTAAAAATGAGCCGAAAACGACAAATTGAACTTTGTTTATATTTTTATGACAGAAAATTAAAACCAATCGATATTAAATTAAGTAAATATGGAGACTGTAATATTCTCTTTCAGAAATTTAAGATATAATGCTCATTTTATCAATACGCAGAAAAAATAGGACGATAATAGACCACATTCCAAGCTATGTTTGGGGTGTGCAATAATACTATTACGTGCCATAGTTTTTGAGTTAACCTCCACACCCCGCCCCCCTTCCCTTATAAAAAAATACTTTGACCTATCTCTCCTATATGTTTTTTTTCCGAGAGTAAGCTACTGAACCGATCTTGTTGAAATTTTCTTACAAAGCCACAGTAGTAAATTCGACAAAACAAACACAGCAATATCAGATTCGCGGTAGAGAGAGGTTCTGTGGTGGGGATGTGGTACCTGCGTGTTCAGAACACTAATCATAAAACGCGAAGCCGCGTGTATAAAATAATAGAAATTACTAAATATAACAGATAAAGATCACTAATACGAGAACGTGAGTATATATATAGTAGGTATATATGAACGCATTCAAAAATGTTGCGAAATTCTTTTTGCTGTGATGAAAGCTTCAGAAGTCATAAACTTATAAGGTACTGGCACCACTCTTGGATATGACCCTAGTAATGATTAATTTTTTAATTAAATGTACTGAATTAGAAATATGTGTTGATATTTGATTACTATACCATTTCTGAATATAAATCTATATACATTTAACTGTCTTACAGCGTGATTTGATGACAATCGGCCAATAGGTGTCAATATAGTGGACATTTAAACTAATTAGTATAATTTATTTATTAATTATTATATTTATTAAGCAACTGCTTTACATTGTTTCAAATTTAACGATTCTTATAATTTTATATCTTTTATGTTGTAGTACTTATCATTTTGTAATCATTAGCAAGTGTCCATTACTGCGTACTCATTACTGGTTTTACTTTATCCATTACTGGAGAAAAAACATAAACAAAATAAAAGGCTATAATTAAAAAAAAACGGACTTTGGTAATTAAATTGATTAAATAATAAGTTACTTGTTTTATTAGTAACATGAGTTCATAAGAATTACAAAAAACAAGTCCGTCAATCACAAAAACAGTAAGCGACAAGAGATAAAAAATGTAGGCGTTATGTATTAAAAAAAATACTTTTATAATTATTGGCTTCCACCATCCCCATAGCCAATCCTTACCACCTTTTATTATGTTCATAACAAAAATAACAAACATTACAGTTAATTTTTGTTAATTTTCTTACCGAACTTGGCATAACCAATGCTAGGGTGAGATTATGTTGTTTATACATATGTTCACGTATACATACATTACAATTATGTCATAAAATATCTTCTAAAAATTGGTAATAAATAAACCATACAAATAAGTAAACAAAATAGAACATTATTTATAATTTAAATATGTTTTTCACGGTAATTATGTCGTTTTGAAGTCAAATAGTGAGTTTTTTCACGATAAATAGGGCTCCAATGTGAAAACTTTTAGCGCCAAACCCAAAAAACTGACTTTCACTGACCGGGTTACAAAAAACTGAGTTTTACTGATTTTACTGACCAGTTTTGACCCCTGCAAACGCCACAGTTCTATCTATTGGAAAACCCTGTAAAAATGTATTTATGTTATGTAAAAAATTATTATACTTATTACATTACATACATGTTATTTTTACATACTACAACAAGAAAGTACGTAAATTAATAGTTTTAAACTTTATAAGTTCTGTATATGCAAATTTCTAAAAAAAAAAAAATACATTGGCAAATTGCATAATATAGTCATCATGTAAAAAAAAAACACACTAATTGACGTCAAAATAAAAAATTCGACAACAATTTCAGTAACTATTTGTTTATAAATTTACATTTTATATTTCCATATATGTACAACGTGCATATTATTAGAATTATTATTGGTTGTCTATATAAATTACCTATGATATACACCCATATACCTCCGAGGTATTAAAGAGAAAATTTACTTGAATGTTTATCAAAATCATATTAATATTAAATAACTGTATTGAATATACACACTTACATACATATATGTACATATATATACAGATATATCTACTGCTGTTTATATAACATAATTTAAAAAAAAACTGGTATAACTATTGGCATTTATTATGTAGCTGATTTAAACTATGAATGATATGTGTATACGACCATATAAAATATTTACAATCAAATAAAATTATCAGTGGCGTACTGAGAAAGGGATAAAATTCGCTTACTTGATTAATTAATGTTTATATTAAATATTATATCATATATAGGGTCAACTGGGGTAAAAGTGAAACAAAATACAAATCTTTCATGTTTTTTGACAGTTACTTACAGTGTACTTCTTTTGGTTCAAGAAGCAATAAGTAAAAAGCAAAAATTTTATTAAAAAATTTCCAGTTTTTTTTTTTCGTTTTAGTAGATTAATTACCGACGTCCAATCTTCCAGTAGTGAAAATTTGAATACTTTCCTCCGCTTATCTTACCAGTTATCAGTTTTCACCATGTTCTCAACATTTTGTCTTTGTCAGATATTGCGTTTTGATACTAACCTCCTCAGATGAAGGGCCGTAACTACCACCGGGGCAGCCGGGGCTGCGCCCCGGGGCCCCCGAAAAAGGAAGGTAATTTTTTACGAAATCGGATTAAAAAAGTTTTCATTTGATTCAACTCGGAAAAAAAATTTCAAAAACAAAAACTCAAAAAAAAATGTTTAATACATTTATAGAATTATCTTTAGCGCCATTGCATAGTACATAAAAAATCTACAAGAAAAGAATGTCCCTCTACCATTTGTTGCTCACAAGATATCAACGAGTCGATTTTTATTTTTAAATGTGTTTTTTAGCCGTTTTGATTTGGAACTTGTCACACTTACATATTTGTAATGATAAGGAATATATTTTATTAATCGATTTTATTGGTCGTTGTAAATAAGTTCTGTAATAAAATTATAAGATTTTAAAATTTTTATTTTTATAGGGAAATTCATGAGTTTTAAAATTTTTATTTTATTTTTGCAATCCTGCCAATAGAATAGGAGATATTTAAAAAAATCATACACGAAAAACCATAAAAATGGTTGTTTTTTCAACAAGGTACAAAAAATTTCGCTAATATGACTGCATTATAAATCGAGTTTTATACAGCTCGATATACAAAATTATTGTTTGTTTTTCAAAAAAATTATATACTGGTGTAGTTTTCGTTGTTTACAAAAAATATTAATAATTAAAATTTGAAAGCATTCACATTTTTATTGAAAAACTTATTTTTTCGAAAATAGTCACATACTTCAAAATTGTTCAAAACAATTTTTATAAGGGAGGCCCCTCGATCACCTGCTGCCCCGGGGGCCCCAAGCCTCTAGTTACGGCCCTGTGAAGTACTAATTTATTATTTAAGCATAGGCACTGCGTACAAAATAAATAAATGGATTTTTTTTATTCGTACGATTAAATCAGTGAAATAACGGAGTTAAAATACGTATGTATAATCCCTATTCAGTTTCATTAACAATTAATATACGTATTTCCCGCGGTACATAACAGCTATTAAACAGTTCATTCTAACAGGTAAAATTAAATTGTTTTTAACGAGTATATTATATGTTACGTATAGTTACACATTATTATATAAAAACTGATTCTATATGATTAATATAATGTGTATAAACCGCTATATCTTGAACAGTTAGAACGCCAGAAGGTGTTCTAGGTTTATAGGTTTCGCGTATAAGTGCATTAATGAATGGTTCTGAGTTGATATGTTTATGCAGACTTTGTTGTAATAGTTAGGGAGGTGGTGGTAAAACGGGTATACGATTTGTACGACGCTGACAGCAACAAGTAATGAAGTTTTTGATATAACGAATCGATTAAAGTAGGTTCCTATATCATTAGTTCGTTTCTGTAATTGTTGTAATCAGGGACTTGAACCGGAATTTATTTATGGTTCGGGTTTGGGTTCAACATGTTGCAAAATATTTGGGTTCAAAAACCGTTATTTTTTTAGGGTTCAGGTTCAGGTTCGGGTTCAAGATTGTAATTGAAAGAAAATTATTTTGTTCGAAAAAAAATTATAATTAACAAATAAAACATTTTCTGAATTAATATCCATTAAAATTGCTAGAAAAAAGGGCAAAAAATAAAATTACATTTTAAAGATTGAAATTTCTATTTTTCAGATTTATTTTTGCAAATTGAAATGTAATTCAGTTATAGAATTAAAAAAGAATGTGAAAAATATGTCAGTTGACTTTATAAGTCACATCTTACCATAAAATTCAGATTTCCAGTATTAGTACATTTTTTAGTTTGAGTGATTAAGAAACCACAGTTTCTCCGTTTTTCAAGTAACATTTTATAATGTCGTTTAAAAATTATTGGAGAAAAATATTAAAATATTAAAAATAATTTATTGAACCTTTTAAAAATATATGGTTACCGGTTATCCATGAAAAGGTTCGGGTTCAGATTCAGGTTCGTTGACTTTGAGATATAGCGGTTCGGTTCGGGTTCAGGTTAATGAAAAATACGTTTTTTTCGGGTTTACGGTTCGGGTTCGGGTTCAGGTTCAAGTCCCTGGTTGTAATATGTCCATTTATGTTATCAATATTAATAACAAAAATATGATTTGCAGAAGCCTATGTCTTTTTTATAAAAATAATTGTTAATTTTTAAAAAAAGCTCTATTAAATTATTTGTTCGTAATTCTTCAAGTGTGTGTTGCTGATTTTTAGAAATATTCTTAATCGTCTGAGGTGTCAAAATAAAGCTTATTGAAGCACGAATTCAACAATATATGTATATGGTGTATTTTTAATACATTTTAAACATTTTTCGAGAAAAACGCTTAAAACCTTCTGCATATGAAAAATCAGAACATCTGACTTCTGCAACTATGTATAATTCTCGTATTTTTTACATATAAACGAAGCAGCCTGCTATGCTGCAGAAGCGAACTAATGATATAGAAACACTTTTTAGGGTTCCGTAGAAAACTACCCCTTATAGTTTTGCCATGTCTGTTTTCAAAAATTTTAAGCCGATTAAGATGAAATTTGGTATACGGACAAAGATTGATAATTCAAAAACAGAAATGAAAAGATTTTTGAAAAAAAAATTTTTGGAACCCCTTTCCATAGACTGAAAAGTATTTTTTTTTTAATTTCACTTTAGATAGGTCTCCTAAAATGCAATAAAAAATGTTATATTATTATCTTTTGATTTCAACCCTTCAGTCATGTTATATTTGCATTTAAATGTCGTTATCAGAGCGTCCCCTCCCCCTAATTTTTAAACTATCAATTTAAAACACTTACACGTTTTATATTTTTTTTTCTACTTGCAATTTTTCAACTACACAAATTAGCTTTTAGAACTGCAGTGTTCATTTTTGGAACTGCATTATATTATTTACTTTTCTAATAAAAACTTATTGCACAAAAATCACAAGATATACAAAAATATATCTAACAGAAATACTACCCTGAACTATAGTAAGCTACCAATCAGATTCTTAGAAATAGAGATATATGTATATATTCTAGGGTTGTTAGGGATATGAC
This sequence comes from Sialis fuliginosa, assembly GCA_961205875.1. NCBI lineage: Eukaryota > Metazoa > Arthropoda > Insecta > Megaloptera > Sialidae > Sialis > Sialis fuliginosa. The sequence continues at coordinate 2,711,960 of OY540818.1, read as the reverse complement.
TTATCGGTTACGGATACGGATAAGGATATTTTTTTTTCTTGGTTTCGGTTTCGGATACGGATATGGATTTTTTTCTTTCTTGGTTTCGGTTTCGGATACGGATATGGATATATTTTTTTCTTAGTTTCGGTTTCGGATACGGATAGGGATATTTTGCCCCCTTTAGTTTCGGATATGGATACGGATACGGATATTAAAAAAAAAATTGTATTTTTCAGCCCGTAGTATAGTTTCCGTTGAAATTAGATACAGTCGAAATCGGTTTATAACAATATTGTTTAATACAACATATCGGTTTTAACGACTCAAAATAAAAGTTCCGACTGAATCCCATATATGGTAATTGCCTAGTTACCGGTTTTTACAACTTAATATGACTGGTCCCCTCGATATCGTTATAACTGATTTAGACTGTCTGTATATTCCTTTTACTTAAAATCTATAAAAATTTACATTTCTAGATATCTGTCTAACTTCCAGATTTAAATAATATAAATAATTTTTTGTGACAACAATAAAAATTTGAAGTCACGAATTCTAATAAAATTGAAATATGATGATAAACTTGATATAAAAATTGATGTTTCATTTACAATTTTTAAAAATTTTATATAATTTTTAATATACAGGGTGTCTAAATACCAGGGTACAGTATGGGGATCTCGGAAACAATAAGAGATAGAGATTCGGTTAAATGAGAGAAAAGTTACCTTTAAGAGGGGACAGTTCAATGGTGTATTTACATTTCACAAAAATTTCATAGCCTACTAGATATTAGGCAAAAACCATTTTAGTACGAATTTTTCCATCGTGAATATTTCTTAAGCGACTTGAAATTTGAAAAAAATGTTTCAAATAAATGCTGTAGGGTTTAGTATTGTCTATTTAGAAATATTTTTTTAATTTTCAGAATTCTCGTAGTTTTTGAGATATGAGACTAACTTATGTTTTCTTAAATAGAAGCAATATGAAATTTTGTAATTTTTGAACAGAAAATGTTATTACCTTTTCAACGATATGCAACTTGATGTACTTACTTTTCAAAATATCTCAAAAAATTATCAAAAAGTATTTTTTATTTATTGAATACACTGTATGATCCAAAGATGGCTATGACAATCAACAATAAGATTTAAAAACAACTGAACATTTACTTATAAGCTAACATAGCATGAATTAACTATTGTATTAATAAAAAAAGACATATTTTATTTATTAAGACACAATCCAGCCAAAGATGGCTATGGCTATCGATAACAATATTTAAAAAAAATGATTATTTACTTAATAAGCCTTTTTATTTATGAAAAAAAAAAATATTTTAATTTCTTTAATACATAATACCAGTCAAAGATAGCTATGGCTGTCAGCAATGAGATTTTTAAAACAACTGAAAAATTGTTATTATTATTATTACCTGTTCGTAAGAATAGTAAAAAGTAACTTATGATTATTTGTGATACGTATTTGTTGATAATATTTTATTACATTTTTTTAATTAATACAATAGTTAATTCATGCTATGTTAGCTTATAAGTAAATGTTCAGTTGTTTTTAAATCTTATTGTTGATTGTCATAGCCATCTTTGGATCATACAGTGTATTCAACAAATAAAAAATACTTTTTGATCATTTTTTGAGATATTTTGAAAAGTAAGTACATCAAGTTGCATATCGTTGAAAAGGTAATAAAATCTTCTGTTCAAAAATTACAAAATTTCATATTGCTTCTATTTAAGAAAACATAAGTTAGTCTCATATCTCAAAAACTACGAGATTTCTGAAAATTAAAAAAATATTTCTAAATAGACAATACTAAACCCTACAGCATTTATTTGAAACATTTTTTCAAATTTCAAGTCGCTTAAGAAATATTCACGATGGAAAAATTCGGACTAAAATGTAAATGTAAATACACCATTGAACTGTCCTCTCTTAAAGGTAACTTTTCTCTCATTTAACCGAATCTCTATCTCTTATAGTTTCCGAGATCCCCATACTGTCCCCTGGTATTTAGACACCGTGTATAGTAGGTTTTCAAAAAAGTGATTATTGCAAATTTATTTAAAAAATCATCTGTGGTAACGAAATAGAGACCAAATAAAAGTACATGAGACGCCAATCAAATTTCAGGCGGTAAATACAAATTTATAATCTGCTCGTATGTTTTGTTTGTGTCTCAAGGCTCGGGGCAACAAGTAGGAAACTATCCGAAATAATATCCGAAATAATTATTTCGGATACGGTTTCGGTTTCGGAGTTCAGAATTTTATTATTTCGGTTACGGTTTCGGTTTCGGAGTTTAGAATCTAATTATTTCGGTTACGGTTTCGGTTTCGGAGTTCAGAATTTAATTATTTCGGATACGGTTTCGGTTTCGGAGGTCAAATCTTTTCGGATATCCGATAGTTTCGGTTTCGGATACGGAGCTCCTTAACATCCCTAATATATTCCAAACTACACTGCATCTCTCTCTCACTTTTTGAACAAATGTTACACCATTGTGTTAATACAGAATACGCTGTCCATTCTCTATGTCTATGAAAGTAACCCCTTATCAAAAGGTTGGCATCCCTGAGCTATGCAATCAAATTAAAATTTAATAATGGAGTAGATAATTCAGTGAACTAAATTATAATGATATATTTTTATAATTAAAAATTATCAGACCTTCCCTAATCGTAATTAAATAATCATATGTGTACATATATACACTCAACAATATAATATATTCGGCACGCCGAAACCACAAAAAATTAATTGCGTAAGTGTGTATATGTTGTTACTGCATATTCACCAAAACCCTCTAAAACAGTTGCAACTTTCACCGGTACGCCGCCAGAGGCGCTGCAGTCGCAGCTTCCGCCAAAGCGAACCACACCGCGCGGGAAAATAACGTTTGACAGGTTGAAGTCAAGTTATGTAACACACATCCCGCCATCTTGTCATGTGTGTGTGTGTGTGTGTGCAGTGGCGCCGAAGCCGGGGGCAGGTGTAGGGTAGGGATGCCAGAATGTCTCTTTTAAAGAGAACATGTTCTCTTTTTTAGCTTGGATCTTTCTTTTTCTTTTTTTATATTGAAACTAGCAATGCCCGCGCGGCTTCGCTCGCGTAGACTACGGAATTATTGTTTAGGATTTAAAAAAAATATAGTTTAATTAATTAAGTACAAACACGATTAGTTATTATTGTAATAATAACTTATCAATACCTAAATTACCTAAAAAAACGAATAAGAATGAAAAAGTACAAATAATTTGTGTTCTGTTTAAATTTAAAAGTTAATTATAGAAAACAAAATAAACTCAAACGACCAACCGAGGGAATCCGAATATCTACCGAGCGTAAGCGAATCCAGTCTGTTGTACATCGCTTCGATGCGGCACGACACCATACATTTAATATGTTACCATTATAAATTTATTTTAAGATATTTTCTAAACTATACGACCAAATTGGATGCTGTAAAGGGCAAATTATATCTACATTAAGTACTTATGACGATGAAATCATTTATTTCGATAAGGATTAATGTTTTGCAGGTCATAAGTCCATGTAAACAGAACCCAAATATTTTATGTTTTCTTTGTAACATAAAAGCAGTCATTGTGGCTTAAATATAAAAGTTAGACATATGGTGTCGCGGACTTTATTGTAGAACTTTTGATTCTACACAATTCTTTAATACATTATTTTGTTCTATATTGAACGGTTTAGGCAGCGTATTACAAAACAGCGCGCCGACGGCAAAATTTTTTCCGACTTGATTTACTATTATCGTCACTGCTTAGTTGTTATGTTACCTAACGTAACAAAATATAGCCTATAACCTGGCCAGAGAATGTACCAATGTATTAAAAAAGAAACCACGTAAATCGGATAAGTGGTTCTCTAACGGACAGACAGAGAGACGTTGAGCTTTATATATATTATTAAGGATGTCCTCTTTTGTTCTCTTTTTTTAATTGGGCATATTTTAATTTTAATTTTTGTACTTATAAAACTTCAAGGTACCTAAACTGTATTTACTAACTAACATCAGGTCACAATTGTCGTGATACAAATTCAATTGTAGACGAATTCCAATTTGAATGTCATATGTAGGTACTATTATGTACTATAATTTTTGGATTTTGGTGAATAGTGAATACGTTACATTTATTTACATTTATTGTGGAATATTTTAAAACAATTTAATTTTATTAATTTAAATATTATTTTAAATAATATAAGTAAGATTATAAATTTGTAACTGTAAGTTAAAGCCACGATTCAATAACTTGGTCCGAAATTTAGTACCAAGTTCTTGTATCGTGGACACAGGGTTTTGTAGATAACATAACTGTATAATAATAAATAAAATAACTTCAGAATGTGTTTAACAATTGAATATGTAAAGTATTTAAAATCAGAAAAAGAAAGATTTATTTTATAAAAATATAATATGTTTATATATTTGACCAATTTTATCGATTTCCGTAAACCACAACAAATTTTTTTTTATTTTTCAATTTGTCCTCTTTTTGTTATCTTTTTTCATCTTGAGCTTCTGGCAATCCTAGTGTAGGGTGATCAGACTTTAGTTTTCAGCAGTCTCACATAAAATAGACTTCATATCTGCCAAATTTACTCGCTCGAATGCACATCGTTATTTAGTTAAATATATTTAGTTAAATATATTGTTTGTGTACTTAATTTCATTTAAAAAATTCTTCTGCATGTTTTACTTTTCTTTTGGCCGTCAATGGGTTAATTTCATTTGCCATTAATGTCCGATATTATAAAGGAGCTAGCAAGCACTTTCAAATGAGTTAACATCCTTATACGACGGTTCTTTTGGAGTTTGTTGAAGACTGACAAGTTTCGCGCACGCGTTGTAGGTAAATACCAACAGTGGTGATATTATGAAAATTATTTTGTACGGTAAAAGATGCCAACTGTGTTACAATTAGTTGGAGTGTCACTGCTCTAAATTCCATAACTAATCCATAGATACTAGTACAGAATTAATACCCCATTTGAAAGTGCTTGCTAGTTAGCAAATTTTGCTAGCTGCTTTATAATACCGGACATTAGTAGGGTGACCAGATTTTAGTTTTGATAAATCCTGAGATGTAAATAAAGACCCCTTTTTTCATAAAATTTGTTACCATAATCTGCACTGTTATGTCCCCTGCTCTATTTTTGATGACTTTTTTTTATTTTTTTAGTCGTCATTTTTCGCAAAACCCGGAGAAATTGCACTCAAACCCTGAGACTCCGGGTCAAAACTGGGGAGACATGGTCACCCTAGGCAGGTGGGGCGGCTTCCCCCCCCCCAAATTTTCAATGACTACTTTTTGCTCTCCCAAAATTTTGATCCTGTTTTTTTAAGGTGGATTTAAAGCGACGTGCAATTATAAAAATATATTTTCTGTACACTAAACTACAAAATTAAGGGATCGTTTGCAGATATCTTAACTTAAAAAAACATAGACACTTAAATGATCCCATGTTTTACGAAAAATGAAAAATATGCAATTTTTCAGAATGAACTAAAGGACTTTAAAGAAGAAAACTTTCAGTTTTTCATATCTGCCCTTGAGATTTTTTTTAGAATCGTTTTGAATCGAGGAAGTCGCGTTTATTCGAAGTCGAGAGGGGCTCCCACCAAGTTATGTATAGATTCTCGACCAATCAGCGTTGGCGCGGGAATTGACGTCACCACGAAGATGTATACAAATGTTGTAAATGTATAATAGAATATCAATTACAAGAAATCCTTTATTTATTCTTGTCTTCGTATTTTTTGATATTTTAACAACACATAATCAAAGAAGTACAAATTCGACATTGCAAAATCATGAAAAAGCTATCACCATTGAGTAACTATCACAGACAATTTTGTCATTCGGGAAGTGTTATTTTTACTATTCTTAAGTTGGCAATACGTTCTCTGATTTTGAAAACTTTATATACCTTGGTATTTAATATTTATCGTTAATAGTTAATCGTGATAGTGAAATAATTTCACTTTACTTTTAATTTCGAATATGAGCAAGGTGACGGAGTGATGACGGTGATAAGTGTAAATTATAATATGTATGTATTCTATCTGACCTAACCTCAAATCTATAGATACGATTTTCGTTGCATTCGTAGCATGCAATGAATATCAAAAAAATTAAAATCTTTTGAAAAATATTGTACAGTCAATGAAATGAATACAAATGCTCTAATTCATTCTACAAAAGATTTCAAAAATATGTTCGTCTACGCCATGACTCGAGAATGGTGGGAGGTGAAGGAGGAGAAAAAATTACGAATAAACGAAACTCGGCATTTCAGATATACGAGACTTAGAATAAACGAGTCCCGACTGCAATACCATATTAAGCAAGTTAAAAAAAAATTGAAGTCAATTCTGAATTTTAAGAACGCCAAGTAAAGTTAGGTCAGCTGAATTTTTAAGGTTCGTACTGCCCCCCAGAAAAAAATTTGTTCCGGCGCCACTGTGTTTGTGTGTGTGTTTGTGTTTGTGTGTGTTTTTGTGTGTTACAAAATTGCTAATAAACTGATTTTTATCTTGTGTACAGATTTATAGGCTTGATCATAAACACACGTATTTCGCTCTATGATTTAACGATGTTGTGAATTTGATTTAACATATTGCATAGATACATATATGTATTACACACCCACATATTTTATTACAACGTATGAAAAATCGCTTGGATTGATAGTATATAGACTTTCATATGAGATATTTTTTAATGGAATTTATAATGTATTATATATTTTTTTATTATAATATTTTATACAATTTAGTTGATAATGAACTAAATAAAAAACATCTGCCAAGTAGAAGCACAGTGCTTGCTCGTGTTAAATGCACCAAAAGGTAGTTAATTATTGAACAATTTAAATAAAAACCGATAGTGTTTATATAAATTGCCTGGAATTAGTTAACCATTTAATTTTTATACAATTTTACTAAAAAATATTACTTCGAAATTTTTCTTAAAACGCACCTGATTATGTTTTCGTATATTTTTAATTTTTTGGCAATTTCTGTCTAAATCTAAATTTAAGCAATACGTCAAAATGACATTTAAAACGCCAAAATGACATTAAAAACGTTAACATGACATTTAACATGTCATAGAAAATATCAATTTAAAAAAACAAATGACAAATTTTTAAAGCAAAATGAGATACACATTTTTAATATATATTTTACAACCGACGTTGTAGACCCATATTATAGAAAATGTAATGCTCTACAAAAATGATTCTATAAAATTTCCACGTAAAATGTGTCGTTCTTGAGATATCTTGAAAAATAAATATTTTGGGATGTCACCCCTCCCCCTTACACACGATTTTGATGATTTTGAAATGGGACCGTCCTCAAGCCAGACCTAACCATCCGACCAAGTTTCAATAATATCGGTTCAGTGGTTGATGAGTTATGCGTGTGACAAGGATTCAGGGGACAGACCGATACACACGGACGGACGGACACACGGACAGACAAACAGACACGGAACGAAAAGTGTTTGTCTTGACGTGAAACGGAAAGATAAATTTAAAATTTTGAAATCGGAGAACATTTTTTTTGTCTCATTCTAAAACGATCACAAAGCCTATCTTCGATATTGCGAGGAAGCAAAACTTTTTTTTTCATTAAAAAAAATACTAATTTAAAATATTACGTATTTTTTTACGATACATAATAAATCTTACCACTTTCTTCATATTAAATAAATAGATGTAAATGTCTTCTTACCTGAAACAAAAAACATAATTAATTTTAAAAATTAAAACATACGGCATAATCCATTTTTAATTAAATATTTATAATAAATTATAAAAAGTGCTGCCATCTCTTACGAGTACAGTTAAATAACGATTTATATTTGTTCGCGTAGCGCCATCTATCAAAGAACAACGAAACTTCATTAAATCATATAACGATTTACCGCTATAAAAGTGAGACAGTGCAATAATGAACATATACAATACGCAATACATATTTCGCTCTAATAAATCCCATGTATAAATAACATGATATTTAAAGAGTGAGAGGACAACACTATTATGCATTCAATATGCGTGTGGGCATCTTTGTTTTACATACGAATTAGTTTACAATTTACGTGCGGCCTTCCAAGGCAACTTTGATCAACACAGATGAGGATATTGACCTGGCTGACGTATCAAAAACAAAATATACACCACATGTCTGTGACGTCACGATGTGCTGACGGTTAGCGAGATGGGGTAATAATTATAACTACTATACCGGCTACTCTGCACGCAGTATTTTATTATAGAACATTTATAATTAAGGTACTGGCACTAGCTTGGATATGACCCCAGTAATGGCTATTTTTTAATTAAATGTACTGAATTTGAAATATTTGTTTATATTTTATTACTACCATTTTTAAATATTAATATACATTTATATGTTCAAAGATTAGTTAAAAATCAAAATTTAGGAAAAATCGGCTATGTGCGTCCCGAGAAAATTGCATTATTGTGCATTTTTTATACATTTCGAGTGTATTGCTATACTGTTTTTTAAATATTTCCGGTTCTATAGGTCGTAGGAAAATTAAAAAAATAATAAAACACTTATAAGTTAATAGACTATAGAACTACATAGGTAGCATTACTTTTTAAACGCATCCCAGCCTCAAAAATACAAAAATTATCGAAAAACTTTTTTTATCACTAATAATTTAATAATTAACGTAAAAATGAAAGGATTTTTACGAAAAAAGAGGAAATGTGTATTTTTACTTCCATGTTCTGAAAGAAATGGAAGTATTGTAATACCATCGAAAAATCGTGTCCGAGAAAATGACAAATTCTGATTGTACTAACTTCAAAACGTAAAGAAAAGTTAATTTCCGCATGGCGACTGTGCGTGTGGCTGTGTGTCTGTGTTTCTGTGTGTCCGTGTGTCTGTGTGTCAGGATGTAGATTTTTTTTTCGTTCACGATAACTACTGTAAAAATGTACCGATCTGAATTATTTTTGGGGAAAATGTTTGTCTCAGTGAGTACTCTAGACCTATTGATTTTGGTGCTAATCGGATTAGGAGTTTTAGAAATATTCGAAATTTTGTAACTATTTTCGTCTAAAGAGTGAACATTGCGAGTATTATCTCACTAATTTTGATAAGATTTGGTACATTTGCAGTTCAATTAAATGTAAGGGACATTTATTATTTGTACGTGCCCAAACAGCCATTAAAGGGGTGAAAAACACACTTAAAATTTGAATTTTAAATACTAATTAATACGTCATTAATTCATGTTGCCTTGGAAACAAATGCAACTAAATTAAGATTATCAAATTAGTTGTTCTACGAATGTGTATTATGATTTTGACATTATATATTTATTTACAAATGGCAATGACTGCTGTAACCGTCGTAAGTATATATGTTTTTTATGTATTACGAAATTTATATTCATAGTAGTAGATTATATTAATAAAATATTTTTCAAAAAATTGATATTTAAAAATTATTTAAAAAGATAGAAAGAACATGGAAGTCATGTATGGTTCTCCATACCGATATTATGTTACAAATACGTAATAAAATTTTCAAAAATGAAATTTTATTTTTAAACTCAAAATCGGCCATTTTTGAAAAAAAAAATATTTTTTATATTCATTTAATGAGAAAACGTCGTAGGGTAAATTTTTTTTTTAATTGTAGACTTTTTATGTACTTTCTTGTGAACATGTGCCAAAATCTGTTAAATAAATTAAAAAATCGTAAATGATGTATAAACTAATGCTCGATCAAGGCCACCTGCGCGTAATATATACATACATATATGTTTATACCACATTTTAATAGTCTTAATATAATAGTGCTTAAATTTTAGTAATTTGATTAATACTATAATACAATAGTATTTTTCTATAACCGTTTAAAAAAGTAGGCTTTTTCATTGACATTTCAGTGTTTGAAGTAGTACTTTTGCGCTCGCCGTGCGTAAAAAGTTCTTTTACGCACGGCGTGCGCAAAAGTGTTAACTGTTTCCATAGTAACACATACATTTTTACATTTTTTTACAATTAATGGATTTTATAATACTATTGTATTTATAAAATTACTAAAATTTAAGCACTATATTAATTTTTGTAATGAAAAAAATTATTAATTAAATTAAATAAATTATAAACAATACCTTAAAGTTTTTTTCCTAGCACAATTCATGGTATTATATGTAATTTTCATATATCAATTTAGATTTTGCAGATAGTAAATTTAAAATTACAGAATTTGCAGCTTTTGATATCTCTGGTGGTGCACACTTATGTTCTTTCTGAGTCAGTATCACCAGTTATTTATCTTATATTATAGAATAACAAATTAAGAAACACATTTGAATGAAAATAGAACTGTCCAAAATTTTGTCCAAAGCTTACTTGAGTTGAATTTTAATATTAATGTAGCAAAATATATAAATTAATTATTATATTATATTATTGTTAATATTATATAATAAATAGGGTTGTAGAAAAAATATTGTGTGCACCTCGTGCGAAAAACTATCATTTTACAACCTAGATAGGTACACAAATATATATTATAAAATTCATTAATGTAATGTAGTTAATTATATTCAATTTCTTAGCAGAAATTGTTAACTTATGTAATTTTTTCTGTATCATGATATATAAAAAAGTCTTGTGCTGACCACCAGGGCAGTTTATTTACACGGTTGTAGAAAAAAATCTTTAAAATGATATATAATAGTTTGGGCTACAACTTTACGAGAAAATAGTACCTAAATCTAGGCATAGAAAAAACGTGCATTATTTTTACAACAACGTAATAATATAGTGAGTTAACAAAAGCACAATTACAAACCTAATTTACCTGATGTCATAACTGTGGTCGAGCTTGTAGACGTGCTTGTGCTAGCAGTCGTGATATTTGAATTTCCCGCGATTTGTGGTGACACGGCCGATGAAGTAATGTCGACAGACCGCGTCGGCGCATTGTCAATTTCGACCTTTATAGGAACAACCGGCTCCGTTTGTTCCTCCAGTTTAAACGATTTATTATTTCTTTTTTGTGAAATAAACAATTCACCAATAAGGCTTGGATATTACGTCAAAAGTTCTACAGATATAATATTATAATATAATTTAATCATGCATATTTTTTTTATAAACCAAAATGGTTACATGTATATAAAACAGTATAATCAATTTGTAAAAAATTGATATACAATATATATTTTGATTTATTTATTTATTGAAAAACGATTTTATTTTTAATGAAGAAAGTTATGATTCAGTCAACTTTTGTTTAATTTCGGTTCAGTCAGATTATTTACTTTTTTTCTACATACGTCAAAACAGTGCAATGATACAAAATTATTATTATATCCCAACGAATTCGATGAAATTAAAAAAATTGCGTTGGTGTCTTATTGTATCACTTCACGTATAAACTCAGTCGATAATGTAGAATGTTACTCAGTCGGTATCAGTCTTTAATTTCCGTTATTTTTTTTTGTTGTCATGGATACTTTTTTTTATACCATTATTGATTTTATAAAAAAAAAATTATTAAAATTATTCGTGTTGTTTATGAAATGTTAAAAAAATAAATAAAACAAAAATTAAAAATTACGTCACAAATATTTCAACAATCACTTCCATATTAACTTTTGTAGTATTTTGAAATGTTATCGATATATGATCAATAAAGAACACATCTTAATGCTTCCTGGTGCACTGAACACTGAAGTAAACAACACGAAATGGACGTCGGTTTCGCGAACATTTGCGTAACGTTCTATACCCCTATCCTATGTGTTATCAGGATGATGAAGATAACAATTGATAACGCCCATTATGCGGCACAGTTTTATTTTAAATAGTTTTACACCATTATTGCAACGACAAACTCGATTGTAGTGTTTTTGTAACAACGGAACAGATTGGGTGGAAGTACTCGCGCGCCAAGTTCCTACCGCCGCCGTCTGATGGCACTGCAGTTTGCAAAGTCAGTTTTACATTAGGAAAATCGTGTGGGGGTGGTTGGATTTTTTTTTTAAGATTTTAAAATTATCAGTCAGGAATTTTAAATGAAGTTTTTAAGCATAAATTGATAAGGTATTGGCACCAGTCCTGGATATGACCTCAGTAATCAGAGCCCGCCTTTGCGATTCTGGCGCCCCAGGCGAGATTTTTTTTGACGCATAACAATGAAACATAAACAAAATAAAAGGCTATATTACAAAAAAAAACTATATTTGCGAAATTTGGTAATTAAATTGATTAAATAAAAAGAGATGTTTTATTGGTAACATGAGATCATGATAATTACAAAAAAGAAGCCCGTCAATCACAAAAACAATGAACCTTGCTCTTATAGCGGCCATAACTGGTGCCAGTAACTTATTAACTCGAACATTAATAGTTCGAATTTTAATTTATTTTATATTTTAGTTATGTTTGAGAGAGAGATGAGTAAATGAATATAAGAAACAGAGATGAATTGTATACGGTTTTTGTATTAAAATAATACATTTGATTATTAATTTAATAATCGTTTACTTTTTTATTTAATTCGCATGGTTTATGAAAACAAAAGAAGTTTCACTTCAACCGTGCGCTTATGTGGGTGAACCACACACTATTTTTTTCATATGAAACCACTCTTAAGATTTTTAAAACATCTTTAAAAAATTAAACTAATTCAGGATACGCAACGTCTCTCTGGCTGTCCGTTAGTGCGCTTATCATTCGAGAACCACTTATCCGATTTACGTGTTTTTTTTTAATGCATAGGTACTAGGTACGTTCTCTGGCCAGATTATAAGTTATATTTTTTTACGTTAGGTAACATAACAACTAAGCAGTGACGATAATAATAGTAAATCAGTTATAACAATATAGTCCTCGGTCCCGGCTTTAAATTTTGAAATAAAAAATACTCCTCTGAAACTTCGTGAGTGGATTCATTTTGGCGTAACCTACAACTTTTTATCTTCGAAAATTCTGAGAATTGGGGCGTTTTTGATGTGGCATGCGTCAAATATGTTTAGGGCGTAGGTCATGGTAAAAGACCCTTGATTTTTGTTGGCCAGTATAACCATAACATTTTACTATTATTTATCTAGCAATTGTGCAAAAATCAGCCGGTTTTTTTATAAATTACGTAACATCATGAATTTGACATGTTGAGGGTGTAGGTCTCACTAAATGCTCCAATATTTTTGTAGATCAATATATTTCCCGATGTTTGCATTATAAAATCTTGCAATTCAAGTAAAAAAGAAAGGGTTATTCGTAAATTTCCTATAACTATCGTTAATTGACATGTTTGATGCATGCCACATCAAAAACGCCCCAATTCTCAGAATTTTCGAAGATAAAAAATTTGTAGGTTACGCCAAAATGAATCCACTCACAAAGTTTTAGAGGAGTATTTTCAGGATCGTAACTAGAGGCTCGGGGGGCCCGGGGTAGCAGTTGATCGAGGGGCCCCCCTTATAAAAAAGTTTCTGAACAATTTTGAAGTATGTGACTATTTTCGAAAAAATAAGTTTTTCAATAAAAATGTGAATGCTTTCAAATTTTAATTATTGATATTTTTTGTAAACAATGAAAACTACACCAGCAAATAATTTTTTTGGAAAACCAAACAATAATTTTTCATATCGAGCTGCATAAAACTCGATTTATAGTGCAGTCATATTAGCGAAATTTTTTATACCTTGTTGAAAAATAGGACCATTTTTACGGGTTTTCGTGTAGGATTTTTTTTTAATATCTCCAATTCTATTGGCCGGATTGCAAAAATAAAAAAATCATTTTAAAATTCATGTTATGAATTTCCCTATAAAACTAAATTTTTTAAAATCTTATAATTTTATTACAGAACCTATTTACAACGACCAATAAAATTGTTTAATAAAAATTTTGGGGAAATATATTCCTTATGATTATAAATGTGTAAGTGTGACAAGTTCCAAATCAAAACGGCTAAAAAACACATTTAAAAATAAAAACTGATTCGTAGATTAGGACATTCTTTTTTGTAAATTTTTTATGTACTATGCGATGGCGCTAAAGATAATTCTATAAATGTATTAAACAATTTATTTTTTTGAATTTTTGTTTTTGAAAAATTTTCTCCGTGTTAAATCAAAATGAGTTTAACTCAAAACTTTTTTAAACCGATTTCCTAAAAAATACCTTCCTTTTTCGGAGGCCCCCTATGCTTGAGTGCAGCCGGGGCACAGCGGTAGTTACAGCCCTGAGTATTTTTTATTTAAAAAATTAAAGCCGGGAGCGAGGATTAATAAAGCGGTGAATGACATTATAACGCGGAAGCATCCGCTACCCCAGTGTGATACGTTCTCGCGAGTTGCGCAAGCGTCGCGCCGCCAACTACGGGGTGGTTTCGATCGACTCCGCCGCCCCCGCCTCGGCCACCCTCTTGTCAGACATTTACCTTTGGTTCTACTGCCTTATATTTTGTTCGGGTAACCTACATTGCGCCGTCACCCCTCGCACGTATGTACGATGCGTGCGTGCGTGTGTGAGTGTGTGCTTTGGAATGCCACACAACTTTCGATTAAAATATCATATTTCAAATACGCACCCTTATAAATAACGCGCACCCCGTAATCAAATATACAAGGAAGCCGGTTTTTTTTTACATACCTACATATATTTTGTGCGGTACCCTCTCTGATTTGTATTTTTTCTTTCTTATAACATGTATATGAAATATATATATAATTTAAGTAAGTATAGTGTAGCCGATTTTTTTCGAAATCCGGATTTTGATGGAATTATCCATTTTGACCTTCCCTGAATGTGTGTCTGTCTGTCTGTAAGCGCTGTAATTCAAATACGACAAATCGTAGAAGGGTGAAATTTTATATTTAAGATTAATTTTTGTCTGGGAAGAAAACGTCCTATTTTTGAAAAAGATCTTTCAACCGGATACGGATGTTTACCTACGTCGATTTTTGAATTTTTCGAATTACTCTGAAACAGTGCGAAATAGAGAAAAATGACCAAGTTAAAAATTGTAGGTAATATGTTCTATGCATCTTTTATTATAATTCAAATGGTTCATAACAGAGGAGAAATATTTGCCATGAGTGTCATGGGACTTTCTTATACGTATTACAGAGATTGGACAGTGTGTGTGTTTGCCATAGGTACCATGGGACTTTCTTATACGTAATATTGAGAGTGAACAGTGTAGGTGAATCTAAATAATTACATACAAAAATTCTTTCTGGCTAAATCATAAATGTTGGAAAAAATGTATAGGGAATAAATTATAGATAATAACATACTCGACATTTTTTATCTAAAATATGTTTTTCTTATTTCAAAAATAATTTGATAATTCAAATTTTACAAGAGTCAACATCCGTTTTCAGTTATTACGTTTAAAAAATCACTTGTTATATAATGTAGAGAATAATATTACCTATATTATTCATTTTATTCTATCTTGATAGTTTGTCAGAAATGTTTTCATAAAATAAGAATCACGTATACTATATATACTACTATTCACTGTTAGGATTACGTATAGTCCCGTGGTTCCCAAGGCAGATATTTTAATTCATTTTATTGCTTTGAATATTTATTATTTGGTCAAATAATTGATAAAGTTACAGACAGATGTTTGAATCTAACTCAAGGAGGTTGGGAAGTAGGAATAAGTTGAAATTTCTTATAATACACTCGAAATGAATTAAATACTGAAGTTTTAGATTTTTTGACTAACTAGTTTTTAAGAAAATAATTTTTGAAGTTCAATTTTGGTCGTTGTAAACAGGTTCTGTAATAAAATTATAAGATTTAAAAAAATTAAGTTTTATAGGGAAATTCATAACATGAATTTTAAAATTATTTTTTTATTTTTGCAATCCGGCCAATAGAATTGGAGATATTTAAAAAAATCGTACACGAAAACCTGTAAAATTGGTCGTCTTTTTCAACAAGGTACAAAAAATTTCGCTGATATAACTGCACTACAAATCGAGTTTTATGCAGCTCGGAAATTATTGTTTGTTTTTTCAAAAAAATTATTTACTGGTGTAGTTTTCATTGTTTACAAAAAATATAAATAGTTAAATTTTGAAAGCATTCACATTTTTATTGAAAATAGTCACGTACTTCAAAAATTAAGTTTGTTCAAAAACGTTTTTATAAGGGGGACCCCTCGATCACCTGCTGCCTCGGGGCTCCCGAGCCTCTAGTTACGGTCCTGTAAGGGAGTTAATATTTCACCCCTTGTCACCTATGGAGGGCTGTAATTGTTGTTTTAGCTGACCTGATAAACGTTATTCTGCCCAAAAATAATTTGTTTAAAAAAGTATTCAATATTTTTTAGTGAGGGCCCTTCGGTGATTTACTGCCACGAGGCCCCAGAGCCTCTACTTACGGCCCTGATAACCTAACAAAACCCGACCCGGCTTCGTAAGGGAGTTAATATTTCACCCCCTGTCACGTATGGAGGGTTGTAATCGTTGTTTTAGCTGACCCGGCAAATGTTATACTGCCCAAGAATTTTTTTTTTGAATCATACCATAAATACACATTTTCGTAAATATCTCGACTCCAGCGCCACCTACCGTGTCTATATTTTGTAAAAATATTTATTTCCACGTAACTATTCTGAATATGAGCCAAATCGGACCATAAATATACATTCGCGACCCCATTATATTATTCGAGTATATTGCTTTATAAAAAAAAATTTTAGAAAAAAATAAAACCAACTTCAACAGAAAAGTACATAAAAATTAAAAACAGTTGTTGAATTCGGTGCCAAGTCAATAAAAAAACTTTTTAAGAATGAAAAAAAACGGCTTCAAAAACTTTTTTTAATTTTTATATACTTTTCAGTATTTTTAGTTATTTTGTTTTATTTTTTTCTTAAAAAGTTTTTTATTAGACAATTGCTTGGTATTATCAACCAATTTAAAGCTATTTTAGCGCTAAATGCTCCTTTAACCTAAATTTTGTATATTACAAACTTGATTTAGATCAAGCTTGTCCAACCCGCGGCCCGCGAGTATCTTTGGTGCGGCCTTCATCGGATAATAAAAAAAATCTTATAATTATAATAATAAAATAATGAATATAACACAAAACACAACGCTAAAAGGATTCTACGCTTTAAAAATTAAAATAAATAAATAAATAATAAATAATAATAAATAAATAAATAAATAAAATAAAATAACAAGAGAGATAAAGTCATCATTTATGTAACCCCTACCCTGATTGAACCCTCGCCCACAATTCCCATTAACACGGCCACCTTGTTCGTCTTCACCCCGCTATGATCGGCCCATTAGCATCCTCCCACTCCCTCTTGTGTCTCTGTGATCCTAACAAAAAACAAAATACACACAACTACACAACACAACACAACACAACACTTACACAACACGAAGAGCTGTCGGAAAAGGCCAAATACCAGTCGACATATATGTTATGAAGAAAAAAAAAAAAAAAAAAAAAAATTAAAATACATTGTTTTTAGAATCAAAAAGAAAAACTAGAGGTACCTTATTTGGATGATCCTAATTGGTTGGCAGATTTAGATTTCAATACTTAAAAAATAAACAAAAATAAAATAGACTTAAAAAAACACTGAAATGTATACCTAATAATTAAATTTAACAGTTTTTGAAGTGGGTTTTCTTTTTTCTTTATTAAAAAGTTTTTAATTGGCTTGGCACCGATTTCAAAAACTGTTAAATTTAATTATTAGGTATATTTCTCAGTGTTTTTAGATTTTTTAAGTCGATTTTATTTTTTTCTTAAAATTAAGTTTTTTATTTTTATCTTTTGAATGGCGTATCTTCAATATCCATGATCAGATTCCAGTAGCGTAGTAAGAAAAAATATCGGTGGGGGGGGGGGATATTTTGAATTGGTGTTTTCTTAAAACACGTTTTTTTAGAACACTTAATATTTCGAAGGGGGGGGGGGGTCATGATTTAGACAATATTAAGGCTCTCAATGCGTTGTAAAAACATAGTGTAGAAATTTAAAAACCCATTTATTTAAATATATTACGCTTGCCCCCAGTATTATCAAGTTTAACTAAATGTCCCTTTAACTAACTGTCATACTATTAACAAGCATAATACCTACATTTAATTTAATGGATTTTTAATGTTCTACACTATGTTTTTACAACACATATTATGCACATTTTTCATTGAGAGCCAAAATATTGATTTAAATCACGTTTGCTTGATAATCGGGCATTGGTTCTGTTAATAATATGACAGTTAGTTAAAGGAACATTTAGTTAAACTTGATAACACTGGACGAATATATTCAATATACATATTACAAATAACACAAAAGTTTTCGTATTTCTTCTGTTATCGAACCTTTCTTTATTGAAGTATCTACAATAAATAAAATAACATCAACAACAAAAACACTTTATTTTATTTTGAAAATTCAATCTTATGAATACATATTGGCATTCCTTACAGATAAATCTAGAAAATAAGGATATCGTATTTTGTTTTAGAATTGTATATAAAATAAAATCTGTCAATTCCTATACTCATTGCAATTTTCCATCTGTCTTCTTCCTGCACACTCTACTCCCAATAACTCAATCTCACTCCTGGCATCATCAATGTTTATGAATTACATATAGAAATACAACGCGATTCGATGTAAATGTCATTGCGCATGCGTGTACCACTACATTGATTAATTTCAAAATAAGTACAGTCGAGACTCGTTTATTCTAATCGTTTTGAATCGAGGAAGTCGCGTTTATTCGAAGTCGAGAGGGGCTCCCACCAAGTTATGTATAGATCCTTGACCAATCAGCGTTGGCGCGGGACTTGACGTCACCACGAAGATGTATTCAAATGTTGTAAATGTATAATAGAATATCAATTACAAGAAATCCTTTATTTATTCTTGTCTTCGTATTTTTTGATATTTTAACAACATATACAATCAAAGAAGTACAAATTCGACATTGCAAAATCATGAAAAAGCTATCACCATTGAGTAACTATCACAGACAATTGTGTCTATTCGGGAATTAAGTGTCATTTGTACTATTCTTAAGTTGGCAATACATTCTGTGGTTTTGAAAACTTTATATAAATACCTTGGTATTTAATATTTATAGTTAATAGTTAATCGTGATAGTGAAATAATTTTACTTTACATTTAATTTCGAATATGGCAAAATATGAGCAAGAGTACAAGATTATAGGCTATATTTTGTTTCGTTAGGTAACATAACAACTAAGCAGTGACGATAATAGTAAATCAAGTCCAAAAAAAGTTTGCTGTCGGCGCGCTATTTTGCAATACGCTGCCTAAACCGTTCAATATTGAACAAAATAATGTATTAAAGAATTGTGTAAAATTAAAAGATCTACAATAAAGTTAGTGACACCATATGTCTAACTTTTATATTTAAGCTACAGTGACTGCTTTTATGTTACAAAGAAAACATAAAATATTTGGGTTTTGTTTACGTGGACTTATGACCTGCAAAACATTAATCCTTATCGAAATAAATGATTTCATCGTCATAAGTACTTAATGTAGATTTGATTTGTTCTTTACAGCATCCAGTTTGGTCGTATAGTTTAGAAAATATCGAAATATACATACGGGGACATATTATTCGTGCGATGGCGACCAGTATCGCGGCATGCGGTGAGGGAGCGTGCCAAGTAGTCGCAGGGCAGAGGGAATAATCACAGACCGGTATTCTTTTGATTGTCAATTGTTTATTTTGTTTTCAATAATTAACTTTTAAATTTTAATAGAACAAAAATTATTTTTACATTTTGTTCTGATTCGCTTTTGTTAGGTACTTAATTCAACTATATATTTTTTTAAATCTAAACAATAATTCCGTAGTCCCGCGAGCGAAGCCGCGCGGGCCCAGCTAGTAAAATATAATTTTATAACACGTTTCATTTTTATTTCAAAAGATCTTACTTTGATTAATATATTAAAGAAGCGAATGAATACACAAACAAAAACTCTAATTTTGGTGTAATACTTGTAAAATCTCCACTCATTACGGTCCTGCAAATTTCTAATTAATTACTAATACGATTGCATGTATAATGTATACGTTATTGCATGTAATGCACATAAAAAACCAAATACATCAGCATTAATTGCAAACAATGTCTTGTAAGTTTGTGTTTGTTTGTATAGATAGACAGACTGACAGACACCAGGTACCGTAAGCTAACCTAGAAAACGTGGTGTGAATAGATGCCTTATCGATGATGATGCACTTGCAATAACTTCTAAACAAATCTGTTAATGTGTCACTCAAAATAATGACATTCATTTATGCGGTTGAAAAAAGGGTGGAAAGAATTTAAAAACATCTGCCAAGTAAATGCACAGTGCTTCCTCGTGCTAAATTCGCCAAAGGCAGGGATGTAACGGATGTTGTTTTAGCTGATGAGGATGCGGATACGGATATTAAGAAGGTAGGATTTGGGGATGCGGATGAGGATACGGATGACTGTGATGTTATTTTGGAGGATGCGGATGAGGATATGAATTATGAATGAATAATTTATTTGATAAATAATATTTATTGTATTTTTATGAAAACTGTTTATTAAGGTAGTCCATGTGATACTTGCTAGTAATTGAAGTATCTATTCAAAATTTTTTTAATAAGTGAAATAAAAAAATAATTGGGTTATTTTTAAGTTGGTTACATATTATATTATTATAAATATAATTATAACATAAATATTATTTTTTTAAAGTAATACAAAAAATTTACAGTTGAAAATTTGACTAAAGTACAATTCTTGAAAAAAATTCAATAATATTGAACAAATTTTCATTTTGTCAATTTCTGAAAAAATACGCTTTGTGATCGTTTCAAATTGAGACAAAAAATGTTCTCCGATTTCAAAATTTTAAATTTATTTTTCCGTTTCACGTCACTTTTCGTTCCGTGTTTGTCTGTCTGTTCATATCCGTCCATCTGTTCCCCGAATCCTTGTCACACGTATGAACCACTGAACCGATATTATTGAAACTTGGTCGGATGGTTGGGTCTGGCTTGAGGACGGTCCCATTTCAAAATCGTGTGTAAGGGGGAGAGGTGACACCCCAAAATATTTAGTTTTTCAAGATATCTCAACAACGACACATGTTACGTGAAAATTTTATTGATTATTTTTTGTAGAGCATTAAATTTCCTATAATATGGGTCTACAACGTTTGTTGTAAAATATTTCCTTACAAAGATTTATCTCATTTATTTTAAAAATTCGTGTTTTGTTTTTCTAAATTGATATTTGCTTGGATATATTAAATGTCATTTTGACGGTTTAAATGTCATTTTGAAATTTTCATTTTAGATTTAGATTGAAATTGTCAAAAAATTAAAAATTTACGAAAAAATATTCAGGTGCGTTATAAGAAAAATTTCGAAATAATATTTTTTAGTAAAATTGTATAACAATTAAATGGTTAACAAATTCCAGGCAATTTATATAAACACTATCGGTTTTTATTTAATATGGATCTTGGTTTCTGGGTGTAAGCCGCGTCGTTTTGGTCGTGTTATCGGGTCTTTATTTAAATTGTTGAATAATTAACTACCTTTGGTGAATTTAGCACGAGGAAGCACTGTGCATTTACTTGGCAGATGTTTTTTTAACACGAAGAAAAATTAAAAATAAAAGTAATTAAGAATAAAAATTCAAGTTCGATTTAATTATCCATTATTACATACCTGTAGATAACTAAAGAAGATGAACACAAAATACATTAATAAATATGCCGGTATCGATATAAAGTAATATATCTTTCAGGTTTTTTATACGAAAGATCCGTCTGACCTGTAATGACCCAAGTACATGAGGACCTGCGCTAACCTCTAACTGTGCTTCGTAGAGTTGGTATTTTTTATTCTGTTGTATTCAAACGTCTCAACATAAATTAAATCTCGATTGTAATTTATTTTACACTGTATTTATTTCCAATTATTTTTTTCGGTAAGTAATTATTTTTTACGCATCTGCCATTTTTTTATACATTAAAACCCAATTTTGATTTACATACATGTTCGTTGACAGTTTTAAACGTATTATTGAAATGGCGAATTAAAAAAAATAAATAATATACAGGCTGATTTACAACTAGTGTAAAAAAATTTAAAAAAATAAAAAAATATTGATTTTAAATTGGTTTGTTCTATTAATAACAATATTAAAACTGTCCTAGGTAACCCCAAAGATAAAACAGAATTAAATGCAAAATCGGGTATTTATAAAATAAACTGCTTAAATTGCGACAAAAGTTACATAGGACAAACTAGGAGATCAATAAACATTAGATTTAAAGAGCACATGGCTCACCTAAAATACAACCGGCTTGATAAATCCAGCGTAGCTCATCATATGACTACATTAAATCACACAACAGATATAAATAATTTAAAACTAATTAAAACATGCAGGAATAATAATCAATTGGACGCAGCAGAAAGCTTAGAAATCTTGAGGGATAAGACTAGGACTTTTTAATAGTGGTACCGAACCTATCCCAGCTTCAGTCCTTCTAGACCTTGCAGTTGATTGGTCAGAATCATTGAAGCGAGATAAGCTCTTTTAGTATAAACATAAGTCTGGAACTGTTAGGCTCCTGATGAGGACTTCTTGTGAAGTCGAAACACGTGTCGAGTGACATTGTTTAATTGTGGTTAAGGTGTATATTTTTAGTTTAAGTGATTAAGAAACCACATTTTCTCCGTTTTTCCAGTACTATTAAATAAACAATAATTTTGGGCAAATCTTTTGGAAATCTGTAGCTTCCTTATGCCGTGTTCAGTCCGAAAAAACAAAACAGCAACATCGTGTCTTTTTGACAAAAGTGCAATAAAGCCTATGCATTTTTAAATACGACGTGTTATCAAACACCGTGTTGCTGTTTTGTTTTCTTTGGTGTGAACACCGCATTACGAAGAATTTCCGAATACATGTTTATATTAAGTTTTTTATATACATAAACATAATTTAACTTTTATCTACCATAAATGCCAAAAAATAGAAGATAAATCAAATACAAATCCCCTAACCATAAAAATTGTAAGAGTTTAGACTTACATCTGTTTCAATAGCAATGCTATCATCATCAGAGTCCTAAAGACACTAACATAGTTTGTTTTTTGTTTTTTTTTTTTAGAAAATAAAAATAGAAA
The DNA here is from genome assembly GCA_961205875.1 of Sialis fuliginosa. NCBI lineage: Eukaryota > Metazoa > Arthropoda > Insecta > Megaloptera > Sialidae > Sialis > Sialis fuliginosa. The sequence continues at coordinate 2,688,712 of OY540818.1, read as the reverse complement.
AAAATAAACACGCACTTTCCTTTTCGAAATTAACTACATTTCTACAGTATAAAGTAAAAAAATCCTATAATGTTCGTTAAAATTTTTATTAGAAAGTACTAACTAAAAGAAATACATTCAAGATTTTTTGCATCTATAGTTTAGAAATTAGAGGAGGGGGCACTCTAATAATGATTTTGAAAGCATATGGGAAGGGTTAAAATCAAAACATCGTAAAACATTTTTTGTTACATTTGGGTAGTGACATAAAGACGGACAGAATGAAACTATTAGGGTTCTAAAAGATAATTGCGCAAGTATAAAATGCCTAATTGTTTTTTACACAAAATAAATTTATATTCTTGTTCTATAATTAAAAATAAGATGAAAAGTTAATAAAAATATCCTCCAAAACTGCATTTTTAACAACAAACAGCCATTTATAGTTTCGTTTTTTAATCATGTTATTCTATGATGATAAGTATTATGTTAGAAGGTATACCCTGTATATTCATATAGGTATTATTTAGCTGGCATAAAATATATAAATAAATATTTATCTAGATGTTAAATTATGATATGTAATACCACGATAATTAAATAAAAAAATCGTGTTGACTGAACACATGCGAACTATCGTGGACTAACGGATTTATGATACCGTTTTCTACGGTATTAAAACAGATACAAATACATTTATCTATTATATATTTACGTATAAGTATAAATATGCATGTAGAAAAACTTATCGGATAATACTTCTTCTTCTTATGTTAAGTTACATACAGTGTATTCAAAGTTGATTAAGACATAGGAAATTTAACATGGGGGAAATTAGAAGTGTTGTAGTAACCTTTGGTCAAATTTAACAATGTGTGATTGGTGCATTTTGAAATGCCGCTACAAAATTTAATTAAATAGTATTTTGTTTTCAAATTTATATCTGCCAAAAAATATTATTATAATTTTATCTAGGATGCTTACTTTTTTAATTTAATTAATGTATTTTATTGTTGAAAACAACATACTGTTGTTTAATTTAAAATTTATCAGTTAGCTTCGAGGCGGCATTTCAAAATACACCAATCACACATCGTTAAATTTGACTCCATGTTAAATTTCCAATGTCTTAATCAACTTGGAATACACTGCATAAATAAAAAACACAGGAAAACATATATGCCAAATGAGTGTATTGTTGCAGCATTTCTTCATTCTATATTCATAGTATAAAGGAAGTTAACTAATTAAGAATTTTAATAAAAGTGATACCTTCTGATTCAAATAGAATTAAATTGTTAATGAAAATCATTAAAATAATTTATTTATTGGATATTTTTTTTACATACAAACGTAAGTTTCAAAAACTACAAGATTTCTGAAAATTAAAAAAATATTATTAAATAGATCAGGGGTCACCAAACTTTTCGAGAAACGGGCCGGAGCGAATTTTTTTTAAACATAGGGGGCCGGACGAAAAATATTCTTGTTGGAATCCTATTAGAACATTTATTTACATGTGCAATTAGCTACGTAAATAGAGTATATATAATGGAAAATATCTATTCAAATGTAGATAAATACACATATTTACATCAAATCCTTAAATTATATAAAATTAATATTTTTTATATGTATAAAAAATATTTATATATACAAATCAGGGTCCGGATGAAAAACTTTGGAGGACCGTAGTTTGGTGACCGCTAAAATAGATAATACTAAACTCTTAATTGTTTATTAGTTTTGAAATTTTTTTTTTCAATTTCGAGTCGCTTGGGAAATTTCGGATCAATTAATATCTAGTAGGCTATGAAAATTTTGTGGGATGTAAATGTCCCCTCTTAAAGGTAACTTTTGTCTCATTTAACCGAATCTGTTGTCCGGTATTATAAAGGAGCTAGCAAAATTTGCTAGCTATAGGAATTAATTTCAAATGGGGTATTAATTCTGTACTAGTATCTATGGATTAGTTATGGAATTTAGAGCAGTGACACTTCAACTAATTGTAACATAGTTGGCATCTTTCACCGTACAATATAATGTTCATAATATCACCACTGTTTTAATACCGTTGGTATTTACCTACAACGCGTGCGCGAAACTTGTCAAAGTCTTCAACAAACTCCAAAAGAACTGTCATATAAGTTTGATATCTCATTTGAAAGTGCTTGCTAGCTAGCAAATTTGCTAGGTCCTTTATAATACCGGACCTGTATCTCTTATAGTTTCCGAGATCCCCATATTGTACCAATTGTAACTATTGAAATAGATACGCTGTATATACTTTGAAAATAAATTATTAATATTATAACTTACGAAATAAAAAAGATAATTTAATTTTTTTGCAAAGGAATATTGTAAGGGAATATTTTACTGTAATAATTGTAATTAACATTCTTATAGAAAATTTAATGTTCTACAAAAATGTTTCTATACAATTTTTTACAGTCAAAAACCACGGCAACCACTGCATTCTTAAATTTAATAGAGCAGGCCTGCACAACATGCGGCCCGCCAGCACCTACTTTGTGGCCCGCGAAGACTTTGATGAAAATTCATAATATTATAAATTAAAAATAATATTCTCTAGCTTATTGATTTACAATATTATAAAAGGTATAATATACCTATAGACTGTATAGACTCGTTTCCAACAGATTATATAAAATAACGAATTTTCAGAAAAAATGTATCAGACAAAAGTTTCATGGTTTTGAGGGGGCTAAATATTGACATTATGGGATGAGCTTAATAAGGTCAATTTGATGGGCTTTCAGGTTCAACTTTTCTTTTTCAAATTTAAACCTATATTTTTTGTTGCAGATTAGTAATTTAAGAGATAAACTAAACAATTTTTGTTTGGAACATTTTTTCTGAAAATGTCAATTTTTTATTATAAAGAGCAAACCAAAGAAACATTTTGGATTTTCCATACTTTTTTACTCGAAAATTACCTACTAATTTTTATAAATAATCGCAAGAGGTAAAAAGTACTTAGATTTATGCAAACATTCTCACAATTTTTTTTTTAATATGTAATTCAATTTTTTTTCAAAATTTCAGAATTTTTTCTTTATAAAAAAGTTGCATAAAAAAATTAACAATAAATTTTAAAAACAATTCTCCGAGAATCCTTGCTTAGTTCTAAGTACTTTTTTATTTTATGATTTTTCTTAAACGTTTATAGTTTTCGAGTAAAAAATTTTCTTTAGGCCCGCACAAGTTTTTAATAAAGTATTACGGCCCGCCTTACATTTTGAGTTGTGCAGGCCTGTAATAAAGTATAGTATGAATTAGAATGGATAAATGAAGCCATTAATAAAAATGTTGTATTTCAAATGACGTCACTCATAATCAATTTGCTAGCCGTCGTTGCTAAGCAACAAACAACTAACATATACTTATATTTTATTATCACATACCGAAGTCAGTTCAAAAATAACTGTTATTATGACAAGTATTTCCGACTTAAATTCAAAACAAGGCGGAAATTTTACAAAAGCTTTTAAATTTTATAAAATATGATTTTATTAATTGCCTGCCTTGAAGCTAAAACATAAAAAATACCCATCCAGTAAAACGATTATCGCTGTCATTATTACTGTTATTATCAGACGCTTGGAGGTGTAGCATTATTCTTCGGAAAATAAATTAACCAATCTAAACAAGAACGCTACAAAATTCAAATAAAATCATATGATTTTTACTTTCTTAGTCTTGGCAAGGACTCCAGTAATGACAAATTTTTAATTAAATGTACTGAATTAGATATTTGATTATTACCATTTCTGAATATTAATCTACATTTAACTGTATTACAGCGTGATTTGATAACAATCGGCCAATAGATGCCAAAATAGTGGATATTTAAACTAATTATTGGTATAATTTATTTATTAATTATTATATTATCATAGTAACTGCTTTACATTGTTTAAAATTTGACGATTCTTTTTTTTATATCTTTTGTTACTTGTTTTATTAGTAACAGTGCTCTGGAAGCCAACATTAATAAAAAAATTGATTACCTCTGAGTTTTTTGTACAATTCAATTCTTTAGTATTTAAGGAACATTTTAAGACCAAAAAGAAAAAAATCGACTTGGCGCTTTTTTAATAATTCATAAAACAAAAAAATTCATAAATCGTACACAGGTCAGAACGCGATTTTTTGTATTATTTATTGTTTATTAATTTTTTACTCTACAAAATAAACAAAAAAATATATGTATATATAAAATTATAGGGATTCGAACTCGGGACCCATTGTTTATAATTTTTTGTAAATTTTGAAATATAAACCAAACGGTATTTTATATCGAAAAATCACAAGACACAATAATTTTCTTTTATTAAGGGGATTCCAAAACATATTTTATATTACCAATCCGATTATTACCCGAGATATGAATTATTTGCAATTTTGAACGGCCGCCATTTTGAAATTCATAAAGGAATTCCGCTAACTAACGAACTTAACTGAGGTATTTACAAGATCGATTTTTCTACTAAGTTTCAAAAAGATCGGAAGAACACCTGAAAAGCTAGAGACTCTGCAAGAAAAAGGTCTTATAATAAAATTGAAAATAAATACATAGTTCATATCTCGAGTACCAATTATTGGATCGATAATATCAAATATGTTTTAGAATCCTCTCAATAATACCAATCTCTTGTGATTTTTCGATATAAAGTACCGTTTGATTGTTATTTTAAAATTTACAAAAAATATAACAAATCTTGTAAACTAAGGGTCCCGAGTTCGAATCCCAATATTTTTTTATTTTGATTTTTTTTGTTTATATTGTAGAATTGTAGAGTAAAAAGTTAATAAACAATAAATGCTAAATAAAATTCGTGTTATAATTCTGCATACGGTTTCTTATTTTATGAATTAATAAAAAAAAAGCGCAAAGGCGATTTTTTTCTTTTTGGTCTTCAAATGTTTCTTAAATACTAAAGAATTGAACTGTACAAAAAAATCAAAGGTAATCAATTTTTTATTAAAGTTGGCTTCCAGAGCACCGTGATGAGTTGATGAGAATTACAAAAAGAAGCCCATCAAAAAAAAAAAACAGTAAACTTTGCTCTTATAGCGGCCATAACTGGTGCCCAGCACCTTAGTATAACAAAGTAAAAAAAAACTAATCTATATATTCATGCACGAATGACGTAACAAAGGTAACAGTTAAATGACACACAACAATGGATGTACATACACACGCATGCGTAATGACGTAATAACGGTCACGGTGCGCACAAGCCTACTGCGCACCGTATGTGACGCGTTAACAGTTATAGCATATATACTATACAACACCACGTGTGTGTTGGTTGTGGTTCTTGCGGAAGACCCTGCGGCATCACAGAATCATTTCGGATTTGTACCGTTACCTGTGATGACTGTACTCTCGCCTCTTTCTATACGGGGGAGTGCACATGGTCTATGTTTTGTCGGGACTCGTTTATTCTAAGTCTCGTTTACTGAAATGCTGAGTTTTGTTTATTCGTAATTTTTTCTCCTCCTTCACCTCTCCCCATTCTCGAGTCATGGCGTAGACGAACATATTTTTGAAATTTTTTGTAAAATGAATTTTGTATTCATCTCATTGACTACAATATTTTTCAAAAGATTTTAATTTTTTTGATATTCATTACATGCTACGAACGCAACGAAAATCATATCTATAGATTTGAGGTTAGGTCAGATAGAATACATACATATGTATTATAATTTACACTTATCACCGTCGTCACTCGTCACCTTGCGCATATTCGAAATTAAAAGTAAAGTAAAATTATTATATCACTTAAATACATTACATAGTCCCTATAGCTCCTTGACCAATCAGCGTTAGCGCGGGAATTGAAGTCATCACGAAGATGTATTCAAATGTTATAAATGTATAATAGAATATCAATTACAAAAAATTTCTTCATTTATTCTTGTTTTCGTATTTTTTGATATTTTAACAACACATACAATCAAAGAAGTACAAATTCGACATTGCAAAATCATGAAAAAGCTATCACAGATAATTTTATATAATTTCTACATTTTAAGAATTGTTTGTTTAAAAATTATGATAAAAATTGAATTTTACTTTTTATGATAATGTTTAGACGAGCATATCTTTAAAAATATTCGATCTATGAATTGAGCACTTGGGATCTTTTTTTAAGAAATTTAATTCTCTATGATATGTTACTGTAAGAAATTAAAATAAATAAGATATTCACGCATAAGTAAAAAAGTAATTTTTCCCATGTTACTCAAATGGGAAAAAGACTCGGTTTACGCCGTCCACAGGTTTGATCTATGAGTCTGAAATTTTGGGACAATTAACTTTTGATCCAAAGCTAAAACATAGGCCTGCAGGACCGAAATTAAAAAAAAAAACACATTCATTCATTTCAATGAAAACTGCACGACCACTTCTGCATTTCACTGTACATACATGGGCGCCGGCAGAATTTCTTTTAAGGGGGTGCATTTAGATATATGAGATGAAAGTACATACGAAAAAAAAATTTTTGATGAAAGTTAACATGAGTAAAAAAAAAAAAAGGTCCTCAGTTTTATATTTTCACATTTATAACTTATTATTATTTTTTTTCATTTTGCCAGGGGGGTGCAAATGTATTAAATTTTAAAATAACAATTGTATTTCTTAATTATTTCATTTGCCAGGGGGGTGCAAGCGCACCTCCTTGCACCCCCCTCCCGGCGCCCATGTGTACATACATCACTTTTCAGCAAATCAATCATTCTGAACCCGTCTACACTCACCTTTCACTATCTCTACATACACACATGCTCTTAGATATCCCCCTCCCTCCCTCCCTCCTATCACAACAACTTCCCCACTTACATGCCGTGTGAATTTACATGATGTCATAATGACAGGTGCAGTTAGAATTGGAATTGGTTTGTTTTTACGTCTTTATGGTATTTCTTTACTAACGGGCTAACGGTTAATTAATAAATGCTCAGTAATTTAAATCTTGCACCATGCAGTTATACCTAATTGATCATAACTGAATTTTAAATTTAGTTATGTCATTTTTATTTACATGTTTTTTTTAAATAAAATTTAAAATGTAGGTAATCAATAATGTATGTAAATAATTTATCGAATATGACGTAAGAGGCATGATGCCTAATTTAAAAAAAACTATTCTATGATGATCTTACGTGTCTCTTATTTCCAAAAAAATGCTTATTCCTGCAGAAAATAAAGGTTTAATCACAAAAATTGACCCTTTTAAAACTAATTTTGAATTTGACGCCAAAACGCTCGCAGGTGTCATAGCACATTTTTGACATCACGCCTATGTAAACACTCCTTGTCAACTATAATAAATCATTGTTCCATCGCTAATGTTTCTTGGTTTTACTTTTGGTATCACAAAACTGAGCAAATTGATAATTTAAAACCACAAAATAATTTATAAACAGTGCAGATATTAATGAAACAAAAATGACGTTTACGTAGCCGTGACGTCATGCACTCTGACTGGTGTTTTATCAAAAATGGCGGATTGCTGTATTTTGCGTTTTTATTTTAACAAAAATCATATTAATCTCGCTTTTAATATAAAAATAAATACATTTTTTAGAATCTTTTTAACTTATTTCATTATTTAAAATCATAATTTCAGTGATACTTTGTTACTGGCATCATGCCTATTAGAGATTTTACGGAGCTCTGTATCCGAAACTGATATGTTTAGATATTTACCTCTAAAAACGAAATCGTATCCGAAATTATTTTTCGGATACGGTTCGAATCCTACTCGTTGCCCAAGACCCGAACACATACTGACTGAGTATCCCAAATAATTTTATATTTATATCTGAAACCAAAAAAAAAATATCTATGTCCGAAACGGAAAAGAAAAAATTCTTAAGTGCAATTTAAAAAAACATCTGCCAAGCAAATACACAGTACTTACTTGTGCTAAATTCGTCAAAGGTAGTTATTATTATTGAATAATTTAAATAAAAACCGATAAAGTATACAGTACATTTCCTGACATTGATTTAATTTTTATACAATTTTACTAAAAAATAGTTCGAAATTTTTCTTAAGACGCACCTGATTATATTTTTCGCATAATTTTAAGTCTATATCTATGCAATCGTCAAAATGACATTTAATATGTCTCAAATCAATTTAAAAAAATAAAACACGATTAAAAAAAAAAAAATTGAAATAAATCTTTGTAAGAGAATATTTTGCAACAAACGTTGTAGGGCCATATTATAGAAAATTTAATGCTCTACAAAAAAGATTTTATACATTTTTCACGTAACAGAAATCGTTGTTGAGATATCTTGAAAAAATAAATATTTTTGAATGTCACATCTTCCCATTAGCCAACCATCAAACCAAATTTCATTAATATCGGTTCAGTAGTTCATGAGTCATACGTGTGACAAGGATACAGGGGACAGACAGACAGACAGACACGGAACGAAATTGAAAGATCAATTTAAAAATTTTAAATCGGAGAACAATTTTTTTGTCTGATTCTTAAACGATCACAAAGCTTCTCGTATCCAGGAAGCAAAACATTAAAAATACAAACAGTGAAAAAGTAAAATTTGTAAAACATTGCAAAATGATTTTCTATTTATATTTATTTTAAATAGTATTGTATTTATTTCATTACAATTTTGTTTTTCACTGTTCATTTGACTCATACATTCTATTCAATTCATTGACCTGAAAAAAGAAATTTCAATTTGTTCGTGAATTTTAGAAACTAGATCCGGAATACATAGAATTGTGCTGATTTGCAAAAAACTTATGACAATATAATATATTTATTATTCATTTATTGATTTAATACAGTTTTATTAAAAAACTCGGTGAATGTATATCATGCATATAAATTCTCGAAATTTAAATAAACGAATTTAGATAAGTCAATCAATTAAGTTATCACAAATATTTTAAATTCGAAACCGCGCACCTCAAAATAAACAATTGAGAAAATCGTTATATTTATTTTTAGACAAAAGATAAAAAAATTATAATTTTTAGTGACAAATAATAATTCAGTCAGGATTATAAATACTGTTTTTGAAACTTCTAAAAATGTATATATTTTCTCTCCACTATTACTGGCACCAGTGTTGGACACTTGTTTAATTAAATGTACTAAATTACAAATATGTGTTGATATTTGATTACTACCATTTCTGAATATTAATCTATAGACACTGTAAAACAACGTGATTTGATGGCAATCGGTCAATGGGTGTCAAAATGGTGGGTATTTAAACTAATTATTAGTGTAATCATTAGCAAGTGCCCATCACTGGTTTTACTTTGCCCATTACTGGAGAAAAAAAACATAAACAAAATAAAAGGTTATAACTTAAAAAAAAAACAATTTTCACATTTTGAAACGATCACAAAGCTATTTATTATTTTCGATATGGCAAGAAAGCAAAACTAACTATATTTGCAGACTTTGGTAATTAAATTGTTTTAATAAAGATGTACTTGTTTTATTAGTAATATGAGTTTATTAGAATTACAAAAAAGAAGCCCATCAATCCCATAAAACAGTATATGTATTATGTATTAACATAATGGTGTAACATTATTCCACAACAGTGAGAGAGTTGCGGTAGGTTTGGGATATGTTGGTAAGGATGAATTTTTGGAGGTATATTTTTATTATTTTTTTGTCTTATTTTTTATCATAGAACAAGAATATAAAAATATTTTTTGTAATTTGAAGCATCCGTATTAAGTAAAATTCTGCATCCTTTCTTTTGCATCGATATTTCTCGTAAACGGTTTATCCTATGATAAATGAGCAAAGTATATTTTTTGTATTTTGTGCCATAGAATCTTATTCAAATGTCTAATTCAAGAAAAAAATTTAAGAACAAAAAAAAAATACTATATAAAAATCAATGGGCCCACTGGCCCCATAAAGCTCTGAGCTAAATTATAATTGCTCAATACTAGAAATCGATAACACTTATTGATACTAAACCCTGTATCAAATTTCATAACTATAGCACAATGGGGTCTCCAGATATTAAATAAAAACTTATTTTGAATAAAATCTTTGGAGGGCTGTAGCCCCCTTACGAAAAATTTCCGGACACATGTTCATATAATGTTTTTTGCTTAAAACATTTTTCTTAATTTACTGTTCAAGTTTGGCATGACAGCGCTGAATATTTATTGCCACAAAATTTGCTTATACAATTTTGAATAGATTACATAATAATTTAATCGCACAAATATATATGAGTATCTATTATAAACGATGTAGTAAATGAGTTTCAAAATATCTGTATTTGTTTGGTACATGGAGAAATGATTTAAATATTATAATAATCAAATGGGAGGAGCCTACTTAGTTTGTGATAAACGAATTCGAACGAAAACTGGTCGACCACTTCTGCAGGCAACTCTACTCGTATTCTATACAATAATATATAATTAATAATTAAAATCAGGGGTGAAAGTAGATTTTTTTTACCAGTAAGTACACTTTCTTACCGGTATGCTTAGGTAATATAATTTTTTAAATCGTATCTATCTAATAATCCATTAATCTTATCCAGAGATTCCCAACCAGCATGTTGCAAAAAATATGGCCTTCGTCGTAAAATATTACTTTAAAATTATTAAATTAGTAGTTCTTTAGTTGATAATATAAAAAACACATCATAATTAACTAATTTTATTTTTTTCAGAAGACAATCAATTTTAAGAATAAAAAACACAGTTAAAATCCTTAACTTTTCCCTGACTTTCCCTGACCACAGATTCAAAATTCCCTGACTCGGGGGGCCCCGGGGCAAGAATGTACAGAAATAAAATTTGAAGACCTTTTTTTTGGTCATACGTTGAAAATGTTACACTTGTTACTTACATTCAATTCAATAATTTTTTTCTTTTTTTTGTTCGTCAACTTAAATTTATATACTTTTTTCTCTGACTTTCTAAAAAAAATTAATAAATTCCTCGACTTTCCAGAAAGTGGACACCCTGTTAGTATTTATAATTTTGTAATCATTAGCAAGTGTCCAATACTGGTATTACAAAAAATAATAAAAATATAGTACAATCAATAAAAAATGACAACTTGAGATTCAATTATGCCATCAGAAACAAAAGAATATGAAACATTTTTATATTTTTCTATACCTATAGAAGGAAATTTAAATATTTTAAAAAATCTGCAAATCATTCAAATTGAAATGGTTTATATCAAGATGTTCGCTAATTAGCATAATTTAATAAATGGAACTGTCATTTCAGATATTCCGATTTTTATAATACCTACATCCGCGTTTCCATAGATGTCAGTGGTTCTAAAAATATCATATTTATGTACTTACGTAATAAAATAAGGTACTGGTACCAGTCTTGGACATGACCCCAGTAATGGCAAATTTTTAATTAAATGTACTGAATTAGAAATATTTGTTGATATTTGATTACTACCATTTCTGAATATTAATCTATATATATATTTAACTGTCTTTCAGCGTGATTTGATGACAATCGGTCAATAGGTGTCAAAATGGTGGACATTTAAACTAATTAATTATTAGTATAATTTATTCATTAATTATTATATTATCATAGCAACAGCTTTACATTGTTTCAAATTTAACGATTCTTTTGTGTCGTAGTACTTATCATTTTGTAATCATTAGCAATTGTCCAGCACTGGTTTTATTTTATTCATTACTGGAGAAAAAAACATAAATAAAATAAAAGGCTAAATTAAAAAAAAACTATATTTGCGTACTTTGGTCATTAAATTGATTAAATTTATTTAAATTAAATGAGAATCACAAAAAAGAAACCCGTCAATCACAAAAACAATAAACCTTGTTCATATAGCGGCCATAACTGGTGCCAGTACCTTATTTGAAAATGAAATTGTCTGTACATAAATAACTTATATAACCAACATTGATTTTCTCTGAATATTATTTTTAAATATATTTTTCTAAGGGCGGGTCGCCGAAAAAACCCTATAGTTTTAAGGGTACAGTGAATCGATAAAGACTACTGGTATACAGGGTGGGGCATTTAATTATTATCTCAGAACCGTAACATATTTTTTTTAAATGTTTAAACCAAAAAATGTTTGGTTGTTAGGGGGTAATCGAATAGTAATATTTATTTGTTTTTTGTTTTTTAATGTAGCCTTCAAGGATATTTGAAGGTTAACATCATTTTTTTTAAATAGGAACCCATAGTTTTTATTTAGTAATTTTATTCTACGTGAAAAAACAAGAATCTTTTATTGAAAAATTTTTTTTGTACAACCTAAGCTTTCCAAAGTATCTAACAAAATAATTCGAGATTTTGAACTTTCAAGAATTTCTTACCCAGAAACCATAAACTCTTTAAAAAAGTACAAGATACAAAAAATGTTTATTTTGGTCTAATAAAGCTTGGAGAATTATTTTAAAAATTTAAAAAACTTTTTATTTATTTTATTTTAGCGAAAACAAAAAAAAAATACGAAATGTTAAAAAAAATTCTAGAATAATTCTCCAAGTTTCATTAGACCAAAATAAACAGTTCTTTGTATTTTGTACTTTTTCTCTAAAGTTGATGAATTTTGAGTAAAATAATTTTGAATGTTCAAAATCTCGAAATTATTTTGTTAGATATCTTATAAAGTTAAGGTCGTTCAAAAAAAGTCTTCAATGAAAGATTCGTGTTTTTTCACGTAGATTACTAAATAAAAACTATAAGTTGATCTTCAAATATCCTTGAAGGCCAAGTTAAAATTACAAATAAATATTACTATTCGATTACCTCCTCACAACCAAACATTTTTTTCAAATATGCGATGGATAATAGTCTGTAACACTTTATATGCCCCCCCCCCCCCCTGTATAATAAAATTGTACATTTTCTAAGAAAATTTTTTCAAACATTGATTTGAGTATTGATTTTTTCACTAAATACCTTAACCATCCGTCCGCGTAATGACTTTTATAATAGAATTTCGCAATAATGCAATCGTAGTTAAGACAATGAACCAACAGTTAAGGTTGGTTGATCAGCATTACAATTTATTTTTTATTTAGCACCCGATATAAAGAATGTGCAAAATCGACTGCGACTAAATGCTAATGGGCATTTAATGATTCCGTTGCAATATTCCGCCCGTTTCTGAAACTATTTCAACGCGAGCGACGCTGCTTGCTGTCTATCTATGGGACTCTCGTGACTAACAGCAGAGGTGTCAATGAACTGGCGTCTATATTAAATATTGTATTATATTGTGTACACCTGAAATCAGTGGCGGGACTAATGGGAAATTATACGGCGTACATTTTCATGTTAATAAAAACAACCGTTGATATTCTTAATATTATATACAGGGTGTTTGGTTCGGCGATACGAATAGTATAGTAGAACGAGTCATTTGGAAGTGATTTTAGCAAATATACCTATATACAAAGTGCAATAGTTTTTTTTATATCGGCCATTTCAGTAAATTTTTGAAAAAAATCCAGATTAATCGCAAAAGTTAAAGAGCCTATATTTTTTAAACATGATTTTTATAATACTTAAATGTTTATGCTACACTATCAGATCAAATTAAAATTTATGAATAGCAAAAACAAAAAATGGCTGCAGTTTAACATTTAAAAACTTATAAAACTTTGATAAAATTATTTATTTAAAAAATTATTTTATAAAATCTAGTATACTTACAGCTGTTCAGATGGTTTTAAAAACTGCTCTATTTTATACCTTTTCAAAAAACCTAACATAATACCTACATGAATTGGCTATTTTTGTTAAAAAATCTCACATTTATCCCAGAATAAGTAATATTTTTATATTTTTCCAGAGAGTCGATCGTAGTATACTATTCTAAATAACGTGATACTTTTCAAATATTTTGCTTCCTTGCAATATCGAAGATACGAGAAGCTTTGTGATCGTTTCAGATTGAGACAAAAAAAAAGTTCTCCAATTTCAAAATTTTAAATTGATTTATGCGTTTCACGTTAAGACAAACACTTTTCGTTCCGTGTATGTCTGTCTGTCTGTCCGTCCGTCCGTCTGTCCCCTGAATCCTTGTCACACGCATAACTCATGAACCACTGAACCGATATTATTGAAATTTGGTCGAATGGTTGGGTCTGGTTTGAGAACGGTCCCATTTCAAAATCATCAATATCGTGTGTAAGGGGGAGAGGTGACATTCCAAAATATTTCTTTTTTCAAGATATCTCAAGAACGACACATGTTACGAGAAAATTTTATAGAATATTTTTTTAGAGCATTAAATTTCCTATAATACAGGTCTACTACGTTTGCTGTAAAATATTCCCTTACAAAGATTTATCTCAATTTATTTTAAAAATTCGTGTTTTTTTTCTAAATTGATATTTAATTGGATATATTAAATGTCATTTTGACGTTTTAAATGTCATTTTGACATTTTCATAAATTTAGATTTAGATTGAAATTGTCAAAAAATTAAAAATATATGAAAAAATATTCAGGTGCGTTTTAAGAATAATTTCGAACTAAGATTTTTTAGTAAAATTTGTATAAAAATTAAATGGTTAACCAATTCCAGGCAATTTATCTGAACACTATCGGTTTTAGTGAATTTAGCACGAGGAAGCACTGTGCATTTACTTGGCAGATGTTTTTTAATACTCAATGGACAGGATCATCTTTTGCACAGGAGGAGATGTTACACTGTCCAATGTGTATAAAAAAATGTTTGAAAAGTATCGCATCACGTGCACTATTTATTTATTTCAGTATTACGTATAAGAAAGTCCCGTGTCTCCCATGGCAGATATTTTCTTTATTTTTTCAATGAAAATAATAGTTTTTAACTATAATGATATCAATTTAGATTTATTTCAAAACCAAATGAAATATTTATTTATACTTTTTAATTTTCTAATTTTCACAGTCGTGATTTTTTCCCACATAAACGAATCTAAAAACAATCTCTCCTAATCTTACAATCGCAGACGTCATTATCATTACGCAATGTGAAATTGACTTTGATATTGATTGAAAAGAAAGTAATAAATAACATTTCTGAGAGTCAATCTAATCAACAATAGTAAAATTGTGTAATATTATGTTTTTGGGTTTTTATCCCGCATCACACTTTTAATCACTTGACGTTACGACCAAGTGATATAAATGTGCGGTGCGGGGTAAAACCCAAAAATAATAAGTTTAAAGGCTAACATACCTCCAGAATTTTCAAAAAAACGTTTTTATTTTAACTATTTGATAATATTTCCTATATGGATCTTGGCTTCTCGGTGTAAGACGCGGCTTACACCCAATGTGTGACGAAACGTTGGCCGATAACACGACCAAACCGACGCGGCTTACACCCAGAAGCCAAGATCCATATCAAGAACACCGCGGAAGCCTCAAGACTTGCATTATTCTCTATACTTTTCTGAACATTTAAAAAAAAACAAAGTTATAACGATAAATATGGCCGCATAACCGATTAAAACATGTCAAGATTCGCGTGACTCAAACAACGAAAGAAGCTCCGGTAGCCCGCAAATTACAAAAAAAAACAACATAAATGTAAAATTAACTACAAATTTTATACACAAAATTCACTGCAATTTATAAGAAAAACTTTAAACTCGTTTTTCTCGAAACTGCCTTTTTCTATAGTCTGCACGATAACTCAAAAAGTTTTAAATATTTTTTTTAATCTTTCAAAATACAAACTCTATAGTCTGTCGAGCCATTTTTTTAATATTTTATTTAATAAATTTTTTATGAACAAAATTTTTGATAAAAATATTTTTTTATCTTCAGAATGTTATAAAATGCTTATTTCTTTGAAATTAAAAAAATGGCTCGACAAACCTTAACGAAGATATTACTGTACAAGAATATGTAATGTCAATTTTTTTTTGATTTTTCAGATCGATCGACGTACGCCGAAGAAATCGTGCAGACCATAAGGCAACATTTTTCGAACAGTGGTTTAATGAATCCAACATTTTTTTTATTACTTATAAAATATGATCAATAAATTATATATATTTGTAATTAATATTTTGTCTTATTTTTAATAATAAACCCCTGAAAAGTACTGATTTTCACCAGCATTGGAGGTATATAACCCAGTGGCGTATTTACGATAAGTGCCGCCCTGGGCAAAAAAAATGCCGCCCTGGGTAAAAAATAATTGCCGCCTTAGGAAAAAAAAATTGTCGCTCTGGGCAAAAAAAAAATTGCCGCCCCTTTGCCAAGAGAAATTATAATTTATTTTTTAAATTGAATTGAATTTTATTTGAATTATTCAAACCGTTGAATACATTTAATGGTTTTTCACCAGTGCTGGAGGAATATAACCCATTTAAGCAGCGATTCTCAACCTGTGAGGCGCCCCCGTGATAAAACTAAATGGGGGGCGCGAGCATATCGAGAAAAAATATTATTAAAACATTTATTTAATTTACTGGAAGAAAAACCATACAATACATAAAAAATAAAATACACGTTTACATTTACACTGATATAATACACTTATAAATAGGATTGTATCAGTACTTACTGCACAATATATTTAATAACTAACTTATCAATATTAAATTAAAAACAAGATAAATAATTATTAGTGACTCCCTTGAGCCTGTCTTGCAGACCAAAGTTTTTCGAAAGAAAATACAATTAAATTAAATAGAAACTTAAATTGCAATTACAGCACGATTTTAGAGAAAATAATTGTATGAGGGTGGGGGGGGGGATGAGAATTGTGATTGAAAATCGGGTCGCAAATACTAAAAGGTTGACAAACGCTGCCTTAAAGAGGCAATTGAACAACCACGAATGAAACAGTATTAATATAATTCAACTTTTTCTTAAAATCAAAAAAAATACGTTAATGTTATCTACTGAAATTAAAATTTATTAAAATTCTTTATATATTCTTTGAATTGTTCAACACGTTGAATACCTTTAATGGTTCACACAAGCCTCCACTGTCTTCAATTATAATTGTATCTGTAGTTGGTACTTTATACAGTACTTGATGTTGTTCATGTAACATCGCCAGGTATTCGCGATGATGTCATAATACTGTACTTTATTTTTTTATAAGAGATACAATTTCGTAACGTGATGTCATTTTTCGTCTATAACAGCGTTTATTTTTTTGCGAAGTACCGATTTATACATACTTCATGGTTTTGTTTTTGTGTGTTCTATAACACTATACATTTATTCTATATATAAATGTACAAGAGTTATTTGATGACTTTTCATTTTTATATTTTTCATGATCACGAAAAACTTACCTATACATTTTTATTCAACATGTTTTATAGTTATTCAAACCATCTTCGATATTTTGCAATTTTTTAAATGAATTTCAAATAAGGTGCAGTGGGGTAAGTGCAGATCGGTTTTTGCATAGTTGGACTTTGAACCCATATATTTTCAATCTGTTATATAAATACTTAATATTTTCAGTATCAAATGATTGTGCAGTTATTACTGACTACTTTAAATTGAATAGGACGCCATTTTTCTTTGTATATGATAGGAAATTGTAAAAAAATGTCAACTACAGTGCACTTGCACCATTTTCGAGGCAAGTACATTACCGGTAGTTAAAAACGCTTTGAAGCATTATTTCATATGCTATAGGGCAAGAGCAGAATTGTGAATACGCCTAGTATAAAATGCTTTTTACCGCATCAAGATACGTTGTTTAGTTTTGGAGTAGTGAACTTTTTAAACAAGTTGGTATTAACTTTTAGTAGTTCACTACATATTAGCTATTACAATTTCACTCGTATTATAATAAAAAGAACCCGTTAATGCACTTGTCCCGTTTCTGCACTTACCCCACTGCACCTTAACACAAATACTATTTACTTCCTCGCAATATAGTATATCGAAGATACGAGAAGCTTTGTCGATTTCAAAATTTTACATTGATCTTTCCGTTTCACGTCAAGACAAACACTGTTTGTTCCGTGTCTGTCTATCCGTGTGTGTCTGTCCCCTGAATCCTTGTTACACGCATAACTCATGAAAAGGCAGTTAATTATTCAACAATTTAAATAAAAACCGATAGTGTTTATATAATTTGCCTGGAATTGGTTAACCATTTAAGTTTTATACAATTTTACTAAAAAATATTAGTTCGAAATTTTTCTTAAAACGCATCTGATCAATTTCAATCTAAATCTAAATTTATGCAAACGTCTATATGACATTTAATATATCCAAGCAAATATCAATTTAGAAAAACAAAACACGAATTTTTAAAATAAATTGAGATAAATCTTTGTAAGGGAATCTTTTACAACAAACGTTGTAGACCCATATTATAGGAAATTTAATGCTCTACAAAAAATATTCTATAAAATTTTCAATGGGACCGTCCTCAAGCCAGACCCAACCATCCGAGTTATGCGTGTGACAAGGATTCAGGGGACAGACGGACACACACACGGACGGACAGACATACACATACATCACAAAGCTTCTCGTATCTTCAATATTGCGAGGAAGCAAAATATCACACTGATGGGCTTTCTCTACGGAAAATCTCATCGAAACTGAAGATTCCCAAGTCAAAATCATAGGTGTCCAAAGACGTTTGCACGACAGTGTATTTATTAAATTTATTATCATACATAACTTACAATTAATGATTATTAAATAAATGTCTATCTACCGATAAGAAGAAATTAATACGAATGCCATTAATTTTATTATATACCTTGTTGAGTTATCCTAATTGAAAATTATGTTAGAAAATTATTATATCTCTTTAAATCAAATATAATGTTTGCTTCTACACATGATTGCATTCCTATTTAAAAGGAATGTTATAAAAACAAAGAATTATTTGAATACGCATTTAAAAAACCTGTTATCAGACACATGTTACGTAGACCTACGAGAAAAACTATCAAGTAACTTGACCAATCAAACTGTCAAAATACATGTTTAACATTTATTTAATATATGTACATCATCGTAATTAGGAAGGGTTTCTAACACCCTTGTAACTTAATACTAAAGAATCTTGCATTTGTATAAGGTAGTGGCACCAGTTTTGGATATGACCCCAGTAATGGTTATTTTTAAATTAAATGTACTGAATTAGAAATACCTGTTGACATTTGATTACTACCATTTCTGAATATTAATCTATATACATTTAACTGTCTTACAGCGTGATTTGATGACAATCGGCCAATAGGTGTCAAAATGGTGGACATTTAAACCATTTATTAGTATAATTTATTTATTAATTATATTATATTAACAAATTTGACGATTCTTTCGTTTAAATCTTTTGTGTCGTAGTACTTATCATTTTGTAATCATAAGCAAGTGCCCATCACTGAGTGCTCATTACTGGTTTTACTTTATCCATTACTGGAGAAAAAATATAAACAAAATAAAAGGTTTTAATATAAAAAACAAACAATATTTGCGGACTTTGGTAATTAAATTGATTAAATAAAGAGTTAGTTGTTTTATTAGTAACATGAGTCCATAAGAATTACAAAAAAGAAACCCGTTAATCACAAAAACAGTAAACCTTGCTCTTATAGCGGCCATAACTGGTACCAGTACCTTATCGTATTATAAAATATACATACAAGTAAATAATCTTATTTTTTCGATAGCGTTCATATTTTAATTTTAATTTTGAATTTTTATCTATTTGTTTATTCCGAGTTAACTTAAAAACTACTCAACCGGTTTCGATAATACTTTCACTGTTAAAATGCCTAAGATCCTAAAATGAGTCTAGGCTAGATATCAAGGGTTATTTTAATTTGTAGTTGTAGCTTGTTTCTGCAGTTCCAAAAATGAAAACTGCAGTTGTAGAAGCTAATTTTGTGTTGAAAAATTGCAGGTAGAAAGAAAAAATATCTGCCAAGTAAATGCTAAATTCACCAAAGGTAGTTACTTATTGAACAATCTGAATAAAAATCAATAGTGTTTAGATAAATTGTCTGGAATTGGTTAACCATTTAATTTAATTTTAGTTCGAAATTTTTCTTAGAACGTACCTGATTATTTTTTCGTATATTTTTAATTTTTGACAATTTCAATCTAAATCTAAATTTATGCAAACGTCAAAATTACATTTAAAACGCCAAAATGTCATTTAAAACGTCAAAATGATATTTAATATGTCCAAGCAAATATCAATTTAGAAAAACAAAACACGAATTTTTCATTTTTTATTCACCGAACGGACGAACACACGGACAGACAGACAGACACGGAACGAAAAGTGTTTGCTTTGACATGAAACGGATAAATCAATTTAAAATTTTGAAATCGTAGAATATTTTTTTTGTCTCAATCTGAAACGATCACAAAGCTTCTCGTATCTTCGATATTGCGAGGAAGCAATATAAAAAAGGGTAAGTGTAGGGTAAAAAAGTCACTATAATTTGTAAAAAATTTCTTAAACTATTTTATTCCAAAAAAGGGCAAAGCCGTACGGTCGACAAAACAAACACAGCAGTAACGTGAACAGATATCGCAGTATATAGAGAGGAGTGTCGTGGTAGAAATGTGGTGTACACGTGCTTAAAGCAGCCGGTTGTGCGGATTTTCCCCGGTTATGAAATACACGCGAGTTAATTCTAACAAAAATAAATAACGATTAATATGTATAATAATATAATATAATAATAAACAAGACGATGAAAAACTTATTTATAAATCTTGGTTTTGAAAGATTATCAGTTATTAGTAACAATTAACTATTTGATATTAATGTTTAAATCAATAATAATTAAAAATAAAATTTCAAAAGAATAAATTAAAAAAATATTTTTAATAAAAAAAATTCACACTAGACTGGTTTAATTCTTTAAATTTCGAGACTGGGACGAGATTTACTTATCTTGTATATAGCCCTAATTTAATTCAATCTTAATTGCTACCATTTCAAACTAATATAAAAGAACGCAAATCAAAACAAAACAAATAAATTATAAATAGAACAGTTCCAAAATAAAGCAAATTTATTTCCTTAAATGTTAACATCCTGATATACTGGATGTTTCATAATTGAATGTCAATATTGAAGGGGGTTAATTCGTGCATGATTTTAAGACAATAAGTTCATATAAAACTTGGTGCATTTTCGCTTTATGTGTATTTTTCTTTATCGCAATATCGACGATACGAGAAGCTTTGTGATCGTTTCAGATTGAGACAAAAAAAATATTCTCCGATTTCAAAATTTTAAATTGATCTTTCCCTTTCATGTTAAAACAAACACTTTTCGTTCCGTGTCCGTCTGTCCCCATGGTTGCGTCTGGCTTGAGGACGGTCCCATTTTAAAATCATCAAAATCGTGTGTAAGGGGGAGGGGTGACACCCCAAAATATTTATTTTTTCAAGATATCTCAAGAACGATACATGTTACGTGAAAATTTTATAGAATATTTTTTGTAAATTTCCTATAATTTGGGTCTACAACATTTGTTGTAAAATATTCCCTTACACAGATTTATCTCAATTTATTTTAAAAATTCGTGTTTTGTTTTTCTAAATTAATATTTGGGTATATTAAATGTCATTTTGACGTTTTAAATGTCATTTTGACATTTGCATAAATTTAGATTTAGATTGAAATTGTCAAAAAATTAAAAATATATTAAAATATATTCAAGTGCGTTTTAAGAAAAATTTCGAACTAATATTTTTTAGTAAAATTGTATAAAAATTAAATGGTCATAGTCAACACTATCGGTTTTTATTTAAATTGTTGAAGAATTGGTGAATTTAACACGAGGAAGCACTGTGCATTTACTTGGCAGATGTTTTTAATATACAGAATGATCAAGATTTAAAAATCATTTTTTTTTTTATAACTCCTAATTGGATATTTTTATAAAACTTGGTGGGAGTAAATAAGGTGTAGAGACACTTTTTTGTGAAAAAAAATAAACACTAATGCTTTTTCATAAAAAAATACATTATTTTATTAATGGTGCTTTATTGATAAAAAAACTGTTTTTCAGTAAAAAAAAAATTGTACGTGAAAAAAAAATATTTTTACACTTATTTTATTGAAATAATTCTTTAACAACTAAATAACTAATACCCATTTCTGATTAAATAAGTTAATAATAATAATAAGTTAGTGTCTTTAGGACTCTGATGATGATAGCATTGCTTTTGAAACACATGTAAGTCTAAACTCTTACAATTTTATGTTTAAGGGATTTGTATTTGATTAGTTAATAATTTTAAATCTTGATCAAAAATAAAGCCGATAACGGATATATATTTATATGAACTTTTTGTCTTAAAATCATACACAGATTAACCCCCTTCAATTATATATGAAACATCCTGTATATCGTAAAAAAAATTACATTAACACATAGAAGAAAGAAGTTATAATATCTGTCTAAATTTGTTACTGTTGGGTTGGTAGTGCGTATAGTAAATTTGTACTGCACGACATCTAACACAACAAGAAGGAACTAAGTATGGCCGTTAAGATGAAAACGTGTTTGTAATAAAAAGTATAATTTAACGTAATAGAATACATATTATTTTCACAAAGTCTGTATTATTTCTCCACAAGATCCTCTGAAATTCACATGGTAGCAATTCGTGGTTTGGGTGAAAATAAAATTTAATGTAAAGAAAAGTAAAGTGAGATTATAAGTTCCAAGAATATTCAAAAATGGCTGATGAAGTAAGAATTCCATTGTTTGATGGAAAAGAATATGAATGTTGGAAGAAAAGATTAATAATGATTTTAAAATTGAAGAAATGTGAAATAGTTGTAAATCGAACAAGAACAACTGAAGATACAGAAAATGAGTGGAGTGAAAAAGATCTAAAAGCTATAAATGTAATATACAGTGGAATTTCAAATGATCAGTTACAGTTTATTAAAGAAAAAGAAACGGCCTATGAGATAATTAAAAAGTTCGATGAAATGTATTTAAAAGAATCAACTGCACTCCAAATATGTGTGAGAAATAAATTAGAGAGATTAAGGTTAAGAGATTTTGAAGACACAGCTACATTTTTTACTGAATTTGAAAAATTAATAAATGAATTAAAGAGTGCTGGTGCAAAAGTATCTGAAAAAGAAAAATTAAGTTACATGATAAAGATGCTCCCAAGTTCGTTGAGTTACGTCGGGGACTTAATTGATGTTTTAAAAGAGGGTGACCAGACTGTTGAATATGTGAAAAGTAAAATTAAAATGATTGAAGTGAAAGAAAAAGAAGAAAATAGTAAAAGCAGTACAAGTGTATTCAAGACAGAAAGAAAACAAGATCAAACTTGTTTTAAGTGTGGCAAGTATGGACATTTCAAATATCAGTGTACGAAGCCGGATGGAAATTTTTGGAAGCCTAGGGGTGGCATGCAGCAGCGAGGAGGCGGGCGTCAACAGAATTGGCAGTACCGTGGCAACAGTAGCAGTCGAGGTAGTCGAGGCTCAAGTCAACATCGTCGTGGTGGCGGTTGGCAACAGAATCATCAAAGTCAACGAAATGAAGATGGTAACGCAAGCAGTTTTTGTACGGAAGTCGAGGTTAAATCCGAATCAAACGAATTATTAGTCAATAGTTGTAATGGTAAAGTAGAATGGTTACTAGACAGTGGGTGTTCTGACCATATTGTTAACAATGATGAATACTTTTATGAATCTATTGTTCTTAAAATACCAGTAAGTGTTAAAATTGCTGATGGTCGTATATTAAAAGCTACTAAAATAGGTAATATATTACATGAATTCAATGTTTATGGTCAAATGGTTAAGAATAAAATGTCAAATGTTTTCTATGTTAAAGAAATGGATAAAAATCTAATTAGTTTCGGTAAAGTTACAAGTAAAAATAAAATTGTATCAATGGGAAATACTTCAAAAATATATAATACAGATGGTAATATAATCGCAATAGCATTTAAGAATAATGATGTATTCCGTATGACAAGTACAATTATAAAAACAGAAGTAAATGTAACAATTAAAAGTAATATGACGGAAAAAGAAAAATTGCATAGGACATTAGGTCATGTAAATTTTAATTATTTAGAAACTATGTGTAACAAACAAATTTTAGAAGGTCTACCAAAAGAGTTAGAGTCTGATTATTTCAAATGTGCCATATGTCTAGAAAATAAAATGCACAATTTACCATTTAAGAATGAAAGGACCAGAGCAAAAGAAATTTTAGAAATTGTACACACAGATCTAAATGGACCACATTATACTACTGGTTTAAACGGAGAAAAATATTTTTTAACTTTTATTGATGATTTCAGTAAAGTGGCTCAAGTTCATGTAATAAAATCCAAAAGTGAGGTTTATAATTGTTTTGTTAACTATGTAAACTTAATTGAAAATAAGACGGGAAAAAAAATAAAGAAATTACGTTGTGATAACGGTAAAGAATATATAAATAATGAAATATATAAGTTTGTGGGAGAAAAGGGGATTTATATTGAACCTTGTCCACCATATGTTCACGAATTAAATGGGACAGCAGAAAAATATAATAGGGATATAATGGATATGTCAAGATGTTTGTTAGCTGAAGCAAAAGTACATAAACGGTTTTGGCCAGAAATTGTAAAAACAGCAACCTATTTGAAAAATAGAATTCTAACTAATACAATTATAAAAAACAAAACTCCTTATGAGATAATGTTTGGTGAAAAACCAGGTATAGAACATTTAAGATTGTATGGTAGTAGGGTTTTTGTGAGAGTACCAGAACAAAAAAGAAATTCAAAATGGGATAGAAAAGCAGATTTAGGGGTTCTACTAGGTTATGAAAATGTTGGTTATAGAGTTCTAATAAATAATAAAATAGTTGTAGCTAGACATGTTGATATTATTGAAGAAGGTACATCTTGTATTGGTCTTGATTCAGAAAAAGATTTAGAAAATGTAAATAAAATTCGAATAAATGAAAATGAAAGTCAAGATGATAGTGATATAAATAGAGAAAATAATCAAGATACAGAACTAAGACGATCATCTAGAGAAAAAAGGAAACCTGCGAAGCTAAAAGATGATAATTTTGTTTATAATAATATTGTCTATGTTAATTATGTAAATGCGAGTAACCCTATTTCTTATACTGAAGCGATGAACTGCGAAAATCCTGAAAATTGGAAGGAAGCTATGAATAAGGAAATAAGTTGTTTAATTAAAAATAAAACTTGGGTCTCTGTTGAAAGGCCAAATGACAAAAAAATTCTAGATTTAAAATGGGTTTATACTATAAAAGCTAATGACATTTATAAAGCAAGGTTAGTAGTTAGGGGATATCAACAAAATGAGTTGATTGATGATATTTATTCACCTGTTGCAAGAATGCAAACGTTAAAAATTTTATTGTCATATTGTTGTAATAATGGTTTAATTATAATGCAAATGGATGTCGAAACAGCCTTTTTAAATGGCAAAGTTAAATCTGAAGTGTATGTAAAACAACCTCAAGGTTTTGAGGATGGTACAAATAGAGTGTTAAAACTTGATAAAGCACTTTATGGTTTAAGGGAAAGCCCTAGAGCTTGGTATGAGTGTTTTGATGACTATTTAAGAAACTTAAATTTCAAAAGAAGCATAAATGATAATTGTCTGTATGTATTGAATGAGGAAGGTAATAATGTTTATTTAATCTTATTTGTTGATGATCTACTAATTTGCTGTAAAGATGAAGAAAAATTAAATAATATAAAGAGCTTGTTGTTGAAAAGATTCCAAATGAAGGATTTAGGTAATATTAAGACATATTTAGGTATTAATATAAGTTATGACTGTACTAATGGAAAAATGACTTTAGATCAAGAAAATTATATTGTATCATTAGAAAAAAAATATGAACTAGAAAACTGTAAGTTGTATGCGACTCCAATGGAGCAAAATTTAAAATTATTACCTGCTAAATTAGTAAGTGACGAGATAAAATATAGAAATTTAATCGGTGCATTGTTGTACATTAGTTCAGGTACAAGACCTGATATAAGTTTTTGTGTGAACTATCTAAGTCGATTCCAAAACTGTTATGATAATACTCATTATAAATATGCATTAAGAGTTCTTAAGTATTTGATGTTAACCAGAGATTTAAAGTTAACTTATTATAGAAATAAAGATGCAGAAATTTTAAGTTGTTATGTAGATGCCGACTGGGCAGGGGATGTGACAGACAGAAAATCTACAACAGGTTATGTAATTAAAATGTATGAAAATGTAATTTTTTGGAAATCAAAGAAACAGAATAGTGTAACAAAGTCTTCCACATCAGCTGAATATGTAGCATTGTCTGAATGTGTAAGCGAGTTAAAAATTGTGAGAGATATTCTGTCTGACTTCAATATTGGAGTTTCTGCACCTGTAAAGATATATGAAGATAATTCCGGTGCTATTAGCATAGCCAAGCATGGAAATTTTACAAAAAATTCAAAGTATATTGAAACTCATTATCATTTTGTAAATGAAAATTATATGAACAAAATAATAGAAGTTGTAAAAGTAAATTCAGAAGAGAATGTTGCTGATATTTTAACTAAATCTCTTGGTACAGTGAAATTTGAAAAGTTTAGAAAAGCGTTGTGTATATTATGAAAGGTAATACAAATTTAAGGAGGCGTGTTGGGTTGGTAGTGCGTATAGTAAATTTGTACTGCACGACATCTAACACAACAAGAAGGAACTAAGTATGGCCGTTAAGATGAAAACGTGTTTGTAATAAAAAGTATAATTTAACGTAATAGAATACATATTATTTTCACAAAGTCTGTATTATTTCTCCACAAGATCCTCTGAAATTCACAGTTACTAAAAGTTAATAAATATAAAAGTATACTGGATAAAACGGGAAATTATAACATCTATAATAACGGGGTAGCGTGTGAGGTCCTTGCCCTTAAAAACACACACACACGCTTACATACTCGCACGCGCGCTTACACAATATAATACACATTATTCCTACCTCTAATTGTACTCGGCATGTTGAAAGTGATCCAAAAAATATCCTTTTTCTTGTAAATATTTTTCACTTTTCACACACTTTTGAATCTTTTATAAATAACGTGTCACACTAAATATCACAGTTTTTTTTTTATAAATATATATTATATATAAATAAATAAATTTGTCAGGTACGTAAATATTGTAGTATTGTTTTATTTTGTATATACAATAAGTTATGTTTCGTTACAGATAATTTTAATAAAAGAATCCTTTAAAATTTTTATAAATTCCTTATCCAAATGAAACATGATTACTAGTATAAATTAATAAACACAAAAAAGTATAA
This sequence comes from Sialis fuliginosa, assembly GCA_961205875.1. Taxonomy (NCBI): domain Eukaryota; kingdom Metazoa; phylum Arthropoda; class Insecta; order Megaloptera; family Sialidae; genus Sialis; species Sialis fuliginosa. Next base: position 2,661,406 of record OY540818.1, on the reverse strand, counting down.
AATCACACAAAAAATATTCATATCAGACCACACTTTTTTTTTAATAAATAAAATTCACCATCACTTATTTATAACAAACAAAAAAATCCAATTCAAAATTCCCGCTCGGAAATAAGTGTCAGTCACAGCCAACTTGCACACTTTATTGAATCACTGTCCAAAGCCAACTAAAGCCAAAACTTGACCGCCACGAGAAGAACGGTAAAACAAGGTAACATAACCTCCGCTAGGTAATATGATTACTGTGTAACAGAGACAGCTGCATGCAGTAACTGTTGTACACGTATATGTTGATCTCTTTCTAAGAGATAACGTACAACAGGTGTTATTGTAGTCAGTCGAGTTTGAAGTCAAAGTCAGGTACGAAGAGTGAGTGAGTAATATTTTGATGTACGAGTAGCGGATTTTGTAGACGTAATTTACTCCCTAATTACTGGGAAACTCGTCCTGCTGTTTGTTATCCTTTTACTAATTAGTGTTTAATGTTTATTCATCTTGGCGTCATTTCCTAATAGGTACTTCCTTATTTTTACAAATGTAGGGTCGAGCGGGGTAAATATGAAACACCAAAAAAATGGGGTAAAAGTGAAACATGCTTGCAACTAAAAAATATCTGCCAAGTAAATGCACAGTGCTTCCTCGTGCTAAATTCACCAAAGGTAGTTAATTATTCAACAATTTAAATAAAAACCGATAGTGTTTATATAAATAGCCTGGAATTGGTTAACCATTTAATTTTTATACAATTTTACTAAAAAATATTAGTTCGAAATTTTTCTTAAAACACACCTGAAAATTTTTTCCTATATTTTTAATTTTTTGGCAATATCAATCTAAATCTAAATTTATGTAAATGTCAAAATGACATTTAAAACGTCAAAATGACATTTAAAACGCCAAAATGACATTTAAAACGTCAAAACTAATATTTAATATATCCAAGCAAATATCAATTTAGAAAAACAAAACACGAATTTTTAAAATAAATACAGTTGTAGACCCATATTATAGGAAATTTAATGCTCTACAAAAAATATTCTATAAAATTTTCACGTAACTGGCTTGTGTCGTTGTTGAGATATCTTGAAAAAATAAATATTTTGGGGTGTCACCCCTCCCCCTTACACACGATTTTGAAATGGGACCGTCCTCAAGCCAGACCCACCCATCCGACCAAGTTTCATTAAAATCGGTTTACTGGTTCATGAGTTATGCGTGTGACAAGGATTGAGGGGACAGGCGGACGGACACACAGACAGACAGACGCGGAACGAAAAGTGTTTGCCTTGACGTGAAACGAATAAATTAATTTAAAATTTTGAAATTGGAGAACATTTTTTTGTCTCAATCTGAAACGATCACATAGCTTCTCGTATCTTCGATATTGCGAGGAAGCAAAACTAATTTGTTTATAGGAGAATTATAAAATCGCCTAATAAGTGATGTGTCACCCCTACAGATTTCCCTGTTAGTCGATGTCAAAACGTGTGAATTAAATTTTAATTCTTTGTACATAACTTTCTGTATAGCTCAGATATTAATTAATATACAATTTCACTTTGATATGCCACAAAGAAGATAAATCAAAGTTGCCTTTGTAGCTTTTCTTTTAATTTTTCGAGAAATATTTTCCATTAGAGGCCTGTGTCACTTTTTCCCAAATTAGAGGTTAAAAATGAAACACACTTTTTTCATTTTTAAAGTCCGTGTTGTATCGTACAGTTCAAATGATGTAAGTATTTAAAATGGTTATTCATAAGCGTATCTAGTCCTAGTAGAAAAAATTAAAGTATGATTTTGTATCGTTAACTGTCATAAAATATGAAAGATTTGTATTTTGTTTCACTTTTACCCCAGTTGACCCTACTTGTTTTATTTATCTAATTTATTTTAAACATTGAGTATTTTATTAAAATTACATTTTTCTGTTTTCACAAGTATTGTAATACCATCGAAAAATCGTGTCCGAGTTAATGACAGAATCTGATTGTACTAACTTCAAAACTTAAAGAAAAGTTAATTTCCGCATGGCGGCTGTGCGTGTGTCTGTGTGGATGTAGATTTTTCTTTTGTTCACGATAACTACTGTAAAAATGCACCGATCTGAATTATTTTTGGGGAAAATGTTTGTCTCAGTGAGTACTTCAGACCTATAAAAAGTGAACTTTGCGAGTATTATCTCACTAATTTTGATAAGACTTGGTACATTTGTAGCTCAATTGAACCTTAGGGACATTTATTATTTGTACGTGCCTAAACAGCCATTGAAGGGGTGAAAAACACTCTCAATATTTGAATTTTAAATATGCGTCATTAATTCACGTTGCTTTGGAAACAAATGCAACCAAATTCAAATTGTCAAATTAGTTATTCTACGAATGTGTATTATGTTTTTGACATTAGGACATTAGAAAACTAATATTTATATACAAATGGCAATAACTGCTGTAGCCGTCGTTAGTACATATATGTTTTTTATATAATTTAAATATTATTTTAAAAAAAATAATAATTATAATTTTAAATTTTCTTAACAAAAGTTGTTAATTTAAATATATTTTTTAAGATAAAGTACCTACTAATTAATATATCATTCCATTTCAAATTTTTGAATTATCCCCAATTGAAGTTTTGCATTTTTGATATGTCGCGTTTAACACTTTAAATTATCCAAATCTCAAATAATCATACATCATTAGAAAGTTCGTTATTTCCACTTTCAAATAAAAATTTAAAAATAATACTTCATTAACATTTAACGAAACTAGAGCACTTTTAGTAAAACCCTAAAATTTGGGAACAAGTCGCCATATTTTCTAAACAATTGAATGTATGAAAAATGTTTTTTTACAAAAGTTTCTTACTTTTTTATGATTTTTAAAATTATCTACTTTTGGATATACCGTTCCATTTGATTTTGCTGAGAATAGGGCATGTATCTCTCAAACTACCCCCCAAGGGGGAGTTTTAGGGGGTTGAAAAAAATTTCCTGAAATTCTTTAGGATCGATATATACAGTAAATTTTTTATCATAAAACTCTATCTTCAATAGTTTGAGCGTAAATAGTGGTCTGGAACACCCGGTATAAATAAAATATTTTTCAAAATATTTATATTTAAAAATTATTTAAAAAGATAGAAAGAACATGGAAGTCATGTATGGTTCTCCATACCGATATTTATTCTATTAAATTTTGACGTTTAAACAAGAATTTGTTTTTATAGAAATTTTTTATAGATTTTTTCCGAAATAACGAATTTTCAGGCAAGTTTCATGGTTTCGAGGGCTCTTAATATTACCATAATGAGGTGTATTTAACATATTATTAGAGATTGGAAAAATAGTTGTTATTTTCAATGAAATAGTTACTAGTTGAATTTTTTTCGCAAAATAGTTTTTTTACGATTTAATAACAGCATAGGTTTACAAAAAAAAAAGTTTATGAATATTTCACGAGACCATTGTATCCTTATGTATTTTGACGTCCTGAATCCGAATATGAGGTCCGTTTACCTTGGTTAGCTCAGTTTCAAGGTCATTTTAAGGTCAAATTTTTAAAAGTCGCTAAATGATTCTGGTAAAAGGTGATATAAGGTGGTATAAAGGTGATTATAGGTTTTTCTGGTCTCTGATTCTAAATTTCAAAGTAGAAATTGTCAAAGTAGAAAAAATCGCTCGAAAATTCTGACAAAACAGTACATATAGATTTTTGGGGTTGCTGAATTAAAATTTAACGTCCGTAGACCCCTTAAATGTCAGTTTCAAGGTTATTTCAAGGTCAAATTTTTATTTTTAAAAATCACTAAATGATTCTGGTAAAAAGTGTATATAGGTTTCTCTGGTCACTGATTCTGAATTTGACGTCCGTTGACCTCTATGAGGTCAGGTTTAAGGTCATTTGAAGGTCAAAGTGGGAAATATCACTCGAAAATTCTGAAAAAACAGTACATATGGGTTTTTGGGGTCGCTGTATTAAAATTTGAAGTCCGTAGACCCCTACAATGTCAGTTTCAAGGTTATTTCAAGGTCAAATTTTTAAAATTTGCTAAATGAATCTGGTAAAAGGTGACATATAGGTTTCTCCAGTCTCTGATTCTGAATTTGACGCCTGTTGACCTCTACAAGGTCAGGTTCAAACCTATATGTACTGTTTCAAGCGATTTTTTCCACTTTTCCATGAAATGACCTTGAACCTGACCTCGTAGAGGTCAACGGACATCAAATTCAAAATCAGCGACCAGAGAAACCTATATATCACCTTTTACCAGATTCATTTAGCGATTTTTAAAAATAAAATGTTGATCTTAAAATGACCTTGTAATTGACATTTTAGGGGTCTACGAACTTCAAATTTTAATACAGCGACCCCAAAATCTTATATGTACTGTTTTGTCAGAATTTTCGAGCAATTTTTCCCACTTTGACCTTGAAATGACCTTGAACCTGACCTCGTAGAGGTCAACGGACGTCAAATTCAGAATCAGCGACTAGAAAAACATATGTATCACCTTTTACCAGAATCATTTAGCGATTTTTAAAAATGTGGCCTTAAAATGACCTTGTAACTGAGCTAACCAAGGTAAACGGACCTCAGATTCGGATTCAGGATGTCAAAATACATAAGAATACAATGGTGTCGTCAAATATTCATAAACTTTTTTTTTTGTAAACCTGTGTAATGAGTGCAAACGAAGCAGTAAAATGTGTCGCAAATAGTTTTAAAATAGTTGGAAAGGTAGTTGCAAATAGTTGATTTCAAATTGTGTTCAATTAAACCAGTTTTCTGAAAACGGTGGAGATATGTAATAAAAATTACAATAAATGCATTTTTACGCAATAGTTGAAAAACTATTTTTCCAATCTCTACATATTATATATTGAGCATATTTAACAGTTTCTTTCACAATATACTCTAAAATCTAAAATATCGTCAATCTAACTTTTCATTTTTTCCAAATTTTTTTTAGCTGGATTGGATTATTTTTTCTTCTCTGCCGTTGATCGCTAGGAAAATATCTCGACATATTCGATCTCTTCACTTGCGGGGTCGTTGACCGTGCATGAAAACTCCATTTGGCCGATCACTTTCGATGCCGGTGAAATTCCCATATCATTGTTATTTCCCTCGTCGAGATCTATCACCTCAACCACTTCATTCGAAGGTAACATAGCCACCTCGACGTCGTCTACATCAAGCTTGTCCAACCCGCGGCCCGCGAGTATCTTTGCCCTCATCGGATAAGGAAAAAAATCTTATAATAATAAAATAATCAATATAACACATAAAACAACGCTAAAAGGATTCTACGATTTAAAAAATAAAATACAATGATTTTAGAATCAAAAAGAAAAACTAGAGGTACCTTATTTGGAAGATCCTAATTGGTTCGCAGATTTAGCTTTCAATACTTTAAAAATAAAACAGACTTAAAAAAACTAAAAACACAGAAATATACTTAATAATTAAATTTAACAGTTTTTGAAGTCGGTTTTCTTTTTACTTTATTCAAAAGTTTTTTATTGGCTTGGCACCGAATTCAAAAACTGTTAAATTTAATTATTAAGTATATTTCTGTGTTTTTAGTTTTTTTAAGTCGATTTTATTTTTTTCTTAAAATTAAGTTTTTTATTTTTCTCTTGAGTGGCGTATTTTCGAAGTCCATGGTCAGATTCCAGTAGCGTAGTGAGAAAAAATTTCGTTGGGGGGGGGGATAAATACATTGAGCAAATTTTTTTTATGGTCTTTTGAACTGATGTTTTCTCAAAACACGTTATATATATCTAGGTATGTTTACAATTTTTTTATGAATATATATCGACTGGGAGTGCTGCTGTCGTGACCTTCGATGCGGTTCTCAGGATACTGATCTGAAACAGAAATTTCAAAGTTATTCTTGAATCCTTGTCACACGCATAACTCATGAACCACTTTAACCGTTATTTTAACGTTTGCATTAATTTAGATTTGGATTGGAATTTTCGAAAAATTAAAAATATTCGAAAAAATAACCAGAAAAATTTCGAACTAATATTTCTTTGGTAAAATTATATAAAAATTAAATGCTAGGCAATTTATCAGAATACTTTATCGATTTTTATTTAAATTGTTCAACAGTTAACTATACCTTTAGTGAATTTAGCACGAGGAAGCACTGTACATTTACTTGGCAGATGTTTTTTTTATTTGAAAAGTTAATTTGAAATTTTAGAATAAGACTTAAACAACATTAAAATTGACATGCGATACTTTTCTGGTATCCAGTTAAAGATAAAACTAAAGAAACTTGATTCTACCCAGCGCCGAGTGAAAACCTCTTTGAACCCTCAGCATCAAGTCATGTAGGCCCCCATACTCCCCTCCCTTATTGAAAATTAGCAATATTTAATAACAGATTTGTTATAGAAAATTTCATAACTGTTTCGAACGTCTTATGTAGGGTCAACTGGGGTAAAAGTGAAACAAAATATAAATCTTTCATGTTTTTTGACAGTTAACGATACAAATTCATACTTTAATTTTTTCTACTATACTCTATTTCATTTAAGAATGCAGTAGTTATCATGATTTTTGACGGTAAAATGCACGATTCGTTACGTCAAAACCTCGGCAACTACTGCATTCTTAAATGAAATAGAGTATAGATACGCTTATGAATAACCATTTTAAATACTTACGTCATTTGATAACCCGATCATTTTAGATCAAATTCGATGTAAGATGCAAAAAACTGCCTAGTCGAAACTTTTGAGGCAGTTGTGTGTCCCCGGCGGAGTAGATGATGAAATTATATTCTTGCCCATAAATTAGTTACCGGAAGTGTCCGCCATCTTGGATTTTGTGTTTTTTCGATTTGAACGCGTATTTTGCATTTCTTAATAAAAAGGTTATAGTATAGGAGCCAGCTGCAAAATCGGTGTAGATTTAACAACCGTCTGCCGTTGTGGTTTTTTTGAAGTACTCGCTCAGACAAACCTCGGACAATGAGTCCGGTCCACCAGCTTGTAGGGATTTAATAGTTAGGGCCCACGAAAAATAAGCAAAAAAAAATCACGTAACAACCGTTTGAATGAGACGGTTGCTTATAGTAGACCCCAATTAAAGATGTTTTGGATATACGGCAGAAATTTTTGCGTAGGGGTTTAATTACAGAGGCCCCTCAAAATTTCGACCCAAAAAAATCAGATAACAACCGGACCGGACCTGGTGCAAAATGTTTATTTGGACGTATACTTACATAAAAACGTAATGGCAGAATTTTTTATGTAGGGACTTCGGTGTTATAAGGCCCACAAATGGCCAGAATTAAGCCCTAATCTTAAAATTGCTGTAAAATCTAAAATACCGAATGAAAATTTCTGCCGCGCGGTGTATACCTTTATTATGAACTATAAAATAAATATATATCCATGGCAGAAGTTTTTATTCATGCAGTTCCCCCTCCCAGCTCCCCCAAAAGGTAAGTTTGGGTTAGTAATAAAATGCAGTAAAAAAACATAACAAATTGGCCTATAGAAGATTATAAACTTATAAAATGATAATATATTATTGAGGGTAATGTTAGAGACACCCCTCCCTCCGCCCCCCCCCCCCCCACCTAAAAGGGAAAATTTTGATAAGTAATAAAATGTACTAAAAAATCATAACAATTAGACCTATAAAGGCTTATCAACTTATAAAATGATAATATATTATTGTATGAGGGGGGCAGGGGGGGTGTCTAACATTACCTACAATAATATATTATCATTTTATAAGTTTATAATTTTTTATAGGCCAATTTGTTATGATTTTCCAGTGCATTTTATTACTAACCCAAACATACCTATTGGGGGAGCTGGGAGGGGGAACTGCATGAATAAAAACTTCTGCCATGGATATATATTTATTTTATAGTTCATAACAAAGGTATACACCGCGCGGCAGAAATTTTCATTCGGTATTTTAGATTTTACAGCAATTTTAAGATTAGGGCTTAATTCTGGCCATTTGTGGGCCTTATAACACCGAAGTCCCTACATAAAAAATTCTGCCATTACGTTTTTATGTAAGTATACGTCTAAATAAACATTTTGCACCAGGTCCGGTCCGGTTGTTATCTGATTTTTTTGGGTCAAAATTTTGAGGGGCCTCTGTAATTAAACCCCTACGCAAAAATTTCTGCCGTATATCCAAAACATCTTTAATTGGGGTCTACTATAAGCAACCGTCTCATTCAAACGGTTGTTACGTGATTTTTTTATGCGTATTTTTCGTGGGCCCTATCTATTAAATCCCTACAATCTGGTGGACCGCACTCATCGTCCGAGCTTTGTTTGAGTGAGTACTTCCAAAAAACCACAACGGCAGACGGTTGTTAAATCTACACCGATTTTGCAGCTGGCTCCTATACTATTAGTAACAATTTTATAGAGAATTTAATTCTCTACAATCTTTATGAAGTCAATATTGTTGAAAAAACAATATTTGGCTGATTCTCAAAAAAAATAGAAAAATGATTTTGTTATATTGTGTTTTTTTTTTAATAATGTACAATTTCTTTCGTAAATATAATAAAAAATAGGGTAATTTTCTGAAAGGTTATAGTGGTCCCCAATATTTTTGTCTTTAAAGGGGGTTAAAACAAAAATTCAAAAGTGAGGATATGATAGCTTAGTGTATTAGTGAGGGAATGACAAGCGAAAATGTAAATTTGGATAATAATACTTTAAAACAATTTCAACAAAACATAGATCTTGGCTTCTGGGTGTAAGCCGCGTCGGTTTGGTCGTGTTATCGGCCAACGTTTCGTCACACATTGCAGTGGACATCTTTAGGGCTCTTCTAAAAGTGCACTTTTAGAAGAGCCCTGAAGATGTCCACTGCAACAGTTGCTATGATAATATAATAATAAATTAATTAATTATACTAATAATTAGTATAAATGTCCACCATTTTGACACCTATTGACCGATTTTCATCAAATCACGCTGTAAGACAGTTAAATGTATATAGATTAATATTCAGAAATGGTATAGTAATCAAATATCAACACACATTTCTAATTCAGTACATTTAATTAAAAAATTGCCATTACTGGTGCCACAACCTTATTCCTTTACAAAAATATGTACATCTCCCTCTGCAGAATTTAGCACGAGACAGCATCACTCGACAGATTTTTAAAACATTTTCCCAATTAATTGAAATTTCGAAGCCATATTTGGACAGACTCCATCTCACTGACTTAAACAGATAACCTCTTTCACCTCATCAACATTAAATCTATCAACGTAAATCAGATTTTTCTAATCGTTAATCCATCTTCAAGTTCATGCATACGCACACACACAAATCAAGATTACATAGTATAATATATTTGTATAAACATATGAATATGTAGAGATATGGACGTGACTGAGTGGAATCAACCGAAACCACCGCCGGTTCAATAACCAGTTACACTCCTCTATCAAGTGTGTGTGTGTGTGTCTTACACTGACTTTCGGAGTTTCAAACCCGTTCCTTCCTGGTAACAAATAATAACTATCATTTTTTAAAGTAATTTGATTTAAGCATTCAATTTTAGCAGTGTTTTTTTTATATTACAGGTTACGGTTATTTTTACTTTTCTACAGGGTGTCCCAAGACTGTGTCAAAGTTCAATATTTCATTTATTATAACAAATGGAAGAAAACTTTAAATACAAAAGTTGTTAGGTTAAACAAGCCGCATATTTTAAAAATAGTTATATTTATATAGGGTGTCCCATAAGTGCGTTACAAATCAAAGTTATGTTTTTTTTAAATACAATGCGTATATTTTTGATTGATAATCTAAAAGCATTTATTTTTCTGGATATTTTGATATAAGCATGTGTAGGTTTATACTGAGCGGCTTAGAAATTATGACCATTTTTGTAAGAAAATTGGGTTATTTTCAACACCTTGTAATTTTCTAATTACAACAAAAAACTTTTGTTTTCTGCTAAAAATAATTTTGGCATATGCTCTATTATTGCGATATTACATAAAACATTTACAAAATTGTATTCTTTGTACAGGATGTATCAAAACTCTGAACTTAACTTTTTTCAAAATTTTCAAATGGAATACCCTATATATTTTCACATTTTCGAATTGCCTGTTCAATTCTAAATACATTTTAAAAACTATGTTCTATACCTAAATCCAGCCGTTAAAAAGTTATTTGAAGATTTAATTGAATTTGAATGATAGGTCTTAACGCCGTTGGTGGACATTTTGAACAAAAAAAATTAACTTTTGTGTATCATTTTGTTTATTTAATTTCTAGATTTTCATGTTGTTAAAGTTTGTAAGTTCTAGCAAATTGTTTTATGGATAATAATAAAGTTGTATTGTATTTATAAAACATGTTAAGATTTAAAAAATCTTCAAATAAACTTTTTAACGGCTGGATTTAGGTATAGAACATAGTTTATAAAATGTATTTAGAATTGAACAGGCAATTCGAAAATGTGAAAATATATAGGGTGTTCCATTTGAAAATTTTGAAAAAAGTTAAGTTCAGAGTTTTGATACATCCTGTACAAAGAATACAATTTTGTAAATGTTTGATGTAATATCGCAATAATAGAGCATATGCCAAAATTATTTTTAGCAGAAAACAAAAGTTTTTTTGTTGTAATTAGAAAATTACAAAGTGTTGAAAATAACCCAATTTTCTTACAAAAATGGTCATAATTTCTAAACCGCTCAGTATAAACCTACACATGCTTATATCAAAATATCCAGAAAAATAAATGCTTTTAGATTATCAATCAAAAATATACGCATTGTATTTAAAAAAACATAACTTTGATTTGTAACGCACTTGTGGGACACCCTATATAAATATAACTAATTTTAAAATATGCGGCTTGTTTAACCTAACAAATTTTGTATTTAAAGTTTTCTTCCATTTGTTATAATAAATGAAATATTGAACTTTGACACAGTCTTGGGACACCCTGTATACATACACAAGCTGGACCCGCGCGGCTTCGCTCGCGTGGACTACGGAATTATTGTTTAGGATTTAAAAAATATATAGTTGAATTAATTACAAACACGATTAGTTATTATTGTAATAAAAACCAAACAACACTTAAATTACCTACCTAACAAAAACGAATCAGAACAAAAAGTAAAAATAATTTTTGTTCTATTTAAATTTAAAAGATAATTATTGAAAACAAAATAAACAATTGACAATCAAAAGAATACCGGCCTGTGATCATTCCCTCTGCCAAGCGTCTAGTTGGCACGCTCCCTCACCGCACGCCGCGACACGGGTCGCCATCGCGCAAATAATATGTTCGCGTATGTATATTTCGATATTTTCTAAACTATACGACCAAATTGGATGCTGTAGAGGACAAATTATATCTACATTAAGTACTTATGACGATGAAATAAATTATTTCGATAAGGATTAATGTTTAATAATTTTGAGATTGAGATTTGACTACAAGCAGTGGTATTGCAACCACAAAAATGCATGTTTCAATGAGCGTATACATGTTGTGGTTTTGTTTCAATAATAATTAAAAAATGTTATATCTTTGTTATGAGTTACTTTAAGTTATTATATGTGTTATAAAGTTTTAAAGCTGACCTAATTTTCTATCTAAAAATAAAATATATATAGGGTGTCACCTTTGAAAAACATTTTTTTCTTCATTCAAGCATTCTTCTATTTCCAAGAAGAAAAAGATAGTAATAGATATTATATTAATGTTGACACTCTGTATTAACATATGAACTCCTATTGAATATTGTGGTTGCAATACCACTGCTTGTAGTCAAATCTCAATCTCAAAATTTTTGGTACATAATACCATTATGTAGTACTATTATGGGCTAAAATTTCAGATTTTTATCTGGTCCCCCACCAGAGTTATTTAGCTTTGAAAAGTGCCATTTTCTCGAATATTCAAATTTTGAGAATTTTTTAAAATAAAGGGGGGCAAGTCTCAGAGTTGAACTTTGGTGTGTGAATACAACTAGAACCCACCTATTTGTAAAAAATAATTTGACTTGTTAACTTTTCCCCTTCTTGCAAAAACATCGCCTTGAAAATGGGATTTTTTCAAAAATAGAACTAATAATTAAGGCTGAAATTTCACCCTTTAGGATAACATTTAGGTAAAAATGTTTAGAAGTAATCTTGTAGCCCGTTTTATTCTGAACAATTTGCTTTTATTCCCGTGTTTAAAGGTTTGATAGAAGCTGAGATATTTTAGTTTCCGCGAACCCTTTAAAGTACAAAAAATGCTGCGACCTGTATAACAAATAGGGCCGTCACGCGAATACAAAAAACAATAAAATTAAAATAATGGTCGTTTCGAACTAGCAGCATGTTAGGGTAATTACACACAAAAAATCAATTTTTTTTAGAATGATCGAGCAACCAGTGCTGGACCAGTTCATATGGATTGACTGATTAAACTGTTGAAATACCAAAAAAATATTTTTTCAAAAATCTCATCATTTTTAACTTTCCAACTGGAAGTTATTGTAATCGGTCCGAAAATCAAAATCAAAAATTTCAACATAATTATATGTTTCACTAGCTGGGCCCGCGCGGCTTCGCTCGCGTGGACTACGGAATTAGTGTTTAGGATTTAAAAAATATATAGTTGAATTAATTACAAACACGATTAGTTATTAATGTAATAAAAACCAAATAACACTTAAATTACCTACCTAACAAAAACGAATCAGAACAAAAAGTAAAAATAATTTTTGTTCTATTTAAATTTAAAAGTTAATTATTGAAAACAAAATAAACAATTCGGCTGTTCCCTCGCCGCACCCCGCGCATGGTCACAATCGCGCGAATAATATGTTCCAATATGTATATTCCGATATTTTCTAAACTATACGACCAAATTGGATGCTGTAGATGGCAAATTATATCTACATTAAGTAATTATGACGATGAAATCATTTATTTCGATAAGGATTAATGTTTTGCAGGTCATAAGTCCATGTAAACAGAACCCAAATATTTTATGTTTTATTTGTAACATAAAAGCAGTCATTGTGGCTTAATATAAAAGTTAGACATATGGTGTCGCGGACTTTATTGTAGAACTTTTAATTCTACACAATTCTTTAATACATTATTTTGGTTTAGGCAGCGTATTACAAAACAGCGCTCCGACGGTAAAATTTTTCCGACTTGATTTACTATTATCGTCACTGCTTAGTTGTTATGTTACCTAACGTAACAAAATATAGCCTATAACCTGGCCAGAGAACGTACCTATGAATTAAAAAAAAAACACGTAAATCGGATAAGTGGTTCTCGTGTGATAAGCGCACGAACGGACAGACAGACAGACAGACAGAGAGACGTTGAGCTTTATATATATTAAGGAAGATCACTATAGTATATTTACACTATTTTTAGAAAGATGGCTGTGTCATTTTTTACGTTCACGAAATCTCGTAAATAAAAAATGCTATTGCATTCCTTGGGGTGCCAATCGAAGCGTTTTGACGTGATTATGATCTGAAAGAAAGGATTTTTCAAAATTGAACTCCTAAGGGGGTAAAAAGGAGTGTAAAGTTTTTTTTTGGTCGAATTTACTTTCTACAATACAAATAATGAAAAATGTATTTCAGTATTTTTTTTGTTATACGTGCCTGAACAACCATAGAAGGGGTGAAAGGCGAAAATCACCCTTAAAATTTGAACTTTAAATACTAATAAATAAGTCTATAATTCATGTTGTCTTGGAAATAAATGCAATTAAATTTAAATTGTCAGATTAGTTATTATAAAAACAAATGCAATTTATTAATTCAAATTGTAAAATTAGTTATTCTAAAAATGTGTGTTATATTATTGACATTAGGATATTAGGAAACGAATATTCATAATACAAAGGTGAGTTTTATTTCTGACTAATTCCATTAAAATTTTTCATATACATATTAAAAAAAATTCACATAAACTATACGGAAACAATAAATAATCAGTATTTATAATCATACCGTGTTGGGAAGTTGATTGTGTGGACCTAAAGGGTCTCACCCCATATCAAGCTTGTTGTTTTTTGATCTTCGTCCGTATACCAAATTTTATCTTAATATATATTTATAAAAATAATATAATATATATAAAGCTCAACGTGTCTCTGTCTGTCTGTCTGTCCGTTAGTGCGCTTATCACTCAATAACCACTTATCTGATTTTTTTTTAATTCATAGGTACGTTCTCTGGCCAGGTTACATAACAACTAAGCAGTGACGATAATAGTCAATCAAGTCGGCGCACTCTTTTGCAGTACGCTGCTTAAACCGTTCATAATTGAACAAAATAATGTAATCAAGAATTGTGTAGAATCAAAAGATCTAAAATAAAGTCAGCGACACCATATGTCTAACTTTTATATTTAAGCTACAATTACTGCTTTTACGTTAGAAAGATAATTTAAAATATTTGGATTTCATCGTCATTACAGTCTATAGTCATTAATGTAGATATAATTTGCCCTTTACAGCATCCAATTCGTCTTTTGGTTTAGAAAATAACTTGAAATATGCATACAATAACATATTAATCGCGACAATTCGCGCGAACTATGATGAAGTATCGCGGGGAGAGGGATGATTCTGAGCTCGGCCGGCAGTTGTTTTTTTTGTTTTCAATTATTAACTTTTAAATTTAAACAGAACAATAATTATATGTAATTTTTGTTCTGATTCGTTTTTTATGTTTCCGTAGAAAACTAGGAAACCTTATAGTTTCGCTATGTCCGTCCGTCCTCAAAAATTTTAAGCCGATTAAGATGAAATTTGGAAGACTGATAACACAAAAACATAAATGATAAGATTTTTGGAAAAAACTTTTTTTGGACCCCCTTTCCATAGACTGAAAAGTGAACTCACATATATTTTTTCTACTTACTCCATTGAGTGGGATGTCATTAGATATGTCTCCTAAAATGCAACAAAAAATGTTTAATGATCTTTTGATTTTAACCCTTCAGTCACTAAATATTTGCATTTAAATGTCGTTATCAGAGCGTCTCCCTCTCTAATTTCTAAACTACATATTCAAAAAATCTGAAAAAAATTCAGAATGTAGCTTGTAATTAGTACTTCGACAGAAAATTATAACGAACACTGTAGCTAGAATAGTTTATAAAAAAAATTGAAATAACTCTTGTTTATAAATCGTAATGACTACGGAAACCTAACAAGCTTGACCGTTTTTGCTTCCTCGCAATATCGAAGATACGAGAAGCTATGTGATCGTTTCAGATTGAGACAAAAAAAAAGTTCTCCAATTTCAAAATTTTAAATTGATTTATTCGTTTCACGTCAAGGCAAACACTTTTCGTTCCGTATCTGTCTGTCTGTCCGTCCGTCCGTCCGTCCGTCTGTCCCCTGAATCCTTGTCACACGCATAACTCATGAACCATTGAACCGATATTATTGAAACTTAGTCGGATGGTTGGGTTTGGTTTGAAGACGGTCCCATTTCAAAATCATCAAAATCGTGTGTAAGGGGGAGGGGTGACACCCCAAAATATTTCTTTTTTCAAGATATCTCAAGAACGACACATTTTACGAGAAAATTTTATAGAATATTTTTTGTAGAGAATTAAATTTCCTATAATATGGGTCTACTACGTTTGTTGTAAAATATTCCCTTACAAAAATTTATCTCAATTTATTTTAAAAATTCGTGTTTTGTTTTTCTAAATTGATATTTGATTGTCAAATTGTTAAATGTCATTTTGACGTTTTAAATGTCATTTTGGCGTTTTAAATGTCACTTTGACGTTTTAAATGTAATTTTGACATTTGCATAAATTTAGATTTAGATTGAAATTGTCAAAAAATTAAAAATATATGAAAAAATATTCAGGTGCGTTTTAAGAAAAATTTCGAACTAAGATTTTTTAGTAAAATTTGTATAAAAATTAAATGGTTAACCAATTCCAGGCAATTTATCTGAACACTGTCGGTTTTAGTGTATTTAGCACGAGGAAGCACTGTACATTTACTTGGCAGATGTTTTTTTTTAGGTAATTTAGGTTTTGATTAGTTATTATTACAATAATAATTAATCGTGTTTGTAATTAAAATCCTAAACAATAATTCCGTAGTACACGCGGGCAGAGCTAGTAGGTATATAAATAAGAGCGAAACTATAAGAGTTCCTAGAGCGAATTTCATAACATTTCTTCAGAACAGTTAAAATCCCATCATCAGAGAGCGCGCCAAAACCAGCCACATCTGAGAGATGATGACGCTTACACCGTTGTTTGTCAGAGAGATACACAACGCACACTGCGCGGTCAGTGACTCTACAATACAACGGTATGGACTTGTAACACACTGACTGTTTGAACCTGACGCAGTTACTCGCGGCCGTATAACAGTTCTTTGTTGGTGTCTAGCGGTACATCTTGCGCTGGAGGTGTGCCTGTTTGTTGTACACGGTGTACACGCGTAGGGTGCCATCTGTACTGTACTGTACTGTGTATCCGTATACCGTGAATGCGCCTACTCGGATGTTGGATTGTTGCTAGCTGTGCCGAAGATGGTTGTTGCTTAAATGCAGGAATTTAAATTAAACCATAGACATAGAGAATGGACCACGCATCTGACATCAATCACAATTGCCATGGAAAACTAAAATATGTTTGTTAAGAACTAGAAGGAAGTGAGTGGACATAATATGACAACCGGTAACTATGTTCAGATTCGTATACCTGAGACCTCAAAGAACATAAAAAGTCAAGGTGCCAATCGGTACTTGGGTGCAATTTTTTTAATGTGCGAAAAGTCCCTACAAAAGAAAAAAATGTTTTTTTTAAATCAAAACTTTTTTTGTATCATCATTAGGCCTTTCCGCTTAAAAAAGGTCCTTACTCTATAACTGTAACTCTACTAATTTATTTGTTATAATTTTTTTAAAGTTCATAAAACCTTGAATTTGGGTGTTCAAAACTAATATTATCATATTTAAAATAAATATTTATAATATTCAAACGAATGTTAACAATATGGTATACTTCAATAGGCATGATGCCAGTAACAAAGTATCACTGAAATTATGATTTTAAATAATGAAATAGGTTAAAAAGATTCTAAAAAATGTATTTATTTTTATATTAAAAGCGAGATTAATATGATATTTGTTAAAATAAAAACGCAAAATACAGCAATCCGCTATGTTTGATAAAACAACAGTCAGAGTGGATGACGTCACGACTACGTAAACGTCATTTTTGTTTCATTAATATCTACACTGTTTATAAATTATTTTGTGGTTTTAAATTATCAATTTGCTCAGTTTTGTGTTACCAAAAGTAAAACCGAGAAACATTAGCGATGGAACAAGGATTTATTATAGTTGACAAGGAGTGTTTACATAGGCTTGACGTCAAAAATGCGCCATGACACCTGCGAGCGTTTTGACGTCAAATTCAAAAGTAGTTTTAAAAGGGTCAATTTTTGTGATTAAACCTTTATTTTCTGCAGAAATAAGCATTTTTTTTGGAAATAAGAGACACGTAAGATCATCATAGAATAGTTTTTAAAAATTAGGCATCATGCCTATTTTAAGATTATTACCGGCACCCACCTTTATTTCAGTTAACAACTAGGGCCTCCTTAAATGCCACAACATATGACAATGCTCAAAGTTTATGACGCAGAATGAGGTCTCCTTGTTAGTAAATCTGTAATATGCTCTTTCAGAATATGTAAACTTTAAAGTGAGTTGTTGAAGACATTTGAACATGTCCCCATGATGACGTAAATTCCCGCGCAAACGCTGATTGGTCAAAGAGCTACTGAGGTTACCTTGTGTTTTACATAACTTGCATATTTACATAATTTCATTTCATTTTGTAAGTTAACAGTATTCAGCCAAAGAAATGTCTAATTAACTCCATTCTCATGCGTAACTGTATATGTTTGAAAAAGCATATTAATACAATTATTTTTTATCTGCCATATGGAAAATTTAAACATGAAAACAACTAAAATTTTTTGATGATTTTAGAATTATTTTTGACTTCGTATGTAAGGTCTTACTCTCTTAAGTGACTATTTCTTACTCATAGTTCAATCGAACATAAAGGGCACTTATTTATTTATAGATGCTAATGCAGTTATTAAGAGTAGTGAAAAACAGAGTAGAAATCTTCTTTGCTTCAAATCCTTCAGATTTTCTTTTTTAAAATACCCGTAGTTTGCCATATTTTTCCATATCTACGTCATGGTTTATAGCCCAATCATTTTAGATTTTTTCACAAAAAAAAATGCCTAGTCGAAACTTTTGACGCAGTTGTGTGTCCCCGGCGGAGTAGATGATGAAATCACATTCTTGCCCATAAATTAGTTACCGGAAGTGTCCGCCATCTTGGATTTTGTGTTTTTGTCGATTTGAACGCGTATTTTACATTTCTCGATAAAAAGGTTAGTAACAATTTTATAGAGAATTTAATTCTCTACAATCTTTATAGAGTCAATATTGTTGAAAAAACATTATTTATGGCTAATAATAAGCAAAAACTGTTAAAAATTAGAAGAGTGGCGCAGATTTTCAACTTTTATATCATTTTTATTGAAAATAAGTGGCACATTTAAATGACAAAGTTGTAGAGGACTCAATTCCCAACCGCTTTTGTACAAACAAGTTTTTTGTACGACGTGTAGATGACGGTCGAGAACGCGCTCAACACAGCTACGATTTTGTATGGTTGAGTCTGAATATGGATTATTTTTCAGAAAAAAAAATAATTTGGCAACACTGTCACTGAATCAAAAAACTAATAGACGTTAATGTAGAGGTTAAAAAATGACATTGGAAGACTTAAAACATTATAGGGTGTTCCATTTCAAATTTTGTTTGTTTTTGTTATAGGACAAAAATGAAACACCCTGTATTGTTGAAAATAATTTTACGACGTTGATTTTTTCGAACCAATAATATTATGTACCAAACTTTTTTTTCTATCTCCTACGGGAAGTACGCTAAGAAAGCCGGACACACTATTGAACTATCGTGTATTGAACTGTATTGTGTTCAACAGCGCGATTTTCCCCATACCGCTGTGTTGAGCGCGTTCTCGGCCGTCATCTACACGCCGTACGAAAAACTTGTTTGTACAAAAGCGGTTGGGAATTGAGTCATCTACAACTTTGTCATTTAAATGTGCCACTTATTTTCAATAAAAATGATATAAAAGTTGAAAAAACTGCGCCACTCTTCTAATTTTTAACAGTTTTTGCTTATTATTAGCAATAAATAATGTTTTTTCAACAATATTGACTCTATAAAGATTGTAGAGAATTAAATTCTTTATAAAATTGTTACTAATCTTTTTATCGAGAAATGCAAAATACGTGTTCAAATCGACAAAAACCCAAAATCCAAGATGGCGGACACTTCCGGTAACTAATTTATGGGCAAGAATGTGATTTCATCATCTACTCCGCCGGGGACACACAACTGCGTCAAAAGTTTCGACTAGGCAGTTTTTTTGCATCTTACATCGAATTTGATCTAAAATGATCGGGCTATTATGGGGTGAGCTTAGACAGATCACTTTGTTGGGTTTTCAGGTTCAACTTTTCTTTTTCAAATCTAAACCTATATTTTTTGCTGCAGGTTAGTAATTTAAGAGATAAACTAAACAATTTTTGTCTGGAACATTTTTTTTTTCTGAAAATGTCAATTTTTTATTATAGATAAGGAACAAACCAAGGGAAACTTTCTAGATTTTCCATACTTTTTTACTCAAAAATTACCTTCTAATTTTTTTAAATAATCGCAAGAGGTAAAAAGATTCTCACAAATTTTTTTTTAATATGTAATTCAATTTTTTTTTTATTTCAAATTTTTTTTTTATAAAAAAGTTGCATAAACAAATTAACAATAAATTTTAAAAACAATTCTCCGAGAATCCTTGCTTATGTAGTTCTAAGTTTTATACTGTTTTTAATTTATGATTTTTCTTAAAAGATTATAGTTTTCGAGTAAAAAAATTTTTTTTTCATAAAGTATTACGGTCCGCCTTACATTTTGAGTTGTGCAGGCCTGCTTTACAGGATTGCAATAGGGTTGAAAAATTTATATATGGAATTTTTTGTAGTAATAAATATTTCACCCCCTGTCATATATGAGGGGTTGTAATTAGTTTTATTCGATCCGGCGGAAAAAATATCATAGGGATGGGGATTTCGAAATCCACGCTAGTGTATTATATATAAGTCGTGGATAAATGGTTTTAGCATAATAACTGCCTATGATTCCATTAATTTGCATAATATGTTACTGTTGGTGAAGTAACAGCTAAATGCTAGTGAAGTATGTTTAGTGATTTGCACTAATTATTTATTTATTCACAAAAGATATTATATTTAAAATATATCACAATTTATTTTATCCAATGATCTGTCCAAATTTCCAGAACCACTTACTTTGTTTTATAAAATTTTTCTGAAACATAGCTATCATAATTTATTTTAATATGATAGTTATGTACAGACGACAAAAGGTTGTGTAGTCCCCACATATGATTTATTCAATATTTCCATAAAGTTTAATAAACGTATATCCATCCAGTATAGGTGTCCAGTGTCTTATATCAGGTTACAGCTATCGTAAAACATCTAATGCAATTCTCTTTGTCCACAATCTCTTTAGATCATTACCAGTTTGTTTATAACATCCTTGGACTAAACTTTATATGGTTTGATCTATCGTTTTCTTGGTTTATTTTCAATGTACTCATATAAAGTAAGATATAGTTATTAAAAAAAACTTCTGCCAAGTAAATGCACAGTGCTTCCTCGTGTTAAATTCACCAAAGGTAGTTAATTAATTATTGAACAATTTAAATAAAAACCGATAGTGTTCAGATAAATTGCCTGGAATTGGTTATATTAACTATTTAATTTTTATACAATTTTACTAAAAAATATCAGTTCGAAATTTTTCTTAAAACGCACCTGATTATGTTTTCGTTTGTTTTTAATTTTTTGACAATTTCAATCTACATACATATATCTAAATTTAAGCAATAGGTCAAAATGACATTTAAAACGTCAAAATGATATTTAAAACGCCAAAATGACATTTAACATGTCATAGAAAATATCAATTTAAAAAAACAAATGACGAATTTTTAAAGCAAAATGATATACATATGTTTAATATATATTTTACAACAAACGCTGTAGACCCATATTATAGAAAATTTAATGCTCTACAAAAAAGATTCTATAAAATATTCACGTAAAATGTGTCGTTCTTGAGATATCTTGAAAAAATAAATATTTTGGGATGTCACCCCTCCCCCTTACACACGATTTTGATGATTTTAAAATGGGACCGTCCTCAAGCCAGACCCAACCATCCAACCAAGTTTCATTAATATCGGTTCAGTGGTTATGCGTGTGACAAGGATTCAGGGGACAGACGGACGGACGGACAGACAAACACGGAAGAAAAGTGTTTGTCTTGACGTGAAACGGATAGATCAATTTAAAATTTTGAAATCGGAGAACATTTTTTTTGTCTCATTCTGAAACGATCACAAAGTTTCTCGTATCTTCGATATTGCGAGGAAGCAATTAATTAATTAATATTTTTTTCTCCGAACAGTTCGGATGCAAAATGGGAAAAACTGGAATAAATTTCATTCCGGGGGTAGTTTTTTACGTGAAAGGGGATGTTCCATTCACGATTTAGGTGGGAACTTTTCGGGCTCTTATTCCGAACCTTACTGAGAGTTTGTGGACAAAGTATCAAAACTTTATAATTTTTTTCTTCTATTTGGCGAATTTTAATCTAAATACCGTGGACTAAATAGATATAAATAATTAAAATACATATTGTTTCCTCGCAATATCGAAGATACGACAAGTTTTGTGATCCTTTTAAAATGATACAAAAAAATTGACCTCCGATTTCAAAATTTTAAATTGTTTCAGATCAAAACAAATACTTTTCATTCCGTGTCTGTCTGTGTGTGTTTTTTTTTTTTTTTTTTTTAATTCCAGAGGTTCGGAAAATACTCTTTACGTATCGTCAGGCCTTGATGTTCTGCCTGGTATATCGGACTCGGATGAACCCATACCGACTAAAAACCTCCTCTGGCATCGGCCTCTGTTTCCCCCGTGGAACCGCCGCTAGGCATTACTTCACGGAGGGAGGATCTAGCTATTGCTCTTCCTTCAGTGGTTGAAGTCACGGCTTCTTTTCTTCGGCTATCTTATTTTTGCTCGCTGCCTTTCTATGCGACGGAGTTCCTGTAGGACTTCTGTCGCGAAAGAGGATGTCGCCTCCCAGGCTGCCTTCGATGATAACATAGCTCGAACCAGGGACTCTGGCCGAACTTTCTGTTCGAGGACAGTTTCCCAAGTACTGCGTGATGGGTTGAAGCGAGGGCACGTAAAGAACACGTGCTCCGCATCTTCACTGACTCCGGGGCAGGACGGGCACTCTGGAGAAACCTCATGTTTAAAACGATGAAGGTATGCTCGAAAGCACCCATGTCCTGAGATCATCTGGGTTATGTAATGGTTGACTTCACCATGGCCACGGCTCAGCCAAACAAACTGTCTGTGTGTGTGTGTGTGTGTGTGTGTGTGTGTCTGTCCGTCTGTCCCCTGAACCCTTGTCACACGCATAACTCATGAACCACTGAACTACTGTACCGATGTTAATGAAACTTGGGTCTGGCTTGATTACGGTCCCATTTCAAAATCATCAAAATCGTGTGTAAAGGGGAGGGGTGACATTATTTTGTCAAGATATCTAAAGAACGACACATATGTTACGTGAAAATTTTATAGAATCTTTATTGTAGAGCATTCAAAAAAAATATTCCCTTACAAAGATTTGCCTCAATTTGCTTTAAAAAATCATTATTTGTTGTTGTTTTTTTTTAATTGATATATACTGTGACATATTAAATGTCATTTTGACCTTTTAAATGTCTTTTTAACGTTTGCATAAATTTAGATTTAGATTGAACTCAAAAAAATTAAAAATATAAGAAAAATTTTGAACTAATATTTTTTAGTAAAATTGTATACAAATTAAATGGTTTACCAATGGCAAGCAATTTATCTAAGCACTTTATCGATTTTTATTTGAATTGTTCAATAATACCTTTGGTGACTTTATCATTTTTTGAATACTTGATAAGAAAAAATGAATGTGACATAAATTATAGACTTAAAATAAAAAATAAAATTTTATATTTCCAAAAAATGAAATACAAAATCAAAAATAATTTATAAGAAAAGTTCATTTAACTGTAACTAAACGGGGTTTCTTGCGGTCCAAACTCTTGATTTCAACTATAAGAATTTATTATAATTATAATATTTAAGACATTCATTAAAGTCTTAAAGTTACGCCAACTTGTTACTTACTTCAAGCGTAAAATAGATTTGGCAAGTTGTACCGATACAGTTAATTTTTACAAGCATTAATATCAGCAGCGTTGCGCGAGTTGTATTCATGTGAGGCCATGCGAATTGCTATCATAGATCGAACACATTCGGATTTTGTGGTGTCTTCCGAAAGGGTAATTCTCTGCGGTACGGAATATGTCGAACGTGTCTGATCTAAACATAAACCGTCACTGGGCTCACATGAATATAGCTCGCGCACCGCCACTGATTAATACATATAGGCGAGCGGATTATCGAGTCTAGCTCGCTTAGAAATGACAGTAACCGACCAATCGACGTTCTAGTGGCTAAAAATGATTTTATTAAATTCTTTATATTTTTCTGAGAAAAAACATCTATATATGTTACATGATATTTTTTTATGCGGTCCTTCAATAGGTACACACATTTTTTTGTTTAATAAATCTAAATCTGCATTAAAAAATCTGAAAAAATTATGTAAGCTTCATTGGATTAAAATAAACATTTTTTGTCTCATAAACTTTTTTTTAAAATCAATAGTTTTGAAGATAAAAAATATTTATACTTTAAAAATAGCGAAAAATTCGTATATTTGTGATTTTTTTCCTCGGAAACTAATTGTTCAATCAGAATAAATCAAAAACAAAAAAAATCAGCCAACTTTAAGGGGGTATTCTGGTCTAGAAATAAAAAAAAATCGTTTTTTTTTTTTTTCATATTTTCATAGTTTAACTATTTAAGAATATGTCTACGAGAGGATTTTCCCAAATTCAAATTATTTTCGGAGAAATAAGTATTTTGCTGAGCAGGCATCCAAATCGGTTGGGCTGCAACTAATCGAACAAAAGACATGTGTCTTTTATATTCAGTATTCGCTTACATCCAGCTGCTAACAGTTGAATTTTAACCTGTAAACCACGTGAACGTATGTGCTGTGAGTGAAATAAAAATATTTTGAGTGATTATTTCAATTTTTTTTAAATAAAATGGATAAAAAATCCTCAGCGCGAAGGATTACGCGTCCAGAGCGACAAAAAAAAAGGCCAGAACTGCTCGAATAGAAAACAGAAACGCCGAAAATAGTTTTTTCGAAGTCGAGGAAGGTCCGATGTATGCAGCAGGAATGGCAGATTGAATAAATGTAAGTTAAAAATATAATTTTATGACTTAGACTGCAAAAATTTTACTTGAAACTTTAAACGCGTTTTTCTCAGAACTGTCTTTTTGAATCTGATACCCACGATTTCTCAGGTTCTGCCGAACCGATTTACTTGAAATTTTAAGAGAGTCTTCTTTAGGGACTTGTCTACGTCCGGAACTACGGCCATCCCCAAATTTTCATTTTTACTATTTTTAACAAATCGAAGAATGTTCAAAAAAGTGGTACAAAAATTTTTTTTTTCTTTAGGCAGTCGCCATTTTGTAAAAAAAATTTTTGTAACTTTTCCGTAGTTCCAGACATTGCGACATTATTGTAGATTGATAATCTTTTTTATTTTTTGATTTCAGATTGCTAGGAGAGTTAAAATCGTGGGTATGGTCACGCACCAAATTTTTGAGACGCCCAACTCCATCAGCTGATAACTAACGGAATTTTGAATTTTTTTTACTTTTTTATTTTTTTTTGTATGCTTCTAATGTGAATAAATAATGTATAAAAAAATTGATGAAAAAAATATTGCTTGCTTTTTTTTACAGCACTTCAAAAATTACCTAAAATTCATGTCTCTAGACCAGAATACCCCCTTAAACTATAACTAGATTTTTTTTCATTTTGATCATTACTGTAATTAAATGTAAAAACTTCATTAGAGCTGAACTCACTCTTTGCGCCGTAAATCGATACCATGGCTGGCTACAACATTCATTTAATAATTGAAATATTTAAATACTGGGATGAAAGCATCAATAAAAACACTTTAGAATATTTTTATTGCACATTTATTTGTTTATACTTATCAGAAGATCTACAAAAAATATTTCTGTTCTTGTTGCGGAAAATTTCCTTGTACAGCTAAAACATGCTCTTGTTTGGATTTAGATTTAAAATGTTGTTCAGTTTTTAGATGTTCTGATAAGTGTAACAATAAAGAAAATAATTGTAACAAATAAATGTGCAATAAAAATATTCTAAAGTGTTTTTATTGAAACTTTCATCCCAGTATTTAAATATTTCAATTATTAAACGAAAATTGTAGCCAGCCATGGTATCGATTTACGGCGCAAAGAGTGAGTTCGGCTCTAATGAAGTTTTTACATTTAATTACAGTAATAATCAAAATGAAAAAAAATCTAGTTATAGGTTAAAGTTGGCTGATTCTTTTTGTTTTTGTTTTATTCTGATTGAACAATTAGTTTCCGAGGAAAAAAATCACAAATATACGAATTTTTCGCTATTTTTAAAGTATAAATATTTTTTATCTTCAAAACTATTGATTTTAAAAAAAAGTTTATGAGACAAAAAATGTTTATTTTAATCCAATGAAGCTTACATAATTTTTTCAGATTTTTTAATGCAGATTTAGATTTATTAAACAAAAAAATGTGTGTACCTATTGAAGGACCGCATAAAAAAATATCATGTATATAGATGTTTTTTCTCAGAAAAATATAAAGAATTTAATAAAATCATTTTTAGCAACTAGAACGTCGATTGGTCGGTTAGTGTACTCGAAATAGCTGTAATCCGCTCGCCTAATACGAGTACGAATTAAATCAAAGCTAATAAGTAACATATACACTATTGATATGTCTTAGATCGCATGCCACTATGTGGTGAAAAATTGAACTATTTCTACCGAGTCATCTATCAGTTATTAAATTGAAAAACGTGTTAACTGCCCCCTTAATATATTAATATATTATTAATAAATAAATTATACTAATAATTAGTTTAAATGTCCACCATTTTAACATATATATGTCATCAAATCACGCTGTAAGATAGCTAAATGTATATAGATTAAGGGGGCAGACCTACTTAGGACTTCCAAAAATAGCTCTTTATAGGATTTTTTTTTGGCACGCATTAAAATAATTCATAACAAATGTTTTTCCGCATGAAAGATATGTATTTATAGAAAATATTGTAATTTTTTTAAGGAAAAATATTAAAAAATAAGTGGGATACAGCAAATTTGGGAGGGGTCCAAAAAAAAGTGTTTTGCCGTGATCACTGCTGCTCGTCACTAGATCATCTGAAATAAAAAAAAGGGATCATTAGCTAATGACATAATGCTCCGGATGAACGAAGGGATTTGACAAATTTTGAATTTTCACAAAATGGCGTATATTGAAAGTCAAAGTTCTTTATTCGACTAAAATTTCACCCGAATTTTCGGCTATAAAAAAAATAATAATCGTCCAAAAAAAATCCTTCGTCCACCCGAAGGACAATTATGTATAGAATAAGTGAGAAAAATTTCAAAACGATCGGCAAAGCCGTTCTCAAGTTACAGTGATCACCGACTTCGAAAACATGGTTTCGAGAAAAACGCGTTTAAAGTTTTGAGTACTTGTTGAATTTTAAAACTGCAGTTTTAGAAGAGCCTTGAAGATGTGTTGGCCAGATAACACGACCAAATCGACGCGGCTTACACCCAGAAGCCGAGATTCATATCAAGATCACCGCGGAAGCCTTAAGACTTGTGATTAAGTTTAGTAGAGGGAATAGAAAGTGATGAATAGTGATGCATTCGAGAAGTTGGATTTTTTTTCGATTTTCTCTTTATATGTTCGAAGATTAATTGAAAATCAAAAATTTGGGAAAATCGGCCATGTGCGTCCCGATAAAATTGCATAATTGTGCATTTTTGATACATTTCGAGTGTATCGCTACACTGTTTTTGAAATATCTTCGGTTCTATAGGTCGTAGGAAAATAAAAAAAATAATAAAATACTTATAAGTTAATAGACTGTACAACTGTGTAGGTGGCGACACTTTTCAAACGTATCCTAACCTCCAAAATAAAAAAAATGTCAAAAACCGTTTTTTTATCACTAATAATGCAATAATTAACGTAAAAATTTAAGGATTTTTACGAAAAAAAAGAGGAAATATATATTTTTATGTTACAAATACGTGATAAAATTTTCAAACATAAAATTTGATTTTTACACCCACAATCGGCCATTTTTGAAAAAAATGGAAAAGCTCGCCATTTAATGAGAAAACGTCGTAGAGTAAATTTTATTTTTAATTGTAGATTTTTGTATGTACTTTCTTGTGAACATATGCCAAAATCTGTTAAATAAATTAAAATATCGTAAATGATGTATAAACTAATGCTCGATCAATAATATATGTTTATTAGGGTGGTCGTTATTTCCCAAACTGCTCGGATCCTCGCTCCTACCCCCCAAAAAGTTAGTTTAGGACTATAAAAGAAGAAACCCGTCGCTAAAACTCCCAACAGTAGTCGCTAAACCCTGCCCGTTTTCAAAAAACCGTTTTTTCGCATTATTACGATGTTATATTCGATAATGCGTGATAAGGACGTTATACAATTTTCCTAAAATTTTGTGGACAATTATATTTGTAGTATATTGAAGAAACTTTGTTCCTCTATCGTTTAAGATGCTTAAAAAAAATTTTAACGTAAATATAACGTTCCAAATCCGGAAAAAAGCAAAAAATTAACCTTTTTTGAGGTTTTTTAGAATTTTGAGAAATTGTCGAATTGTATTGGCCTAAACAAATGTTACTACATTAAAGTAGACTTTAAGACCTTTAATTTCTTTTTTTAAAGATGTCTCTAAGTGATTTAGGTGCCGAGATATAATTGTTTAAATATAAAAAAAAATTTAAAAACGTAATCTTTTAACAACGAACTTACACTCATCCAAACAATTAAAGGAACAAGAATTTAAACATTTTCTTTGTGAAAAATGGCCGTATCGAAATAAAACAAAAAGCATTTTAAAGCTTCAAGTTTCTAGTTTTGAGATTTTTTAGCATAATTTTTTTTGAGTTACGGTTATCGCACAATCAAAAGAAATAGTGGGACACAAAAATTTTCCAATTTTTTAAATTTTTTTTAAGGGTCCGCGGGCTCGGGAAATTTTTTTTCAGATAAACCAATGCATTGGTCAGTTAACTTGTTTATTCAGCTTTAGTTTGTTTTTTTTTTATTTAATCATAAGTTGCTGATATATTGATGATCGAAGACAATAGAATCATTTTTCATTTAAAGTCAGATATCTCGGCAAAAAAAAATTGATAGAGACCAAAAAAAAAAAAACAAATTAAAGCTGAATAAGTAACTTAACTGACCAATGCATTGGTTTATCTAAAAAAAAATTTCCCGAGCCCGCGGACCCTTAAAAAAAATTTAAAAAATTGGAAAATTTTTGTGTCCCACTATTTCTTTTGATTGTGCGATAACCGTAACTCAAAAAAAATTATGCTAAAAAATCTCAAAACTAGAAACTTGAAGCTTTAAAATGCTTTTTGTTTTATTTCGATACGGCCATTTTTCACAAAGAAAATGTTTAAATTCTTGTTTCTTTAATTGTTTGGATGAGTGTAAGTTCGTTGTTAAAAGATTACGTTTTTAAATTTTTTTTTATATTTAAACAATTATATCTCGGCACCTAAATCACTTAGAGACATCTTTAAAAAAAGAAATTAAAGGTCTTAAAGTCTACTTTAATGTAGTAACATTTGTTTAGGCCAATACAATTCGACAATTTCTCAAAATTCTAAAAAACCTCAAAAAAGGTTAATTTTTTGCTTTTTTCCGGATTTGGAACGTTATATTTACGTTAAAATTTTTTTTAAGCATCTTAAACGATAGAGGAACAAAGTTTCTTCAATATACTACAAATATAATTGTCCACAAAATTTTAGGAAAATTGTATAACGTCCTTATCACGCATTATCGAATATAACATCGTAATAATGCGAAAAAACGGTTTTTTGAAAACGGGCAGGGTTTAGCGACTACTGTTGGGAGTTTTAGCGACGGGTTTCTTCTTTTATAGTCCTAAACTAACTTTTTGGGGGGTAGGAGCGAGGATCCGAGCAGTTTGGGAAATAACGACCACCCTAATGTTTATACCACATTTTAAAAGTCTTATTATAGATGTTTTGTATAGGTATTTCTAATATTGTATATTTTTTATGTTATTGCAAATTACTTTTATTATTATGTGAGTGTGATTCTACAGGAATTACGTTAGTTAAGGCTTTTATTCGCAGTAGTGGCCAAATATAACATTTTTTAATAAAAAAAAAAACGATATTTTAACTTATTTAACAAATTTTGGCATATTTTCACAAGAAAATACATAAAAAAGTCTACAATTTGAGTGTCAACTAATCTTGGAACATATAAAGAGAAAATCCAAAAAAATCCAACTTACCAAATGCTAATTTCCCTCTACTAGTTATTCTAATTTATTCTATATTATAATGTACTAATATAGTACGTCTGGTACGTAAAAAAAACCTGCACTTTTTGATTGGGGTATGACACTTTCTGTGCCCATAGATAAGGTTAAAAGAATAATTTTCAGATAGGGAACCACTTTAAAATCCGTGTAGAACACCATTATATCGGCTATTAAAGATGGCCCCCACCGTTTTTATTAAATTGGCTGTATCTCAGCTCCTAGTCATCTGATTTCAATTTTCTTTTGTTTGTTTTCAAGTTCTTATTGAGAAGATTATTTTTTGTCATTATACATTTTTCTCTAAATCTTAAGGGTTCCCCACAATTTTTGAAAATCTGAAAATTTTACTTTTCTTACGAACTTAATTTATATATAACTTTTTTATTGTGCCCAATATCATTTTTTTACTTCATATAAAAAAGAAAGACATTTTATTCTGCTTTCCATTGATAACAAGATAATACTGTTTTAATTAACAACTTCTTTGGAAAAAGCGTGTTAAACAATAAAAATAGACTATTTTTGGATCATTCCATGTCAAGTTTACCTTTTATCATATGAAATTTTATGTTGGGATCAATTTTCTCATATGGCATAGTTAAAAAATTGAAAATTCTGTCATGGATGTCACTGAACTTTCTTGTACAATAAAAAAATGTACGTGTATCTACTATTTTAAACCAAATAATTTTGGCTTACTGATGACAGATATAAAAAAATTAATAGAACATAAACAATAGATAATAACGTTCTCTACATTTTTTGTAATGAACATTTCATTCTGTCATGAACTTGTTCAAATAAAATGGAAAAAAATTAAAAATATAATTAAAAAGATTTTTTTTTTTAATTGGTAGGAGATACAAAAAAATTAATGGAACATAAACTATAGAAAATAATATACTCTACAATTTTTATTTCAATGATTTATTTCTGCTTTAAACCAATTCAAATATAATTGAAAAATACGATTATAACCTCAAAAACTTTTTTTGGGAGAAATAACATAACATAAATTATAAATAATAATATTCTAAACAAATTTTTCTTTAAACATTTTCTTCCAACACGTACCGTTTCAGAAATAATTCGAATAATTATAAAAATTACAGTAAACATCCGTTTCCGGTTTTAAAAAAATCATGTTTTCTTTCTTAAAACAAATTAATCCTAAATATAAAATTTTTTAACCCCTCTATGTACTGTCATTTTTGAGTTACAACGTTTACAGACAAACAGATACACACACAGACAGACAGACAGACATGATGATAAAAATAGTCAGAATTGATTCAGGGAAGGTAAAAATGGACATTTCCATCAAAATCTCGAATCCGAGAAACCAATACAGGTAAACTTGATATGGAATGATCCAAAAATAATCTATTTTTCTTAGTTGTCTTTCTTTTTTATATGAGGTAAAAAAATGATATTGGGCACAATAAAAAAGTTATATAACAATTAAGTTTGTAAGAAAAGTGAAATCTTCAGATTTCGGAAAATTGTGGGTAACCCTTAAGATTTAGAGAAAAATGAATAATGATAAAAACTATTTTTTTTAATAAGAACTTCAAAATAAACAAAAGAAAATTGAAATCAGATGATTAGGAGCTGAGATACAGCCAATTTAATAAAAACCGTGAGGGCCATCTTTAATAGCCGATATAATGGTGTTCTACACGGATTTTAAAGTGGCTCCCTATCTGAAAATGTTTCATTTGACCTTATATATGACCACCGAAAGTGGCATACCCCAATCAAAAAGTGCAGCGTTTTGGCTTTATTTGCCACGAACCAGACGTACTAATATATTTATACAGTGTATTCCAAGTTAATTAAGAAACAGGAAATTTAACATGGGGACAATTAGAAATGTTGTAGTAACCTTTGGTCAAATTTAACGATGTGTGATTGGTGCATTTTGAAATGCCGCCTCGAAACTAACTAATAAATTTTAAATTAATCAACAGTATTTTGTTCTCAACTTTAATTTCATTAATTTAAGCATCCTAGATAAAATTATAATAATATTTTATGGCAGATATAAATTTGAAAACAAAATACTAATTGCAATTTTATTAAATTTTGTGGCGGTATTTCAAAATGCACCAATCACACATTGTTAAAGACCAAAGGTTACTACAACATTTCTAATTGACCCCATGTTAAATTTCCTATGTCTTAATCAACTTGGAATACACTGTATAGATGATTAATTAGTTTAAAATTCTTATATTGGATATCGCATGTTGCCAAATAATAAATTTACACTTTACAGGTATACATACATTATAACAGTAAATTTTATATCTGATTATATTATCGAAGTGTACAGATGTAATGCGTGCGTTCGAAACAGTACTTTTTATAACTGTATACACTCATCGGTGGGGGGGAGGGGAGGGGAGGGGAGGGGACGCTCCAACTCTTGAGGTAGGTGCCGAAATTATGTGAAATTTTAATTCACACAATGTATGAGATCTGAAGCAATTTATTCAGTTCTGTGTGTGGGGGGAAGGGTATTAAATAATTATATTCCAGAGTTGCCAACTGATGTTTTATGATAGTGAGTATCTGAACTTGGTTATTAGTTAATACAGTGTAACCTTAATATAACGAGCCTCAATATAACGATTTCCTCGATTTAACTTTTTCGAAATCCCCTAGAACTGTCCGTAAGAGCTAATGCAAAATATACCTTTATATTACGAATACATTTGTCAACAACCTCTTTATAACGAATTTTTCGACAGGTTCAGACACGTTAAATTTTTCGTAAGACAATCATTATTGTTTTTTTGCTGTTTGTCACTGTTATTGCTAGTTTTAAAGTTTCAATTGTTGAAAAACAAAAAAGGTGATCCTTAACCGTCGCAAAGAAACGAGAAATCATTAAATATGTACACGAGAATCCTACAACGAAAAAAATAGACATCGCTACATTCTTACCTTGTTATAACGAATTGTAGACCAACCTAACCTTTATATAACAAACCTCACTGTAACAAATTACTTGGTATAACGAATATTTTCTACTTCCCTTCAGTTTTGTTATATCGAGGTTGTACTGTATTTTCTTACAGATTTCTATGGAACATTGGTCGACAAAAATCAAAAGAAGATGGACCATAAAATACGTCAAGAAAAATTCACGTATTTTTGACCCCGAGGCCCCTTTTTGTCACGTTGAATCACATTTTTTTAAACCTCAAAAAACTGACCCCCTCCCACAAAGGAATGATTATTTTTATGAACCAAGAAAATTGTCAAAATTGATCAATAAAAACAACGTTCTTTATATCTGCCAAGTAAATGCACAGTGCTTCCTCGTGATAAATTCACCAAAGGTATAGTTAATTATTCAACAATTTAAATAAAAACCAATAAGTGTTCAGATAAATTGCCTGGCATTGATTAACCATTTAATTATTATACAATTTTACAAAAAAATATTAATTCGAAATTTTTCTTAAGACGCACCTGATTATTTTTTCGTATATTTTTTGATAATTTCAATCTAAATCAAAATTTTCGCAAGCGTCAAAATGACACTTAATATGTCAAAGTAAATATCAATTTAAAAAACATAACACGAATTTTTAAAATAAATTGAGATAAATCTTTGTAAGGGAATATTTTACAACAATCATTATATATTCCTATTATTTAAGAAATTTAATGCTCTACAAAAAATATTCTACAAAATTTTCACGTAACATGTGTCGTTCTTGAGATATCTTGAAAAAATAAATATTTTGAGATGTCACTCCTCCCCCTTACACACGATTTTTATAATTTTCAAATGGGACCGTTCTTAAGCTAGACCCAACCATCCAACCAAGTTTCATTAATATCGGTTCAATGATTCACAGACAAATTTTGAAATCAGAGAACAATTTTTTGTTTCATTTTAAAACGATCACAAAGCTTCTCGTATCTACAGCACAGTGGCGTAGTAAAAAAAATTCGTCTGGGATAAATACATATGAATTAAATTTTTTGAAGATAATTTGAACTGATGTTTTCTCAAAATATACAATTTTTTAAGAACATTGAATATTTCGGGAGTGGTTTCAACCCCCCCCCCCCCCCCCTCCTCGTTACTACGCCACTGCTTTAGCAAGGAAAATTATTTATCAACAAAGGAATAAACTCTTTGTGTAAATATAATAAAAATGAAATTAGTATTGTTTCAAATAATCAATAACAAATATTTTTAAATCGTAGAGCCGGCCCTGTACACCAATCGCTGCTCACAACGCCGCCGATGATCTTTCAACTGCAGCTCAGCTGTGTTGTGTGGGTCCTGTTAGGTGCAACGACCGGCAAGGCACGCCGAGAGAGGGCGGGCTCGCAACAACAAAAACAAAACAACATAACAGTAACCAGCGCCACCGCACAGACAGAGACGCAAAACGTGCTGATTAATGACGTCGAGACAGAGATAGCATGCAAATTGCGCAAATGCGCAGTACGGACATCTAGCGGCGATCGAGGGTACTTTAAAACGTATGTAATAGTAACGCCATCTGTTGGACTTAATGGTGATTTTATATTTGTAGTTCTGATCTATGGTTATATTGTTTAACATTTACAGTCGGGATTGTTTATTCACTTTATTCGAAGTCTCGTTTATCTGAAATGCCGAGTTTCGTTTATTCGTCATTTTTTCTCCCACCATTCTCGAGTCATGACGTAAACGAAGATATTTTTGAATTTTTTTGTAGAACGAATTAGTGCATTTGTATTCATCTCATTGACTGTACAATATTTTTCAAAAGATTTTAATTTTGCTTCCTCGCAATATCGAAGATACGAGAAGCTATGTGATCGTTTCAGATTGAGACAATTTCAAAATTTTAAATTTATTTATCCGTTTCACGTCAAGACAAACACTTTTCGTTCCGTGTCTGTCTGTCTGTCCGTGTGTCCGTGTGTCCGTGTGTCCGTCCGTCCGTCCGTCCATCTGTCCCCTGAATCCTTGTCACACGCATAACTCATGAACCACTGAACCGATATTATTGAAACTTGGTCGGATGGTTGGGTTTGGTTTGAGGACGGTCCCATTTCAAAATCATCAAAATCGTGTGTAAGGGGGAGGGGTGACACCCCAAAATATTTATTTTTTCAAGATATCTCAAGAACGACACATGTTACGAGAAAATTTTATTGAATATTTTTTGTAGAGAATTAAATTTCCTATAATATGGGTCTACTACGTTTGTTGTAAAATATTCCCTTACAAAGATGTATCTAAATTAATTTTAAAAATTCGTGTTTTGTTTTTCTAAATTGATATTTGATTGGATATATTAAAGTGTCATTTTGACGTTTTAAATGTCACTTTGGCGTTTTAAATGTCACTTTGACGTTTTAAATGTCATTTTGACATTTGCATAAATTTAGATTTAGATTGAAATTGTCAAAAAATTAAAAATATATTACAAAATATTCAGGTGCGTTTTAAGAAAAAATTCGAACTAAGATTTTTTAGTAAAATTTGTATAAAAATTAAATGGTTAACCAATGCCAGGCAATTTATCTGAACACTATCGGTTTTAGTGAATTTAGCACGAGGAAGCACTGTGCATTTACTTGGCAGATGTTTTTTTTTATTTCACATATTTTAGCCCCGGAACCTAGTCATATCGCCCCCCATCGCAAAAAGCTATCTACGCCACTGGCGCCAACGCTGAATGGTCAAGGAATTCTTGAGACTACCTTGTCTTATTGAGAAGGGCTGAAGTTTTATCCGATAGGTGGCAGAGTGGTAACTGACCATAACGAATAAGTTACAAATAAATAATAATAATTAATAATAATCATAATATATAATATAATAATAATAAATAATAAATAATTTACAAATGTAATTAAACGTCTAAATAATTATAAAAATACCTAAAAATACCTTACATCCTAAGATGCTTTTTTTGAGAGGCCATGTGTATTTTATATAAATAATAAATATTATATTATAAATTACAAAATGACAGTCAAGTCTCTTCTACAGTAACAACAGAAAGCACTGTGAGTGAACCACACTGCGCTTCCTATTTAAATATTGTGTATCGGGGGGTCATGCTTTTTCAATTCCTTTTTTCATCTCGGAAGAAAATACGCCCGAACCACCCACCATGTTCGAATTATAACCAGGCATACGTTTTACCGTGGCCATACATACATAATAAGAAATTCATGTGGGCGGGCGCAACGTTCTTCAGCCAGATTACTTCACAAAGAAATCTAGAAATCAATGACGAGACTATATATTTTATTCGATTCTGGGCAAACTTACGGCCGATTGTCCACCCTGCTTCGATTATTCCTGAGAAGAATCAGACTGCCATCTGTTACTGTCTATGAAACTCTGTATATATACCTAATGAAACATTAAATACACCGTTGGTGAGAGCGAAGTTATAGCTACTAATAATCTTTTATCTCTGTTCTACCAATGGTTTCCTGTTATACTTACACTCAGCGCCAAGTTACTTTTTTTAAGCTATGTATACGTGATATATACTCGTATACAGAGTCGGTCACAAGGGTTTTGTGTGACCTAAACAAAACATATAATTTATTTTTTCTTAATTATATGTCGAAATCATAAAGAGAATTATGATGTTAGTCAATATACAAAAAATACATACAGGGTGTCCCAAAACTGTGTCAAGTTCAATATTTAATTTATTATAACAAATGGCAGAAAATATTAAATACAAAAGTTATCAGGATAGTTACATTTATACATGTTGTGCCATAAGTGCGTTACAAATCAAAGTTATATTTTTTTAAATACCAAGTGTATTTTTTACATTCTTATATCATGTATATATGACGATGATTCTGTGAATCGAAAGCTTGCGTTTTCTTCTTCTTTAATAAATTTTGACGTTTAACAAACAAGTTTGTTTTTATGAAATATACATATAGTATAAGTATCAGAGCTTCGAACTGTTATTTTTTTCGTTTCGGTTTTCGTTCCGGTTCGAGTAAAAAAATATATTTCGGTTCGGTTCCGGTTTTCGTTCCGCAAAAAATAACGGTTTTTTCGATTTTCGGTTCAGCTCCGGGTGATTAATTAAAAAAAAATTTGTATTAAAAAACTTTTTTCTACCATAATTTCGAATATTTTATGGTACTTGTATGATAGTCCGAACGACAATAGGCATGATGCCAGTAACAAAGTATCACTGAAATTATGATTTTAAATAATGAAATAAGTTAAAAAGATTCTGAAGAATGTATTTATTTTTATATTAAAAGCGAGATTAATATGATTTTTGTTAAAATAAAAACACAAAATACAGCAATCCGCCATGTTTGATAAAATAACAGTCAGAGTGGATGACGTCACGGCTACGTAAACGTCATTTTTGTTTCATTAATATCTGCACTGTTTATAAATTATTTTGTGGTTTTAAATTATCAATTTGCTCAGTTTTGTGTTACCAAATGTAAAATCAAGAAACATTAGCGATGGAACAAGGATTTATTATTGTTGACAAGGAGTGTTTACATAGGCGTAACGTCAAAAATGCACCATGACACCTGCCAGCGTTTTGACGTCAAATTCAAAATTAGTTTAAAAGGGTCAATTTTTGTGATTAAAGCTTTATTTTCTGCAGAAAGAAGCATTTTTTGGAAACAAGAGACACGTAAGATCATCATAAAATATTTTTTTTTAATTAGGCATCATGCCTATTGAAGTGGGAAATAAGATATCATGTTAACGCGCGTATATTAACATGTACTGAACCGAAAAAAACGATATTTTTATTTCGGTTTTGTTCCGGTTTTCGTTCCAGCAAAAAATAACGGGTTTTCCGGTTTTCGGTTCAGTTCCGGTTCGAAGCCCTGATAAGTATAGTGAAGCCGATTTTTGACGGAATTATCTATTTTGACCTTCCCTGAATCCATTATGACTATTTTCGCCATGGTGTCTGTGTGTCCGTCTGTCGGTCTGTCTGTCTGTAAGCGCTGTAACTCAAATACGACAACTCGTAGA
The DNA here is from genome assembly GCA_961205875.1 of Sialis fuliginosa. Classification (NCBI taxonomy): domain Eukaryota; kingdom Metazoa; phylum Arthropoda; class Insecta; order Megaloptera; family Sialidae; genus Sialis; species Sialis fuliginosa. The sequence goes on along the minus strand of OY540818.1, from coordinate 2,623,580 downwards.
AGGGTGATATTTTATATTTAAGATTAATTTTTGGCTGGGAAGAAAACGTCTTATTTTTGAAAACGATCTTTCAACCGGATACGGATGTTTACCTACGTCGATTTTTTAATTTTTCGAATTACTCTGAAACAGTACGAAATAGAGAAAAATGGTCAAGTTAAAAAATGTAGGTAATATCTATATCTATAATTTATGTTCTATTCATTTTTTTGTAAAAACGAATTTTTGAAAAAAAAAATTTATTATAAATTTATAGATATTAACATACTCGACATTTTTTATCTAAAACATTTTTTTCTTATTTCAAAAATAATTCAAAAATCCAAAAATTTACAAGAGTAAACATCCGTTTTCAGTTATTACGTTAAAAAAAATCACTTGTTATATAAATATAAAATTATTCATTTTGTTCTATCTTGTTAGTTTGTTAGAAATGTTTTAATAAACAAAGAATCACGTATACAATTCACTGTTAGGTTAGGTATAAGAAAGTCCCGTGTTTCCCAAGGCAGATATTTTTATTAATAATCTAATTAAAAGCATTTATTTTTCTCGACATTTTAATTTTAATTTGTGGCGGTTTAGAAATAATGCCCATTTTTGCATATTTCTAATTACAGCAAAAAAAATTTGTTCTCTACTAAAATAGTTTTGGTATATGCTCTATTATTGCAATATTACATCAAACATTTACAAAATTGTATTCTTTCATTCAAAACTCTGATTTGCCAATTCAATTCTATGTATGTTACACATTGTATAAACTATGTTCTATACCTAAATCCAGCCTTTGAAAAGTTATTTGAAGATTTAATTTAATTTAATTGTACAACTAGAGCTCGAGGTAAGGAGAGGGGGGGGGGGGGGTAGAGTAAAACTTTTTTTATTTGGTTCTAACTTGAAAATGTTACACTTATTACAAATTTTGATTTTAATGGCGGTTTTTTTTCTCTGCCAACATAAATTTTACACTTATTATTCATTAAAAAGGTCATTTTGCAAAAAAGTCTTCAATTTTTATTTTTGCATATTCTGGGGGATCCTCGGTCGCTTCTTGCCCGGGGCCCCGAGCCTCTAATTACGGCCCTGAGTAAAATTTTGTATTAACGCCTCACAATTATTACTTGACGTGTTTTTTACGGATAATTTATATAAATAATATGTGAACATATATAAGAAAGTACAAATTATATTATTGTTTAATACAAGAAGGTATATTAACGTTAATGAATTAGTTAAATTAGTTTTAATTAATAAAGAAGTATGTAGCAGATGTGCATGCAATTAAAAATCTTATGTTGATTTCCCAAAAGAACAATAATATCTACCCTTAAATATAAATTATGAAATATTGAAACTCATTTGTATTATCAGACATTTGTTTTTTTTAAATATAAATACTCAGAATTTCTACTCACAAAATGTCAACGTAAATATAAATTTTAAAAAACAATGTACGATTTTTTAAAGCAAATTGAGATAAATCTTTGTAAGGGAATATTTTACAACAAACGTTGTAGACTTAGGGTCGATCCACATGATCGTGTCGGTCCCGGTCCGGTCTCGCTCCAATCAAATATAAAAAATGAAAGCATCCACACTATAGGTATGATGCCGGTCTCATATACAGTCATGGGCGTAGCCAGGATTTTGTTCAGGGGGGGGCAAAATTTTTTTTTTTGAAACCGATTTGTCGTCGTGTTTTGCTTAAGACTCCGAGGTAATGAGAGAGGGGTGAGCAAAACTCTCACATTATTATGGTAACCTTACCTAAAAAGTTTTATAAAAAAATTTTCTGGATCCAAAATACGTTCAAAAATCCAATGGACATCATAGAAGTCTAGAAATATCCCTGTTTGGACAATAATACTGATATACTTATTACTTTTTGCCCACAAGCTAGGGGGGGGCAAGCGCCCCCCCCCCCCTCTGCCCCACCCTGGCTACGCCCATGTATACAGTATTTACTATACTGAATATTTGACTGGAGCGAGACCGGACCGGGTACGGCACGATAGTGTGGATCGGCCCTTATATTACAGAAAATTGAATGTTCTGCAAAAAAAAATTCACGTAATATGTTTCGTTCTTAAGATATCTTGAAAAAATAAATATTTAGGGATATCACCCCTCCCTCTTACACATATTTTGAAATAGGACCGTCCTAAAGCCAGGTTGAGTCTGGCTTGAGGACAACCAAGTATCAATAATATCGGTTCAGTGTTTCATGAGTTATGCGTGTGACAAGGATTCAAGGGACAGAAACACAGACACAGAATTAGAACGAAAAGTGTTTTTCTTGGCCTGAAACGGAAAGAATAATTTAAAATTTTAAAATCGGAGAACAATTTTTCTGTCTTATTCTAAAACGGCCACAAAGCTTTTCGTATCTTCGATATTGCGAGGAGGCAAAATATGCACTCAGTGTTGCAACTCTGAAGTCACCATTTTGTTTTATATTTCATTTAAATAAAAATTTTCTTCCTCGCAATATCGAAGATACGAGAAACTTTGTGATCGTTTCAGATTGAGACAAAAAAAATGTTCTCCGATTTCAAAATTTTAAATTGATCTTTCCGTTTCACATCAAGACAAACACTTTTCGTTCCGTGTCTGTCTGTCTGTCCGTCCGTCCGTCCGTGTGTCCGTCTGTCTCCTGAATCCTTGTCACACGCATAACTCATAAACCACTGAACCGATATTATTGAAATTTGGTCAAATGGTTGGATCTGGTTTGTGGAAGGCCCCATTTTAAAATCATCAAAATCGTGTGTAAGGAGGAGGGGTGACATTTCAAAATATTTATTTTTTCAAGATATCTCATAAACGACACATTTTACGTGAAAATTTTATAGAATATTTTTTGTAGAGCATTAAATTTCTTATAATATGGCATGGGTCTACAAAGTTTATTGTAAAATATTCTCTTACAAAGATTTATCTCAATTTATTTTTATTTTTTTGTTTTTCTAAATTTATATTTGCTTGGACATATTAAATGTCATTTTGACGTTTTAAATGTCATTTTGACGTTTGCATTTTAAATTTAGATTGAAATTGTTAAAAAATTAAAAATATTCGAAAACAAAATTTCAAATTAATATTTTTTAGTAATTTTGTGTAAAAATTAAATGGTTAAAGCCGCATTTACACTATGTAGTAAAATCTGCTATATAACATTTGCTATATGTAGCAGTGCTACATATAGCAAATGTTATAAAACATTTGCTATATTTTTCAAATTGTACTCAAATGATACCGTGTTACATATAGCAAAAGTTATATAACATCCAGTTTGATGGAAGATGTCGAGGAGGAAAGACTTAATGCTAGCGGCAGCTATTACGGTATTTTTGGCATGTTATAGAAGGAAACGTAGGTTTTGGGTTCGGCCGTCATTATTAGCTAGAGAAAAATACAGTGGAAGTGATTTGCTGAAAGACTTAAATGCAGATGACTTTGCATGACTTTTCCATTATGAAAACTTTATTAAAAATGAAAAAACCGTTGTAGACATAGACACATAAGACATATAAATATCACCGCTTGAACTCGAATGATAGAAACTGCTACATGTAGCAGATGCTAGAGAACCAAAACTACTTGTAATACTTGCTACATATAGTAAAAGTTACATGTAGCTTATTTTTCTTTGATCTTTACCTACTCTGGATGGAAAACATAAATCTTGCTATATGTAGCAGATTTTGCTATATGTAGCACCAAAAACTGCTACATGTAACATTTTACATTTTTCCGTTTTCGTACTTATAGCAAAAGTTATATAACATTTGTTATATAGCAGGTTTTGCTACATAGTGTAAACGCGGCTTAACTAATTCCAAGCAATTTATACTTATTTTTCAGTGTATTATAAGTTGATTAAGACATAGAAAATTTAACATGGGGGCAATTAAAAGTGTTGTAGTAACCTTTGGTAAAATTTAACGATATGTGATTGGTGCATTTTGAAATGTCGCCACAAAATTTAATAAAATGGTAATTAGTATTACCTATAGTACGTCTGGTACGTAAAAAAACCCTGCACTTTTTGATTGGAGTATGACATTTTCTGTGCTCATAGATAAGGTTAAAAGAATAATTTTCAGATAGGGAGCCACTTTAAAAACCGTGTAGAACACTGTTATATCGGCTATTAAAGATGGCCCCCACCGTTTTTATTAAATTGGCTGTATCTCAGCTCCTAGTCATCCGATTTCAATTTTATTTCGTTTATTTTAAAGTTCTTATTGAGAAGATTATTTTTTGTTATTATTCATTTTTCTTTAAATCTTAAGGGTTCCCCACAAGTTTCGAAAATCTGAAAATTTTACTTTTCTTACGAACTTAATTTTTATATAACTTTTTTATTGTGCCCAATATCATTTTTTTACCTCGTATAAAAAAGAAAGAAATTTTTTTTCTGCGTTCCATTGATAACAAGATAATACTGTTTTAATTGACAACTTCTTTGGAAAAGCGTGTTAAACCATGTTAAACTAAGAAAAATAGACTATTTTTGGATCATTCCATGTCAAGTTTACCTTTTATGATATGAAATTTTATGTTGGGATCAATTTTCTCATATGGCATGGTTAAAAAATTGAAAAATCTGTCATGGATGTCACTGAACTTTCCTATACAATAAAAAAATATACGTGTATCTACTAATATAAAACAAATAATTTTGGCTTACTGATGACATATATAAAAAAATTAATAGAACATAAACTATAGATAATAACGTTCTCTACATTTTTTGCTATAAACATTTCATTCTGTCATGAACTTGTTCGAATAAAATGAAAAAAAATTAAAAATATAATTAAAAAGATTTTTTTTAATTGGTAAGAGACACAAAAAAATTAACGGAACAAAAACTATAGAAAATAACGTACTCTACAACTTTTATTTCAATGATTTATTTCTGCCTTAAACCATTTCAAATATAATTGAAAAAAAAACGATTATAACCTCAAAAACTTTTTTTGTGAAAAATTGAACATAACATAAATTATAAATAATGATATTCTAAACAAATTTTTCTTTAAACATTTTCTTCCAACACGTACAGTTTCAGAAATAATTTGAATAATTATAAAAATTACAAGAGTAAACATCCGTTTCCGGTTTTAAAAACATCAGGTTTTCTTTCTTAAAACAAATTTATACTAAATATAAAATTTTACTCCTCTATGTACTGTCATTTTTGATACATACACAGACAGACATGATGATAAAAATAGTCAGAATTGATTCAGGGAAGGTATAAATGTATATTTTTATCAAAATCTCGAATCCGAAAAATCAATACAGGTAAACTTGACATGGAATGATCCAAAAATAATATATTTTTCTTAGTTTAACACGCTTTTTCCAAAGAAGTTGTTAATTAAAACAGTATTATCTTGTTATCGATGGAACGCAGAAAAAAATGTCTTTCTTTTTTATATGAGGTAAAAAAATGATATTGGGCACAATAAAAAAGTTATATAACAATTAATTTTGTAAGAAAAGTGAAATCTTCAGATTTCGGAAAATTGTGGAGAACCCTTAAGATTTAGAGAAAAATGAATAATGATAAAAAATAATTTTCTTAATAAGAACTTTAAAATAAACAAAAGAAAATTGAAATCAGGTGACTAGGAGCTGAGATATAGCCAATTTAATAAAAACAGTGGGGGCCATCTTTAATAGCCGATATAATAGTGTTCTACACGGTTTTTAAAGTGGCTCCCTATCTGAAAATCTTTCTTTTGACCTTATATATGACCACAGAAAGTGGCATACCCCAATCAAAAAGTGCAGCGTTTTGGATTTATTTGCCACGAACCAGACGTACTATTATGTTTTCAAATTTATATCCTCAAAAAAATATTATTATAATTTTATCTAGGATGCTTAATGAAATTAAAGATGAAACAAAATACTGTTGTTTATTTAAAATTTATCAGTTAGTTTCGAGGCGGCATTTCAAAATGTACCAATCACACATCGTTAAATTTGACCAAAGGTTACTACAACATTTCTAATTGTCCCTATGTTAAATTTCTTACATATGGGGCATTTCATGTGAAGCGGACAACGAAAAAAAAGTGAGGGTCTGAAATACGTTCATATTAGGCATATTTGTACTTCTAGGGGATATGAACATGTACACATAATATTTTTTTTATTTGAAGTTTAGTTGTCAAATTATGAGATTCTAAAGAATTGACCTGATTGACGGAAGAGTTTTTTTGGATTTTTTTTTCATGTTGAAGCCATTACACTGGCCAACAAAATTGCACTTTTTGACTGATGTCACACTTATGTCACATGATGTTTACTAATTTGACGTCGCTGATTCTAAATATACCCTCATTTTTTTTCTAACAGCTCTTGTTCACGAGTTATAGCTTTCATTAAAAATTTGCTGTCTTACCGTGTTTATTTGCTGCTAATTTAAAAATTATTAAGTTATCTTATTATAATTTGATATGGCATCGTCAAGAAGAGTGTGTGTGAATGATCCAAACCATTTTTGTTTCATTTGCGGAGAGTATATATTTAAAGAATACCGTTTAAATGTGACAACGTTCGTAAATGAGGCTTACAAAAATTATTTTGGGCACCCGCTGGAAATGAAGAATAAGTCTTGGATTCCGCAAAAAGTATGCAAAATGTGCGTTGAGTTTCTACGTTTATGGACAAATACGAAATGACATAATTTCAGGTACGAAACTGCTATGATCTGGAATGAACCCGTGAACCACCATGACGACTGCATTGGCCTACTCGGGAAGTGCTAGTTCCACGACAACAAAACGTGATAAACCCACCTTTAGTATCAAGGGATCGTATAATTTTGCCTCCGTTGCATATAAAATTAGGGCTTATAAAACAAATTGTTAAAGGTCTTAACAAAAATGGAAGTTGTTTCCTTTTTCTATCAAAAAAGTTCCCAAAACTGAGTGCAGAAAAGATAAAAGCGGGCATTTTTGACGGACCACTGATAAGATCATTAACAAAAGACACAAATTTTACGGACACTATGACAGAGATTGAGAAAAAGGCATGGAATGAGTTTGTGTGGCTTGTTCAAAATTTCTTGGGAAATAAGAAAAGTTCTGACTATTCTCAACACGTTGAACAACTAATGATTCACTTTCAAACATTTGGATGTAACATGAGCATCAAGTTACACGTTCTTCACAACCACTTAGACTATTTTCCCGCTAATATTGGGGATCTAAGTGAAGAACAGGGCGAGCGATTCCACTAGGACCTTCGTACGATGGAGGAACGCTATCAAGACTACTGGAACGCACACATGATGGCTGACTATTGTTGGAGCATTCAGAACAGCTCTCAGGCTTCAACTTCTGCAAGGAAATCTTATAAAAGAAAGTTTTTTCACTTTAACAACTTAATAAAATAGAATTAACTTTAAACATGTTGTGTTTTATTATAAAACGGCCCATGTGTCATATTTTCTAAACTAGAGCTGATAGAAAAATTTCGATCACAGATTTGAAATCGCCATTAAAAATTAGGCTAGTATCATGTAACATAACCCAATCATCAGAAATGCTGTTGTGCAGTGATTATTAATAAAATAATAAATGTAGTTTTTTGAATCGAAAATTTACTGTTCTTTTTGATTTTTAAATCAGATTTCAAATTTGAACTTTTTTTCTAGTGTTAAATCGGAAGTAAATATTTATAATAAAATTTTAATAACTTCGACCATTTTAATTTCAATTTTTTTAACTTCAAAATAAAGCTTAATATATATAAATTTTACCATAAAAATTTCAGAATGGGATCTAAATTAGTTTAGGAGATAAATCAATTAGAATACGTACTGTTGTGAACCGCACGCGCTATATAGCCACGCGCTTGGATTATTGGCAATTCATTTCCACAATGACAATTTGTTTCCCAAGCGCGTGTAAAAACACTTATATTATTATAATGCATAATTGTCGGCTATATAACAGTGCAGCAAGAATATGACAAATCAGTGACCTTGGAAGAAATTATTGATTGACGACTGTATATTTAAATCAAATAAAGTAAGGGTATTTAATATTAAATTTGTTATATCTATTTTGCACCTTTTCTACATCATCAAGCTCCCTGGCCAACGTAGACACCATAACTCACACCAGAGTATTAAGTTGTGATTTTAGGCAACTAGGTCGCACTCGCAACAGTACATGTCGCACTGAGCGAGGTATACCTGTAGCCTGTAGCCCAATCATTTTAGATTTTTTCACGAAAACAACTGCCGAGTTAAAACTTTTGACGTAGTTGTGTGTCCCCTGCGGAGTAAATGATGAAATCACATTCTTGCCCATAAATTAATTACCGAAAGTGTTCGCCATCTTGGATTTTGTGTTTTTGTCGATTTGAACGCGTATTTTGCATTTTTCGATAAAAAGGTTAGTAACAATTTTGTAGAGAATTTAATTATCTGCAATCTTTATTCAGTCAATATTGTTGAAAAAACATTATTTATTGCTAATAATAAACAAAAAGTGTTAAAAACTAGAAGAGTGGCGCAGTTTTTTCAACTTTTGTGCCATTTTTATTGAAAATAAGTGGCATATTTAAATGACAAAGTTGTAGAGGTCTTAATTTTCAACAGCTTTTGTACAAACAAGTTTTTCCTATGACGTGTAGATGACGGCTGAGAATGTTTATATGTTCATATCCCCTATGCCTAATATGAACGAATTTCAGACTTACATTTTTTTCGTTGTCCGCTTCACATGAAATGCCCCATATGTCTTAATCAATTTGGAATACACTGTATGAGATAAGACGAAAAACAGAAATTGAAAAAGGTACAGTTTTAAAATTAATGTAAAAATAGAAATTACAAATAATTGTACTATAAAATCAAAATAAATAAGACAATATTCATCGACAATAATTGTATTACCAAATAAACATATTATTGAATATTTACAGTAAATAAGCTATTACGTAGATGATACATACCTAGTTAATTGTGTTAACATTAATACACACGTGTGTCAATAACAATTTTTTATTTATAATTTGAATTTTTTTTTTATTTTGTGATTTTATTCTTTCTAATCTATCTAATCGTGATATACAGAATGATTTACAACTAGGGATGTACCGGAACTGGAATTTTCAATTCCGACCGGAACCGGAATCGCCGGAATTCACAAAAAAAATCCGGCCGGAATTTTTTTCAAAACATTATATTTTAATTAATAATAGATAATAATCAAACAACATGTGTATGGTTTTTTACATAGATTATTATCTTAAATTAATATTTTATATGGTATTTCTTAAATAGTAGAGGCGTAGAGTCTTACATTAGGTTGATATATTATAAAAAATATTATTTTTTACAAATCCTGTAATTTTTACAGTTTCGTAAGATTGATTGTTTTAAATTGTTTGCATATCATACTTAAAAACCTGTTGCACTTTGTATATTATAGGTATATTGCTTAAATCACTTCGAAATGACTGATTCTACCTTCCTTCATAATATTCGTATCGCCGAACCAAACACTCTGTATATAGCTACGTCGATACGTTCTGTATTTTAATTATTTTATTCAAAATTAATCAATGACTTTTTAAACAAAATAAAATCAGGTAAGTTCATTTTTAAAACAAAAATATAATATCATACAATAATATTGTGGCGTATTTACGTTAAGTGCCGCCCTGGGCCAAAAAAAAAATCCGCCCTGGGTAAAAAATATTTGCCGCTCTGGGTAAAAAAATTGTCGCCCTGGTAAAAAAAATTTGCCGCACTGGTAAAATAAACTTCCGCCCAAAGGAAAATATATTTTTAACACTCAAAATTCCAATGTTTTAAATGTGCTATATTAAACTAAAAAAATCTACCGCCCCTCTCGACCTGCCGCCCTAGGCCATGGCCCCCATGTCCCCATGGTAAATACGCCTCTGATATAACCTATAAACATTTATTTTTTTTAGATCAATGTAAGTTTTTTTAAACGCCAGACATTAGGTGTTATCGTTATAATGAAAAAATATGTGTTTATATGTATTTTTTTATCTTATTAAATATTATTAATTTTATACATAAAAATTTTTTTTCCATTTTATACTTATCTATTATTAGCTAAAAAAATGTACATTTCAATTTTGTTGTATTATAATTATTTTTCAAAAAACGATAGTTTCAAAAGTCTAAGGGGTGTGCATTTTATGGCAAAGCCATGCAATTTTAGTGATTACGTTTTTGTTATTTTCAAATATATTTTTTTTATGCTAATGTTTTTGTTTATTTTCCGAAAAAGTTCTCCCCCCTAGAAATTTTGATACAGGGCCCCCTCGCCACTGAATATAAACATCACGAAATAAATACCCTAATGACATCCTAAGCTTTTTATAAAATGTATCTGATACATACATGTATAGGTATAACATTTGGATTGAAACTTATGAACATATCTGATTGGTTTATTCTAAAGCTCTTATTTCCTATTGGCTGACTTGAAACATGCGCATTATTAAGGACTATAGTTTCAACAATATTTTTCCAATTTTCTTTCGTAAGATTTTCTCAACAATGTATCAAAACTAAAAACGAAAATTAAGATTTTGTTTAAAATCATTTGGTCACTTGTTGATTCTTAGAGAATTGTTGTGAATTTATTTCAACTTCCACCAGACGTCAAACTGCTGATATACGGTATGTAATTAATACATTTTATTAATATTTTACCTCACTGTATGCATATGTAACTTAAATATTATATGTTAAATTGTTTATTTAAAATCTTCTTACTCGTTTATTTAGAAATTAGAATACGAAATAGATAAATAGGTATTTACTAAGTTTTTGTACCAGATTTGGAAAACTGTTGTTCTTAAAGGATTTTGGAGCGCTGAATTCAGTGGCGTAGATAGTCTTGAGGGGGTTCTGTATCAAAATTTCTTGAGGGGGGGGAAATAAACGAAGAAACTCGCATAAAAAATATATTTGAAAATAACAAAAACAATATAATTTGTACATTGTACATATATTAAAAAACTGGATTATATGCAAGTATATAACATAAAATCGTGCAAATATGGAAAAAAAGCCCCAAATTAGTCAATCAAACTCCAAAAATATGCAATTTTTTCTGTAAAATACTCAACGAAAATAACTAAATTTAGTGATTTGTGAATTTTTCAAAATTTTGTTAGTTTTTAATAAACAGCAGATTTAAAAAAATGATTATAGTAAATATATTTTAAAATGACCTGCTATTGTAGCAAATTTAAAAATAAATATAAAAATAACAGAGTATGATACAGCAATAAGATTTCGAGTGGTAAATACAAATTTTTACTTTCTTATATGGGTAGTTCTACAAACGAGGGAATTTTGGACTTATTTCGTATATTAATATTTTGAAAAATACTTTCTTCTAGATGGAAACTCTAAACGATTACTGCGCCTAGCATGCCCCTTAAAATAACCCCGTTTCGAAATATATTTTTTATAAAAAATAACACTTAAAATTTGAAATTCTCAGTCTCCTGGCATGTCACTTCTCGGATGTGAAAGTTAGCAGACTAAATAAGTATTGTTTCTGAATGTATAAAAAAAATACACTGCAATAGTAATCTATACTATTGGTACTTTTTTATTGTGTAAATAATTTTTGAATTTTTTTTATATTTTCTTTAAGAAATATTCTATTGAATTTTGTCCTTCGAATTTTTCATCATTCTCCTGTCAAACCAAAACACTTAAAAAATATAGAGAATTTATATTCCGATCAAATCATCGTTTGTCATAGTAATTAATTGAAATATAATAAATAAAACAATGTACATGTTTTAACTTAATTTGAGGTTGTATCAATTAACTCAGTTAACGTTGTAAGCGAGATCGTACTTTGTCCAGTCAATTTCTCAGTATCCTGGTCAGCATTTTCGTGAAAAATACTGTGGATATAAGTAATTTTTTTGTTGTATGAGTTGTACATATGTTGTCTTGTGATAGAGGACTTGTTTTTTTTTATAAAACGTTATTTTTCCGATTTTTAAGGAATATTTAAAGAATTCTGTCTCCTGATCTCAGTCTCCTGGCAGCTCTAAAAACGGGATTAGACTTAAATAATGTAAATAAATTAGGTAAATATCATTAGAATACTGTTGTAAAGAATCGCATGTTTTTTAAATAATTTTTATTGTTTATAAAAAATATTTTTTGACTGGCCACTTTCAGATAGTGTGAAAAATGTCATCAACTTGAAATAAAACTACTTATGCATGGAAAAAATTTCGTGCCGAAATTAACTCCAGTTTCTTCCTTCGAGTGTAGAACTACCCATGTATATGTAACTTAAATATTATATGTTAAATTGTTTATTTAAAATCTTCTTACTCGTTTATTTAGAAATTAGAATACGAAATAGATAAATAGGTGTTTACTAAGTTTTTGTACCAGATTTTAAAACTGTTGTTTTTAAATGATTTTGGAGCGCTGTATTCAGTGGCGTAGCTAGTCTTAAGGGGGTTCTGTATCAAAATTTCTTGGGAGGGGGGGCTTTTTCGGGAAATAAACGAAGAAACTCGCATAAAAAATATATTTGAAAATAACAAAAACAATATAATATGTACATTGTACATATATTAAAAAACTGGATTATATGCAAGTATATAACATAAAATCGTGCAAATATGGAAAAAAGCCCCAAATTAGTCAATAAAACTCCAAAAATATGCAAATTTTTCTGTAAAATATTAACTAAATTTAGTGATTTGTGACAACAATAGAAATTTGTGCATATTGAAATGAATAAAAATTAGTTCAATTAACATCGGAATATTAAAATAAAATAAAAAAAGTACAACAAATAAATTTTTATTTATCGATTTGTAATTTAAATGCATTTTTTATTCAATATTTTATTTCGACGTTATAGTTTCTGAAATTTTAGAAAAATACAATTAGTTTTATAAAATACTAGCGCATTAAACCTGGTATTACCCGGGGATATTAACTCAATTAAACATAAATTAATCGTGCCCACACGACATGCCCAATTGCCCACCCAACATCCCCACAACAAACGATTCACCGCGAATTGTTTTTTCTCGACTTCATGAATTTACAAAAAATATACAAAAATTATACACCTAAACTTTTCGATGCAATAGTGAAAACCGAAATAAAATCCGTTCAGTAGTTATTGAGAAAATCATGTAAAATTATATTTTCAAAATCCCAGGTCTTGTCTTAGAATTTGTATGAAAATCAAAAATAAATAAATAAATGGGTTAGCAACAATCATAATAATTAATTTTACCTTTCTTGGAAGTGAAATGTTTCTATATATTTCAATTTTCAATCAATATATTTCAAAATATTTCATTGTTAGCGTGTGTCAAAAACATACAATTGTTCGACAATATATTTGAAAGAGACGTGATCATAGTAACCTAAATTAAATTAAATATTCAAACCGTAAATTATACAATTCTGTATTCCATGGTACTATCACTAGGTACTATGTTTTTATATACCTAAATGACATAAGGGAAACAAAACACGACTTGATAAAAAAACATCTGCCAAGTAAATGCACAGTGCTTCCTCGTGCTAAATTCACCAAAGGTAGTTATTTATTCAACAATTTAAATAAAAACCGATAGTGTTTATATAAATTGCCTGGAATTGGTTAACCATTTAATTTTTATACAATTTTACTAAAAAATATCAGTTGGCAATTTTCTAAATCTAAAATGCAAATGTCAAAATGACATTTAAAACGTCAAAATGGCATTTAATATATCCAAGCAAATATCAATTTAGAAAAACAAAACACGAATTTTTTAAATAAATTGAGATAAATCTTTGTATGGGAATATTTTACAACAAACGTTGTAGACCCATATTATAGAAAATTTAATGCTCTACAAAAATATTCTATAAAATTTTCACATAACATGGGTCGTTCTTGAGATATCTTGAAAAAATAAATATTTTGGGGTGTCACCCCTCCCCCTTACACACGATTTTGTTGATTTTGAAATGAGACCGTTCTCAAGCCAGACCCAACCATCCGACCAAGTTTCAATAGTATCGGTTCAGTGGTTCATGAGTTATGCGTGTGATAAGGATTCAGGGGACAGACGGACACACGGACAGACAGACATACACGGAACGAAAAGTGTTTATCTTGACGTGAAACGGAAATATAAATCTAAACTTTTGAAATCGGAGAACATTTTTTTTGTCTCGTTCTAAAAGCTTCTCGTATCTTCGATACTGCGATGTCAAATCTTAAATTTTCATAAAATATTAATAGTCACTTTACTGCACAGAAAAATTATCGAACTATGATATTATCTAAAATCGCATTGAAATCGGATCAGAAATTCACGCTCATCTCTGTCCAGATAGCTCTCCTAATTTGTTGTTCAAATCAACATTTCTGCCCCTCTCCTGCCGTCATAACAAATTCTACCGGCGCCTATGATCCCATGATATCATATGTAGGTAAATAAAAAAAACATTAACGCCCTTTTATACATAATCGCATGTCGTATATGATATTACTGATCTAATGACACACATATTTCCGAAACCTTGACTGTTCAAAACAATTATTTTGTATTTATTATATTTGGCAAATTAATGCTAATTTTTAAACGTAAACCATTCCTAAGAAATTACGTAAGTATTTTTGATTGATTATTCAGCACGTAGATTTTTAAAATAAAATAGGGGTGTCCATTCCAGGAACGTATTTAAGCTATTTTTAACTTCCCATCTAGGGTTTGCAATCTCGTAATGCGGGATCCCGCACGTTTTGGAGATATGCGGATCCCGCATATCTCCAAAACGTGCGGAATTTTTTGAAAATTAAATTTGTAGGTCGCGTGCGTTTTGAATACTTGTAAAGCGTAAATAAGGATAAAAAAGGTAGTATCCAACAGATTAGACAACCTCTTATTTACAGGTGTATTTTATAGATTTTACATCAGTCTATACGGTACGTGTTACGTTTACGTATCATATGTTACCTTTATGGAACTATATTTTATTAGTTGATTGGCATGTTAACTAAATAATAGTAACTTTAAGCATGAATAATACAAATTTTGAAAAAGTGCGGGATCCCGCGGGATTGGCGGATTTCCCGCAAAATTCCCGCGGGAAAAAAAAGTCTGCGGGATTGCAAACCCTATTCTCAACTGGAAGTTATAGTAATCGGTCCGAAAATCAAAATCAAAAATTACAACATATTTGTATGTTTTAAGATCACTATAGTATATTTACACTATTTTCAGAAAGATGTCTGTGTGTATGTGTGTACGTATGTGATTATTCCGCACGTAGATTTTTTCAAATTAAATAAATAAATAGGAACGTATTTCAGCTATTTTTCTAAATTTATCTGATCAGTAGAGATTGTAAAAATAGTTGTTATTTTCAATGAAATGGTTACTAGTTGAACTTTTTTTCGGAAAATAGTTGGTAAATAGTTTTTTTCCGATTTAATAATAATTAGTGGAAACGAAGCAGTAAAAAGTGTCGCAAATAGTTTAAAAATAGTTGGAAAGGTAGTTGCAAATAGTTGATTTCAAATCGTGTTCAATCAAACCAGTTTTCTGAAAACGGTGGAGATATGTAATAAAAATTACAATAAATGCATTTTTACGCAATAGTTGAAAAACTATTTTTCCAATCTCTACTGATCAGGCAGATATTTAACACATATAAACATAAATAAGGTAAAAGTACCAGTTATGGCCGCTATAAGAGCAAGTTTTCTGTTTTTATTAATGTGCTTGTTTTTTTTTTGTAATTCGTATGTACTCATGTTACTAATAAAACAAATAACTCTTTATTTAATCAATTTAATTACCAAAGTCTGCAAATATAGTTTGTTTTTTAAATTATGGCATTTTATTTGGTTTATGTTTTTTCTCCAGTAATGGATAAAGTAAGCAGTGATGGACACTTGATTACAAAATGATAAGTACTGAGACACAAAAGATATAAAAGAAATAATCGTCAAATTTGAAACAATGTTAAGCAGTTGCTATGATAATATAATCAATAAATTAATTATACTAATAATTTGTTTAAATGTCCGCCATTTTGACAACTATTGACCGATTGTCATCAAATCACGCTGTAAGACAGTTAAATGTATACAGATTAATATACAGAAATGGTAATAATCAAATATCAACACATATTTCTAATTCAGTACTTTTAATTAAAAATTTGCCATTACTGGGGTCCTTTCTAAGACTGGTGCCACTACCTTATACTTAAAATAAACAGTGTATACTGTCATGTTTAGGTAATAGTACGTCTGGTACGTAAAAAAAACCCTGCACTTTTTGATTGGGGTATGACACTTTCTGTGCCCATAGATAAGGTTAAAAGAATAATTTTCAGATAGGGAGCCACTTTAAAATCCGTGTAGAACACCCTTATATCGGCTATTAAAGATGGCCCCCACCGTTTTTATTAAATTGGCTGTATCTCAGTTCCTAGTAATCTGATTTCAATTTTCTTTTATTTGTTTTAAAGTTCTTATTGAGAAGATTATTTTTTGTCATTATACATTTTTCTCTAAATCTTAAGGGTTCCCCACAATTTTTGAAAATCTGAAAATTTTACTTTTCTTACGAACTTAATTTATATATAACTTTTTTATTGTGCCCAATATCATTTTTTTACCTCATATAAAAAAGAAAGACATTTTTTTCTGCGTTCCATCGATAACAAGATAATACTGTTTTAATTAACAACTTCTGTGGAAAAAGCGTGTTAAACTAAGAAAAATAGACTATTTTTGGATCATTCCATGTCAAGTTTACCTTTTATCATATGAAATTTTATGTTGGGATCAATTTTCTCATATGGCATAGTTAAAAAATTGAAAAATCTGTCATGGATGTCACTGAACTTTCTTATACAATAAAAAAATGTACGTGTATCTACTAATATAAAACAAATAATTGTGGCTTATTGATGACATATAAAAAAATTAATAGAACATAAACTATAGATAATAACGTTCTCTACATTTTTTGCTATAAACATTTCATTCTGTCATGAACTTGTTCAAATAAAATGGAAAAAAATTAAAAATATAATTAAAAAGATTTTTTTTAATTGGTAAGAGATACAAAATAATTAATGGAACATAAACTATAGAAAATAACATACTCTACAATTTTTATTTCAATGATTTATTTCTGCTTTAAACCATTTCAAATATAATTGAAAAAAACTATTACAACCTCAAAAACTTTTTTGGGAGAAATTGAACATAACATAAATTATAAATAATAATATTCTAAACAAATTTTTCTTTAAACATTTTCTTCCAACACGTACCGTTTCAGAAATAATTCGAATAATTATAAAAATTACAGTAAACATCCGTTTCCGGTTTTAAAAACATCAGGTTTTCTTTCTTAAAACAAATTAATCCTAAACATAAAATTTTTTAACCCCTCTATGTACTGTCATTTTTGAGTTACAACGTTTACAGACAAACAGATACACACACAGGCAGACAGACAGACATGATGATAAAAATAGTCAGAATTGATTCAGGGAAGGTAAAAATGGACATTTCCATCAAAATCTCGAATCCGAAAAATCAATACAGGTAAACTTGACATGGAATGATCCAAAAATAATCTATTTTTCTTAGTTTAACACGCTATTTCCAAAGAAGTTGTTAATTAAAACAGTATTATCTTGTTATCAATGGAACGCAGACAAAAATGTCTTTCTTTTTTATATGAGGTAAAAAAATGATATTGGGCACAATAAAAAAGTTATATAACAATTAAGTTTGTAAGAAAAGTGAAATCTTCAGATTTCGGAAAATTGTGGGGAACCCTTAAGATTTAGAGAAAAATGAATAATAATAAAAACTATTTTTTTTAATAAGAACTTTAAAATAAACAAAAGAAAATTGAAATCAGATGATTAGGAGCCGAGATACAGCCAATTTAATAAAAACCGTGAGGGTCATCTTTAATAGCCGATATAATGGTGTTCTACACGGATTTTAAAGTGGCTTTCTATCTGAAAATGTATTCTTTTGACCTTATATATGACCACCGAAAGTGGCATACCCCAATCAAAAAGTGCAACGTTTTGGCTTTATTTGCCACGAACCAGACGTACTATAATGGGCAGTAAGGTGTAAAAAGTAAAAAAAAAAAAAAACTAAACTCGAAATTTTTGATTTTTTTAAACTGAATTAATAATATTTTTTCATAAAATTTATTTAGTTACATGACTTCATTATAAGTCATTTTAGTGTAATTTTAGATTACAATTCATCAAAATGCCTAAATTGAGTGACTTACTGTCTTTTATTTCTTGAAATATTAAAAGCAGTAAGATTACTGCCTATGTACTCTGTAAAACAGAATTACTGATTTTTTCCACTGTTTTATTTATTTAAATAGTTTTTTGTCAGAGATAAAACGTAGTAATGCAGAATAAAATTCAGTTTCTTTTCAATGTATTTTATTGAGATCAAAAAAAAGTAATACAATAATCTTTGTCTAATTAGTATCGAAATAAGTAGGTTACATTGTGATTATTGATTTGAACAAAAATTGAATTCTGTCTACTGTGCTAAGCACCTAATTAATCGGAATAAATATATTTAAAGTATATATACATATGAAACCTTAAAAGTAATGTAATATGATACTATACGCTGGTATATAACTTATTTTCTGAATAGCATTCACAGAGAAAATGTATTTAAAAATCGCTCTGTATTAGCTATCGCGTTTTACATTTATTTCTTAACAAATATTTTCATTTGTAATTAGAATCTTTATAGTTGACAATATTTACTAATATTTATTGAAAAGTGTGCTGCGGTTGTTGTATTTATATCATGAACTTTGTTTAAATCTGTTCCGCTTCCTTTTTTCAGAAAATGGATGTTAAGGAATATCGAGTTAAAGGTAAGTTTTTTTATAATTTAATTTATATATAGTCGTATATTATGTAAATTATTGGTATTTTATTAAGATGTAGTTGTATATTGATATAAAGTACTGTCACCAGTCTTGGACATTACCTACTCCAGTGTTGGACACTTGTTTAATTAAATGTACTTTTGAAATATTTGTTAATATTTGATTACATACATATTGCAATTACTGAATCATAATCTATAGACATTTAACTGTAAAACAGCTTAATTTGATGACAATGGGTGTCAAAATGTGGACATTTAATATTAATTATATATCAACTGCTTTACATTGTTCTAAATTTTATGGTTCTTTATTTTATAACTTTTGTGTCGTAATACTTAAAATTTTGTAATCATTAAGAAGTGTCTATCACCCATTACTAGCTTTACTTTGTCTATTACTGGAGAAAAGACATAAACAAAATAAAAGGCTATAATTTAAAAAAACAAACGAACTTTTGTAAATAATATAAATTTAAACGACCAAGACTGGTGAAAAAATTCATAAATGTTTTAAATAAATATTATTATTTATTTAATATTTTAAAAGCTATACAATTTCCAACTGTTAAGAAATATGTTATTATAATTATTATAGAATTATTATTATTAACAGTGTGGCTAAAACGCAACTAATTTTTTTATAGCCTCGTTATTTTTCATTGACATTATTCATATCATTTTGTATAAAAAATCATAAATATAAGTTAATATTTCGAAAAATTTCAAAATATTAATACGTCAAATTAAAAAAAAATTACATTTTTTTTCTTGCTCACTCAATTTTTTACGCTGTTGCGGGGGAAGGGGGGGGACATTGCCTCGGTGGTAGTTACGGCCCTAAATACTTTACAGGGTGTTCCGTAAACATACCGACAAAATTTCAGGAGTTTCCGAAGACATTAATAATCGCTTTTTGTTAATGTCCGTTTTAGCAGTAGAGCAAAGAAAGGACCCCCCCACACACACACAAAAGCAATGGATTTTGCCTTTTGGATAATATTTTTTATAACTTGGAAAAATGATAGTTTAAATTATGCTGTTCAAAAACTGTAATGGGTACAACCTATGAAAATCCATAATTTCTACTTCAGAGGGCACCCAAACATGTTTTTTTTGCAAAGGATGAACAGTTCTTAACCTTCAAGCAGACGCGCGGCGTCGAATCGACCGCACTTGATATATTATTGTTTATAATTTTGAATATTTTCGTCACAAACATTTCTCGTCTCAAGTTCACTACAAACAAAAACAACTAATTACCCCTTTCCCCGCGCATCCCGCGTTGTACAAATAGCATTTGTTTTAGTCGCGGCGAAGATTCTGATGAGGAAGAAAACTGAGATTTTGGATTTCATAATTTTTTTTCTAAATTTTTTTTTCCAGTGCATTTTTTTTAAATTTGATTTAATTTAATTTTATTGAAATTTTGATCCAATCCAAAGAAAATATGTGCTCTTTTTTAATTATCATTTTAATTGCAGTTACTTCGATTAGAACATATTTTTAATAACTAAATAGTTTCCTGATTGAAAGATAATTGTTTTAATTATTAAAAATACGTGATTAATTAACTATTTTCTTGACTAATTCGAAGCACTTTTCATTCTTTGTACATTTTTATAAGAGTTGATCCTTTAGACTTTAGGATATAAAAATAAAAATAAATAAAAACTTAGAATCATGTATTAAACATAAAATGTTTCGATGCCCTCTGGAGCAGAAATAATGGATTTTCGTAGGCTACGCCATCTACGACTTTTAATCAGCACACTTTGAATTATTATTTCCACAAAAAATTTCAACCAAAAAGGCAAAATTCATTGCTTTTGTTCGGGGTCTTTTCTTTTATTCTACTGCTAAAACGGCTCGTTTGCATTTGATTTATTAATGTTTTAAGGTCTTCTAAAACTCCTGAAAGTTCGTCGGTATGTATTTGGTATAATTTATAATATAAATTTTCGTTTCTTTTTACTTTTTTTATACATTCAAAATAATTTTATATAGTCCAGTAAAGGTAGCATTTAAACACGAACTTTTAGGGGCAAGCAATTTTATGGTTGATTATTATAGATTTTGGGGCGTAGAATTCGAAAAAAATAACCCGGACTGGAGAAAAGTGGTGCAACACCCTTAAAAATAGGGTTGAAGGGTTTCCAACGTTTTTTTCAATTTATCTCAAAATCTAAATCGATGATGGGTTTTGTATGGTTGATATATGTTAAGGACACAAAAACGAAACGATTGGGAACACATATACTGAATTTGATCAAAAATTACTCTTTCTAGAGCATAGGTGTCCAACCTTTTCAACCTTCTGGGCCGCATAGCAGAAATTTTGATTAATTTAATTTACTAAGGACCGCAGGCTAGAATATAAAACTGAGGACCTTTTTTTTTTAGTCGTGTCTATTTCAATTCTTTATTTTTTTTATTTTTTTTTTTTTATTCGTACTAAGTAATTTTAATGTAAATTTATTACTATATAAATTCTTATTTTTTATTATTATCCTCGCGGGCCGCATCAAGACTCCTCGTGGGCCGCGGGTTGGGCAAGCTTGTTCTAGAGGGTTTGAATATCAACACAAAACTAAATTTTTCTCTAACAGTAAATTTTGCACAAACTGAGAGCCAATAAAAAAAATAAAGAGGAAAGACGAGGGAAGATCGCATTAAGCAATAAACAAACACAGATACAAAACAAATCAAATAACGAACTAAATTGTCAACTGTAAATCTAATCAATTGAATTTTATTGTCACGAAATAGAGTTGCAAGACGTTATTTCTTTTAAACGATCTGTAGCAACAAGTAAATGTGTCAATATTGACACATTGTCATCGTTTAACGGTAGTAATTTTTCTGTTATCTTGATTCTACATTTGAAAATAACTGACACAAATAAACATATCTCCTAAATACTTATTTTGTCAATATTGTCTTGTGTATAATCATCAAAGCATTTTTTTACATAATTAATTAGAGTTCTATAAAGAAAACTGATAAAGTAGTGGCACCAGTCTTGGCAAGGACCCCAGTAATGACAAATTTTTAATTAAATATACTGAATTAGAAATATGTGTTGATATTTGATTACTACCATTTCTGAATATTAATCTATATACATTTAACTGTTTTACAGCGTAATTTGATGACAATCGGTCAATAGGTGTCAAAATGGTGGACATTTAAACTAATTATTATTATAAATTATTTATTAATTATGATATTATCATAGTAACTGCTTTACATTGTTTCAAATTTCACAATTCTATCTTTTATTTCTTTTGTGTCGTAGTACTTATCATTTTGTAATTATTAGCAAGTGTCCATCACTGCATGCTCATTACTGGTTTTACTTTATCCATTACTGGATAAAAAACAAACAAAATAAAAGGCTATAATAAAAAAAACTATATTTGCGGACTTTGATTAAATAAAGAGTTACTTGTTTTATTAATAACATGAGTTCATGATAATTACAAAAAACAAGCCCATTAATCCAAAAAACCCGAAAACTTGCTCTTATAGCGGCCATAACTGGTGCATTTACCTTATAAATGGATGAATGTTTCAGAAATTATTTAAATTGTTCATGTCATTATTTATATTCAAAAAATTAATAACTGACAACAACGTGAGATAGGCGCCTAACTTCATTACATATCGGCTATATTGTTTTCCTTGACATGTTGAATGTTAGTGTTTTGTTTCCTCAAATGTAAATAAGTGATTTTTGATGTAATTTTGAGTGATTCGTGCTAAGGGTGTAATTAGTACAAAGGAAAGCATACAGCGTTTTTAATTTATAGTTTGTAGCAGCAATTTATCAACAATTAACTGTGATAACTTGTTTTTGTTAGATTTTGTTTCTCACTTTTCATACTGTTGGTTAAAATAGACCGCTCGTAGTTGCCATAACTGGAACCATGAAACTTGTACAATTCTGACATATGTGATGATTGTCTTTCTGGAATAATTTAATTAAAATAATGTAACAAGACTGATTTCTTCTAGTTTTTTGTTTTAATACTTATGATAAATATTTGTTTGATAGTCTGTAATTCATAAATATATTATATTATGTTGTGTTTACAAGTGTATTTTAGTTAAGATTCTATTAAAGTCCAAATTAGTAACCCCGTGGTCCAATTTACAGTACCAGTTGACTAAATTGTTACAAAGCTTCGATCTCACATTTTGATGATTTTTGTGGAGTTTATGACAATTATGTTGATTAATACTTAATAAAAACAAAATCTATAAACTGCTGTTTCATTTTATAAAAAAATAATTTGTCTAAACCTAAAACTAGTATACTAAATATCTTAATTTAAAAAAATGGTCCAAATGAACCGACTTTCCCCTATGTTTTTGCAGGCAAAGAGATGGTGGACTACATCGGCGACTACCTGGAGACGGTACGGTCGCGACGCGTGTTCCCGGACGTGCGACCCGGGTACCTGCGTCGGTTAGTGCCCGACACCGCGCCCGACGTCGGCGAGTCGTGGGCCAACATCATAAACGACGTGGAGCGCGTAATCATGCCCGGTATCACGCACTGGCAGAGCCCGCACATGCACGCATATTTCCCGGCGCTCGTGTCGTACCCGTCGCTCCTAGGGGATATGTTGGCCGATGCTATTAACTGTCTAGGATTCACGTGGGTAAGTATCATAATAATTAGATTTTATTATAATTACAGACAGGGCCGTAACTAGAGGATCGGGGGCCCCGGGACAGCAGGTGGTCGAGGTGCCCCCTTATAAAAAAATGTTTGAACAATTTTGAAGTATGCGACTATTTTCGAAAAAATAAGTTTTTCAATACGCAGTCATATTAGCGAAATTTTTTGTACCTTGTTGAAAAAACGATCATTTTTACGGTTTTTCGTGTACGATTTTTTTTTAAATATCTCCAATTCTATTGGCCGGGTTGCAAAAATAAAAAAAATTATTTTAAAACTCATGTTATGAATTTCCCTAAAAAACTAAATTTTTAAAAATTTTATAATTTTATTACAGGACCTATTTACAACGACCAATAAAATCGATTGTTATAAAATTTTGGAGAAAGATATTCCTTATGATTATAAATATGTAAGTGTGACAAGTTCCGAATCAAAACAGCTAAAAACACATTTAAAAATGAAAATTAACTCGTTGATATCTTGTGAGCAACAAATGGTAGAGAGACATTCTTTTTTTGTAATTTTTTTATGTACTATGCGCCATAGTAGGAGCTAAAGATAATTCTATAAATGTATTAAACAATGTTTTTTTTTTAGTTTTTGTTTTTGAAAAATTTTCTCCGTGTTGAATCAAAATGAGTTTAACTCAAAACTTTTTTAATCCGATTTCGTAAAAAATACCTACCTTTTTTGGAGGCCCCCTATATTCGGGGCACAGCCCCGGTGGTAATTACGACCCTGATTACAGGGGTCAAAACAAGTTCAGTGTTCAAAAATACTGATTTTACTGACCAGAAATCTAAAAATACTGACTATCTGAACCGAGTTGACAAATGTAGGTGTTATGTATTAAAAAAATACTTTTATAATTATTGGCCTCCACCATCCCCATAGCCAACCCTTACCACCTTTTTATTATGTTCATAACAAAAATAACAAACATTACAGTTAATTTTTGTTAATTTTTCTCACCGAACTTGACATAGCCAGTGCTAGGGTGAGATTATGTTGTTTATATGTTCACGTATACGTTACAATTATGTCATAAAATATATTCTAAAAG
Source organism: Sialis fuliginosa (assembly GCA_961205875.1). Lineage (NCBI taxonomy): Eukaryota > Metazoa > Arthropoda > Insecta > Megaloptera > Sialidae > Sialis > Sialis fuliginosa. Next base: position 2,598,844 of record OY540818.1, on the reverse strand, counting down.
TAGGTAATTAACAATACAAACAAGTAAACAAAATAGAATATTATTTATAACTTAAATATACACTCACGGAAAAAATTAAAGGACCACTTTTATTTTTCGAAAAAATTGCTCATTTTCAAAGTTATGCCGATAGGTCAAATATGATCCAATTTTTACTTATAGGATATGAAAATTGAAGGAAATTTTATCATCTTTTCGAATTTAGGGGTATATTTGTTTTATTAAACATATTATTGTGACCAAATCGCGGTTTAATAAAAAATAAAAAAATGGATTTTTTTTTGCAATTTTGAAAGATACCCACGGGGATGTTAAATTTTTTTTCTAAAATTTCAAGATAACCATTTTGTAGGAAATTTGTTCAGCTTTAAAACGCTTTTTCAAATTTGTTTTATAATTTTTTGGTGTTACGATATTCAAGTTTGAATGAAAAAAGTACCAAAAAGTTTTAAACGACCATAAAGGGCCTAATGTTAGTCGCACAGAAAAGAAAAAAAATAATATTAAAGCTTAAATAATCACCTATTGTCTAGTAGCATTTATAAAATGTTTAAGTTTAACTTAACTTATTTTTTTATTTAATTTTAACTTAATACTTATTTCTGCAGAAAATAAAGGTTTAATCACAAAAATTGACCCTTTTAAAACTAATTTGACGCCAAAACGCTCGCAGATGTCATGGCGCATTTTTGACGTCACGCCTATGTAAATACTCCTTGTCAACTATAATAAATCCTTGTTCCATCGCTAATGTTTCTCGGTTTTACTTTTGGTAACACAAAACCGAGCAAATTGATAATTTAAAACCACAAAATAATTTATAAACAGTGCAGATATTAATGAAAAAAAATGACGTTTACGTAGCCGTGACGTCATCCACTCTGACTGGTGTTTTATCAAACATGGCGGATTGCTGTATTTTGCGTTTTTATTTTAACAAAAATCATATTAATGTCGCTTTTAATATAAAAATAAATACATTTTTTAGAATCTTTTTAACTTATTTCATTATTTAAAATCATAATTTCAGTGATACTTTGTTACTGGCATCATGCTTATTCCATATGCATTATTACGAAGTGTTACGGACGTTACGGTATAAACTAAAATAGATATTTTATTGATTGTGGAGATTAAAATTAAATAAACAATATTATTATTTATTTCAATAAATATTAAAGTTTTTATATAATAATTATTTGTTTATGCTTTAAATATCTTTGCAGTACCTATAACCAATGTTAATTTTATAAAATAATATACTAATAGTTAAAATATACATCACTGATATTACGACATTTTTGTCAAGGTATTTATTTATTTTTAATTGCACTTTTACATAATTTTTTTGTAGACTGTCTGAGAATGAAATAAAGTTATTAATTTTTTTTAGAAACGCTCGCCCCTTGCTCTTACGGGGCAATTTCTTTCATAAAAAAGGCTATTGTCGAGTAAGCATGCAAAACATGCCTTTACATGGATTTGGCTGATTATTTTTTTTTATAATCTGTCAGTTGATGGTGCTTGAAATATATTATAGAGGTACTTATGACTCATCAGAGGAAATTTTATTATGATCCTCAGTACATAGTAAACCGGAAAAAATTAATAAAATTTAAAAAATCAAAAAAGACCATGTTGTCTTCGGAGGGCAATCACAATGTTTTTTATATATTATACCTTGTATGTACCCAAACAACATATCAAAATCCCAAATTGATTCAAAGGGTATAACATACTCGTATAAATTTCGCGGTCGTATCGGAGTGGCGCGAGCGTGGCGCGGGCGAATTCAAGTGTCTTAATACTTTTAAAATATCTCTAATTTGTTGCTAAACAGGACTGGGCTAGCCCAGAGGCATATCGAAAATTTGACGGGGCCCATAGCCTGACAAAAACAAAATATAGAGGCCGTAGCCAAGAATATATGGGAACTGCTCCATTGAATCAATTTTACAAAAAAATTTCTCATAGGTTGCTTTTTAAGTAAAATTAAATCGCCCTAAATGTCTGTGCTTCAATATGTTCATGTTTGCTCAAATCATTTTAAAAATAAAAATAAAATAATTTACAACTTTATAGTTAATTCAAAAATACAATAGGCATGATGCCAGTAACAAAGTATCACTGAAATTATGATTGTAAATAATGAAATAAGTTAAAAAGATTATAAAAATGTATTTATTTTTATATTAAAAGCGACATTAATATGATTTTTGTTAAAATAAAAACGCAAAATACAGCAATCCGCCATGTTTGATAAAACACCAGTCAGAGTGGATGACGTCACGGCTACGTAAACGTCATTTTTTTCATTAATATCTGCACTGTTTATAAATTATTTTGTGGTTTTAAATTATCAATTTACTCGGTTTTGTGTTACCAAAAGTAAAACCGAGAAACATTAGCGATGGAACAAGGATTTATTATAGTTGACAAGGAGTATTTACATAGGCGTGACGTCAAAAATGCGCCAAGACACCTGCGAGCGTTTTGGCGTCAAATACAAAATTAGTTTTTAAAGGGTCAATTTTTGTGATTAAACCTTTATTTTCTGCAGAAATAAGCATTTTTTGGAAATAAGTGACACGTAAGATCATCATAGAATAGTTTTTAAAAATTAGGCCACATATCTATTGTAACAGCTAGAGTGGATAATTTTGTAATACAGTCGTTTAAAATAGCGTCAGTACACCCCCGTGGTAGCTGGAGAATCTGAGGCATACGGGGCTGTATGGGAGCTATTCGACAACGACTGTATAGGCTAAGATAGAAATAAGATCCTTCGTGACACTTTCCTGCCCTGATTGTCCCCAGGCACTTCCCGATCCCTCCAGTCATCCATTTCTGGTAGTGGCATACTGACGTTAATAACTGGCTGTATATGAAAAAAAATAATAATAAAAATTAAAATTAAATAAAAGTTGATTGAATTAAGTACAAACACGATTAGTTATTATTGTAATAAAAACCAAACAACACTTAAATTACCTACCTAACAAAAACGAATCAGAACAAAAAATAAAAATAATTTTTGTTCTATTTAAATTTAAAAGTTAATTATTGAAAACAACATAAACAATTGACAATCAAAAGAATACCGGCCTGTGATCATTCCCTCTGCCCTGTGTCTACTATATGTTCCCGTATGTATATTTCAAGATATTTTCTAAACTATACGACCAAATTGGATGCTGTAAAGGGTAAATTATATCTACATTAAGTACTTATGATGATTAAATAATTTATTTCGATAAGGATTAATGTTTTGCAGGTCATAAGTCCACATAAACAAAACTCAAATATTTAAAATTTTCTTTGTAACATAAAAGCAGTCATTGTGACTTAAATATAAAAGTTAGATATATGGTGTCGCGGACTTTATTGTAGATCTTTTGATTCTACACTCAATATTGAACGATTGCATGTTTTTTAACGTGGAGTATCGCTTCTTACTATCTTTATTCTGTGGGCTAGTATAGTACGAGAATAGTGCCTGTATGAATCGTACCGTCTAATCCCCGCCCACCACTGAAATATTAAATGAAACAGACTATAGTTTACGTTTAGCTTCATAGTTATATTTAATTTTTAGGCATCCAGTCCAGCCTGCACTGAATTAGAGACAATCGTAATGAATTGGCTAGGGAAAATGATTGGACTTCCAGATGAATTCCTGCACATTCCTGGTTCTCCTGGAGGAGGTGTCATACAGGTAAACTTAAAAAAATTGTAGTAAGTATTTCATAACATAATAATTTTCTGATAAACTTTAATTACAATTTAATTTTATGTTATTTCAAATAAAAGAAATAAATAAAATCTATCCCTGGCGCATGAAATTGGGGGGATTGGTAGGGATTAAAAACATCTCACATCGAATTTGTCACGAATGTATCAGAATTTAATTTAAATAATATTTAACTATTGTGAAATTCTGATACATAAAAAACATCTGCAAAGTAAATGCATAGTGCTTCCTCGTGCTCATTCACCAAAAGTAGTTAATTATTGAACAATTTTAATAAATAACGATAAAGTATTCACATGAACTTGGTTAACAATTTAATTTTTGTACATTTATTTGAAAATATTTATTCGACATTTTACATATAACATTTACATAACTTTCTGTATAGCTCATATATTAATTAAAGTTACAATTTCACATTGATATGCCACAAAGAAGATAAATCAAAGTTGCCAAAGTAGCTTTTCTTTTAATTTTTCGAGAAATATTTTCCATTAGGGGCATATTTCACTTTTTCCCAAATTAAAAAATGAAACATACATTTTTCATTTTTAAAGTCCGTGTTGTATCGTACAGTTCAAATGACATAAGTATTTAAAATGGTTATTGATAAACGTATCTAGTAGACAAAATTAAAGAATGTTTTTTTTATCGTTAACTGTCAAAAAACATGAAAGATTTGTATTTTGTTTCACTTTTACCCCAGTTATAATAATCATATTTTGTCCAGACAACATCCAGCGAATCAACTCTAGTCTCCCTGCTCGCCGGCAGAACACAAGCTGTGCACGCTATGCAGAAACGCGAACCAGAGCAGACCGCTTGGCAGTGCGTCAGCCGACTGGTGGCGTACTGTAGTGACCAGGCACACTCCTCCGTGGAGAAGGCGTGCCTCATTAGTCTCGTGCGTCTGCATCTCGTCCCGTCCGACGGCCAGCTCAGCATGCGTGCCGCGGCACTAGAAGAAGCCATCGCGGCGGACCTCGCTGATAATCTTGTACCGTTTTGGGTATGTTATATTATGTTGGACTGTATAAATCTCGTCTAAGCAAAATATCAGACTGTTTCGAGTTCCATATAGACCGGGAGCTAGTAGGAAGTGAGTGGACATAATATTACAACCGGCAACTATGTTCAAATTCGTATACCTGAGACCTCAAAGGGCTTAAAAAGTCAAGATGCCAGTCGGTACTTGGGTGCAATTTTTTTTAAAGCGCGAAAAAGCCCTACAAAAGGAAAAAAATGTTTTTTTAAATCAAAACTTTTTTTGTATCATCATTAGACCTTTCCTCTTAAAAAAAAGCCTTACACTCATAACTGTAACTCTACTCATATTTGTCATAATTTTTTTAAAGTTCATAAAACCTTGAATTTCGGTGTTTTCAATCATGAAAATGTACACTTTAAAACTAATATTATCATATTTAAAATAAATATTTATAATCTTCAAACGAATGTTAACAATATGGTATACTTCAATTTTAAGATTATTACCGGCACCCACCTTTATTTTAATTAACAACTATGTGCATTTTTCTACTCTACGCGCTCATATTGTTAATATTCGTTTGAAGATTATAGTTCGAGGTAATATTTGTCCAAAGGCTACTACATCACTTCTAATATTCATGAAACGAACTCAAGACAAGACTATTTATCAGTTACAAAACTTGAGACTAGACTTATCTAATTTATGTCTCATGTGAAGCCTTATAGTCTGGTATCTACAACAATTTCCTTAAAATTGTTTTGAAGTTTTATTTTCATAACTAAATAATATATATTATAAATATATATACTTCTTAATTCATAAATACAAAATACACAATAGAACTTCTTTTAGTATTGAAGAAAATAATTAATAAAACAATAAAAAGTTGTCTGCGCTTGATGCGACGGTCCCGAGGGATGCAATTTATTTAGGATTACTGAAGAGACGCGCAATCAACAAGATTGCGCGCAGAGAAATAATATATTTTTATTTCTAATTGGTATGTTCATTAACTCTTACTTGAATATCCGGTATGTCGTGTAACGTTTTCTCAAAAAATATATTATTACTATATACCTAATAAGTAATTTTTCTGGTATAAGTATTTGTTACTACGTACATATAATACTCCAGTGTTGGACACTTGTTTAAATAAATGTACAAAATTAGAAATATTTGTTGATATTTGATTACACACTACCATTACTGAATCATAATCTATAGACAGTTAACTGTAAAACAGCTAATTTGATGACAATCGGTCAATGAATGTCAAAATGGTGGACATTTAAACTAATTATTAGTGCAATCTATTTATTAATTATTATATTAATATAGCATCTTCAAATATGATTCTTTATTTTATAACTTTTGTGTCGTAGTACTTATCATTTTGTAATCATTAGCATAATCATTAAGTGTCCATCATTGGGTGCCCATTACTGGTTTTACTTTGTCCATTACTAGAGAAAAAACATAAACAAAACAAGCCTTGGGTTGAGGTGAGACCCTTTAGGTCCACACAATAAACTTCCCAACACAATATGATTATAAATACTTGACTACTGATTATTTATTGTTTCCGTATAGTTTATGTTAATATTTTTTTAATATGTATGTGAAAAATTTTAATGGCATTGGTCAGAAATAAAACTCATCTTTGTATTATGAATATTAATTTTCTAATATCCTAATGTCAACAATATAACACACATTTTTAGAATAACTAATTTGCCAATTTGAATTAAATAGCATTTGTTTTTATAATAACTAATCTAACAATTTAAATTTAATTGCATTTGTTTCCAATAGTACAGGCAAATTAGACATAAAATCGACCTGAAAAGAACATAATTCTTAGATCTATTTTTTTTGTTTTAAATTACTTTGTTATATATATACTTTAAGAATCCAATGAGTCCCGAGTTTTAAGGCTGTTGCGTATGTGAATATTGGAGGGGGAAAGGTTGCGCGCGGATAGCTTTTATATTGTTGATGATTTTCTTTAATAACACATTAAAGACTGTCTTAATTTTAAATATTATACACCTAATATCTATTTTAGGGTTCCGTAGAAAACTAGGAACCCTTATAATTTCGCTTTGTCCGCCCGTCCGTCCGTCCGTACGTTTATATAAATTTTATACCGATTTAGATAAAATTTGGTATACGAACGTAGATTGATAGCTCAAAAACAAAAATGATGAAATTTTGAAAAAAAAATTATTGGACCCTCTTCCAATAGACTGAAAAATAAATTCAATTTTTTGTTCACTACACCATCAAGTGGGGTGTCCTTAGATAGGTCTTCTAAAATGCAACCAAAAATGTCAAATGACCTTTTGATTTTAACCCTTCAGTCACGATATATTTGCTTTTCAATGTCATTGTTAGAGCGTCTCCACCCATCTAATTTCTAAACTCTTGATTCAAAAAATCTGAATAAAATCTAGAATGTAGCTTTTAATTAGTACTTTCACTGAAAATTATAACGAACACTGTCAAAACATTCTTTGGACCCTCCTCCCATAGACTGAAAAGCGTACTTACATTATTTTCGTACATTTGATCGAACATGTCCATTTTACCCCACTTTTCCCTCCATAATTCTAATAATTTTACATAATGACAACATTATCTTACAAAATATACTCATTAACATAAAGGTAACCTATAAAATAATCCGTTAAATCTTTATTTATAAAAACTTAAATATTCATGATTTTTTTTCATGGAGTTAGTCGTTTTGCCTTTTGAGTTATATCATTTTGTATATAAAAAACTATTTAAAGATACCATCTGCTACAATTTTTATAAAAAAGTTTTTGCTTGAAAACCCTTTTTGAATAATATTAACAAATATACTGAGATACACAATTTATAAAGCTCAAAAACTCTCTTTAGTAATGAATAATTCAGATAACCTCTGATTGTTATAACCAAAATAATTTTTTATGGGTGCAACAGTATCACCTAAGCATGTCCCCATATGAACAAAAATAAATATAACCCACTAGAAAGAGCTAACAATTTTTTAAAGCATTGGCAATACGCCAATACTTCATAATTAAAAAAAATAGAATGGTTACATTCTATGAGACATAGGTATATTATCCGATTTTCATAAAATTTGTTTGTAGAACACGATAAGCCGGTAAGTGACCAAAATCATCGCTTATTTGACGCGCCCTACTTTAAATCAAAATACCGGCTAAAGTTCCCCAGTCCCGACTAGGGACTCTTCGGTTTCTTAAAGATAAAGTATTTCTGAAGCCATTTCAGGAGGCATTTCTAATCTTTCCATTTGTTCCTTAATAAAACCTAATTTTAATGCACACGTGTCAATTTTATGTAAATAAATATTTACCGTTACAAAATAATTAATTTTACCTTACTATTTATTTTTTTTGTCATTTTATAACCCCCAGTCCTCTTCCCAACATTAATTTTGACCTCATTAATTACTTAATGTTCGTTATAAACTATTTAGTACAGGGACATTCATTAATTTCATACATTTGATCTAACATATCCTTTTTACCCCACTTTCCCCTAAACGCAACTACTTCTGACCTCGGGACTCATTGAATTCTTTAATGAGAAATACTATTGGATACATTTCCGAAATAAAATTTGATCTAATAATTAAGTTTTAGTTAAATGCAAATTTGCCTGTACTACAAGGCAACATGAATTGTAGACTTATTTATTAGTATTTAAAATTCAAATTTCGAGGGTGGTTGTCACCTTTCACCCCTTCTATAGCTGTTAGGTACGTATAACAAAAAAAATACTGAAATACATTTTTCATTATTTGTATTGTAGAATATTATGCTAAATTTCAAGTAAATCCGACCAAAAAAAAAACTTTACACCCCTTAGTGGTTGAATTTCGAAAAAAAAATTCTTTCAGATCATAATCACGTCAAGATGCTTCTATTCGCACACCAACGAAGTCAATAGCATTTTTTATTTACGAGATTTCCTGAACGTAAAAAATGACACGTACACACATACACACAGAGACATCTTTCTGAAAATAGTGTAAATATACTATAGCTTAAAACATACAATTATTTTGAAATTTTTTATTTTGATTTTCGGATCGATTACAATAATATAACTTCCAGTTGGGAAGTTAATAAAAGTTTTACTCTGTCGCTATTTTCCCATATTAATTAAATGGGAAAAAGACTCGGTTTGCGCCGTTCACAGGTTTGATCTACTTTTGATTTTAAGCTAATAGTACCTACGGGTGGCAGCGTTGCAAATCACACAATCATTTCAGGTCGATAAATTCACATCAAAACCTGTTGTTTATGATTAGGCAATGAAGGATTCTAAAATCAGCAGGTCCAGTAACGGTGGACCGGGTGGTGAGAAATTGTTGATTATGTAAAAAAATTAAATCCAAAAGTCATTTCAGGTCGTCTGAAAATTTGTACACCGATAGTTCAAATAATAATAATAATTATAAAAATAGTCAGCAGGATAGATAATAGTGGATTATATGTCAGCAGCCTGATTAAAAAAAGTTAACTCACATTTTTTTTCACAAACCCCATTGAGTGGGATGTCATTTGATAGGTCTTCTAAAATGCAACAAAAAATGTTATATGACATTTTGATTTTAACCCTTCAGTCACGATATATTTGCGTTCAAAGTCGTGATCAGAGCGTCCCCTCCCTCTATTTTCTAAACTATCAATATAAAAAATCTGAAAAAAATCGAGAATGTAGCTTTTAATTAGTACTTTCACCGAAAATTATAACGAACACTGTCAAAATTATTTTGGACCCCCCTCCTGTAGACTGAAAAATGAACTTACATTTTTTTTTCATTTAACCCATTGAGTGGGATGTCATTAGATAGGTCTCTTAAAATGAAACAAAAAATGTTAAATGATCTTTTGATTTTAACTCTTCAGTCACGGCATATTTGCATATAAATGTCGTTATCAGAGCGTCCTCCCCCCCTAATTTCGAAACTATCAATTAAATTAATCTGAAAAAATCAGAATGTAGCTTTTAATTAGTACTTTCACTGAAAATTATAACGAACACTGTCAATAAAATTTTGGACCCCCTAATTTTTGATGACAGCAACGAGGACACCGAATATGAATCAGACACATCTGAAGATTCTGATGATAACGAAGAGAATGGCTGTGATTATTAAAGATTTTTTGTCATAAATTATATCATTTTTTGTTGAAAATTAAATAAATGTAATTTAAAACATATTTTATTTTATATCCGAACAGTTATATTAAATTCTCATTGTCTTATAACATAGAATCGCATGTACGTTAGAAATAGATCGCAACGACAACTTTTATGACTAAATTAATTGTTAGTCGCTTAAAATTATTCATAAATATAATTTACATAATATATTTGATAAAAAAGAGCATCAGCACAATATTAAAAAGGGGTAAAGTTGTCAGCAAGTCGAGTGATAGAAGATAGTCTAGATATGCTATATAAAAACACATAAAAATGAATATTTTTGTTATTAAATTGATATCAGGCCGCTTGAAATTAATTATAGAGGTTATTTAAATAGTATATTTGATGAAAAAAAAGGTCAGCAGAATATTTAAAGGGGGTAAAGTTGTCAGCTGAATAATACATTTGGTTGTTCTATATTATAGTCAAATGCCTGGTTTGCACCTACAATCCCCCTGCTGACGATCTTTCCCCTGTCAGATTACCTGCTGACTTTTTTTTTCTTATTTTTTTAACATAAATAACGACCTGTATAATACACTGCTTGTCACAATTAGTGGGACACTTTTTCAATGTAACACAGTTTTGGTAAAAAATGTCATATTAATATGAAAATTCATTAAAATCATTAGTATGGTGTTGTTTCTAAGCCCAAAGAGTAAAAACTTTGTGCGTGCATCGATAGCGGGTGTACAACCCTTGGAGGGGTGAAAAATGGAAAGTGACAATTTCAAGTATTGAAAAAAAAGTTTAAAACCCGTTTATTCCAAGATAATAATAAAATTCACATTAATTTTTATACGTAGAACTTATTTGAACCCTAAAGGTATAAACTATTTTTTTAAATCAATATTTAATTCTATTTTCCACCTGTTATCATCCCCTAAATTTAGGTTATTAGAAATATAGGAAAATATGGAAGAAATTTTAAAAGTCTTCAAGGGTTGTTAGAAATAATCACAATAAATATAAATTTACAATTTCAATAAAATCCAGTAATTTTCAACCACTTTTCTACCCTTTAATATTCAACCCTCTGTGTATTACAATTAATTCGAACAACCTAGGTAAAGATAAATTTTTGTAATTTACAAAATAGGTAGTAAACTGTATATACAACGGTACTGTATGTTAAAAAACACAAATAAATTATAAGGGTAGGCATCAACCCTTAAATACTAAACCGCCCAAAATAGTAGGGTAGAATATTAAATTTAAGTGTGATTTTATAAGAAATCAATTAATGCTCTTATTTGAAGATTTTTGTGAAAATTTTGTGCACCACAATTCACCCCTACGGATGTAGCTACCCTAAATTTAACAAATATACACTTTTTTTTAAAAATCGTATCTAAAAATTCAGTGGAATTTTTTTGTCATCCTTTCGTAATATAAAAGGCCGATATTTGATCTTTCTACACCGGTAAAATTAAAACAATACACTATCAGTAACTACCCTTAAATTCTTATTTCTTAAAAATAAAATCAATTTTATTTCAATTAATATTGAAAATATAGGTATCTATGGAAATTAATGTACAATTTACGAGTTTGGCTCAAATTAATCCAATCGTTTTGACACGTTTCTGACAATGTATTGTTTTAATTTTACCGGTAACGAAAGAACAAATGTCGGCCTTTTATATTACGAAATGATGATACAAAAATACCACGGACTGTCTAGATACCATATTTAAAAAAATGTGTATATTTTTTAAATTGAGGGTACCTATATCTGTAGGGGTGAATTGTGGTGCACAAAATTTTCAAAAAAATTGTTAAATAACAGCTTTAATTGATTTTTCATAAAATTGCAATTTAATTCAATTTACAACCCTATTATTGGGGGTGATTTAGTTTTTAAGGATTGATGACCACCCTTAAAACTTATTTGTGTTTTTTAACATACAATTCTATTGTATACACAGTTTACTACACATTTAGTAAATTTCAACATCTCAGAACGATTGAATTAATTTGACCCAAACTTATGAAAAACTCGTAATTGTTCATTAATTTCCATAGATACCTATATTTTCAATATTAATTGAAATAAAATTTATTTTATTTTTAAGAAATAAAAATTTAAGGGTAGTTCCTGATAGTGTATTGTTTTAGTTTTACCGGTGTAGAAAGATCAAATGTCGGCCTTTTATATTACGAAAGGATGACAAAAAAATTCCACTGAATTTTTAGATACGATGTTTTAAAAAAAGTGTATATTTTTTAAATTTAGGGTAGCTACATCCGTAGGGGTAAATTGTGGTGCACAAAATTTTCACAAAAATCTTCAAATAAAAGCATTAATTGAATTCTTATAAAATCACACTTAAATTTAATATTCTACCCTACTATTTTGGGCGGTTTAGTATTTAAGGGTTGATGCCTACCCTTATAATTTATTTGTGTTTTTTTAACATACAGTACCGTTGAATATACAGTTTACTACCTATTTTGTAAATTTCAAAAATTTATCTTTACCTACGTTGTTCGAATTAATTGTAATACACAGGGGGTTGAATATTAAAGGGTAGAAAAGTGGTTGAAAATTACTGGATTTTATTGAAATTGTAAATTTATATTTATTGTGATTATTTCTAACAACCCTTGAAGACTTTTAAAATTTCTTCCATATTTTCCTATATTTCTAATAACCTAAATTTAGGGGATGATAACAGGTGGAAAATAGAATTAAATATTGATTTAAAAAAATAGTTTATACCTTTAGGGTTCAAATAAGTTCTACGTATAAAAATTAATGTGAATTTTATTATTATCTTGGAATAAACGGGTTTTAAACTTTTTTTTCAATACTTGAAATTGTCACTTTCCATTTTTCACCCCTCCAAGGGTTGTACACCCGCTATCGATGCACGCACAAAGTTTTTACTCTTTGGGCTTAGAAACAACACCATACTAATGATTTTAATGAATTTTCATATTAATATGACATTTTTTACCAAAACTGTGTTACATTGAAAAAGTGTCCCACTAATTGTGACAAGCAGTGTAGTACGTCTGGTACGTAAAAAAACCCTGCACTTTTTGATTGGGGTATGACATTTTCTGTGCCCATAGAAAAGGTTAAAAGAATAATTTTCAGATAGGGAGCCACTTTAAAATCCGTGTAGAACACCATTATATCGGCTATTAAAGATGGCCCCCACCATTTTTATTAAATTGGCTGTATCTCAGCTCTTAGTCATCTGATTTGAAATTTCTTTTATTTGTTTTAAAGTTCTTATTGAGAAGATTATTTTTTGTCATTATACATTTTTCTCTAAATCTTAAGGGTTCCCCACAATTTTTGAAAATCTGAAAATTTTACTTTTCTTACGAACTTAATTTATATATAACTTTTTTATTGTGCCCAATATCATTTTTTTACTTCATATAAAAAAGAAAGACATTTTATTCTGCTTTCCATTGATAACAAGATAATACTGTTTTAATTAACAACTTCTTTGGAAAAAGCGTGTTAAACTAAGAAAAATAGACTAGTTTTGGATCATTCCATGTCAAGTTTACCTTTTATCATATGAAATTTTATGTTGGGATCAATTTTCTCATATGGCATAGTTAAAAAATTGAAAAATCTGTCATGGATGTCACTGAACTTTCTTATACAATAAAAAAATGTACGTGTATCTACTAATATAAAACAAATAATTTTGGCTTACTGATGACAGATATAAAAAAATTAATAGAACATAAACTATAGATAATAACGTTCTATACATTTTTTGTTATGAACATTTTATTCTGTCATGAACTTGTTCAAATAAAATGGAAAAAAATTAAAAATATAATTAAAAAGATTTTTTTTTAATTGGTAAGAGACACAAAAAAATTAATGGAACGTAAACTATAGAAAATAACATACTCTACAACTTTTATTTCAATGATTTATTTCTGCTTTAAACCATTTCAAATATAATTGAAAAAAACGATTATAACCTCAAAATTTTTTTTGGGAGAATTTGAACATAACATAAATTATAAATAATAATATTCTAAACAAATTTTTCTTTAAACGTTTTCTTCCAACACGTACCGTTTCAGAAATAATTCGAATAATTATAAAAATTACAGTAAACATCCGTTTCCGGTTTAAAAAAAATCAGGTTTTCTTTCTTAAAACAAATGAATCCTAAATATAAAATTTTACCCCTCTATGTACTGTCATTTTTGAGTTACAACGTTTACAGACAAATAGATACACACACAGACAGACAGACAGGCATGGTGATAAAAATAGTCAGAATTGATTCAGGGAAGGTATAAATGGACATTTCCATCAAAATCTCGAATCCGAGAAACCAATACAGGTAAACTTGATATGGAATGATCCAAAAATAATCTATTTTTCTTAGTTTAACACGCTATTTCCAAAGAAGTTGTTAATTAAAACAGTATTATCTTGTTATCAATGGAACGCAGACAAAAATGTCTTTCTTTTTTATATGAGGTAAAAAAATGATATTGGGCACAATAAAAAAGTTATATAACAATTAAGTTTGTAAGAAAAGTGAAATCTTCAGATTTCGGAAAATTGTGGGGAACCCTTAAGATTTAAAGAAAAATGAATAATGATAAAAACTATTTTTTTTAATAAGAACTTTAAAATAAACAAAAGAAAATTGAAATCAGATGATTAGGAGCTGAGATACAGCCAATTTAATAAAAACCGTGAGGGCCATCTTTAATAGCCGATATAATGGTGTTCTACACGGATTTTAAAATGGCTCTCTATCTGAAAATGTTTCTTTTGACCTTATATATGACCACCGAAAGTGGCATACCCCAATCAAAAAGTGCAGCGTTTTGGCTTTATTTGCCACGAACCAGACGTAAGTTTCATCCGACTTAAAATCAAATGAAATTAATTTTTTTTAATCAGGTCTATTTAGGCTGGGAACGCTCTGATCACGACTTTGAACGCAAATATATCGTGACTGAAGGGTTAAAATCAAAAGGTCATATAATATTTTTTGTTGCATTTTAGAAGACCTATCAAATGACATCCCACTCAATGGGGTTTGTGAAAAAAAATGTGAGTTAACTTTTCAGTCTACGGTAGGGGGGTCCAAAATAATTTTGACAGTGTTCGTTATAATTTTCGGTGAAAGTACTAATTAAAAGCTACATTCTCGAATTTTTTCAGATTTTTTATATTGATAATTTAGAAAATAGAGGGAGGGGACGCTCTGATCACGACTTTGAACGCAAATATATCGTGACTGAAGGGTTAAAATCAAAATGTCATATAACATTTTTTATTGCATTTTAGGAGACCTATCTAAAGACATCCTACTTAATGGATTAAGTGAAAAATTTAATGAAATTAATTTTTTTTAATCAGGCTGCTGACATATAATCCACTATTATCTATCCTGCTGACTATTTTTATAATAATTATTATTATTTGAACTATCGGTGTACAAATTTTCAGACGACCTGAAATGACTTGGATTTTTTTTTTTTTACATAATCAACAATTTCTCACCACCTGGTCCACCGCTGGTGCGCCTGCTAACCCTTGATTCTATCATTATATATATCTAAACAATTGATTCTACTTATAATTGATCGACCTGAAATGACCATGAAAAATGCAACGCTGCCTCCCGTACTATAAAACATAAGCCAATGGGACCGAAAAAATAAAATTTTAAAAAACACCCTAGTCTACATATTGCAACACGATAAACACTTTTTATTTATTTCCAAATAAGTTGAATATTGAATATTGAACACATTTTATTTGTACAGATCTGCGCGACGCTTGGAACAACGGGCGCGTGCTCGTTCGACGCACTGGAAGAGATCGGGCACGTCGCGCGGCGTCACGACACGTGGTTGCACGTGGACGCCGCGTACGCCGGTGCCGCGTTCGTATGCCCGGAGCACAGGCATTGGCTGCGCGGGATAGAACTCGCCAACTCGATCGCGTTCAACCCGTCTAAGTGGCTCATGGTGCACTTTGATTGTACCGCTATGTGGTGAGTTAATGGCAATTGTGCGTGGAAGTTCGATATCTCATAGACCAAGCTTGTCCAACCCACGGCCCACGGGCCACATGCAGCCCTCGAGGAGCCTTGGTGCGGCCCGCAAGGATAATATTAATAAAAAAAATTAATGTAGTAATAAATTTACATTTAAATTACTTAGTATGACTTAAAAAAAAGGTCTTCAGTTTTTATTGTTTCTAGTATAACACGCTATTTCTTTAACAAAAAGTAGTAATTGAAGTTGATACGACTAAAAAAATAAAATGGCCAAGTGCGTGTTGGGCACGCACATGATAGGTTTCCGTAGTCATTACGATTTATAAACAAGAATTACATATTTCAACAGACGCTCTGATAACGACATTTAAATGCAAATATATCGTGACTGAAGGGTTAAAATCAAAAGGTCATATAACATTTTTTTGTTGCATTTTAGGAGACCTATCTAAAGATACCCTACTCAATGGGTTAAGTGAAAAAAAATTTGAGAACAATTTTCAGTCTATGGGAGGGGGTCCAAAATAATTTTGACAGTGTTCGTTATAATTTTCAGTGAAAGTACTAACTCAAAGCTACATTCTGAATTTTTTTCAGATTTTTTGAATAGATAGTTTAGAAATTAGGGTGGGGGGGACGCTCTGATAACGACATTTAAATGCAAATATATCGTGACTGAAGGGTTAAAATCAAAAGATCATTTAACAAGTTTTGTTGCATTTTGGGAGACCTATCTAATGACATCCCACTCAATGGGTTAAGTGAAAAAAAAAATGTGAGTTCATTATTCAGTCTAAGGGAGGGAAGTCCAAAATAATTTTGACAGTGTTCGTTATAATTTTCAGTGGAAGTACTAATTAAAAGCTACATTCTAATTTTTTTTCAGATTTTTTGCAAATATATATAGAAATTAAGGGGGGGGGGACGCTCTGATAACGACATTTAAATGCAAATATATCGTGACTGAAGGGTTAAAATCAAAAGATCATTTAACATTTTTTGTTGAATTTTAGGATACCTATCCAATGACATCACATTCAATGGGATATGTGAAAAAAAATTTGTGAGTTCATTTTTCAGTCAATGGGAGTGGGGGCGAAAATAATTTTGACAGTGTTCGTTATAATTTTCAGTGGAAGTACTAATTAAAGGCTACATTCATGAATTTTTTCAGATTTTTTAAATTGATAGTTTAGAAATTAGGGTGGGGGGGGACGCTTTTATCACGACTTTGAACGCAATTATATCGTGACTGAAGGGTTAAAATCAAAATGTCATATTGCATTTTTTATTGCATTTTAGGAGACCTATCTAAAGACTCCCCACTTAATGGATTAAGTGAAATTTTTTTTTTGAAAATACTTTTCAGTCTATGGAAAGGGGGTCCAAAAAATATTTTTTTTCAAAAATATTATCATTTCTGTTTTTGGGTTATCAGTCTTCGTCTGTATACCAAATTTCATCTTAATCGGCTTAAAATTTTTGAGGACGGACGGACGGACATGGCAAAACTATAAGGTTTCCTAGTTTTCTACGGAAACCTAAAAAGGTCTTCGGTTTTATATTGTAGTCTGCGGCCCTTAGTTAGTTAATTTCAATAAAATTTCTGCTTTGCGGCCCACAAGGTTGAAAAGGTTGGACACCTATGTCATAGACCATAACAGATAAAAAAAATATTTCTAATGCAGATGTAAACTGTGGGTAAATCCATACACAGCATGAATTTTTTTCAGCTAGCAAACAGATGCTTTATTATTTTATCGAACACAAACAACCAAAATAATTTACAACCATATAAATTCAATAATGCGCAGTGTGAAATTGAGACAGAAACATAAAATGCTGTTTTTATGGGCAACATGAACACTCTGTACATGGTGTTTTATTTTATTTGAAAAAAAAAAAAATTTTTTTTAGTAAATATTGTTGAATTTTGTACTTTTTGCTCAATAAATCAAAATTGGTTACAAATAACCATAAGGTTGTACAAACAAAAAATGTTCGTTATGTAATTCTACATAACATTGTTAAAAAATATATAGGGTGTTTCATTTGAAATAGTTGAGAAAAATAACTTTAAAGTTCTCAAAATTTGAAAATTAATAATGAACAGCCTGTACATGGTGGCTCTAAGATATTTAAACAAAAGCACCCACCATCCTCCTACAATAAGGTCCATATTTAATTTCATCTTCAAAGCTACGGCCGTGAAAGTGGTGAATTTTTGAGTGGAGTAATGTAAAAGTCAATTTTTTTGAAAAAAATATTATTACGTCTAAACCGGACATCAGATGGGGCTAATATTTTAGATATGAATAAACATCCCAAGAGAAGTGTTAAATATGCAAAAATATTCAGGGTATTCCTTTTAAAAAAATTACCTTAAGCGTACCACACTTTTTTGTAGCACTCTGTATATTTGAAAATAATTTCTATGTATGCGCATTTACCCACAATTTACATCTACATAACCCGCGGCCCGCGACGTTCTTATGTGCGGCCTACGGCCACATATGAACAAATTATGTTTTTATAATGTTTATTTTAATTATCAGGTGATTCAGAATGACTGATGTTGGTTTTAATTTCGCATTGATTTTTTTTAAATATTGTTCTATTTATGTGACTTAAATAATCTTTTTTATATTGATAATTTTGTTTTATAATATAATACAAAATTTGAATATTTTTGTGAATATATAAAAACATTATTTATTCACAAATTTTCGATTTGAACATTTTTGTCAAAAATCCGATGGTTTTGAGATAATAATCTGTAACACTTTAAATGCCCCACCCAGTATTTCTCTCAGAAAGGAAGAGGGCTAAATTTTTTATAACGAAGATGCATTATCCCCCTCCCCTCTGCATTACTAAAAATGTTATACATTTTATAATTTTTACAGGGTTAAAGATAGTGGAGCGCTTCATAGAACATTTAATGTAGATCCATTGTATTTACAACATGAAAACTCAGGCGTAGCAATTGATTATATGGTGAGTTAATTATTTATAAATTATAATTATAAATGAGGCGTTTATTTTGAAAGTGGTCTAAATCCACTTATATTTAAACTGAGATATTTAAGGGTTTGCGTTTCAATAAAATTAAAAATATACGTGTAAGATATCAATGTGCCACATTGATTAAGTGTTTCTAAGAGAGTTAAATTTACAATTACTATTAAAATAACCCCAAATATTAAATGAATAATATGTGTTTTTTTACCACAAATGGACTTAAGCCACTTTCAAAATTAACAATTACATTTGTTATAAATTGAAAAGAACTCAAGTCCATTTGTTGTAACATAAAATGCTTCAAATTGAAAAAAAACCACTCACTTTAATTTATATTATTTCTTTATAACTCTTAAAAAATTTATACAATTCAGGAAATCAAAGTATGTATACAGGCTGATTTTTTAATCGAGATTATTAATATATGGAAAACTATTAGATTGCTTTAAGTATATAGGGAAAATTATGGGTTTTTAGGGAAAATATTTGGTACAAAAGTTTCAGGATTTAGAGGGACAAAATCAATGGAGGTAACAATTTTGACCTTGAGTGGAGGTTTGAAGGTCATTTTGGGGTAAGCAAATTTTTTTCAAACGAAACCTATTTTTTTTTTAATTCGTATTTTGCAGAAAAAACCAGGGCTTCGAACCGGAACTGAACTGAAAACTGGAAAAACCGTTATTTTTTGCCGGAACGAAAAACGGAACAGAACCGAAATAAAAATTTCGGTTTTTACGGTTCAGTACATGTTAAAATACGCGCGTTAACATGATCTTATTTCCCACTTCAATTGTCGTTCGGACTATCACACAAGTACCATAAAATATTCTAAATTATGGTAGAACATTTTTTTTTAAAACAAATAATTTTTTTTTTTAATTAATCACTCGGAGCTGAACCGAAAACCGAAAAACCCGGAAAAACCGTTATTTTTTGCGGAACGAAAACCGGAACCGAACCGAAATATATTTTTTTGCTCGAACTATCACACAAGTACCATAAAATATTCTAAATTATGGTAGAACATTTTTTTTTAAAACAAATAATTTTTTTTTTAATTAATCACTCGGAGCTGAACCGAAAACCGAAAAACCCGGAAAAACCGTTATTTTTTGCGGAACGAAAACCGGAACCGAACCGAAATATATTTTTTTGCTCGAACCGGAACGAAAACCGAAACGAAAAAAATAACGGTTCGAAGCCCCGGAAAAAACTTTAGTCTGAAAAATTTTATAAAAATTTTAATTTTAACATTTTTTTTTGTTACATTAAAAAAAATTTTTTTTTATTTAAAAAATTATGAAATTATAAAAATATTATTTTTTTAAACTGCATTTTTTCTCAAACATCCAAGATAATAATTAAACAAATTTTGGTTACAAAAAAAAATTTTTGATGTAAAAAAAAAATACGTTAAAAAATTTTTTTTTTTAATTTCAGACAACAATTATTTCTAATTTTCTGCAAAATACAAATCTGCAAAAAAATAACTAAGTTTCCATTTAAAAAAAATTTGTTGACCCCAAAATGACCTTAAAACCTCCACTCAAGGTCAAAATTATTACCTTCATTAGTTTTGCCCCGCTAAATTCTAAAACTTTTGTACCCAACATTTTCCGTAAAAAGGTTTAGTTTTCCAGCCATTGTGATAAATTAACAACATTCTAATACTGAAGTGTAACTGTAAATTAAGTGTGAAAATTAATGTGTTCAAAAAAAATTTTTCCTTTGAATATATTTAACCAAAAATTGTTTTTTATGGTAGATTACTTCTAATTATACACGTTACTACAGTCAACTAAAAAAAAGTGGAAAATGGACTTAGGCCACTTTCAAAATAAACGCCTCAAATATACAAGTTTAATTGGTTTATTATTTTCAGCACTGGCAAATACCTCTAAGTAAGAGATTTCGTGCATTAAAGCTGTGGTTTGTTATACGTAACTATGGAGTATCTGGCCTACAAAAACATATTCGAGAAGTAAGTAAATATTATACAGAATGATTTACAACTAGTGTAAAAAAATTTAATAGTAGAACGAGGATGTAATTTTAAGCAAAAAACCTTATGTGAACCTATGTCCGGAAATTCTTTTATCCAAAATTAGTTTTATTTAATATCTAGAGAACCCATTGTGCTACAGTTATGAAATTTGATACAGGGATTGGTATTAATAAGTGTTATCGATTTCCAGTATCAAATAATAATAATTTAGATAAGTAGTGTATGGGGCCAGTGGGACCGCCGATTTTTTTGTTCTTGATTTTTTTCCTGAGGTGGGTACTTGTAGAAGATTATATGATACAAAATACACAAAAATATACTTTGTTTATTTGTCATAAGATCAATCGTTTTCGAAAAATATCGAAAAAAGAAAGTACAGCAGAATTTTACTTAATACGGATGCTTCAAATTACACAAAATATTCTTGTTCTATAATTAAGAAAAGATAAAAAGTTAGTATAAATATACCTCTAAAACTGAATTTTTAACAACAAACAGCCATTTATAGTTTCATTTTTTTATCATGTTAGCAAAATACGTGTAACAGTAATACAACTCTGGCTATAACTTAACTCTATGATGATAAGTATTAGGAGGTATATTTATATTAACTTTTTATCTTATTTTTAATTATAGAACAAGAATATAAATTTATTTTGTGTATTTTGAAACATTCGTATTAAGTTAAATTCTTCAGTACTTTCTTTTTCCGATATTTTTCTAAAACGCTTTATCTTATGACAAATAAACAAATAATATTTTTGTGTATTTTGTTACTTGGACATATTAAATGTCATTTTGACGTTTTAAATGTAATTTTGACGTTTGCATATTATTGAAACTTGGTCGAATGGTTGAGTTTGGCTTGAGGACGGTCTTATTTCAAAATCATCAAAATCGTGTTTAAGGGGGATGGGTGACACCCCAAAATATTTATTTTTTCAAGATATCTCAAGAATAATATAAGTTTCGTAAAGTGTTATGGGATCTTTTTTGTAGAGCATCCAATTTCCTACAATATGAGTCTACAACGTTTCTTGTAAAATATTTTCTTGCAAAGATTTATCTCAATTTGATTTAAAAATCGAGTTTTGTTTTTTTAAATTGATATTTAATGTCATTTTGACGTTTGCATAAATTGCGATTTAGATCGAAATTATCAAAAAATTAAAAACATACATGCGTCTTAAGAAAAATTTCAAACTAATATTTTTTAGTCATTTTGTATAAAAATTAAATGGTTAACCTATTCCAAGTAATTTATCTAAACACTATCGGTTTTTATTTATATTGTTCAATAATTAACTACCTTTAGTAAATTTAGCACGAGGAAGCACTGTGCATTTACTTGGCAGATGTTTTATTACGCACGGGTTAAAAAAAAAAAGAACTTGTAATAATAGGCCTAATTTAAAAAAACTATTTTATGATGATCAAAATCATTTTAAAACTAATTTTGAATTTGACGCCAAAACGCTAGCAGGTGTCATGGCGCATTTTTGACGTCACGCCTATGTAAACACTCCTTGTTAACAATAATAAATCCTTGTTCCATCGCTAACGTTTCTCGGTTTTACTTTTGATAACACAAAACTGAGCAAATTGATAATATAAAACCACAAAATAATTTATAAACAGTGCAGATATTAATGAAACAAAAATTATGATTACTGAGGCGTGACGTCATTCACTCTAATTGGTGTTTTATCAAACATGGCGGATTACTGTATTTTGTGTTTTTATTTTAACAAAAACCATATTAATCTCGCTTTTAATATAAAAATAAATACATATTTTAGAATCTTTTTAACTTATTTCATTAATTAAAATCATAATTTCAGTGATACTTTGTTACTGGCATCATGCCTTTTATTTATTATTTTGCAGGGTGTGAAACTAGCACAAAAATTCGAATCCCTTGTGCGGAGTGACGCACGCTTCGAGATAGCCGCCCCGCGACACCTGGGGCTTGTTGTATTCAGACTGCGCGGCGACGACAACGCTCCGACCGAGCGGTTACTGAAACGTATGAACGGGCGCGGACGCGTGCACTGCGTGCCGGCAGCGCTCGGGGCCAAGTACGTGGTGAGGTTCACTGTCACCTCGCCAAAGACAACCGTTGACGACATCCTGGCCGACTGGAATGAGATACGCCGGGTCGCTTCCGACGTTCTCGCTGAACAGGTTGTCGATGTGGCCAAACGTAGCAAGATTTCTTTAGCCGGTTAGTGTTTGATGATTTTTATTTAAATTATAGTATTAGGTTGCCGCAAAAATAATGCACGTTTTTTATTATGAACTTTAAACTTACAGGGTGGGGTATTTAAATTGTTACAGTTTATTATCTCAGAACCATCGCATATTTGAAAAAAATGTTTCAACCAAAAAATGTTTGGTTGTAAAGAGGTAATCGAATAGTAATATTTATTTGTTATTTCAAGGATATTTGAAGGTCAACATCATTTTTTTAAATAGGAACCTATATTTTTTATTTTGTAATCTTATTCTACGTGAAAAAAACGAGCAATATTCAATATTTTTTACTCACTCTCTGTATATTAGTCTAGAGATAATAACTTAAATAAAAACTATAGGTTCCTATTAAAAAAATTATTAAGCCACGCTAAAAAAAGACAAATAAATATTATAATTTATTTACCCTCTCACAACCAAACATTTTTTGGTTTAAATTTTTTTTCTTATGTGCGATGGTTCAGAGATAATAATCTAACACTTTATAATACACTGTACATACATTCATAATAGTGTATATTCGCGGTTATTTATTTTAATTAAATTTATATATACAGTGTATTCCAAGTTGATTAAGACATAGGAAATTTAACATGGGGACAATTAGAAATGTTGATCAAATGTTTGATCAAATTTAACGATGTGTCATTGGTGCAATTTGAAATGTCTTCTCGAAACTAACTGATAAATTTTAAATTAATCAACAGTATTTTGTTTTCAACTTTAATAAAGAATAAAATACATTATTGAAATTAAAGTAAAGCTACGGTTTCCTAGGAAAGCGGTGCCGTTATCTAACGGCCGTGATATGGCGGGCGTTTTTAACGGTAACGAAGCTATGGTTTCCTAGAAAGCGGTGCTAGTATCTAGTAACTGTACTCAATCGTAGTCACTCAGCAGTGGTAAATGGACGATTTAGACATAGCATTATTAGCATATTTGGAAGATGAAGAGTCATCCGAAGAAGAAAACTTTCGTTTGGAGGAGTGTGATGTTTAAAATCGTGCTACTGAGGGTACATTTCAAATAATAAAGTGTCGCTGTCTACAGTGCATTGATGAAAAATTCAAGCAATACGTTCGCTTAACACTAGTATTGTTTGATTATGTACTGAGTCATATCAGAGATGGCATAAGTTCTAAACCATTTAATAGACACAAAATCCCATATTCTCAAAATAAAAGTTGTGTATACTTGTGAGGTAATTTTTTATATTTAGTATTATACAAATTCTGATTTTGAAGTATAATTCTAATATTGTTCCATATATTTTTGTTTTAACTGGGCTTGTCTATACCCTTTGCATTTAATGTTGTATAATGCTTCATGATTTTTGAAAAAAATGTTATTTTCACTAGTCCAAATCACGTTTATACTCATTGTTTTTAATGAAATGTTTACCGCTACACGCGAAAAAATGTTCGAAAACTGTTTGTCATCGCTATCGTCATATAAATTACGGCACCGCTATTTGACGTTACGGTAACACTCAACGTTTTCTAGGAAACCAACACCAATGGTTTTCCTAGACAACGTTTTGGTAACGTCACTCACCGCTTCATTACGGCCGTTAGATAACGGCACCGCTTTCTTAGGAAACCGTAGCTTAAGCATCCTAGATAAAATTATAATAATATTTTTTGGCAGATATAAATTTGAAAACAAAATACTAATGACTATTTTATTAAATTTTGTGGAGGCATTTCAAAATGCACCAATCACACATCGTTAAATTTGACCAAAGGCTACTACAGCATTTCTAATTGCCCCCATGTTAAATTTCCTATGTCTTAATTAACTTGGAATACACTGTATATAATTTTTATGTTATTTTTTATATTTATTATTTATTTTAATTTTTTGTTTTTATTTATATAGGTTTTCGAGCATGTGGATTCTTTAAAGCTTGATTTTCTCGATAAGGAAAAATGTACATTTTAAAATGTTTTATATATGCAAGTACTCTTATATCTAAATCAACGTACATTAGCTTTAATGCAATCAATAAATAATAACTAAAATATTGTAAAATATAATTTTATCTTTACATATAGGTACTGTATAAACTGTACATACAATTGACCAATTTGAACTGTATTAATGCTATTTGTCGATATAATTTATAAATCAATAAATATCAATATTTTTATTAAAATTATTTTTAATTACTCTATCATTGTGAAATATATTAATGTCCGGTATAGTCCAATCAAATTATCAAAATAAAGTAGTTCGTAAGACATTGTTCTACGTAATGCTACCATTGCAGTTCTATAGTCTATTAACTTATAAGTATTTTAATTTTTTTTTCTACGACCTATAGAACTGGAGATATTTGAAAAACAGTGTAGCGATACACTCGAAATATATCAAAAATACACAATTATGCAGTTTTCTCGAGACGCACATGGCCGATTTTTCGAATTTTTTTATTTTCAACTCATCTTTGAACATATAAAAAGAAAATCCAACTTCCCGAATGCATCACTTCAAAATGCTAATTTCCCTCTACTAATATGGTAGTTATGCCATTGGAAAATTAGATATGAATACTACCCTAGTTACGCCAATGACTGTATCTTTCATTTCTTTTATCATTTTTACCATTTATGTACATCACAATTAGTGTCCGACCGAACATTCGGGTTCGGCCACCTTCGGCCAAAATTTCTCCTTCGGCTTCGGCCAAAATAAGGCCGAAGGTTTTGCCGAAGCCGAAGGTTGAATTATATAGTATAATATTGTACAGTTAAGTATTATTTTATGCGATATATACGTTCCACAGAAAACCGCATATAAAAAATCGCACAAAAAAAGATATACATAGCTGTCATTATAAAATAAGGAATATATAGATAGATACATTTCTTTATTTTGGCCTTGTAAAAAGGATTAATAGCGTCAGTGACACGTTCTCTAATTTTCTAAAACCACGTACCTAAAATCGCATTAATTTTTTTCTGAAAATTCATATTATACATAATCCCTTTCGAAGATATAACCTATGGGCAGGGGGGGGAAATATTTTTTCTATTTTTTTTTTCAATTTTAATAACAACAAAACGTTTACATATTTAATTTTTTAAATGAAAAGTTAAAAAAAGGTCATTCAATTACACATTGATTGTATTACATTTGTGAAAATTTTTAAAAATAAAAGACGAAAACAAAAACTTTCGGCTTCGGCTTCTGCTTCGGCCAAAAACTGAACTTTGGTCGGACACTAATCACAACATATGCAACATACATACACCTATGTACATTTATTAACAAAAACATGAAAAAAGTACATATTTCTAACATCATTAATTTCGTATTTTAAAACGTATCATTTACATATAGGTAAATAAGGCTGCACACCGAGATGACAGACGAGACTTTTTTCGGTCCCGTATCGTTCTAGTAACGAAATCAAGAACGAGACTAGAATGACTTCGTTTCAGTTTTAAAGGATAAAAATTTAAAATTTTAAAATGTATTATTATATAATCTTTATTAAATCAATAATTTAAAAAATATTTATACAGGGTGGGGCAACGAGCTATC
This sequence comes from Sialis fuliginosa, assembly GCA_961205875.1. Classification (NCBI taxonomy): domain Eukaryota; kingdom Metazoa; phylum Arthropoda; class Insecta; order Megaloptera; family Sialidae; genus Sialis; species Sialis fuliginosa. The sequence continues at coordinate 2,572,040 of OY540818.1, read as the reverse complement.
GAACTTCCACACACTATTATCATTATAGAGCTGTAGCTTGACCATATATTTTCGACATAACCGGCAAGATCGAGGTAACTCTTTCTGTTCCATAATAATCGAAAGTACATTAGTTTACAATACTTAGGTACATACCGAGCGCGTCAGCAGCGCATTTAACTTTACGAGTTTAACGCGCTGCTGACGCACCCGGTTGCAAAATTTTGAAGGCTGACTATGATAAAAGGGGTTCTTACTTACAAGGGGAAGCAACAGCACGGTTAATGAGAATTTCAATGAGCTTGTGGCTTGTGGTATGTCAAACTAGAGCAAAAATAAAAAGACACGTGTCCAACAATTTGATCTCATAGGCCTTAATTACAAAGATAATTAACTTTGAAAATTTGTGTATTCAATATAACCATGTATTATGTTCGCTCGAAATATAAGTGTGTTGGCCCTACGGTCAACGCGCTGGCGTCTCGCCTGGTTTTAAGATTTTGATTTTAATTTTTATTTACAATTATTTTTTATTTTTTGTACACATTACCTCTCCCACTTGCGTAAAAATCGATAAATTAGACATAAATAAAACATATATTATTATTGACAATAGATGTTTGTGGTTTCTTTCAAGTTTGTTTTTTATTAAAACTTTTCAATTTATTAATTAAAAACTAATGAGTTGTGTCAATAATAAATTAAATTTACTTTAAAACAAATTAATAACTATGTACTGGCGTATATATCAATATTTTCATTGTCAATAATAATATATGTTTTATTTATGTCTAATTTATCGATTTTTACGCAAGTGGGAGAGGTAATGTGTACAAAAAAATAAAAAATAATTGTAAATAAAAATTAAAATCAAAATCTTAAAACCAGGCGAGACTCCAGCGCGTTGACCGTAAGGCCAACACACTTATATTTAGAGCGAACATAATACACGGTTATATTGCATACACAAATTTTCAAAGTTAATTATCTTTGTAATTAAGGCCTATGAGATCAAATTGTTGGACACGTGTCTTTTTATTTTTGCTCTAGTTTGACATACCACAAACTCATTGAAATTCTCATTAACCGTGCTGTTGCTTCCCCTTGTTAGTATACTGTTTACAAATAAATTTTCAGATTTTATAAAGTAGTTGCAACGTGTATCGATTTTTTACAAAAATAAAATCGCCCCCGCGCCAAACGCTAACGAAACTAGACTATATCTCTACACCACAAATGTGACGTAATATCAAAAAATCAGACTTTATATAGTAGTTGCAATATTTTGTCGCTCACCTCCCCGACTAGAATGCACACCGTTATTTATTTTTTTCTAAATATAAAAACGAATGTGTTGTAATATTTGTTATAGTTTTCTTTTGGGCGTTAATGGGTTAATACAATTCAAGACGAGACAAGACTTATCTAACTATTATCTCATCTCATGTGCAGTCCTATTTAATATTTGGTCCTAAATGAATGATAGATAGGTAAAGTTATTATGAAGAATTACAAATATCCTGAAAAATCTATATGAGAAATACCTTATCCTAGATAAAAGAAGATTTTTCTGTAAAATCCAGGAAAACTGTCTTATTAGTGGTTATAATTATAAATAGGTAGTATTTGATTTATTTTTATTTTACATAATGATATACATGCACAAAAGACTGTTTAATTAATATATTTAACTGTAAAATATTTTTTTTAGAAACCCGCCAAAGAAATGAAAACTTTGGTTCTAGTTTGCTTCTGGCAAACTCTCCAATGTCTCCGAAAATTGTCAACGGAAGTTTCGCTGCCATTTACGATCAAGAGGACATTATGAATGACTGCGCTAAAACGTTTTCAAAATATCTCACTACCAACGTTCACGATAGTCCTGGTAAGTACCTATAAGGTAGTGGCACCAGTCTTGGCAAGGACCCCAGAGTAATGGAAAAATTTTATTTAAATGTACTGAATTAGAAATATGTGTTGATATTTGATTACTGGTTAATAGGTGTCAAAATGGTGGACATTTAAACTAATTATTAATATAATTTATTTATTAATTATTACACATATTATCACATAGCAACTGCTTTACATTGTTTCAAATTTCACGATTATTTCTTTTATATCTTGTGTGTTGTAGTACTTATCATTTTGTAATCATTAGCAAGTGTCCATCACTACGTCGTGCTCATTACTGGTTTTACCTTTGCGATTACTTGCTGCCTCAGGGCCTCTAGTTACGGCCCTGGAAGGGAGATATTTGTTAACTGTTTATTTTATTATATTTCAGCAATGAGACGTCGCATAAAAGGAATTCTCATGTCGGGCAAACAATTTTCTCTTGACTCAAGAATGGATTTGGTCCACGGCATAGTAACAAACGCAACTCAAAAGTCTATTTCTGAGCCAATCAATAGTCTACCCAAAACTGAAGAAGACACTAATGAAAGCGAAGACAGTAATGAGGAAAATAAAGGTAGCCACATTAAAACTTAATAATTACTAGAGATTGGAAAAATAGTTTTTCAACTATTGCGTAAAAATGCATTTATTGTAATTTTTATTACATATCTCCAGCATTTTCAGAAAACTGGTTTGATTGAACACGATTTTAAATTAACTATTTGCAACTACCTTTCCAACTATTTGCGACACTTTTTACTGCTTCGTTTGCACTAATTATTATCAAATTGTAAAAAAAAACTATTTACCAACTATTTTCTGGAAAAAAATTCAACTAGTAACTATTTCATTGAAAATAACAACTATTTTTCCAATCTCTAATAATTACTTATATTTAAAATTCATATCCGGTATTATAAACGAGCTAGCAAAATTTGTTAGCTTGCTAGCACTTCCAAATGAAGTTTCAAACGTATCTGACAGTTCTCTTTAAGTTTCATGAAATGTTTGACAATTTTCGCGCACGTGTGGTATGTAAACACCAACGGTATTAAAACAGTGGTGATATTATGAAAATTATTTTGTACGGTCAAAGTCGCTAACTGTGTTACAATTAGTTCAAGTATCACTGCTCTAAATTCCATAGCTAATCCATAGATACTAATACAGAATTAATATCCCATTTGGGAGTGCTTGCAGTAGTCTGATCAGATCCTTAACCAATCAACGTTGGCGCGGGAATTGACGTCACCACGAAGACGTATTCAAATGTTATAAATGTATAATAGAATATCAATTACAAAAAAAATCCTTTATTTATTCTTGTCTTCGTGTTTTTTGATATTTTAACAACACATAATCAAAGAAGTACAAATTCGACATTCCAAAATCATAAAAAGCTGCCACTGACAATTTTGTCTATTCGGGAAGTGTCATTTTTACTATTCTTAAGTTGGCAATACGTTCTGTGATTCTGGCAGCTCTTTATGATTTTATAATGTCGAATTTCTACTTCTTTGATTGTATGTGTTGTTAAAATATCAAAAAAAATACGAAAACCTTTTTTTTTTAATCGCGTCTATTGCAATTTCTAATTTTTATTGAATAAATAACGAGTTACAAAGACCGTTTTTTTAGTTGTACTAAGTAATTTTAATGTAAAATAAATGATTTTTTTGTAACTGATATTCTATTATACATTTATAACATTTGAATACGTCTTCGTGGTGACGACAATTCCCGCACCAACGCTGACTGATTGGTCAAGGAGCTAATGAGACTACCTTGTCTTTATACAGGGTGAGTCATATCAGGTGGAACAAACTTGAACCGTAGATTGAGAAAAATATTTTAAGCAAAAAAGTTTATATGAACATGTGTCCGGAAATTCTTCGTGAGGGAGCTACAGACCTTCGAAGATTTAACCCAAAATTAGTTTTTATTTAATATCTGGAGAACCCATAGTGCTAAAGTTATGAAATTTGATACAGGGTTTAGTATTAATAAGTGTTATCGATTTCCAGTATTAAGCAATTATAATTTAGATCAGGGCTGTATGAAGCCAGTGGGCCCATCGAGTTTTATCTAGTATTTTTTTGTTCTTTAATTTTTTCCTGAGTTTGACATTTGAATAAGATTGTATAATACAAAATATACAAAAATATACTTTGCTTATTTATCATAGGATACACTGTTTACGAGAAATATCGATGCAAAAGAAAGCATGCAGAATTTTACTTAATACGGATGCTTCTAATTACAAAAAATAAATTTATATTCTTGTTCTATGATAAAAAATAAGACAAAAAAAATTATATAAATATATCTCCAAAAATTCATCCTTACCAACAAATAGCCATTTTAAGTGTCGTTTTTTAGTTTTGTTAGTAAAGTACTTGCAACAGTAATAGAACTGGCTATAGATCTAAAAGGACACGTATTAGGTGATATATGTAGATGAACTTTTTTTTTTACTTTTATTCAAAGAACAGGAATATAAATGTATTTTGTGTAATTTGAAGCATCCGTATTAAGTAAAATTTTGCATGCTTTCTTTTGCATCGATATTGTTCGTTAACAGTTTATCCTATGGTAAATGAACAAAGTATATTTTTGTGTATTTTGTGTCATACAGTCTTATTCAAATTTTTAACTCAGGAAAAAATTTAAGAACACAAAAATACTTAATAAGAATCGACGGGCCTCCTGGGCTCATACAACCCTGGCCAAATTACTATTGTTTGATACTGGATATCGATAACACTTATTAATACTATACCCTGTATCAAATTTCATAACTGTATTGCAACGGGTTCTCTAGAAATTAAATAAAAACTAATTTTGGGTTAAATCTTCGAAGGTCTGTAGCTCCCTCACGAAGAATTTCCGGACACATGTTCATATAAACTTTTTTGCTTAAAATATTTTTCTCAATCCACGGTTCAAGTTTGTTCCACCTGATATTACTCACCCTGTATAGGGTGATTCAGTGCTGTCGTGCCAAACTTGAACAGTAAATTAATAGAAATATTTTAAGCAAAAAACATTATATGAACATGTGTCCGAAAAATTTTCGTAAGGGAGCTACAGCCCTCCAAAGATTTTATTCAAAATTAGTTTTTATTTAATATCTGGAGACCCCATTGTGCTAAAGTTATGAAATTTGATACAGGATTTAGTATTAATAAGTATTATCGATTTCCAGTATTGAGCAATTATAATTTAGATCAGAGCTGTATGGGGGCAGTGGGCCCATCGATTTTTATCTAGTATTTTTTTTTCTTTAATTTTTTCCTAAATTAGACATTTGAATACGATTGTATGACACAAAATACACAAAAATATATTTTGCTCATTTATCATAGGGTAAACCGTTTACGAGAAATATGGATGCAAAAGAAAGGATGCAGACTTTTACTTAATACGGATGCTTTAAATTACAAAAAATATTTTTATATTCTTGTTCTATGATAAAAAATAAGACAAAAAAATAGTAAAAATATACCTCTAAAAATTCATCCTTACCTACAAATAGCCATTTTAAGTATCGCTTTCTAGTTATGTTAGTAAATTACTTGCAACATTAATAGAACTGGCTATAGGTCTAAGAGGACACGTATTAGGTGATATATGTACATGAACTTTTTTCTTACCTTTAATCAAAGAACAGGAATATAGATTTATTTTGTTTAATTTGAAGCATCCGTATTAAGTAAAATTCTGCATGCTTTCTTTTGTATCGATATTTCTCGTAAACGATTTATTCTATGATAAATGAGCAAAGTATATTTTTGTGTATTTTGTCTCATACAGTCTTATTAAAATTTTTAACTCAGGAAAAAATTGAAGAATAAAAAATACTGGATAAAAATCGACGGGCCTCCTAGGCCCATACAACCCTAGGCAAAATTACTATTGGTTGATACTGGATATAGATAACACTTATTAATACTAAACCCTGTATCAAATTTCATAACTTATGGCACAATAGATTCTCAAGATATTAAATATAAACTAATTTTGAGTAAAATCTTTAGAGGGCTGTAGCCCCCTCATGACAAATTTCTGGACACATGTTTGTATAGGGTTGTCAGATTTCTTGTGAGTCAAATCGGGACCCCCCCCCGAAAAAAATCAACAATATTCAACAATTTTATTTTTAATTTCTATTAAATAATAAAATAAAATTTATAAATTTTAATACTAATCATTTATTAATTATAATTTTAATAACAACCAATAACTCACCAACTCGTTGAAAATCGCTGAAGTTATAGAGTGTTTATTAGAAAAATTTCAATGAATCGATTATTGACATGGATGGACTAATTGTAAGTCAAAAATGATGTTAACTGTCAAATTTGAATTCAACAATTGAATAAACAAACCATAGATGCAAAATTTGAAAAACGGGACTTTTGGGCGTCCCGAAAGGTTTGTTCGGGACACCGGGACATGAGACTAAAAAACGGTGACAATCCCGATTAATCGGGACGTCTGACAACCCTAGTTTATATAATGTTTTTTGCTTAAAATATTTTTCTCGATGTACCGTTCAAGTTTGGCACGACAGTGCTGAATCAACCTGTATACCTTGCTTGCAAGCTAGCAAATTTTGCGAGCTCCTTTATAATACCGGACATCATTGTTGAAAATCGAAATTTTTCAAACTATTACATTGTTGATTGTTTTTTTAAATATTAACGATTGTTGTGAAATATGGGTGGATTTTTTATGGATGGTGGATAAACAGGATGTCCACTGGTTTTTGAAAATAAAATTCTCTGACCACTAAAGGCTGAAGACCTTTTTTTGCTTATTAGCTGAAATGGATACACTTTTTTCTTCTTTAAATGAATAATAAGTGTAAAATTGAAGTTGAGAAGTAAAAAACATAAAAATCAAAATTAGTAATAACAGTTAAGTATAAATACCTGACTTTCTTAGAATTTTAAAGAAATTCCCTGACCACTTTTGGCTTCCCTGACTTTCCAGAAAGTGGACACCCTGATAAATTTATTTTGTTTATTAAAGAGATAATTTATTAACTTTTTTAGATTTCGGAGACCAATTTTTGTCGCCACCGCAGCAGCGTCATTACCGTTCACGTTCCGTCGATAATTCAGTCAACATGGTTCGTGAAAACACTAACGGAAAAACTGGCGAAGTCGTTAAGGAGAAAACTACTTTGAATACAATTTGTGCAAAATGTGGTCACTCATATGATTATAAAAAATAAAAATAATTAAATGTGAAGCGAATTAATTAAATGTAAACATAAAATAAATAAAAATAAAATTGTTGCAATTATATTTGAATTATCATTAATTTACAATTAAGCCTTGTTTAAACCTTTTGAACCTTCTGGGCCGCATAGCATAAACTCAATTTAAAAAGAATATAAAGCTGAGGATTTTTTTTTTTGGTCACGTCAATTTCAATTCCTAATTTTACTGAAGACCTTTTTTTTAGTTTAATATTATAAAATTATTGTTATTATTTTAAATATAATAATAACAAGTTTGGTTTAAATCATGATAGATAAGATGGATAAAGGGGGGGTGGAGCGAGGCTCCTGCACTTAGGCCGCTAGGGCCCATTGTGCCCCCTTGAGGTTACCAAGACTTCACTCTTTGAACAGGGCCCTTATTCTCGAATTCACTCGAGATAATTTAGAATTCGAGATTTAAAAAGTCGAGTCGCACGGTACTTAAAATGCGTATTCTTGAGTTCGATCGAGATGAATTTCAAACGTTAATTTGCCTTCGACATTTATGCGACGTTATCACCTTTATTTCTGGCTGTTGACCAATCAAATTCAAGTATTTTATGTTTTATTTATTTTTATTATCATTTTTAAATCAAAATTCTCTAAATTTAATTATTTTAAAAATATAAAACTAATAATAAGAAAAATACAAATTTTTATAGGATTGAAAAAAATGATAGTGTTTAAATGTTTCTGTTTTACTGTGTTGGTTTAATCTTTGAGGTTAACAAATAAAAGAATAATTTTGGATGTTTTATTTATTTTATTTATTTAACAGAAGAAATATTTGTTATAAATTAATTTATTTCACTATTATTTTGATAACCCACACAACACACTCATGTATAATATACATACGAGTATAATGTAGGTAGAAAACGTTGATTTTATGTATACGGCTTGTAATATATCGAACATATTATTGCTTCCGCGAAGGAAAGAATCCTGTTCATCGGGATGTCTTGAATGTCTCTCGGCTCAAGAAAAGGGGAGCCAAGGTGTTTGTTCCTTATTTCAGCAAGTGCTGTGCAAATGCAAAGAACGTGTTCAGAAGTTTCCTCCTGTGTTCGACATTTCCTACACTGTGGGTTAGGCGCTATGCCTATAGTGTGGAGATGGCTGTTCGTTCGCCCGTGACCTGTTAGGAGGCCCGTAACGATTTTGAGCTGTCTTCTGTTTAGGTTCAGAAGATATTTAGTTGACTTAGACGAGAGGCCCTTAATGAAGGATCTTGCTTGTCTAGGTCTTTCTCTAGAAGTCCAAGATTGCTGAAACCGGGTTTAAACCATAGGTGTCCAACATTTTCAACCTTCTGGGCCGCATAGCAGAAATTTTAATTAATTAAATTTACTAAGGGCCGCAGGCTAGAATATAAAACTGAGGACCTTTTTTTTTTTAATCGCGTCTATTGCAATTTCTAATTTTTATTGAATAAATAACGAGTTACATTAGGAACAACTAAAGACCTTTTTTTTAGTTGTACTAAGTAATTTTAACGTAAATTTATTACTATATAATTTTTTTTTATTATTATCCTCGCGGGCCGCACCAAGACTCCTCGAGGGCCGCGGGTTGGACAAGCTTGGTTTAAACCACGAGCTTAGTGCTAATCATTAGTACTAACCACTCGCAACAATTTTGGGACATGCAAACCCAAAGGAATTAATGCAAGAACAGAAGCAGAAACTATTTATTAATGGCTAGTAGAACTGGTTAGTACTAATGATTAGCAGTAAGCTCGTGTGAACGAGGCTTTAGCATTACTTACATACTCTTATAAAACTATATAATTACTAAGGAACTATTAAATTTAATATATATGTATCAGAGTATCAGCGACTAAAAGAAAACGACAGCAATCGACATTCATTTAGAAGCTAATCTAATGTAACCAAGGGTGTACTTTGGCCTAACCAGATTATGGGAAACTGCCTAGAGCCGTAATTTCTGGGGGGGAGGTAGATTTTCAAAAGTTGAAGCGAAAAGTGTTTTCAATTTACAGGAGTTACATAGTCTATTAAAATTATTTGGACCAATGTTGAAATTAATTAAATAAAATCTTTTAAACATTTGATTAGACTACACCTTTTCCAATTGTATTTCAGAAAGCGTCAATTGAATTTCAGAATAGTCAATTGTATTTCAGAAAGCATCAATTGAATTTCAGAATAGTCAATTGTATTTCAGAAAGCATCAATTGTATTTCTGAATTTTAATTTTGTGTATTTTACATATTATACTACGTAGATAATAATTATTATAATTATTAAAAAGTATTACATAGTACAAGACCTGATGACATTTTTTTCTGCCCCATCTGAGCAGTAGGCAGACTTACGGAAATTCCTTATTCATGTGTTGTACATCATAGGAAAAATAGTCTCAACCCTTACACCCGGGGATAAAGGGGTCTAATTCGTTAGTGAACAGGTAAAGAAAAAGTGCATTTTTGCCCCATGTGAGCACTAATAATCAATCCACGCAAAGAGTTGTTACTCTTTGGACCAGCAAAACTGTGTTACATTGAAAAAGCGACCCACTAATTGTGACAAGCAGTGTATAATATCCAATGGTTTCGTCAATGGAATTTTTTTATCTCAATTATTCCCGATAATAAAAGATTGTCATTTTACAAATAACTATTAATTTAATATAGACAAAAAAATGTGTGCTTATTTGAGACGTAATGACCTAACGTTTAACTGAAAGTTTTAGCCCTTTAAGTTCTTTTTTTTTCAATTATACAATATTATTACTCACAATTTCTATATTCTGAAATACAATTGACGCTTTCTGAAATACAATTTATGCTTTCTGAAATACAATTGACTATTCTGAAATACAGTTGATGATTTCTGAAATGCAATTGATGCTTTCTGAAATACAATTGATGCTTTCTGAAATACAATTGGAAAAGTTGTAAATCCTTGTCATTCTCACAGTTAGCATTGAAAAAATATTTGAAGAAATATTATTTAAAACTAAATACATACTAATATTCTTCTTCTTTTCATGCAAAACATATACTATTTTTCATCTATGCATTTTAGTATATAGTATATGAGTAGTTCTACAAACGAGGGAATTTTGGACGGCCCGACTTATTTCGTATATTAATATTTTATAAAATACATTTTTTCTTGATGGAAACTGTAAACTATTACTGCGCCTAGCATGCCAATTAAAATAACCCCGTTTTGAAATATATTTTTTATAAAAAATAACACTTAAAATGTGAAATTCTCAGTCTCCTGGCATGTCACTTCTCAGAAGTGAAAGTTAGCAGACTAAATAAGTATTGTTTCTGAATGTATACAAAATTTTTTACACTGCAGTAGTAATCTATAATATTGGTGCTTTTTTATTGTGTAAATAATTTTTAAATTTTTTTATATTTTCTTTAAGAAATATTCTATTGAATTTTGTCGTTCGAATGTTTCATCATTCTCCTGTCAAACCAAAACACTTAAAAAATATAGAGAATTTATATTCCGATCAAATCATCGTTTGTCATAGTAATTAATTGAAATATAATAAATAAAATACTGTACATGTTTTAACTTAATTTAAGGTTGTATCAATTAACTCAGTTAACGTTGTAAGCAAGATCGTACTTTGTCCAGTCAATTTCTCAGTCTCCTGGTCAGCATTTTCGTGAAAAATACTGTGGATATAAGTAATTTTTTAGTTGTATGAGTTGTACATATGTTTTCTTGTGATAGAGGACTTGTTTTTTTTATATAAAACGTTATTTTGCCGATTTTTAAGGAATATGTAAAGAATTCTCAGTCTCCTGGTCTCAGTCTCCTGGCAGCTCTAAAAACGGGATTGGACTTAAATAATGTAAAAAAAATTAGGTAAATATCATTTGAATACGGACTTCGTTTGTTTTTTAACAATTTTTATTATTTATAAAAAAAAAATTTTTTTTATAAACAAATCAAAATATTTTCTACCTACTCAATAATTAATATTGTGAATAGATTGTTTTAATATCAACGAATTGTTGTTTTAAATGTCTACCTATGTCTTTTAACAATTTGTATTGTTTATAACAAATTTAATTTGTTATAAACAAATAAAAATATTTTTCTTTATGTAAAGAATTCTCAGTCTCCTGGTCTCAGTCTCCTGGCAGCTCTAAAAATGGGATTGGACTTAAATAATGTAAAAAAAATTAGGTAAATATCATTTGAATACGGACTTCGTTTGTTTTTTAACAATTTTTATTATTTATAAAAAAATAATTTTTTTTATAAACAAATCAAAATATTTTCTACCTACTCAATAATTAATATTGTGAATAGATTGTTTTAATATCAACGAATTGTTGTTTTAAATGTCTACCTATGTCTTTTAACGATTTGTATTGTTTATAACAAATTTAATTTGTTATAAACAAATAAAAATATTTTCTACCTACTCAATAATTAATATTGTGAATATATTGTTTTAATATCAACGAATAGTTGTTTTATATGACTTCAAAATACTTTTATGTTATTGCAAATGACTTTTTTTATTATGTGAGTGTAATTCTACAGGAATTTCTTTTTTTTTAATTTTATTCGCAGTAGTGGCTAAATGTAACATTTTTAAATTACAAAAAACGATATTTTAACTTATTTAACAGATTTTGGCATATGTTCACAAGATAGTAAATAAAAATGTCTACAATTAAAAAAAAAATTACCCTACGCCGTTTTCTCATTAAATGGCGAGCTTTTCCATTTTTTCAAAAATGATCGATTGTGGGTGTAAAAATCAAATTTTATTTTTGAAAATTTTATCATGTATTTATAACATAAAAATACATATTTCTTCTTATTTTCGTAAGTATCCCTTCATTTTTACGTTAATTATTGCATTATTAGTGATAAAAAAAGTTTTTCGAATTTATTTTTATTTTTGAGGTTATGATGCGTTTGAAAAGTAACGCTACCCATGAGCGTAGCCAGGATTTTGTTTAGGGGGGGGCAAAAATATTTTTTTTGAAACCGATTGGTCGGCGTGTTTTGCCTAGTACCCCGAGGTAATAAGAGAGGGGTGAGCAAAAAAAGCTCTCATATTATTATGGTAACCGTACCTAAAAAATTTTATAAAAAAATTTTTTAATAAAAATATTTTCAATGGGCCTCAAATTTTTGGCGTCTGGGACCTCGAAATGTGTAAGAACGACTCTGATAAATGGCCATTAATGTAAACAAAATTTGGTAAATCCTATTTTTCTTAAATTAAATTCTATCGTTTCGCAACTTGGAACTTTGGTTCGTGAAAATCCGTGATTTTCATTAACTTAATAAATTAATTTTTTGGTGTGTTCTTGATTATTATCGAGGAATTATAAAAGAGCTATGAAAAAATTAACATTTTTATTATTTATTATATATCTAGATAAGTGCGCAAAAAGTAACAATGAAAAGTCATTCTTTTTTTCAATTCTTCTTTTATTTTCGCCACATTTTTTTCAATCAATTAAATTTATATGTATGTGCAAATCTTTTTGAAGACAAACTCCTTTACAAAAATGTACTCTAAGTTGCTATTTTGGTGTTTTTATTTTTATTTATAATTTTTTTATTTAATGTAAAAAATCGATCTAATTTGAATTGATAATACACATGTATAGTTGAAATATCAAAAAAAAAAAATTTTTGTATAAAAAGGATGTAAAAGCAATGACATGAATAGTTTACCCGCTATAACAAGAGATTGCAATAAAAAAACAATGATATTTAAATTTTCGAATCTAAAATTGTCAATATTTAGCCAATGAACTGATTCATTTGTTACTCTTATGCCCGGTATTATAAAGGACCTAACAAAATTTGTTAGCTAGCAATTACATTCATATGGGGTATTAATACTGTACTAGTATCTATGGATTAGTTATGGAATTTAGAGCAGTGACACTTCAACTAATTGTAACACAGTTGGCATCTTTGACCGTACAAAATAATTTTCATAACATCACCACTGTTTTAATACCGTTTGTATTTACCTTCAACGCGTGCGCGAAACTTGTCAAAGTCATCAACAAACTCCAAAAGAACTGTCATATAAGTTTGATATCTCAGTTGAAAGTGTTTGTTAGCTAACAAATTTGTTAGGTCCTTTATGATACCGGACATTATGCCCGGTATTATAAAGGACCTAACAAAATTTGTTAGCTAGCAATTACATTCAAATGGGGTATTAATACTGTACTAGTATCTATGGATTAGTTATGGAATTTAGAGCAGTGACACTTCAACTAATTGTAACACAGTTGGCATCTTTGACCGTACAAAATAATTTTCATAACATCACCACTGTTTTAATACCGTTTGTATTTACCTTCAACGCGTGCGCGAAACTTGTCAAAGTCATCAACAAACTCCAAAAGAACTGTCATATAAGTTTGATATCTCAGTTGAAAGTGTTTGTTAGCTAACAAATTTGTTAGGTCCTTTATAATACCGGGCATTAGTTCACGAGCTAGGGGGAGGGGCAAACGTGTCCCTCCTTGCCCATGCTTTGTGGGTAGTTATTTAACACAAAACAAAGTTTTCACTGTTGCCAAAACTGCGACCGTTGCCTATAGGTGTTTTTATTTTATTTTTTATTTTCCCTGATATATTGATAAGTTTACATATAAAAATAAAGGATTGTGATTAAAAAAACTTTGATATTTGATTTTCTGGATCCAAAATATAAATTTACGTTCAAAAATCCAATGGACATCATAGAAGTCTAGAAATATCCCTGTTTGAACAATAATACTGATTTACTTATTACTTTTTGTCCACAAGCTAGGGGGGGGGGGGGGCAAGCGCCCCTCCTGCCCCACCCTGGCTACGCCCATGAGTCGCTACCTATGCAGTTCTATAGTCTATTAACTTATAAGTATTTTAGTAATTTTTTTATTTTCCTACGACCTATAGAACCGGAGATATTTCAAAAACAGTGTAGCGACACACTTGAAATGTATCAAAAATGCACAATTATGCAATTTTCTCGGGACGCACATGGTCAATTTTTCCAAATTTTTGATTTTCAACTCATCTTCGAATATATAAAGAGAAAATCCAAAAAAATCCATCTTCCTGAATGCATCACTTCAAATTGCTAATTTCCCTCTACTAATATCTCTTTTTAATGGCCATAAAATTTTTAATTTTTAATTTTTTGACTGGCCACTTTCAGATAGTGTGAAAAATGTCATCAACTTGAAATAAAACTACTTGCCAAAGCTTATGTATGAAAAAAATTTCGTGCCGGAATTAACTCCATTTTCTTCCTTGGTGTGTAGAATTACCCATATACATATATATAATAAGACTATATCGCGCATTCCCCATACAAGCAATGCAAGCAATGATATAAACATGTCCCCATGACTAGGTGATAGCATTATTGGGAAAATATATATCTGTCTCATAAGTTAAGAAATCCATTGCTGCGCAGGCCTAAAATTTCCGCACTAAATTCAAAATGTTTCAAATTTAATATTCATAAACAATTCACACTTTAGTTATTTTAAAATAACCGCTTATTATTTTTAATTTTTGTTTAATTTATGAATGTTTGTTTCATTTTCTCATCAATTATGTTATTTTTCACTAAACGTCATGAAACGTCACTGTATGATTATACCGCCATATGCAACATAACAACCAATAGTGTTCAAGTATTTAAAGAACATGTGCATATCACATCATCTCATTTAACATCTTCTATCTTCCAGTGTGAGACCGACGTCTCTCTTTCTATGCTCAGTATATTCTTTTATATGTATATGCCCAAGGTTATTATATGTATAGGTTACCTCAGTAGTTTTGACCAATCAGCGCCCGCGCGGGAATTACGTCACACCGCATGCTGATTTAAATGTAATACAGGAAAGTGACTTGCAAATACATATTTATTAAACGTTGTCATCGTATTATTTCGAATTTTTGGATATTTTAAACTATTTTAACAATACATGTAATTACAAAAGCACAAATCATTGCATATAATATTTAAAATATAAATAAAACTATCGTAATTATTTATTATTGAAGTATTATAAAATAAAAAAATAAATGCATGTAAAAGTAAACTCTTATTATTAGTTATTGATTGTAAGCTCATAAATCTTAATGATACTTTAGTTTTTATTTTTAAGGCACTTATATATATTTTTAATTGGGATGCGGCATGTTTCTCACAACTGCTGGAAAGCTATATTATAT
This sequence comes from Sialis fuliginosa, assembly GCA_961205875.1. Taxonomy (NCBI): domain Eukaryota; kingdom Metazoa; phylum Arthropoda; class Insecta; order Megaloptera; family Sialidae; genus Sialis; species Sialis fuliginosa. Next base: position 2,556,677 of record OY540818.1, on the reverse strand, counting down.
ATTATTATATATAGCATTCTTATAAGAATGTAAAACCATGAATTGATACGACTACTTACCTACCAACAATAAGTTTATTTTGGCATTTATGTATTACATTAATATCAACAATATACAAATTTAATATATAAATTCTTAAATTAAGTACAATATATTTTATTTCTTACTTTATATTATGTCTAATAATAGGTAGTAATTATTTTAAATTTATTATTATGTCTGTACTGTCTACTTTAAATAAAATATTTATTATTTGCTGGATGCGAAGCAGGTGACGGGAGAAACTAAATCGATTACAGCGCCGAGGGAACTTGTGGCGGGCTTATTTTTAACTGAAAATAGAAAGGTCAATATGATTAACCGCACTATAGTCATAAAGAATTATCTAAAATATATATTTATATATATTGCGATATTTTATTGAAATTATTTGTTTACATACTTCTCATTTTAGCCCGCCAAAGTCGTAAATGCTACTTAGCGCTGTCATCATGTACGCTGCGAATAACCTCATTTAATTAATGCTACAATCACTTCGTAATTCCATTGTTTCTCCGTGGCTAAAAGTGAGTCTACAGATATTGGTAGATTAATATTGTGTCCTGTAGATGTCTTCAAGCAATATCATAGAGAGTACGTGAAAATTATATGTGGTGAAGATCTCTGATGGTTTTACTGTGTTACTCCTATTTTGTGTAAATGACTTTTAAAGTTGCCATGATTGTATTGATTATATTTTAATCCTCACATAGCAGATAATGATCAGGATTGGAGATTGAACAATGACAATGTATACATATAGTCAATGTATGTATAGTGATCAGCATTCATTACGATAACATGTTCTGATTCATTTCTTTTGAAGATTAACGTTTCATATGGTTTCATCTTCTTCCTTTGCTTTTTAGAGTTACTTTTGCATATACTGACAGTACCTTCCGACATTTTTTCAATCTATAATCTAAAATTTTAATTATGTTACTTATTGTATGTAGAGAAAATTTAAATAAAACACATAAATCAGTGGCTACATACCTTAATTAAACAACAAAATCTTATTTTACTTAAAATCGCTTAATATCACAAAATATTATAAAAAAAACTATGAACTCTACCATATATTCATTTGATATACTATAGACTGACAGCAATTGAGCATGCGGTGTGACGTAGTTCCCTCTCTCCTGTCTCGATTTTGACAACCTACTGAGGTAACCTATACATATACTAACCTTGGTATATGCCCATATATATATTCTGTCTATGCACACGTATTTATTTGAACAGTTACCGTACAAGTAAATAATACATTACTATTGTACATTGTGTATTAATTTTGTATTTTTTACTTTTATATTGATAAAATGGGAATACTAAACGAAGACGTTTGTAGAACATGTTTAAGAAATAAAAAAAAAGAAATGAAATCAATATATGAATACGTAAGCGACTTGGCAGAATGTAGTTCCATTCATGTAAGTTTTTCAATTTTATTGATTGAATTATATTACAAATTATGTTTAATGATATGAAAAATATGCATTTTATTTAAAGATACATACCGATGATCAGCTCCCTAAAAAAATCTGTAAACTTTGTATCAAAAAAATAAAAAACGCTATAGCATTTCGAAAACAATGCCAAATTTCTGAAAATACATTGATATTTGCATTGAAAAAGAAAGATAATCGTATTGCTTCTTCACTAGAAAATAGCAACATTGTTAAATGTGAAATTTTTGATAATGAAAGTGAAGTATGTAATTTAGTTAAACAAGAACCTACAGATGATTTAATCACTATAAAAAAAGAAGACAATGAATTTGAAGGTATTTTAAAAGAACCAATTAATGATAATAGTAACGAACAAGAGTTAAAGAATGTGAATAGAAAAATAAACTATAAGAAACGAGTCAAAAAAAAGAAATTTGTTAAAGAAATTTCTAAAGAAGCGACAAATGAATGTACTGATCAACATAATATAATAAATGAAGACAAAATTATTAAATATGCATGTAATATATGCCGTAAGTATATCTTATGTATTTTTACATATTTTTTATTTACATTAGATTTTTATTAATTTATAGATAAAGAATATGACACAAAACGTAAATTAGGTAGTCACAAAAATATTCACATCCGTAGAGGTGCACATCTTTGTCAGATATGCGGAAAACAATTTACTTATCCTGAAAATTTATTAAGACACGAGAGAATTCATAAAAATGAATACAAATTTAGATGTCCTCATTGCCCAAATAGGTAACATATTAGTGTAAAATTATTTTAAAGTATATATTAAATGTAAAAATAATTGGTAATTGTTCAGTTTAGCGACTTTTGGTAAAAATGGCCTAAAAACATATGGAAAAAAGCCTAATACGTAAATCATGAATCAATCAGTGCTTTTGTAAAAATCTATAACTGTTATAAACAAATAAAATCGCAAAAGTTCGATGTCGAAAAAAGTCGTCTTTCACGCTCGGGAAATGAAAATATGGTTCAACTATATTAAAAGTGACAAGTTTATAATTAGCAAGTGCGGAAATGCACGAAAAATTATTTAAACACTGATAAATAATAGTTTAGTGACTTTTGTCTAATCTAACCTAACCTAACCTAACCAAAACTAACCAACCTGACAATTTATAAATTTTAATACTAATCATTTATTAATTATAATTTTAATAACAACCAATAACTCACCAACTCGTTGAAAATCGCTGAAGTTATAGTGTGTTTATTAGAAAAATTTCAATGAATCGATTATTGACATGGATGTTAACTGTCAAATTTGAATTCAACAATTGAATCACAGAATAAAGACTGAATTTATTATATTAAAATTGAGTTCAGTGTTGCGTCTCGCGCATGCGTAAAGCCTTTACGCATGCTCATGTTACACCACTGTTACACATGATGTCATTATGTCTAGTGTGTACTAGAAAAATTTGAAAAGCGGGACTTTTGGGCGTCCCGAATGGTTTGTTCGGGACACCGGGACATGAGACTAAAAAACGGTGACAATCCCGATTAATCAGGACGTCTGACAACCCTATGTTAATGAGGTTGGGAAGTTACGTCAAACGAGTAGGAATTAGTTGAAATTTCACACAGTTGTTAAACACTCAGAAAATGAATTTTAAAATCCAGTACATGGCGTTAAATAGTAGTTGATAAAAATAGATTGTTAAAAGATAGAAAAATGATAAAAATCTATTTAAAAAACAGTAAAATTGTTTTGAAAATTAAGTATATATACATTTATGTAACTATTTAAACAAGAATTACACGTTTTGACTACACCATTATTAAGAAAACAATAAAAGAAACATAAAAATGTATGAAATTATGTATAAATATTTGAAATTAATGCATAACATGGCAACAGCGCTGGCATTGTAAAATGACAAATACATGAGTACAAGTGAGAAAGACAACTCATAGTTTTGGCAACCGAAAACTGCTTCTTACCCTACCACCTTAATAAAAAAAGTTTTTTTTTTATTCATGATCTACGTAAAAAATAGACCATTTTGGCATTTTCCCGAATGTTTTTAGGCTATTTTTAGCAAAAGTCATTAAACCCAACAATAAATAAATAATTTTATTTAGAATGTTTGTACAATCTTCTCAACTTAAGTCGCATTTAATGACACACGATACAAGCAGAGTTCGTCATCTTTGTAATATTTGTGGTAACGCATATAGAAGAGCACATTCGTTACAATTGCATATACGTCAGAAACATTCCAAGATAATTGAAACACATCCCTGTCAAATTTGTGGAAAAATTTTTAAAGGTACATCATATAAATTATAAAACATAACTTTAATAATAATCCAGGAAAAAAAGACATCCAACAGGCTAAATTTTTGCATACGCCTTAGTATTAGGGTTCTTAATATTGTGTGAAAGTTCCTCATCGATTTGACCGCTGTAAGGGTCAATTACGCGAGGTTAAAGTTTGCGAAAACAGTATTTTTTATATATTGCGAAAACGGTGATGTTTTAGGAAAAAAACATATCTTAATAAATTGTAGCTAAAATAATTTGCTGCAAAAACGAAACCAAAAGTTTTTATGTAGGAGAAACTGTTCATGAAAAATAAAGAGTTGTTTATAACTCCACGCACTTTTCCACAGCGTATATGTATCCCTCATGCAACGTTTTAAACGCATTTTCCACTGATCTATTTTTGAAAATCAAAATCTATTGCAATATAATCATTTGACAGACATCCATCTATAAGAATATAGACACTTTTATATGAAAAATATTATTTAAAATAAAGAAAATGACACTTACTTATTTTTTATTTTTTTGTTTTACGGTTAAGTGTAATTACTCTAGGTACAATAATTTTTATCGTACGATACTGTGCTCCCACTTATTTTTTTCAGGAATATATGTTCTACAACTTTTACTTGATCTATTTTTTTATATAGTTCATACTTTTCACAAAATAGTAACTAATAACTAAAATTATATTTAAAAAATTATAAAAAATCTCTGGTACCATTTTCTTTATTTTAAATAATATTTTATAAGTTATTTGTATTAGAATAAATAAGGAACGAATTATTACCTTTAACTAAGCAGGTTCGCGATACACTATTGTTGACATAAAAGTGTACACATTCTTATAGATAGATGTCTGCCGAATGATTATATTGTAATAGATTTTAATTTTCAAAAATAGATCTGTGGAAAATGTGTTTAAAACATCGTGCGAGGGTTAATACAATATACGTATGCTTTGAAAAAGCATGCCGAGTTATAAACAACTCTTTATAATTCATGAACGGTTCTCCTACACAAAAACTTTTGATTTTGTTTCTGTAGACAATTATTTCAGATAGATACTTTTTGCTTTTTTCTGAAAACATCACTGTTTTCAAGATATTTTATATAAAAAATTATGTTTTCGCAGCAGTCAAATCAATTAAGAACTTTCACACATTATTAAGAACCCTAATACTAAGGTGTATGCAAAAATTTAACCTGTCATGAATTTTTTCCGATCTTCGATAATTTTACGTTTATTTTTTCTGGATTATAAGAGAAAAATTACTTATATAAATTAATAACAATATATTTTTTTATACAGATCGTAAAAACTTGACTTGCCACATGTCCATTCACGGTTCAAACAATTTCCCTTGTTCTGTCTGCGGTAAAGGCTTCAATCGAAAAAGCAATCTCCGTACGCACGAGCTAATACACACAAACCATCGCCCGTACAAATGCTCTTTGTGCAATCGTGCTTTTCGACAAAAGCACGTACTCAATTACCATCTAAGAACTCATGATAAAGAATCAACGGGTAAAGTACAATAAAGTATTTATTTGTATAATATAATATTTGATACTTGTTTTACGTACTTAAGTATGTATATAAAGTTAAATGATATTGAAATATGCTTGTTATTATTTCTTTATAGTTCTTCCTTAACATCTGAAATTATAAATATTGTTAGAATTCCATTTTAATTTAATTAATTAAAAGGAATCTCATTTTAAGAAGGGCTAAAAATATTACTGAAAATAAGAAGTTTTATTTATTAATTGATTATTTTTTAAAAAATATTCGGTGAAATTTTAGTTAAACACATACACATAAATTTCATAGTTTTTTTGTTGGTAATACATTATTTGATTGTTGTGTGCGCATATTATTTATGTCAATGATTGAACCTTAGATTAGGAAAGACTATGGATACATAACAACCAATGCTAGTTTTAATCGTATGTTATCCCAGAGGCGTCAGTTGAAAATTTATAATATGCAAATATATATGCTTTAAATTACAATTGAATTTAGTATGTATTAGTGATGTAACGAATATTCGCATTCGCATTCGCGAATATTCGCACATTTTTTAACATTCGCATTCGCTAGAAAAAGTGCGGATATTTTTGCGAATATTACTTTTTTTGTAATAATAAAAAAAAAATTATTTATTTATTATATTAAATAATTTTTTTTTTAGAACTTAGGAACAGTCAACATTTATTTTTACTTACATGTTCTGAAGAAATGGAAGTATTGTAATACCGTCGAAAAATCGTGTAGGTACGAGATAAGAGCAAATTCTGATTGTACTAACTTCAAAATGTAAAAGAAAGTTGATTTACTCATGACGGCTGTGCGTGTGTGTGTCTGAATGTAAATTTTCATTCGTTCACGATAACTACTGTAAAATGCACCGATTTGAATTATTTTTGGGGGAAATGTTTGTCATAGTGAGTACTCCAGACCCCACCAAAAAATGTTTTTTTTTAATGAAATTAAAGCAATTTAAATAATACAATACATTTGGGAGGGGGGGTTGTGTAAACCCCCTAAAAAAAGTAAAAGTTATAAAATAAAAACTAATTAAATAATGCAATATTTTTTTAAGAGAGAAGGGATTATATGGATCGTGCTCCCCCCCCCCACAAAAAATACAAAAAACTTATCAAATTAATACAAATTAAAATTTACAAAAAAAAAGTTGAGGGAGCTTATATGTTTACATGCCCCCCCTCAAAGCAAAAAAATATGAAAAAGAAAATTTATAATAAAAAAAGTCAATATTCGCATTCGCGAATGTCGGCCGCTAATATTCGCATTCGCATTCGCGAATGTTTAAAATCATACATTCGTTACATCACTAGTATGTATGGTTCCAAATAGACATTTCTCTGTTAATCAATTATCACTGAAATACTTTTAAAGACAATATAAAACATTTATTATTAATTAATTTTATAATTCAAAACAATTGATATTTATTTTAAAATCTGAATGAAACACCATGTGTTATTTGTCCTTTATCTTTCCTTGTCTAAGGATTGAACAGTACTCAAACAGTGGAATATATGTCTGTCCTTGGTTAGGATAATCTATTGTGGTGAAAGGGGGTTAATATAGTATAAAAACAGAGATTCAATCTCCACCGCAACAAACTGTTAATAAATAACTAAAGTTTTGCCAAATATTTTTTCAGTTGACTAATATAAAAAAACAATTTATCAAATATCTTACTATTATTCATAAGATTGTTTAAGAACATATCTAAATCAAACTCAAAATTTTCTGGAATCGGAATTGGTTTATCTTGACCAAAATGTCTGCTGTAAATTGCAAACGTCAGAACATTTTTTATATTTTTCTTCGACGCAATTCTTGATTTATCAGTATTGATGCTAAATTCATAACTATCGCCATTTAAGGGAAGATAATTCAAATTCAGATTTGATGGCAATTGTAATATTGAATCCGACTGAGTAAAATTGCCTTCGATTGTTATTTTTTCGAATTCTGGTGTTTCGTTAATGTTCTCTGGATGTGTTATACCGCAAGAATTCAAAATTTCACTCTTGCATGCTACGATACCACAAACTTGAATATAGGCATGTGTAGTTATAGAAAATTCACGATACCCATCAAAAATAACAGCCCTGTAAATCAAATTTTTAAATTATTAACTGTCTTATTAATTAATATTTTATTTAGTAGTTGTCTAATAAGAGCGTGACCGATATAACTTTTAAACTAGGGTCGAGCGGGGTAAATATGAAACACCAAAAAAATGGGGTAAAAGTGAAACAAGCCTGCAACTAAAAAATTCATTTATTTATAGGAGAATTATAAAAACTGATATCTTCATTAAAGGTTTGTTAAAGTGACCTGAAAATATGAATCGCCTAATAAGTGATGTGTCACCCCTACAGATTTCCCTGTTAGTCAATGTCAAAACGTGTGAATTAAATTTTAATTCTTTGCACATAACTTTCTGTATAGCTCAGATATTAATTAAAGTTACAATTTCACATTGATATGCCACAAAAAAAGATAAATCAAAGTTGTCAAAGTAGCTTTTCTTTTAATTTTTCGAGAAATATTTTCCATTAGAGACCTGTTTCACTTTTTCCCAAATTAGAGGTTAAAATTGAAACATACTTTTTTCATTTTTAAAGTCCGTGTTGTATCGTACAGTTCAAATGACGTAAGTATTTAAAATGGTTATTCATAAGCGCATCTAGTAGAAAAAATTAAAGTATGAATTTGTATCGTTAACTGTCAAAAAACATGAAAGATTTGTATTTTGTTTCACTTAGGTAGGGTCAACCCCAGTTGTAGTTTAATTTTTTTTTCATTTTAAAAATTTGCACTCTGTGACATATATGCAACGCTGGTAACGAGTGGGTTAATACCTTCTACCTACTGGTTTTCCTGGTCACGTTCTTAATAAACAGACTGTACTTTACCTATAAAAAATTCCATCGTTTTTGCTGTTTACTTCTACATTGAAAGAACAACAAAGCTGGTTATTACATAATTTATTTGAATAACTCTTCTCCTTTGAAAAATCTAACAGTTCTGTAGTGTATTCATTCAATTTTTCTTTCATGTATATCATGTCAGTTTTCACATTATTAACTTCGACTTTTTTCCCTTCGACTTTTGTTAAAACTTTAGGCACATCGGCTATTAGTATTTTGTTGCCACGTTTAACTGGCATGTAGTCTGTGAGGATTTTATCCTTTACGTATATACCACTTCCTCCACCGCAGGCTACAGGATTGTTAAAACCAGAAGCTAATAGTGCGACACCGTTACCACTCGCCCAGCCGGCTTGAATTTGGGCAGCTAGAAATAAATGAATTGTATTTGTATTGTATCGTAACTAATCAATAAAAATGTTAAGATATTTCTCGGAAAAATTCAAGAGTAAGCCCAAATTTGTAAAAAAATGATCCTCTATTCAAAATCTTAAAATTATTCACCGGACATTTTAAACGAAAAAATAAATAATTTTATGCAAAGCAAATTCAAGAAATGTATGAAATTTTGAGAAAGTTGGAGTTAATACAAAAAATTTCAAGTATTTTCACTGTGTCATTTATAAGTTAATACACTTGCCCACGGCTTCACCCATGTTTTTTAATTTGGCGAAATTTCAGTATCCAACGTACACACAGATTTCATATTTTTGTTTGTTGGCAATACTGTATTTGGGTGATGCGCGCGCATATGAGTTGTGTCAGTGACTGAATGGTGCTCAAACGGTGGAATATATGCGACCACCAATACATTGTAATATAATATTGTATTATATTAATAAACTTACTTATTATGTTTATCAACATAATATAACTGATTATTATTTTTAGTATATTTTTTTATATTTACATATCGGTCATTCCATAAATAACTGCACACTTTTTTGTTGTTATTACCGATTTTTTTAATTTTTACATACGTTTTAGTAATAGTTAAAAGAACATTTTTAACGGTACTTAAAAATCGAAAATAAAATTCCCCCCAAAAATATCGACTTTTGAAAATTTAACTTTTTTTTTTTAAAACAAAATATCTCAAAAACTATCAAAGATAGCGTAAAAATACAAGGAGTCAATTTTGTAGGAAAATGTATATAATTTATTTTTAAAAATATTTTGCTGCACAAAACTGTTGTTTAAATATATTTTTTATTTATAAAATTTAACTGAAAATTTGGGTCACATGTCAATTCTGAATTTTAAAAATAAAAATATATGTTGTAGCTTAATCATTCCTGAGTATGTAGCACTTTGAAAATTTATGAACATATGAAAACTTTATGAAATATTAATTTTTTTAGGTAACGACGCGCGAGTCTTAGCGCGCTTGCTTGGGCGTAAATGTTGAACGCTCCGACACAGTCGCGCAGTTATGTTCATAAATTTTCAAAGTGCTACATACTCAGGAATTTCAATGTGTAATTTTTTTAACTCTTCATTAAGAAATTTAAATATGTAAACGTTTTATTATTATTAAAATTGAAAAAAAAATCGAAAAAATATTTTGCCCATAGTTTATATCTTCAAAAGTAAAGATTTAAAAAAAGAGAATAAATTAATTCTTAGAAACTTTTTATGCGGTTTTATAAAATTACAGAACGTATCTCTGACACTATTAATCCTTTGTACAAGGCCAAAATAAAGGAACTTATCTATTATCTTATTTTAAATTAAATTAATTAAATTAAATTATGTATGTCGTTTTTTGTGCGATTTTTTCTGTGGAATATACGATGAATTCACGATGAAAGGAACAAATTCGTTTAAAATTCAGGTAATTATTTTGTGGAAAAACGCTCGGACCCGTCGATTAGTATTTTTAGTTGCGGATTTTTTGACATAAGAAAAATGTATACAGGGTGTCTCAGGAAAAATATATGCAGTCATCATTGATTTTTTTAAATGGAACATACTATATATTATGCCATTTTAGAATTGTACGCTAAATTCTGAACACTTTTTGTACAACATACCATATCTCTAAAATCAGTGGTTTTCGGAATAATGACGTTTGAAAATTGACATTTTGAAATACACACAAGTCAAATAAAATGTTTAAATTGAACAAAAACACCTTGAACATTTTTTAAAAGCATATGTTTTTCCTGAGACACCCTGTATACAATTTTCTCATGTCAAAAAATCCGCAACTAAAAATACTAATCGACAGGTCTGAGCGTTTTTCCACAAAATAATTACCTGAATTTTAAACGAATTTGTTCCTTTCATCGTGAACGCACTGTATATACTGCATAAAATAATACTTTACAATACAATATTATACTATATAGTTCAACCTTCGGCTTCGGCAAAATCTCCGGCCTAATTTTGGCCAAAGCCGATTATTCAACTGAAGGTGAAATTTTAGCCGAAGCCGAATGTTTGGTCGGACACTAGAGAAAACCTGTATAGTTTAATAACCTTGCACATAGCGAACCTTGTTTCTCCCCGAGAAATACCTTAATATAAAATATTCACCTGTTAAAAATGGCATTTCGCTGAACCAAGCGGTGGAATAAACAAAATGTGTAACTGCTTTATTTCTAACCAAATCTACAGCAGGATGTTGGAATAATATATCAAAACAAATGAATGTACCAAACGTCACTCCAAAATCTGTTTCAAAAGTAGTAAGTTCTACTTTGTTTGTAATGTTGAAACCAGGTTCAATAAACAAATTGAATTTTCGATATCTATAATTCAGAAACACATTTAATATAACGGAGATAGTTTTTACATGTTTGTAAATATTAGGGTGTTTTTTTATTTTTATTTTTATTTTTTCGGTCCCGCATGCCTATGTTTTAGCTTTGGATTAAAAGTTAACTGTCCCAAAATTTCAGACTCATAGATCAAACCTGTGGACGGCGCAAACCGAGTCTTTTCCCATTTGATTAACATGGGAAAAATTACTTTTTTACTTACACGTGAATATCTCGTTGAAAATTTTTTTTTTTTAATTTCTCAGGGGAATATTTCGTAGAGAATTAAGTGCTCAATTCATAAATCCAATAAATTTTAAGAAATATTTGTTTAAAAATTATCATAAAAATTGGATTTTACTTTTTATGATAATGTTTATACGAACATATCTTTAAAATATTCAATCTATGAATTGAGCACTTGGAATCTTTTTGTAAGAAATTTAATTTTCTATAATATGCTGCTGTAAGAAATTAAAATAAATACATTTTTCAACGAGATATTCACGCATATGTAAAAAAGTAATTTTTCCCATGTTAATCAAATGGGAAAAAAACTCGGTTTGCGCCGTCCACAAGTTTGATCTATGAGTCTGAAATTTTGGGACAATTAACTTTTGATCCAAAGCTAAAACATAGGCCTGCGGGATTGAAAAAATAAAAATAAAAAAAAACACCCTAGTAAATATATTAACCTTGCTACTACGACTCCTTTTCTATCGAATACGACATTGGTATTATAAAATAATGCACCGTCCGATGGACATTCATCTCTTCCTTTACAACGATCAACTTCAGGTAAGTTTACTACAACATATATGTTATTCTTCTTTGCAGTGCAGGATAATGTCTTTAAAACCTAAAAATTAAATAATAGATTTTCAGAGACCTTCAAACTGAAAAAAATGTTATTTTTCTCCATTTAATTAATATATTCTAAAATTCTAAGTGGGGGTTCCAAACTGTATTAAAAACCCTCTAAATATTGTCCCCTACAAGGCAAGCGACATTTTTCTAATTTTACAAGAGGCACAAAAAACTTAATATAATTCCAGATGATTAAATTTGATTAATTTTCTTTAATAATATGTACTTTTATACTTTTGACTTAACCGAATTGAAAAACATTGATTATTTATCAATAAAATGGCGCTTAAAATATTTTATATCTTCCAACTTCAGTGGTCACTGGTGCTTAAGATACTTTTAATCGTAGATTTAAGATATTTTACAGTACACTGTACCTTAAACACGTTTTCAATGTTTCAAATATATGTACAAAATTGGACTACCAATTGATAGTTGATTTATTAAATAAACAGGCAATAATAGAATTCACAATTAACAGGTACGTTATTTTAAAATATCTTAAGTGCCATTACGATACAATATCATAGTCGGTTATGATATTTTGTAAAGCAGATATCGGTGCTTACGATACTTTGTTTGGTGGTTACGTTCTTTATCTGGCGGTTACAATACTTCAAAAAACAATGCTGGATACAATTATCGATAGTTAAAGTTTAAACAGATTGTTTAGCGGAAAAGAGAACTTTGTTGTTTACGAGACTTTCAGAATCGATGGGTAGTAACAAGCAGATTATCGTAACCAATATAACTCAATTTTGCAAAAAATGTCACTTACTGTAATATATTTTAGAATAAATGTTGAAAATTTAAAAATATTTACTTACGTGACTGATATATTTTGTATCCGAATCACACGGAGATATATTTTCATCTGCTGAAGGTACTTTAGTAGCATAATCAATTACTTTTCCACGGTTTGGTAATTTTATAGTCGTTAAACCACATTCTGGAAATACTATTATATCTACACCCTAAAAATAAAATAAACATATACTATTAAAAACCGAAAATATATTATTATTACTACACAAGAAAAAAAACATCTGCCAAGTAAATGCACAGTGCTTCCTCGTGCCAAATTCACCAAAGGTAGTTAATTATTGAACAATTCAAATAAAAACCGATAAAGTGTTCAGATAAATTGCTTAGCATTGGTTAACCATTTAATTTTTATACAATTTTACTAAAAAATATTAGTTCGAAATTTTTCTTAAGACACACCTGATTATTTTTTCGTATATTTTTAATTTTTTAACAATTTCAATCTGAAGGCCTCTACACCACCCAATCTACAGGGCTGATTTATAGAAAGTTAGAGTTGGGGTACTCTACATTTTTTAGAATCTTTTTAACCTATTTCATTGTTTAAAATCATAATTACAGTGATACTTTGTTACTGGCATCATTCATGTCTATTTAAAAACTAATTATTTCATATTTAAAGAAATTAAACTAACGTTTTGTTTTTTAATGGTCTTCTATGGGGTGGGAGGATATTGCCCCATGTGCCCCCACAATTGTATTTGTTTTTATCAGATAAAGATATTAAATAATTGCTTATAATTGTTTATTTAATCTATTAAATAAGCACACTTATTTTCAGCGCAAAGGTAAGAGATAATTAAAAAGTTATCCAAAACATCTTCTATGAACAGGGCCGTAACTACCACCGGGGGGCCCATAGCAGAGTAAGATTGAGGGAAAAAAAGGTAATTAAAATTAGTAACAAGCAAAAATTGAGATAACAACGAAAAAAAGGTCTTCAATTTTTATATTTATATTTTGCATATTAGTCACTTGCTGCCCCGGGACCCCAGCGACTCTAATTACGGTCCTGCCTATGAAATAAAATATATATAATATTTAATGAAAGAGAAATTTTACGTCTACTCTCACTTTTTTGTTACTTATTAATTATACAAAATCGTAAATATCTTGACTCCTATGAGACATAGAGGGTAATTTTTCTCCTAGAACCCCTACACCTCTAAGAAATTAAAATTGTACCCCCCCCCCCAGGTTACCCCTTATATAGTACCGCAGGGAAGACGTCAAAATAATAAATACTTGTAAAAATAACTTACTTTCGATGCTGCTTCTTCAATATAACTTATATAATCAGATACGCTCTGCTTAAATATATCTTCAATTGGGGCAAATTTCTTTACATCTGGCGAATATTCAACTACAGCAGCTTTGAATGTTTCAGACTAAAAATATTTTAAAAATAAATTAAATACCAAAAAAATATCTATAATATTTCACAAAAACTTACGCCCCCATTTATTTTGACCAGAAATAGACAGAATATAATTATATTTATTTTGTACGCCATGATTAGCTGCTAAGGATCTGTAAATTTAAATATGTTACAACTATGGTATAAGTAGATATATAAATATAGAAAGCAGATAAATGTTATACGATAGTATCTAGATTAAATAATATATTTAATAACATACAGGATGTTTCATAATTGAATGTCAATATTGAAGGGGGGTAATCTGTGCATGATTTTAAGACAAAAAGTCCGTTTTCGCTTTATTTTCGATATCAAGATATTTTTGAAAAATTGTTTTCTTTTATTAACTCCGAAACTACATTAGATATTTTTATAAAAATTGGTGGGTGTAAACAAGGTGTAAAGACAAATCTTTTGTTATAAAAAAATTATCAGTTTCAACCAGTGGCGTCCCAATTAATGTCACCTTGATTATTTTGAATGAAAAAATTATAAGGCACTGCTTTTTTTAAAAACAAACATTATTTTATTAATAGTGCTTTATTTTGTGATAAAAAAGATCCCTTGACTTTTTTTCGTATCTTGAACTGTTTTTCAGTAAAAAATAAATAACGTGAAAATCAAATATTTTTACACTTAAAGACTCTTTACACTTTTTATTGAAATAATTCTTTAACAACTAGATATAGTCCAAGTAAATTAGATATTTTAGAAGAAGAAAAATCACAAAATTAGTTTAATCTCACCACTGACTATTATCAGTAACACTATTTGATGACAGTCGCGGTTATTTTATCATATACATAGGTACAGGTTGTTTCATAATTGAATCTCAATATTGAAAGAAGTTATCTGTGCGTGATTTTAAGACTAACATTTCATCCTTAATATATATAAAGTAGGGTTGTTAGGGATATGACATATCGGTTACGGATACGGATAAGGATATATTTTTTTCTTGGTTTCGGTTTCGAATACGGATATGGATTTTTTTCTTTCTTGGTTTCGGTTTCAAATACGGATATGGATATTTTTTTTCCTTAGTTTCGGTTTCGGATACGGATAGGGATATTTTGCCCCCTTGAGTTTCGGATATGGATACGGATACGGATTTTTTTTTTGTATTTTTCAGCCCGTAGTATAGTTTTTGTTGAAATTCGATACAGTCGAAAATTTCGAAATCGGTTATAACGATATCGTTTAATACAACATATCGGTTTTAACGATCAAAATAAAAGTTCGGAGTGAATCCCATATATGGTAATTGCCTAGTTCCCGGTTTTTACGACTTAATATGACTGGTCCCCCTATCTGATTTAGACTCTCTGTATATTCCTTTTACTTATAATCTATAAAAATTTACATTTCTAGCTATATGTCTAATTTCCAGATTTAAATAATATAAGTAATTTTTTGTGACAACAATAAAACGAATTCTAATAAAATTGAAATATGATGATAAACTTGATATAATAAAACGGCCAAGTGCGTGTTGGGCACGCACATGATAGGTTTCCGTAGTCATTACGATTTATAAACAAGAGTTATTTCAACGGACGCTCTGATAACGACATTTAAATGCAAATATATCGTGACTGAAGGGTTAAAATCAAAAGATCATATAACATTTTTTGTTGCATTTTAGGAGACCTATCTAAAGATACCCCACTCAATGGGGTAAGTGAAAAAAAATTTGAGTACAATTTTTAGTCTATGGGAGGGGAGTCCAAAATAATTTTGACAGTGTTCGTTCTAATTTTCAGTGGAAGTACTAATTGAAAGCGACATTCTGAATTTTTTCAGATTTTTTGAATAAATAGTTTAGAAATTAAGGGGGGGGGGGGGGGGCGCTTTTATCCCGACTTTGAACGCAAATATATCGTGACTGAAGGGTTAAAATCAAAATGTCATATTACATTTTTTATTGCATTTTAGGAGACCTATCTAAATACATCACACTTAATGGATTAAGTGAACATTTTTTTTTTAAATACTTTTCAGTCTATAGAAAGGGGGTCCAAAAAATTCTTTTTTTTTAAATTTTATCATTTCTATTTTTGGGCTATCAGTCTTCGTCCGTATACCAAATATCATCTTAATCGGCTTAAAAATTTTGTGGACGGACGGACAGACGGAAATAGCGAAACTAGTTTTCTACGGAAACCTAAAAATTGATGTTTCATTTACAATTTTTAAAAATTTTTGAGTAGATTTAAAAAAAAGTGATTATTGCAAATTTATTTAAAAAATCATCTGTTCTAATCTATGGTAGCGAATTTAAAAATAGAGACTAAATAAAAGTACATGATACGCCAATTAAATTTCAGGCGGTAAATACAAATTTATAATCTGCTCGTATGTTTTGTTTGTGTCTCGAGGCTTGGGGCAACAAGTAGGAAACTATCCGAAATAATATCCGAAATAATCATTTCGGATACGGTTTCGGTTTCGGAGTTCAGAATCTAATTATTTCGGTTACGGTTTCGGTTTCGGAGTTCAGAATTTAATTATTTCGGTTACGGTTTCGGTTTCGGAGTTCAGAATTTAATTATTTCGGATACGGTTTCGGTTTCGGAGGTCAAATCTTTTCGGATATCCGATAGTTTCGGTTTCGGATACGGAGCTCCGTAACATCCCTAATATAAAGCTCAACGTCTGTCTGTCTGTCTGTCCGTTAGTGCGCTTATCACTCGAGAACCACTTATCCGATTTACGTGTTTTTTTTTAATTCATAGGTACGTTCTCTGACCAGGTTATAGGCTATATTTTGCTACGTTAGGTAACATAACAACTAAGCAGTGACGATAATAGTAAATCAAGTCGGAAAAAATTTTGCCGTCGGCGCACTGTTTTGCAATACGCTGCCTAAACCGTTCGATATAGAACAAAATAATGTATTAAAGAATTGTGTAGAATCAAAAGATCTACAATAAAGTCCGCGACACCATATATCTAATTTTTTTTTTAAAGAAAATTACAAATATTTGGGTTCTGTTTACGTGGACTTATGACCTTCAAAACATTAATCCTTATCGAAATAAATGATTTTATCATCATAAGTACTTAATGTAGATATAATTTGCCCTTTACCAGTGGCGTATTTACGTTAAGTGCCGCCCTGGGCCAAAAAAAATGCCGCCCTGGGTAAAAAATAATTGCCGCTCTGGGCAAAAAATTGCCGCCCTGGTAAAAAAAAATTGCCGCCCCTTTACCAAGGGAAAATATAATATATTTTTAACAGTCAAAATTCCTATATGAACTGAATAGAATTTTTACAAATAATGGAAAATATAATATACATTGAAAACTGATGACCTTTTTTTTTGGTTACGTCGATTGAAATTTCTGATTTTATGAAATATGAAATAAAAAGTTTGGAATATAGGGAGATAAACACTTGAAGACCTTTTTTTTTTTTAATCGCGTTACTCAATTTTTGTTTCCCTATTTTTTTTACATATACTATATTAAACTAAAAAAATCTACCGTCCCTCTCAGCCTGCCGCCCTAGGCCATAGCCCCCATGGTAAATACGCCTCTGCCTTTTACACTACAGCATCCAATTTGGTCGTATAGTTTAGAAAATATCGAAATATATGTTATACGGGAACATATTATTCGTGCGATGGTGACCCGTGTCGCGACGTACGGCGAGGAAGCGTACCAACTACATTGACGCAGGGCAGAGGAAACAGGCCGGATTCTTTTGATTCTTTATTTTGTTTTTAATAATTAACTTTTAAATTTAAATAGAACAAAAATTATTTTTACTTTTTGTTCTGATTCGCTTTTGTTAGGTAGGTAATTTAAGTGTTGTTTGGTTTTTATTACAATAATAACTAATCGAGTTTGTACTTAATTCAACTATATATTTTTTAAATTCTAAACAATAATTCCGTAGTCAACGCGAGCGAATCCGCGCGGGCCCAGCTACTATAAACATATAATTCAAGAGCTGATGACATATTTTTATACCTCATCTGAGCAGTAGGCAGACTTACGGAAATCGTTTTATTCATGGATCAATTCGATGGATCAATTTAAAAATTTACAGGGCTGTTGGAGGTACATTAAACTGTAAAATCACCTGGCAACATTAATCTTCCCATCAATATTTGTAAAGTAGCGATAGATTTACTAAAAGAACATAAAAGGTCATTTTTTTGTACTTTTTCACACTAATGGTGAGGGTAAAAAAAATTTTTTTTCTAATAAAGTCATGAAAGGGTTTTGTAGGAAATTTATTCAAGTTTTTAAAACTGCCCTTAAATTTACTGTTTAATCATTAGTTGCTGATATATTGATGATCGAAGACAAAAGAATCATTTTTCATTTAAAGGCAGATATCTCGGCGAAAAAAAATTTAGAGAGACCAAAAAAAAAGCAAATTAAAGCTGAATAAACAAGTTAACTGACCAATGCATTGGTTTAACTGATAAAAAAGTTCCCAAGCCCGAGGACCCTTAAAAAAAATTTAAAAAATTTGAAAATTTTTGTGTCCCACTATTTCTTTTGATTGCGCGATAACCGTAACTCAAAAAAAAATATGCTAAAAAATCTCAAAACTAGAAACTTGACGCTTTAAAATGCTTTTTGTTTTATTTCGATACGACCATTTTTCACAAAGATACAGCACTATTACGATTTACATGTACAAATCACCCTAACCTCAAACGTACTCGGGTCTCAGCCTTCGGCTGCGACCCTCGTTTGTTTATTTAATGCCCTTATCAATAAATTTTGATACTTTAAAAAATTACCAATAAATAATTGCGAATATCAATTTCCATATTATTTTGCGTTCATCATATTCAAATAATGCGTAGAAGCATGTTCGATGTTATTTATTAGGTTAAATTATTTTATTACAATCTTTATTTTATGTTATTTATACAATCTTATGAGAAAATATTAAATTAAAATTTTTAAGACCACACCCCTAACTTAATTATTATAAAATATTAATATTTGGGTAAATAACATCAATTTCACAACAACCGAATGATTAAAAACTATTTGCTTGTAAAATTGTGTAAGAATACAAATTTTTGATTTATTTATTATTTTAATATATTTCTAAAGTTTTTAATTTTTGTTCAATTTCAAACAGAATCAATTTTTACGACATGATTAAAAAATTAAAAAATTAAATATTTTTTATGAGACGCTCCTGATTTTATTTTTTTTAAATATAAATTTTTAGATAATGTTACATCAATCTCACAATTTCTAAAAAAAAAAAAAATCATTAGATAAAAATTTTGTAAAAAATGATCATAGTAAATTTTTTTTCATACGCTCATGATTTATTTATTATTTTCATATTTTTCTGAAATGTATAATTTTTCAACAATTTCAATCAAAATCAATTTTTAAAGTCACAATTAAAAAAAGCAATTTAATTTTTTTAATACGACGCCCCTGACTTTATTTATAAATTTTTAGATAATGTTATGTCAATCTTACAACTTCCAAAAAATAATAAATATTTAAATAAAATTTGATTAGAATATGATAATTGTAATTTTTTTACACGCCTCTGACTTATTTATTATTTTCATATTTTTCTGAAATTTTAAATTTTTGTATGATGTAAACAAAACACAACCATCAAATGTTAGAATTTAGCAAATTCTCGTAAAAATTGTATTTTTCAAACTACCATCACACTACCTGGCAAAATTAACGGCTATTGCCGAAACTTCTAAATTCAGTTGGAAAGCAAAATTGTGTGCCAATTTTACATGCCGTTTTTCACAAAAAAATACACATCACAGAAATTATTATAGTGTTGTGGAAAAAAAATAGCCTAAGCACTGTATCAAGGACGAAACTAAAAACAGTGAACATTTGAAAAAAGTCCACTGAAAGGTTTATGATCGTATAAATTTATAGTCGGCGGACAGACATATAAATTTATAAATATACTCACGGTTTATATATAATAGTGGGACTAGGGGCTTTGCCCCTGGGCGCTACGCGCCCCAACCCCAAATCGTGCCACATTTGATAAAATATTGATTGATAAAATATAAATTATTATTTTATATTAACTTTTATCCTATCAAATTTTCATAAAATATTTCACTGTAATTGTTTCAAATGCTGATAAGTAAATTATTCTTGAATTTGGCAGGGATAATCATTTATTATTATTACTTTTCCATTATTATTACTATTTACATGTACACACCACCATAACCTCAAACGTACTCGGGTCGCAGCCTTCGGCTGCGACCCTCGTTTGTTTATTTTATACCCTTATTTAACTTTGATACTCTAAAAAAATTACCAATAAATCATTGCGAAGATCAATTTTCGATGTTATTTATTAGGTAAAATTTTTTTATTACGATCTTTATTTTATGTTATTTATACAATCTTATGAGAAAATACCAAATAACATTTTTTTAAGACCACACCCCTAACATAATTAATATAAAATATAAATTTTTGGGTAAATAACATCAATTTCACAACAACCGAAAGATTGAAAACTATTTTTTTGTAAAATTGTATAAAAAAATTGTTAATGCAAATTTTTGATTCATTTATTATTTTTATATATTTCTAAAGTTTTTAATTTTTGTTCAATTTCAAACAAAATCAATTTTTTACGTCATGGTTAAAAAATAAAATTTTTAAATATTCTTTATGCGACGCTCCTGACTTTATTATTTTTAAATATAAATTTTTAGATAATGTTATATCAATCTCACAATTTCTAAAAAATAATAAATCATTAAATAAAATCTTATTAGAAAATGATCATAGTAATTTTTTTATACGCTCATGATCTATTTATTATTTTCATATTTTTCTGAAATTTTTAATTATTGAACAATTTTTAAAAAATCTAACATTTTTATAAATGTTACGAAATTTGACAGCTCTCATGTGTAAAAAAATGTCATATATTTATTATGACACCCGCCCCTGGCTTAATTATTTTTAAATGTGAACTTTTGGATAAATTGCATCAATATGACTACAACAAAACGATTAAAAATTATATTTTTATACAATTTACAGTTTCCAGTTTCCTGACCTTATTTTCTTTTTTGATACGCTCCTGACGTTATTTTCGCATTTTCTGAAATTTTCAATAATTTTAATAAAAATAATTTTTTTTACAAACATCAAAGAATATGACATCTGTCATCTGTCAAACACCACGTGATTTCTGACAGATACCGTCATGTCATTTTCGACCAATCAGACGTAACACGGCTTCCATGTAAACCTCGGGTGATATTCCGAGATACAGAGTCACTGTCGTCTTCTGCGGTCCTGAAGCATCGACTTGAGAATTCGGTCTATCCGAAAACATCTTAGTCAAGTTGACCAGAACAAAATTCAAGTTGTTAATGAAGGCACTTGCTCCTTCAATTAAACAAATAATTTATCAAGCTTATATCAGAACAGAAACACACTTCTCGCGCGAGAGTTAATTTGTGACAAAATTTAGAAATCGTTCTAGAATAATCTAGAACATTCTCTGTCATCTGTCAAAAAGCACGTGAATTTTAAATCAGACAGATCTGACGTCATTTTCAACCAATCAAAACGTCGGATTAGAAAAAAAAGCCTATGGTTTTTACCTTAAAATTTAATTTTTACGAAAATTTTCACATCTTGCCCTAGAAAAAAAATCATAACTCAGAAACCTTTCATAGCTAAGAAATGAAATCTAGCCTATTGACTGGATAATGAATGAAGCTACATAACAAAAAAAAAATGACGCAAATCGGTTCAGCAAGAGTCGAGTCTATAAAGCCACAGTTTGGTGCGGATATATATATATATATATATATTGCACGTTTATATTATAGTGTAGACTAGGGGCCTTGCCCCTGGGCGCTACGCGCCCCAACCCCAAATCGTGCCACATTTGATATAATATTGATTGATAAAATATAAATTATTATTTTATATTAACTTTTATCCTATCAAATTTTCATAAAATATTTCACTGTAATTGTTTAAAATGCTGATAAGTAAATAATTCTTGAATTTGGCGGGGATAATCATTTATCATTATTACTTTTCCATTATTATTACTATTTACATGTACAAACCACCATAACCTCAAACGTACTCGGGTCGCAGCCGAAGTTTGTTTATTTTATACCCTTATTAAATTTTGATACTCTAAAAAAAATACCAATAAATCATTGCGAATATCAATTTTTACATTGTTTTCCGTTGAACCTATTCAATGCGTTGAAGCATTTTCGATGTTATTTATTAGGTAAATTTTTTTTATTACGATCTTTATTTTATGTTATTTATACAATCTTATGAGAAAATACCAAATAAAATTTTTTTAAGACCACACCCCTGACTTAATTAATATAAAATATAAATTTTTGGGTAAATAACATCAATTTCACAACAACCGAATGATTGAAAACTATTTTTTTGTAAAATTGTATAAAAAAATAGTTAATGCAAATTTTTGATTCATTTATTATTTTTATATATTTCTAAAGTTTTTAATTTTTGTTCAATTTCAAACAAAATCAATTTTTTACGTCATGATTAAAAAATACAAATTTTTAAAAAAATTTATGCGACGCTCCTGACTTTTTATTTATTTTTAAATATAAATTTTTAGATAATGTTATATCAATCTCACAATTTCAAAAAAATAATAAATCATTAAATAAAATTTTATTAGAAAATGATCATAGTAAATTTTTTTTATACGCTCATGATCTATTTATTATTTTCATATTTTTCTGAAATTTTTAATTATTGAACAATTTAAAAAAAATATAAAATTTTTATAAATGTTACGAAATTTGACAGCTCCCATGTGTAAAAAAATGTCATATATTTATTATGACACCCGCCCCTGGTTTAATTATTTTTAAATGTGAACTTTTGGATAAATTGCATCAATATGACTACTACAACAAAACGATTAAAAATTATATTTTTATACAATTTAAAGTTTCCAGTTTTCTGACCTTATTTTCTTTTTTGATACGCTCCTGACGTTATTTTCGCATTTTCTGAAATTTTCAATAATTTTAATAAAAATAATTTTTTTTACAAACGTCAAAAAATATGTCATCTGTCATACACCACGTGATTTCTGACAGATACCGTCATGTCATTTTCGACCAATCAGACGTTACACGGCTTCCATATAAACCTCGGGTGATATTCCGAGGATACAGAGTCACTGTCGTCTTCTGCGGTCTTGAAGCATCGACTTGAGAATTCGGTCTCTATCCGAAAACATCTTAGTCAAGTCGACCAGACCAAAATGCAAGTTGTTAATAAAGGCACTTGCTCCTTCAATTAAACAAATAATTTATCAAGTTTATATCAGAACAGAAACACACTTCTCGCGCGAGAGTTAATTTGCGACAAAATTTAGAAATCGTTCTAGAATAATCTAGAACATTCTCTGTCATCTGTCAAAAAGCACGTGAATTTTAAATCTGACAGATCTGACGTCATTTTCAACCAATCAAAACGTCGGATTAGAAAAAAAAGCCTATGGTTTTTACCTTAAAATTTAATTTTAACGAAAATTTTCACATCTTGCCCTAGAAAAAAAATCACAACTCAGAAACCTTTCATAGCTAAGAAATGAAATCTAGCCTATTGACTGGATTATGAATGAAGCTACATAACAAAAAAAAAAATACGCAAATCGGTTCAGCAAGAGTCGAGTCTATAAAGCTGTAGTTTGGTGCGGATATATATATATATATATATATTGCACGTTTATATTATAGTGTAGATACAATTAAAAAAAATTCAGCGCCTACTTTTTTACACGTTTAATATTTTTTTTAGATTTTCATATTAATGAATTTTTTCCTTTTCGTGTTAGTTGGGGGTAAACAAATGTGTTTTCAAAGAACTAATGTGTTATCCAGAGTTTCATTGCGGACCATTTCAAGCAAAAAAAATAGTTACAAAACAACCCAGTTAAATAAATAGGATAACACTTTCAATTTGCTGTGTTTTTTCGGTCATCTATAGATCAAAACCTATCATCCTTCAAAAAATTCAGCAATGCTCAAATGAGACAATTTTCATTTAAAAAATTGCATGTTTGAGCACGTCTGCCCGTCCCTTATCCCCATCCTACGCGTCTGCCCATTGCATTTTCACTATCTAACTTTTCATAAACTAACTCCCTGTGGTGATTTTATTAGTGCTCACATGGGGCAAAAATGCACTTTTTCTTTATATGTTCACTAAGGAATTAAACCCCTTTATCCCCGGGTGTGGGGTTGGGATTATTTTTCCCATGATGTACAACACATGAATAAACGATTTCCGTAAGTCTGCCTAGTGCTCAGATGGGGCAGAAAAATATGTCATCAGCTCTTGCACTATGAGCTTTATATACCTATATTAAGTAAGTCTCGACTCCTATGTAAGATACAACCCCTTATCTTTGTCCCCCTAATAACCCTTCTTCCGTATTATTTTCCCGCCAGATCGAATGTAACCTATAACCTCCCTTCATATGTGACAGGGAGTGAAATATTAAATTTTTCTTATTTTTAGTTTTCTTTCATTATACAAAATCGTAAATATCTCGGCTCCTATGCGAGATAGAGGGTTGTTTTTCCCCTTGATCCCTCCACCACCGTAGTATTTTTCCCGCCGGATCGAATAAAACCACTTACAACCCTTCATATGTAATGGAAGGTAAAATATTAATTACAAAAAAAATTAGAAATTTTCCACCCCCTTGCAATTTCTTAGAAGTTGAATTTTCGAGATACGAAGTCCGTCCTCGGGATGCAAGCTGCCAAATTTCATCAAGATCAGTTCAGCAGTTTAGCCGTGAAAAGGTAACAAATAGACACACTTTCGCATTTATAATATTAGTATGGATATTTATTACTAGCGCATTGGACCCGGTGTTACCCAGGGATATTAATTTAATTAAACATAAAGTAATCATGCCCACCCAACATGCTCACAATACACGGTTCACCGCGAATTGTTTTTTTCATAAAATATTCACAAATTATACACATAAACCTAACCTATCCATTAGTGAAACCGGAATCAAATTCGTTCATAGTTATTGAGAAAATCGTCTAAAACTATATTTTCAAATTCCCAGGAAACACCAGGTCCCGTCTTAGAATTTGTATGAAAATCAAAAATAAATAAATAAATAGGTAGGTATCATAATAATTCGTTTCGATATTTTACCTTTCTTGGAAGTGAGTGTTTCTTTATATTTCAATTTTCGATCAATATAATTCGAAATATTTAATTGTTAGCATGTGTCAAAAAGCATCTAATTGTTCGAAAAATTTTCTTAACAAAAGTTGTTAATTTAAATATAGTTTTTCAGATAAAGTACTAATTGATATATCATTCCATTAAAAATTTTTGAATTATCCCCAATTGAAGTTTTGCATTTTTGATATGTCGCGTATGACACTTTAAATTATCCAAATTTCAAATAATCATACATCAATAAAATTTCGTTATTTCTACTTTCAAATAAAAATTTAAAAATAATATTTTCATTAACATTTAACGAAACTAGAGCACTTTTAGTAAAACCCTAAAATTTGGGAACAAGTCGCCATATTTTCTAAACAATTGAATGTATGAAAATTTTTTTTTAACAAAAGTTTCTTACTTTTTTATGATCTTTATTATAAAAACTAAAAATGTCATAATTTTTCATATATATATTTTTTAATTTCTTGATTTTCATAAAAACAGCCAAAATTAACTAGTGTGGAATATTTTTATCTGAAATTTCCATTATAAGATGAAAATTTTGCGCTATAGCTGATTGTGGCTGATATTTTTTTTACTTTTTTTTTTCATTTTAAAATTTTCATTGTTAAATTTAAAATATTAGAAATAATTGCCCCACGATTGGCTAAGGCATAACATTTTCGTCTTGAGACGTACTTTTTAAATAAAAAAATTACACTAATTTTTGGACCTGGGGCGAGTGTCTTTCTCGTCTTACCTTTCTTACGGTACTGGTTGCAAAGCAGGTGAACAAAAAGAGTAGACTGATATGAAAAAAAAATAATCAAAGGTTATTAAATAAATGGTAAATACCAGGGCTTCGAACCGGAACTGAAACGAAAACCGGAAATCCGTTATTTTTTGCCGGAACGAAAACCGGAACAGAACCGAAATAAAAATATCGGTTTTTACGGTTCAGTACGACATGTTAAAATACGTGTTAACATGATCTTATTACTTCAATTGTCGTTCGGACTATCATACAAGTACCTTAAAATGTTCTAAATTATGGTAGTAAATTTTTTTTAAACAAATAATTTTTTTTTAATTAATCACTCGGAGCTGAACCGAAAACCGGGAAAACCATTATTTTTTGCGGAACGAAAACCGGAACCGAATATATATTTTTTTACTTGGACCGGAACAAAAAAAATAACGGTTCGAAGCCCTGGTAAATACAATTTTACAATGAAACTGATAAAATACATAAGCACTTTAAAATATTTTACTGATTGTATAAAACTAATCTCTGTCAGGTGTTGTATTTTTTGTTAATAAACAAATTATGTACAGTATTGTATGTATAATCAGTTAAACAATCATAAAATATATCTAAACTGATTCAATAATAGTTCAGTGAATGAAGCAATTTGATGGGAAATTTTCCGGAACAGCAATTTTATGGTTGATTCTTATAGATTTTGAGCCGCTGAATACGAAAAAAATAACGCGCCTGCGTGAGAAGTGGGGCTTCACCCCTAAAAATGGGGTTAAAGGGTGAATATCAAGTTTTTTTCCCGTTTTGTCGATTTATTTCAAAAACTAAATCGACGACGGGGTTATATTATGGTTGATATTTGTAGCTGATACTCAAATGAATCAATTGAGACCAGTTAGATAAAATTTAACCAAAAAACACCCTTTCCAGAGGGTGAAAAGTCCGTAAAATTGTTAATTTTTGGTCCTCATCAGTAAAAATTGAATAACACATCATCGCACAGACTCGTATATTGGCTTAAATTCTTCCTAAAACTCCAAAGAACTGAGATCAACCATAATATAGCCATTTGGCTATATTATGGTTATTTATTTCATATTTATGAATAGATTTACCAACGATATTAGCCAATATTTAAGGGTGTGTCACAAAATATTAAAAAAAATTTGTGTTGCACTAAAAACCAAGTAAAAAAATCACGAATCAATATTTTTTACCAAATTGCACTTGTAGCCTCTATTTATATCTACGATCAAGACTGCATAAGAAACAAAGTTTTTCATGCACGTAAATGCATTTAAAATGCATATCAAAGTGCATCAAACCGCATTTTGTAGTAAAACAAATTAAAAAAGGTATTTTCGAGAAATAAACTCTAAAAATTTATTTAATTTGCGTATATTGATTCATAATAACCTAACACTTGTATATTCTCTCTTATGAACTCATATAAAAATTCACAAAATGCATTTTTCGTAATAAAATGTAAGAAAACGTAATAAATAGCTATAGTACGACTGGTATGTAAAATAGCGATAAACTTTTTGATTGGAATATGCCACATTCAATGGTCATAGATAGAGTCAAAAGGGAGATTTTTAGATAGGAAGCTACATGAAAATGGGCACAAAATGGTGGCTATCGAAGATAGCCCCCACCGGTGTTATCTAAGTGCCTGTATCTCAGCTCCTAGTTATCCGATTTCAATTTTCTTTTGTTTATTGTAAAGTTCTTATTGATAAGATTTTTTTTGATATTATTTATTTTTCTCTAAGTGTTGAGGGTTGTCCACAATTTAAAAAAATATTTTATTCAGCAATAAAGTTCGAAAAAAGTGAAATTTTTTAGATTTTCGAAAGTTGTAGAGAACCCTCAATGTTTAGAGAACAATAAATATTATCCATAAAAATCTTCTCAATAAGAACTTTATAATAAACAAAAGAAAATTGAAATCAGGTAACTAGGAGCTAAGATACAGCCAATTTGATAACACCTGTGGGGACCACCTTGTAAATGCATTTATGTGTATGAAAAACTTTTTTTCTTATGCAGCCTTGATCGTAGGTATAAATAGAAGCTACAAATGCAATTTGGTAAAAAAATATTGATTCCTGAATTTTTTACTTGATTTTTAGTGCAACACAAATTTTTAAAAATATTTTGTGACACACCGTTAAATATTGGCTAATATCGTTGGTAAATCTATTCAAATTTGTCTATATTATGGTTGATCTCAGTTCTTTGAAGTTTTAGGAAGAAATTAAGCCAATATACGAGTCTGTGCGATGATGTGCCCCAGAGTTATTCAATTTTTACTGATGAGGACCAAAAATTAACAATTTTACGGACTTTTCACCCTCTGGAAAGGGTGTTTTTTGGTTAAATTTTATCTAACTGGTCTCAATTGATTCATTTGAGTATCAGCTACAAATATCAACCATAATATAACCCCGTCGTCGATTTAGTTTTTGAAATAAATCGAAAAAACGGGAAAAAAACTTGATGTTCACTCTTTAACCCCATTTTTAGGGGTGAAACCCCACTCCTCACGCGGGCGCGTTATTTTTTTCGTGTTCAGCGGCTCAAAATCTATAAGAATCAACCATAAAATTGCTGTTCCGGAGAATTTCCCATTTTGAGCATTTTTTCTGCTTCATTGGCTGGACTATAATTACATTCAATTAAAACATAAATATATTTATTCTACATCTTGTACCTAAACGCATAAAATAAATCAATTATTAACAAATAATACGTTTAGAATAAAAATAATATTCATAAAAAAATGTATGACAAGTAATAACAACAACATTCCAACACTTTGCATTTATTATCAGACAAAATCTTTTGTACTAAAATACTCCGCACACATTTATCGAACTGGTAAGACACGAATTCTGGAGGGGAAACTACCACTACTACTGTCTACTACATACAAAAAGACACGCGCAATACTATCACGTCCTCTGTTATTATATGGCAAGGTTAGTAAAGTACAAGGTTGCCTCATAACTCTGGCGGGGAGTGGCATGAGAGGGGAGAACGCGTCATCGTGAGGAACTCTTTGACATTATAAATGGCTGTCAAACTATATTTACTCTTTATTTTAGTTAAGCTGATTTATTGTAAGTTGTTTTTAAATATTTTCATTTGATATTGATAGTGTACTGAGTTTTAAATCTAAATTTTTATTATTTTATTATTATAAATTATAGTTTTAAACAAGTGTTTTTTTATGTTTAACCAACAAATGTATTTTCTTTAAGCATTGATTTCTGACATCATTTTAAAGTTTTTATGAAGAAATATTATATGTAATAATTTGTGCTTCTGTAATAAACAATAATATTTACTTTTTTTAAATACAAATATCCAAAAATTCGAAATAATTTGAAAACAACTTTAATATATGAAACAACGTTTGAAAGGTTCCTCAGGCTGACGTCATCCGACGCAGCCGCTGATTGGTCAAAAAGTTATGAGACTACCTTGTCTTTATATACCTTGATTATATGGTATTTTTGTATATTATGGTAATTGTAATATATTAATTTAAAACTATCATGAAACACAAGACGTGATTGCAGAAAACTTCAGAATTTACATATTCATTTTTACATGTGACACTACAATCAATAGCTGTGGTCACCTTAAGTGAACATTGTAGAGGTTATTTGTCCGACACCGCAAGATAAGAATAACTTGTTATTGTTTATTTAAAGAGTGTCAACACATTTAAAATAGATCTTGTGTATGTGTGTTATGATTATTACCTGTATTTTAAATTGTATTCAACTAATTTTTAAACAATTCTAGTACACACTTGCAAACACAATCAGTCTATTTAGCACTAACAAAATTAAATTGTAAAGACTTACCAGTTTGTTTAAATGCTACCAGCATTATTTTGATCATATTATTTATATTTTATCTTTTTGTGGGAAACAGGTTTAAAAATTAAGTTAATATTATTTTTTTAATATGCATATACAGGTTTAGACGTAATAATATTTTTTTCAAATAAAATAAAACACCATGTACAGGATGTTCATGTTGCCCATAAAAACAACATGAATTTTTTTCAGTTAGCAAACAGATGCTTAATTATTTTATCGAACACAAACAACCAATATAATTTACAACCATATAAATTCATTAATGCGCAGTGTGAAATCGAAACAGAAACATAAAATGCTGTTTTTTATGGGCAGCATGAACACTCTGTACATGTTGTTTTATTTTATTTTAAAAAAAATAATTTTTTTTTAGTAAATATTGTTGAATTTTGTACTTTTTGCTCAATAAATCAAAAGTGGTTACAAATAACCATAAGGATGTACTAACAAAAAATGCTCGTTATATAATTCTACATAACATAGTTGAAAAATATATAGGGTGTTCCATTTGAAATAGTTGAGAAAAATAACTTTGAAGTTCTCAAAATTTGAAAATTAATTTTGAACACCCTGTACATGGTGGCTCTAAGATATTTTAACAAAAGCACCCACCAACCTCCTACAATAAGGTTTCATATTTCATATTTAAGTTCCTCTTCAAAGATGCGGCTGCGGAATGGGTGACTTTTTAAGTGGAGTAGTGTAAAAGCCATTTTAAAAAAAATATTATTACGTCTAAACCGGGCATCAGATGGGGCTAATATTTTAGATATGAATAAACATCCGAAGAGAAGTGTTAAATATGCAAAAATATTTAGGGCATTCCATTTAAAAAAATTACCTTAAGCGTGCCACACTTTTTTGTAGCACCCTGAATATTTGAAAATAATTTCTATGTATGCGCATTTACCCACAGTTTACATCTGCATTAGAAAGATTTTTTTATCTTTTATGATCTACGAGCTATCGAACTTCCACACACTATTGCCCCATCCTGTATAGTGTATTCCAAGTTGATTAAGACATAGGAAATTTAACATGAGGACAATTAGAAATGTTGTAGTAGCCTTTGGTCAAATTTAACGATGTGTAATTGGTGCAATTTGAAATACCGCCTCGAAACTAACTGATAAATTTTAAATTAAACAACAGTATTTTGTTTTCAACAATAAAATACATTAATGACATTAAAGTAAGCATCCTAGATAAAATTATAATAATATTTTTTGGCAGATATAAATTTGAAAACAAAATACTAATTACTATTAAATTTTGTGGCGGCATTTCAAAATGCACCAATCACACATCGTTATATTTGACCAAAGGTTACTACAACACTTCTAATTTTCCCCACGTTAAATTTCCTATGTCTAAATCAACTTGGAATACACTGTATGTAGATTACACAGGTTTACAAAAAAAAAAAAAAGTTTATGAATATTTGACGAGACCATTGAATTCTTATGTATTTTGACGTTCTGAATCCGAATCTGAGGTCCGTTGACCTTGGTTAGCTCAGTTTCAAGGCCATTTTAAGGTCAAGTTTTTAAAAATCGCTAAATGATTCTGGTAAAAGGTGATATATAGGTTTTTCTGGTCGCTGATTCTGAATTTGACGTCCGTTGACCTCTACGAGGTCAGGTTCAAGGTCAAAGTGGGAAAAATCGCTCGAAAATTCTGACAAAACAGTACATATAGGTTTTTGTGGTCGCTGAATTAAAATTTGAGGTCCGTAGACCCCTACAATGTTAGTTTCAAGGTCTTTTAAGATCAAATTTTTATTTTTTTAAATCGCTAAATGAATCTGGTAAAAGGTGATATATAGGTTTCTCTGGCCGCTGATTCTGAATTTGACGTCCGTTGACCTCTACGAGGTCAGGTTCAATGTCATTTCAAGGAAAAGTGGAAAAAATCGCTCAAAACAGTACATATAGGTTTGAACCTGACCTTGTAGAGGTCAACGGTCGTCAAATTCAGAATCAGCGTCCAGAGAAACCTATATATCACCTTTTACCTTTGACCTTGAAATAACCTTGAAACTGACATTGTAGGGGTCTACGGACTTCAAATTTTAATGTATCGACCCTAAAAACCTATATGTACTGTTTTGTCAGAATTTTCGAGCGATATTTCCCATTTTGACCTTCAAATGACCTTGAACCTGACCTCATAGAGGTCAACGGATGTCAAATTCAGAATCAGCGACGAGAGAAACCTTTATACACCTTTTATCAGAATCATTTAGCGATTTAAAAAAATAAAAATTTGACCTTGAAATAACCTTGAAACAGACATTGTAAGGTCAACGGACCTTACATTTTAATTCAGCGACCACTAAAAAATCTATTTGTACTGTTTTGTCAGATTTTACGAGCGATTTTTCCTACTTTGACCCTGAAATGACCTTGAACCTGACCTCGTAGGGGTCAACGGACGTCAAATTTAGAATCAGCGACCAGAAAAACTAATATATCATCTTTTATCAGAATCATTTTGCGATTTTTAAAAATTTGACCTTAAAATTACCTTGAAACTGAGCTAACCAAGATCAACGGACCTCTGATTCGGATTCAGGACGTCAAAATACATAAGGATACAATGGTCTCGTTAAATATTCATAAACTTTTTTTTTTTTTTTGTAAACCTGTGTTATTATCAGACCAATATCGACAATAGGCATGATGCCAGTAACAAAGTATCACTGAAATTATGATTTACCTGCGAGCGTTTTGGCGTCAAATTCAAAATTAGTTTTAAAAGGGTCAATTTTGTGATTAAACCTTTATTTTCTGCAGAAATAAGCATTTTTTTTAAAGAGACACGTAAGATCATTATAAAATAGTTTTTAAAAATTAGGCATCATGCCTATTGTGACGATTGACGGTTGAGTCCAAAAAAATGTGGACTCGTCAGAAAAACAAATGTTGAATAATTTATTTATATAGGTAGTGCTGATCAGCTATCAACCTCTCTGTCATAATTTCACAAAACTGCTGCCGCCGATCAAAATCATCTTCATTCAATGGATGAACTAAATGGATTTTATACGGGTGAAATTTGTGAGCTTTCAAAATTCGTTGAATAGATCTTCTGCTTATGTTGATGATTATTTCTAATTTTGTAGTGCTTAAAAATGGGTCTGCAGCCACTTTAGTGAAGTCATATAACCGAAATTTTTTATTGAATAAAACAATCTCTCCCTACAGCGATTTTATGATTTTAAAATGTTCTAGGGATCAAGAGAAGGGGTTTGTGGATTAATCCGTTTTCCGCGCGGTACTTTGTTAACGACTTTTCCGGAAAATCATCATTTTTTTCTGTTTACGGTTCGGTTTTTCGCGAATATCTCGGCTTCTACTTGATCAATATCGACCAAAAAAAATAGGCTCACTCGTAAGGAACCCCTTTATCGATCTGTGGGAGGCATAATACTATAACTTCATTTCTAACCTCAAAAAAAATTACAAACTGCGCATGTAACAGATTTTTTATTTTTTCTCAATTACTTTGCAATAAATATGAATATTTTGATGAAAATAAGAAAAAATGTACCTCTTATGATCCTTATTAAACCTACCAAGTTTGATTTCAAAATATTTAAAATTACCGCCAAAACTTAAATTTTCAAAAAAAAATCTTTGGGCAAACCATCGCACAGCAATTTTGTTTATCTCAAATTGTAGGGTATTTTATGCCCTTTTAAATGATGTATATATATTTACCCATACATATTATAACAAAAAAGTTATTAAGATTTTTCTGAATTGATTTTTGTTTTTCGGATTGTTGCCGTAAATACATTTTTCCTGGTTAACTTT
This sequence comes from Sialis fuliginosa, assembly GCA_961205875.1. Classification (NCBI taxonomy): domain Eukaryota; kingdom Metazoa; phylum Arthropoda; class Insecta; order Megaloptera; family Sialidae; genus Sialis; species Sialis fuliginosa. The sequence goes on along the minus strand of OY540818.1, from coordinate 2,522,838 downwards.
CATTATTGTTCAAAACAAATTACAAAATTTAAAATCTAGTTAAAAGATGCGTGTTTGAAACAAATTTAACATATTTTTATTATATTAAATAGCAGGTCACCCCAAAAATTCAGAAATTTTAAAATTTCACCTGCATAAATTAATTAGTTTTTGTTGTTAAAAATACATTTTATTTGAAATTTTATTTTTAGTAACAAAAAAAAGTAATCTAATTCAATTTTATATATTAGAACAACATAAAATTACAGATGGATACTCAAAATATATATTTTAACAGAGCCTCATTAGCTTAACAGTTATTTCTGAATCATCAGATTAATCCAAAGTTTCATTTATTCATGTGTAATGAAGTCGTTTTTATGTCGACCATCTTCTTTCCTGTAGGACTACCAAATGAAATTAATATCCATAAGCTAGCTCTCGTACAAGTGAATCTGTCAGAAGCTTAGACAAGGAAAGATAAAGGACAAATAACACATTACCTACAGGGCCGTAACTAGAGGCTCGGGGGCCCCGGGGCAAGAGGTGACCGAGGGGCCCCCAGATATGCAAAAAATAAAAATTGAAGACTTTTTTTTTGGATCATAGCTTACAAATTTTACATTTGTTACTAATTTTTATTTGAATGACTTTTTTTTGCTTGCCAGCTAGAATTTTACACTTCTTATGCCCGGTATTATAAAGGACCTAACAAAATTTGTTAGCTAGCAATTACATTCAAATGGGGTATTAATACTGTACTAGTATCTATGGATTAGTTATGGAATTTAGAGCAGTGACACTTCAACTAATTGTAACACAGTTGGCATCTTTGACCGTACAAAATAATTTTCATAACATCACCACTGTTTTAATACCGTTTGTATTTACCTTCAACGCGTGCGCGAAACTTGTCAAAGTCATCAACAAACTCCAAAAGAACTGTCATATAAGTTTGATATCTCAGTTGAAAGTGTTTGTTAGCTAACAAATTTGTTAGGTCCTTTATGATACCGGACATTAGTAATTTTAATGAATAATAAGTGTACAATTGAAGTTCATAAGCCGAAAAAAAAGTCATTAAAATCAAAATTAGTAATAAGTAAATCACGTTTTCAAGTTAGCATCAAATACATTTTAAAAAATCTTCAATTTATTTATTTTTTCTTGTTCACTCCAATTTTTACGCTGCAGCGGGGGCCCCGGGGCACTGCCCCGGTGGTAGTTACGGCCCTGATTACCTAGCGTTGTTACCATATCGCACCACGGATCATTGGCGTATCATTCAGATTTTAAAATAAATATCAATTGTTTTGAATTATAAAACTAATTAATAAAAAATGTTTTATATTGAGTTTAAAAATATTTCAGTGATAATTGATTAACAGAGAAACGTCTATTTGAAACTATCATCTCTCATACATACTAAATTCAATTGTAATTTAAAGCATATTTGCATATTATAAATTTTGAACTGACGCCTATGAGATAAAATGCGGTTTTGACAGTTAAAACAAGATGGCCGCCGACAAATTTTGGTAACACTTTCATATACGGGCTGGCATTGGTTGTTATGTATCCATAGTCTTTCCTAATCTGTCAGAAGACTTAATTTTTAATTTTTTTAACCTTGTTCATTACTAAAAATAAAAATTTTATGTATAGAAATGTGTAGAAATGTATTTTTAACAACAAAAACTAATTGATTTGTGTGGGTGAAATTTTAAAATTTCTGAATTTTTGGGGCGACCTACTAATTAATATAATAAAAATATGTTAAATTTGTTTCAAACACTCATCGTTTTACTAGATTTTAAATTTTGTAATTTGTTTTGAACAGTAATGAAAGTTAACCAGGAAAAATGTATTTACGGCAACAATCCGAAAAAAAACAAAAATCAATTCAGAAAAATCTTAATAACTTTTTTGTTTCAGAATGTATGTATCATTTAGAAGGGCATAAAATACACTACAATTTGAGATAAACAAAATTGCTCTGCGATGGTTTGCCCAATCAATTTTTTTTTGTAAATATAAATTTTGGCGGCAATTTTGAATATTTTGAAATCAAACTTGGTAGATTTATTAAAGATTCTAAGATGTACATTTTTCCTTATTTTAATCAAAATATTTATACTTGTTGCAAAGTAATTGAGAAAAAATAAAAAATCTGTTATATGCGCAGTTTGTAATTTTTTTTTGAGGTTAGAAATTACGTTATAGTATTCCGCCTCCCACAGATCGATAAAGGGGTTTCATACAACTGACCCTATTTTTTTTTGTCGATATTGATCAAGTATAAGCCGAGATATTCGCGAAAAATCGATGATTTTTCGGAAAAATCGTGAAAAAAGTACCGCGCGGAAAACGGATTAATCCACAAACTCAGTTATGAACTTCTCTTGATCCCTAGAACATTTTAAAATCATAAAATCGCTGTAGGGAGAGATTGTTTTATTCAATAAAAAATTTCGGTCATATGACTCCACTAATATTTGAAATCAGCGTGTAAAAATCTATAAAATAAACATACTTTTTACGATAAAAAAATATATTAGTTTTCACCAGTGTCAGCTATTTAAAAATTTTGAAGAAAAATTGCTGTAACTTTTAAATGAATAACTGTACAGTTAAAAATAATTCAAATCGGTGCACTTTTACAGTAGTATTGTGAACGAAAAAAAATTCTACATCCAGACACACAGACAAACGCACAGCCGCCATGCGAAATTAACTTTTCTTTATGTTTTGAAGTTAGTACCTACAATCACAAACTGCTCTTATTTTAGAAACGATTTTTCGACGGTATTACAGTAGGTACTTCCATTTCTTTCAGAACTTGGAAGTAAAACTTAATTTAATAAATACATAAAAAAACTTTGTAATTTCAAATTTTATTTGTAAATGTTCAATATAAATATTATTAAAAAAGTTAATATAATTATCATTGTAAAAAACAAAAACAATTCAATAAACTATTTATATAACAAAAAAAATATTTATATTATATAACTATGTAAAATGTACAGTGGCGCACCCAGAAAAAAATGGGGGGAGAACCCCTAACCTGTCTCTTGGGTGCGCCACTGAGAATGTAGATATAAAAATAAAATTGATGATTGAATCACCAGTGGCGTAGTAACGGGGGGGTTTTGAGGTCGACCCCCCCCCCCCAAATATTCAGTGTTCTTAAAAAAACGTATGTTTTGAGAAAACGTCAGTTCAAAATACCTTCAAAAAATTTTACTTATATGTATTTATCCCCCCCTCCCGAATTTTTTTCTTACTACGCCACTGTGAATCACATGTATTATTCAAACTTAATCTTCTGAAAATTGCACACCTAATTGATTTCGTAACATATCCATCAATTCTGCCAACTGTAGCGATTCATCTAACGTAATGGAATTGTTTTCTTTTAACCCTACAAGAAAATTAAATATAAATTATACATAAATAAAAAGATTTATAGTCCAGGAACATTAGGTTTTCTCTGGGGAAAAATTCGCAATAAGCTGAATTTTTGTATACACCTTCATTTTGTCTTTATAAATAAGATACCAAAAGTCCCCAACAATCTCATGCGAGCATACTTTTTTACAGCCCACAAAAGGTGCTAACAATTAGTTTTAAGTAAATATCTCTGTATCTATTGGTTCTATGACTAAAATAGTTATTATCAAATATAAAGTTTAGAAAATTACCTACAATAAAGATCTTACAACTTTCTTCGTACAAGTAATCGTTTTCGCTTATTAAGAGGGTATTCTAGTCTAAAAATGTGAAAATATCAAATTTTTTTGTTGCATTTTATCAATAAACAGGGTTTCAAAAATATGTGTTCAAAACCCTATACCTCAATTCCAAAAACTGACGGAGTTACAGCGATTTGAAGATGATGCGTAACATTAAATAGCCAGCTATGTATAAACATTGAACGAGTTTTTCTCGAAACTGAAAACTGAAAATGGTTGCCATAATATCACAAGATCTACTAAACCAATTGACTCAAAATTTGCTGTTTACCTTCAGTACACATGTTAATACCACCGTTAGCAGAATTGAGTCAAAAACATTTTTTTTTATTGTATAGATAGCGAAAGATTAAAAACATAAACAAAATAAAAATGAATTGTATGTAGGTAATTTTGATCGTAATTATATCAGTGGCCAACAAAAGCAATAATTTTCTTTATATATATAAGTTGGGCTATAGCGGGTTGCAAAAAAAAAAATAATAATAATTAAAATAAAAAAATGGCGGCATTTTGAAAAGTGACTATTCATTTTTATTTTTTTTATGTTTTTAATTTTTCGCTGTCTATACAATAAAAATAAATGTTTTTGACTCAATTCTGCTAACGGTGGTAATAACATGTGTACTGAAGGTATATACACAGAAAATTTGAAGTCGATCGGTTCAGTAGATCTTGTGATATTATGGCAGCCATTTTCAGTTTTTAGTTTCGAGAAAAACGCGTTCAATGTTTATATATAGATGGCTATTCAATGCTACGCATCATCTTCAAATCGTCAGTTTTTGGAATTGAGGTATAGGATTTTGAACACATATTTTTGAAAGCCTGTTTATTGATAAAATGCAAAACAAATTTTTTGATATTTTCACATTTTTAGATTAGAATACCCTCTTAATAAGCGAAAACGATTACTTGTACGAAAAAAGTTGTATGATCTTTATTGTAGGTAATTTTCTAAACTTTATATTTGATAATAACTATTTTAGTCATAGAACCAATAGATACAGAGATATTTACTTAAAACTAATTGTTAGCACTTTTTGTGGGTTGTAAAAAAGTATGCTCGCATGAGATTGTTGGGGACTTTTGGTATCTTATTTATAAAGACAAAATGAAGGTGTATACAAAAATTCAGCTTATTGCGAATTTTTCCCCAGACACAGTTATTTTTCGTCTAAATGTACTGGACTATCAAGGTTTATTGGTCTTGCATCCCATAGTTGCGAACTATCCGTTTTTTTTTTAATAAAAAAAGCTTTTATTTTGAAAAATATAGTTTTTAATTTATATTAGTCCAGGCAACGTAGAATTTTTTACTGGTGTAAAATTAGGAAAAATGTATGAGGTGCCAAATTTAAACAGTGATTAGAATATTCCCAGATGTATATTTCCTGAAAACTCCCTAGCAAAATTTGCTCCGGAATACCCTCAACCAAGGGCCCAAAGTTTGGTTTTGCAAAGATTTTGTAAACACTCTGTATCTAATGAACGGAATATTCAATCAACCCGGCCTTTCGCATTTGAAACAGATTATTAAATTTTCTACAACCTTTTTTTTTATTATTTTAACCAAAAATAATTGTATACCTTTCAAAATGGCGGTCAAACTAAAAATTTTACTTTAAAAATGCGAAATTTTGAGTTTGACAGCTTTTTTAATAGGTATAAAGTTATTTATGACCAAGAATGTGTTATAATTGATTATAGTACATTTAATTGTCTTTTCAAAAAATTAAAAATGGGGTTAATCGGACTTTTAGTTTACTAGATGTAGTAATTTTACGAAACCATTGCAATATCTAAATACGTTACGGTAAATATGTTCATACATACTTAGTAAAATACATGAGCTATCCATAAATAACATTAAAATTTTAGATTTTTATCTATACCCTCTAAAACTGAATTAATAGTTATTTCACTAATTGAATTAGTCACTTTAAATTTCACTAAAATAATAGTGATTTCGAATTGAAAGTAACGCCTTTTGTTCTTACTTCGATTTATCAATGTATATGAGTCAATTGCTTTAAAGTGAGTTATTAACAATAAATTAAGTAAATTTATTTATACAAAACTTGAAAAATCTATCCAAAAATAATTTTTAGTGTGTTGCAATAAACATTTTTCATTAATTTTGATTCTTTCATAAATTAGCGTATGACAATTAACATTGAAGTTAGGTTATGAATGATTAAGAGATTATTATGCTTAAGGCTCTGTCAAACAGGAAGCGGACTGTCTGTGCGGACAGTATGCGGGCGGACAGTCCGCTGTCCGCCGCGGACTAGAATGGTCCAACAGAACACGCAAGTGACGGCGAACCAATGCAAATTCTTTCTTTATCTAGTGATCATCATGTCCATCAATTCGTCTGACGAAGAAGAATTACTTCTTTTCTTAGCTGTGAGTTCAGCAGCAAGACGAAAAAGGAAATGGGTATGCCATAGTCAATGTGCATAATGTAGGCATTCTATATAGTGACTAGGCATTCTACATTCGAGAGGGTTGTTTTCCGAGCTAGATACTGAAGCGAAGTCATACAAACAATTGCACTACCGCACAAGATCAATCAACTTTTCATCATCATCTTCTCTTTTACTCAATTTGACCAGGGTAATGCAACAATACACGATACAGAGTTCGCGACTGTCCGCGTGGACAGTTCGCCTCCTGTTTGACAGAGCCTTTATTAAATAATGAATGAGTTTTTATTTAGAATTTTCCTTTTTTTTGACATCAAAAATAAAAAAAATAAAAACCTTAGATTCTGTTATACTTAACTTAAGAAGTAAGTGACTGTTCACTAATTCAAGTAGTGAATAGTCACTAATTGGTAGTTATATACTTTTAACTATTTCAATTAGTGAATATTCACTATGATCTAATGATCGAATAACCTTAAATTCCTTACCATTTTGTATACATTGGCGTACTTCTTCCGCTTCATAAGCAAGACCTGTACTGTTATGAAAATTGTACGGATGTTTTGCAGTGTTTGATAATGGGAATTCTTTGATTTCATTTGGTAAAATCAGTTTTGTTGGACACCAAACATCCGGCACCTAAAGAATGTAGGTATTAACAAGATATAGTAGAGATGGTAGTCCAGTAAAGGAAGCATTTTGACATGAAATTTAGGGGGCAAGCAATTTTATGATTGATTCTTATAGAGAATTCGATAAAAATAATCCGGACTAGCGAAAAGTGGTGCAACACCTTTAAAAATGGGGTTTAAGGGTGAAAACCCCATTTTCAACCGTTTTTTCAATTTATCACAAAATCTAAAGCGACGATTGTATATTTTTATGGTTGATATATGTTCAAGACACTCAGACGAATCGATGGTGACCACATATACTAAATTTGGCCAAAAATTACCTCTTCCAGAGGACTTAAAAGACGTAAATATGCATCTTTTCAGAGAAATAGTTTAAATATTAATAACTTTTGTTAAAATCATCAAAATGACTCGTAATTAGCCTCAAATTGTTCCTGAAGTTTCAAAGAATAATGACCAACTATAATTTAAAAAAATATTAATAGTTTAACCAATAAAAATTGCTAATGTTTAAGGGTAAGTAAGGTAACTTTCTGAAAAACTATCTTTTTACTAAAATTTAAATAAAAACATCAGGGTTAAATATTTTTTAGTGAAACCAACGTAAATATCTTCTATTTATAAATACAAACAAAATGAGACCCTCCAAAATAATATTAAATTACTAAAACGGATGCAAGTGCACTTTGAAATATACTGAAGTTTTGTTGTATACAATTTTTAAAAAATTACATTTTATCAAACAAAATATTAGATTATGATTAAAACATACTTATATGTATACTTAAACGTTTATTTATTTATTACAAGTTTATGCATCAATGTAAGCCTATACGAGTTATATATATCTAAATCAATAAATTGTCATCGTATAGTTCGGAAAACAATTCTATGAACTAAAAGAACTAGAAGAACGAACTAGTTCATTAAAGACCACTGAACTATAGGGAGCGCTCTCTGTCATCAACTAAAATGCCCAAATCTACTGCAGACCGATAATTGCATTAATTTTACATTTTTCTATGGTAAAATTCTATTGGGGACCCGTATCAATCAGTCAAAAACTATTCATTGACATATTTTAATCATATACCCTAATGATTCCTTTTGTTCCAACAATGACACCTTCATTAGGCATCTCAGCAAGGGCGCTAGTGCTTATAGATGCAATTTGTCCGTTCGGGTACGTAATCAGGGAAGCCATGCAATCGTCAACTCCATTTTTGTTTAGATGACCAGTTGCTTTAACATTCAACGGCTTCTGTTTTCCAAATATATATTGCTGGAATTGTAACGTATATACTCCCAAGTCTAGAATGGTTCCTCCGCCCAGTTCTTTTTGCCTGCAATCGAAAAAATTGAGAAACGATACTTGTCTATTATATCCCCGGCGGTTTGAAAAAATAAAATCACTAGGAACATAAAATAACCAGTTCTACAGATAGGCAAGTTTCATGTATTATATGATAACATCAGCGCCAATGTGTGTAAAGTTTGTACTATTAATTTTAATATTTTTAAATAGGTAATTAATGGGTATTATTATACATATTGTCCCCTACAAGGCAAAGTAGCGTAAGCGACATTTTTCTAATTTTACAGGAGGCACAAAAAACTGAATAATATGATATGTGTTATAGAGGAATTGAAAAACAATGATTACAGTACTCTGTACCTTAAACACCTTTTCAATGTTTTATATACATGATGAAAGGAACAAATTTGTTCAAAATTCAGGTAGTTATTTTGTACAAAAACGCTCGGACACGTCGATTAGTATTTTTAATTGCGGATTTTTTGAGATAAGAAAATTGTATATACAGAATGTCTCAAGAAGAACATATACAATCATCATTGTTTTTCTTTAATGGAACACCCTATATATTATGCCATTTTTGAATTGTACTGAATGCTTTTTGTATAACATACCATATCTCTAAAATCAGCTGTTTTCAGAATAATGACGTTTGAAAATTAACATTTTCAAATACACACAAGTCAAATAAAATGTTTAAATTGAACAAATACACCTTGAATTTTTTTTTAAACGCCAACAAAAACAACCTGGTAGGTAGGTATTGTAAAAAAAAAAAAAAAGAAAAAGGAAAAAAAAGTTCAATGTTTTTTTTTGCCATACCAGGATGTTTTTGTTGGCATTTCAAAAAATGTTCAAGGTGTATTTGTTATGTCCATCAAGTTAGCGAAACAACTTCAGAAAATGGAATTGCCATTATGCCTAGAATTTGCCGCTTTTTTGCCGTTAATTAGTTGTGAAATTAAAAAATTTGCCGCTCTTTTAGTTTTTTTTTAATCACGTGTTTCGCTAACTTGACGTCAAGTTAGCAAGACAACATTACTAAAAATGACACTATCAAAAAATGGTTAGGGGGTGAATTTGCCGCTTTTTTGCCGTTAATTAGTTGTGAAATTAAAAAATTTGCCGCTCTTTTAGTTTTTTTTTAATCACGTGTTTCGCTAACTTGACGTCAAGTTAGCAAGACAACATTACTAAAAATGACACTATCAAAAAATGGTTAGGGGGTGAATTTGCCGCTTTTTTGCCGTTAATTAGTTGTGAAATTAGAAAATTTGCCGCTCTTTTAGTTTTTTTTTTTTAATCACGTGTTTTGCTAACAAAAATTTATTTTTATTTATTAGTATTTCTAAATATGTATAGGTATATTTAAATTTTATAGGTAAATACTTACTTTTATAAATGATGTACTATGTGTAAGTGTTATTATAATAAATAAAGAAATTAACTCATTAAAAAATACTTAATTAGTATTATGTATTCGCTTTTTAGATATTTAAATCTATACCTTGCTAAAATCTATTATAGAATGTAGTTATATAATACAAATAACAAATATAGTTTACTTTGACTGCTTGGGAAAATATTTTATAGTATAGACAGGGCCGTATTTAGGGTCTGTGGACAACTAACTGAATGTGTGGATAGGGGCCTATCCAAATTAACCTGCAAAAATTGCATTTTAAAGCAATTTTCTAACTAAAAACGTAATAAGAAACATTTGAAGTTTATTATTAAAATGTAGATTTTTTTACTATATAATATTCAGAAGATAATTGAAAATTATTAAAGTATTCAATACATTGCTGTGAACAATACTAGCCTAGCCTAATTGGCCTAACATTTGAATTATCCCTTCTGTCAATAACATGAACAACAGTCAGTGTCATTTTTAGTAATATTGTCTTGCTAACTTAACGTCAAGTTAGTGAAACACGTGATTAAAAAAAACTAAAAGAGCGGCAAATTTTTTAATTTCACAACTAATTAACGGCAAAAAAGTGGCAAATTCACCCCCTAACCATTTTTTGATAGGGTCATTTTTAGTAATGTTGTCTTGCTAACTTGACGTCAAGTTAGCGAAACACGTGATTAAAAAAAAACTAAAAGAGCGGCAAATTTTTTAGTTTCACAACTAATTAACGGCAAAAAAGCGGCAAATTTACCCCCTAACCATTTTTTGATAGGGTCATTTTTAGTAATGTTGTCTTGCTAACTTGACGTCAAGTTAGCGAAACACGTGATTAAAAAAAAAACTAAAAGAGCGGCAAATTTTTTAGTTTCACAACTAATTAACGGCAAAAAAGCGGCAAATTTACCCCCTAACCATTTTTTGATAGGGTCATTTTTAGTAATGTTGTCTTGCTAACTTGACGTCAAGTTAGCGAAACACGTGATTAAAAAAAAACTAAAAGAGCGGCAAATTTTTTAATTTCACAACTAATTAACGGCAAAAAAGCGGCAAATTCTAGGCATAATGGTAATTCCATTTTTTGAAGTTGTTTCGTTAACTTGATGCTCGCGCTACTCCGATACGACCGCATGCGAATTTATACGAATATGTTATACTCTTTGTATCAATTTGGGATTTTGATATGTTGTTTGGGTACATATAAGGTATAATATATAAAAAAATTGTGATTGCCCTCCGAAGACTACATGGTGTTTTTTGATTTTTTAAATTTTATAATTTTTTTTTCTGGTTTATTATGTACAGAGGATCATAATAAAATTACCTCTAATGAGTCATAAGTACCTCTATAATATATTTCAAGCACCATCAAATTCGACTGACAGATAATCAAAAAAAAAATTTTTTTTGAAAATCAAAACAAATTTTTTTTTCGAAAACTATAAATTTATGGAAGCTAATATTTGGTCAGGTTGAATGTTTAATAGAATGCGACTTCCAAAAAAATAATCAGCCAAATCCATGTAAAGGCATGTTTTGCATGCTTACCCGGCTACAGCCTTTGAACTTTTTTTCTAGTGTTAAACCGGAAGTAAATATTTCAAAAAAAAAATTTTTTAACTTCGACCATTTTAATTTCAATTTTTTTTACTTCAAAAGAAAGCTTAATATATATAAATTTTACCATAAAAATTTCAGAATGGGATTTATATTAGTTTAGGAGATACATTAATTAGAGTACGTACATGTCGCACTGAGCGAGGTACCTGTAGCACAATCATTTTAGATTTTTTCACGAAAAAAACTGCCGAGTTGAAACTTTTGACGCAGTTGTGTGTCCCCAGCGGAGTAGATGATGAAATCACATTCTTGCCCATAAATTAATTACCGGAAGTGTCCGCCATCTTGGATTTTGTGTTTTTGTCGATTTGAACCCGTATTTTGCATTTATCGATAAAAAGATTAATAACAATTTTGTAGAGAATTTAATTCTCTGCAATCTTTATATAGTCAATATTGTTGAAAAAACATTATTTATTGCTAATAATAAGCAAAAAGTGTTAAAAATTAGAAGAGTGGCGCAGTTTTTTCAATTTTTGAGCCATTTTTATTGAAAATTGAAAATAAGTGGCATATTTAAATGACAAAATTGTAGAGGACTCAATTTCCAACACTTTTGTATAAACAAATTTTTCGTACGACGTGTAGATGACGGCCGAGAATGCATATTGTGTTCAACAGCGCGAGTTCCTCCATACTGCTGTGTTAAGCGCATTCTCGGCCGTCATTTACACGTCGTACGAAAAATTTAATTATACAAAAGCTGTTGAAAATTGAGTCCTCTACAACTTTGTCATTTAAATATGCCACTTATTTTCAATAAAAATGGCACAAAAGTTGAAAAAACTGCGCCACTCTTCTAATTTTTAACATTTTTTGCTTATTATTAGCAATAAATAATGTTTTTTCAACAATATTGACTATATAAAGATTGCAGAGAATTAAATTCTCTACAAAATTGTTATTAATCTTTTTATCGAGAAATGCAAAAGTACACGTTCAAATCGACAAAAACACAAAATCCAAGATGGCGGACACTTCCGGTAATTAATTAATGGGCAAGAATGTGATTTCATCATCTACTCCGCCGGGGACACACAACTGCGTCAAAAGTTTCAACTCGGCAGTTTATTTCGTGAAAAAATCTAAAATGATTGTGCTACAGGTACCTCGCTCAGTGCGGCATGTACGTACTCTAATTAATGTATCTCCTAAACTAATATAGATCCCATTCTGAAATTTTTATGGTAAAATTTATATATATTAAGCTTTCTTTTGAAGTAAAAAAATTGAAATTAAAATGGTCGAAGTTAAAAAAAAATTTATTTGAAATATTTACTTCCGGTTTAACACTAGAAAAAAAGTTCAAATTTAGAATCTGATTTAAAAATCAAAAAGAACAGTAAATTTTCGATTCAAAATACTACATTTATTATTTTATTAAAAACGGCGTCAATATGAAAAAAAATTCCAAAAAAATCCTTCCGTCAATCAGGTCAATCTTTAGAATCCCGTAATTTGACAACTAAACCTCAAATAAAAAAAATATTATGTGTACATGTTCATATCTTCTAGAAGTACAAATATGCCTAATATGAACGAATTTCAGAACCTCACTTTTTTTTCGTTGTCCGCTTCACGTGAAATGCCCCATATGTCAAATAAAAATACGAATATACACACAACTTATCGTTTTGTTCATAATTTTTTTTATGTTTTTACATAAACAAACAAATTGTGCGGTAAATTACGATTATTGAAGAGTTAAGATGTATATACAGGGTGAGTCATTTTAATCAACGCAGTCAAATATCTCGAAAAGTAAGCGAAATTGAGAAAAACGTTTCAAACAAAAGTTTCTTGGTTTTAAGGGGGACAAACAATGGTGACCTTGCGGTTGACCTTCAAACCATTTTCAAGGTGAAATCAAAGTCAACTTTGATTTTTTAAATAAAAACCTGTATTTTTTATTGCATATTCGTATTCTACGTGAAAAAATGAGTATCTTTAGTAGGAAAATTTTTTCTTAAAAATGCTTTCTTCTCTCAGTGGAGGGCGCTGTAAGATTAATCAATGAACTCAAATATCTGAAAAAAAGTTGCACCTAATAGCTCAAACTACTTTTAGCATTACCCAGAAACCACGGCGTGGACGTAGTAGTTGTATGTTTCCTTTGGGGTACTTTTTTAATGTGAGAGGAAAGGGGACTCACATTAAAAAAGCACCCCAAACGAAACATACAACTACTACGTCCACGAAGTTGTTTCTGGGTAATGCTAAAAGTAGTTTGAGCTATTAGATGCAACTTTTTTTCAGATATTTGAGTTCGTTGATTAATCTTACAGCGCCCTCCACCGAAATAATAAATCATTTTTAAGAAAAAAATTTCCTACTAAAGATACTCATTTTTTCACGTAGAATACAGGTATAGTTAGACGAGCAATAATATTGCCGGCAATTTTTTGAATTGCTGGCAATATTATTGCTGCATGTGGTTACACGGCGAAGAAATTTCATTGCTCGCTAGTAAAAAAAGATTGCTGGATACATAATTGCTGGCAATATTTTCAAAAAATTTCCAAGGGTTGTTAGACGAGCAATATTATTTGCTTAGCGATGAAAATATTTTCGTTTAGGAGCAGTAGTTGTGTAATGAGAGAACTGGAAGGCTTTTATCACAGACTGTTTAGGAAAATAAGTGATAAAATTACTTGTAAAAATTTATTGTGTATATCGCTTATAAATTTTAATTTTCTATTAGAAAAAATAAGTCCTCTGATTAAGAAAAAAGACACGAATTATGTATTTATTTCGGATTCCTAGTTGTACAATATCAGGTATAATTCCCGAAGTGTGCGAAGCAATTTACAAAGTATTAAAAGAAGAATATTTAAAAGTGAATAAAACAAAAATTATATTATCAAATAAAAAATTTATTATAAATATAATTAATATATTAACTAAACATTATTAAATATTAGAATAACTTGCTGATACAAAATCTTCTACTATAGGATCTTCTTCACTAAAAAGTATCCTATTGATAGATCTTATCATCTCTTCACATCTATAATTATTTAGTCACCTCAGATTTTCGTCAGTGATACCATCCATTGTACTGTTTAATAAATAATACATATTTAGTTTATGTTTATAATATCACAAAATAGTATATATAAAATATTAATAAAGTGATTAATTACTTACGTGTTTTATCTTCTAATACTCAAAAAGAACCATTAAAATTAGAACAATATGTAAACACAGAAATGTCAGATAATATCATTACACACTTTGATTTAAAAACATTAATTAATGTATATTATATTCATTTAATAAACAAATTCCAATCGGCAATAAAAATATTGCTCGTTTTGGCCGGGCAATAAGCAATTTTAAAAATTCAAGTCAGTCAATAAAAAATACTGTGGTTACACAGGACAATTATAAAAATATTTTGAAGTCAGCAATTTAACAAAATTGTCAAAAATATCATTGCCGAGTGTGGTTACACGAGACAATATTTGTGTATCCATGGAAATTATAACATTGCTGGCAATATTATTGCCCGTCTAACTGTACCTTACGAATATGCAATAAAAAATATAGGTTTTTATTTAAAAAATCAAAGTTGACCATGATTTGACCTTGAAAATGGTTTGAAGGTCAACCGCAAGTTCACCATTGTTTGTCCCCCTTGAAACCAAGTAACTTTTGTTTAAAACGTTTTTCTCAATTTCGCTTACTTTTCGAGATATTTGACTGCGTTGATTAAAATGACTCACTCTGTATACCGGGTGGTCTATTTAAATTGAGACAAGTAAATATTTAAAAAACCAAGAATTTTTAGAGAAAATGTTTGGTACAAAAGTTGCAGGGTTAGGAGAGGGAAAAGTAATGAATGTACAAAATTTGAACTTGAGTGTATGTTTTAAGGTCATTTTGAGGTCAACTTGATTTTTTTAAATGGAAATATATATATTTTTTTACATATTTGTATTCTACAACAAAAAAGAAATAACTTTTGTCTAAAAAGTTTTTTTTTAAATTCCAATTTTAATTTAAAAAAAAAATTTTTTTTTTGTTAAAAATATCTGAAATTAATCTTCTAGAAAAAATGAAACTAAAAATAATGGAAATTTAAAATGTTTTATTAATGTAAATAATAAATATTCGAGGTGATAACCATCAACTTCAATACATTTTTCAACATGATAATAATTAAATATTTCAAAATAATTCGAAAGCCTACCCAAACTGGAAAACTGAAAGCCTTTCCAAATAAATTGTTTTTATGGAAACTTGAATGGTGTAAAATATCGAAACTTTTTGGATCAACCGCTATATGAACTACATAAGCTAACTGATGAAGAAAAAAGAAGAATGTGGTTTCAACAGGAAGGTTTTCGAAAAAACTTTTTAGACAAAAGTTATTTCCTTTTTATTGTAGAATACGAATATGCAAAAATATATACAGGGTGGCGCAACGAAACGAAACGGTCGCGTTTTTGGTCAGTTAAAATAAGATTTTGAAAAAACGCTCGAACACGTCGATTTTGCTTTCAAGGGGGACATCTTTTGCAATACAATTTTTGCAAGAATCTTTTCAACCCTTTGCGCTATGAGCACAACCCTTAAAATTTTAAATAGCATGATAGGGCAAGTGATACCTCATTTGAAAGGTTTTTTTCATTCTAAACAAGGTGCTTTTTGTTTTTTTTCAAATCTGTTTAATTTTAGTCAAGTTATTTACATTTTTAATTTCATGAATGCATTTATTTTCTGATCAATAAAACAACAATTTACAACTAAAATTCAAAACAAAGTAGGTTTATTATCGAGGAATGTCGCCAACTAACTCCCCAAACGTTTCAACAAGTGAGAAATAATTTTGAGCATAATTTGTATTTTTGTATGAAAGCTAGTGGAGCTCAATTTGAACATTTATTGAATTAATTAAAGTTTTGGATGTTAGTAAATTTTTGTGAATTATCTGATAAGAAAATAAGCCTTCTTTGTTTTGAATTTTAGTTGTAAATTGTTGTTTTATTGATCAGAAAATAAATGCATTCATGAAATTAAAAATGTAAATAACTTGACTAAAATTAAACAGATTTGAAAAAAAACAAAAAGCACCTTGTTTACAATGAAAAAAACCTTTCAAATGAGGTATCACTTGCCCTATCATGCTATTTAAAATTTTAAGGGTTGTGCTCATAGCGCAGAGGGTTGAAAAGATTCTTGCAAAAATTTTATTGCAAAAGATGTCCCCCTTGAAAGCAAAATCGACGTGTTCGAGCGTTTTTACAAAATCTTATTTTAACTGACCAAAAACGCGACCGTTTCGTTTTCGTTGCGCCACCCTGTATATATTTCCATTTAAAAAAATGAAGTTGACCTCAAAATGACCTTAAAATATACACTCAAGTTCAATTTTTTTACATTCATTAGTTTTCCCCCTCCTAACCCTGCAACTTTTGTACCAAACATTTTCTCTGAAATTCTTTAGTTTTCGAAATATTTACTTGTCTCAATTTAAATAGTATATAAAAAAGGAAACACTTACACATCAAAATTTCACTTTTAAAATACTGTTCACCCTCACGAAGAGGTCTTATAGTATTTTTCACTACTTCGTAGATGTCTAATAATGAAATCATAGTAGACATTTTTTTAAATAATAAAAAATTACAATGAACTCGCTCTGTTCATCACACAGCTAAGTGAAAGTATCTGTCAAACGTTAGTTCCGCAAACAGCCACTAGGAATATTATCTCGTTACCAATACAGTGTATTCCAAGTTGATTAAGACATAGGAAATTTAACATGAGGGCAATTAGAAGTGTTGTAGTAACCTTTGGTCAAATTTAACAATGTGTGATTGGTGTATCTTGAAATGCCGCCACAAAATTTAATAAAATAGTCATTAGTATTTTGTTTTCAAATTTATATCTGCCAAAAAATATTAAAATTATAATTTTATCTAGGATGTTTACTCTAATTTTTAATGTATTTTATTCTTTATTAAAGTTGAAAACAAAATACTGTTAATTAATTTAAAATTTATCAGTTAGTTTCGAGGCGGCATTTCAAAATGCACCAATCACACATCGTTAAATTTGACCAAAGGTTACTACAACACTTCTTATTGTCCCAATGTTAAATTTACTATTGGAATACACTGTATAAATATGAATATTTAAACTAATAGTACACACTTTACTCACATTGGCGCTAATCAACTTGACACTTGCCTATCTGTAGAACTGGTTATTTTATGTCGTAGTGATTTTAGTTTTTTCAAACCGCCGTGGATATAATAGACAAGTACCTAAAAAACTTTGATTTAAATTAACAGAATAAATATATATTTACATTAATCTGTCAACATTGCTTAAATTAAATCCAAATGAAGCATGAACATATTTAACATCTCCGATAGACCCATTCTCCAGTTGTTTACGTAATTCTTTGTAAACAGGAAACGTACGAGACCAAATAGCTTCCATCAAAAATAAGTTCTTACTTTTAGCTAATTCGATGAGACCTTTAGTTTGTTTTTGATTAAGCGTCATAGGTTTTTCACAGAGGACATGTTTATTATGTTCGAGCATCATTTTAACAACTTCAAAATGCTGCGGGTTCAAACATCCAACATAAATAACTTCTATATCTCTGTCTTCGGCTAAAGATTTATAATCTTGATATGCTTTTGGAATTGAATGCATTTTAGCAAAATCTTTAGCACGGTTTAAATCCCGTGCAGCAACAGCTATTATTTTATGGTTTTCTTCAGGTAATGTAGATACAGCATTTGTAAAATCATGAGATATTTTGCCAGCACTAACTATTCCCCAACGTAAAGGAGCCATCTAATAAAAAAAATTATAGGTTAAATAATATAAATTATAAAAAAATCAGCAAATAATTAAATAATATATTCTAAAATATAATTAATAAAATATATAACTTTCTTACCTTTCTAGAGTATTGCAATGACGAGGTTTATTGAAAGTCTAATTGAAATAAATTAATCTGACATTATTTATTCAAATATGTACTTGAAATTAATCAGTGGCGCACCCAAATCGGAGGGTTAGGGGGTTAACCCTCACCACTCGAATTTGTTAATATACATTATTTAATTTAACAATTATGATACATACAAAATAATAAAACGGCCAAGTGCACATGATAGGGTTCCGTAGTCATTCTCACTACGATTTATAAAAAAATAATTATTTCAAAATTTTTCATTAAGTATTTTTGCTACAGTGTTCGTTATAATTTTCGCTGGAAGTACTATAATTAAAAACTATATTCTGAAATTTTTTCAGATTTTTTGCATCAATAGTTTAGAAAATAGAGGGGGTGGGGCGCTTTGATAACAAAGCAAATATATCGACCAAAAGGTTATACAACCTTTTTTTTATTTAAAGACACCCCACTCAATGGGGTAAGTGAAAAAAAGTGCGCTTTTCAGTTTGTGGTAGGGTGGTCCAAACATTTTTTTTGGCAGAGTTTGTTATAATTTTCAGTGAAAGTACTAATGAAATGCTACATTCTAGAATATTTTAAGATTTTTAGAATCGATATAGTATAAAAATAAAGACTTTGAACGCAAATATATCGTGACTGAAGGGTTAAAATCAAAAGGTTCTGAAACATTTTTTGTTGCATTTTAGGAAACCTATCTGAAGATATTTGGGATAAGTGAAAAAAAATTTGAATATACTTTTCAGCCTAAAATTTTTTTTTCAAAAACCTCATAATTTTTGTTTTTGAAACCCTAAAAAACACATATTATTACAAAAAAATGTTTACCCCCCTCGATTTTTTTTCTGAGTGCGCCATTGAAATTAATACTGATTGGGTTTCAATTATAAATTCCACTACTGTTGATTGCTATGCAAATATAGATAAGCTAGATAAATATGTAATTATGTTTACATCTCTAGATTAATTATCATTATCTATTTAGCCTCGATAACATTTGATTTTTGATTTTAAGAACAGTATATTTTAAATAACTATTTATTATTTATTATTATTATTATATTTAATTGTATGACAAAAACAAACCACATAAATACAGGATGTTATATTGTTTTTCTCATTGTTGCCACATCCCGTTGGAACCAGACTTCTTTCTGTTGCTTTTACTAAAACATGACTAAACTCCAAAATTAAGGGATAACTAATTTTTTTCAATATTTTTGAATGGCTGTATCTCCGCGAAAAATGGTCGGAGAACAGTTTTAAAAAAACAGTTATAAAGCTTGAACGTTTTAGTTTTCGAATCATTTGTTGAAAATTTTATTATCCTTAAGGATAACATCTTTTTTTGAAGATGAAATGCCGAAAAAAAAAATTCAAAAATGTATATCAATTTTGAGAGGCTCTACAGAACTTGAGAAATGTTTTTGGTCAAATCAAATAAAGGATGTTTGTTGATCAGACTTTTTTCTTTAATTTACTTTTTTTTCTATTGCTCTACGACCATTTTTCGCGGAAATACAGCCATTCAAAAATACCTAAAAATATTGAAAAAAATTAGTGATTCCTTAATTTTGGAGTTTAGTGTTTATCGACATGTCACAAAAAACTCCATGAAAAGAGCATACTTCTGCCTCAAACAGGGGCGTACGTAGAAAAAAAATTCGGGGGGGTTTTAATGATCCGTTCAAATTTTGCATAAGGATGAGAGAATAGTGCAGCTAACGTGTATATTTTGTATCATGTTACATAATGCTTTATATTGTTAAAATCATGAAACTTATCATTTTTACCTTTAAGAACTTATATTGGAAGATTTAAGAAACCTCGCAATATTTTTCACTTCACATTTCGGTGGGTGGGGGGTGGGTGACCCCCCCCCCCTTGCGTACGCCCCTGGCCACAAACACAATAGCTCACATTTACCTGATGAAATGTAAAAAAATCAAATTAATAATTAATTTTCAACTTAAACAAATTTTAATAAACAGTTTGTTTGGGCATGATTAATTTTCGCGTGCAAGAAAATTTCGTTCATGTACTAGGGCAGCGGTTCTTAAACTTATGTAGTCTAGGGACCCCCTTTTGAACAATTATTTTTCAGGGTTATTTTAAGAAATTTTTACAACCTTATTTTTTTGCTCCATACTTACAATTTTTGCTTTTCAACCTTTGTTTTTTGTCTACATTTCTTACATTTTTTGCATTTACAACTGCAATGAACTATTTACTATAGTGACCTTGAAACACAAATATGTTGAAATTTTTGATTTTGATTTTCAGACTGATTACAATAACTTCCTGTTGGAAAGTTAATAAATAATAAGGCGACATAAATAAAGACCTTAATCAGAATAAATGTTTTTATTATTTACATATCTTTATTTAACATTTAAAACATAACTAAAACAAACATTTTCAATATTTACATACATTACAATATATTCATAAAAATCACCTAAATATATAGGTATATATATATATATATATATATATATATATAATATAGATATATCTGTACACACATAATTATTTAGCTTAGTAGTTATTTAGGCAAAATTATCTATTAAATAATTTTACATATATTTATAAAAAATTCAGTCGTTTTGGAGCTGATAAAATCGTTAAAAATTACTTGGCACATTTACTATTACAATATATTAACGAATTCCATATTATTAAAAATAATTTTAATAAAAGTAGATGTACGTTTAAATTTGACAATATGAAATATCGTAAACGTTAAGTATGTTCAACGAAAGTACTCAACCGTTTCAATGAAATTAATTAATGTAATGTTTTGGTCTCATTGCAAGCCACATTTACAATGAATTATTCATAATATAACAAATACATTTAGACGCTAGATTATATATACATCTACATCACAAATAACAATCTACAGAGAACCACTTTAGGCCAATTAACCATTTCTCTAGCTAAACAATCATTTATATAGACTACGTTTACACAGCGCTGTTGCCACGGTTTTACTGTAACCGATGTAGTTAAACCGTTCCGATTTGAAGTACGTTATAAGTACCAACAAGAAATCCCAAAAAATACTCCTCTACCAGGGTGTCCACTGGTTTTTGAAAATAAAATTCCCTGACCACAAATTCAAAATTCCCTGACTCGAGAGCCCCGGAGAATGTGCAGAAATAAAATTTGAAGACCTTTTTTTGGTCATAACTTGAAAATTGTACACTTGTATTTTCAATTCAATTACCTTTTTTTTTTTGCTCGTCAACTTAAATTTATATACTTTTTTCCCTGACTTTCCGAAAAAAATTTGTAAATTCCCTGACTTTTCAGAATTTTAAATAAATTCCCTGACTTTCCCTGACCACTTTAGGCTTCCCTGACTTTTCAGAAAGTGGACACCCTGTCTACGTCCCACGAATCTCGTATCTTCTTCATCTCAGGTGTTTTAACCGACGACACTTTTTCAAAAGTTAATGCGAAGTGCATTACGATGATATTTTTTGAGTGTCTTTATTCTAGTTTAGTTATGCTATGCCTGTAGGTTAATAGGAATAGAATAACTAAACCTGATTATGTCGGCATTTTTACTACATCGGTTACAGTAAAACCGGAATAACAGCGCTGTGTAAACATACAAAATTAAAGCAGTCTCCTTGGAAGTTAGGTCACCAGTCACGACTGCTGCTCAATGCGCTATAACCTGATTCTATTTCAACCTATACGCTATACTCAATAGTACCCATACACGATTAAATATGTATAATAAAATTAAAAAACACATACAATCAATTGTTTCTCAATAAATTTAGTCAATACAAATTAGGAAAAACATTTGTATTTGCAGGGCTTCGAACCGAATACCGGAAAAACCGTTATTTTTTGCCAGAATGAAAACCGGAACCGAACTGAAAAAAAATATTGTTTTTTTTCGGTTTGGTTCATGTTAAAAAAATTAAAATTAATCACTCGGAGCTGAACCGAAAACCGGAAAAACCGTTATTATTTTCGGAACGAAAACCGAAACGAGAAAAATAACGGTTCGAAGCCCTGTCTATTTGTTATTAAAACAGATCGTGTACAAAAAATTTAAAAACATTTCAGACTATTCTATATTTTCCAAGGCTTATTTAATTAAGTATTATATACTTTGTACACGTTTAAAAACAAATGGCATAACATTAAATAACGTACATTGAAATATATTATGTAACCTAATAAGTCTATAATAAATACAGTCAATTTTAACATATTACATTCGACATAAGGCGAAACTAGTTAAGCACATATTTCATAGTTTAGTTTGTTGGTACTGGATTATTTGGATGTTACACGCGCATATTATTTTTGTCAGTGATTGAACGGTACTCAAACAGTGGAATATATGTGACTGCCAATACATTGTATACAGTGTATTCCAAGTTGATTAAGACATAGGAAATTTAACATGGGGGCAATTAGAAATGTTGTAGTAACTTTCAGATGAATAAAAGATTTTTTTTTTATAGCCGAAAATGCGAGTGAAATTTTAGTCGAATAAAGAACTTTGACTTTCAACATCCGCCATTTTGTGAAAATTCAAAATTTTTCAAATCCCTTCGTTCATCCGGAGCATTATGTCATTAGCTAGTGATCACGGCAAAACACTTTTTTTTGGACCCCTCCCAAATTTGCTGTATCCCACTTATTTTTTAATATTTTGCCATAAAAAAATTACAATGTTTTCTGTAAATACATATCTTTCATGTGGAAAAACATTTGTTATTAATTATTTTAATGCGTGGCCAAAAAAAATCCTAAAAAAGAGCTTTTTTGGAAGTCTCAACTGGGTCTGCCCCCTTAAATAATGGTTTGTCTAATATATCAAAGTCTCTCCTCATTATTATCTTAGTTCACACAGCTTTTCTCTCAGATCCTACACACAATATACTGATCATTACTGCGGTTCTATTGCTTCGAAAAAAATGTTGACTTAAATGAATATTTTATTTTATGCAACATCCTCAAAAGACCACCAACCAAAATTAAGCTTAATGACTCCTCGTGTTCTTTTATTTCGTTTGATATCATTCCACAAATAACTACTCTCATAGCATATTATTATGCATTACAATACGTACGATCCTAGAAATAAGTCTATTACCAACATACAAGACTATAAAATCTGTGCGTGCGTGCTAAACTACAGTTTCACCGATAATAATTTAAACTTTGAATATGGCATATTTTTAATATATCTACTTGGTTTTAAATGTTCAGAATAAATATGTGAGAATGTTATTCAGCCGAAAACTGTTCAACCTTCCCTCGTACATATTCCAAAATATATTAACCTAAACTTGCAAATCATAGAATAGTCATCATTTCATCTTCTTCAGGCTTTTGTGGCTGTTATCTGTATTGACTTAATTTCCAAGCTAATGTCCACGTCGATGGGCATTAACTCGTAAATCAAACCAATAAAATTATTATTCATTATAGTACAACACATTATAACTAATATGATTTCTCAGTCCGCTTACATTTTAATTCAAAAACATACTCACTGGAAGACCTAATGAAGTAAAATAATAATTAAAAAACAATAACGTAAAACTTTGTGTAAATTAACAATTTCTTTAGAATTATATTATAATATTAATCAATATTCCAACAAAAAACAGTTATCCTTAATTTTTAAAACAATACAATAGAGAAATACAGAATTTAACATGTAAAGTGCAATATTGTGAAAAATCATAAAAAAATAAAACCTATTCGTATACGTTTATAATATTCTCTTATAAGTAAATTAACAGTTTAATATTTTATTGTACAAAATACTTTAAAAAAATTATAAATAAAGTAATATGTCAGGTGAGGCCATGCGAGTTGCTATCATAAATCGAACATATTCGGATTTTGTTGTCTTCCGAAAGGGCAATTCTCTGCCGTACTCTGATCTAAACATTAACTGTCACTGGACTCACATGAATATTAGGGTGTTTTTTTTATTTTTATTTTTTTCGGTCCTGCAGCTTTGGATCAAAAGTCAATTGTCCCAAAATTTCAGACTCATAGATCAAACCTGTAGATGGCGCAAACCGAGTCTTTTCTCATTTGATTAACATGGGAAAAATTTCTTTTTACTTACGCGTGAATATTTCGTTAAAAAAAAAATTTTTTAAAATTTCTCAGGGGAATATTTTGTAGAGAATTAAGTGCTCAATTCATAAATCCAATAAATTTAAAGAATTGTTTAAAAATTATCATAAAAATTGAATTTTACTTTTTATGATAATGTTTAAACGAACATGTTATCATTAAAAATATTCGATCTATGAATTGAGCACTTGGGATCTTTTTTGTAAGAAATTTAATTCTCTATGATATGCTGCTGTAAGAAATTAAAATAAATAAATTTTTCAACAAGATATTTACGCATAAGTAAAAAAGTAATTTTTCCCATGTTAATCAAATGGGAAAAAGACTCGGTTTGCGCCGTCCACAGGTTTGAACTATGAGTTTGAAATTTTGGGACAATTAACTTTTGATCCAAAGCTCAATCAAAAAAACACCCTAATGAATATAGCTCGCTATACATATTATGTCACTACTTAAGGGGTAACACCACTCTAGGATTTTGAAAAAATCGATTTTTTTTGCCTAATGCTTTAACATCATAAAAACAATATGCACTTGGTTATAAAGTAAAAAAAAATTACAGTGCAGAAGGTGCTTAAGGTTACTTAAAAGGTCGCTGCCGTAATAAACTTTAAACGCGTTTTTCTCTAAATCACCTTTTTCAATCTAAGCGAACACATTACTCCAACACGGTTCGTGCAACCGTGTTGGAGTAATGTGTTGCTTAGATCCGTGCGATCAGTTTGAAATTTTGAATGTAGCTTCACAATTAGTTACTTTATAAAATTATGTACGGTTTTTTTGATTCGATGCAAACTTTTTATTTTATAAACAATTTTTTGGCAAAATATCGAATTTTTTTCAAAAGTGTACCATTTCTACAAAATTTGATTAAAATAGAAAATCCCTATGTACATCTATAGCCAGTAGTATATAGTTTTTAATTTTTTTTGGTTTTTTGTTCAAGATATTTGTCCGCTTATTTTAAAAAGATTATTTCAAAGATTGGCTCTCTCGCCGCCATTTTGTACAAAAATAATAATAAAAAAAATTTCTTCTATACTTAAATATATGCTGAATAAACCATCTTACTTCCAAAACAAAAACGTAGGCCTTTTTTTCGGTGTTACCATTTAAGCCACTGTAATGGGTCAAAATATTGTCAATGTTTGGGAATTTTTTTCACAGGTATTACTACTTAAAATAATTATTTTAAGATCGGGTAAAGAACATTTTATTAAGTATATATTCAACTTATTCAATACCAATTTTTATTGAAAAATATTAAAAATTTACAAAGTTATGGGCCTCGTTGTGACGACCAAAAAAAATAATTTTCTCCGTGGTTCCATCTTTTATTTAATTCAAACGGTCTTAAAAAATAGTAAATATAAAAATTTCAAAAATCGGCTGCGTACAGACTTAGCCACTGCGATTATGAAAGTTTTGAAATTTTTTTTTTAAACGGTTCAATAAATCGGTCGAAAAAAGTCGTTTAGGGAAAAACGCGTTTAAAGTATTCTGAGGGTCAAAATTTGCCACGCTATCTGCTCTCACTAAATTGACTGTAACTCAGTTTTTAAGTTAATTTTTTTTATACATATTTTTGAATATGTATTGCATATAAAAAAAAACGATTTTTTTCCGTCACAGTGGTTTTTTCTTTTAATTTGTACACTAAACATGTTAAAAAGTGTTTTTCGCAAGCTTTAATTAAAAATTATCTGTATCTATTCTCTCAATAATATAACAAACAATACAAATTATATCGTTTAATTTGTATAAAAAATAATAAATATTCTACTTATGGACTTCCAACAGCCAGCGGTTCTTGATTATTTGATGATATCGAAGGGGGATTTTCTAATAACTCTAATTTGTTAGGATCATTACTAAATAATTTTCTTGCTAAAATCTGAAAATGAGAATAACCAAACTTTAAACATTTGTGTTTAAAATTATGTACAACGTCAAAGAAACTAGCATTAATTTTATTTCTTGTTATCTAAATGTTTATTATTGATTTATTGCTCAATAATGTATTTATTTATCAATAGTATATTTTTTTATATCTTATAAATAAAACTTTAGAAAGGTTAAGGCAGCAAATATTTAATATGATTTTATAGAAAGAGAAAAAAAAGTAGCACAGTCGAGTCTTTTTTATGCCTATAGAAAAATTGCACAGATCTATGTTTTACGCCTAAACTATTGAAGATAGAGTTTTATGATAAAAAATTTACTATATATATTGACCCTAAAGAATTTCAGGAAAATATTTTCAACTCCCTAAAACTCCCACTTGGGGGTTAGTTTGAGGGGTACATGCCCGTTTCTCAGCAAAATTAAATGGAATGGTATATCCAAAAGTAGATAATTTTAAATGAATTTTTAATTGAATGTGTTTTCTTCATTTTTCTGCTTTTATAACAGTTTTTATTAGGTTTTAGGCCGTATCCCACTGTTGGACCAAAAAAAAAAAATGCCAATTTCAAGCTCCTCAGAAAATTGATAACTTTTTTTCCGCAAGATATGGCATATCTTTGATGTGCTCTTTCGAACGGCGTATCAAGCATTAAATTATCTTATCATTTATAAAATTTATGGCCATAAAACAAAACCCTTCCCACTGTTGGAGCAATTCCCCTATAAAAATAAAACTCGATCCGAATATACCACTTAAAAAGGTTCCCTTGTAAGAACTCGGGAAGCAACGAAAATCGGTCAAAATAAATAACATAAATGTTTATACGAACCTTTAAACTATCAAGACACATATCACAATCAGTCGTGTTGATTTCAGTCAGGAGGCTGTTTGCTCTCTCCAGTTCAGCGTACAGACCAAAAGGAACACGGGCCAAACACTCGAGCTTCATTATGTGCATTTTACTGCGCAAGTGTTTAGCCAAGTGGCCGTGTATGCGAAATGCAATATTACAATCTGAACACTTGAACGGCCGAGGCTCAGACGAGTTTGTGGTGGGTGATGACGATAACTAAAATAAATTATTTAAACTTCAAATTTATTTATATTTGTATTCATAGACATAGAGAATGGACCAGGCATCTAACTCGAAAACAGAGTCGTGTCAAAAGAAAGAGATAGAAACAGGTTTGGAATATATTTGTCCTTTTTTTAAACAGGATTGTAACTATTTCATTCTTGGGCCCCGAACATTAAAAATATTCATATTCATAGATAAAGAGGTTAAAAAACAAAAAATAATTAACGTTATAAAAAAATTTTATTAAAAAAAAAACAGTTATTGGTTTCTAAATAATATAAGTTTAGAATTTTTTTACCCAATTTTAATATCTTTTTCGTAGCTTCGTAATGTAACCTAATATCAAAAAAATATTTAAAATTTTGTTAAGTAAGCAACCACGTGGGAATTGATTTAAAACTATTTTTTATTAATATATATTTAATATTTTTGGTAGCAAAAATGTTATTTTTCCGGAATGTCCGTTCATAATTTTGCAAATTTCTATCATATCAATTGATGTTTTTTTTAAATTTCCTCGATGAAATATGAACCATTATAGTATGTTTATTGTTTATATTATTTACTTTTCTAATAAAAAACTTATTGCACAGACAGAAATACTACCCTGAACTATAGTAAGCTACCAATCAGATTCTTAGAAAAAGAGATAGATATATTCCAAACTACATTGCATATCTCTCTCACTTTTTGAACAGATGTTACACCATTGTGTTAATACAGAATGCACTGTCTATCATCTTCAGAATTATTAGCTTTTTAAAAATAAACGAATCATTAATCATTATATGACATTAGCTAATTAATGAAAATAAAGCTTAAAGTTTGCTCTTTAATATTTACCATTTTTTTTATAATTGGTATGTGTCTTAGATAGTAGTGAAAAAAGGAACTATTCCTATCGGTTCAGCTTTCAGTTTGGTTTGAAAAACGAGTTTAATTAAAATGGGAAATTGTTTTTATGAATTATATTTATTTTCTTTATAAAAGAAATTAAATACTCTAATTGTTAAATTGTTTACTAAACATCGGTTAAGTTAGGTTAGTTGACAATTGATCCGATTGTGTTAGTTCTGATATTTACCACTTAAGGCGTTGTATCGATGACACATACCAATGGTAATAATAATAATTAATCCATTTATAAAAGAAAATAAATCAAATATTACCAGTAAGATGGTTTTTATTTTAAAGTTGAATAACTAAATCTAAAATAATCACATACAGTGTATTCCAAGTTGATTAAGACATAGGAAATTTAACATGGGGGCAATTAGAAATGTTGTAGTAGCCTTTGGTCAAATTTAACAATATGTCATTGGTGCATTTTGAAATGCCGCCACAAAATTTAATAAAATAGTCATTAGTATTTTGTTTTCAAATTTATATGTCAAAAAATATTATTATAATTTTATCTAGGATGTTTATTTTACTTTCATTAGAATTGAAAACAAAATACTATTGATTTATTTAAAATTTATCAATTAGTTTCGAGGCGGCATTTCAAAATGCACCAATCACACATCGTTAAATTTGACCAAAGGTTACTACAACATTTCTAATTGTCCCCATGTTAAATTTCGTATGTCTTAATTAATTAACTTGGAATGCACTGTATAAAATAAAAAAAATGCATTTTTAAGTCATTTTGACCAAAGTTTTGAATATTGCTTTTTTGGGAGGAAAAAAAAAGTTTGATCCTTGTCAAGTGTATTTCTAAATTAGATTTTGTCAACTCACTTTATTATGATGACTAGCACTTCTCTCATGTTTTTGTAAATGTCCTTTGGTTCTGAAACTGACTGAACACGATTCACACCGAAATGGTCGTTCTAGATAATGAATGTTCATATGTAACCTAAAAAATTTAAAGATTTGCTAAGTGCGAATTTTAATAAAAATTTACAATTATTGAAATTAGTAGAGTATTTTTAGCTTAAGGAAGAAGCAATTTTTTTTATCAACTTGTTCTAAGCATCATAACAGAAATCTTTACACTGTCCAGTTTTAGCGATCAGATTGCAAAAAAAGGAAATTAATTTTTAATTTTTTTTAATACCTTAAATATTTTGCCATAAAATCAATAATACAGAATAAAAAATAATTTAACTTTTAAAACTAATTAATCCTGGCAGGGACATGTTTTACTCGGCCACGACAGCAGCGCTACGAGTCAATATATATTCATAAAAAAATTTGTAAACATAACTAAATATATATACTTTCGAATAAAACAAAGCTGAATGAAATCGAACAAATAGTTTTTGAGTTAATAATTCCCAAAATTAATTTATTTTTTCTGCCGTCTACTCATATCGTCCCCTACAAGACAAAGTAGCGTAAGTGACATTTTTCTAATTTTACAGGAGGCACAAAAAACTTAATAATATGAGGAATTGAAAAACAATGATTATTTATCAATAAAAATGGCGCTCAAGATATTTTATAGCCCCCAATTTCAGTGGTCATAATATCGCTGCTTACGATACTTTGTCTGGTGGTTACGATTCTGTATTTGGCGGTTACGATTCTTCAAAAAACAATGATGGATACAATTATACGATAGTCAAAGTTTAAACAGGAAAGAGAACTTTGTTGCTTACGATGAGTAGTATCAAGCAGATTATCGTAACCAACATAACTCAATTTCGCAAAAAATGTTGCTTTGTAGTGAACGATATGTTCCCATCTTTGTGAGTCATAGTCAAATTGTCAAATGTTTATTTAAAATACAAGTCAAGTGACATACCTTAATTGAGATGCTTTACTGAAGTTCTTCGCACATATCGTACAACTTTTATTCTCTTCCGATTTAACAATCAAATCACTTAATACAGCATCGTTTGAACCGTTACTCCCTGCACTCGATTCACTAACTCCACTTCCTACAGTTTCATTTTTCGTTGCTAATTTTAAATATTCAGACGCTACACTTTGAGCTAACTTAGTGTTTTCTAAGTTCACCCTTTTCATTGCTATTTCTGCTAGTGTTTGCATGGCCGATGTATCACTTTCTACACTCTTAACATTATTACTAATGCTATTATCTGAAGAATTCTGATCCATATCAGACTGACTATTGTCTGTTAAGTTTATAATACATTCATCGGACGTTTCGTGATTCACCGTTTCTTCTTTTTTTTCTTGTTTATAATTTAATAATTTTTTTTTAATGCTCATTCGAATTTCACTGTTTGTAATTTCACGATATTCGTGATTTCCCGAAACTCTCGACAGGTCTAAGACCGTTCCCGATACATCCGAAGCGTCATCGTTTCTAGCAGATGCGTTACGATTTTCAACGTAATCTTTAGACACCGATAAGTCCATCGCACGTGTATTCATATCGTACGGTTGGTTATTATTCTTTTGTAAATTTTTTTTTATATCAAAATTTTCTCCGTAATCTAAAGAGATTTTTCTTTTTCGTGAATTTTGCGGCAACGCATCAACTGAAATATGTCTTTTTTTATGAACGCCTGCCTCGATTTTATTAAACGAAACATCCACACTTTGATTACGTTTTATTTCTGGTTCTAATGTACGTTTTCTTCTGAAATCCGGCGAAACAGCAAACAACTGCCTATTTTCAACTAAAGTCTGTTTTTTCACATTGAAATCAAAACCCTTTGCCCGTTCTTGTTCGTATTTAACAAACTTCTGTTGAAAAGTCGTTAACGTTATATCTGCGTTTGATAATTTATTACCAATCAGTGTTATCTTCGTCGGAGTCGATATATTCGCTGGCGATAACAGATCGACAGATGAATGTATATTCTTTAAACTTTCGATAGTCTGTGATATAAATTCAATGTTCTTAGCTCCTAATATAACATTATTAAAATTCGATGCCGAATCACTCTTTAATATCTCGACTTTCTTTTCAGGATTTTCAGCCGTCTGTTTCGATTGCACTTTGTAATACGGATACATTAACGGTTTCTTAGAAAACATGTTGTCCATAAAGTTATGTTCAGAGGTATCAGATTTCTCTTCTTTTGATATATTACATTTTGAAACTATAAGGTTTAATTCGTTGTCAGATGTAGAACAAGAACTCATGCGGGTTTCTACGTTTATGCAATCGGCGTTTGTTGGTTTTGTAATTATTGTACTGTTCTGAGCCAGCGATAGAAGACAATGAGCTGCTTCATGTTCTTGTAGACGTGCCGAATCATCTGGAATTAATTAAATATATTTTAATATTATCGGGGTGCACAGTCGAGTGGGGTTAAATAAAATTCAGACTGGATTGTATAATATAGTTATTTCTTATGATTTGTACGAACATAAAAACAATTAATTAATATTTATAAGCAAAATTATGGATGTACGAAATTTAAAAAACTTTAATCAAAAAATTAAAAACGTTAGGTCGTAGAGAATATATTCTAATATACTGTTATTTTTTTTAAATTCAATTAATTAATATTTACAAGCGAAATCGTGGATTTGGTAATATTAACTTTTTATTTTCTTATTCAATATAAAAAACTTTAATCAATAAATTAAAAACGTTAGGTCGTAGAGAATATTTTAATATCCTGTTATTTTTTTTTTAATTCATTTATAAGCGGAATCGTGGACATACAAAATTTTCAGTTTATAATATGAAGTTTTTCACTCATTAAAACTAGTTAAATGTTTTGATTTTTACTTGTATCACGTAGATCTAATCGATATCTATAACTTGAGACCAAAATTAGCGTGATAGCTGCTCTGAGTGTTGAGATATACTGATTTTAAATTTACGCTTAGCGCTCAAAATGACCGCAGCATGTTTACCAATCTTTTATTTTTTATTTTGTCAAAATTGAATGATTATTTGAAAAACGGCAAACATTTATTATTTTAGAAGCGGTGCAAACGGAGATGAAATTTAGGAGCAAAAATTTTCAATAAATTCTAAATGTGTTAATTTATAAATTTTTGCGTTAAAATGTCAATTTATTAAACAAATTATTTAAATAATTGAAAATTAACGTTTTTCAACGAAAATTAAAAAAAAATTTTTTGCTCATTTTCTCGAATAGGTATTATTTATGAAAAAAAAACACTTGATGAAATATCATTGAAAAAAAAATTTATTAATATATTTTTTTTGATATTTTGAAAAAAAAAATACTTTCTTGTCCGGAATGTTTTTGATTTCAGAGTATTTAAAAAAAAATTCATCAAAATCGGTGTAAAGTAAAAACCTTCATTGATTCAGCTATTTTATATTATAGTCATTTTCTCAGCTTAATTTAAGATTTTACTATCCTTAATATATAATATACATAAAGCTCAACGTCTCTCTGTCTGTCCGTTAGTGCATTTATAACTTGAGAACCACTTATCCGATTTACGTGTTTTTTTTTTTTAATTCATAGATATGTTCTCTGGCCAGGTTTTAGTATATATTTTTTTACATTAGGTAACATAAGGAATAAGCAGTGACGATAATAGTAAATCAAGTCGGAAAAAAGTGCGCTCTTATGCAATACGCTGCCTAAACCGTTAAATATTGAATAAAATAATGTAATAAAGAACTGTGTAGAATCAAAAGATCTCAAATAAAGACCGCGGCACCATATATCTATCTTTTATATTTAAGCCACAATGACTACTTTTATATTATATAGAAATTTAAAAATGTTTGGCTTCTGTTTATGTGGACTTATGACTTGCAAAACATTAATCCTTATCGAAATAGATGATTTCATCGTCATAAGTACTTAATGTAAATATATTTTGACCTTTACAGCATCCAATTTGGTCTTTTAGTTTAGGAAATAACTTTAAATAAGTTATATACGGTAAAATATTATTAATAACGCGCAAACTAAGGATGTGCCGCGTCGGAGCGAGGCAGAAGGAACGATTTGCATGCGCTCGGCCGTTGTATTTTGATCATCAATTGTTTATTTTGTTTTCAATAATTAACTTTTAAATTTAAACAGAACAAAAATTATTTGTACTTTTTGTTCTGATTCGTTTTTGTTAGGTAATTTAGGTGTTGTTTACTTATTATTACAATAATAACTAATTAAATCAACTGTATTTTTCAAAAATCCTAAACAATAATTCCGTAGTCGAAGCTAGTATCAAATAATAATTACCACTATCGTTGTCCATTTCATTATCACTATCTGAATCATCATCTGAAGGGCTTCCGCTGTTGGTCGGAGGATTGTCACAGTTGTTTCCTTCACCCGACGATCCATTATTTGTATTAGTTCGTTTATAATGAGATTTACTTTTCATATGTTTTGTCAAGTTACCTTTTGTCTTGAAACTGAAAATAAATTTTTCAATTAAATCGTTGAAATTTTCAAATAGGAAACCCAATAAAATCTAATTAATTTACCTGAAATTACAATGCTGACAGGTGTACGGACGTACGTCTGAATGTGTTCTTATATGTTTCTTCAGCATTGACGGTTTCTTGCAGCGGATTCCACATTGATCACAAACGTACCTACCGCGACCTGTAACACAAGACACTTATTTTATTATTATAAAATAAGTGTGATTTTCATTAGAATCATATGAAATAGTTGGTACTTGTCTATTATATCCCCAGCATTGACAGATGGCAAGTGATCAGCGCCAATGTGTGTAAACTGTGTACTATTAATTTCAATATTTTTAAATAGATAATTATTGTATACGCTAGGAAACCATCGCTACTAGCGCCGCCCAGTGGCGAAAATTAACATTTTTGGGTTTATGTCAAATGTAGATAAATTCAAACTGTCAAAATTATTATTAAAAAATCTATATAATTTATTGTGACTAATCAATATAACGAATATTTTTGTGACTCACACGAATTTGTATTCCCTCGAGTAATGGCTAAAAATAAAAGTAGCCGCATTTATTGTGTACCCAATCAAAAAGTGCATCGCTTTGTTATATACCAGAATTACGTTTTCTTACATTTTAATATGCATTTTAAAAACTTTGTTTCTTGTACAGCCTACGATCAACGCTGTATAAATTGAAGCTAGAAGTGTAATTTGGTAAAAAAATATTGATTCCTGATTTTTTTACTTAATTTTTAGTGCAACATATTTTTTTAAAATGTGTATTTCTTCACCCTTATATTGGCTAATATCATTGGTAACGCTATTCATATTTGGTTATTATAGTTGATCTCAATATTTTGGAGCTTTAGGAAGAATTTAAGCTAAATTACGAGTTTGCGCGATGATGTCTCCCCGAGTTATTCAATTTTTACTGCTTAGGACCGAAAATTAGCAATGTTATGGCTTTTTCACCCTGTGAAAGTGGTGTTTTTTGATTGTATTTTATCTAACTGATCTCAATTGATTCGTTTAAGTATCAGTTACAAATATCAATCATAATATAACCCTATCGTCGATTTAGATTGTGAAATAAATCGAAAAAACGGGGGGAGGGGAACTTGATGTTCACCCTTTTATCCAATTTTTAGAGGTGAAGTTATTTTTTTCTTGTTCAGCGGCTCAAAATCTATAAGAATTAACTTAAACATCGTTGTTCCGGAAAATTTCCCATTTTGATCATTTTCTCTGTTTCATTGGTTGGACTATTCGGAGATATCCGCACTTTTGTAATCCGCCATATACATTTACATTAGATACGCATATCCATGAATCACAATAGGAATATTTCGCTTTAATATAACATACATAAATTTATGTTCGACCTCCGTAATTTTCGTATTGGATAAAATAAGAAATTTGAAAATAAAAAAAAATAAAAATGCCATAAAAAAAGTTAATAAAAATTTTAAAAAAATGGTTTTTAAGACCATATATCAACCTAAAGTTTCCCTGAAAATTTCATCCAATTATATGAAGCTATTAAGTAAAAAAAAAAAATGTTTTCGATTTTCAAATTTTAATTAATTACAGCCAAAATAATTTTCAAAATTAATTAAAACTTAGTGAAATACTTCTTCAGATAGAGGTGCATAGATAAAAAAAAACTTAGCGAAATCGAAACATAGGCACACTGCTAATGACACATCCGGCTATCCCGACTATAGTATTTTTGAAAGTACAAACCCAGTTTTGCCAGCGTCGCTCACTAGGTGGCGACGTGTCGTTTTTGACAGATGGTTTCCTAGCGTATATTTGGTTATTATTTTTGAAAACTGCAACATAGTAATTAAATTATACATAATATGAAGATTTAATCAAACTGTCGTTGGTTAGGGCGAAATCGGTTTGGTTAGTTTTGTTAGGTTAATTCATTATGGTCAGTGACTACTCTGCCACCTATCGGATAAAACATGAACCCTTCGGAAGGTTCCAAACAGCCATTAGAATTTAAAGTTTAAATTTTTCACCCATATTTCTTTGATAGCTGCATTTTTTAATGAAAAATAAATTTTTTATTGGATGAATTACTGTCACAACTTGTATGAACGGTTTCAGACGCGAAAAACTATGAAAAAATGTAACTCGTCCGCCATTTTTTCAAGATGGCAGCGGTAGCACAACTCAGATCAGCTCGGACTTTTTGTGGGATGATCAGGGACACTAGTAGAACGTTTCCACCAAAAATCATTTTGGTCCGAATTAGTTCCCTATATCAGTTAATTTCATGCTAATCTATTACTGGACTATATAGCGAATATGCAATAATAAATATTTAAACGAATAGTACACACTTTACTCACATTGGCGCTGATATATCTTATAATACATGAGACTTGCACATCTACAAATACAGGGGATATAATAGACAAGTACCAATTATATTATGAAAAATTGTGACATTTGAGTCATTTAGAAGCCAACACTGGGTTAGGGGTAGCCCGAAAATTTGTATATTATATCAGCAAAATTAAATTATATGTTTACTTCACTTTAAATAAGAAAAAAAGAATAATTGATTGTTCAGTTTAGTGACTTTTGCTAAAAAAGTTCGGGAAAACGCCAAATTGGTGTATTTTTTTTACATAGATCATGAATCAATCGGCACTTTTGCAAAAAAAAAACAAAAACAAAAAAAGTCATTTTTCGTGTTCTGGAAATGAAAATATAGCTTCAGTACATCAAAAGTGGCATGTTTATAATGAACAAGTGCGAAAAAAAATTTAAACACTAATAAATAATTGTTTGAATAATATGTCAAAATGAGGTTACCTCCCAACTGTCACAATCATAGATAAGATAAAACAATAGAGTTGATGCAAAGGCAGGTTGGTTAGTTTCGGTTAGGTTAGGTTAGGTTAGGTTAGACAAAATTCTCTCAACTATTATTTATCAGTGTTTAAACAATTTTTCTCACACTTGTTAATTATAAACTTTTGATATACTCGAGCCATATTTTCATTTCTAGAACACGAAAAACGACTTTTTTCGATATCGAATTTTTGCAACTTTTTTTGTTTATAAAAAAAAGTTATTGTTTTTTTACATTTGATTCATGATCTACGTAAAAAAAACACACCAATTTAGATTTTTTCTGAATATTCTTAGCAAAAGTCGCTAAACTGAGCAATTACCAAAGAATGGACATAAACATATTTTTAGAATAGTGGAAATTTAAAACGTTTTTATTACCTCTGCCTCGTATGTAAGTGTAGTCTTCATTAGATTCATAACCTCCAGGTAAAGTTGTACGGTTATTCAATTCATCTTTTTTATGCGGCGATTCAACCATTACAGACTGAAAATGAAATATTTAAAAATTACCGTATTTGTTACACTGGACGTAAAAAAAAATTCTGTTTGCTGCAGGATACACAACAACTTTTCTAGGGTAATTTGGGTACGCTGAATCCAAAAATGACCATCATTTTGCTCAATCAGCTCTTGTTTTTGAGATATTGTAAAAAAACGTTTTTTTCGATATGCAAAAAAATTCGTATATATATTTTTTAAATCAAATACTTCAACCAAAGATCATTCGTAATGTAACTATGGGTCCTAATTGAACTAAAAAATATTAAATTATACACAGTCATTTGAAAATCATGTTT
Source organism: Sialis fuliginosa (assembly GCA_961205875.1). Taxonomy (NCBI): domain Eukaryota; kingdom Metazoa; phylum Arthropoda; class Insecta; order Megaloptera; family Sialidae; genus Sialis; species Sialis fuliginosa. The sequence goes on along the minus strand of OY540818.1, from coordinate 2,485,689 downwards.
TAAACGAACAAAAAACGAATTTTTAGCCAAAATTCGACAATTTTCAATATTCAAAACGCTGTTACACAAAGAATTTTTGTACAATTTTAATGCAATTCATTAAATTTGTAGCTTTATCTTTCTACTTTATTGTGTTAAAATTTTAACGTAATCGAATGAAAATTGGCGAAATGGTATTAAATCAACCGCGTGTGTCAAAATTGGTAGTTACGCTCATTTATGCTCCTGGCCTAAATTATAAATTCTGTTAACAGAGTAATGAATTGAAATACATATTTATATAAGTTTCAAAACTAAAAACAATGACACTGTTTTACAAAATAAAAAAAAAAGTTATAATTTTTTTTTTATAAAAAGAAATATGTCATAAAACCGGCAAACATTGTTTTCAAAAATTTATTCATTCACAGAATTTATTTAATGAGTCATACATAGGCCAGAAGCAGAAATGTCCGTAACTACCAATTTTGACACACGCGGTTGACTTTAGCACCATTTCGCCAATTTTCATTCGATTACGTTACAATTTTAACACAATAAAGCAGATAGATAAAACTACAAATTTAGTAAATTGCATTAAAATTGGAGAAAAATTGTTTGTGTAACAGCACTTTGAATTTTGAAAATTGCCAAATTTGACTAAAAAAACAAACATAATTTTAACTTTATGAATGTGTTTCCATTTGTATATGTGATCCATAGCTACATTACGAATGATATTTGGTTGAACTATTTGATTAAAAAAATATATATACAAACTAGAATGTTTGCATATCGAAAAAAACGTTTTTTTTTTGCAATATCTCAATTGATTAAATTCAGTTGCGGATTTACACATTTTTCGCCAGTAGGCTATTCAAATTTTGCCGCCCCTACAATTCGATAGTTCACAATCATATTAATTACAATTTTTTTGTCAATGAAATTGTAACTTTATGATTTGTGCACTATCGTCCTAATTACACCACCTTTTTCCCGTAATTAGTATGATTGTGAACTAGGGGATCGATGTGTCAGTTTCTAGATTATTTTTACAACCCAACGATTTAGTTAAGATTGCACAAGAAATAGTTTTTGGGTATATTTCAGATCTAATAAAAGCTCAATCATGTACTAGTATGTACTATGTACTATACTAATAAGGCGGGGTAAGGTATGCGTTAATTCTACTTACACAATAATGTACATTCGGTAAACGTAATTAAATAATTTTTATTGCGTTTACTTACAGTTTAAAAACAATATATTCAATTATCTGGCAACAATCCGGCTGATGATGACAACGAAATTCAATTAATTAACTTGTGAAACTTTTACAATACCTTTTTAATTATTTTTACTTTTTGTTCTGATTCGCTTTTGTTAGGTAAGTAATTTAAGTGTTGTTTGATTTTTATTACAATAATAACTAATCGTGTTTGTACTTAATTCAACTATATATTTTTTAAATCCTAAACAATAATTCCGTAGTCCACGCGAGCGAAGCCGCGTGGGCCCAGCTAGTTTAGTTATATAAATATGAAACATTGGTCACGTTCACGACTGACCAAAAACAGTGAACAACGAGCTTTGATTGGTTGATTCATGGAATTTCTGGGTGGATTGTACCAGAAATTTAAACAATGTCATTTTATCAAATACAAATCCCCTAACTATAAAAATTGTAAGAGTTTAGACTTACACGTGTTTCAATAGCAATGCTATCATCATCAGAGTCTTTAAGACTTTAAGATTCTGATGATGATAGCATTGCTATTGAAACACGTGTAAGTCTAAACTCTTACAATTTTTATAGTTAGGGGATTTGTATTTGATAAGTCATAACCATAGTTTTTGTCTGTTGTTTGTTATAATGTCATTTTTTAAGTGTGTAAGGAAGTGAGACAGAAGTAACCATAAAGAGATAGAAACTAGTGTTCTGACAGAAACGCTCAACATGAAGTGAACATAAAAGTTCTTTGGTTAGCCTGGTCACTAGTTTCTATCTCTTTCTAGTTACTTCTGTCTCACTTCCTTACACTCTTAAAAAATCACATTCTTTAAATTTCTGGTACATTCCATCAGAAATTCCATTGTTCACTGTTTTTGGTCAGTCGTGAACGTGACCATTTTAATTTCTGTAAGACATAAAAAAAAATTTGGTCCCAAATTTGCCGCCCTAGACTCCAGCCTACTCAGCCTGCTGGTAACCGCCACTGGTTAAATTACAGTTATTTTTGGATTCGGCGTGCCCAAATTACCCAAAAAAAGTTGTTATCTACCCTGTTGGCGAGTATTATACAGTCGGGACTTATTTATTTTAAATATTCTGAATCGTTTGCCACGAGAAAGTCGCGTTTAGAGGGGGGCTCCCACCAAGTTATGTATAGTTACTCAGCGTTGGCGCGGGAATTGACATCACCACGAAGATGTATTCAAATGTTATAAATTAAGAATATCAATTACATGAAATCCTTTATTTATTTTTGTATTCGTATTTTTTGATATTTTAACAACATATACAATCAAAGAAGTACAAATTCGACATTGCAAAATCATAAAAAAGCTATCACAGACAATTTTGTCTATTCGGGAAGTGTCATTTTTACTATTCTTAAGTTGGCAATACGTTCTGTGATCTCACAGCTCTTTATGATTTTACTATGTCGAATTTGAACTTCTTTGATTGTATGTGTAATTGATATTCTATTAAGTATACATTTATAACATTTGAATACGTCTTCGTGGTGATTTCAATTCCCGCGCCAACGCTGATTGGTCAAAGAGCTATAGAGACTATGTATGTAAACCTTGGTATTTAAAATATTTATCGTTAATAGTTAATCGTGATAGTGAAATAATTTTACTTTACTTTTAATTTGGAATATGAGCAAGGTGACGAGTGACGACGGTGATAAGTGTCTCTAATTAATTCTACAAAAATTTCAAAAATATGTTCGTTTACGCCATGACTCGAGAACAGTGGGAGGTGAAAGAGGAGAAAAAATGTAGAATAAACTCGGCATTTGTGATAAACGAGACTTAAAATAAACGAGTCCCGGTTCTAATTAAATTAACTCACTTTATAACTAGAATCAACTACGATATCCGGGACTTTGGTTCTAGCAACTGTGTAATTCCGTCTACGCTGTCTCGAATCGTACGTATCCATTCGGTTAAAATTAATTTTAGATTCCAGATGCCGCCATTCCGAATACATGCTCAATTTTCCAAAGCTGGTTACATAAAACGGCTGAGTCTTATTCAATGTACAGTAGGTAACTTTTGTCGAACTTTTCAAACCGAGATAACTGAAACAGTTTCCGTTCAGATACAATTGACAGTATTTTTTTGCGACACGAGGTGTATCCGGACTGATCAGAGCTTGATTAAACATAGTAGGAGTCAGTCCGTGGTGTGTTTTCATGTAAGGCTTTAACGCTAACGTGTTAGGACGTAAAAATTTTGATGACGGTATTTCAATTGTCGTTATTTCACTTTTAGATTCATCGCATTCGCTAACTTCAGCTTTCGACGGTGATTTTGAACTGATATCAGAAAACTCAATGCTTTTTATAGTCTTTGTAGAATTCTCACTAAAAATTCGAAAATTTTTCAGTGATTTTTTTTGAATTTCGTTAACTTCAAGTATGTTTTTATTTCTCGATGCAGGTCTTTCATATATTTCTTTAGTTGGCGTTTGTCTTTGTTTTTCTTGGTATAAATTATATTTTTCTTTTGGAAGCGGCGAAGTCCTAATTATTTTTGGTACAGACATAACCGGAGAACTAAGTATCTGTGGGCCAAACCCCAAATGAACAGGACTGGCGGTTTCAGGTCCCGGCATTCCAGGAACGTGTCTTAATAATTTACCATCGACTACGATATTTAACGGATCTCTTAAAGATATACCGAATCCTGGTGTCGCTCGTGTTACAATAACACTGTTATTAACTGTATAAGATAATGGTTTTAAAATCTCTGATTTTGTTGAAGTAAAAACATCAGGAGTTAACTTTGCAATACTCGGTGAAAACAAAGGACTGTGTAATGTAGACCAACTCGGAGACACTTGCTGGTCGAAGTTATCAGAAAAATGCCGTTTCGGTGAATTAAACACTTTATTCGGAACAGGAAGACCGGGTATTGTTAAATTAGGATGTTTTAAATTCGGTGCGAACATTTTGGCAGCTTTCTGATTCATTTCAATCAACCCTTGGTCGTACATTTGTTCCTGTCCTGGTTTTATATTGAAATCAAAACGTGTCGGTGTCGTTCTCCGGCCGTTTTCTATTTCGTAATTTTTTCTCGGCGATATTTCGCGGTTAGAAAAAAACTGAAAACTCGGTGATGGCGATTCGCTCGGTGTAAACGGTGACATTTTATTCTCGTAAGTGGGAGTGCTTTGTAAAACTGTTCCACCCGACTGAAGACTAGACTTGATCACCATGTTTTCACTAACTTTGATTCCATATCCAATAAATTTGGGTGAATTCGGTGAATACTCGGTAGCGCTTTTAGGTTCTAATTTAACACAATTCCTTATATCTTCAGATGTGTCTGTTATAACTTCACCACCGAAGAGTTTGACCGATGGTTTCTTTGTATTAGATCTTCCTAAAGTTAAATGAAAGTCATCGTATGGCCTTTTCTTAGGAGACTCATTCTCCGGTATCATTTTCAATATGTTCGACGGCGCTTGTATAACAGGAACTGTATCTTTTTTATTCGATTCAGAAAAAGCTGCCGCTGGGTATAATTTAGTAGGATTACGATTTTCGTAGAAAACTTGATTTGGTTTATCATTTATTAAACTAGTCTTTCCTAAAAATGGTCCGGGTGATTTCAAAGGTAATGTAGTTCTAACAAATTTGGTCGGGCTTTCGTTATTTCTCGAGTATTTCTGTGTTAAAACCGAGGCTACATTCACCGAATGACTTCTAACAAATGCGATATCTTTTGACGTAGGATTCTGTCCCACTTTACAATAATTTTTTCTATGGCTTTCAAAATTTTCAATATTTTTAAACGATATCTTACAAAATTGACAAACATAACTCTGCTCCTGTGCAAGATTCTTTAATAGAAGCTCTTTGATTAAGCTCTTCTGCGTATGTTCCGTTTCACTCATACAACGTTTTCTATTCCGATTTGTTAGATTTAACGGTTCATCGGTCGTTTCGTACAAATTTTCACTTATCCGTTTCTTTAATAAATTTGGTTCTTTTACATCTAAAATCGTTTGGTTTTTATGAATTAAATTATTAATATGCTGTTTCAACAGATCAGGATTCTGTTTCACTAATTCACTTGTAAACGGTTTCGTCGGTATAACGTCTACCTTTTTCTCTTCTTGTTTTTCTTCATCGTTCTGTTCTAAATGGAATAGTTTGTGAAACTTTGGTTTGTATGGTTTAGTTTTCATGTTCAATTCCACATTTTTATTAACACAATCAGCGTCTGAAACTATCACAGACACTGTAGTAGCAATGTCCGGTAATTTATTTGACACGGACACTTCCGGGGAATCTTTAGCACGGTTGGCATGCGATCTAGACCTACAGTGCTTGTACAGATTCGATCTCGTCTTGAAGCTGAAACCGCAACTGACACACGGGTAAGGTCTTTCATTCGTATGGGCTCTGATGTGCTTCTGTAATACGCTCGGTTTAGAACACGACAGATTGCAATACGAGCATACATATTTCCCTGATTGTGAAGGTTCTGTCTGTTTCTTATCTTCATTCTCGTTACTTTTACAAGTGTCCGAGAGTTCTTGGGGTTTTCTTACATCTATTTGGCAAGTCGAAAAGGAAGACTGATCGTCACTACCGCTTGATATGTCGTACGTTGATTTGTTTAAACGTAAAACTGTGGTTACGTTATCTAAAATACAGTTGGTTTGGTTGAGGGAAGACGACAAAGAATACGGTTGTTTTTGAGGAACTAAGTCAGTTGATATGGAAGCTTTTTGGTCATTACTTAAGCTAGTTTTTGTACTACTATTTTTAAAACTGTTTTTGTTATGGTCTACATTTGTTGTTGTTAACACTTTGCTGGTTTCGAATTTGATGGCGTTGACAGTCGGTAATGCGCTTGCATTGTTGTTTACGGTTTGAGGAACAGATTCCGAAGTTTCGGTTGGCTTTTTAAACTTCTTGTGAAGGTATTTGGCAGGGCCACCAGCGTTTTCCATCGGAATTTGTTGAGTCTGAAAAATTAAAATTAACAATTAGTTTAATTGTAATATTATGTAATATTAAAGGCTATAGCTGATTTTTTTTTGGAAGTCAAGTTCTATATAATTTTCAACGTGACCAAATATTAGCTTTCAAAAATGTACCTATAGTTTTTGAAAAAAACATTTTTTTAAAATATATTTACAAGAATCATTTTTTTAAAACTACTGTTTATTAAAAATATATCAAGTTTAACAACATATTTCAATTTTATTAAAATTAGTGACATCAAATTTTTATTGTTGTCACAAATTATTAAAGGCTATTATAGCCAGGTAAGCATGCAAAACATGCATTTGCATAGATTTGCCTGATTTTTTTGGAAGTCACATTCTATGTAACTTTTAACCTAACCAAATACTTAATAGGTTCCAAAAATTTATAGTAGATCAAAGGTTACTACAACATTTCTAATTGTCCCCATGTTAAATTTCCTATGGCTTAATCAACTTGGAATAGACTGTATAAATGCGTAATGGTTTTCTAAGGTGATTGATTACTGACAATGAAAGAATACGAGGTTGCCTTGGTATTATTGGGATAATATTTTAGTAAGTTGTTCTCATTTACTTACATATTAGTGTTACCGCAGTTGTTTTGATATTGTTTGTATGTTGTCTAGTATTTACACAAAATATCATAAAGTAAATAAAACTTTGCTAATTCGTACTACTTTAAGTAATACAATTAAACAATTATAAGAATTATATTTTCCATGAATTAACAACATGCGTAAGAAATACTAAAAGATTATAATAAATATTTTATGCCTAATTTTTTTTGTACAACACATGATTTTAGAATACATATTATTTTCTACAACCGTGTAAAAAAAGTAAACTTTTTCATTGACATTTCAGTGTGTAAAGTAGTACTTTTGCGCTCGCCGTGCGTAAAAAGTTGTTTGCTTCCTCGCAATATCGAAGATACGAGAAGCTTTGTGATCGTTTTAGAATGAGACAAAAAAAATGTTCTCCGATTTCAAAATTTTCACGTCAAGATAAACACTTTTCGTTCCGTATCTGTCTGGCTGTCCGTGTGTCCGTCCGTCCGTCTGTCCCCTGAATCCTTGTCACACGCATAACTTATAAACCACTGAACTGATATTATTGAAATTTGGTCGGATGGTTGGGTCTGGCTTGAGGATGGTCCCATTTCAAAATCATCAAAATCGTGTGTAAAGGGGGGGGGGGGGGGGGTAGCATCCCAAAATATTTTTTTCAAGATATTTCAAGAACGACACATGTTACGTGAAAATTGTATAGAAAATTTTTTGTAGAGCATTAAATTTCCTATAATATGAATCTACAACGTTTGTTGTAAAATATTCCCTTACAAAGATTTATTTCAATTTATTTTAAAAATTTGTGTTTTGTTTTTCTAAATTGATATTTGCTTGGATATATTAAATGTCATTTTGGCGTTTTAAATGTCATTTTGACATTTGCATAAATTTAGATTTAGATTGAAATTGTCAAAAAATTAAAAACATATGAAAAAATATTCAGATGCGTCTTAAGAAAAATTTCGAACTAATATTTCTTAGTAAAATTGTATAAAAATTAAATAGTTAACCAATTCCAGGGAATTTATCTAAACACTATCGGTTTTTATTTAAATTGTTCAATAATTAACTATACCTTTGGTGAATTTAGCACGAGGAAGCACTATGCATTTACTTGACAGATGTTTTTTTCTTCAATTATCTGAATTCCTAGTTACGCATCTTACCGAGGCTCTACTGTACATAGTAGGTACTCGGGACATTACTCATCAAATGTAAACAAATCTTAGGCATTACATCAAAAGTATCCCGCGGCAATAATAGCAGAACACTAATTAAATTAACATTATTGCACACACGGATAGTTCGAGCTAGCCTCGCGCTCGTGTGTGTGTGTGTGTGTGTACGGCTGCTGCGACCTCAGAAGGTTGGGCGGCGGCAGAGAACAGAGTTCCAAGAACTGTGAGCTAATAGAGACCCGACTTCTCGGAATCATGTGTACAACACGACAACCACTGTCGTCATTGTACAGGGGCGGGCTCCGTAGTAGGTACTTCCTTTTGCATTTGTAACGAGGAGTTTCAATTCAAATATCGGTATGGAGAACCATGTTCTTTAATATTTTTTAAAATAATTTTTAATATATGAAAAAATCGCCTTTAATAATTCATAAAACAGAAAAATACATAAATTGTGTACAGGTCATAACACGATTTTTTTGAATTATTTACTATTTATTAACTTTTTACTTAAATAAACAACAAAATAAAAAAATAAAAATTATTGGAATTCGAACTCGGCAGCCATTGTTTATAAGACGTACACTGTTCATATCTGTAATACATATAAGAAAGTCCCATGCCACTTATAGCAGATATTGTATATAATTTAATTTTTTGTTTAAAAATTTGTTTTTTCGAAAAAATGAATTGAACATAAATTATATTAACTTGAACATTTTTCTCTAGTTCGCACTGTTTCAAAGTAATTAGAAAAATTCAATAATCGACCATAGTAAACATCCGTTTTCGGCTGAAAGATCGTTTTAAGAAATAGGACGTTTTCTTCCCAGACAAAAATTAATCTTAAATATAAAATATCACCATTCTACGATTTGTAGTATTTGAGTTACAGCAGTTACCGACAGACAGACATCATGGATAGTTCCATCCGAATTCGGATTTCGAAAAAAAATCAGCTTTACTATATGTATTTTTCATATACTTATAGTATAAGTAAGTTAAAAATGCACAGTGCTTCCTCGTGCTAAATTCACCAAAGATAAATTAATTATTGAACTATTGAAATAAAAACCGATGCTCAGATAAATTGCTTAGAATTGGTTATTTAACCATTTAATTTTTGTACAATTTTACTAAAAAATGTTAGTTCGAAACTTTTCTTAAGACGCACCTGATTATTTTTTCGTATATTTTTAATTTTTTGACAATTTCAATCTAAATCTAAATTTATGCAAATGTCAAAATGACATTTAAAACGTCAAAATGACAGTAAATATATCAAAATTATCAATTTAAAAAAACAAAACACGATTTTTAAAAATAAATTAAGATAAATCTTTAAGGGAATATTTTACAACAAACGTTGTAGACCCATATATTAGGAAATTTAATGCTCTACAAAAAATACTCTATAAAATTTTCACGTAACATGTGTCGTTCTTGAGATATCTTGAAAAAATAAATATTTTGGGATGTCACCGCTCCCCCTTACACACGATTTTGATAATTTTGAAATGGGACCGTCCTCAAGCCAGACCCAACCATCCGACCAAGTTTAATAATATTGGTTCAGTGATTCATTAGTTATGCGTGTGACAAGGATTCAGGGGACAGACGGACGGACGGACAGACAGACAGACACGGAGAACATTTTTTTTGTTTCAATCTAAAACAATCACAAAACTTCTCGTATCTTCGATATTGCGAGGAAGCAATAATAATAATTCTTGTTTTTGGTTTTGACAACGACTCTGGCCACCAAAGACTTGATTCGAATTATATTGTCGTTTGTAATTTAAAACATGTTTTACTTTCGACGCTGTTCATTCAACAGTAACGAGATTATTATATGAGTATATTTTCTTTTCAAATTATTTCTCCTGATTACACAGAACAATTCTAAAAATAAAATATAAATAATATTTTCTAAAGAAACGACCTATCTATATTTTTTGCAATTTTTTCTTTCTTATACTATATGTATATGAAATATACATATGTATAGTATAAGTAGGTATAGTGAAGCCGATTTTTTTCGAAATCCGGATTTTGATGGAATTATCCATTTTAACCTTTCCTTAATCCATTCTGACTATTTTCGCCATGATGTCTGTGTGTCTGTCTGTAAGCGCTGTAACTCAAATACGACAAATCGTAGAAGGGTGAAATTTTATATTTAAGATTAATTTTTGTCTGGGAAGAAAATGTCCTATTTTTGAAAACGATCTTTCAGCCGGATACGGATGTTTACTATAGTGATTATTGAATTTTTCGAATTACTCTGAAACAGTGCAAAATAGAGAAAAATGTTCAAGTTAAATATTGTAGGTAATATCAATATCTATAATTTATGTTCAATTCATTTTTTCGAAAAAATAAGAAATATCTGCCAAATATCTTATACGTATTACAGAGATTGAACAGTGTGTGTGTTTGCCATAGGTACCATGGGACTTTCTTATACGTAATACTGAGAGTGAACAGTGTAGTGAATCTAAATAATTACATACAAAAATTCTTTCTGGCTAAATCATAAATGTTGGAAAAAAATGTATGGGGAATAAATTATAGATAATAACATACTCGACAATTTTTATCTAAAACATTTTTTTCTTATTTCAAAAATAATTCGAAAATACAAACATTTACAAGAGTAAACATCCAGTTTCAATTATTACGTTAAAAAAAATTACTTGTTATATAATGGAGAGAATAATATTACCTATCACACTATAATATAAACCAAAACGTATATATATTTATATATTTGTTTGTATGTCTGTCCGGCGACAATCAATTTATAGCCCGTTAAACCTTTCACTGGATTTTTTTCATACTTTGCCTGTTTTTAGATTCGTCCTTTATGCAGTGTAATGGATAATTATTTTATTCAAAATATTTCTATTTTCCGTGATATGTATTTTTATGCGAGACACTACATGTAAAATTTACACGAAATTTTGCTATCTGACGTTTAATTTGAAATTTAAGAGTTTCGACACTCGGCTTTTGTTTTTGGAATTCTTAGAATTTCGTCGCTGTGATTGGTCAAAAATTGACATTTCGTATGAATTTTAAACACTCCACGTGGACTTGATATTTGCCTGTCATAAACAGCTGTTTTTTATTTGAAATACGTCAGGGGCGTGTACAGAAATGTGTAAATTGGTACATTACAATTAAATTGTTTATAAATGAAAATTTTCACCAAAATTGGTTGGTGTATTGATCTAATTAGTATAATAATTTATATTTAATATCAAAACGTTTATATTTAATAAGAATTACGTCAGGAGCGTGGTTACAAGAATATTTTTTATTGATTTTTTCTGATATAATTGTATTAAAATGAAACGGTTATTTTAGAGATTTGGTTGTTGTGGGGATTGATGTAATTTGCCCAAAAATTTATATTTATTAACAATTAAGTCAGGTGTGCAATGTAAAAAATATTTTAAATTGTTAATTTTTAAGAGTTAATAATACACATTTTTGAAAATCATTTGGTGGTTCAAAGATATATGTAATGTATCGAACAATTTATATTAAATAATAATAAAGACAGGGCTGGAGTATTAAAGGGAAACACCAGATATGTTGAAAAATTAATGATTTTTGTGATTTTTTAAATTTATTTAATAAATTCCTTTAGTATTGTCAGTGGCACCGCATTAAAAAATATTTAAAATTGTTATTTTTTAATCGTGACGAAAAAAATTGATTTGATTGAAATTGAACAAAAGTTAACAGCTTGAGACATTTATAAAAATAATAAATATGTTAAAGTCAGGGTCGTGGTCTTGAAAATTTTTTTTTGCTATTTTTTCATAAAATTGCGTAAACATAAAACAAAAATCGTAATAAGATAATTTAACCTAATAAATAACATCGAAAATGATTCAACGCATTCTTTGAATATGTTGTATGCCAAAAAATGTGGAAAATGATATTCACAATTATTTTTTGGTAATTTCTCAAAGGCATTATTAATATTAATGGTAAAGGTATAAATTACGAGGGTCGCAGCCGAAGGCTGAGACCCGAGTACGTTCTGATGTTAGGGTGATTTGTACATGTAAATTGTAATATTACTGGAAAGGTAATAATGATAAATGATTATCCCCGCCAAATTCAGGAATTATTTACTTATCAGCATTTAAAACAATTACATTGAAATATTTTATGAAAATTTGATATGACAAAAGTTAATATAAAATAATAATTTTTATTTTATCAATCAATATTTTATTAAATGTGGCACGATTTGGGGTTGGGGCGCGTATATTATTATTATATATTATTCATTTTGTTCTATCTTGTTAGAAATGTTTGAATAAACAAAGAATCACGATACAATTCATTGTTAGGATTACGTATAAGAAAGTCCCGTAGTTCCCAAGGCAGATATTTTTATTGCAGAATCGTAATTTACGGGAAAATATACACGTGTAACTTTTGTAGGAAACATCTTTTTAGAATTTTTTTTTTTTTACGATTTAAATAAAACTTAAATCTATTAAATTGATTAAAAAATGTAGGAGATAAAATATTTTTTTTTGTTTTAATGATAGAACATTTTTTTTTTTTAATATTTTACCAACTTTTTAATCAAGTTGAAAAATGAAAAAAAAAAACATTTTTTACAAATTTTTAACAATCCTTATCTAAATTCTATCCCTTTTTGCCTCTTGCGATTTTTTTTATCAAATTTTAGTTTTTGAGTAAAAAATTATTCCAGAAATTTCTGTTAATTTTGCTTAGGATCGTAAAAAAATTGTTACCTCATAAAACCCCCATAAATTATAAAAACCTATAGCAATAATAAATGCATTTTTCACCATTTGCTTTGTTTTCGAGATATTGACCTGGAGAAATTAAAACGGAGCACCCGGTGTCAATGGCGTAGATAGCTTTTGCGGCGGGGGGGGGGGGGGGGGGGGGGGGAATATGAGTGGTGGCTGAGGGGCCTCTAAAATATTATTATTGTAAAAAATTATTATTGTAATTTTGAATTGAATGAGCTTTTTTTTTTGATTATATAAACTGTATTTAGTCTACTTCTTATTACTAAAAAAAGGTCATACAAAATTGAAAAATAACTGAAGACCTTTTTTTTTACTCTTAATTTACCAAATTTTCCCTATTATACTATTTTGTTCATGCTAGAGGAGTTTAAAAAAATGTCTTTAGATTTTCTCATGAAGTAAACTCATGGGGGGTGATTGATCATCTTAATCCCCCCCCCCCCCTATCTACGCCACTGCCCGGTGTAAGTATTTTAAATGCAAGTCGATTATCAAATCTGTATTAATTAAAAAATAAAATAACAACAGCATTGGTTCCGCTCTTCATAGAATTCAGAGTTATCGATTTTTAATTAAAATATTGTTTTTATTATTCCATTAGTACAGGTTGTGTGATTAATTAAAAATAATGTACACTTTTATAACCACAATTATAAAAATTACATAAAATGCTATATTGATTAATATTTGAAAATACCCACTGGGGAATTTTGGAAGTATTTTATAAATGTATATGTCCGGTATTATTATAAACGACCTCGCAAAATTGACTTGCTATCAAGCACATGAGGTTTCAAACCTATCTGACAGTTCTCTTGAAGTTTAATGAAGTGTTTGACAATTTTTGCGCACGCGTGATATGTAAACACCAACGGTATTAAAACAGTGGAGAAATCAGGGGTCGAAACAAGTTCAGTGTTCAAAAATACTGATTTTACTGACACAGAAATCTAAAAATACTGACTATATGAACCGAGTTAAAAGATGTTATGTATTAAAAAAAATACTTTTATAATTATTGGCCTTCAACATCCCCATAGCCAACCCTTACCACTTTTTATTATGTTCATAACAAAAGTAACAAACATTACAGTTAATTTTGTTAATTTTTCTTACCGCACTTGGCTTAGCCAGTGCTAGGGTGAGATTATGTTGTTTATATGTTCACGTATACGTTACAATTATGCCATAAAATATCTTCTAAAATTTGGTAATAAACAATACAAATAAGTAAACAAAATATAACATTATTTATCATTTTAATATATTTTTCACGATAATTGTGTCGTTTTGAAGTCAAATAGTGAATTTCTTCACGATAAATAGGGTTCCGATGTGAAAACTTTGAGTGCCAAACCAAAAAAACTGACAAAACTGACCATTTTTCCAAAGAACTGACTTTTACTGATTTTACTGACCAGTTTTGACCCCTGGGATCTCTAGCTCGGTTTTATTTTATTCGGTGTAGAAGGTGTTCTTTGTGGTTGTCGAAAAACATGAATAATTTTACTTATATAATACTGAGAATTTTGAGTGCTTATAACTCAAACATTTTTCGCGATTACGACTTTGGATGCAAAGCATTATTTAGGGCACTCTTTTCTCTATTATAACTTAAAATTTCATTTTGAAATTTAATTAAAGATATATTAAACACAGCGGTTGAACGGAACTCTACATTTTAGGCGTGGTTTTCAAGCTCGACGTCGCTAAATGAATTTTTCGCGGGCTCTATTTCAAGACCTATTTATGATACATAACTTTTTAAAACACCATTTTGTTCGAAATTTTATCAGCTTTAAGATTAATAAAACCTATTTTATCTTAAAACTGATAGCCCCAGGGCTATTCCCAAATAACTGATTTTAGACCAGCTTTGTAAGCCCCAAGAAAGTTATTATGGTAGGGCGGATTTATCGCCATGTTCTATACATCAAAATCTACCCCTATACAAAATTGTTTGACGACTGGACCACTAATCAAAAACTCTGCGAATTTTTTAGTTCTCTGTAAGAAAACGCCACTGTCTTTTTGAAGCAAACAGGAGGATTCACTGCTGTCGGGTGTTTGTTAAAAAGAAGCAACTTGTACGTGTTGATCGTAAGGGCAGGTGTGTTGTCAAAATGCAGGTGCGAGAACAACACTTGCCTCTACTTCTGGCAGACTACGTTTTTGTAAAAACACACGGTTGGCTTTTTAATTGGTGAAAGCTTTAATCTTGTATTTCAAAATCGTATAGGAATATAATATGATACAATAGGTATGATGCCAGTAACAAAGTAGGTATCACTAAAATTATGATTTTAAATAATGAAATAAGTTAAAAAGATTCTAAAAAATGTATTTATTTTTATATTAAAAGCGAGATTTATATGATTTTTGTTAAAATAAAAACACAAAATACAGCAATCCGCCATGTTTGATAAAACAACAGTCAGAGTGGATGACGTCACGGCTACGTAAACATCATTTTTGTTTCATTAATATCTGCACTGTTTATAAATTATTTTGTGGTTTTAAATTATCAATTTGGTCAGTTTTGTGTTACCAAAAGTAAAACCGAGAAACATTAGCGA
The DNA here is from genome assembly GCA_961205875.1 of Sialis fuliginosa. Classification (NCBI taxonomy): domain Eukaryota; kingdom Metazoa; phylum Arthropoda; class Insecta; order Megaloptera; family Sialidae; genus Sialis; species Sialis fuliginosa. Next base: position 2,470,344 of record OY540818.1, on the reverse strand, counting down.
TGGAACAAGGATTTATTATAGTTGACACAAGGATTGTTTACATAGGCGTGACGTCACAAATACGCCATGACACCTGCGAGCGTTTTGGCGTCAAATTCAAAATTAGTTTTAAAAGGGTCAATTTTTGTGATTAAACCTCTATTTTCTGCAGAAATAAGCATTTTTTTGGAAATAAGATACACGTAAGATCATAAAATAATTTTTAAAAATTATGCATCATGCCTATTCAGAAAATGGACAAACGGTGACTATATAATGCCGGTTATCGAACCGGAAATTTTTTGCCGGAACGAAAACCGGAACAGAACTAAAAATATCAGTTTTTATGGTTCAGTACGTGTTCAAATACGCGCGTTAACATGATCTTATTTCCCACTTCGGGCTATCATACAAGTACCATAAAATGTTCTAAATTATGGTATAAAAAAATTTTTAATACAAATATTTTTTTTAAATTAATCACTAGAAGCTGGACCGAAAAAAACGGAAAAACGTTATTTTTTTCGGAACGAAAACCGGAACCGAACCGAAATATATTTTTTTACTCGAACCAGAACGAAAACCGAAACGAAAAAAATAACGGTTCGAAGCCCTGCTATAATGTTTGGTTCTATATAAAAAATAGCTGCTATGGGTGCTACGGGATTTTCTTATACATAATATTGACAGTGAACAATGCACGTGTTTCTAATTTTATTTTTTAAAAACATCTGCTAAGTAAATAGACAGTGTTTCCTCGTTTTTTTGGCAATTAAATTCTAAACCTAAATTTTTATGCTATGCAAACGTCAAAATGACATTTAATATGTAAAAGTAAATAGAGGTTGTAATAAACAAATGACGTTTTTTTAAAGTAAATTGAGATAATCTTTGTAAGGGAATATTTTACAACAAACGTTGTAGACCTGTATAATAGAAAAAAAGATACCATAAAATTTTCACGTAACGTGTGTCTTTTTGAGATATCTTGAAAAAATTAATATTTTGGAGTGTCACCCCTCTACCTTACACGCGATTTTAATAGAATCTTTTCTGTAGATAATTCAATTTTTTATAATATAGAGGACACCACACATTTTTATTCCCTTACGAAAATTTACCTCAATTTGTTTTAAAAAATCGTTATTTGTGTTTTACAATCACTGACTTATTAAATGTAATTTTGACTTTTTAATTTTGACGTTTGCATAGCAGAAAAATTTAGAGTTAGATTAAAATTGTCAAAAAATTTAAAAAAATACAAAAAATAATCAGTTGCGTTTTAAGAAAAAATTCAATTAATTTTTTAAAATAAAATTGTATAAAATTAAATTGTTTACCACGGCAAGCAGTTCATCTGTGTTTATTGAAATTGTTCAATAATTATAATTAACTACCTTTGGTGAATTTAGTACAAGGAAGCATTTTACTTGGCAGATTTTTTTTTCTACTTTCAGAAATAATCACATAGTTTCTTCCCCTATTCTTTTGGATATGGCGAAAAAGCAAAATAAAAACAAATCTGAAACCAAAGTTTTATCAAGTATTAAAACGCAGGTCAGTATTATTCACTTACAATAAGATAATTAATAGAGATATATTTATAATTATAACGGGCTGTTATATTTATATAAATTCATAAACAATGAATCACAATAAAAAAACACGAATAAGTAGCAGTGATCAAGTAAATAATTTGCATTAACCTTGAATTTATAACCGTGAGTAAATTTTATTAACTTGATAGCGCGTATGACACATATTATTTTATCTTTTTTAAATACCTAAATTACTTATATCACTTTCTTCTATCGATTTATTTAAGTATTCGTAGTAAGAATGTACTAAAAAAATCTTGAAATCTGTTTATTTTTAGATAAATCGTATTCAGAATTAGTTTTTTTTATCACAATACTTAAACAGATTATCCTAAATTATATAATTTTCTTAATAAACACTATAAATTCTATTTCTGGGTATTATAATTCATATTTTCTAAATTTCTACCGCATTTTGCTTTCTCGTAACATCGAAGATACGAGAAAATGAAACAAAATAGTTGTTCTCAGGTCAAGAGAAACATTTTTCGTTTCGTGTCTGTCTGTCTGTATATCCCTTGAATCCTTGTCACACACATGATAATGAATCACTGAACAGATATTAATGAAACTAGGTTGGATGGTTGGGTCTGGCTTTCAAAATCATCAAAAACGGGTATAAGGGGGAAGGGTGACACCCCAAAATATTTATTTTTTCAAGATATCTCAAGAACGACACATGTTACTTGAAAATTTTATAGAATATTTTTTGTAGAGCATTAAATTTCCTATAACATGGGTCTACAACGTTTGTTGTAAAAATATTCTCTTATAAAGATTTATTTCAATTTATTAAAAAAATTCGTGTTTTGTTTTTCTAAATTGATATTTGCTTGGACATATTAAATGCCTTTTTTGACGTTTTAAATGTCATTTTGACGTTTTAAATGTCATTTTGACGTTTTAAATGACATTTTGACGTTTTAAATGTCATTTTGGAGTTTTAAATGCCATTTTGACGTTTGCATAAATTTAGATATTCAGTTGCGTTTTAAAAAAAAATTCGAACTAATATTTTTTACTAAAATTGTATAAAAATTAAATGGTTAACCAATTCCAGGCAATTTATATAAACACTATCGGTTTTTATTTAAATTGTTGAATAATTAACTACCTTTGGCGAATTTAGCACGAGGAAGCACTGTGCATTTACTTGGCAGATGTTTCTTTGTTAGGTTGATTTGAGTTTTAAAACTTCATCATACGAAATTTTTCGTCAAAAACATTTTTTAGATTTCCTAGCGGGAAAGGGCCTACGTAAAGATGTGTGGAATAAAAATGTTTTGTTTTAGAACTATCCATTACTTACACACAACATACAGTTCAGTGTTACCATCTATGTATGCTAAATATAACTAAAGTAAAAAGGTCAAAGTTTAATTTTTGCTCAGATATGGAAGATGTTTAAATCAGAAGATATTATTAATTTATATACACATACTGGCGCTTGATAAAAATCTATTGCTTCCTCGCAATATCGAAGATACGAGAAGCTTTTTGATCGTTTTAGATTGAGACAAAAAAAATATTTTCCGATTTCAAAATTTTTCACGTCAAGATAAAAACTTTTTGTTTCGTGTCTGTCTGTCTGTTCGTGTGTCCGTCCGTCCGTCTGTCCCCTGAATCCTTGTCACACACATAACTCATGAACCACTGAACTGATATTATTGAAATTTGGTCGGATGGTTGGGTCTGGCTTGAGGACGGTGTCATTTCAAAATCATCAAAATCGTGGGTAAGGGGGAGGGGTGACATCTCAAAATATTTATTTTTTCAAGATATCTCAAGAATGACAAATGTTACTTGAAAATTTTATAGAATATTTTTTGTAGAGCATTAAATTTCCTATAACATGGGTTTACAAGGTTTGTTGTAAAATATTCCCTTACAAAGATGTATCTCAATTTATTTAAAAAAAATCATGTTTTGTTTTTTCAAATTGATATTTACTTTGACATATTAAATGTCATTTTGACGTTTGCATAAATTTAAATTTTGATTGAAATTGTCAAAAAATTTAAAATATACGAAAAAATAATCAGGTGCGTCTTAAGAAAAATTTCGAACTAATATTTTTTAGTAAAATTGTATAAAAATTAAATGGTTAACCAATTCTAAGCAATTTATCGGTTTTTATTTAAATTAATTATCTTTGGTGAATTTAGCACGAGGAAGCACTGTGCATTTACTTGGCAGATATATTTTTTTAAATTTATTGTACTATCCTTAATGATACAAGTGTACATTATTTATAAGCCACCGATATGAGTAATTTTTTTCATTATTATCTACTAAAATTTTTTCGTGAAATTACTACTTATTATGCAATAACAATATTTTCAACCACAAATATGACAACTCACATTTTTGGCGAGGTTATCAGAAAAATATTAATTGAATAATACTAATAATTATATATCAAATAATAATAATAATAATACTAAATATATCAAATTGATAAATGCACACACGGGTTTTGTAAATATAACAATATTTTTCACTTTCTTTTTCTCAATCTTCACAAAATCTGAAATGATTATTTTTTAATGAAATTTTGAGTTAAAAAAAAGGTCAAATTATGAAATGTGTTTTAATAAATTAAGATACGTATAAGAAAGTCCCTATATTTAAATTTATCATAATTTGATTAAAAATAAGTCATGATTTAAAACGATAGGGGAAGGATGGATAAATTAAATAAACATCAACAACAATGTCATAAATAATCGAGATGATTCCGAAATCAACGCAAAATCACAGTACGTGTATGTTTATAAATAATCATAGTGTGTGTGTATGTGTAGCGGTAGACAGCTGCTGAGCCGAGTGGAATGACGCCACAAACTCAGTCTGGTCGGCGCCGGTGTACAGTCACAAGCAAAAGTCGACAAAGCCACGGTACAGCATATTATTGCTGTTACATTAGAAAATAAGTAAGTAACACGCAGGTGTGATTACAAAGTCTGCAAATTTAAATTATGAGTTCTTGTTATTTGACTAGTGTGTCCACTGGTTTTTGAAATAAAATTCCCTGACTCGGGGAGACCCCGGGGTAAGAATGTGCAGAAATAAAATTTGAAGACTTTTTTTTTTTTTTTTGGTCATAACTTGAAAACTTTACACTTGTTACTTACTTTCAATTCAATGACCTTTTTCTTTTTGTTGCTCGTCAACTTAAATTTATACATTTTTTTCCCTGACCTTCTAAAAAAATTTAATAAATACACAGACATCATGGCGAAAATAGTCAGAATGGATTAAGGCAGTGGCGTAGCGAGGGGGGGGGGGCAAGGGGGGGGGGTTATCATGCCCCGGGTGCTACTTACAGAAGGGCGCCAAAATGGCCTTTTGAACCGCATAGCATAAACACAATATGCAACTGAAGACCTTTTTTTTTTTAGTCGTGAAAATGTAGAATGTATTTAATTTAATTAAAAACTGAAAACCTTTTTTTTTTAGTCACGCCAATTTCAATTAAAATTTATTATAAAATTATTATTATTTTTTTAAATTATTTTTGGGGGTGCCAAAAAGATATCGTGCCCCGGGCGCCAATTATGCTTGCTACGCCACTGGATTAAGGGAAAGTCAAAATGGATAATTCCATCAAAATCCGGATTTCGAAAAAAATAGGCTTCACTATACCTACTTATACTATATGTATATTTCATATATATGTACAATAATGTAATAATAATCAGTTTGATGTAAAGTTGAGAATCACTAATATCTTACATATTAAAACCAGATATAGGTACTATGCAAGTCAAATCGACAATTGATGAGAAAGCAACCTGAATATGTCAAAGAGCATTCCAACAACCATTAGTCTAAGCGCTTGCTCCTTCGACAACACTTATATGAAACCTATAACAGGTCCTTGTTAAATCCTTTATCCCTAGTTCTACGAATCCAGAAATATTTACTTAATGAGAATTATATTTGATCCAAGAAAATATACCGTAAATATTTTTAGGTCTAATTAGAAATTCTAACAAAATCAATCAATATCTAAACGTTTGATGGTTAATTAGTATATTTACCATGTACAGCATAAGTACCTAAGTAAGTAAGGTAATGGCACCAGTCTTGGATCCTTGAAGAGCAAGGTATACTGTTTTTTTTGGGATTGATGGGCTTCTTTTTTGTAATTTTCATGAACTCATGTTACTAATAAAACAAGTAACTCTTTATTTAATCAATTTAATTACCAAAGTCCGCAAATATAGTTTGCTTTTTAAATTATACCCTTTTATTTTGTTTATGTTTTTTCTCCAGTAATGGGCACCCATTGTTGAACACTTGCTAATGATTACAAAATTATAAGTACTATAATACAAAAGATATAAAATAAAAAATTGTAAAATTTGAAACAATGTAAAGCAGATGCTATGATAATATAATAATTAATCAATAAATTACATTACTAAATTAGTTTAAAAGTCTACCATTTTGACACCCATTGGCCGATTGTCATAAAATTAAGCTGTTTTAGATAAGTGTTTATAGATTATGCTTCAGTAAGACAGTAATCAAATATCAACAAATATTTATAATTCAGTATTTCTAATTAAAAAAAAGTCAACACTAGGGTATGATCCAATACTGGTGCCAGTCATATTTACAATATTGATATTGGTAATGAAATTCAATAATTTTGTTTTCTTATTTTACATAAAAAAATCACAAAATTAATCATCAGTGGCATAACATTTTGCAACAATTGAGGGTAATTTGATAATTTAAATAAAATAAAAAATACGTTATTTTTTTTTAATATCAAATGTTTATTTGAAGAAGATGGGGCTTACAATTAGATCCAAAAGTGTTAATTTCAATTTACAGATTATAAAACATCTAAAGAACGTGTTCAAAGTTCGATTTAAGTGTATCTAATTATCTCGGTTATTTTTAACAGATTATTATATTTTTAACACACAAGTGATCTTAATTTCAAACAAACAGAAACGATACTTATATAAAAAAATATAGAACGACGCGGTGCCCTACTTCCAAAAATACATATCAAGTCAACAGACTTTATGATCATACCTCGCATACAACGCACACACACATTGACAAACTGGGATATACATGTTTTGTATAGAGCGATTGCTATTTGTGTAGGTAGAATATAATGCAGACGAGAGACTAGAGGAATTCCTCTACACACACACACACACAAGCGAGTATGTGTGTGTGTAGTTGTGTAGTCTCTGAAAAACGAGATTCTGTTGGCGAATCCTTCTTCGACAATATTATTGATGCTTCTCTCATGAAGAGCCGATGTTTCTAAGTGAAATAATCTATTATATTTTGTGATAGTTAGAAAACTTATTTTTTACTTTTTAGTGCATGTATATTATATTATTATATATAAAAGCTTGTTTTTTTTAAGTTTAATTTTTTTAATTTTTATGTTTATGTTATGTTTTAGCTTTGGATCAAAAGTTAATTGTCTCAAAATTTTAGAGTCATAGATCAAACCTGTGGACGTCTTTTTCCCATTTGATTAACATGGGAAAAATTACTTTTTAATTACGAGTGAATATCTTGTTGAAAAAACATTTTTTTTAAAATTTCTCAGGGGAATATTTTGTAGAGAATTAAATGCTCAATTCATATATCCAATAAATTTTAAGAAATGTTTGTTTAAAAATTATCATAAAAATTGGATTTTACTTTTCATGATAATGTTTAAACGAACATATCTTTAAAAATACTCGATCTATGAATTGAGCACTCGGGATCTTTTTCTTAAGAAATTTAATTCTCTATGATATGCTGTAAGAAATTAAAATTTTTCAACGAGATATTCACGCATAAGTAAAAAAGTAATTTTTCCCATGTTAATCAAATGGGAAAATGACTCGGTTTGCGCCGTCCACAGGTTTGATCTATGAGTCTGAAATTTTGGGATAGTTAACTTTTAATCCAAAGCTAAAACATAGGCCTGCGGGACCGAAAAAAAAACACCCTAATATCTATATCATAAAATACATATAATAATGAATAGGTACATTCACGAAAATAATATGATATTAGCATTTCAGACTTATAAAATATAATATACTATTAACAATAATATCCTTTAATTCTATATTTGCATGAATATTAATAGTAACCTTCGGTCAGACATAAATTGACAATACAGTAGAACGGCCAGTAAAATTAAAATATCGATTTACTTGTAAGACACAATGTGTCTCTTCAGTAAAAATGCACTAGTTTTTGTAGTTAATATACACACGGGCCCGCACAGGGTACAGTGAAATGCAGAAGAAGTCGTTCAGTTTTCACTGAAATTCGCTTATCACAAACTTAGTACGCGCCTCTCATTTAAAAAGTTACCATTTAAAAAAAATGTTCCCTGTAAAACCCATAGCAATAATAAATGCCCCCTTCGAAACGCTACAACTTTTGTATAAAGCATTTTTTTATCAATTTGTTTAGTTTTCGAGATATTGGCCTGGGGAATTTAAAATGGAGCATCTGGTATATTAACTAATGCAAAATTTTACATAGGGTCAACTGGGGTAAAAGTGAAATCTTTCATGTTTTTTGACATTTAACGATACAAATTCATACTTTAATTTTTTCTACTAGATACGCTTACGAATAACCATTTTAAATACTTACATCAATTGGACTGTACGATACAACACGGACTTTAAAAATCAAAAAAGTGTGTTTCATTTTTAACCTCTAATTTGAGAAAAAGTGAAACAGACCTCTAATGGAAAATATTTCTCGAAAAATTTAAAAAAAAGCTAAAAATACAGCTTTGATTTATCTTCTTTGTGGCATATCAATATGAAATTGTAACTTTAATTAATATCTGAGCTATACAGAAAGTTATGTGCAAAGAATTAAAATTTAATTCACACGTTTTGACATCGACTAACAGGGAAATCACTTATTAGGCGATTCATAGTTTCAGATCGCAGAAACCTTTAATGATGATATCAGTTTTTATAATTCTCCTATAATTTTTTTAGTTGCAAGCTTGTTTCACTTTTACCCCATTTTTTTGGTGTTTCATATTTACCCCGCTCGACCCTACATGTAGATTATATAGTTTCCTAACTATTACTTTATTTCGCTGTCACTGATTTAAATAATTGAATAAAAAATAGCAATATTTCCAAATGAATATTCATAAAATACAGTGGTGTAGTAAGATAAATTTTCGGGGGGGGGGGGGGGATTAAATACATGCGTTAAATTTTTTGAAGGTATTTTGAACTAATGTTTACTCAAAACATACGTTTTTTTAAGAACATTGAATATTTCGGGTGGGGGTTTCGACCCCAAAACCCGCTCGTTACTACGCCACTGATAAAATATAATGGAATACCTTGAACATTAACATTTTTTTTAATTTCTTCATTAATATTGTTCCATAATCACACCATCGTAACAAACGCACAAATAGAATTTATTAATATTACAGTATAAATTATAATAACAATAATTCAAAATACAAAATAATAAAACATTTAATTAATATAGATTATTTATTAATACTAACGAATCAAATAATCAAATGTATTCCAAAACTGATAATATTATTGCTATCATCTGATGTAATGCGTCATTTTTGATAAAATTTCACTTGACAGTTTTTTTTTTAATATATAGGCTGTACCGTAAACATACCGATAAAATTTCAGGAGTTGTAGAGGACATCAAAACAATCAATTTTTGTTTATGAACCTATGTCCGCAAATGAGCTGTTTTAGCAGTAGAGCAAAAGAAAGGATCCACATAAAAGTTATTGAATTTTTGTGTGGAAATTATTCAAATTATAGTTCAAAGTGTGCTGATCAAAAGTTTTAATGGGCGTAACATAATTAATAAATGTTATGAAAAATTCATTTATTTTTTTTATATTGGCAGAATAGTATTAAGAACTTTTTATTCTTTGCGAAATTTTGCTAAAAGTTTTAGGAGATAAACATAACATAGAATGTTTGGGTGCCCCTTGATTTTCGTAGGTTGCACCCATTACAACTTTCGATCAGCATACTTTGAAGCGGATGTCGTTTTAGCGGATGAGGATGCGGATACGGATATTGGTAAGGTAGGATTTGGAGATATGGATGATTGTGATGTTATTTTGGAGGATGCGGATGCGGATATCAATTATGAATGAATAATTTATTTTAATAAGTGAAATAAAAAAATAATTGGTTTATTTTTAAGTTGGTTATATAATAAAATAATATAATTTACGGACTATTATTTAATTAATAATAATCATTTATTTTTTTAAAGTAATACAAAAAATTTACAGTTGAAAATTTGACTAAAGTACAACTCTTGAATAATATTGAACAAATTTTCTTTTTATGTGTCAATTTCTGAAAAAATCCGAATAAATATAATAATTGATTATTTAATTAATAATCATTATTTTTTTTTTAAGTAATAGAAAAAGTACCACCTTAGTACCACTCTTGAAAAAATTCAATAATATTTTGAACAAATTTCCTTTTAAGTGTCACTTTCTGAAAAAAAATCTAAATAAATATGCTTCTTATTGTAGAAAATATCCGTTATAATATCCTCATAGAAAAATGAGGATGCGGATATCCGTTACATCCCTGATTTGAAGTATCATTTCCCGGGGGGTCCTTTCTTTTGCTCTACTGCTAAAATGGCTCTATTGCGGACATGGATTTATCAACCAAAAATTCGGGCAAGGGTTCCGAAGTACGTAATACGTGGAATGTTTGTAGCCACTTACAGGTGCATTATTGAGTTAGAAAAATATATAAAAATATGGTCATGTTCTACTAATTGAGATGTACATTTCGACACCCCTCATGCCTAGATATGAAAATAAAAATAAAAAATTCTATGACGCCCCACCCTATTATTCAAAAATTTAAAATGATATTGCTGACTTTAGTATTTGTCGTTACTCATTACTCATTACTAAATTTTTTTCAGATTTTTTGAGCCAGTAGTTACAGAGTTAGAAGGAGGGTGGAAAAAAATACTGCTTTTAGCCCTCTGGTGGCGCCATTTTTGAGTTTAAAAAAATAAAAAATAGTATCAAATTCTACTACAAATTCCGCTTGTTTGGTTATACATTTTAACGTGCACATGCCTTGGTATAAAACAAATATTTTTTACCTAGCTTTAGCTCCTTGTTGCCCCCCCTGTAAAATTATTTTTTCAATAAATTTGTACATCTTTTACTAGAGGGCATTATTTTACATGTTCAGTAAACATTTCAAGTTTCTAGCTTGTATAGTTTACGAGCTATTTAGCTTTGAGTGAAAAGGACGGACGGACGACAAAGTGAGATTAATACGGTTTCTTCGGAACCCTAAAAGCGATTGTTTTAATGTCTTCGACAACTCCTGAAAGTATGTCGGTATGTTTACTGGACACCCTGTATAATATAATTTTTTTATCAGTCTACCACGATTAATAGACAATCGTAATTATTTCTGAGTAACGAAGTCTAAATTTAAAATTATAAATAATATCAAATTGATTTTTATGAAAAAGATAAAACAATAATATGCAATATCATTTGTCTAATAATTATAACATGTAATTTCAGTAAAATTGATTATCTTTTACCAAATTATAATAATTAATCTATTTTGAGAATAAAAAACAATTATTATTATAAGTGTATTGATTTCTGATGAAATTATTATTTTTATTTACATATCTATTTATTTATTTATTTATGAAGATATAGGTATATATAAATATAAGATATTTTTTTTTTAATTTAAGTAAGGTACTGGCACCAGTTATGGCTGCTATAAGAGCAAGGTTTACTGTTTTTGTGATTGACGGGCATCTTTTTTGTAATTCTCATGAACTCATGTTACTAATAAAACAACTAACTCTTTATTTAATCTAATTAATTACCAATTGTAGCCTTCTATTATTAACCATTGTAGCCTTTTATTTTGTTTATGTTTTTATCCAGTAATGGATAAAGTAAAACCAGTAATGAGCACGCAGTGATGGACACTTGCCAATGATTACAAAATGGTAAGTACTACGATACAAAAGATATAAAAGAAAGAATCGTCAAATTTGAAACATAATGTAAAGCAGTTGCTATGATAATACATATAATAAATAATAAATAAATTATACTAATAATTAATTTAAATGTCCACCATTTTGACACCTATTGACCGATTGTCAACAAATCACACAGTAAGACAGTTAAATGTATATACATATATTAATATTCAGAAATGGTAGTAATCAAATATCAAAAAATATTTCTGATTCAGTACATTTAAATTAAAAATAGCCATTACTGGGGTCATATCCAAGACTGGTGCCAGTACCTTATATTAAAATCAAACGAGATTAATAATAAAAAAACATCTGCCAAGTTATTGCTAATTTTATTAAAGGTAGTTCATTATTTAACAATCCAGTGGCGTAGTAAGAAAATACATATGAGTTCATTTTTTTGAAGGTATTTTGAACTGATTTTTTCTCAAAACATACGTATTTTTTAAAACACAGAATATTTCAGAGGGCGTTTCGTTACTACGGCACTGGAACATTGTTTAACCATCTAATTTTAATTAATACGCGCCTGGTTATTTTTTCGCATAAGTATATTTAATTTTTTTCAATTTCAATTTAAATCCAAAATTTACTGCTACGTAATGTCAACATGACATTTAATATGTCAAATTAAATAGCAATTTAATAAAACAAATGACGATTTTTTAAAGCAAATTGAGATAAATCTTTGTAAGGGAATATTTTACAACAAAACGTTGTTGTGGTGACCTTTTTTATAGGAAAAAAAGTGTGTCGTTTTTGAGATTTCTTGAAAAAATAAATATTTTGGGGTGTCACCTCTCCCTCTTACATGATTTTGAAATGAGATCATTCTCAAGCCAGACCCAACCAACCAACCAAGTTTCATTAATATCGGTTCAGTGGTTCATGAGTTATGCATGTGACAAGGATTCAGAGGACAGACAGACAAACACACAAACACAGTACGAAAAGTGTTTGTCTTGACCTGGAACGGATCAAGTTAAAATTTTGAAATCGGAGATTTTATTTTTTAAACGAACACGAAGCTTTTCGTATCTTCGATATGGCGAGAAAGCAAACATTACCCAAAATATATTTAATATTTTTACCAATTCACTTTTTAAAATCTTAGTCATTTTGCCTTTTGAGTAGTTATTATAATAAATAATAATATTAATATTTATTTTTCGTAGTCTTACAATGTTTATAAGTTTATAATCACAAAGAAAATAATATAAAAACACAGCTGATAAAAAAACGTTAAAGACCCAAAGGTCTTTCAATTATTCAATATCACATAAATTCATAGTTTAAATCAACACGGTTTTATCGACAATTGAGCTAACAACATTGTGATAAGGGGGCATTACTAATTTATATTGATAAGGAAAGTGATTCACAATTTTAATTTATTATGTACAAGGAAATTCAAAAAAATACTGTAGAAATTATCTTCTAAAATCAGTAATACACGAACAATCATTCATTTATATTGTCTAAAAGTACATTTTATTATTATGCTTCCTTTCCCTGTAATATCAAAGATACGAGAAGCTTTGTGATCGTTTAAAAACAGAGAAAAAAAATTCAAAATTTTAACTTGATTTTTCCGTTTCAGGTCAAAACAAACACTTTTCGTTCCGTGTCTGTCCGTCTGTCCCCTGAATCCTTGTCACACGCATAACTCATGAACCAATATTAAGGAAACTTTGTTGGATGGTTGGGTCTGGCTTGAGGGCGGTCCCATTTCAAAATCATCGAAATCGTGTGTAAGAGGGAGGGGTTACATCCCAAAATTTTTTTTTTTCAAGATATCTCAAGAACGACACATGTTACGTGAAAATTTTATAGAATATTTTTTTGTAGAGCATTCAATTTTCTATAATGTTTTGTTGTAAAATATTCCCTAACAAAGGTTTATCTCAATTTGCTTTAAAAAATCGTCATTTATTTTTTTTAATTGCTATTACTGGTACTCGGTTCATCTGAAACAGAAATTTCAGAGGTTCTTGAAGTTAATGTACGTAGGATTTTTTTTTTATCAAGCCAAAAAGGTCGAAAATTGTGGTTGAAAAATTAATATAACGTTCAACCAGGCGCCATTTCGTGAATTTTTTTTTTTTCAAAAAAGGGCAACATACATTAACTTCTAAGAAAATCTTTGAAATTTTTGTTTCAGATCAACAGACTTTCAGTAATCCTGGGAACCGCACCGAGGTACATGTTTTACGCCGGCCACGACAGCAGCTATGTAAACATACCTCAATGTATATACTTTAGAATAAAACAAACCTGGATGAAATCGAACAAATAGTTTTTGAGATAATAATTCCCAAAATTCACCTATTTTTTGGCCGTCTACTCATAATATGTTCCCCCTTAATTACTATTCAAATGAAAGTATTTTACCAAATACAAATAACAATGACTCATCATTTACTGGCACTACAATAATTCGCAAATATTTCTTATGTAATACAAAGTGAAATTAATATTTTCAAACTAGTTAGGGGAGGGGTCATATTTACACACATTACCTATGAATAGACCTCATTAAAACGCCCTATAAATGACATTAATCGTTAGTGAAACAAGTATACCTATAAATAGTTCTCATTATAAATTTTACGAAGTGTGAAAGTTGAATAATCTTATGTATACATATTTACAATCACAAAACAATTATGTAATGATCTTAACAACGTTATCAGTTATTGGTAAACCAAACCGCAAACGAATACTTACTTATTCCGACGTGACTTTTAATCAGGGTGTCCACTGGTTTTTGAAAATAAAATTCCCTGACTTTTCCCTGACCACTAGACGCTCGGGGGCCTCGGGGTAAGAAGTGATAATAAAATTTGAAGACCTTTTTTTTACTCATCAACTTAAAATACACTTTTTTTTTCTTTAAATGAATAATAAGTGTAAAATTGAAGATGAGAAGAAAAAAAAAGGTCATTAAAATTATTATTAGTAATAAGTATAACTGCCTTGGAAAAATACCTGACTTCCCAGAATTTTAAATAAAATCCCTGACCACTTCAGGCTTCCCTGACTTTCCAGAACAGGGTGTCCACTGTTTTTTGAAAATAAAATCGCCTGACTATTCCCTGACCTTAAACTAAAATTATACACCTTAACCACAATAAAACAATGTCACTCGACACGTGTTTCGACTTCACAAGAAGTCCTCATCAGGAGCCTAACAGTTCCAGGCAGTTTCTCTAAAATTATACACCTTAACCACAATAAAACAATGTCACTCGACACGTGTTTCGACTTCACAAGAAGTCCTCATCAGGAGCCTAACAGTTCCAGACAGTTTCTCTAAAATTATACACCTTAACCACAATAAAACAATGTCACTCGACACGTGTTTCGACTTCACAAGAAGTCCTCATCAGGAGCCTAACAGTTCCAGACAGTTTCTCCGTTTTTCCAGTAGTATTCCCTGACCATTCATTCAAAATTCCCTGATCACTAGAGGTTCGGGGGCAAGAAGTGATCGAGAGGCTCCCAAAATATGCAAACAAATTTGAAGACCTTTTTTTTGCTCGTCAACTGAAATTTATACTTTTTTCATCTTCACTGACTTCCCCCTGATATAATACATTCCCGGACTTTCCAAAAAAATTTTAATAAATTCCCTAACTTTTCAGAATTTTAAAGAAATTCCCTGACCACTTTAAGCCTCCCTGACTTTCCAGAAAGTGGACACCCTGTTAATGGAAATCAAATGCGGTTTTACGGTTTATAATTGAAAATCCCAAAAACAGAATCGATAATAGTATTCCTAGAAATCAAGATCATAAACATTTGATATGTATAGACAAAAAAATTAGCTATACAACAGGTTTTTGCTGAATCTATTAATAGTTAAATGAGGGGAAAAAAGTTACTGGCGTTTGGATTTTCTTTCAGATTCTTGCAGAACCGTAGTCGAGGAATGTCAATAATATACGATAATTTATTTAGAAATGTCAAATGTGTCGGATTTATAAATTTACGTTCAATAACAACTCAATTATATTATTTTGCCGTGTTTCAGACCAGATACTTGGTAGGCATTTCAGAAACTTGATGTAACGTGCAGAGATCAGTTTTGAGCGCTAGCGTAAATTTACAATCAGTATATCTCGACACAGCTACCACACGGGTCTTGGTCTCAAATTATAGATCTCGATTAGATCTACGAGGAACAAGTAAAAATTAAAACATTTAACCAATTTTAATGAGTGAAAAACTTTTTATTATAAAAAAAACAACAAAAAATTAAATTTTATATGTCCACGATTGCGCTTGCAAATATTAATTAATTGAATTGGAAAAAAAAGTATATAAGAATATATTCTCTACGATCTAACGTTTTTAATTTTTTGATGAAAGTTTTTTAAATTTAATAAAAAAAAAAAAATGTAAATTTCGTATTTCCACAATTTCGCTTGTAAATATTAATTAATTAATTGTTTTATAATTTTTAGAGCTCACTCCAAAGTGATGTGTGGTGAAAAATGAGTGATAAATGAGTATATGGTAATGTAAAGGGGCACCGTAATTCGGCCTCAAGCCAAAACAGAAGCAAAATAAGCAACCGAAAACAGCCAAACCGACATTGTCTCGAATAAAAGTCAGAACTAACGTCAATGTTTGCATTTCGTAAAACAGTTTTCAAACTTTAAACTGATTTTTATCAAAACCACGTTTTCAAAAACTGCAGAAAACGTATCTTAACCATTTTCCATCCGATTGACTTGAAATTTTAATTGTAACTTTATAGATAGATTTTACACCGAAGTGCGCACGATTTTTACGATTGGTTAACAATTACAGTTTTTATAAACAATTTAAGGCCGTTTTTTTTTTCATCAAAAACGCGATTTTTTGTTGAAAGTGATACAAAACTTGCAAAAGACGATATTTTTTAATAATTTTAATAATCTAATGTTTTTTTTTGTTCTAGATTTTGATGCATGGAAGTTCCGTTTTCCGCAGTGGAGCATATAACAAAAAAGATACACTGACAAGGGAACCTTTTCAAGTGGCATATTTAGATCGAGTTTAAATTTTGTATATAGACCAGGGCTAGTAAGAAAACAATTATCTTAGCTGTGGTAAAACGGTTTAAGGGGGTGAAATACCCTTATGAAAATGTGCAAAATAATCATATACTTCAAATGACTCTGAAACTAATGAAGATTTAAAAAAATTTATAATACGAAATTTTTATGATTTTTTGTGCTCTTTCAAATGACAACAGTAGAAATTCGAAAAAAATGAAACCGTCTGAATATGCCACTTGAAAAAGTTCCCTTGTCAGTGAAGCAACGCTAAAGTCACCATTTTGTTTTATATGCCATTAAAAAAATGTTTGTATGTTTTTACACATGTACAATAAACCTTCCAAATTTCATTTGATTACTTTTTTATTATTCTAAAAAAATCTTTTAAAAAAGTATCATTTTCCGAAGTGACGATTATAATGTAACCCCTTAAATTACCGGAAAATCTGTTTATGTTAAAGCTCTTTAAATATTAACACAGTTAAATATTTTCTTGAATAAATGAATGATAGAATAATCTCTATTCTAAGAATTCTTAATTCCAGCAAAAAAATATTTAAGACAATAATGCTTCCATTGAAATAAATAATCTGTGAAGAATTTACGCGTGAATTAACACAATTGCTAAAAAAAAAATTGTTGGATTTAACTCGCAACAAGTTAACATAAATATTAACAAAGAATTATCATCTTACAAATAATATAAAACATAATTGACACGTGCCAACGAACCCTCTACCTTAACGCACCCCTCCTTCTTTCTACCCCATAAAATATTATACAGGATAAAGTTTGAAGATTGACTTCATGATTTTTAGATTTCCGTAGAAAACTAAGAAACCTTATAGTTTCGCCATGTCCATTGTCCACCCTCAAAAATTTTAAGCCGATTAAGATGAAATTTGGTATACGGATGAAGACTGATAACACAAAAACAGAAATGATAAGATTTTTGAAAAATCAATTTTTTTAGACCCCGTTTCCATAGACTGGAAAGTGAACTCACATTTTTTTTTCACTTACCCCATTGAGTGGGATGTCATTAGATAGGTCTCCTAAAATGTAACAAAAAATGTTATATGACCTTTTGATTTTAACCCTTCGGTCACGATATATTTGCATTTAAATGTCGTTATCATAGCGTCCCCTCCCCCCTTCTACTTTCTAAACTATCGATGCAAAAAATCTAAAAAAAAATCCAGAATGTAGCTTTTAGTTAGTACTTTCAATGAAAATTATAACGAACACTAACTAAAATAGTTTATAAAAAAAATTGAAATAACTCTTGTTTATAAATCGTAATGACTACGGAAACCTATCATGTGCGTGCCCAACACGCACTTTGCTGTTTTATTTAAACTACATTTGTTTAATAAGTACTGAACCGATTTATATAATTATGATAAATTGACGTGATCGTCCCAGGGCACTTCCCGTCCTCCCAGTTATCCATGTTTGGTTTTGGTGATGTTTTTGTAACCGACAACTGTCTGTTAATTTCCACATATATATTATCACAAGCTGTGCCCGCGGCTTCGCTCGATTAAATATAAAAGATAGATATATGGTATCGCGGAGTTTATTTTAGATCTTTGGATTCTACACAATTATTTATTACATTATATTGTTCAATATTTAACGGTTTAGCAAAAACAAAAAAAATATGAAACGTTAAAAAAAAGTTTTATTGGACCAAAATAAACATTTTTTGTACTTTTTTTTAATTCTTGAAAGTCCAATACCTCGAATTTAGATATCTTGGAAAGCTTAGGTTGATCAAAAAAAAGTTTTCAATGAAAGATTCTTATTTTTTATAAAAACTATAGATATCTATTTAAAAAAAAAACGCCAAGTGCGTGTTTTTTTTTGTCTCAATCTGAAACGATCACATAGCTTCTCGTATCTTCGATATTGCGAGGAAGCAATATTCAGGTGCGTTTTAAGAAAAAATTCGAACTAAGATTTTTTAGTAAAATTTGTATAAAAATTAAATGGTTAACCAATGTCAGGCAATTTATCTGAACACTATCGGTTTTAGTGAATTTAGCACGAGGAAGCACTGTGCATTTACTTGGCAGATGTTTTTTAAATATATTTTTCAGTCTATGGAAAGTGGGTCCAAAAATTGTTTTTCAAAAATCTCATCATTTTTTGTCTGAATACCAAATTTCATCTCAATCGTTATAAAATTTATGACAGACAGACGGACGGACAGAGCGAAACTATAATGGTTCCTAGTTTTCTACGAAATCCTAAAAATGATGTTGACCTTCAAATATCCTTGCCACGACAGTTTTGCGATAAAAATCTGTAACACTTTAAATGCTCCATTCGTATACAGGCTGACCCATTTTAATTAAGTGCACACCTCTGATAACTTTTTATTTTTTCAATGAAAGATTCGTGTTTTTTCACGTAGAATAAAATAACTAAATAAAAAACATTTTGTTTAGTTTTCGAGATATTGACCTGGGGAAATTAAAATGGAGCACCCGGTATATAATATTTCATCTAGATACATATATTGATTTTGAACGGAATAACAAGAAAATTCATCCCTGGCCACTTAGAGATAATATATTATATTTACAAATAAGATACGTCAATACGAAGCTTGATTTCTCAGTACTTGTTCAATGTACTAAACATAACCCACGCCGTTCTGAGAATCGTATTCCCCGTACCCGAGCCAGCTCCGTGTATAAACACGATATTTTTCTGTAAGTTCATAAAGCGGCGCGCATCGATTCTAGGAAGCGAGGGAACAAGATTCCGCGAACACAAATAAACAAACAACTCTCCATTCATCTCTTACATCACGGCGTTGGTACTTTTACAGTCAGTGGTTCTAGTGGCGTAGGTACAACAAATATTATTATTAGTCATCTTTACATATGGTACTGGCACCAGTTATGGCCGCTATAAGAGCAAGGTTTACTGTTTTTGTGATTGATGGGCTTCTTTTTGTAGTTCTCATCAACTCATGTTACTAATAAAACAACTAACTCTTTATTTAATCAATTTAATTATCAAAGTCCGCAAATATAGTTTTTTTTAAATTTTAGCCTTTTATTTTGTTTATGTTTTTTCTCCAGTAATGGATGAAGTAAAAGCAGTAATGGACACTTGTTAATGATGACAAAATGATAAGTACTACGACACAAAAGATATAAAAGAAAGAATCGTCAAATTGTAAACAATGTAAAGCAGTTGCTATGATAATATAAAAATTAATAAATAAATTACACTAATGTTTAAATGTTCACCATTTTGACACCTATTGGCCGATTGTTATCAAATCACGCTGTAAGACAGTTAAATGTATATAGATTAATATTCAGAAATGGTAGTAAACAAATATCAACACATATTTCTAATTCAGTACATTTAATTAATAAAAATAGCCATTACTGGGGTCATATATTGTTTGTCCGTTAGTGCGCTTGCTACTTATCCGATTTACGTGTTTTTTTTTTTTAATTCACAGATATGTTCTTTGCCTACATTTTAGTATATATTTTGTTACGTTAGGTAACATAAGGAATCAGCAGTGACGATAATAGTAAATAAAGTCCGAAAAAATCGTAAATATCTCGACTCCTATGCGAGATAGGGGGTTGTTTTTCCCCATCCCTGTAGTATGGTATTTTTTCCACCGAATCTAATGAAACTAATTATTATACAACCTTCCATGCATGACAGGGAGTGAAATATTAACACCCTCACGAAGCCAGGTTAAGACCTCTTATTATTCTTGGGCCTTCTACCTTCAATTATTTGGTAGATTTAATTTAAAAATACAGAGTTAATTGTACCTTATATAGTTTTTTGTACCATTCTTTTATCTTTTTACTTGTACCTTCATGATCCACATGCCCCCCCCCCCTAAAAAAGCGAAAAATAAGAAACAGAAAATGAAATATTTTCATATTAATTAAAAATAGGTATTTTAAATATAAAAAAATATTATAGAACATGGAAGTCATGGTTTTCCATACCGATATTTTTATTTTTTTATAGAAATAGACATAACACGTATTTATCAAAAATGGGAAGCATTTAAAAATAAAATAACTGAATTATCGGGTACTTTTACACTTTACAGTAAGCGCTAACGACTATAAGCCCACTTGTATGCCATTAAAGAAAAAGAAGGATATAAATGACCTCATCTTAAAATTAAAAATTTTCCCTATGTGTAAAATTTTTAGCCACGTTGAAATTTCCTCCCAAAATTTGTCGATCAGATACAATTTGTCAGTGTATTACGTGAGCATTACCAAGGTTACATCACGTCCTGAAAAGAATTTGTGTTAGTCATCGCAGTGCAAGAATATTATTATTGCTTTCTGAGATTTCCATTTATAATATGTTGTTGACTTAAGTGTTTCGAACGTGTCTCAAAAAAAACTGAATAAATTTAACTAATTCAGTGTTTACTTTGTGTTATGCAGTAGATCAGTAAAAATACATATAATTTAAGATTATTCATTATATTTAATTTTGCTTCCTCGCGACATCGAAGATACGAGAAGCTTTGTGATCGTTTTAGATTGAAACAAAAAAAAAATTTTCCGATTTCAAAATTTTAAATTTATCTTTCCGTTTCACGTCAAGACAAATACTTTTCGTTCCGTGTATTGTTCGAACCGATATTGTTGAAACTTGGTCGGATCGTTGGGTCTGGCTTGAGGACGGTCCCATTTCAAAATCATCAAAATCGTGTGTAAGAGGAGTGGTGACATCCCAAAACATTTATTTTTTCAAGATATCTCAAGAACGACACATAGAATATTTTTTGTAGAGCATTAAATTTCCAATAATATGTGTCTACAATGTTTGTTGTAAAATATTCCCTTACAAAGATTTATCTCGATTTATTTTGAAAATCCGTGTTTTGTTTTTCTAAATTGATATTTGCTTGGATACATTTAATGTAATTTTGACTTTTAAATGACATTTTGACGTTTTATATGACATTTTGGCGTTTTAAATGTAATTTTGACGTTTGCATAAATTTAGATTTATTTATTTATCTAATCACTATCGGTTTTTATATAAATTGTTCAATAATTAATTTCCTTTGGTGAATTTAGCACGAGGAAGCACTGTGCATTTACTTGGCAGATGTTTTTTTGGTACAGTGTTCGTTATAATTTTCATTAAAAGTACTATTAAAAGCTGCATTCTGGATTTTTTTAATCATGCCCGAGCTGAGATCGGGTCTAGGCGTTAAGGGGTTAAATTAATTTCCTTAACCCTTTGGTTACCTTTATTCGACACTGAATATGTAAATATCCACTGTTTGAAGATTCCTAAGAATTTTCAAGTTTATGATTATTATAACAGACATTTAGTGTTGTATAATACACTTATATTATCTTCCCTAACATTAAATACATTGGAATCTATATCTTATCGCAGAAATTCTGAAAACATTTTAATACATATACAGTCGGGATCGTTTATTCTAAGTCTCGTTTATCTGAAATGCCGAGTTTCGTTTATTCGAAATTTTTTCTCCTCCTTCACCTCCCACCATTTTCGAGGCGTAAACGAACATATTTTTGAAATTTTTGTAGAATTAATTAGAGACACTTATCACCGTCGTCACTCGTCACCTTGCTCATGTTCGAAATTAAAAGTAAAGTAAAATTATTTCACTATCACGATTAACTATTAACGATAAATATTAAATACCAAGGTTTACATAAAGACATTTACATACATAGTCTCAATAGCTCCTTGACCAATCAGCGTTGGCGCGGGAATTGACGTCACCACGAAGACGTATTCAAATGTTATAAATGTATAATAGAATATCAATTACAAAAAATCCTTCATTTATTCTTGTTTTCGTATTTTTTGATATTTTAACAACACATACAATCAAAGAATATATAGATATCTAATCTATATACATTTAACTGTCTTATAGCGTGATTTGATGACAATCGGCCAATAGGTGTCAAAATGGTGAACATTTAAACTAATTATTAGTATAATTTATTTATTAATTATTATATTATCATAGCAACTGCTTTACATTGTTTCATATTTAACGATTCTTTCTTTTATATCTTTTGTGTCGTAGTACTTATTATTTTGTAATCATTAACAAGTGTCCATCACTGCGAGCTCATTACTGGTTTTATTTTATCCATTACTGAAGAAAAAACATAAACAAAATAAAAAGTTACAATTTAAAAAACAAACTATATTTGCGGACTTTGGTAATTAAATTGATTAAATAAAAAGTTACTTGTTTTATTAGTAACATGAGTAAACGTTGCTCTTATAGCGGCCATAACTGGTATGTGTAACTTATATGTGATTAATATTGATAACGATCTAGAATACATTTAACGATCGAATATAAGTAAATTACCAAATTTTATTCAAATAAATTTACGACTTACATAATATTATGAAATATATGAGATATAACAATCCACTTGTTGATTCACAATCATTTTGTTGTCTTCAAACGAACTTATTTATCTAAATTACATTCAAAACTTTTTATTATGTTTTACTGTTTGATATATTCCATATGAATATCTTATCGTACTGATCAAATCAAACGAAATATTTATTCAAACTTTTGTAGAGTTTTATATTAGTAAATATCAGTGGTCCAAATTGTAAATATGAGGACATCAAGGTATATAAAAAATATCTGCCTTGGTAACAACGGGACTTTCTTATACGTAATCCTAACAGTGAATAGTGTACGTGATTCTTATTTTATTAAGACATTTTTGACAAATAAAATAGAATAAAATGAATGGGACATAAACTATAGATAATATTATTCTTTATAATATGTATATCAAATGAATTTATTTTGAACGTAATAACTGAAAACGGATGTTTACTCTTGTAAATTTTTGAATTTTCGAATTATTTTTGAAATAAGAAAAAAATGTTTTAGATAAAAAAATGTTGAATATGTTATTTTATCCAAAAAATTAAAGGAACGACTTTTTTTTAAGTGTTTTTGAAGAGCTGTATCATTGTGAAAAATGATCGTATCGAAATAAAAAAAAGCATTTTAAAGCTTCAAGTTTCTAGTTTTGAGATTTTTTGGCATAATTTTTTTTTCAGTTACGGTTATCGCGCAATCATAAGAAATAGTGACACAACAATTTTCCAATTTAAAAATTTTTTTTTTTGGGTCCGCGGGCTCGGGAATTTTTTTTTTCAGTTAAAACAATGCATTGGTCAGTTAACTTGTTTATCCAGCTTTAATTTGTTTTTTTTTTGGTCTCTCTCAATTTTTTTTGCCGAGATATCTGCGACTAAATGAAAAACGATTCTTTTGTCTTCGATCATCAATATATCAGCAACTAATGATTAAACAGTAAATTTAAGGGTAGTTTTAAAAACTTGAATAAATTTCCTACAAGATCCTTTCATGACTTTATAAGAAAAAAATTTTTTTTTACCCACTCCATTAGTTTGAAAAAGTACAAAAAAATAACTAGTTATGGTTTTTTAGTAAATCTATCGCAACTTTACAAATATTGATGGGAAGACTAATGTTGCCAGATGTTTTTATAGCTTAATGTACCCTCAACAGTCCTGTAAATTTTGAAATTGATCCATCGAACCGTACACTATTCACTGTTAGGATTACGTATAAGAAAGTCCCGTGGTTTCCAAGGCAGATATTTTTTTAAATATTTTAAACAAAGTAATTTTCTTCAACACTGAACTCTACATTTTTATTATCTAGTTACAGATATCAGTTACTCATTGTTTACTCAGTCAGAATTAACTAGTGTTTTCGTAGAAACTCATATACACATAATAACATTTCATATTGTGCAACACTTTAAACCTATATCTATCTATATGAATTACACGTTTCTTATTCAGAAAACTAGCACGGTTTCGCACGAAAACGTTTAATTTGCTCGATTTAAATCTACCGCTTTTTAAATCCTGTATGTAATAAACTTGGTAAATTTATCTTACGGGCGTAGGTGTGTGTGTGTGTGTATGCGTGTGTGTGTGCGTGTGTGTGTTTGTGTTTGCTAAAATATCATGTGGGTGAAATGCACAATTTGGTATCAAATGTAAATAACGCTATACATACGTAAAAAGTACAGGACTGGCCAAAATAATACATTAAACGAATTTTATGTACTGATAACGAAACCCCTCCCGAAAATTCAGTGTTCTTAAAAAAACGTATGTTTTGGTCAAACATCAGTTCAAGAAACCTTCAAAAAATTTAACTCATATGTATTTACCCCTCCCCCCGAAATTTTTTCTTACTACGCCACTGGCAAGGTTTACTTTTTTTGTTTTTTGTAATTCTCATGAATTGATGTTACTAATAAAACAACTTTATTTAATCAATTTAATTACCAAAGTCCGCAAATATAGTTTGTTTTTTAAATTATAGCCTTTTATTTTGTTTATGTTTTTCTCCAGTAATGGATAAAGAAAAACCAGTAATGAGCACGCAGTGATGGACACTTGTTAATGATTATAAAATGTAATCAATTTTATAATATAATGACTTTTACCCCCCCCCCCAACCATAAATTCTTAAATGTATTAGTATAAAATTGTAAAACTAAGACCATCAATATTTCGCGACCTGTCACAGATGAAATTCTACATAAGTGTAGGAGTATTAGAGAAAAAAATTCCCACTACCTCGCATAGTAATCAAGATATTTACGATTTACAAATAAATATTTAAATAAATTAATAAATTAAATAAATAAATATTAACGAATGAATAGCGAAAAAAATCTCAATATTTCGCCCCGTCACAGATAAAGGGTTGCAATTTGTCTCATACCTCCGAGGGGAAAAAACAAGCAAGTGTTCAATCGCAGTAAACTTAAAAAAAATTTAATCAACAACAAAATAGGTATATCTGTATGGTGTCAAGTATTAAAAGTACTAATAATGGTTTTATTTATTCATAAAAATACTTCAAATTCCAATTTTGTATTATATTATAAAAAAAAATTATCAATTAAAATAATCATAAATAGAACAATATTTTAAACAAATCAATGAGAAATTAAAACCAATCTCAGTCATTTAGTACGTTTACACAGCGCCGTTATTCCGGTTTTATTATAACCGATGTAGTTAAACCGTTTCAAGTAGTGCTGTTTACACATACGAGAATAAGTGACGTCAGCTGGAATTATAATTCCGATTTGAAATACGCTATAAGATCGATGGTGTACCAACAAGAAATCTCAAAAATATTTCGTCTCTTTTATGTTCCACGAATCACGTTTCCATCTCTTAGTATAGATAGATACTTATATTTTTTGAGGTTGGCTACATAGGTATAACTATGTCCATGCAGTTTACACACATTTTTATTCCTGCTCTATTCCGATTTACTTATGCTATTCCCGTTGACCAAGAGGAACTAAACCCGATTAGTTATGTCGGGTGTAAAGTGCCGTTTACACGGACTTTTACACCCGGTTTTATTCATCGGTTATAGTTAAACCGGAATAAAAGCGCTGTGTAAACGTACTCATTGTGAAACACCTGATACTTAAGAGCACATAAGAGCGTCGTGGGTTGGCCAGCCCTGGTCTATAGTATTCTTATTTATTTACAAGAATGTGAGTAAATGCTATACGTTTTATCTCTTGAACTAGTTCTTGCAGGGTTTCGTTTCTACTAATTATTAAGTAATTTAATGAACTCTTTTTGAGGTAATGTGTAGTTATTATTCACATTTTACAATATTTTTCTAGATTTACTATATGGACTAATTCAAATAAATCTGTATACTTTATGCTCGGTATTATAAAGGAGCTAGCAAAATTTGCCAGCTAGCAAGCACTTTCAAATGGGGTATTAATTCTGTACTAGTATCTATGGAATTTAGAGCAGTGACACTTCAACTAATTGTAAAACAGTTGGCATCTTTCACCGTACAAAATAATTTTCATAATATCACCACTGTTTTAATACCGTTGGTATTTACCTACAACGCGTTTGTCAAAGTCTTCAACAAACTCCAAAAGAACTGTCATATAAGTTTGATATCCCATTTGAGAGTGCTAGCTAGCTAGCAAATTTGCTAGCTTCTTTATAATACCGGACATTAATTGAGGAAACAAATGAAAATTTTGTAATTTAAAATACCTTGAAACATATCCATACGCAGTGGCGTTCTTAAAATTCAAAATTGACTTCAATTTTCTTTGCTATCGTATTATTTGTTAAAAAATAAATAAAAAATAGAAATACAGTGGAACCTCATTAGTACGTTTTTAACTGGGGAGAAAACACATACTAACGAAAAAAACATACTAACAATGTTTCACTGTACTCACTTTTTATTTTATTTTTGTCTCTGATTAGACTCGTGGTTACATTTTATAATTTTTTTGTGAGCTTTAACACCAGTTTACAATAATTAAAGAATTTTTAAGATTAAAAAAATTACAAAAAACTGAAAAAAACGATTTAAATTTAGGGGGAGGGACAAAAAGTAGTCATAGCCCCACCATTTTACTCCATATTAACGTAAATTATAATGATTCTTGGTTTCAGGGTACAAGTTCGTATCGATTTTATTAGACGGTATTATAAAAACGAGCTAACAAATTTGCTTCAAATGGGGTATTTATGATAGTATCTATGGATTAGTTATGGAATTTAGAGCAGTGATACTTCAACTTATTGTAACACAGTTGGTGACTCTAACCGTACAAAATAATTTTCATAACATCACCACTGTTTTAATACCGTTGATGTTTACATACCACGCGTACGCGAAAATTATCAAACACTTCATGAAACTTCAAGAGAACTGTCAAATAGGTTAGAAAGTGCTTTGTTTGCTAGTTTTTAATGCTAGGCAATATTTTATGTATTTAAATCATAACTCGAGGTAAAAAAATATTAGATCTATAACGTCTTAGAAATTTTATTATTTTATTACAAACGCATTTCTATCCACTCCTGTACCGCAATGGTTTTAAACTTTTAAAACATAGTTTACATTTTCTGTAACAAACATATTTGTTTTACACAGAACCGAGATAACTAAAACAATACATTTACAACACAATACAGGCTACTGCGAAATAACGTTTAATTAAAAAATTATTGGCCGATTGTGCTGTAGCAAAATAATAATATATACTCGATGAAATACTAAAATATCAATTCATCTCTGTTCGAATTATTATATACGTTGACTCATCCACAAGTCACTGTTAAATCGCATGTAATTTAATGTAAATGTAGTATCGTATCTATGATGCATAAACATGTATATTTAGACGGGCCAAATTCAATTTAAATTATACGTTACGTTGTCGTAGCATAAATAATTATAATTTTTGTCAAGATAACAAATGTCACAATTCAATTCATAACAATAAAAGTATTTGAATTTCATTATAATATTTTCGTCAACAATTAGATTCAATTTGTGACATTTAAGTGGGTCTTACAATAGTTCGCTAGTTGTGCACCCCTTGTATGGTAATAAACGCGTGATATGCTGTTAAGGATGTGTTTAAATAAGATTGGAGTTAATTACATACAATATATTAATATTAATTGCATTGTATCAAAATCTGAGTCCTTGATTCCTGGCATGAAATCATGGAATATTTTTTTTATGAATCGTTATTATTAACTGGAATTTTATTTAAATTTAAATATAAAATAGGTACAATGTAGTACAAAACAACTCATATTTTCAATAAAATTTGATTAAGTTAAGGGATGCCCCATTTCTAAATAGGCAACAGTTTATAGTTTATGAATATAGTAAAAAAATCAATTATTTTGTTTACCAACATTATTAGCACGTGGTATATAAAAAACCTTGCCACATATTACTAAAATATATAGAATTTGATAAATTGAACAAAATCATAAAGAAAGTTAATATATTATTATTATTATTATTATATAAATTATATATTTAAAAAAAATACCTACCGTATATCTTTTGAAAATGTTTACGATATTAAAATATAATACATTCTTAAAATCACTTCATTTGGCACTACATTAAATGTAATAAAAATATCACTGTTTGTCGTCACAAATGATAAATACATTTACTGAAGATAAAATATAAATAGAAATTAAGCAAAATATTCGTATCGCGCACATACGAACAATATTTCATCAAAAATACACATAATTTGGCACTTAAAACACTACGATTTGAGTTTAGGCTGTTTAAGAATTCACATTTTTTCAATTTAGCGTCCACGTCGGTTATTTTTCTGTTAATTTTCAACACAGTTTATAGAAAAAACGTAGAGCAGATCGTTTCACGTTGACGTACTGGCAGCCATGATAGCATTCTCTTTCCTCGTTCGGCACCTGTGTCATCTACTACACTTGCCCACTCTACCGTACTGGAATCGCCCTGGCTGCATCCTTGTCACACCCGTGATACGCCCGCATGCAGCGCGACGTCTCGCACGCGCCTAAACTGGTTTCACGGGTACTTGTTTTGAAGGAATCACCCTTGTAGCCGTCTCACTTCAACTGTAACCAGTTATCTTTGTTGATTGTTTTGTTTATCATAATAACATGTCGCCTCACTCACTACTCACTGATAACAATTATTGTGTGATTCTTTGAGTGTGCGATTGTTTAAAAATGGCCTTCATTCATTTACTTACACCGCGTAAAGTCTAAACTGTTCACAATGAGCAGCATAAATCTCTGATCTAATAATAAACAGTGATTATTTCATTCTGATTTTCGAATAACGTATTTTTATTACATTTACACACCAGGTAGGCAGTGGCGAAGCGTCCATGGATGCAGGGGAAGCAGTGCTTCCCTTACTTTATCGGCAAATTAATACAAACCTGTGTTTTCGGTTAATAAATAATTTTAAAATATTATCATCTTTATGCACAAATCAAACATTTTAACCTAAAAAAGCATTTAATATTAATTTACATGATCAATACTATAATACCTCTACGTCTTATTTTCTTGTATTTTAGTCGATATTTGTATGATGAGTTGAAATTCACTGTAAGAAATTTCACAATTTTTTTAAATTTCGTTAGAAGTATGTTTATTGTATAGAAAATGACGTGGCAAGTTGAAATTTTCAAACCGCAGGTCTGTATCTCAAACCGTTCTTGAGATATAGTATCTCAAAATTTCAGTTTTTTCAAAATTTTGAAGAAAAATGGTCATAACTTTTGAACGGATGATCGGAATTGATTTTAGTTGACGGATTTGAAATCAGCGTTTCAAAATCTATATAATGACATATATAATACCTTAAAACTCGAAAAAAAATGTTCGCGAAACCTAACCTAACCTAATCTTAAAAAAATGTCGATTTTTGACGAAATTTTTTTTGTAGAAATATCGACAAAAATACAAAAAAATAAGTAAAAGCTTGAACTTAAGGTGTTTTATAACTAGTTTTTTTGTTAATATAGGAAGGGGAGAATTCGATAAACCCATTGTTAAAACGGTTATTACCTACTTATTTATTTTTATGAAATATTTTGACAAAATATGCTTCCCTTATGAAAAATTTCACGCCTCGCCACTGCAGGTAGGGTTCTTCCTTTATTCAAAGTCGAACAAATTAAATTGTTTCCCGTCCGTCTTTCTGTCCCACTCTGTCGTGTAATAAATTAAATATATTAAGTTCACTACTGTATAATCAAATATGCAACCACTGCAAATACCATTTATCTTATCAAGAAAGCAAATGTCGTATACATATTAATAATAATATGTTTTAGTTATACAAATCAATGTATTGCTATAATTATTATGATATAGTATAGAACTTAAATATTTATCAACGTAGTTTCGCAATATTGTTCTTATTTTATTATTTGTGAGTTTTGATAACAACATTGCGAAATATACATTGGGCTGACAGGGTAGCAGACTTGATAATATACATATTTAAGTCGATTAATGAAACATGCCCCCGCATACTCACTCCAACAAGACCATAATTTTATCATTACGTGACGTAATAATCACCGTTATAAATAGAAAACAAAATAGAACGCATATCATTGTTGACGCAGTATGTGTCTGTCTCACTCGAACCCGATACAATTACATATAAATAAACAGGCGATCATTCTCAGTCACACATCTGCAATTCTTAGAAATGTTTTATCTCATGTTAATGTAGTTTTCCTTATCACACATTAGACAGAGTGGCAGGACAGGATTATAAGCAAAAACTAACTTTTGTGGTAGAAAATGCAAGCTTACTTTACCATCCGTCTCACTTCTTTACATTATATATTGACGTGAGATGCAGTTTGTCTCGGTTGAACGTATTACATTTTATATGTCTGTCTTTGTTGCAACAAGCGCATTAATTATTGTTCAAGCAAACGCCGCATGCTATCTCGTTTTTTCATGAAGGAATTCCCTACAGTGTTTTTTAGTACTGTCTTCTCGGAAATTCTCGAATGCGTCTGCGATTCCGACATAGTGGAGCCACCAACCATATGCTACTACGTTGGCGGCAAAACTATGCATAGGTGTGATTCTCTACAACCATTGTTGTATTCTGTTTTCCTTCTCTAACATTTGTAACGATAGTATGCATTGATCTTTTTTATTACACACTATTCGATTGTTTTTACGATTAGCTGGCGTGATCCCACTTTTTGAAAATAAATATGACCTTGTAAGTTTAGTGGACTTTCCGATTTTAAATTACATTTGCATGTAACACTAGTCAATTACTTAATAAAATGTTACAATTTATGTATTCATATACACTTACATTAACATATTATGATTGCAAAGAAGTCTAATAAAATAAATACACGGAGGTTCTAAAAAACGTCTTCATTAATAAAACGTTGATTTAAATTACGTAAACTGCCCTGATCGGCACAAGACTTTTTTATACATCATGATACAGAAAAAATTACATAAGTTAACACTTTCTACTAAGAAATTGAATATAATTAACTACATTACATTAATTGTTGTTTTTGTTAATGTTCAAGATATATTTTAATTCTATTCTGTGATTTTATTTCAAACGTTTTTATTATAAATCGTTTAAAAAAATGTTGTTTTGTCAATGGTTTCTTATTTGTTTGATATTTCAACAGTTCAACACGTTTTATATATTAAATTGACAGTTGTAAGAAAAAATGCTTTTAATTTCATAGGTAACTAGATTATTCAAACATATTATTAAAATTAATTTTAAATAAAAACTAAAATTATTATTTTTTGGTCAATTCAAAAAAGATACAAAAAAAAGAATAGGACATAAATTATAGATAATAATATTCTCTATAACTTGTATCTAAAACATTTTTTTCTAATACGTACCGTTTAAAAAATAATGCAAAAAAATAAAAAATTAAAGAAAATCGATAATTTCCTAAAAAAAACATAAATTATAGATAAGAGCATTTTATATAACTTTAATCTAAAACAAAAATTGACAACAGTTAACATCCGTTTCCGGTTTAGTGATGATTTTCAAAAATAGGAGGTGCACATCTAGAGTATACAAGAACTTTGAAATTCCATGTCTGCAAGTCTCACCGTTTTGGCTGTGGAGCGTTCACAGACACACACACACACACAGACGTCATTGAGATTTTGGTCGTACGTGATTCAGGGACCCTCAATACGTGTAATTCCGTTGAAATCTCGAGTTCGAATTTTTTCATGATTACTATACCTACTTTATTTATACAGTACATTTCATGTATGTATAAAAAAGTAAAAAGTAAGGTACCCAATATCTAATTGTTGTTTAGAACGGTAGGGGCTGTTTAATGGTAGGTAAATAAAATTTAAAAAATATTATGTACTGAAATAAAAACGAATTATGTTGAGCGGAAGCTAGTATATACCTAGGTAATAAAGTTTCCAATAATAATACACAGGAATGGCCAAGGAATCTATTTTTAATTCTAAAATTATTTGAATGATGTGCCAAGTATTTTTAGAAATAATCACTTTTTGTAAAAATATCATTACGGTCGGAAAATTAACATAACATCAAACATCCACGTACAACTTGAAAAATTATTAAAAATTGACAAAAATAATATTCCTATATCTATGAAATATGAACGTAGGTATTATTATTATATATATTATATTATATATATACAAAACAGTGGCGTGTCGCGGAAATGAATTATTATATTAAACCTGTGGTCCGGCGTTAGATCCCTATCTTAATCTTGGTATCCGGCGAGTTTTTCGAAACACAATTTTTCGAATCACAATCCTTCGAATGAACAATTTTTCGAAAAAAATAAGTTTTTGGTTTTTTAAATTAAGTTTTATACAAAATTTGATAAAGGTAGAAATGAGAAAGAATAAAGAAAAAGCAAAAGAATTTTTGTTCAAACTTTTATTTAGTAAATAAAATATAAAGTCAAGTAATATTTGGACATTTTACGAAATATATTCTTTTTTACGCGTATGTTATTATTAGAGATTGGAAAAATAGTTGTTATTTTCAATGAAATAGTTACTAGTTGAATTTTTTTTCGGAAAATAGTTGATAAATAGATTTTTTACGATTTAATAATAATTAGTGTAAATGAAGCAATAAAAAGTGTCGCAAATAGTTTAAAAATAGTTGGAAAGGTAGTTGCAAATAGTTGATTTCAAATTGTGTTGAATTAAACCAGTTTTCTGAAAACGGTGGAGATATGTAATAAAAATGACAATAAATGCATTTTTACGTAATAGTTGAAAAACTATTTTTCCAATCTCTAGTTATTATTAACATTAAACAAAATTAGTTTATTGATGAGAGGATTAGCCAGCCCTCTCACAAACTGCATATGTATTATCATATGCATGAATGTACCTAAATAAATACATGGCTTTTTGTTTATTAAATATATCGTAAAATATCCAAATATGACTTTACATAATATTTTATTTAAGTACTAAATGAAATTTGAACAATAAAACTTAAATTTTTCGAAAAATTGTTCATTCGAAGAATTGTTATTCGAAAAATTGTGTTAAAATTTACACCAAACTTTAAAAACATCTGCACAGTGCTTCCTCGTGTTAAATTCACCAAAGGTAGTTAATTATTCAACAATTTAAATAAAAACCGATAGTGTTTATATAAATTACCTAGAATTGGTTAACCATTGAATTTTTATACAATTTTACTAAAAAATATTAGTTCGAAATTTTTCATAAAACGCACCTGACAATTTCAATCTAAATCTAAATTTAAGCAAACGTCAAAATGACATTTAAAACGTCAACATGAAATTTAACATATCATAGAAAATATCAATTTAAAAAAACAAAGGACGAATTTTTAAAGCAAAATGAAATACATATGTTTAATATATATTTTACAACAAACGTTGTAGATCTATATTATAGAAAATTTAATGCTCTACAAAAAAGATTCTATAAAATTTTCACGTAACATGTGTCGTTCTAGAGATATATTGAAAAAATAAATGTTTTGGAATGTAACTCCTCCCCCTTACACACGATTTTGATGATTTTGAAATGGGACCGTCCTCAAGTCAGACCCAACCATCCGACCAAGTTTTAATAATATCGGTTCAGTGGTTCATGACTTATGCGTGTGACACGGACGGACGGACGGACAGACAGATAGACACGGAACGAAAAGTGTTTGTCTTGACATGAAACGGAAAGATCAATTTAAAATTTTGAAATCGGAGAACATTTTTTTGGTCTAAATCTGAAACGATCACAAAGCTTCTCGTATCTTCGATATTGCGAGGAAGCAATTAACTCATATGTATTTCATCCCCCCCCCCCCCCCCCCCGAACTGTTTTCTTACTACGCCACTGACATGCGCAATATTTTGAGGCCGCGTGTACACGAGGCAAAGAACGTGTTCAAATAAATAATAATTTAAATAACGACATGAAAGGTGATACATTTAAACAAATGGTGGGGGTAAAGGTAAACAACATATTGTTTGAGGAAAATACGGTATTGACCAACCAGGGAGCGCGATTCTTTTTCTTTTTTAATGGTCTGTTACCGCCGTACGTATGAATCATAATTTCAACATGAATTTCTTTCTGCGAGGCTGGATTTTATCATTGTTTATATCAGAATGAATATCTGCATATTAATTGTGAAAATTTAAATATGGTGTTCCATCTTGTGTCCTTGTCTAAGAAACCATCACTTGACAGACAATAAGACGACTTGACCAACTACAATTAACTTCAAAAAATTAGATTGGACAATATCACGAAGGAGCTGTCAGAAGAGGAAGAAATCCAGCTGACAAGAAATTTATTTATAAAAAAAAAAATATGGTATCCACAGTACCGGCTTTAGAGTGGGGGAGGGGAACCAGGGCGACCGCCTGGAGCGCCAGGTCAGGTGGGGTGGCGCACAATGGAGTATAAGTCACTTTTTTGGTTCAAATCAGTGTACAGGCTGTAATTTTTGAGTAAACTTTTTTTTATCTCTAAATTTTTTGTCGATCAGTTAAACCCGATTAAGCAAAAAATATAGCTAAATATAAACAATGTTAATTTGTAAAAAAATCCAATAAATCCTTACTCAGTAACCCAGAAAACCTTTAATAAGGTATTAGCTGAGATATTAACTAATCAACTCATTTGTTAATTTATCAATTTTAATTTGTTCATAATAGGCGAAGGGGTCTCGACGGTCTTAGGGCATTTGATAGTCTTAATGTTAATGATTTAATCTATATTTAAAAAAAAATTTGAGTCTGTAGGATCGTGCCAAACTGAGATATTAACTATTCAATTTATTTGTTTATTTATCAATTTTAATAGACATTTTCCGTGATTTTTTAACATTTTTTTAAGGGGAGTGAGGGTGGAAAAATAAATCTCGCCCAGGGCGTCAGACTTGCTAAGGCCGGCTCTGGGTATCCATAATCTTAATAAATAGAACGATAATGATTTGACTTAAACTAAATAAAGAAAATCTAAAACTTGAGTCAAATGTATGTATGTCTTATTTTATAAGTATTTATAAGTTTACAGTGGTGCCGGAACCAATTTTTTTCTGGGGGGGAAGTACCCAGTGGCGTATTTACGTTAAATGCCGCCCTGGGCAAAAAAATGCCGCCCTGGACAAAAAAAAATTGCCGCCCCTTCACCAAAAAAGTTTAAAAAATAAGGAAATAAAAACTTGAAAACTTTTTTTTTTAATCGTGTTACTCATTTTTTGTCTTCCTATTTTTTTTAAATACATATACTAAATTAAACTAAAAAAATCTACCGCCCCTCTCAGCCTGCCGCCCTAGGTCATGTCCCCATGGTAAATACGCCTCTGGAAGTACGAACCTCAAAAATTAAGCTGACCTAATTTTACTTAGTGTTATTTTTCAAATTGACTTCAATTTTCTTTAGCTTGATTAATATCGTATTATTTGTTAAAATAAAAATAAATAGAAATACAGTGAAACCTCGTTAGTACGTTTTTAAAAGGACTGAGGGAAAACACGTACCTACGAGAAAAACGTATTAACGAAATATTTTAACATGGGGTCTTATGGAAGAATGCCGGGACCTAGAAAAATGAAATAACGTACTAACGAGGTTTCACTGTACTCACTTATTAGTTTTCTTTGTCTCTGGCTAGACCATGGTTACAGTTTATATTTTGTTTACAAAAATTAAAGAATTTTTAAGAGTAAAAAAATTACAGATTTTTTTTATAATTGCACGTCGCTTCAAACCTAAAAAAAACAGGATTCAAATTTGTTGCCACCCCACTTAAAAAGTTGGGGGGTAACTTAAAGTGTTTAAATAATTGTATGAAATTTTAACTTATTCCTACTGCGGTTGACGTAACTTTCCAACTTCCTAAAAACAATTAGAAAAAGTTATAAACAAATTTCATTTAAAAAATAATTATGTATAATTTTAATTGATGTCTTAAATGGTTCTAATAATATAATAAAAAATATAAAAAAACTTTTTTTTTAATAATTTGCCTTTTAAAAACCAACTAAAATAAAAAAATAAATAAAAAATAAAATTGTAAATTTTTTTTATCGTCTTTAAGGAAGACTCATATCAGGTGGAAGGAACTTGAACAGTTGATCGAGAAAAATATTTCAAGCAAAAAAGTTCGTATGAACATGTGTCCGAAAATTCTTCGTGAGGGAGCTACAGACTTCCAAGAATTTTGCATAAAATTAGTTTTTATTTAATATCTGATGGGAGAACCATTTTCCCAATCCAATTTCTCGCATAAGAGTCGAGATATTTACGATTTTGCGTAATGAATAAAAAGCAAAGAAAATAAAAAAACATCTGCCAAGTAAATGCACAGTGTTTCCTCGTGCTAAATTCACCAAAGGTAGATAATTATTCAACAATTTAAATAAAAACCGATAGTGTTGAGATAAATTCGTTAACCATTTAATTTTTATACACTTTTACTAAAAAATATTAGTTCGACATTTTTCTTAAGACACACCTGATTATTTTTTCGTATATTTTTAATTTTTTGACAAATGTCAAAATGACAATTAATATATTCAATCAAATATCAATTTAGAAAAACAAAACACGAATTTTTAAAATAAATTGAGATAAATCTTTGTAAGGGAATATTTTACAACAAACGTAGTAGACCCATATTATAGGAAATTTAATATTCTACAAAAAATATTCTATAAAATTTTCTCGTAACATGTGTCGTTCTTGAGATTTCTTGAAAAAATAAATATTTTGGGGTGTCACCCCTCCCCCTTACACACGATTTTGATGATTTTGAAATGGGACGTCCTCAAACCAAACCCAACTATCCGACCAAGTTTCAATAATATCGGTTCAGTGGTTCATGAGTTGTGCGTGTGACAAGGATTCAGGGGACAGACGGACGGACGGACACACGGACAGACAGACAGACACGGAACGAAAAGTGTTTGTCTTGACGTGAAACGGATAAATTAATTTAAAATTTTGAAATTGCAGAACTTTTTTTTTGTCTCAATCTGAAACGATCACAAAGCTTCTCGTATCTTCGATATTGCAAGGAAGCAAAAATGTTCTCCGATTTAAAAATTTTAAATTGATTTATCCGTTTTACGTCAAGGCAAACACTTTTTGTTCCGTGTCTGTCTGTCTGTGTGTCCGTCCGTCCGTCTGTCCCTTAAATCCTTGTCACACTCATAAGTCATGAACCACTGAACCTATATTATTGAAACTTGGACGGATGGTTGGGTCTGGCTTGAGAACGGTCCCATTTCAATATCATCAAAATCGTGTGTAATGGGGAGGGGCGACGTCCCAAAATATTTATTTGTTCAAGATATCTTAAGAACGACACATGTTACGTAAAAATTGTATAGAATATTTTTTGTAGAGCATTCAATTTTCTATAATATGGGTTACAACGTTTGTTGTAAAATATTTCCCTACAAATATTTATCTCAATTTGGTTTTAAAAATCATATTTTGTTTTTTAAATAGACATATATAATGTCATTTTGACATTTGCATACATTTAGATTTAGATTGAAATTCTCAAAATATTCTTAAGAACTAATATTTTTTAGTACAATTGTATAAAAATTAAATGGTTATATAACCAATGCTATGCAATTTATCTGAGCACTTTATCCGTTTTTATTTAAATTGTTCAATAATTAACTACCTTTGATGAATTTAGCACGAGGAAGCACTGTGGCATTTACTTGGCAGATGATTTTTTACAACGCAGGCGAAACCGCGTGCAAGTCAATGTTTTGAATAAAAAGCACTGATGATTTTGTTCACAGAAAATCTGGTTGGTTTAAAATGTAAATATAAGTATTATGACTATAACAGCAAAAATTTTCAGACTCATCAAATTCTTTCAAAGAGGTTAAAAAATAGTATATGATACACTAAAGTATATTAGAACAAAAATAAACCACTTTGTAATGCAATTAGAACGCGTTGTAAAATATACATAGGCACACCCAAATTGAGTGAAAAGTAGCTGAGAAATGTAAACATTCACGAGACTGGAAGAATTGGCATTACACCTACAGCAGAACAAGTGTACCAACACAAAGGAACATGTGCATTGTTACCAAATAGCGACATATCCCACCACGTTATACATGGGCGCCACCAGGATTTCTTTCAGGGGGGTGTATCTAAGTATATTAAATTTAATTTATTTAAAATTCTTATCACGCGGGTATTTTAATATGCATCTGTGAAACGCATATGTGAGGATAATCACGCCTCTAGAGATTGAAAATAAAAAAAATAATTTTTTTTCCAAAACTATATTTTTTTGGAAGTTAATATTAGGTCAGGCTGAAAGTTACATAGAAATCAGCCAAATTTATGCAAAGGCCGAGTTTGTATGCTTACCTGTTTATAACCTTTGAGAAAAATAAAAAGTTTAACAGGCATTGACATCGCACAAATATATTTTTCATTAAAAAAATATATAAACATTCATTTGGTCATAGTTTGAAGCTGTTACTCGATTGGTATAGTTATGAGTAAAAAAAAAATTTAAGTTTTGTGCCAAAATATTACAACAGGATTTAATAAGGAACAAATTTTTTTTATATAACTTTAGGAATACTAAATTTTGGCAGTGCTTTCAAACTGTTACTTTATTGGTATAATTGCTGTACAAAATGATTTTTCTCATAGTCGCTATGAGTACTAACATCTAAAAAATTTTTTTTTTAAATAATGAACGAAATAAGACGATTTTTGTGCAAAAAGCGCAAGACAATATCAATCATCAGTCTGATGATGATAATGATGATACACCTATTAGGACATCCAGTCCAGGTATGTTATTTTTTTTAAATATTCGTCGGCCCGTATTATGCATATTTTTTGATTAAACGTAATTTTCATCAAGTATTATAAAGTCAAAATGGTACATTTAATATTTGAACAACAACCAAGGCGACTTAAACTGTTATTCAAAGAGTGAATTTTAAAATAAAAATTGTACATATTTCTTAATTATTTCATGTTTTTTTTATTTTTTGATAGGGGAGTGCAAGTGCACCTCCTTGCACCCCCCTACCGGCGCCCATGACGTTATATTATAATATTTGCATGGCGTACTTTGATCTTGACTCACGTGATGTATGTATCAACTATAATAATGACCGTCCAATGAATGACTAATCACTTTTTATAGCCACAAACGTCAACAGACTGCAAAGTTTATAAACTACGTTTGAAAATGTATAAGTACTGTAGTCGAGGACATGTTTGCCAAATTATCAGTGTAAAGAAAATGCTCTGGATTTGGTTTAAATTAAAACTATAGATATAGAGAATGGACCAGGCATCTGACTCGAGAGCAGAGTCGTGTCAAAAGAAAGAGATAGAAACAGGTTTGGAATATACTTGCCCTTTTTTAAACAGGAGTGTAACTATTTCATTCTTGGCCCCGAACATTAAAAATATTCATAGATATACATATATAAAGAGGTTAAGATCTTCCTTTTTCGTAGCTTCGTATGTAACCTAATATCAAAAAAAATATTTAAAATTTTGTTAAGTAAATCTTGTATGTGCTGTTTGTAAGTGCAATCCACCTCATCATTTTGTAGCAAGCAACCACGTGGGAATTGATTTAAAACTATTTTTATATATATATATATATTGTTGGTAGCAAAAATGTTATTTTTCCGGAATATCCGTTCATAATTTTGTAAATATCTATCAGATCAATTGATGTTTTTTTTTTAAATTTCCTCGATGAAATATGAACCATTATAGTACGTCTGGTTCGTGGCAAATAAAGCTAAAACGCTGCACTTTTTGATTGGGGTATGCCACTTTCGGTGATCATATATAAGGTCAAAAGAAACATTTTCAGATAGGGAGCCACTTTAAAATCCGTGTAGAACACCATTATATCGGCTATTAAAGATGGCCCTCACGGTTTTTATTAAATTGGCTGTATCTCAGCTCCTAATCATTAGATTTCAATTTTCTTTTGTTTATTTTAAAGTTCTTATTTAAAAAAATAGTTTTTATCATTTTTCATTTTTCTCTAAATCTTAAGGGTTCCCCACAATTTTCCGAAATTTGAAGACTTCACTTTTCTTACAAACTTAATTGTTATGTAACTTTTTTATTGTGCCCAATATCATTTTTTTACCTCATATAAAAAAGAAAGACATTTTTGTCTGCCTTCCATTGATAACAAGATAATACTGGTTTAATTAACAACTTCTTTGGAAATAGCGTGTTAAACTAAGAAAAATAGATTATTTTTGGATCATTCCATGTCAAGTTTACCTGTATTGGTTTCTCGGATTCGAGATTTTGATGGAAATGTACATTTATACCTTCCCTGAATCAATTATGACTATTTTTATCACCATGTCTGTCTGTCTGTGTGTGTATCTGTTTGTCTGTAAACGTTGTAACTCAAAAATGACAGTACATAGAGGGGTAAAATTTTATATTTAGGATTAATTTGTTTTAAGAAAGAAAACCTGATTTTTTTAAAACCGGAAACGGATGTTTACTGTAATTTTTATAATTATTCGAATTATTTCTGAAACGGTACGTGTTGGAAAAAAATTTTTTTTAGAATATTATTATTTATAATTTATGTTATGTTCAATTTCTTCCAAAAAAAGTTTTTGAGGTTATAATCGTTTTTTTTCAATTATATTTGAAATGGTTTAAAGCAGAAATAAATCATTGAAATAAAAGTTGTAGAGTATGTTATTTTCTATAGTTTATGTTCCATTAATTTTTTTGTATCTCTTACCAATTAAAAAAAAATCTTTTTAATTATATTTTTAATTTTTTTCCATTTTATTTGAACAAGTTCATGACAGAATAAAATGTTCATAACAAAAAATGTAGAGAACGTTATTATCTATAGTTTATGTTCTATTAATTTTTTTATATCTGTCATCAGTAAGCCAAAATTATTTGTTTTATATTAGTAGATACACGTACATTTTTTTATTGTATAAGAAAGTTCAGTGACATCCATGACAGATTTTTCAATTTTTTAACTATGCCATATGAGAAAATTGATCCCAACATAAAATTTCATATGATAAAAGGTAAACTTGACATGGAATGATCCAAAAATAGTCTATGTTTCTTAGTTTAACACGCTTTTTCCAAAGAAGTTGTTAATTAAAACAGTAATATCTTGTTATCAATGGAAAGCAGAATAAAATGTCTTTCTTTTTTATATGAAGTAAAAAAATGATATTGGGCACAATAAAAAAGTTATATATAAATTAAGTTCGTAAGAAAAGTAAAATTTTCAGATTTTCAAAAATTGTGAGGAACCCTTAAGATTTAGAGAAAAATGTATAATGACAAAAAATAATCTTCTCAATAAGAACTTTAAAACAAACAAAATAAAATTGAAATCAGATGACTAGGAGCTGAGATACAGCCAATTTAATAAAAACGGTGGGGGCCATCTTTAATAGCCGATATAATAGTGTTCTACACAGATTTTAAAGTGGCTCCCTATCTGAAAATTATTCTTTTAACCTTATCTATGGGCACAGAAAGTGTCATACCCCAATCAAAAAGTGCAGGGTTTTTTTACGTACCAGACGTACTATTATAGTATGTTTATTGTTTATATTATTTACTTTTCTAATAAAAAACTTATTGCACAAAAATCACAAGATAGATATACAAAAATGTATCGAACAGAAATACTACCCTGAACTATAGTATGCTACCAATCAGATTCTTAGAAAAAGATATAGATATATTCCAAACTACACTGCATCTCTCTCTCACTTTTTGAACAGATGTTACACCATTGTGTTAATACAGAATGCACTGTCCATTCTCTATGTCTATGGTTAAAACAGTGTTCCTTTATTTTTGCTTCCTCGCCATATCAAAGATACGAGAAGCTTTGTGATCGTTTTAAAATGAGAAAATTTTTTTAAAAATTTTAACATGATCTTTGCGTTTCGGGTCAAGACAAATATTTTTTGAACCGTGTCTGTGTGTTTGTCTGTCTGTCTCCTAAATCCTTGTCACACGCATTACTCATGAACCACTGAACCGATATAAATGAAACTTGGTTAGCTAGTTGAGTTTGGCTAGATTATTATATACATTTTTTTGTATTAAAATGTTCCCTTACGAAGATTTATCTCAATTTATCTCAAAATTGTCATTTGTTTTTACAATCGCTATTTACTTTTGACGTATTAAATATTATTTTAACATTTGCATAGCAGAAAAAAATCATTTGCCAAGTATATGCACAGTGCTTCCTCGTGGTAAATTCATCAAAAAGAATTAACTATCAAACAATTTTAATATTTAAAACGTCAAAATGACATTTAATATGTCAAAGTAAATAGCGGTTGTAAAAAAGAAATGACGATTTTTATAATCAAATTGAAATAAATCTTTGTAAGTCAATATTTTACAATTAACATTGTGTTTGGTGACCTAAATTGAAAGCTCTACAAAAAAGATTCTATATAATTTTCACGTAACATATAACCAATCAACCAAGTTTCATTATATCGGTTCAGTAGTTCATGAGTAATGCGTGTGACAAGGATTCGGGGGACAGACAGACATGGAATAAAAAGTGTTTGTCTTGATCTGAAACGTAAAGATCAATTTAAAATTTTGAAATCGGAAAACATTTTTTTAAATTATTTTCATATGATCACAAAGCTTCGTGTATCTTCGATATGGCGAGGAAATATTTTAGATTTCGATTGAAACAGTCCAAAAATTATAAATATACGAAAAAATAAATAGGCGCGTAGTTAGAAAATTTTTAATTAATATTTTTAAAGAAAATTCTATAATGATAATTAAATGTATATAATTTGTCCGCCTGTTATGTTTTTTTTCTTACCAAGCAAGTTTTAGTTGATTTTTCCACCCCCTCTACACGGCGGTGACTGGTTTCACCAACCCCTAGCTACGTCACTAATCTAAATATTGTCCCATCTTTTGAAGCTAGGACACCATATACTTATTTGTGTATTTCTTACATACTTCTTTATATTTTTATGAATGGAGAATGATAAAATAATTTTACATGGTACGTAAAATATAACTATTGACACAATATAATGATAAACTACCATAATTAACATACTACATAGCATAAAATGTTATTACTTGGTTAGTAGGTTATTATTTCGTAATCAAATTATAAACCTCGATAATTTTACTACAACGAATAATTATAATGTTGATATTTCTGATGAATAGAATTTTTTTTCTTAATATTATATTTTTAATATCAATGTTGTGAATGATAAGACCCAAGTAAGTATAAAATTAGATTTTTTTTAAATATGTTTTTTCATATTTTTAGAAAAAAAACATCTGCCAAGTAAACGCACAGTGCTTCCTCGTGTTAAATCCACCAAACTGAACAATTTAAATAAAAACCGATAGTGTTCAGATAAATTGTTTAGAATTGGTTAACCAATTAATTTTTATACAATTTTACTAAAAAATATTAGTTCGTAATATTTCTTAAGATGCACCTGATTATTTTTTCTTATATTTTTAATTTTTTGACAATTTCAATCTAAATCTAAATTTATGTAAACGTCAAAATGACATTTAATATGTCCAAGTAAATATCAATTTAAAAAAACAAAACACAATTTTTAAAAATAAATTGAGATAAATCTTAGTAGGGGAATATTTTAGAACAAACGTTGTAGACCCTTATTATTGAATGCACAAA
The DNA here is from genome assembly GCA_961205875.1 of Sialis fuliginosa. Classification (NCBI taxonomy): domain Eukaryota; kingdom Metazoa; phylum Arthropoda; class Insecta; order Megaloptera; family Sialidae; genus Sialis; species Sialis fuliginosa. Next base: position 2,425,993 of record OY540818.1, on the reverse strand, counting down.
AAAATATTCTATACAATTTGTATATCGTTCTTGAGATATCTTGAAAAAATAAATATTTTGGGTATCATCCGTCCCCCTTACACTCGATTTTGATAATTTTGAAATGGGGCCGTCCTCAAGCCAGACCCAACCATCCGACCAACCAAGTTTAATTAATATCGGTTCAGTGGTTCATGAGTTATGCGTGTGGCAAGGATTCAGGGACCGACGGATGGACGGGCACACGGACAGACAGACATACACGGAACGAAAGTGTTTGTCTTAACGTAAACGGAAAGATAAATTTAAAATTTTGAAATCGGAGAACATTTTTTTTGTGTGTTCGTCTGTCCCCTGAATCCTTGTCACACGCATAACGCATGAACCACTGAACCGATATTGATGAAACTTGATCGGATGGTTGGGTCTGGCTTGAGGACGGTCCCATTTCAAAATCATCAAAATCTTGTGTTTGGGGGAGGGTTGACATCCCAAAATATTTATTTTTTCAAGATATCTCAAGAACGACATATTTTACGTGAAAATTTTATAGAATCTTTACATTTTCTATAATATGGGTCTACAATGTTTGTTGTAAAATATTCCCTTACAAAGATTTATCTCTTTATTTTAAAAATTCGTGTTTTGTTTTTCTAAATTGATATTTGCTTGGACATATTAAATGTCATTTTGACGTTTTAAATGTCATTTTGGTGTTTTAAATGTCATTTTGATGTTTTAAATGTCATTTTGACGTTTGCATAAATTTAGATTTAGATTGAAATTGTCAACAAATTAAAAATATACGAAAAAATATTCTGTTGCGTTTTAAGAAAAATTTCGAACTAATATTTTTTAGTAAAATTGTATAAAAATTAAATTGTTAACCAATTCCAGGCAATTTATCTGAACACTATCGATTTTTATTTAAATTGTTCAATAAACTAGCACGAGGAAGCACTGTGCATTTACTTGGCAGATGTTTTTTTTATTATGTACTGAGAATGTATTTAGTTTGACTTTTATGTCTCAAATAATAAGTATGACCGTCCAGGGTTAACAAAACCGCTCTTGTGCGTATCAAAACATGAAAATACGAAGAAAAAGAAAAAAAAACTAAATCAATACAAATAAATAATAAACTTTCCTGGAAAAATATAAATGAACTTACAAGTAATCAGGGAGGAAGTCGGAGATGTAATCTTTTCCACCCAACCTACCAGGGCCGGATTAACAACGTAGCAGGAGTAGCAAATGCTACGGGCCCCGCGTCTCTGGGGGCCCCGCGACTTTGCGGAAAAATATCTCTTATTGGACTTTCCACTTACCAATGGTTGATACGGGGTGTCCAAATCTACAGTAATTAATAATTTAAATTTAGGGTTTCCGATCTTAATTCGATTTAATCAAAAAATCGATTTTTGAATTTCCGATCTTTGATTTTTTAAATCGATTTTTCTAAATTTGCTCAAATCAAATCAAGAAAATTTTGTTTGTAAAAGTGGTGTTTTATTGTACACACCTCAAAAAAATTAAGGGATAATTAAAAAAAAAGCAAAAGAAAAAATTCAAATTTTCAAACAGTTATATTTCCGCGAAAATTCATTTGATTTGCGTTTTTCAAAGCACATTAAAAAGTTTGCGCTATCTAATTTTTGAATAAAAATTTCAACAAATTTTATTATCCCTTTCCGTTCTTTGCCAAGGGTTAAAAGAGTTCAAAAAAATATCCCTTAATTTTTTATTAACTTATCAATTTTTTTAAGGATTGTATATTCTAAATCAAGTCAGTCAGCGGCGTAGTTAGGGGGTGAGACGGTCCCACCCGGGTGACACCTGTCTTATTTGTTAAAAAATAAAACCTATTTACCCATAGACATAGAGCATGAACCGCGCATCTAACTCGAAAACAGAGCCGTGTCAAAAGAAAAAGATGGAAAATGAGTTGGGATATACTTGTCCTTATTTAATAATTCATTTATTTAATTTTTATTAGAAAAAGAGATAGATGTTTCCCGAAAAAAATGGTGTAATAGTTCTTTAAAACAGTGAGAGAGATACGGTGGCGTTTGGGGTATATCTATCTCTTTTTCTAATAAGAAAGAAATAGTTATTTCTGTTTAAATAAAGACAAACCATTTTCTATCTCTTTCTTTTGACACGGCTCTGTTTTCGAGTCCATGCTCTATGTCTATGGTATAATATTTACCTCTTTTTTGGTTATTTAAAGCTTCCAATGAGAAAAATATCTAATAAATTGAGTGAATTGACTTTTTTTATTATTGAAAGTCTATAGAGGTGATGACCATCCAATTTATTTAAAAAATAGATCCCACTGATGTTTTTATGCCATTAAAAATTCACCGGGGGTGACGCCCGCTTAATGTGCAAAAAAAATCCTATTGACTTTTTTTGGGGGGAGTGGGTGAAGCTATCGATTTACTCCCTGAGTTTCATCCCCCTCCCTAGTGACACCACTATCAAGGGCCTCTTTATAACATTTGCTACGGGCCCCGCGCTTGCTTAATCCGGCCCTGCAACCTACCCTCCCCTTTTTCTCTTAAAAATAATTTTACGTCGGGCATTATAAATAAAGGAGCTAGCAAATGGGGTATTTAATTCTATGATAGTATCTATGGATTAGTTATGGAGTTTAGAGCAGTGATACTTCAACTTATTGTAACACACACGCAGAGAAAAAACATGGTTGCGACAATAATGTTTTGAGAGCATAAAATTATGATTGTAATCTTTATTGCAGGAATCATAATTATAACCATTTAATGATAACTGTTGTGACTACCATACACTATTAGTGTCGAGAACATAATATGTTTGATGCAACCATATTGTTTCGTTGACGAGAACATAATATTTTGGATGCAACCATGTTGTTTTGTTGTCGAGAACATAATATGTTGAATGCAACCATCTTGTTTAGAGGACGATAACATAATATGTTGGATACAACAATCATGTTGGTTCGATTCATTTTTTTATTTGTTATTAATAAAGTTCTGCCTCCGTATTTAAAGTAGATTGACACAAAACAACAATGCTGTTTTTAGACAAACTCATAACAAAAATATAATTCACTCACTTTAGGTGTAATATGCAGTATTTAAAACACTTTGCATATATCTTTCACTTTACAAACTTTACTGTAGGGACAATTTACCAGCGTATTTAATTAATAGAATATAAAATAAGAACTGAAAAAAAAATGAAAGAATTCCGCCTCTATAAACTCACACTGCACATGACCACGTTACACTTAAAAAATAACTTTGAACATATTACTTGGTATAGTGACTATACCTAATGGTTGTTCCAATCATATTTATATTACGTCAACTATAGGGTATCGTATAAATATCAAAACAAACGATTGTTTATCAAGGAAATCATTGTTGTAAAGCAAATGATTACTGGAATCATAAATGTCAAATTAATATTATGTTACCAAAATCATACTTTTTTTGCAGCAACTTAAATTTCTGGTGATAATGTAACATAGTACTTACAAAAAGGAAATGTTTTCTATAATAATGTAATTTTTACGGTAATCATTCTGAAAAATATGAAATTATTACAAGTATTAACTATTTTCATAGTAACCAATATATTATACATACAAAAAAGTTATGTTGCTGCGATCATGTCACAACCATGTTTTTTCTCTGCGTGCAGTTGGTGACTCTGACCGTACAAAATAATTTTCATAACATCACCACTGTTTTAATACCGTTGTTTACATTTTAGTCCAGTACATTTAGACGAAAAATAGATGTGTCTGGGGAAAAAATTCGCAAGGAGCTGAATTTTTGTATACACCTTCATTTTGTTTTTATAAATAAGGTACCAAAAGTCCCCAACAATCTCATGCGAGCATAATTTTTTACAGCCCACAAAAGGTGCTAACAATTAGTTTTAAGTAAATATCTCTGTATCTATTGGTTCTATGACTAAAATAGTTATTATCACGTATATAAAGTTAGCGGGGACCTAATAGCGGTTCCAAAAAAAAATACGTGGAGATTTTGTAGCTAATTTGTTGCTAATTTGTGCTGCCAATCCTGATTTTGTTGCTCTAATCGTTTTCGAGAAAATCCGGATTAGCTAACTTAATACCTTCAAAACAGCTGTTCCGCGATATTTAGGTGAAAAATAAAGTTATCGAATTCAAACTGGTGTCATAATTTGTTGCTAATTTGTTGCTAATTTGTGCCGCCAATCATAATTTTTTTGCTCCATTCGTTTTCGAAAAAAAATCGGATTAGCTAACTTAATAGCTTCAAAACAGCTGTTCCGCGGTATTTCAGTGAAAAATGAAGTTATCGAATTTAAACTGGTGTCATAATTTGTTGCTAATTTGTTGCTAATTTGTGCCGCCAATCATAATTTTTTTGCTCCATTCGTTTTCGAAAAAATCGGATTAGCTAACTTAATAGCTTCAAAACTGCTGTTTCGCGATATTTCAGGGAAAAATAAAGCTATCGAATTCTAACAAGTAACATAATTTGTTGCTAATTTGTGCCGCCATTAATAATTTTTTTGCTCCATTCGTTTCTGAAAAAATCCGGATTAGGTAAATTTAATAACTAAAATAGTATATAAGGAAAAATCAAATTATTTTTTTTTTAATATTTCGCCGTAGTGTTGTCTTTAATTAAAATATTAGACAAGTCAAATTAAATATCATTTAACAGCAGATATTGAAAAAATCTAAGAAATAAATTAAATAAATAGTTTTATTTTAAATAACATTTCAACAATGCGTATTAATAGATAGTATTATTATATATTACGACATGGAATATCCGGAAACATAGATTGTAACAATGACGCGTGAATAAATATATATTCATTATAAAATAGTTTTGGAGTTTTGGACGCTTAAACTATAAATAACCCTTTATTCAAGATATTTTTTAAAAAATATTAAAAATAAATATAAATTATTTTTAATTAGCAACAATGCAACAATGAAACGTAAAGAGAGTTTGGAACGCTAAAACTATAAAACTCTTTATATAATAAAGATAAATAGTTTTATATAAAAAAAAAAATATTAAAAATAAATAAAAATAATTTGATTGTTCTATTTTAAATTCAATTTTAATTTCGATATCTGGATTATTCTGGAAAATATATTGCAACAATGAGACGTAAAGAAATATAGATTCATCGACAAATAGTTTGGAACGCTAAAACTATAAATAACCCATTATATAATAGGGAATATTTAAAAAAAATTATTAAACATAAATAAAAATTATTTGATTGTTTTATTTTAAATTCAATTTTAATTTCGATATTTGGATTAATCAGGATTTTTTCGGAAACGAATGGAGGAAAATTAATATTATGATTGACGGCACAAATAAGCAACAAATTAGCAACAAATTATGTTACTTGTTTGAATTCGATAGCTTCATTTTTCCCTGAAATATCGCGGAACAGCAGTTTTAAAGCTATTAAGTTACCTAATCCGGATTTTCTCGGAAACGAATGGAGCAAAAAAATTATGATTGGCAGCACAAATTAGCAACAAATTATGACACCAGTTTGAATTCGATAGCTTCATTGTTCACTGAAATATCGCGGAACAGAAGTTTTGAAGCTATTAAGTTAGCTAATCCGATTTTTTTCGAAAACGAATGGAGCAAAAAAATTATGATTGGCGGCACAAATTAGCAACAAATTAGCAACAAATTATGACACCAGTTTGAATTCGATAACTTTATTTTTCACTGAAATATCGCGGAACAGCTGTTTTGAAGCTATTAAGTTAGCTAATCCGGATTTTCTCGAAAACGATTAGAGCAACAAAATCAGGATTGGCGGCACAAATTAGCAACAAATTAGCTACAAAATCTCCACTTATTTTTTTTTGGAACCGCTATAAGGTGCCCGCTAACTTTATATACGTGTTATTATCAATACTTATAAAGTTTAGAAAATTACCTGCAATAAAGATCTTACAACTTTTTTCGTACAAGTAATCGTTTTCGCTTATTAAGAGGGTATTCTAGTCTAAAAATGTGAAAATATCAATTTTTTTGCATTTTATCAATAAACAGGGTTTCAAAAATATGTGTTCAAAACCCTATACCTCAATTCCAAAAACTGACGGAGTTACAGCGATTTGAAGATGATGCGTAGCATTGAATAGCCAGCTATGTATAAACTTTGAACGCGGTTTTTCTCGAAACTGAAAAATGAAAATGTCTGCCATAATATCACAATATCTACTAAACCGATTGACTTCAAATTTGCTGTGTATATACCTTCAGTACACATGTTGTTATCACCGTTAGCAGAATTGAGTCAAAAACATTTTGCTTCCTCGCAATATCGAAGATACGAGAAGCTATGTGATCGTTTCAGATTGAGACAAAAAAAAGTTCTCCAATTTCAAAATTTTAAATTTATTTATCCGTTTCACGTCAAGACAAACACTTTTCGTTCCGTGTCTGTCTGTCTGTCCGTGTGTCCGTCCGTCCGTCCGTCTGTCCCCTGAATCCTTGTCACACGCATAACTCATGAACCACTGAACCGATATTATTGAAACTTGGTCGGATGGTTGGGTTTGGTTTGAGGACCGTCCCATTTCAAAATCATCAAAATCGTGTGTAAGGGGGAGGGGTGACACCCCAAAATATTTATTTTTTCAAGATATCTCAATAACGACACATGTTACAAGAAAATTTTATAGAATATTTTTTGTAGAGAATTAAATTTCCTATAATATGGGTCTACTACGTTTGTTGTAAAATATTCCCTTACAAAGATTTATCTAAATTAATTTTAAAAATTCGTGTTTTGTTTTTCTAAATTGATATTTGATTGGATATATTAAGTGTCATTTTGACGTTTTAAATGTCACTTTGGCGTTTTAAATGTTACTTTGACGTTTTAAATGTCATTTTGACATTTGCATAAATTTAGATTTAGATTGAAATTGTCAAAAAATTAAAAATATATGAAAAAATATTCAGGTGCGTTTTAAGAAAAAATTCGAACTAAGATTTTTTAGTAAAATTTGTATAAAAATTAAATGGTTAACCAATGCCAGGCAATTTATCTGAACACAATCGGTTTTAGTGAATTTAGCACGAGGAAGCACTGTGCATTTACTTGGCAGATGTTTTTTTTATTGTTTAGATAGCAAAAGATTAAAAACACTTTATCGGGTTTTATTTAAATTGTTCAATAATTAACTGCATTTGATGAATTAAGCGCAAGAAAGCACTGTGCATTTACCTGGCAGATGTTTTTCATAACGTTCAACAATTTCTAATCTATATACTTATAATAACATGTCCTGACTGACTTATTGACAGTCAGTCAGTCAGTCAGTCAGACTGACTGACTGATTCATCATCGCCGAACCTAAACCTCTGAACCTAGAAACGTGAATTTTAATTTAATTTTATGACCCACTAAGAAAGGATTTTTCGAAATTCAACCCCCACGGGGCAAAAAGGGATGTAAAAGTTTGTATGGTAAAAAATATTTTTTTGGTGGGATTTACTTGAAACTTAAAAAACCATACAAATAATAAAACACGTACATTTCCCAAATGTCAACCACTGAGGGGTTGCAAAGGGGAGTAAAATTTTGTATGGGAAAACTTTATTTTGTAGGATTTACGTGAAACTTAACATAAATACTCTACCATACATATAATATGAAACATATATTTCAGCATTTCCCAAAATTCCACCCTTAAGGTGTTGCAAGGGGGTTGAAAAGTTTGTATGAGAAAAACATTTTTTTTGTATTCACTCGAATGTAACTTGGTAGGTAGGTACTCTAGAAGGCAAATAGCATTTTCGAAAATTCGACCCCTAGGTGAGGAGGGGGGGGGGGATTGGTGTTAAATTTTGATATATTTATCTACATGGCTGTTTATGATATTAAGGTATATTCGGACAAAATAATATTCAATAAAAATAAAAATTTCGACATTCAACCCCTACTGGCGAGGGTAGACAGGGGATGGGTTTTTGAAATTTTCAACTAAGATTCAAAATATTTACGACTTTGTATAATGTTTAAAGAGCATTTTTTTATTTCATCTCCTGTCATGTATGGAGGGTTGTAATTAGTTAATTAGTTTCGTTCGATCTGGTGGGAAAAATACCACGAGGATGGGAGTTTAGAAATCCGTGCGAGCGAAGCCAGTTAGTTTAGAATAGAATATGTGTATTTTCTTGTCTGAAAATATGTATCAAAATATTTACTTTTAAAAAATACATTCATTCGCATTTAATTGAAGATAATTTACGACCCAAACAAAAAAAATACAAAAAATGTTTAGATATGCTGAATATGAACTGTGACCTATGGCTTTTAAATGTATTATGTATATACATTCTCATAATCAGTACGCAAACACAAAATATGCGTATCTATTACAATAAATAAATAACAAAATATATAACACTAGTAGAGCAAGAGCTACTGCAAAAAAACTAGCCATCGAGTAACAGGGTAAAATGTTTTTTAAATGTTAGTACCCATAGCGAACATGAGAAAAATTATTTTGTGCCTGGGCGGAACTTGTAAATTTTTCGGGGGGGGGGGGGCTAAGGACTTAAAGCTAGATAAAAAAAATATTTTTTTATACCAAGGCATGTGGCATGTTAATATGTATAACCAAAGCAGCGGAAATTGACCCTCTTTCTTATTTTTGTCTAAATCAAAAATGGCGCCTGCAGGGGGTTTTAAAGTAAATTCAAAAATAAAATAAAAATGGTATACCAAGGTGTGTGGGGTGTCAAAATGTAGATCTCAATTAGTAGAATATGACCAAATTTTTTAATTTTTTTCTAACTCAAAAATGGCGCTAGCAGGGGTCTTCAAACAGTATGTTATTTTGCCCCCTCCCCTCAAACTGTAACTATTGGCTCAAAAAATTTGGTAACGAGGCTTTGGTGGGACTACCAACTACAAACACTAAAGCCAACAATATCTTATAAATTTTGGAACAATAGGGAGGGGCGTCCAATAATTTTTTATTTTTATTTAATTTGTTAAAAAAATAAGAAAGAGGGTAAATTTCCGCTGCTTTGGTTATTCATTTTAACATGCCACATGCCTTGGTATAATTTTTTTTTTACCTACCGTTAGCTCCTTAGCCACCCCATCCCCCTGAAAAATGAACAAGTTCCGTTACTCGATAGGCTAGTTTTTTTGCAGTCAGCTTTTGGTCTATAGCTGTGCCCGCGCGGCTTCGCCTGTGTGGTCTACGGAATTATTGTTTAAGATTTTTGAAAAATATTGTTGAATTAAGTACAAACACGATTAATTATTATCGTAATAATAACTAATCAAAACCTAAATTACCTAAAAACGAATCAGAACAAAAATTACAATTTTTGTTCTGTTTAAATTTAAAAGTTAATAATAATTGAAAACAAAATAAACAACTGCCGACCGAGCGCAGAATCTTCCCTCTGACCCCGCGACACTTCATCAAAACTCGCGCGAATTGCCAATGTTACTGTATGTATATTTAAAGTTATTTCCTAAACCAATAGACCAAATTGGATGCTGTAAGGCCAAATTATATCTACATTAAGTACTCACGGTCCAAAAAAAGTATTCACGATCACGCACGCTCACGAATTTTATTTTTTTACTCACGCCCGATCACGCACGGCGGGTTACGCTCATGACCCGATTTAATCTAATTCTTGTAAATAAAATTTTGAAATGATGAAAATTAATGTTTTTTACGTGCAATATATTGTGTATATTTTATATTAATATTATTTTCTTCTAAATTGCATTCAAGTACAGTAATAGCAAACAAAACAATAAGAAAATAAAGCTACAATGCAATCTTTTTTTGGTGTTCTGATATAGTTGGCAATACTGACTATGTGAATGTGCTTCTAAAAATAACATTTATTTTTTATACTATATTTTTTAATGTCAAAATTCGTTTTAAAACATGATTTATTATTATGCATTATTAGTTCAGATATTAAAAAAAAGTTTATAAAATAAGTTTATAAAACAAATGATCATCAAAATATACTCACGGACGACAAAAATGTACTCACGCACGGTTGTTTTAATTTAACTCACGATCACGCCCGCTCACGATTTGAAAATCGCTCACGCTCACGCGGGTACCCGAAAAATTCACGGCCCGCGCCCAGCTCTAGATCGGACCTTAGTATAAATTAGACCGTGCTGGGTCCTGACCTTAATATAAATCGTATCGGACCGGGCCGAAAAAAAAAGTTTCGGACTGGATCGGGCTACATTTTTAAGGCCCGATCTGATCTCTTCTAGATACGCTACTGATCACATTCATTTGAAATAACTGACAAACAAAGAAAGGTATATGCACGTTGTCTTGCTCTTTATTTAAAAACGGAATCCCCAATAATAACGAGCTTATGTCTGTCCCATTCTATGGTTGGCGCCAAAATAACAAGTGACTTCCTTATGCCAAATTATATCCATCTCTTTCTAACTAATTTAAATTCAGTGGAATATCTAGTTTCATCATTTTAAATTTAAATTTTTCTTTAAATAACATTGAATATATTATTCCGAAGTGTTATTTTTAAAAGGATTCAGTTTATAGGAATGTGTTTTTGCCATTTTAAAAATATTTGGTAAAACATTTAGGTATTTTTGCTGAGTAATGATAGCATAGTGAATAAGTTAGTTATAAATAAATAACTTTAGAAATTAACTTTTTCGTTAAAATAAAAAAAAAAATTAACCGTTTAATTTTATTGTTAACGAAAATTAAAAAGACCCATAAATTATATCAACAATGGAAACTTTTTATACCATATTTGAATTTGAATTATGTGTAGATTGTATTTGTACGCCTATAATATAAATATGCACGTAATATAAATAACCAAAAACTGGCACTGAATGTTGCTTATTTGGTATATCAATTATAAAAACCACAACATCAAAAAAACATTGTTTCAAGGTCGTCAGTCGACCATTTCATGCTTTTTGAGTACGTCACCATAATTAAACTTGTATCTCTATCTCACTCACATATGGAATCTCCTAGGATTCTCAACATGTGTAGGTTTAATTGATACGTGCTGAGATTCTACACATTTTGCCTCCTCGCCATATCGAAGATACGAGAAGCTTTGTGGTCAGTGGCGCACCTAAGGGTGGGGGGGGGGTAGGAGTTAGAATCTCCCCCCTCCAAATTTGTATATGTATATTGTAATATTATTACAAACAAAGTTGACCCCCATCCCTGTCATTTTTTCACGTTTCTTGAAAATTTTATACTTTTTTGTAGAGCATTCAATTTCCTATAACATAGAGCAGGGCCGGATTAAGCAAGCGCGGGGCCCGTAGCAAATGTTATAAAGAGGCCCTTGGTAGTGGCGTCGCTAGGGGGGGGGGGGGGGGGGTGAAACTCAGAGAGTAAATCGATAGCTTTCACTCCCCCCGAAAAAAGTCAATAGGATTTTTTTTGCACATTAAGCGGGCGTCACCCCTTGTGAATTTTTAATGGCATAAAAACATCAGTGGGATCTATTTTTTAAAATAAATTGGATGGTCATCACCTATATAGACTTTCAATAATAAAAAAAGTCAATTCACTCAATTTATTAGACATTTTTCTCATTGGAAGCTTTAAATAACCAAAAAAGAGGTAAATATTATACCATAGACATAGAGCATGGACCGCGCATCTAACTCGAAAACAGAGCCGTGTCAAAAGAAAGAGATAGAAAATTGTTTGTCCTTATTTAAACAGAAGTAACTATTTCTTTCTTATTAGAAAAAGAGATAGATATATCCCAAACGCCAATCACTGTTTTAAAGAATTATTACACCATTTTTTCGGGATACATCTATCTCTTTTTCTAATAAAAATGAAATAAATTAATTATTAAATAAGGATAAGTATATCCTAACTCATTTTCCAACTTTTTTTTTTGATCTGTTTTGTAAATAGGCTTTATTTTTTAACAAATAAAACAGGTGTCACCCGGGTGGGACCGCCTCACCCCCTAACTACGCCGCTGACTGACTTGATTTAGAATATACAATCCTTAAAAAAATTGATAAGTTAATAAAAAATTAAGGGATATTTTTTTAACTCTTTTAACCCTTGGCAAAGAACGGAAAGGGATAATAAAATTTGTTGAAATTTTTATTCAAAAATTAAAAAGCGCAAACTTTTAAATGTGCTTTGGAAAACGCAAATCAAATGAATTTTCGCGGAAATATAACTGAAAATTTGAATTTTTTCTTTTGCTTTTATTTTTAATTATCCCTTAATTTTTTTGAGGTGTGTATAATAAAACACCACTTTTACAAACAAAATTTTCTTGATTTGATTTGAGCAAATTTAGAAAAATCGATTAAAAAATCAAAGATCGGAGATTCAAAAATCGATTTTTCGAATAAATCAAGATCGGAAACCCTAAATTTAAATTATTAATTACTGTAGATTTGGACACCCCGTATCAACCATTGGACGGTAAGTGGTAAGTCCAATAAGAGATATTTTTCCGCAAAGTCGCGGGGCCCCCAGAGACGCGGGGCCCGTAGCATTTGCTACTCCTGCTACGTTGTTAATCCGGCCCTGACATAGAGGTAACCTCAACGTTTGTTGTAAAATATTCCCTTACAATATCCCTTTACAATTATCTCATTTTGCTTTAAAAAATTGTCATTTGTTTTTTTAAATTGATATTTACTTTGACGGAAAAATGGGTGAATTTTGATAATTATTATCTCAAAAACTATTTGTTCGATTTCATCCAGGTTTGTTTTATTCTAAAGTATATATATTGAGGTATGTTTACAAATTTTTTTATGAATATATACCGGCGTAAAACATGTCCCTCCCAAGATTACTGGCTGTCAGTTGATCTGAAAGTTTCTTAGAAGTTAATGTATGATATGATTCTCTTCAGAACGTAAACTCATTTTTTTATCAAGCCATAAGGGTCGAAAATTGTGGTTGAAAAATGAATGGTACGTTCAATCAGGCGCCATTTCTTGAAAAAGTTTTTTTTTTTAAATCATACGTAGTGAAGGGTTAGAAGGGTATCGTACATTCATTTCTAAGAATCTTTTTGAAATTTCTATTTCAGATCAACCGACTGCCAGTAATCTTGGGAGAGACATGTTTTACACCGGCCACGACAGTAGTGCTCCCAGTCGATATAAATACATAAAAAAAATTGTAAACATACCTACCTCAATGTATATACTTTAGAATAAAATAAATCTGGATGAAATCGAACAAATAGTTTTTGAGAACCTTCGTCTGGCTTGAGGACGGTCCCATTTCAAAATCATCAAAATCGTGTCTAAGGGGGAGGGGTTACATCCCAAAATATTTATTTTATCAAGATATCTCAAGAACGACACATGTTACGTAAAAACGTTATAGAATATTTTTTGTAGAACATTAAATTTCCTATAATATTGGTTTACAACGTTTGTTGTAAAATATTCCCATACAAAGATTTATCTCAATTTGCATTAACTTGTGTTTTGTTTTTTTTAAATTGATATTTACTTTGACATGTTAAATGTCATTTACGAAAAAATAATCAGGCGCGTTTTAAGAAAAATTTCGAACTAATATTTTTTAGTAAAATTGTATAAAAATTAAATGGTTAACCAATTCTAGGCAATTTATCTGACAAGGGAACCTTTTCAAGTGGTATATTCGTATCAAGTTTAAATTTTGTATATAGTTAGAGGGGGTCAGGTTAAGTAAGAAAAAAAATTATTTTAGCTGTGCTAAAACGGTTTAAGGGGGTAAAATACCCCTATTAAAATATACCTAGTAATCATAATATATTTAAAATAGCTTTGAAACAAATGAAGATTTAAAAAAATCTATATGACAAAATTTTCATTATTTTTAGTCTTTGGAATGGTAATAGTCGAAATTCGAAAAGGTGAAACAGTTAACCCCTACCTTCCCACCCAACCCATTATTTATTTAAAATTTTTTTTATTAATTAATTTTTTTACAGTAATCAAGTCATTCAAATATATGTATATCTACATATTTCACAAACAATTTTTAACTCTCTCATAGCCACATTATCATATTTCGAAAAATGTATATTTAAAGTTTTTATTACGTTAGTTATAAAGAAAGTATTGACTATAGTTGAAAAGTGCACAATTTCGAAAAATATTAACAGTTTTACTTTTTCGAATTTCGACTGTTGCCATTCGAAAGACATGTAAATTTTGTATTATACATTTTTTTAAATCTTCGTTAGTATCAGAGCTATTTGAAATATATGATTATTTGGTACATTTCAATAGGGGTATTTTACCAACTTAAACCGTTTTACCGCAGCTAAAATAATTTTTTACTCTGACCTCCTCTAATAGGCATGATGCCAGTAACAAAGTATCACTGAAATTATAATTTTAAATAATCAAATAAGTTGAAAAGATTCTAAAAAATGTATTTATTTTTATATTAAAAGCGAGATTAATATGATTTGTGTTAAAATAAAAACGCAAAATACAGCAATCCGCCATATTTGATAAAATAACAGTCAGAGTGGATGACGTCACGGTTAAGTAAACGTCATTTTTGTTTCATTAATATCTGCACTGTTTATAAATTATTTTGTGGTTTTAAATTATCAATTTTCTCAGTTTTGTGTTACAAAAGTAAAACCAAGAAACGTTAGCGATGGAACAAGGATTTATTATAGTTGACAAGGAGTGTTTACATAGGCGTGACGTCACAAATGCGCCATGACACTTGCGAGCGTTTTGGCGTCAAATTCAAAATTAGTTTTAAAAGGGTCAATTTTTATGATTAAACCTTTATTTTCTTCAGAAATAAGCATTTTTTTGGAAATAAGAGACCCGTAAGATTATAAGGGAAAAACTGAAACAGGCCTCTAATGGAAAATATTTCTCGAAAAATTAAAAGAAAAGCTAATTTGGCAACTTTATCAATGTGAAATTGTAACTTTAATTAATATCTGAGCTATACAGAAAGTTATGTGCAAAGAATTAAAATTTAACGACTAACAGACATTGACAAAGGGAGGGGTGACACAACACTTATTAGACGATTCATATTTTCAGGTCGCTTTAACAAACCTTTAATGATGATATCAGTTTTTATAATTCTCCTATAAACAAATTAATTTTTTAGTTGCAAGCTTGTTTCACTTTTACCCCATTTTTTTGGTGTTTCATATTTACCCCGCTTGACCCTACAGTACATTTCATGTATGTATAAAAAAGTAAAAAGAGTTGGATGTATGTTTGATATATTAATAAACGATTGAATTGCAAGATATTTATTGATTTTACTATACCATTATAGTGCACAATACAAGTAGAAATAATTACAAAACAATAGAAATAAACTTATTTCAACCTAACTGCATCCCTTCATCATCATCATCGTCCTCATTACCTTTGGTGGCATCTTTTTTTTCATTCTTTTTTTCACTCTCCTTTCCCGTTTTACTAGATTCTGAGGCATCTTTTTCTAGAGCTTTTACAAACCCTTGCATGTCGCCTTGACTTGCAGCACTCACTGCTTCAGGATTGACTGCTAGTTGTGATACCACAGGCGCTAATTGCCCAGATTGAAGTGCACTCGAAAACATCGATACGGCCTGGAATTGCAATATATGTACATAGTATATTAGAAAAATCAATAAATTCAATTGGATATAACTTATCCAAAAAATTAAAGGAACAAACGATTACAACTTTTTTTTTAGTGTTTTTTTGAAGTGCTGTATCTTTGTGAAAAATTGTCGTATCGAAATTTAAAAAAAAAACATTTTAAAGCTTCAAGTTTCTAGTTTTGAGATTTTTTAGCATAATTTTTTTTTGAGTTACGGTTATCGCGCAATCATAAGAAATAGTGGGACACAAAAATTTTCCTATTTTTTTTAAGGGTCCGCCAGTTTGGGAAATTTTTTTCAGTTAAACCAATGCATTGATGATCAGTTAACTTGTTTATTCAGTTTTAATTTGTTTTTTTTTTTGGTCCCTCTCAATTTTTTTTTGCCGAGATATCTGACTAAATGAAAAATGATTATTTTGTCTTCGATCATCAATATATCAGCAACTAATGATTAAATAGTAAATTTAAGGGCAGTTTTAAAAACTTGAATATATTTCCTACAAGACCCATTCATGATTTTATTAGAAAAAATTATTTTTTTTACCCTCACCATTAGTTTGAAAAAGTACAAAAAAATGACTTTTTATGGTCTTTTAGTAAATCTATCGCTACTTGACAAATATTGATGGGAAGACTAATGTTGCCAGGTATTTTTACAGCTTAATGTACCTCCAACAGTCCTGTAAATTTTGAAATTGATCCATCGAACA
Source organism: Sialis fuliginosa (assembly GCA_961205875.1). Taxonomy (NCBI): domain Eukaryota; kingdom Metazoa; phylum Arthropoda; class Insecta; order Megaloptera; family Sialidae; genus Sialis; species Sialis fuliginosa. The sequence continues at coordinate 2,409,649 of OY540818.1, read as the reverse complement.
CTAAAAAAAAGTTGTAATTGTTTGTTTCTTTAATTTTTTGGATAAGTGTAGTTTTTAAGGGGGCAGACCCAGTTAGAATTTTGAAAAAAATCATTTTTTTTTGCATTTTCTCAAAGTAGAATATTTCAAAAGTATTCTCTGAAAATTTCAGACAAATGTCCTGTCCATAGACGATTCAGTGTAAGTTCCAAAATAAATTTTTTATCTGCATGCAAATCGTACTCAAAACTTTAAACGCGTTTTTCTCGAAACGATGTTTTCTTGAGAACGGCTTTGCCGATCGGTTTGAAATTTTTCTCACTTATTCTGTAGGTACATAATTGTTCTTCGGATGGACGAAGGATTTTATTTTTGGACGATTATTATTTTTTTATAGCCGAAAATGCGAGTGAAATTTTAGTCGAATAAAGAACTTTGACTTTCAATATCTGCCATTTTGTGAAAATTCAAATTTTTTCAAATCCCTTCGTTCATCCGAAGCATTATGTCATTAGCTAATGATCCCTTTTTTCAGATCTAGTGACGAGCAGCAGTGATTACGGCAAAACACTTTTTTTGGACTCCTTCCAAATTAGCTGTATCCCACTTATTTTTTAATATTTTGCCATAAAAAAATTACAATATTTTCTGTAAATACATATCTTTCATGTGGAAAAACATTTGTTATTAATTATTTTAATGCGTGGCCAAAAAAAATCCTAAAAAAGAGCTTTTTTTTGAAGTCCCAACTGGGTCTGTCCCCTTAAAGCTTTCCCTTTCCGAAGTTAAGGTTGTATGGGAGGTATCTCAAAACGGTGTCAAATGCATGAAAATTGGTGAATGTCCATATTAGTATTCTGATGCAACAAACAAAATATTAAATTGATTCACTAAGCCGTTTAGGAAATAATATTGATTTAAATTTAATATGCGTTCTTATGGGAAATTGATATTTTTTTACATTTTTTTTTTGGTAAAACACATTGATAAAACGGTGTAAATGTACATTTATGCAAAATATCATAAGTATTCACTAAACCGTTTCCGAGAAATTAATTATAATACAACAATAATTATAAATATCAATATTTGTAATACAGGATTGCATTTTTTTTATTAATTATGTTAACTATATTTCAGGGTTTCGAACCGGGAATGAACCGAAAACCGGAAAAACCGTTATTTTTTACCGGAACGAAAACCGGAACAGAACCGAAATAAAAATATCGGTTTTTTCGGTTCAGTACATGTTAAAATACGCGCGTTAACTTGATCTTATTTGCCACTTCAATTTTCGTTCGGACTATCATACAAGTACCATAAAATGTTCTAAATTAGGGTAGAAAATTTTTTTTAATACAAATAATTTTTTTTTAATTAATCACTCGGAGCTGAACTGAAAACCGAAAAAAACCGGAAAAACCATTATTTTTTCGGGACGAAAACCCGAACCGAACCGAAATATATTTTTTTACTCGAACCGGAACGAAAACCGAAACGAAAAAAATAACGGTTCGAAGCCCTACTATATTTCTTAATTTGCAGCAATAAATAACATAAATAATATTTAAAATATATTTTTAAGTTGAATCTGTCGTATATAATCAATGTCAAAAAATATGTTATATTAAAATCTTTAAAAATTTAAGGGAGGGAAAATTAGCTTCATTTAACGACATAACAATAATTTGTGTGTATTACAAAATTTAAAACGCAGATATTTGTAAATTTTAAAATTTAGCTACTTTTTTCTCCGATTGTACATCCTTAAACAATTAGAAACTATATAAAAAAAAGAAGTGTTTACGAGATATTTTGCTTTAACTGTAAGGGATAGACGGACGGACGACAAAATGAGATTACATAATTTACTAGAGGGCAACATTTTACATGTTCAGTAAAAATTTCAAGTTTCTAACTTATATAGTTTACGAGATATATTGCTTTAACTGTAAAGCCTCGATTACTTTAGTAGAGTTAGTAGTAGAGTATACTAGCATACTTTTTATCCATTTCACTTTACTCTACCAGTTTTGGTAGAGTAACCGTTTACTAACAGCTAGTAGTTTGGTTCATAATTAATTTCGTACAATGAATGTCGCACACCATCGTTGCCGTGCTGCTGTACGCAAATGTTTAATAACTGTATTAAGTGCATTCCGGCCCGGATTTAAAAATTTGCCGCTCCTAGGCAGTTGCGAAAATTACCCCCCCCCCCCTCGAAACTAACAGTTTAAGTCATAGATGTCAAAATATAAAACTCAGGATCTTTTTTTTTGGTTGCGTCAGTTTCAAATTTTATAAATTTTTATAGTTACATTAGGAAACATAAAAATTGAAGACCTTTTTTTTTTTTAGTCATGCTTGAGTTACATGTAGAGAAATTATTGCTTATGGGTTGAAATTTTTACATCTCGATTTTCGGATGGCAAACTCATTGATAATGGAATCAAAATCAAATTCAATTCCCACGAATATAACAAGTTTTCAAAGTTTCCACCAAAATTCGCCGCCCTTCAATTCTTGCCGCCCTAGGCAGCTGTCTACTCTGCCTGCATGGTAAATCCGGGCCTGAGTGCATTGTTAAAAGATGTTACGGAAGTATTGGAAGAAGAAACTTCAAGGCAGAAAAGAATATGGGTTAGAAATTGGCTTAAAAGAAGAGATGTGCATGGAGCATTAATTTTTCTTGGTTATAGGTGCATCGTAAATTTTTAATTTTTTGCTTCAGTTTGGCAACACCAAAATTTTCTTTAGCTTGATTTTTAACTATACTACATATTTTCATATGCATCTAATCGCGTTTGTTTATTTTTATAGTTAACACTAGTAATGTTCCATATGCATTCGTACTCTTTGTAGAACTCCACTAATTAATTTTAGGGTTTCTTCTTCTGTCCACTTCATTTTTAATGATATCAAAAATATTAATTCGGGACAATAAAAACAAATAACAATCCACAACAATAATAATAATTCAATTCACAACAATCAAAACAAACAACTAAAAACATGTGATACGTAAATATTTCGCACCCGACTACTCTACTCTACTGCAATAATAAAACAGTTTACACTGGTAGAGTGTTGGTAGAGTGCTGGTAGAGTACTGGTAGAGTACTGGTAGAGTATAGTGATCGGTGTGGTGGGGGAAATCGGCGGTAGAGTTACTATACCACAGTGCTATCCTCTAAACTCTACCGACTACTATCTTTAGTACTCTACTTCCACTATCCCAAAAGTGTTTACATTAGGCGAGTAACGGTAGAGTACTTAGTCTACCTCCGTACTCTACTACTAACTCTACTAATGTAATCGAGGCTTTAAGGACAGACGGACGGACAACAAAGTGAGACTAATAGGGTTTCTTGGAAGTCTTAAAAATTAACACGCAACAAAACAATGAATACTCACTTGTTGAAATTGAGGTGATTGCAATGTAGAACGTAGCTGCTCCTGACTGGTCCCGCCGACAGCTGGCAGGTGTTCCTGAAGCTGGTTCAGGGCTTCGCTATCGTTCAGTATACTCGACAGTGCTTCCGTTGTTAGAGCTGATGACAAATCCACTAAAAATTAATATGTTTTTAGTCGGTACAAATTTTTTTACAAAAAAAAATAATTATTATTCTATCAATCATCTTCAATATTTTTTAATTTGTATCAAATGGGGCGCTTACTTTTCGAGATATTTGACTGCGTTGATTAAAATGTATAATATAAAGTATACCGGGTGTTCCAGACCACCCGTCCACTATGTTTTACGCCTAAACTATTTTTAAATTACTATATATATCGACCCCAAAGAATTTCAGAAAAATATTTTCAACCCCCCAAAAAAATTTAAAATTTCGCCATGTTTTCTAAACAATCGAATGTATGAAAAATTTTTTTTTACAAAAGTTTCTTACTTTTTCATAATCTTTAAAATTATCTACTTTTGGATATACCGTTCCATTAGATTTTGCTGAGAAACGTGTATGTACTCCCTCAAACTACCCCCCAAGGGGAAGTTTTGGGGGGTTGAAAATATTTTCCTGAAATTCTTTAGGGTCGATATATATAGTAAATTTTTTATCATAAAACTCTATCTTCAATAGTTTAGGCGTAAAACATAGTAGACGGGTGGTCTGGAACACCCGGTATAGTATACAGGTGGGTTTTTTATCTTGAGACTGCTTAATATCTGGAAAACTACGGATTTTTACGGAAAATATTTAGTACAAAAGTTTCAGGATTTGGAGGGGAAAAACTAATGGAGGTATCAATTTTGATCTTGAGTGGAGGTTCAAGGTCATTTTGGGGTCAAATAATTTTTTTCAAATGGAAACCTATTTACTTTTTTGCAGATTTGAATTTTGCAGACAATATGAAACAACTATTTTTTTTAAAACATCAATTTTAACGTAATTTGTGTCTGTGTCCGCGTGTCTGTGAATGCTCTACAGCCAAAATGGCGTGACTTACAAACATAAAATTTTAAACTTAAGGTTCTTGTATACTCTAGATGTGCACCTCCTATTTTTGAAAACCATCACTAAGCCGGAAAACGGATGTTTACTGACGTCAATTTTTGAATTATTTTTGAAACGGTGCGCAGTAGAAAAAAATGTTTTAGGTTAAAGTTATAGAAAATGCTATAATTTATGTTCTGTTTATTTTTCCTTCAAAAATGTTTTTTTTAGGAAATAATCGATTTGCTTTAATTTTTGAATTATTTTTGAAATAAGAAAAAAATGATGAGCATGTTATTATCTATAATTTATTCCCCATAAAAACAAACTTGTTTGTTTAAACGTCAAAATTTATTTAAGAAAAGATAACGACATCGTTCTCAAATTTAAATCTTTATTAATAGGTATATTTCTGAATTTTTATTTTAAAATATCAATATTTTGCATTATATTAATTGTATTTAATTGTTATTTATTATATTTTAGCCTGACGATGATTCTGTGAATCGAAAGCTTGCGATTACCTTTTCTTAAATAAATTTTGACGTTTAAACAAACAAGTTTGTTTTTATTTATATTTAACGTCACTACTATTATATTATTATTTATTATTTATTTTGACTGACGTGAAACATTAGACGTTAACGTTATTCACATCAAAAAACAAATTGATTTTCTGAAAATCGCAGGGTGGTTTAACCCTTCAAGGAGGTAACTAAAAATATTAATCATTCTGGATATTTACATAAAGCTTAAAATATTTCATCGTAATTGGATATTTGTTCTTTGAATTTATAAGCAACCCAAATAATTCACAAAAAAAAAAAATTCAATTACCTTGCTGCTCCGTCGCAGGTGTAATCCCCTGCAGAAGATTCTGCAAATCGGCTAGCTGAATTGGAGTGGTCGCGGTGCCCGAAGTCGCACCCGACTGTTCGGTAGACTTCGGTTGAGCAGTGCGGTTAGCTCGGGGTGCGTTCGTTATGTTCAAAGCGGTCTGAGCGTTCTGCTGCGTGTTCTGCGGCGTCGTGGCGGCCGGAGTTGTCGTGCTGCTGGAGTTAGTACCGGTCGCAGGCGTTGACGGAACGGTTGTCGTAATGCGCGGTACCGTCGGCGACGATACGGTACGTGAACTTCCGGTCGATGGACGGCTGGATTCAAAATACAGATAACGAGTTATTGCTTACTAAAGACTAGAGAACCGTTACTTACAAATAAAATATCGGTAAGGAGCATAGACATAGAGAATGGACAGTGTATTCTGTATTAACACAATGGTGTAACATCTATCAAAAAGTGAGAGAGAGATGCAGCGTAGTTTTCTAAGAATCTGATTGGTAGCTTACTATAGTTCAGGGTAGTATTTCTGTCAGATATATTTTTGTATATCTATCTTGTGTTTCTTGTGCAATAAGTTTTTTATTAGAAAAGTAAATAATATGAACAATAAACATACTAAAAATTCGAAACTTATATTATTTAGAAATCAATAATCGTTTTTTTTTTAATAATTTTTTTTTATAACGTTAATTATTTTTTGTTTTTTAACCTCTTTATACCGGGTGGTCTATTTAAATTGAGACAAGTAAATATTTCGAAAACTAAAGAATTTCAGAGAAAATGTTTGGTACAAAAGTTGCAGGGTTAGGAGAGGGAAAACTAATGAATGTAAAAAAATTGAACTTGAGTGTATGTTTTAAGGTCATTTTGAGGTCAACTTCATTTTTTTAAATGGAAATATAAAATATATTTTTGCATATTCGTATTCTACAATAAAAAGGAAATAACTTTTGTCTAAAAAGTTTTTTCGAAAACCTTTCTGTTGAAACCACATTCTTCATTTTTCTTCATCAGTAAGCTTATGTAGTTCATATTGATCCAAAAAGTTGCGATATTTTACACCATTCAAGTTTCCATAACAACAATTTATTTGGAAAGGCTTTCAGTTTTCCAGTTTGGCTAGGCTTTCGAATTATTTTGAAATATCTAATTATTATCATGTTGAAAAATGTATTGAAGTTGATGGTTATCACTTCGAATATTTATTATTTACATTAATAAAACATTTTAAATTTCCATTATTTTTAGTTTCATTTTTTCTAGAAGATTAATTTCAGATATTTTTAACAAAAAAAAATATTTTTATTTATTTATTAAAATTGGGATTTAAAAAAAAACTTTTTAGACAAAAGTTATTTCTTTTTTGTTGTAGAATACGAATATGTAAAAAAAATATATATTTCCATTTAAAAAAATGAAGTTGACCTCAAAATGACCTTAAAACATACACTCAAGTTCAATTTTTTTACATTCATTAGTTTTCCCCCTTCTAACCCTGCAACTTTTATATCAAACATTTTCTCTAAAAATTCTTGGTTTTTTAAATATTTACTTGTCTCAATTTAAATAGACCACCTGGTATATATCTATGAATATTTTTAATGTTTGAGACCAAGAATGAAATAGTTACACTCCTGTTTAGAAAAAGGACAAGTATATTCCAAACCTGTTTCTATCTCTTTCTTTTGACACGGCTCTGTTTTCGAGTCAGATGCGTGGTCCATTCTCTATGTCTATGGTATGGAGAATCATACATGACTTCCATGTTCTTTCTATCTTTTTAAGGAGGTTGGGAAGTTACTTTTGAGGAAAAGACGCAGTTTTCGGTTGCCAAAACTACGACATGTCTTTCTCACTTGCACTAATGTATTTAGCACACCCAAAGCATGCTTTGAAGTGTGGTATTACTCTCGTCTCATTATTTTTTTCGTATGAAATTTGATAAAATGAGCATTATATATTAAATTTCTTCAGTAACCCCCTTACATGTTTACATTTTCTAAATGAGAACATTACAGTCTCAATATTCACTTAATTTAATACCGATTGGTTTTAATTTTCTGTCATAAAAATATAAACAAAGTTCAATTTGTCGTTTTAGACCCATTTTTTACACCACGGCAACAACTGCAGCTCGCAATACGTAATAAATTTATATTAAACCTTTTGAATTTGCTTCATCTATTTGCAGAATAGAACCCTGCGGATACCCAGTGTATTTCAAGTTGATTAAGACATAGGAAATTTAACATGTGGACAATTAGAAATGCTGTATAGTTCGTTTCATGTAAGAAGACCGGTGCGGGAGGGGAAGGAAAAACAAACGTGACGCAAATCCATAGGCGTAATCAAACAACAAAAATATTTACAGAATATATTTTAATTATAGAATATTACCTATATGATGAAGAAATAATATATACATAATTATGTATTATGGTATTGTAAGAAAATCTAATCGGATTCATCAGAGGATGAACATGGAAATAAAAATTAAGAATCGTCACTGTCACTGTCTTCTCCAAGAGAAATTATGATCTCATCTATACAATCTTCAATGAGACCATCTGTTTCCCAGAAACTACACTCATCCAAACAATTAAAGGAACAAGAATTTAAACATTTTTTTGGGGTGTTTTTTGAAGTGCTGTATCTTTGTGAAAAATGGTCGTATCGAAATAAAACAAAAAGCATTTTAAAGCTTCAAGTTTATAGTTTTGAGATTTTTTAGCATATTTTTTTTTGAGTTACGGTTATCGTGCAATCAAAAGAAATAGTGGGACACAAAAATTTTCCAATTTTTTAAATTTTTTTTAAGGGTCCGCGGGCTCGGGAAATTTTTTTTCAGTTAAACCAATGCATTGGTCAGTTAACTTGCTTATTCAGCTTTAATTTGTTGTTTTTTTTGGTCTCTCTCAATTTTTTTTTTGCCAGATATCTGACTTTAAATGAAAAATGATTCTTTTGTCTTCGATCATCAATATATCAGCAACTAATGATTAAACAGTAAATTTAAGGGCAGCTTTAAAAACTTGAATAAATTTTCTACAAGACCCTTTCATGACTTTATTAGAAAAAAATTTTTTTTTACCCTCACCATCAGTTTGAAAAAGTACAAAAAATGACCTTTTATGTTCTTTTAGTAAATCTATCGCGACTTTACAAATATTAATGGGAAGACTAATGTTGCCAGGTATTTTTACAGCTTAATGTATCCCCAACAGTCCTGTAAATTTTGAAATTGATCCATCGAACCGTTTTACCGAACCGATTGATCAAATTTTGCTTGCGTATTAATTCGATTCCAGCATGCGAGACAAAATTATTTTACAATTTCGTACGGTTCCCGCTGCGAAAGAATTAATTGATGCAATTAATTCAAGATGAGTAAAATTATGGTACGCAAAAGCCGAATCGTGTCAAAAATGAGTCGGTATTGTTTCTTGAAATGTTTTAAAAAATTTGAAAAAAAAAATTCAAAATTAAAAAAAAAATTATTTTTTTAATTTTTTGGAATTTTTTTTCTCCATTTCAAACATAACAGGTAACTAATGCAAAACTGTAAAAAAAATCAAAAATCGAAAATCGTTTTTTTCATTTTGATGATGATTACACAATGTTATGTTCCAGTCTGTTACACAATACACTTGTTCCTTTAATTGTTTAGTAAAACTTTGATCAATCAATCCGGAAAAACGGTTCGATGGATCAATTTCAAAATTTACAGGACTGTTGGGGGTACATTAAGCTGCAAAACTACCTGGCAACATTAGTCTTTCCATCAATATTTGTAAAGTCGCGATAGATTTACTAAAAGAACATAAAAGGTCATTTTTTTGGACTTTTTCACACTAAATAATGGTGAAGGCAAAAAAATTTTTTTTTCTAATAAAGTCATGAAAGGGTCTTGTAGTAAATTTATTCAAGTTTTTAAAACTGCCCTTAAATTTACTGTTTAATCATTAGTTGCTGATATATTGATGATCGAAGACAAAAGAATCATTTTTCATTTAAAGTCAGATATCTCGGCAAAAAAAAATTGAGAGAGACCAAAAAAAACAACAAATTAAAGCTGAATAAGCAAGTTAACTGACCAATGCATTGGTTGAACTGAAAAAAAATTTCCCGAGCCCGCGGACCCTTTAAAAAAATTTAAAAAATTGGAAAATTGTTGTGTCCCACTATTTCTTTTGATTGCGCGATAACCGTAACTCAAAAAAATTATGCTAAAAATCCTCAAAACTAGAAACTTGAAGCTTTAAAATGCTTTTTGTTTTATTTCGATACGACCATTTTTCACAAAGATACAGCACTTCAAAAAACACCCCAAAAAAATGTTTAAATTCTTGTTCCTTTAATTGTTTGGATGAGTGTATTTTCAATTTTTTTTATGTGCCTTGTGTATCCTTTCCATTTATGTGGAGTTACATGTTCAATGGCTTCATACGTTAGTTTCATTAAATTTGTAATTGACAATTCTCCTAACGTGTTATGATCACGAATGTACTGTTTAACATCAGCCCATGCTAATTCTATAGGGTTTAACTCACACATGTAAGGAGGCAAACGTAGTGGTATATGTCCCTTATTTTTAATTATTTCATCAATTCTAAACGTTTTTTCCTGTGGTTGACTAGCTATGTAAGAATCAATTATTTCTAATAGGTTACATTTTCTTAGTAAGGCATTGTGGTAACTGCTTTTTTTGAAGCCACTCAATCATTGTAGCTTTTGTAGAATATTTCTCTGGTATTTTATCAACCTGAACCGAATGATATGGTGCGTTATCCATTACACAGCCTGGTGGAATATTTGGGAACAAGTGTTCTTCTAACCACTTTTCAAAATTTTCTTTATTCATTTGTCCACGATAATCTCACGTAGATCTAAAAACGAGTTCAGCTCCTTTAACAAAACCTTCCACTGATCCCGCGTGAACCACTATTAATCGGCTTGTCGATCTTATACCACTTCTAACTCCAAAAATTCCGTTACCTTGCCAGCATTTTTGAATAGTCAAGTGATTGTCTATCCACGTTTCGTCTATATAAATTATCATTTTACGTTCCTCTTGATACTGTCTTATTTTTCTCAAGTATTTTAGTCGCCAGTTAAGAATTTCAGATCTTTCAATTAAAATTTTTCTTTTATTTTGACATTTACGCCATACGAAACCTTTATGTTTTAATAATCTGTGCAATGATATTTTGCTATAATCAAATTCTATTTTTTTTAATGGCTGCTAATAAACAACTTAATGTAGGAACTACCTTCTTGTGTAAATAAAAATTTTCTATTTCTGTCCTTATTATTTGAAAATCGAAATCATCGATTTTTTCATTTATACTTCTTCAGGGTCTTTTATTAGGATCTGTAGAACATCGATCTTTATTTTCACGAGAAATACGTTTTATTGTACTCTCAGAGGGTTCCGGTCAATTTATCGTAAACAGTTTATCGTAAACAGTTTATCGTACAACAGTTTATCGTAAAACAATTTACCGAACGAACAATTTATCGTATGAACAATTTACCGTAAGAACAATTTATCGTAAAACAATTTATCGTAAGAACAATTTATCGTATGGACAATTTACCGTAAGAACAATTTATCGTAAAACAATTTATCGTAAGAACAATTTATCGTATGGACAATTTACCGTATGAACAATTTATCGTAAAACAATTTATCGTAAAACAATTTATCGTAGAACAATTTATCGTAAAACAATTTATCGTAGAGCAATTTATCGTAAAACAATTTATCGTAAAACAATTTATCGTAAAACAATTTATCGTAAAACAATTTATGTATTATTACTGTCACAGACTCCACTGGACTTTCTTATACGTATTAAGGTCAAATCAATTATGAAAATATTATATAATATATTATTATATAGAAACCTTGTTTTCTAATTTTATCAATTAAAAAAAATTACAGATGCGTATTAAGTTAGATTTTAGGCCCAAATTATTAAAATAATAAATACACATTACATATAAATAATATATATAAACCTTATTTATTATTTAATCAATTAAAAAAAAATGTACAGAAGCGTATTGAGTAATTATTGAGACCCGTGTATTAAACTAATTAATAAACTCACAACTCGCCCCCTGTCACAGATGGATGGTTGTAACTGGTCTCATTGGATCCGGCGGGAAAAATACTATAGGATTCTAGGGGAATGGGGGGCAAAACAACCCTCTATCTAGCACAGGAGTCGAGATATTTACGATTTTCTGTAATGAATACCATAAGTACCGAAACAGAAAAATTCAATATTTACAATAAATACTGCATGTATAAACATAAGATATTATTATTTAATTTAATAGAATGAAATAAAAAGTTCAGGCATGTATTAAGTGCTATTTTAGGCCCGTATTGTTAAAACAACAAATACACATATGTATATAGAAACCTTGTTTATAATTTAGTCAGTTAAAAATAATTGTACAGAAGCGTATTGAGTATTAAACTAATTAAAAAACTCACAAATCGCCCCCTGTCACAGATGGAGGGTTGTAACTGGTCTCATTGGATCCGGCGGGAAAAATACTATAGGATTCTAGGGAAATGGGGGGCAAAACAACCCTCTATCTAGCACAGGAGTCGAGATATTTACGATTTTCTGTAATGAAATACCATAAGTAGCGAAACAGAAAAATTCAATATTTACAATAAATACTGCATATAAACATAAGACATTATTATTTAATTTAATAGAATGAAATAAAAAGTTCAGGCATGTATTAAGTGATATTTTAGGCCCGTATTGTTAAAACAACAAATACACATATATTAAATAGAAACCTTGTTTATAATTTAGTCAATTAAAAATAATTGTACAGAACCATATTGAGTGATTTTTGAGGCCCGTGTATTAAACTAATTAATAAACTCGCCTCTGTCACGTGATGAAAGAATGTAATATAACATTGTTTTACATTGAACTGTTTACCATAAATTGAACGCAAATCGATTAAATAATATTCAATGTTTCTAAATAGTAGGTATACGTGAATTTGTTATTTTAATAATATATATATATATTATCACTTGATATGAATCTGTACATTTTTAAAATTTATTTAATTTAGTAATAATATCTAAGGTATATTATTATTGTGTAAGAGGTGGATATTGATTTTGTTTCTTTTTCACTATTTATTCATTATAGAAAATCGTAATTAACACGTCACCTATACGAGTAAGGGGGTTGTTTTTAATTAGTTTAATACACGGGACTCAAAAATCACTCAATACGCTTCTGTACAATTATTTTTAATTGACTAAATTATAAACAAGGTTTCTATATATGTATATTTGTTATTTTAACAATACAGACCTAAAATATCACTTAATACATGCCTGAACTTTTTTTTTCATTCTATTAAATTAAATAATAATATCTTATGTTTCTATGCAATATCTATTGTAAATATTGAATTTTTCTGTTTCGCTACTTATGGTATTCATCACAAAAAATCGTAAATATCTCGACTCCTGTGCTAGATAGAGGGTTGTTTTGCCCCCCACTCCCCTAGAATCCTGAAGTATTTTTCCCGCCGGATCCAATGAGACCAGTTACAACTCTCATTTTGTGACAGGGGGCGATTTGTGAGTTTATTAATTAGTTTAATACACGGGCCTCAAAAATCACTCAATACGCTTCTGTACAATTATTTTTAACTAACTAAATTATAAACAAGGTTTTTATATACATATGTGTATTTGTTGTTTTAACAATACGGGCCTAAAATATCACTTAATACATGCCTGAACTTTTTATTTCATTCTATTAAATTAAATAATAATATCTTATGTTTATACATGCAGTATTTATTGTAAATATTGAATTTTTCTGTTTCGGTACTTATGGTATTCATTACAGAAAATCGTAAATATCTCGACTCCTGTGCTAGATAGAGGGTTGTTTTGCCCCCCATTCCCCTAGAATCCTATAGTATTTTTCCCGCCGGATCCAATGAGACCAGTTACAACCCTCCATCTGTGACAGGGGGCGAGTTGTGAGTTTATTAATTAGTTTAATACACGGGTCTCAATAATTACTCAATACGCTTCTGTACATTTTTTTTTAAATTGATTAAATAATAAATAAGGTTTATATATATTATTTATATGTAATGTGTATTTATTATTTTAATAATTTGGGCCTAAAATCTAACTTAATACGCATCTGTACATTTTTTTTAATTGATAAAATTAGAAAACAAGGTTTCTATATAATAATATATTATATAATATTTTCATAATTGATTTGACCTTAATACGTATAAGAAAGTCCAGTGGAGTCTGTGACAGTAATAATACATAAATTGTTTTACGATAAATTGTTTTACGATAAATTGTTTTACGATAAATTGTTTTACGATAAATTGTTTTACGATAAATTGTTTTACGATAAATTGTTCTACGATAAATTGTTTTACGATAAATTGTTTTACGATAAATTGTTCATACGGTAAATTGTCCATACGATAAATTGTTCTTACGATAAATTGTTTTACGATAAATTGTTCTTACGGTAAATTGTCCATACGATAAATTGTTCTTACGATAAATTGTTTTACGATAAATTGTTCTTACGGTAAATTGTTCATACGATAAATTGTTCGTTCGGTAAATTGTTTTACGATGAACTGTTTACGATAAACTGTTTTACGATAAACTGTTTACGATAAATTGACCGCAAATCACTCTCAGATACTCCTGCATAAGCTGCGGCCCTTTGTGTTTTTGCTTTCAATGGGATATTGATAGCATTATTCTTTGCTTCTGAATCACAAACGTTAATAATGTTTACAATAACTTCACGAGCACTACTTCTTACAATCTTCCCTTTTTTATTTTCCATTATAATGTAATGTTAGTTTGAACTCGTGTCATGAAATAATCCACAAGAAAACAATTGTCTTATACATAGGGTAGATGGTTGGTCCTTTCGCAAATTGTCATGCCTCTAGTCATTAAATTTATGTCGACCACCCAAAATGTACAAGTGTTTTTTTTTTAATAAATGGGTTCAAATATTATACTTGTTACAAATAGGAATACATAGTTTAAATGTCAACCCTCGTCCTTTGAACTATTGCATATTGTATTGAAATAGAAACCTTGAGATTTTTACACATAAGAAAAGATATATTACAGTCATTAGAGTCAAGTGTGACCTGCAAATACATTACAATAATTATATAAAACTATATTAGTACAGGCAAATTAGACAAAAAATCGACCTGAAAAGAACATAATTCTTAGATCTATTTTTTTTGTTTTAAATCACTTTGTTATATATATACTTTAAGAATCCAATGAGTCCCGAGTTTTAAGGTTGTTGCGTATGTGAATATTGGAGGGGGAAAGGTTGCGCGCGGATAGCTTTTATATTGTTGATGATTTTCTTTAATAACACATTAAAGACTGTCTTAATTTTAAATATTATACACCTAATATCTATTTTAGGGTTCCGTAGAAAACTAGGAATCCTTCTAGTTTCGCTCTGTCTGCCCGTCCGTCCGTCTGTACGTTTATATAAATTTTATACCGATTTAGATCAAATTTGGTATACGAACGTAGATTGATAACTCAAAAACAAAAATGATGAAATTTTGAAAAAAAAAATTATTGGACCCCCTTCCAATAAACTGAAAAATAAATTCAATTTTTTTTCACTTACCCCATCAAGTGGGGTGTCCTTAGATAGGTCTTCTAAAATGCAACAAAAAATGTCAAATGACCTTTTGATTTTAACCCTTCAGTCATGATATATTTGCTTTTCAATGTCATTGTTAGAGCGTCTTCACGCATCTAATTTCTAAACTCTTAATTCAGAAAATCTGAAAAAAATCTAGAATGTAGCTTTTAATTAGTACTTTCACTGAAAATTATAACGAACACTGTCAAACAATTCTTTGGACCCCCCTCCCATAGACTGAAAAGCGTACTTACATTCTTTTCGAACATTTGATCGAAAATTGTCCATTTTACCCCACTTTTCCCTCCATAATTCTAATAATTTTACATAATGACAACATTATTTTACAAAATATACTCACTAACATAAAGGCAATCTATAAAATAATCCGTTAAATCTTGATTTATAAAAACTTAAATATTCACGATTTTTTGTCATGGAGTTAGTCGTTTTGTCTTTTGAATTATATCATTTTGTATATAAAAAACTATTTAAAGATACCATCTGCTACAATTTTCATAGAAAAGTTTTTGTTTGAAAATCCATAGTTTTTGAATAATATTAACAAATATACTGAGATACACAATTTATAAAGCTCAAAAACTCTCTTTAGTAATGAATAATTCAGATAACCTCTGATTGTTATAACCAAAATAATTTTTTATGGGTGCAACAGTATCACCTAAACATGTCCCCATATGAACAAAAATAAATATAACCCACTAGAAAGAGCTAACAATTTTTTAAAGTATTGGCAATACGCGGCCGTTGAAAGCTGTTTATGGAGGGGTTCTCCTCCTTCATAATTAAAAAAAATAGAATGGTTACATTCTATGAGACATATATTATCCGATTTTCATAAAATTTGTTTGTAGAACACGATAAGCCGGTAAGTGATCAAAATCAAGACTAGCTTCATCGCTTATTTGACGCGCCCTACTTTAAATCAAAATACCGACTAAAGTTCCCCAGTCCCGACTAGGGACTCTTCGGTTTCTTAAAAATAAAGTATATCTGAAGCCATTTCAGGAGGTATTTCTAATCTTTCCATTTTTTCCTTAATAAAACCTAATTTTAATGCACATGTGTCAATTTTATGTAAATAAATATTTACCGTTACAAAATATTTAATTTTACCTTACTATTTATTTTTTTTGTCATTTTATAACCCCCAGTCCTCTTCCCAACATTAATTTTGATCTCATTAATTACTTAATGTTCGTTATAAACTATTTAGTACAGGGACATTCATTATTTTCATACATTTGATCTAACATATCCTTTTTACCCCACTTTCCCCTAAACGCAACAACTTCTGACCTCGGGACTCATTGAATTCTTTAATGAGAAATACTATTGAATACATTTCCGAAATAAAATTTAATCTAATAATTAAGTTTTAGTTAAATGCAAATTTGCCTGTACTATATTGTTGATTTCTTAAAATAATATTTTAACAAACTTAACTTCTTTGATTTCAAAAAAACAACTGAATCGACTATCACACTATAATATAAACCCTAACGTATATATCTACACTATAATATAAACGTGCAATATATATATATCTGTCCAGGCACTTTAGCTTTATAGAATCACGATTCACCGAACCGATTTGCGTCATTTTTTTTTTGTTATGTAGCTTCATCCTTCTTCCAGTTAACTGTGTAGGTTTCATTTCTTAGCTATGAAAGGTCTCTGAGTTGTGATTTTATTCCGAAAAAGTACATCAAAATTTTACTGAAAATATGCTGAATCATGATGTTTAAGCATCGGCTTTTGTTTTGCCAGATAGTGTGACAGTCGTTTGAAAAATACAATTTTTACGAGAATTTGCTAAATTATAACATTTGACTGTTGTGTTTTGTTTACATCTGTCAGTATATATGACATTTATAAAGAAGAAAACACATGGATTTTTTATTGACAATATAATAAAAAACACACTGATGAAATAATTGATTCATTTTAAAATGTCAGATTTGTGAATTAATTATAATTACTACGTTAAAATAGATTGTGATTGAAATTGTTAAAAAAAACATACAGGGAAATCATAAACAGCTGTTTTTGTCTCAAATACATCAGGTGCGTATTGTACAGAATATTTATGATATTAGTCTAATAATTTATATTTAATATCAAAAAGTTTACGTTTAATAATAATTACGTCAGGAGCGGCAAATTAAAAAATATTTATTTGTTTTTTTTTAATTGTTCAAAAAATAAAAAATTTCAGAAAAATATGAAAATAATAAATAAGTCAGAGGCGTGTAAAAAATTGCAATTAAAAAAATATTCTAATCAAATTTTATTTAAATATTATATATATTTTTTTGGAAGTTGTAAGATTGACATAACATTATCTAAAAATTTATAAACTAAGTCAGGGGCGTCGTATTAAAAAAATTAAATTGCTTTTTTTTAATTGTGACTTAAAAATTGATTTTGATTGAAATTGTTAAAAAATTATAAATTTCAGAAAAATATGAAAATAATAAATAGATCATGAGCGTATGAAAAAAATTTACTATGATCATTTTCTAATAAATTTTTATTTAATGATTTATTATTTTTTAGAAATTGTGAGATTGATATAATATTATCTAAAAATATATATTTAAAAATAATAAAGTCAGGAGCGTCGCATAAAAAATATTTTATTTTTTAATCATGACGTAAAAAATTGATTCTGTTTGAAATTGAACAAAAATTAAAAACTTTAGAAATATATGTATAAAAATAATAAATAAGTCAAAAATTTGTATTCTTATACAATTTTACAAACAAATAGTTTTTAATCAATCGGTTGTTGTGAAATTGATGTTATTTACCCAAAAATTTATATTTTATAATAATTAAGTTAGGGGTGTGGTCTTAAAAAATTTTAATTTAGTATTTTTTCATAAGATTGCATAAAATAAAATCAAGATCGTAATAAAATAATTTAACCTAATAAATAACATCGAACATGCTTCTACGCATTATTTGAGTATGTTGAACGTAAAATAATGTGGAAATTAATATTCGCAATTATTTTTTTGGTAATTTTTTAAAGTATCAAAATTTATTGATAAGGGCATAAAATAAACAAACGAGGGTCGCAGCCGAAGGCTGAGACCCGAGTACGTTTGAGGTGAGATTGATTTGTACATGTAAATCGTAATAATAATGGAAAACTAATAATGATAAATGATTATCCCCGCCAAATTCAAGAATTATTTACTTATCAGCGTTTAAAACAATTACAGTGAAATATTTTATAAAAATTTGATATGACAGAAGTTAATATAAAAAAATTATTTATATTTTATCAATCAATATTTTATCAAATGTGGCGTGATTTGGGGTTGGGGCGCGTAGCGCCCAGGGGCAAGGCCCCTAGTATCACACTATAATATAAACCAAAACGTATCCTTAATATATATAAAGCTCAACGTCTCTCTGTCTGTCTGTCTGTCTGTCCGTTAGTTACCTTATCACTCGAGAACCAATAATCCGATTTACGAGTTTTTTTTTTTAATTCATAGGTACGTTCTCTGGCCAGGTTATAGGCTATATTTTTTTACGTTAGGTAACATAACAACAAAACAGTGACGATAATAGTAAATCAAGTCGGAAAAAATTTTGCCGTCGGCGCGCTGTTTTGTAATACGCTGCCTAAACCGTTCAATATAGAACAAAATAATGTATTAAAGAATTGTGTAGAATCAAAAGTTCTACAATTAAGTCAGCGACACGATATGTCTAACTTTTATATTTAAGCCACAATGACTGCTTTTATGTTACAAAAAAAACATAAAATATTTGGGTTTTGTTTACATGGACTTATGACCTGCAAAACATTAATCCTTATCGAAATAAATGATTTCATCGTCATAAGTACTTAATGTAGATATAGTTTGCCATTTACAGCATCCAATTTGGTCGTATAGTTTAGAAAATATCTTAAAATATATTTATAAAGGTAACATTTTAAATGTATGGTGTCGTGCCGCATCGAAGCGATGTACATCAGACTGGATTCGCTTACGTTCGGTAGATATTCGGAGTCCCTCGGCTGACGTTTGAGTTAATTTTGTTTTCAATAATTAACATTTAAATTTAAACAGAACACAAATTATTTGTACTTTTTTCTTCTGATTCGTTTTTGTTAGGTAATTTAGGTATTGATAAATTATTATTACAATAATAACTAATCGTGTTTGTACTTAATTAATTAAACTATATTTTTCAAAAATCCTAAACAATAATTCCGTAGTCTACGCGAGCGAAGCCGCGTGGGCCCAGCTAGTATATATATATACAGGGTAGTTCAATAGTGCGTCCGGCTTTCCTAGCGCACTTCCCGTAGGAGATAGAAAAAAAAGTTTGGTACATAATATTATTGGTTTGAAAAGATCAACGTCGTAAAATTATTTTCAATAATACAGGGTGTCCCATTTTTGCGGTATAACGAAAACAAAGATTTTTTTAAATGGAATACCCTGTAACGTTTTATGTCCTCCGATGTCATTTTTTAACCTCTACATTAACGTCTGTTTATTTTTTTATTTAGTGACAGTGTTGCCAAATTAGAATTTTTTTTCCGAAAAATAATCCATATTCAGGCTCAACTTTAAAATATCGTAGCGACCTCGTTTTTTTTGAAGCGTTGAATTTTTTTAGCAATAATGTTAGTCCAGGTAAAGAGTAACCAATTGATAATAAACAATTTTAATTTAATTCTACAGGGTGTTAATAGAAAAATGCCAAAGTTTGCAATCTTCAAAATGATAAAACTCATTTTTTTCAAATGTGACTACCCTTTTTTTATTTCACTATTCGATGAGTTTTTTTCTCCTTTTCAATTTGTATATATTTGGATATCTTAAGTCTAAACCCCATATTTTCTGAGATATTCAATAATTTTCACAAAAGTAACCATTTCAACACGTTTTTATGCACCGAAGTAGGCTGTGTTGATGCAAAAGAAATGCCAATATGTAAGTACTTAAGTATCAATGTAACATTTGATTAAATTGTATAATTAAAACTGATAATAGTTATGTAATAAAATTATTTATTTTATTCAAAAAACTGTGATAAGTAACAAAATTGAAAATACATATAAAAAATAAAAGACTACAATAAATGTTCGAAATGTCTACCATTTTCATCCAGGCATAAATCAATTTACTGGCATTTGTTTTGTAATTGTTTCGCATTTATTTTGCATTTGTTTGGCCTACTTCGGTGCATAAAAACGTGGTGAAATGGTTACTTTTGTGAAAATTATTGAATATCTCAGAAAGTATGGGGTTTAGACTTAAGATATTCCCTATACAAATTGAAAAGGAGAAAAAAACTCATCGAATAGTGAAATAAAAAAAGGGTAGTCACATTTGAAAAAAATGAGTTTTATCATTTTGAAGATTGCAAACTTTGGCATTTTTCTATTAACACCCTGTAGAATTAAATTAAAATTGTTTATTATCAAAATGTTACTCTTTACCTGGACTAACATTATTGCTAAAAAATTCAACGCTTCAAAAAAAACGAGGTCGCTACGATTTTTTAAAGTTGAGCCTGAATATGGATTATTTTTCGGAAAAAAAAATCTAATTTGGCAACACTGTCACTAAATAAAAAAATAAACAGACGTTAATGTAGAGGTTAAAAAATGACATCGGAGGACATAAAACGTTACAGGGTATTCCATTTAAAAAAATCTTTGTTTTTGTTATACCGCAAAAATGGGACACCTGTATTATTGAAAATAATTTTACGACGTTGATCTTTTCAAACCAATAATATTATGTACCAAACTTTTTTTTCTATCTCCTACGGGAAGTGCGCTAGGAAAGCCGGACGCACTATTGAACTACCCTGTATATATATATTTGTTTGTATGTCTGTCCGGCGACAATCAATTTATAGCCCGTTAAACCTTTCACTGGATTTTTTTCATACTTTGCCTGTTTTTAGATTCGTCCTTTATGCAGTGTAATGGATAATTATTTTATTCAAAATATTTCTATTTTCCGTGATATGTATTTTTATGCGAGACACTACATGTAAAATTTACACGAAATTTTGCTATCTGACGTTTAATTTGAAATTTAAGAGTTTCGACACTCGGCTTTTGTTTTTGGAATTCTTAGAATTTCGTCGCTGTGGTTGGTCAAAAATTGACATTTCGTATGAATTTTAAACACTCCACGTGGACTTGATATTTGCCTGTCATAAACAGCTGTTTTTTATTTGAAATACGTCAGGGGCGTGTACAGAAATGTGTAAATTGGTACATTACAATTAAATTGTTTATAAATGAAAATTTTCACCAAAATTGGTTGGTGTATTGATCTAATTAGTATAATAATTTATATTTAATATCAAAACGTTTATATTTAATAAGAATTACGTCAGGAGCGTGGTTACAAGAATATTTTTTATTGATTTTTTCTGATATAATTGTATTAAAATGAAACGGTTATTTTAGACATTTGGTTGTTGTGGGGATTGATGTAATTTGCCCAAAAATTTATATTTATTAACAATTAAGTCAGGTGTGCAATGTAAAAAATATTTTAAATTGTTAATTTTTAAGAGTTAATAATACACATTTTTGAAAATCATTTGGTGGTTCAAAGATATATGTAATGTATCGAACAATTTATATTAAATAATAATAAAGAAACAGCTTGAGACATTTATAAAAATAATAAATATGTTAAAGTCAGGGTCGTGGTCTTGAAAATTTTTTTTTGCTATTTTTTCATAAAATTGCGTAAACATAAAACAAAAATCGTAATAAGATAATTTAACCTAATAAATAACATCGAAAATGCTTCAACGCATTCTTTGAATATGTTGTATGCCAAAAAATGTGGAAAATGATATTCACAATGATTTTTTGGTAATTTCTCAAAGGCATTATTAATATTAATGGTAAAGGTATAAATTACGAGGGTCGCAGCCGAAGGCTGAGACCCGAGTACGTTCTGATGTTAGGGTGATTTTTACATGTAAATTGTAATATTACTGGAAAGGTAATAATGATAAATGATTATCCCCGCCAAATTCAGGAATTATTTACTTATCAGCATTTAAAACAATTACATTGAAATATTTTATGAAAATTTGATATGACAAAAGTTAATATAAAATAATAATTTTTATTTTATCAATCAATATTTTATTAAATGTGGCACGATTTGGGGTTGGGGCGCGTAGCGCCCAGGGGCAAAGCCCCTAGTAATGATATATTGCTGTCTTTTGCAGCAACAATAAAATTCAGTTATATATTTTTAAATATTTCATTATTGTACATTGAGCGTGTTCAGCCGAACTAAGTCCTGAGTAAACTTAGTAAGTTAGTTAGAGTAAGAGAAAGTTTGCCCTAACCGTCTAAGTACAGTGTGTTTTCCGCCTGGACACACTTACTACTTTGTGATAGTTATAAGACTCATAACCTATATATTTATGCTCTATCTTGTATGTTGATGACATTATTTATTATTGTAATTACACTCGTCCATTTTGTAAAGTTCAATTTTACACACAAAAAAATATTTTTGACTCACAAATCGTATTATTCCTTTATTACTTATTTCTTGTTGATAACGTTTACGTGAGTATACTAAGTAAAATGGCGGCGAGAAAAAAGTTCCTTAGTATCCGTAAAGTGTCCAGGCCGAAAACTTAGCTTAGTGCACTTACTAACTTACTAAGTTTACTCAGGACTTAGTTCGGCTGAACACGCTCATTTATTTGATAACATTGAGCGTGTTCAGCCGAACTAAGTCCTGAGTAAACTTAGTAAGTTAGTTAGAGTAAGAGAAAGTTTGCCCTAACCGTCTAAGTACAGTGTGTTTTCCGCCTGGACACACTTACTACTTTGTGATAGTTATAAGACTCATAACCTATATATTTATGCTCTATCTTGTATGTTGATGACATTATTTATTATTGTAATTACACTCGTCCATTTTGTAAAGTTCAATTTTACACAAAAAAAAATACTACTGGAGTGACATTGTTTTATTGTGGTTAAGGTGTATATTTTAGTTTAAGTGACAAAAAAAATATTTTTGACTCACAAATCGTATTATTCCTTTATTACTTATTTCTTGTTGATAACGTTTACGTGAGTATACTAAGTAAAATGGCGGCGAGAAAAAAGTTCCTTAGTATCCGTAAAGTGTCCAGGCCGAAAACTTAGCTTAGTGCACTTACTAACTTACTAAGTTTACTCAGGACTTAGTTCGGCTGAACACACTCATTAAAACATTTAACATACATCAATGAGTGGGGGGAGGGATTGTTTTTGCAATCATGTGTTTGTTAGCCAAAATTTGGTCATAGAAATTTTTATAATAAATTTTTTTTTAAGTTTTTTAATATACTGCAACCAATTATACTTACATAAACATTTGATTATTGGGTTTTATACCGCGTTGCACTATTAAATCAAATTAAATTAATTAAATCAAATATTTATACAATTAAATAACCGCGAAAGTCTACGTTCAAAAATAATTATACTTATTATAAATTTTAATTATTCAAATAATTATTTTTTCGTACAACGAGCCATTGACTACATCAATCGTCCCGTTCATTATCGAACAGAACGTCGCTTCTCTAACACTACAACTTAAGCGGTCAACTTTAGTTTTAGTATAAAGAGAGCGGCAGACAAAAATATTTTTTATTTTAACAAACTATATAACATTTCGTTTAAGAAGCTTCATATGCATAGTGACATGTGATTACATTCCTAAGCCCGGTCTTTTTTCATGAAACGAACTGTAGTAACCTTTGATCAAATTTAACGATGTGTCATTGGTGCATTTTGAAATGCCGCCTCGAAACTAATTGATAAATTTTAAATTAATCAACAGTATTTTGTTTTCAACTTTAATAAAGAATAAAATACATTAATGAAATTAAAGTAAACATCCTAGATAAAATTATAATAATATTTTTTGGTAGATATAAATTTGAAAACAAAATATGAATTACTATTTTATTAAAATTTGACCAAAGGTTACTACAACATTTCTAATTGTCCACATGTTAAATTTCCTATGTCTTAATCAACTTGGAATACACTGTATATCCGCACACACACCTTTTGTTTATACACTCTGCTTTTACTTTTACCCGACTGATTTTCATATTTTTGTTTTAGTTATGTAGCTTCATCCTTTTTCCAGTTTACTGTGTTTGTTAGCTATCGATAGTTTCCGGACTGTGATTTTTTAAATCCAAGATAGAGAGAACTACAGATGCTACAAGTGGGTAAGAGTGAGAAATACACTAAATTGTAAATTTATTACCAGGCCCTTTTTCAGTAATATTTAAAATTTGTAATTATAATACAATACCCAGCCCCTAGTTAATTAATATTTACAAGCAAAATTGTGTAAATACAGAATTTACTTTTTATTTTTTTATTCAATTTAAAAAACTTTAATCAAAAAATTAAAAAAGTTACTGCGTAGAGAATATATTCTAATGTACTGTTATTTTTTTTTTAATTCAAATAATTTATATTTACAAGCGCAATCGTGAAAATACAAAATTTACTTTTTATTTTATTATTCAATTTAAAAAACTTTAATCAAAAAATTAAAAAAGTTACTGCGTAGAGAATATATTCTAATATACTGATATTTTTTTTTTCAATTCAATTAATTAATATTTACAAGCGCAATCGTAAACATACAAAATTAAAAAAAAAATTAATTTTTTATAATATGAAGTTTTTCACTCATTAAAACTAGTTAAATGTTTTAATTTTTACTTGTACCTCGTAGATCTAATAGAGATCTATAATTAGAGACCAAAACCAGCGTGGTAGCTGCTCTGAGTGTCGAGATATACTGATTATAATTTACGCTAGCGCACAAAATGATCGTTGCGCGTTTAGCCCCCCCTTCACTCGTACCGCATTTCCGCAGAAGTGGTTCAATGTTTAATGAGTACGCTGATTAGAACGATACCAAAATCATTAGTTTCTGAGTTATTCAATAGTTTTAAATCACCTTGAAAATGTTTCCGACTAGCGTGAAACACTAACGTTAAAATCTACAAACAGTAATTTGAATAAAAATAACCTTATAGTGCCAAGCAAGCTACTAAGGCCTCCGATTTGACCAACGCCTCCAAAAAGTTGCATTAATTGACTTTGGGACATATTATTGAGCAACGATTGTAGATCTTGGTCTGCGCCAGCTAAACCAACCGAACTGCCAGTTCCAGTGTTGCCACCAGCACTTAAACCTCCTGGGCCGGGTGGGTTGTTCAAATACTCGTTGATTTTTTTACAGTTTTCTTCATCTTTGTCAGTACGTGGTTCCTGTAAAATTTATTTATTTATTTAATTCTTTACATATATATTTTTCGTGATTTATTACCTGAAGCCAAAAGAAGAACCTGCGGTTTGATGATTTAAATTTTAGTAGATACGCTCGACCCGTTGTACATTGTTGTACTCGAACGTATTCACAATCATCAGGAAAAATGATTAGATCATCTTCTACAACGCCCGTTGTACGATCTTTCCAACAAAAATGCATTAGCGAGTCATCACTTTGATAAACATATAATAATCCTTTACGTTTATCCGGATAGACCATTTTTCCTAAATAAATCGTTAATTGTTAATACTATTCATACATAATTTATAAAATATGTAAAATACTAACCTTTCAAATTCATTCTGCCAGCTTTTACTTCTACTAAATGTTTTGCCCCATGAGTGGAACCAGGTCCTGTAACAGCACTTCCAAATAAAGCTGCTGAAGACATTTTCAGTTTTGATATGAAAAACGAAATTGTAGAATGATTTTAACAAATCGATTTGTCACCAACTTTTTATAAAGAAGTATATGTCATGCTTAATGTCAATTTTTAATAAATTGGTACCATTTGTACGGATGAAAGTTTCCCTATATTGTGAAAGTTACCAAATACAGAATGGAAAATTAATCGTAATATTACTTTAATTTAGTGTTGCATTTTGAATTTCAGTTCCTAAATAAATAATAAAAGAATTCATTTATAAAAATATTCGTACTTCAAGTGTTATAAAATATTATAAATTTAGTAACATATTAAATATCCCTAGGTACTTGATATACATTTTTTTTTTAATAATATACAATTCATTCTTAAAAAACCGTTATAGCACGATTGATTCAAACTGGAATATATAAGAAAGTATAAAAAATATTTATATTAAATAAATATTTATACATATCTTAAGATTTTTTCATAATTCAAAAGAAAATTTTATAAATACAAATTTCTGTAAAGTCTTCTTAAGAGCAATCAGTTAAAAAACTTTAATTAAATGCTTCCATATTTATTTCCCAGTTATAGGCGCTCAAAGTTAAATACGTGAAAGCTTTTTAAAAAGGATACTTTCAGCTTTCTAATCAGTGGCATAGTAAAAAAAAAATCGGGGCTCGATAATACATATGAGTTAAATTTTTTGAAGGCCTTTTGAACTAATGTTTTCTCAAAACCAGGGCCGTAACTACCACCGGGGCAGCCGGGGCTGTGCCACGGGGCCCCCGAGTTTAGGGGGGCCCTGAAAAAGGAAGATATTTTTTACGAAATCGGATTAAAAAAGTTTTGAGTTAAACTCATTTTGATTCAACACAGAAAAAAATTAAAAAAAAAAAACCAAATAAAATAATTGTTTAATACATTTATAGAATTATCTTTAGCGCCATCGCATAGTACATAAAAAAAATTACAAAAAAAGAATGTCCCTTTGTTGCTCACAAGATATCAACGAGTCAATTTTTATTTTTAAATGTCTTTTTTAGCCGTTTTGATTTGACACTTACCTACATATTTATAATCATAAGGAATATCTTTTCCCAAAATTTTATTAAAATCGATTTTATTGGTCGTTGTAAATAGGTTCTGTAATAAAATTATAAGATTTTTAAAAATTTAGTTTTATAGGGAAATTCATAACATGAATTTTAAAATGATTTTTTTATTTTTGCAATCCGGCCAATAGAATTGGAAATATTTAAAAAAAAATCGTACACGAAAAACTGTCAAAGTGGTCGTTTTTTCAACAAGGTACAAAAAATTTCACTAATATGACGCACTATAAATCGAGTTTTATACAGCTCTATATGAGAAATTATTGTTTGTTTTTTCAAAAAATGTATTTACTAGTGTAGTTTTCATTGTTTACAAAAAATATTAACAATTAAAATTTGAAAGCATTCACATTTTTATTGAAAAACTTGTTTTTTCGAAAAAAGTCACAAACTTCAAAATTGTCACAAAAAAAATTTATAAGGGGGCCCCGCGATCGCCTGCTGCCCCGGGGCCCCCGAGCCTCTGGTTACGGCTCTGCTCAAAACATACGTTTTTTTATAACATTGAATATTTCGAGGGGGGTTTCGTCCCCCCCCCCCCCCTCCCATTATAACACCACTGTTTCCAATGATATCAAGCATGCGATAATTTTTTCAGGATATACAGGAGCTTAAAGGGTCAATCCATATGAACTGGTCCAGCACTGGTTGCTCGATCATTCTAAAAAAAATTGATTTTTTGTGTGTAATTATCCTAACATGTTGGTAGTTCGAAACGACCATTATTTTAATTTTATTGTTTTTTGTTTTCGCGTGACGCCCATATTTGTTATACAGGTCGCAGCATTTTTTGTACTTTAAAGGGTTCGCGGAAACTAAAATATCTCAGCTTCTATCAAACCTTTCAACACGGGACTAAAAGCAAATTGTTCAAAATAAAACGGGCTACAAGATTACTTCTAAACATTTTCACCTAAATGTTATCCTAAAGGGTAAAATTTCAGCCTTAATTCTTAGTTCTATTTTTGAAAAAATCCCATATTCAAGGGGATGTTTTTGCAAGAAGGGGAAAAGTTAACAAGTCAAATTATTTTTTACAAATAGGTGGGTACTAGTTGTATTCACACACTAAAGTTCAACTCTGAGACTTACCCCCCTTTATTTTAAAAAATTCTCAAAATTTGAAAATTCGATAAAATAGCACTTTTCAAAGCTAAATAACTCTGGTGAGGGACCAGATAAAAATTTGAAATTTTAGCCCATAATAGTACTACATAATGGTATTATGTACCAAAAATTTTGAGATTGAGATTTGACTACAAGCAGTGGTATTGCAACCACAAAAATGCATATTTCAATGAGCGTATACATGTTGTGGTTTTGTTTCAATAATAATTAAAAAATGTTATATCTTTGTTATGAGTTACTTTAAGTTATTATATGTGTTATAAATTTTTAAAGCTGACCTAATTTTCTATCTAAAAATAAAATATATATAGGGTGTCACCGTTGAAAAACAAAAGTTAACATCATTTCCGGTTCAACCGGAAGTGACGGAAAATAAAAAATGAGATTTTAAAAACATTCAGAAAAAATACAATTTTTTTCTTCATTCAAGCATTCTTCTATTTCCAAGAAGAAAAAAGATAGTAATAGATATTATATTAATGTTGACACTCTGTATTAACATATGAACTCCTATTGAATATTGTGGTTGCAATACCACTGCTTGTAGTCAAATCTCAATCTCAAAACTTTTGGTACACAATACCATTATGTAGTACTATTATGGGCTCAAATTTCAGATTTTTATCTGGTCCCCCACCAGAGTTATTTAGCTTTGAAAAGTGCCATTTTCTCGAATTTTCAAATTTTGAGAATTTTTTAAAATAAAGGGGGGCAAGTCTCAAAGTTGAACTTTAGTGTGTGAATACAACTAGTACCCACCTATTTGTAAAAAATAATTTGACTTGTTAACTTTTCCCCTTCTTGCAAAAACATCGCCTTGAATATGGGATTTTTTCAAAAATAGAACTAAGAATTAAGGCTGAAATTTTACCCTTTTGGATAACATTTAGGTGAAAATGTCTAGAAGTAATCTTGTAGCCCGTTTTATTCTGAACAATTTGCTTTTAGTCCCGTGTTGAAAGATTTGATAGAAGCTGAGATATTTTAGTTTCCGCGAACCCTTTAAAGTACAAAAAATGCTGCGACCTATATAACAAATATGGGCGTCACGCGAAAACAAAAAACAATAAAATTAAAATAATGGTCGTTTCGAACTAACAACATGTTAGGGTAATTACACACAAAAAATCAATTTTTTTTAGAATGGCCAAGCAACCATTTAATTTAATTTTGGACCATTTCATATGGATTGACCCTAAAGTCAAATTGTGGAGTCATAAAACAGAAATTTTTTATTGAATAAAACAATCTCTCCTTACAGCGATTTTATGATTTTAAAATGTTTTAGGGATCAAGAGAAGTTCATAACTAAATTTGTGGATTAATCCGTTTTCCGCGCGGTACTTTTTTCACGACTTTTCCGGAAAATCATCAATTTTTCCTGTTTGCGGTTCGGTTTTTTGCTAATATCTCGGCTTTTACTTGTTCAATATCGACCAAAAAAAATAGGGTCACTTTTGAGAAACCCCTCTATCGATCTGTGAAAGGCGGAATACTATAACTTAATGCTTAACCTAAAAAAAAATACAAACTGGTTTAAAACAGATTTTTGATATTTTCTCAATTACTTTGTAACAAATACGAATATTTTAATCAAAATAAAGAAAAATGTACTTCTTATAATCCTTAACAAACCTACCAAGTTTAATTTTGAAATATTAAAAATTACTGCCAAAATTTATATTTTCAATAAAAAATTGATCGAGGCGCCATCTTTGGGCAAACCATCGTAGAGCAATTTTGTTTATGTCAAATTATAGTGCTTTTTATGCCCTTTCAAATGATGTATATATACTTACCCGTACATATTGAAATAAAAAAGTTATTTAGGTTTTTCTGAACTGATTTTTGCTTTTTCGGATTGTTGCCGTAAATACATTTTTCCCGATTAACTTTCATATTATTGCTCAAAACAAATTACAAAAAAACTAGCTAAAAGATAAGTGTTTGAAACAAATTTAACATATTTTTATTATATTAATTAGTAGGTTGCCCCAAAAATTCAGAAATTCTAAAATTTCACCTGCACAGATTAATCAGTTTTTTTGTTAAAAATAAATTTGTATATTTTAAATTTTTATTATAAACATCGCTTAAAAAGTAAAATTATAATGCTAATTAAAGGCGGATTTAGGCATCGGCAACATGGGCTACTGCCCAGGGTGGCAGATTCTGGGAGAATACAACTTTTTTAGTTTAATACACAACACTAAAAAAAGGAATAAAACGATTTATCTACATCTTGCAAAAATTCTCTGACGATTCCGATTGCCCTCATTTTTCAAATATCCTATCTATCAATTGAACTACTGATTTCGAATTAGCGCGCGATTTTCGTTCTGAACAAGCTGATCAACTTGCTGCCATCTGTGTACCAACTCATTAACTACATCCACCCAGGGGCGCCGACTTGTTAAAAATATTGGGGGGGGGGGCAATTTTTTTGGACTCCCTCCTCCATTATATAAGATAAAATAATAATATCATGTACCCCCCCCCCCCCCCCTACTCCCTCATAAAGTTTACGTTAGATGCTTTATCAATAAATAGCCATTTTAAGTTTCGTTTTTTTAGTCGCAAGTACGTTTAACAGGAATATAACTGGCTGTAGGTCTAAGGAGGTGTATTATTATTATTATAAGAAGGTATATTAACGTGAACTTTTTTTTAAATAAAATTCTGCAGTCATTTATTTTGTATGGATGCAAATAAGGAAAGTATATTTTTTTGTGTTATGTGTCATATAATCTTATATTACTGCGCAACTCAGTAAAAAAATAAAGATAAAAGAAATACTATAGATAAAAATCGACGGGCCCCAGGGCCGTAACTACCACTGGGGCAGCCGAGGCTGTGCCACGGGGCCCCCGAGTTTAGGGGGGCCCTGAAAAAGGAAGATATTTTTTACGAAATCGGATTAAAACACAGAAAAAAATTAAAAAAAAAAAAAAAAAACAAATAAAATAATTGTTTAATACATTTATAGAATTATCTTTAGCGCTATCGGATAGTACATAACAAAAATTACAAAAAAAGAATGTCCCTTTGTTGCTCACAAGATATCAACGAGTCAATTTTTATTTTTAAATGTCTTTTTTAGCCGTTTTGATTTGACACTTACCTACATATTTATAATCATAAGGAATATCTTTTCCCAAAATTTTATTAAAATCGATTTTATTGGTCGTTGTAAATAGGTTCTGTAATAAAATTATAAGATTTTTAAAAATTTAGTTTTATAGGGAAATTCATAACATGAATTTTAAAATGATTTTTTTATTTTTGCAATCCGGCCAATAGAATTGGAAATATTTAAAAAAAAATCGCACACGAAAAACTGTCAAAGTGGTCGTTTTTTCAACAAGGTACAAAAAAATTTCGCTAATATGACGCACTATAAATCGAGTTTTATGCAGCTCGATATGAGAAATTATTGTTTGTTTTTTCAAAAAATGTATTTACTAGTGTAGTTTTCATTGTTTACAAAAAATATTAATAATTAAAATTCGAAAGCATTCACATTTTTATTGAAAAACTTGTTTTTTCGAAAATAGTTACAAACTTCAAAATTGTCACACAAAAAATTTATAAGGGGGGCCCCGCGATCACCTGCTGCCCCGGGGCCCCCGAGCCTCTGGTTACGGCTCTGACGGGCCCGCTGGCCCCATACAGCCCTGTCTAAACTATTATTAGTTGATACTGGAAATAGATAACATTTATTAATACTAAACCGGTCATCAAATTTCATAACTGCATCACAATAGGTTCTTAAGATATTAAATAAAAACTAATTTTCTAAAAATCTTCGGAGAGCTATGTAGTTTCTTTATGAAAAAATTTCGGATACATGTTAATATAAAGTTTTTTGTTTAAAATATTTTTCTCAATAGTTTGGCACGACAATACTGAATCAACTGTATTGTAGGTTCTGGTTGACGGTGACGTATGCTTTTCATATACTTTTATTATTTACATTTATTGGGGGGGCTCAGCCCTCCCGACGGTAATATTGGGGGGGCTTGAGCCCCTTATGCCCCATGTAGTCGGCGCCCCTGCATCCACCCATATTTGTTTACTTCAACAATCGCATATTTGAAATATGTGATTGTTGAAGAAAATGGGTTATATTTTCCATTGGTAAAGGGGCGGCAATTTTTTTTTGCCCAGGGCGGCATTTAACGTAAATCCGCCGCTGATGCTAATAGTTTTTAATAATATGTTTTAATTGTAGTTTATATGTACTTATAAATATTTAAATATATTATTGATCTTTTTTATTTGTTTTACTGAATTTTAAATAAATTTAATTTTATGTACCTAGATGCACCCCCCGGAAAGAAATGCTGCCGGCGCCCATGCACACAGTAATTAAGGACATTTGTGATTTATAAATAATAATACTAATAAGTAATCAGTTTTATATTTGCATTATAAATATTATGAGGTAAATGTAATTGATAATATCCTGTGGACACAAACATATGCGTAACAAAAGAATATAAAATAAACTGCCCTGGTCGGCACGAGACTTTTTTATCATGATACAAGAGGAATTACATAAGTTAATGTATTATATTACATTTAGTCCAGGAACATTAGGTTTTCACTGGGGAAAAATTCGAAATAAGCTGAATTTTTGTATACACCTTCATTTTGTTTTTATAAATAAGGTACCAAAAGTCCCCAACAATTCCATGTTTATTGATAAAATGCAAAAAAATGTTTTTGATATTTTCACATTTTTAGACTAGAATACCCTCTTAATAAGCGAAAACGATTACTTGTACGAAAAAAGTTTGTAACGCAAAATTTCGGCTCGCGTTCAGAAAAGGCGTTGCTCGGCCTGCTACAGTAAAGATGGGGGTGGGTAAAATGAAAATAAAAAAAATTGGAAAACAATCTGTAAATTCAATAAAATCAATTATATGTATTATTAAATAGATTAACTTATTTATAGGGCGCCACGTGATTTTTATATGCCTTTCACTCCTACGGTAAATCACAAAACCCGTCGTTGGTTGTTGTATGATACAAAGAAATAACACAGTATCGGCTTAATTAGAATATAATTATTATAAACAAATATGGTATTATAGAAAACAAAGAAAGAACAACCAAAGAAATAAAATAAAATAAAATATATCTCAAATAAAATGTATATGTCTAAATTCTATAAAGAACTAATCCTTAGACTATAGTATGGTATAAAAATTAATTATTTCTTTTCTTTAATATAACGTTGTGTAACTTATTTAATTAAGTACCTATATATGTATACATAAATTCGGTTGCAACCTTAACATGTTATATTAATCAGTATACTGACAATGAGATGTAAATGTACACTGTACACCCGGCACACGCGACTATTAGCGCACTTTATAGATAAAAAAAAAACTTCAAGAGTAGACCACTTATCTTGCGGAGTACGTCTCCCTGTTGTCCAGGTTGGCCAGGATGGACCTCCACTTCCTAGCCAAGTCACCTCCGTAGACTTCGACAGAATAAATCCCCTCGAGGACGAAATCCGGCCGGACCTCCAAATCCGGATTTTCTAACTTTCCTGTCGTCTGTCCTTCTAAGTGTCTCTTCTCGTCTTATCACTGTGTGTTCTGTACGCTCGCCTGTACCAGACTCCCTATCAAAAATTTATTTTTCCAGCGTGTCGTCGTGTTAACGCATAACCGGGCGCATGCAAGTTATATCTCGCTTCCTTATCATGTCGATTAAAATTTATTAATGCATTTAAATCTTCTTATGTATAACATATAGGTGCAGACAAAAAAAACGTTATAAGATCTTTCTTGTAGGTAATTTTCTAAACTTTATATTTGATAATAACTATTTTAGTCATAGAACCAATAGATACAGAGATATTTACTTAAAACTAATTGTTAGCACCTTTTGTGGGCTGTAAAAAAGTATGCTCGCATGGGATTGTTGGGGACTTTTATAAAGACAAAACAAAATGAAGGTGTATACAAAAATTCAGCTTATTGCGAATTTTTCCCTAGACACATCTATTTTTCATCTAAATGTATTGGACTAATTAGTATTTCTATACATTTATTTAGTTGACAGTTGTAAGAATAAATGCTATTTTCATAGAAAACTGGATTATTCATGTCCTGGAAGTTGCACCAGCCAAATCAGCCCAATCAAATAAAAGTACTTGGGTTTTTCTTACTTTTTTTTTACTAATTTATTACCACTAAAGATATTTTATTACCATTTCCGGTATCGAGTTACAGCCGTGTGATCTAGATTCGTCCGTAAGCTACACCAGCCATAGTGTTTCATGTGTTCATTTTATGCGTTCAGAATGAAACCTATGCCATTTTTTATTACATTTTTTTACTCTCGAACGAAACCAAGAAAACAAAACAAAAAATAAATTTCAACCCTTAAACCAAAAAATTAACTTTTAAGACAAAAATCATTAGAAAGCGTTAAATAATAACTATATAATAAATTTAATATATCAATTATCTAGAACAGTGGTTCCCAAACATCTTTTGTCGCTGAACTCTTACAGGTTTTTTCATAATTTGAAGGACACTTATCCTAAAAAGAACTTTTTTTACCGATTTCAATTATTTCAAATAAAAAAAATACTTAAAACGTCCAAAACAATTTATTACCCCAGTCCAATCAACTAAAATGTATCCATACAAGTTGTTTTATACCTAGATAATAACATTATAATAGAAATAACCGTTTAGCGATGGCCAATAATATTTTTTACCGATTTTACTCATTTCAAATAAAAATAGAAATCTTTAAAAATTCTAAAACAATTTATTACCCCAGTCCAATCAACTTAAATGTATCCATACATGTTGTTTTATATCTAGATAATAATATAATAATAGAAATAACTGTTTGGTGATGGCCTGTAATTTTTTTTACCGTTTTCAATTATTTCATATAACAGTTTAGCCATGGCCAATTATTTTTTTTATCGATTTTAATTATTTCAAATAAAAAAAATTCTTAAAACGTCCAAATTATTTATTACCCCCAGCACAATCAACTAAAATGTATCCCTGCATGTTGTTTTATATCTAGATAATAATATTATAATAGAAATAACAGTTTAGCCATGGTCAATAATTTTTTTTTACCGATTTCAATTATTTCAACTAAAAAAAATCCTTAAAACGTCCAACACAATTTATTACCCCCAGCCCAATCAACTAAAATGTATCCATGCATGTTGTTTTATATTTAGATAATAATATTATAATAGAAATAACAGTTTGGTGATGGCCAGTAATTTTTCTTACCGATTTCAATTATTTCAAATAAAAAAAAACATAAACGTCCAAAACAATTTATTACCCCCAGCCCAATCAACTAAAATGTATCCATGCATGTTGTTTTGACCTATATAATAATTTTATAACAGAAATAACAGTATAGCGGTGGCCAATAATTTTTTTACCGATTTCAATTATTTCAAATAAAAAAAATCCTTAAAACGTCCAAAACAATTTATTACCCAAGCCCAATCAACTAAAATGTTTCCATACTTGTTGTTTTATACCTAGATAATAATATTATAATAAAAAAAACAGTATGGTGATGACCAATAATTATTTTTTAACTATTTTCAATTATTTCAAATAAAAAAAAATCCTTAAAACGTCCAATACAATTTATTACCACCAGCTCAATCGACTGAAATGTGTTCAGAAATTATTTACTATGTTCTCCTAATATGATTATAAAAGAACTTACAGTATAGCGGTGGTCAATAATATTTTTTACCGATTTTAATTATTTCAAATAAAAAAAGTCCTTAAAACGTCCAAAACAATTTATTTCCCCCAGCCCAATTATCTGAAATGTGCTCAGAAATGATTTACTATGTCCTCCTAATATTATTATAAAAGAACTTTACATTTACAGTTTTAATTTTTATTTTACAGCTTAGCGATGGTCAATATTTACCGATTTAAATTATTTCAACTAAGGATTATATTTACTGTGATGGCCAGTAAATAAAATCCTTAGTTGAAATAATTTCATAATAAAACTGTTATTTCTATTATAATATTATTATCTAGATATAAAACAACATGCATGGATACATTTTAGTTGATTGTGCTGGGGGTAATAAATAATTTGGACGTTTTAAGGACTTTTTTTATTTGAAATAATTAAAATCGGTAAAAAAAATTACTGGCCATCACCAAACTGTTATTTCTATTATAATATTATTATCAATGTATAAAACAACATGCATGGATACATTTTAGTTGATTGTGCTGGGGGTTATAAATAATTTGGACGTTTTAAGGATTTTTTTTATTTGAAATAATTAAAATCGGTAAAAAAAAATTACTGGCCATCACCAAACTGTTATTTCTATTATAATATTATTATTTAAATATAAAACAACATGCATGGATACATTTTAGTTGATTGGGCTGGGGGTTATAAAATGTGTTGTACGTTTTAAGGATTTTTTTAATTTGAAATAATTAAAATCGGTAAAAAAAATTATTGGCCATGGATAAACTGTTATTTCTGTTATTATATTATTATCAAGGTATAAAACAACATGCACGAATACATTTTAGTTGATTGTGCTGGGGGTAATAAATAATTTGGACGTTTTAAGGATTTGTTTTTATTTGAAATAATTAAAATCGGTAAAAAAAATTACTGGCCATCACCAAACTGTTATTTCTATTATAATATTATTATCTAGAAATAAAACAACATGCATGGATACATTTTAGTTGATTGGGCTGGGGGTAATAAATTGTGTTGGACGTTTTAAGGATTTTTTTTTAGTTGAAATAATTTAAATCGGTAAAAAAAAAATACTGGCCATCACCAAACTGTTATTTCTATTATAATATTATTATCTAGATATAAAACAACATGCATGGATACATTTTAGTTGATTGTGCTAGGGGTAATAAATAATTTGGACGTTTTAAGGATTTTTTTTATTTGAAATAATTAAAATCGGTAAAAAAAAATTACTGGCCATCACCAAACTGTTATTTCTATTATAATATTATTATTAAGATATAAAACAACATGCATGGATACATTTTAGTTGATTGGGCTGGGGGTTATAAAATGTGTTGTACGTTTTAAGGATTTTTTAAATTTGAAATAATTAAAATCGGTAAAATCGGTTATTGGCCATGGCTAAACTGTTATTTCTGTTATTATATTATTATCAAGGTATAAAAAAACATGCATGAATACATTTTAGTTGATTGTGCTGGGGGTAATAAATAATTTGGACATTTTAAGGATTTTTTTTATTTGAAATAATTAAAATCGGTAAAAAAAATTACTGGCCATCACCAAACTGTTATTTCTATTATAATATTATTATCTAGATATAAAACAACATGCATGGATACATTTTAGTTGATTGGGCTGGGAGTAATAAATTGTGTTGGACGTTTTAATGATTTTTTTTAGTTGAAATAATTTAAATCGGTAAAAAAAAATACTGGCAATCACCAAACTGTTATTTCTGTTATTATATTATTATCAAGGTATAAAACAACATACATGGATACATTTTAGTTGATTGTGCTGGGAGTAATTAATAATTTGGACGTTTTAAGGATTTTTTTCATTTGAAATAATTGAAATCGGTAAAAAAAAATTATTGGCCATCACCGAACAGTTATTTCTATAATAATATTATTATCTAGATATAAAACAACATGTATGGATACATTTAAGTTGATTGGGCTGGGGGTAATAAATTGTTTTAGAATTTTTAAAGATTTTTATTTTTATTTGAAATGAGTAAAATCGGTAAAAAAAATTATTGGCTATCGCTAAACGGTTATTTCTATTATAATGTTATTATCTAGGTATAAAACAACTTGTATGGATACATTTTAGTTGATTGGACTGAGGTAATAAATTGATTTTGGACGTTTAAAATATTTTTTTATTTGAAATAATTAAAATAGGTAAAAAAAATTATTTTTAGGATTAGTGTCCTTCAAATTATGAAAAAACCTGTAGGAGTTCAGCGACAAAAGATGTTTGGGAACCACTGTTCTAGATAATTGATATATTAAATTTATTATATAGTTATTATTTAACGCTTGCTAATGATTTTTGTCTTAAAAGTTAATATTTTGGTTTAAGGGTTGAAATTTTTGTTTTGTTTTGTTTTCTTGGTTTCGTTCGAGAGTAAAAAAAAAAGTAATAAAAAATGGCATAGGTTTCATTATGAACGCATAAAATGAACACATGAAACACTATGGCTGGTGTAGCTTACGGACGAATCTAGATCACACGGCTGTAACTCGATACCGGAAATGGTAATAAAATATCTTTAGTGGTAATAAATTAGTAAAAAAAAAGTAAGAAAAACCCCAAGTACTTTTATTTGATTGGGCTGATTTGGCTGGTGCAACTTCCAGGACATGTTTATGTTTATGTTTATGTTTATGTTTATGGTTATGTTTATGTTTATGTTTAAGTTTATGTTTAAATTTATGTTTAAGTTTATGTTTAAGTTTATGTTTAAGTTTATGTTAAGTTTATGTTTAAGTTTATGTTTAAGTTTATGTTTAAGTTTATGATTAAGTTTATGTTTAAGTTAATGTTTAAGTTTATGTTTAAGTATATGTTTAAGTTTATGTTTAAGTTTATGTTAAAGTTTATGTTTAAATTTAAGTTTATGTTTATGTCTAAATTTATGTTTAAATTTATGTTTGAAACTATGTCTAAGTTTTTATTTAAGTTTATGTTTTAATTTATGTTTTAGTTTATGTTTTAATTTATGTTTAAGTTTATGTTTTAATTTATGTTTAAGTTTATGTTTTAATTTATGTTTAAGTTTATGTTTCAATTTATGTTTTAAATTATGTTTAAATTTATGTTTAAGTTTAAGTTTAAATTTAAGTTTAAGTTTATGTTTAAGTTTATCTTTATGTTTAAGTTTAAGTTTATGTTTAAGTTTATGTTTTAATTTATGTTTTAATTTATGTTTAAGTTTATGTTTCAATTTATGTTTAAATTTATGTTTAAATTTATGTTTAAATTTAAGTTTATGTTTTATTTTATGTTTTAATTTATATTTAAATTTATGTTTTAATTTATGTTTAAATTTATGTTTTAATTTAAGTTTATATTTTAATTTATGTTTAAATTTATGTTTAAGTTTATGTTTAAGTTTATGTTTAAATTTATGTTTAAATTTATGTTTAAATTTATGTTTAAATTTATGTTTAAATTTATGTTTAAATTTAAGTTTATATTTTAATTTATGTTTAAATTTATGTTTAAATTTATGTTTAAATTTATATTTAAATTTATGTTTAAATTTAAGTTTATGTTTTAATTTATGTTTTAATTTATGTTTAAATTTATGTTTGAATTTATGTTTAAATTTATGTTTTAATTTAAGTTTATGTTTTAATTTATGTTTAAATTTATAATTAAATTTATGTTTAAATTGTGTTTAAATTTATGTTTAAATTTATGTTTAAATTTATGTTTTAATTTATGTTTTAATTTATGTTTAAATTTATGTTTAAATTTATGTTTAAATTTATATTTTAATTAATGTTTAAATTTATGTTTAAGTTTATGTTTAAATTTAAGTTTATGTTTTAATTTATGTTTAAATTTATGTTTAAATTTAAGTTTATGTTTTAATTTATGTTTAAATTTATGTTTAAATTTATGTTTAAATTTATGCTTAAATTTAAGTTTAAATTTATGTTTAAATTTATGTTTAAATTTATGTTTAAATTTATGTTTAAGTTTATGTTGAAGATTTAATTTATGTTTAAATTTATGTTTAAATTTATGTTTGAATTTAAGTTAATGTTTAAGTTTAAGTTTATGTTTTAATTTATGTTTAAATTTACGTTTAATTTTATGTTTAAGTTTATATTTAAATTTATGTTTAAATTAAACCTAAATTTAAACATAAATTCAAACATAAATTTAAACATAAATTAAAACAAAAACTTAAACATAAACTTAAACATAAATTCAAACATAAATTTAAACATACATTAAAACATAAACTAAAACATAAATTTAAACATAAACTTAAATATAAACTTCAACATAAACATAAACATAATTTTAAACATAAATTTAAACATAAATTTTAACATAAATTTAAACATTAATTAAAACATAAACATAAACAAAATATTAAACATAAATTCATACATAAATTTTAACATAAATTAAAACATAATCTTAAACATAAACTTAAACATCAAATTAAACGTAAATTTAAACATGAATTTAAACATCAATTAAAACATAATCTTAAACATAAACTTAAACATAAACATAAATATAATCATAAACTTAAACATATGTATAAATTTATGTTTAAATTTATGTTTAAATTTATGTTTAAATTTATGTTTAAATTTTTGTTTAAATTTATGTTTAAATTTATGTTTAATTTTATGTATAAATTTATGTTAAAATTTATGTATAAATTTATGTTTAAATTTATGTTTAAATTTATGTTTAAATTTATGTTTAAATTTTTGTTTAAATTTATGTTTAAATTTATGTTTAAATTTATGTTTAAATTTATGTTTAAATTAAAGTTTAAATTTATGTTTAAATTAAAGTTAAAATTTATGTTTAAATTTATGTTTAAATTTTTGTTTAAATTTATGTTTAAATTTATGTTTAAATTTATGTTTAAATTTATGTTTAAATTTATGTTTAAATTTATGTTTAAATTTATGTTTAAATTTATGTTTAAATTTATGTTTAAAATTATGTTTAAATTTATGTTTAAGTTTATATTATGTTTTAATTTATGTTTAAATTTATGTTTAAATTAATGTTTAAATTTAAGTTTATGTTTTAATTTATGTTTAAATTTATGTTTAAATTTATGTTTAAATTTATGCTTAAATTTAAGTTTAAATTTATGTTTGAATTTATGTTTAAATTTATGTTTAAATTTATGTTTAAATTTATGTTTAAATTTATGTTTAAATTTATGTTTAAATTTATGTTTAAATTTATGTTTAAATTTATGTTTAAATTTATATTTAAGTTTAAATTTATGTTTAAATTTATGTTTAAATTTATGTTTAAATTTATGTTTAAATTTAAGTTTATGTTTTAATTTATGTTTAAATTTATGTTTAAATTTTTGTTTAAGTTTATGTTTAAGATTTAATTTATGTTTAAATTTATGTTTAAATTTATGTTTAAATTTAAGTTTGTTTTAATTTATGTTTAAATTTATTTTTAAATTTATGTTTAAGTTTATGTTTTAATTTATGTTTAAATTTAAGTTTAAATTTATGTTTAAATTTATATTTAAATTTAAGTTTATGTTTTAATTTATGTTTAAATTTATGTTTAAATTTATGTTTAAATTTATGTTAAGTTGATGTTTAAGATTTAATTTATGTTTAAATTTATGTTTAAATTTAAGTTTATGTTTTAATTTATGTTTTAATTTATATTTAAATTTATGTTTAAATTTATGTTTAAATTTATGTTTTAATTTATGTTTAAATTTATGTTAAAATTTATGTTTAAATTTATGTTTAAAATTATGTTTGAATTTATGTTTAAATTTATGTTTAAATTTATGTTTAAATTTATGTTTAAAATTATGTTTTAATTTATGTTTAAGTTTATATTATGTTTTAATTTATGTTTAAATTTATGTTTAAATTAATGTTTAAATTTAAGTTTATGTTTTAATTTATGTTATAATTTGTTGTTTAAATTTATGTTTAAATTTATGTTTAAATTTATGTTTAAATTTATGTTTAAATTTATGTTTAAATTTATGTTTAAATTTATGTTTAAGTTTATGTTTAAGTTTATGTTTAAGTTTATGTTTAAGTTTATGTTTTAATTTTTGTTTTAATTTATGTTTAAATTTATGTTTAAATTAATGTTTAAATTTAAGTTTAAATTTAAGTTTAAATTTATGTTTAAATTTATGTTTAAATTTATGTTTAAATTTAAGTTTATGTTTTAATTTATGTTTAAATTTATGTTTAAATTTATGTTTAAGTTTATGTTTAAGATTTAATTTATGTTTAAATTTATATTTAAATTTAAATTTATCTTTAAATTTATGTTTAAATTTATGTTTAAATTTATGTTTAAATTTAAGTTTAAATTTATGTTTAAATTTATGTTTAAATTTAAGTTTATGTTTTAATTTATGTTTTATATTATGTTTAAATTTATGTTTAAATTTATGTTTAAATTTATGTTTTAATTTATGTTTAAATTTA
The DNA here is from genome assembly GCA_961205875.1 of Sialis fuliginosa. Lineage (NCBI taxonomy): Eukaryota > Metazoa > Arthropoda > Insecta > Megaloptera > Sialidae > Sialis > Sialis fuliginosa. Next base: position 2,367,386 of record OY540818.1, on the reverse strand, counting down.
TGTTAAAATTTATGTTTAAGTTTATGTTCTAAATTATGTTTGAATTTATGTTTAAATTTGTTGTTTAAATTTATGTTTAAATTTATGTTTAAATTTATGTTTAAATTTATGTTTATATTTTAATTTATGTTTAAATTTATGTTTAAATTTATGTTTAAATTTATGTTTAAATTTATGTTTAAATTTAAGTTTATGTTTTAATTTATGTTTTATATTATGTTTAAATTTATGTTTAAATTTATGTTTAAATTTATGTTTTAATTTATGTTTAAATTTATGTTAAAATTTATGTTTAAATTTATGTTCTAAATTATGTTTGAATTTATGTTTAAATTTGTTGTTTAAATTTATGTTTAAATTTATGTTTAAATTTATGTTTAAATTTATGTTTAAATTTATGTTTAAATTTATGTTTAAGTTTATGTTTAAGTTTATGTTTAAGTTTATGTTTAAGTTTATGTTTTAATTTTTGTTTTAATTTATGTTTAAATTTATGTTTAAATTTATGTTTAAATTTATGTTTAAATATAAGTTTAAATTTATGTTTAAATTTATGTTTAAATTTATGTTTAAATTTAAGTTTATGTTTTAATTTATGTTTAAATTTATGTTTAAATTTATGTTTAAGTTTATGTTTAAGATTTAATTTATGTTTAAATTTATGTTTAAATTTATGTTTAAATTTATGTTTAAATTTAAGTTTGTTTTATTTTATGTTTAAATTTATTTTTAAATTTATGTTTAAATTTATGTTTTAATTTATGTTTAAATTTATGTTTAAATTTATGTTTAAATTTATGTTTAAAATTATGTTTAATTTTATGTTTAAGTTTATGTTTTAATTTATGTTTAAATTTAAGTTTAAATTTATGTTTAAATTTATATTTAAATTTAAGTTTATGTTTTAATTTATGTTTAAATTTATGTTTAAATTTATGTTTAAATTTATGTTAAGTTTATGTTTAAGATTTAATTTATGTTTAAATTTATGTTTAAATTTAAGTTTATGTTTTAATTTATGTTTTAATTTATATTTAAATTTATGTTTAAATTTATGTTTAAATTTATGTTTTAATTTATGTTTAAGTTTAAGTTAAAATTTATGTTTAAATTTATGTTTAAAATTATGTTTGAATTTATGTTTAAATTTGTTGTTTAAATTTATGTTTAAATTTATGTTTAAATTTATGTTTAAATTTATGTTTAAATTTATGTTTAAATTTATGATTAAATTTATGTTTAAATTTATGTTTAAGTTTATGTTTTAATTTATGTTTTAATTTATTTTTAAATTTATGTTTAAATTTATGTTTAAATTTATGTTTAAATTTATGTTTAAATTTATGTTTAAATTTATGTTTAAATTTATGTTTAAATTTATGTTCAAAATTATGTTAAAATTTATGTTTAAATTTATATTTCAATTTAAGTTTAAGTTTATGTTTAAGTTTATGTTTTAATTTATGTTTAAATTTATGTTTAAATTAATGTTTAAATTTATGTTTAAATTTATGTTTAAATTTATGTTTAAGTTTATGTTTAAGTTTATGTTTAAGATTTAATTTATGTTTAAATTTATGTTTAAATTTAAGTTTATGTTTTAATTTATGTTTTAATTTATATTTAAATTTATGTTTAAATTTATGTTTAAATTTATGTTTTAATTTATGTTTAAATTTATGTTAAAATTTATGTTTAAATTTATGTTTAAAATTATGTTTGAATTTATGTTTAAATTTGTTGTTTAAATTTATGTTTAAATTTATGTTTAAATTTATGTTTAAATTTATGTTTAAATTTATGTTTAAATTTATGTTTAAATTTATGTTTAAATTTATGTTTAAGTTTATGTTTTAATTTATGTTTTAATTTATTTTTAAATTTATGTTTAAATTTATGTTTAAATTTATGTTTAAATTTATGTTTAAATTTATGTTTAAATTTATGTTTAAATTTATGTTTAAATTTATGTTCAAAATTATGTTAAAATTTATGTTTAAATTTATATTTAAATTTATGTTTAAGTTTATGTTTAAGTTTATGTTTTAATTTATGTTTAAATTTAAGTTTAAATTTATGTTTAAATTTATGTTTAAATTAATGTTTAAATTTATGTTTAAATTTATGTTTAAATTTATGTTTAAGTTTATGTTTAAGTTTATGTTTAAGTTTATGTTTAAGTTTATGTTTTAATTTATGTTTTAATTTATGTTTAAGTTTATGTTTAAGTTTTTGATTTAATTTTTGTTTTAATTTATGTTTAAATTTATGTTTAAATTTATGTTTAAATTTATATTTAAATTTAAATTTATCTTTAAATTTATGTTTAAATTTATGTTTAAATTTATGTTTAAATTTAAGTTTATGTTTTAATTTATGTTTAAATTTATATTTAAATTTATGTTTAAGTTTATGTTTAAAATTTAATTTATGTTTAAATTTATGTTTAAATTTATGTTTAAATTTATGTTTAAATTTAAGTTTGTTTTAATTTATGTTTAAATTTATTTTTAAATTTATGTTTAAATTTATGTTTTAATTTATGTTTAAATTTATGTTTAAATTTATGTTTAAATTTATGTTTAAATTTATGTTTAAATTTATGTTTAAATTTATGTTTAAGTTTATGTTTAAGTTTATGTTTAAGTTTATGTTTAAGTTTATGTTTTAATTTTTGTTTTAATTTATGTTTAAATTTATGTTTAAATTTATGTTTAAATTTATGTTTAAATATAAGTTTAAATTTATGTTTAAATTTATGTTTAAATTTATGTTTAAATTTAAGTTTATGTTTTAATTTATGTTTAAATTTATGTTTAAATTTATGTTTAAGTTTATGTTTAAGATTTAATTTATGTTTAAATTTATGTTTAAATTTATGTTTAAATTTATGTTTAAATTTAAGTTTGTTTTATTTTATGTTTAAATTTATTTTTAAATTTATGTTTAAATTTATGTTTTAATTTATGTTTAAATTTATGTTTAAATTTATGTTTAAATTTATGTTTAAAATTATGTTTAATTTTATGTTTAAGTTTATGTTTTAATTTATGTTTAAATTTAAGTTTAAATTTATGTTTAAATTTATATTTAAATTTAAGTTTATGTTTTAATTTATGTTTAAATTTATGTTTAAATTTATGTTTAAATTTATGTTAAGTTTATGTTTAAGATTTAATTTATGTTTAAATTTATGTTTAAATTTAAGTTTATGTTTTAATTTATGTTTTAATTTATATTTAAATTTATGTTTAAATTTATGTTTAAATTTATGTTTTAATTTATGTTTAAGTTTAAGTTAAAATTTATGTTTAAATTTATGTTTAAAATTATGTTTGAATTTATGTTTAAATTTGTTGTTTCAATTTATGTTTAAATTTATGTTTAAATTTATGTTTAAATTTATGTTTAAGTTTATGTTTAAGTTTATGTTTAAGTTTATGTTTAAGTTTATGTTTTAATTTTTGTTTTAATTTATGTTTTAATTTATTTTTAAATTTATGTTTAAATTTATGTTTAAATTTATGTTTAAATTTATGTTTAAATTTATGTTTAAATTTATGTTTAAATTTATGTTTAAATTTATGTTCAAAATTATGTTAAAATTTATGTTTAAATTTATATTTCAATTTAAGTTTAAGTTTATGTTTAAGTTTATGTTTTAATTTATGTTTAAATTTATGTTTAAATTAATGTTTAAATTTATGTTTAAATTTATGTTTAAATTTATGTTTAAGTTTATGTTTAAGTTTATGTTTAAGATTTAATTTATGTTTAAATTTATGTTTAAATTTAAGTTTATGTTTTAATTTATGTTTTAATTTATATTTAAATTTATGTTTAAATTTATGTTTAAATTTATGTTTTAATTTATGTTTAAATTTATGTTAAAATTTATGTTTAAATTTATGTTTAAAATTATGTTTGAATTTATGTTTAAATTTGTTGTTTAAATTTATGTTTAAATTTATGTTTAAATTTATGTTTAAATTTATGTTTAAATTTATGTTTAAATTTATGTTTAAATTTATGTTTAAATTTATGTTTAAGTTTATGTTTTAATTTATGTTTTAATTTATTTTTAAATTTATGTTTAAATTTATGTTTAAATTTATGTTTAAATTTATGTTTAAATTTATGTTTAAATTTATGTTTAAATTTATGTTTAAATTTATGTTCAAAATTATGTTAAAATTTATGTTTAAATTTATATTTAAATTTATGTTTAAGTTTATGTTTAAGTTTATGTTTTAATTTATGTTTAAATTTAAGTTTAAATTTATGTTTAAATTTATGTTTAAATTTTTGTTTAAGTTTATGTTTAAGATTTAATTTATGTTTAAATTTATGTTTAAATTTATGTTTAAATTTAAGTTTGTTTTAATTTATGTTTAAATTTATTTTTAAATTTATGTTTAAGTTTATGTTTTAATTTATGTTTAAATTTAAGTTTAAATTTATGTTTAAATTTATATTTAAATTTAAGTTTATGTTTTAATTTATGTTTAAATTTATGTTTAAATTTATGTTTAAATTTATGTTAAGTTGATGTTTAAGATTTAATTTATGTTTAAATTTATGTTTAAATTTAAGTTTATGTTTTAATTTATGTTTTAATTTATATTTAAATTTATGTTTAAATTTATGTTTAAATTTATGTTTTAATTTATGTTTAAATTTATGTTAAAATTTATGTTTAAATTTATGTTTAAAATTATGTTTGAATTTATGTTTAAATTTATGTTTAAATTTATGTTTAAATTTATGTTTAAAATTATGTTTTAATTTATGTTTAAGTTTATATTATGTTTTAATTTATGTTTAAATTTATGTTTAAATTAATGTTTAAATTTAAGTTTATGTTTTAATTTATGTTATAATTTGTTGTTTAAATTTATGTTTAAATTTATGTTTAAATTTATGTTTAAATTTATGTTTAAATTTATGTTTAAATTTATGTTTAAATTTATGTTTAAGTTTATGTTTAAGTTTATGTTTAAGTTTATGTTTAAGTTTATGTTTTAATTTTTGTTTTAATTTATGTTTAAATTTATGTTTAAATTAATGTTTAAATTTAAGTTTAAATTTAAGTTTAAATTTATGTTTAAATTTATGTTTAAATTTATGTTTAAATTTAAGTTTATGTTTTAATTTATGTTTAAATTTATGTTTAAATTTATGTTTAAGTTTATGTTTAAGATTTAATTTATGTTTAAATTTATATTTAAATTTAAATTTATCTTTAAATTTATGTTTAAATTTATGTTTAAATTTATGTTTAAATTTAAGTTTAAATTTATGTTTAAATTTATGTTTAAATTTAAGTTTATGTTTTAATTTATGTTTTATATTATGTTTAAATTTATGTTTAAATTTATGTTTAAATTTATGTTTTAATTTATGTTTAAATTTATGTTAAAATTTATGTTTAAGTTTATGTTCTAAATTATGTTTGAATTTATGTTTAAATTTGTTGTTTAAATTTATGTTTAAATTTATGTTTAAATTTATGTTTAAATTTATGTTTATATTTTAATTTATGTTTAAATTTATGTTTAAATTTATGTTTAAATTTATGTTTAAATTTATGTTTAAATTTATGTTTAAATTTAAGTTTATGTTTTAATTTATGTTTTATATTATGTTTAAATTTATGTTTAAATTTATGTTTAAATTTATGTTTTAATTTATGTTTAAATTTATGTTAAAATTTATGTTTAAATTTATGTTCTAAATTATGTTTGAATTTATGTTTAAATTTGTTGTTTAAATTTATGTTTAAATTTATGTTTAAATTTATGTTTAAATTTATGTTTAAATTTATGTTTAAATTTATGTTTAAGTTTATGTTTAAGTTTATGTTTAAGTTTATGTTTAAGTTTATGTTTTAATTTTTGTTTTAATTTATGTTTAAATTTATGTTTAAATTTATGTTTAAATTTATGTTTAAATATAAGTTTAAATTTATGTTTAAATTTATGTTTAAATTTATGTTTAAATTTAAGTTTATGTTTTAATTTATGTTTAAATTTATGTTTAAATTTATGTTTAAGTTTATGTTTAAGATTTAATTTATGTTTAAATTTATGTTTAAATTTATGTTTAAATTTATGTTTAAATTTAAGTTTGTTTTATTTTATGTTTAAATTTATTTTTAAATTTATGTTTAAATTTATGTTTTAATTTATGTTTAAATTTATGTTTAAATTTATGTTTAAATTTATGTTTAAAATTATGTTTAATTTTATGTTTAAGTTTATGTTTTAATTTATGTTTAAATTTAAGTTTAAATTTATGTTTAAATTTATATTTAAATTTAAGTTTATGTTTTAATTTATGTTTAAATTTATGTTTAAATTTATGTTTAAATTTATGTTAAGTTTATGTTTAAGATTTAATTTATGTTTAAATTTATGTTTAAATTTAAGTTTATGTTTTAATTTATGTTTTAATTTATATTTAAATTTATGTTTAAATTTATGTTTAAATTTATGTTTTAATTTATGTTTAAGTTTAAGTTAAAATTTATGTTTAAATTTATGTTTAAAATTATGTTTGAATTTATGTTTAAATTTGTTGTTTAAATTTATGTTTAAATTTATGTTTAAATTTATGTTTAAATTTATGTTTAAATTTATGTTTAAATTTATGATTAAATTTATGTTTAAATTTATGTTTAAGTTTATGTTTTAATTTATGTTTTAATTTATTTTTAAATTTATGTTTAAATTTATGTTTAAATTTATGTTTAAATTTATGTTTAAATTTATGTTTAAATTTATGTTTAAATTTATGTTTAAATTTATGTTCAAAATTATGTTAAAATTTATGTTTAAATTTATATTTCAATTTAAGTTTAAGTTTATGTTTAAGTTTATGTTTTAATTTATGTTTAAATTTATGTTTAAATTAATGTTTAAATTTATGTTTAAATTTATGTTTAAATTTATGTTTAAGTTTATGTTTAAGTTTATGTTTAAGATTTAATTTATGTTTAAATTTATGTTTAAATTTAAGTTTATGTTTTAATTTATGTTTTAATTTATATTTAAATTTATGTTTAAATTTATGTTTAAATTTATGTTTTAATTTATGTTTAAATTTATGTTAAAATTTATGTTTAAATTTATGTTTAAAATTATGTTTGAATTTATGTTTAAATTTGTTGTTTAAATTTATGTTTAAATTTATGTTTAAATTTATGTTTAAATTTATGTTTAAATTTATGTTTAAATTTATGTTTAAATTTATGTTTAAATTTATGTTTAAGTTTATGTTTTAATTTATGTTTTAATTTATTTTTAAATTTATGTTTAAATTTATGTTTAAATTTATGTTTAAATTTATGTTTAAATTTATGTTTAAATTTATGTTTAAATTTATGTTTAAATTTATGTTCAAAATTATGTTAAAATTTATGTTTAAATTTATATTTAAATTTATGTTTAAGTTTATGTTTAAGTTTATGTTTTAATTTATGTTTAAATTTAAGTTTAAATTTATGTTTAAATTTATGTTTAAATTAATGTTTAAATTTATGTTTAAATTTATGTTTAAATTTATGTTTAAGTTTATGTTTAAGTTTATGTTTAAGTTTATGTTTAAGTTTATGTTTTAATTTATGTTTTAATTTATGTTTAAGTTTATGTTTAAGTTTTTGATTTAATTTTTGTTTTAATTTATGTTTAAATTTATGTTTAAATTTATGTTTAAATTTATATTTAAATTTAAATTTATCTTTAAATTTATGTTTAAATTTATGTTTAAATTTATGTTTAAATTTAAGTTTATGTTTTAATTTATGTTTAAATTTATATTTAAATTTATGTTTAAGTTTATGTTTAAAATTTAATTTATGTTTAAATTTATGTTTAAATTTATGTTTAAATTTATGTTTAAATTTAAGTTTGTTTTAATTTATGTTTAAATTTATTTTTAAATTTATGTTTAAATTTATGTTTTAATTTATGTTTAAATTTATGTTTAAATTTATGTTTAAATTTATGTTTAAATTTATGTTTAAATTTATGTTAAGTTTATGTTTAAGATTTAATTTATGTTTAAATTTATGTTTAAATTTAAGTTTATGTTTTAATTTATGTTTTAATTTATATTTAAATTTATGTTTAAATTTATGTTTAAATTTATGTTTTAATTTATGTTTAAGTTTAAGTTAAAATTTATGTTTAAATTTATGTTTAAAATTATGTTTGAATTTATGTTTAAATTTGTTGTTTCAATTTATGTTTAAATTTATGTTTAAATTTATGTTTAAATTTATGTTTAAGTTTATGTTTAAGTTTATGTTTAAGTTTATGTTTAAGTTTATGTTTTAATTTTTGTTTTAATTTATGTTTTAATTTATTTTTAAATTTATGTTTAAATTTATGTTTAAATTTATGTTTAAATTTATGTTTAAATTTATGTTTAAATTTATGTTTAAATTTATGTTTAAATTTATGTTCAAAATTATGTTAAAATTTATGTTTAAATTTATATTTCAATTTAAGTTTAAGTTTATGTTTAAGTTTATGTTTTAATTTATGTTTAAATTTATGTTTAAATTAATGTTTAAATTTATGTTTAAATTTATGTTTAAATTTATGTTTAAGTTTATGTTTAAGTTTATGTTTAAGATTTAATTTATGTTTAAATTTATGTTTAAATTTAAGTTTATGTTTTAATTTATGTTTTAATTTATATTTAAATTTATGTTTAAATTTATGTTTAAATTTATGTTTTAATTTATGTTTAAATTTATGTTAAAATTTATGTTTAAATTTATGTTTAAAATTATGTTTGAATTTATGTTTAAATTTGTTGTTTAAATTTATGTTTAAATTTATGTTTAAATTTATGTTTAAATTTATGTTTAAATTTATGTTTAAATTTATGTTTAAATTTATGTTTAAATTTATGTTTAAGTTTATGTTTTAATTTATGTTTTAATTTATTTTTAAATTTATGTTTAAATTTATGTTTAAATTTATGTTTAAATTTATGTTTAAATTTATGTTTAAATTTATGTTTAAATTTATGTTTAAATTTATGTTCAAAATTATGTTAAAATTTATGTTTAAATTTATATTTAAATTTATGTTTAAGTTTATGTTTAAGTTTATGTTTTAATTTATGTTTAAATTTAAGTTTAAATTTATGTTTAAATTTATGTTTAAATTTTTGTTTAAGTTTATGTTTAAGATTTAATTTATGTTTAAATTTATGTTTAAATTTATGTTTAAATTTAAGTTTGTTTTAATTTATGTTTAAATTTATTTTTAAATTTATGTTTAAGTTTATGTTTTAATTTATGTTTAAATTTAAGTTTAAATTTATGTTTAAATTTATATTTAAATTTAAGTTTATGTTTTAATTTATGTTTAAATTTATGTTTAAATTTATGTTTAAATTTATGTTAAGTTGATGTTTAAGATTTAATTTATGTTTAAATTTATGTTTAAATTTAAGTTTATGTTTTAATTTATGTTTTAATTTATATTTAAATTTATGTTTAAATTTATGTTTAAATTTATGTTTTAATTTATGTTTAAATTTATGTTAAAATTTATGTTTAAATTTATGTTTAAAATTATGTTTGAATTTATGTTTAAATTTATGTTTAAATTTATGTTTAAATTTATGTTTAAAATTATGTTTTAATTTATGTTTAAGTTTATATTATGTTTTAATTTATGTTTAAATTTATGTTTAAATTAATGTTTAAATTTAAGTTTATGTTTTAATTTATGTTATAATTTGTTGTTTAAATTTATGTTTAAATTTATGTTTAAATTTATGTTTAAATTTATGTTTAAATTTATGTTTAAATTTATGTTTAAATTTATGTTTAAGTTTATGTTTAAGTTTATGTTTAAGTTTATGTTTAAGTTTATGTTTTAATTTTTGTTTTAATTTATGTTTAAATTTATGTTTAAATTAATGTTTAAATTTAAGTTTAAATTTAAGTTTAAATTTATGTTTAAATTTATGTTTAAATTTATGTTTAAATTTAAGTTTATGTTTTAATTTATGTTTAAATTTATGTTTAAATTTATGTTTAAGTTTATGTTTAAGATTTAATTTATGTTTAAATTTATATTTAAATTTAAATTTATCTTTAAATTTATGTTTAAATTTATGTTTAAATTTATGTTTAAATTTAAGTTTAAATTTATGTTTAAATTTATGTTTAAATTTAAGTTTATGTTTTAATTTATGTTTTATATTATGTTTAAATTTATGTTTAAATTTATGTTTAAATTTATGTTTTAATTTATGTTTAAATTTATGTTAAAATTTATGTTTAAGTTTATGTTCTAAATTATGTTTGAATTTATGTTTAAATTTGTTGTTTAAATTTATGTTTAAATTTATGTTTAAATTTATGTTTAAATTTATGTTTATATTTTAATTTATGTTTAAATTTATGTTTAAATTTATGTTTAAATTTATGTTTAAATTTATGTTTAAATTTATGTTTAAATTTAAGTTTATGTTTTAATTTATGTTTTATATTATGTTTAAATTTATGTTTAAATTTATGTTTAAATTTATGTTTTAATTTATGTTTAAATTTATGTTAAAATTTATGTTTAAATTTATGTTCTAAATTATGTTTGAATTTATGTTTAAATTTGTTGTTTAAATTTATGTTTAAATTTATGTTTAAATTTATGTTTAAATTTATGTTTAAATTTATGTTTAAATTAATGTTTAAGTTTATGTTTAAGTTTATGTTTAAGTTTATGTTTAAGTTTATGTTTTAATTTTTGTTTTAATTTATGTTTAAATTTATGTTTAAATTTATGTTTAAATTTATGTTTAAATATAAGTTTAAATTTATGTTTAAATTTATGTTTAAATTTATGTTTAAATTTAAGTTTATGTTTTAATTTATGTTTAAATTTATGTTTAAATTTATGTTTAAGTTTATGTTTAAGATTTAATTTATGTTTAAATTTATGTTTAAATTTATGTTTAAATTTATGTTTAAATTTAAGTTTGTTTTATTTTATGTTTAAATTTATTTTTAAATTTATGTTTAAATTTATGTTTTAATTTATGTTTAAATTTATGTTTAAATTTATGTTTAAATTTATGTTTAAAATTATGTTTAATTTTATGTTTAAGTTTATGTTTTAATTTATGTTTAAATTTAAGTTTAAATTTATGTTTAAATTTATATTTAAATTTAAGTTTATGTTTTAATTTATGTTTAAATTTATGTTTAAATTTATGTTTAAATTTATGTTAAGTTTATGTTTAAGATTTAATTTATGTTTAAATTTATGTTTAAATTTAAGTTTATGTTTTAATTTATGTTTTAATTTATATTTAAATTTATGTTTAAATTTATGTTTAAATTTATGTTTTAATTTATGTTTAAGTTTAAGTTAAAATTTATGTTTAAATTTATGTTTAAAATTATGTTTGAATTTATGTTTAAATTTGTTGTTTAAATTTATGTTTAAATTTATGTTTAAATTTATGTTTAAATTTATGTTTAAATTTATGTTTAAATTTATGATTAAATTTATGTTTAAATTTATGTTTAAGTTTATGTTTTAATTTATGTTTTAATTTATTTTTAAATTTATGTTTAAATTTATGTTTAAATTTATGTTTAAATTTATGTTTAAATTTATGTTTAAATTTATGTTTAAATTTATGTTTAAATTTATGTTCAAAATTATGTTAAAATTTATGTTTAAATTTATATTTCAATTTAAGTTTAAGTTTATGTTTAAGTTTATGTTTTAATTTATGTTTAAATTTATGTTTAAATTAATGTTTAAATTTATGTTTAAATTTATGTTTAAATTTATGTTTAAGTTTATGTTTAAGTTTATGTTTAAGATTTAATTTATGTTTAAATTTATGTTTAAATTTAAGTTTATGTTTTAATTTATGTTTTAATTTATATTTAAATTTATGTTTAAATTTATGTTTAAATTTATGTTTTAATTTATGTTTAAATTTATGTTAAAATTTATGTTTAAATTTATGTTTAAAATTATGTTTGAATTTATGTTTAAATTTGTTGTTTAAATTTATGTTTAAATTTATGTTTAAATTTATGTTTAAATTTATGTTTAAATTTATGTTTAAATTTATGTTTAAATTTATGTTTAAATTTATGTTTAAGTTTATGTTTTAATTTATGTTTTAATTTATTTTTAAATTTATGTTTAAATTTATGTTTAAATTTATGTTTAAATTTATGTTTAAATTTATGTTTAAATTTATGTTTAAATTTATGTTTAAATTTATGTTCAAAATTATGTTAAAATTTATGTTTAAATTTATATTTAAATTTATGTTTAAGTTTATGTTTAAGTTTATTTTTTAATTTATGTTTAAATTTAAGTTTAAATTTATGTTTAAATTTATGTTTAAATTAATGTTTAAATTTATGTTTAAATTTATGTTTAAATTTATGTTTAAGTTTATGTTTAAGTTTATGTTTAAGTTTATGTTTAAGTTTATGTTTTAATTTATGTTTTAATTTATGTTTAAGTTTATGTTTAAGTTTTTGATTTAATTTTTGTTTTAATTTATGTTTAAATTTATGTTTAAATTTATGTTTAAATTTATATTTAAATTTAAATTTATCTTTAAATTTATGTTTAAATTTATGTTTAAATTTATGTTTAAATTTAAGTTTATGTTTTAATTTATGTTTAAATTTATATTTAAATTTATGTTTAAGTTTATGTTTAAAATTTAATTTATGTTTAAATTTATGTTTAAATTTATGTTTAAATTTATGTTTAAATTTAAGTTTGTTTTAATTTATGTTTAAATTTATTTTTAAATTTATGTTTAAATTTATGTTTTAATTTATGTTTAAATTTATGTTTAAATTTATGTTTAAATTTATGTTTAAATTTATGTTTAAATTTATGTTTAAATTTATGTTTAAGTTTATGTTTAAGTTTATGTTTAAGTTTATGTTTAAGTTTATGTTTTAATTTTTGTTTTAATTTATGTTTAAATTTATGTTTAAATTTATGTTTAAATTTATGTTTAAATATAAGTTTAAATTTATGTTTAAATTTATGTTTAAATTTATGTTTAAATTTAAGTTTATGTTTTAATTTATGTTTAAATTTATGTTTAAATTTATGTTTAAGTTTATGTTTAAGATTTAATTTATGTTTAAATTTATGTTTAAATTTATGTTTAAATTTATGTTTAAATTTAAGTTTGTTTTATTTTATGTTTAAATTTATTTTTAAATTTATGTTTAAATTTATGTTTTAATTTATGTTTAAATTTATGTTTAAATTTATGTTTAAATTTATGTTTAAAATTATGTTTAATTTTATGTTTAAGTTTATGTTTTAATTTATGTTTAAATTTAAGTTTAAATTTATGTTTAAATTTATATTTAAATTTAAGTTTATGTTTTAATTTATGTTTAAATTTATGTTTAAATTTATGTTTAAATTTATGTTAAGTTTATGTTTAAGATTTAATTTATGTTTAAATTTATGTTTAAATTTAAGTTTATGTTTTAATTTATGTTTTAATTTATATTTAAATTTATGTTTAAATTTATGTTTAAATTTATGTTTTAATTTATGTTTAAGTTTAAGTTAAAATTTATGTTTAAATTTATGTTTAAAATTATGTTTGAATTTATGTTTAAATTTGTTGTTTCAATTTATGTTTAAATTTATGTTTAAATTTATGTTTAAATTTATGTTTAAGTTTATGTTTAAGTTTATGTTTAAGTTTATGTTTAAGTTTATGTTTTAATTTTTGTTTTAATTTATGTTTTAATTTATTTTTAAATTTATGTTTAAATTTATGTTTAAATTTATGTTTAAATTTATGTTTAAATTTATGTTTAAATTTATGTTTAAATTTATGTTTAAATTTATGTTCAAAATTATGTTAAAATTTATGTTTAAATTTATATTTCAATTTAAGTTTAAGTTTATGTTTAAGTTTATGTTTTAATTTATGTTTAAATTTATGTTTAAATTAATGTTTAAATTTATGTTTAAATTTATGTTTAAATTTATGTTTAAGTTTATGTTTAAGTTTATGTTTAAGATTTAATTTATGTTTAAATTTATGTTTAAATTTAAGTTTATGTTTTAATTTATGTTTTAATTTATATTTAAATTTATGTTTAAATTTATGTTTAAATTTATGTTTTAATTTATGTTTAAATTTATGTTAAAATTTATGTTTAAATTTATGTTTAAAATTATGTTTGAATTTATGTTTAAATTTGTTGTTTAAATTTATGTTTAAATTTATGTTTAAATTTATGTTTAAATTTATGTTTAAATTTATGTTTAAATTTATGTTTAAATTTATGTTTAAATTTATGTTTAAGTTTATGTTTTAATTTATGTTTTAATTTATTTTTAAATTTATGTTTAAATTTATGTTTAAATTTATGTTTAAATTTATGTTTAAATTTATGTTTAAATTTATGTTTAAATTTATGTTTAAATTTATGTTCAAAATTATGTTAAAATTTATGTTTAAATTTATATTTAAATTTATGTTTAAGTTTATGTTTAAGTTTATGTTTTAATTTATGTTTAAATTTAAGTTTAAATTTATGTTTAAATTTATGTTTAAATTAATGTTTAAATTTATGTTTAAATTTATGTTTAAATTTATGTTTAAGTTTATGTTTAAGTTTATGTTTAAGTTTATGTTTAAGTTTATGTTTTAATTTATGTTTTAATTTATGTTTAAGTTTATGTTTAAGTTTTTGATTTAATTTTTGTTTTAATTTATGTTTAAATTTATGTTTAAATTTATGTTTAAATTTATATTTAAATTTAAATTTATCTTTAAATTTATCTTTAAATTTATGTTTAAATTTATGTTTAAATTTAAGTTTATGTTTTAATTTATGTTTAAATTTATATTTAAATTTATGTTTAAGTTTATGTTTAAAATTTAATTTATGTTTAAATTTATGTTTAAATTTATGTTTAAATTTATGTTTAAATTTAAGTTTGTTTTAATTTATGTTTAAATTTATTTTTAAATTTATGTTTAAATTTATGTTTTAATTTATGTTTAAATTTATGTTTAAATTTATGTTTAAGTTTATGTTTAAGTTTATGTTTAAGTTTATGTTTAAGTTTATGTTTTAATTTTTGTTTTAATTTATGTTTAAATTTATGTTTAAATTTATGTTTAAATTTATGTTTAAATATAAGTTTAAATTTATGTTTAAATTTATGTTTAAATTTATGTTTAAATTTAAGTTTATGTTTTAATTTATGTTTAAATTTATGTTTAAATTTATGTTTAAGTTTATGTTTAAGATTTAATTTATGTTTAAATTTATGTTTAAATTTATGTTTAAATTTATGTTTAAATTTATGTTTAAATTTAAGTTTGTTTTATTTTATGTTTAAATTTATTTTTAAATTTATGTTTAAATTTATGTTTTAATTTATGTTTAAATTTATGTTTAAATTTATGTTTAAATTTATGTTTAAAATTATGTTTAATTTTATGTTTAAGTTTATGTTTTAATTTATGTTTAAATTTAAGTTTAAATTTATGTTTAAATTTATATTTAAATTTAAGTTTATGTTTTAATTTATGTTTAAATTTATGTTTAAATTTATGTTTAAATTTATGTTAAGTTTATGTTTAAGATTTAATTTATGTTTAAATTTATGTTTAAATTTAAGTTTATGTTTTAATTTATGTTTTAATTTATATTTAAATTTATGTTTAAATTTATGTTTAAATTTATGTTTTAATTTATGTTTAAGTTTAAGTTAAAATTTATGTTTAAATTTATGTTTAAAATTATGTTTGAATTTATGTTTAAATTTGTTGTTTAAATTTATGTTTAAATTTATGTTTAAATTTATGTTTAAATTTATGTTTAAATTTATGTTTAAATTTATGATTAAATTTATGTTTAAATTTATGTTTAAGTTTATGTTTTAATTTATGTTTTAATTTATTTTTAAATTTATGTTTAAATTTATGTTTAAATTTATGTTTAAATTTATGTTTAAATTTATGTTTAAATTTATGTTTAAATTTATGTTTAAATTTATGTTCAAAATTATGTTAAAATTTATGTTTAAATTTATATTTCAATTTATGTTTAAGTTTATGTTTAAGTTTATGTTTTAATTTATGTTTAAATTTATGTTTAAATTAATGTTTAAATTTATGTTTAAATTTATGTTTAAATTTATGTTTAAGTTTATGTTTAAGTTTATGTTTAAGATTTAATTTATGTTTAAATTTATGTTTAAATTTAAGTTTATGTTTTAATTTATGTTTTAATTTATATTTAAATTTATGTTTAAATTTATGTTTAAATTTATGTTTTAATTTATGTTTAAATTTATGTTAAAATTTATGTTTAAATTTATGTTTAAAATTATGTTTGAATTTATATTTAAATTTGTTGTTTAAATTTATGTTTAAATTTATGTTTAAATTTATGTTTAAATTTATGTTTAAATTTATGTTTAAATTTATGTTTAAATTTATGTTTAAATTTATGTTTAAGTTTATGTTTTAATTTATGTTTTAATTTATTTTTAAATTTATGTTTAAATTTATGTTTAAATTTATGTTTAAATTTATGTTTAAATTTATGTTTAAATTTATGTTTAAATTTATGTTCAAAATTATGTTAAAATTTATGTTTAAATTTATATTTAAATTTATGTTTAAGTTTATGTTTAAGTTTATGTTTTAATTTATGTTTAAATTTAAGTTTAAATTTATGTTTAAATTTATGTTTAAATTAATGTTTAAATTTATGTTTAAATTTATGTTTAAATTTATGTTTAAGTTTATGTTTAAGTTTATGTTTAAGTTTATGTTTAAGTTTATGTTTTAATTTATGTTTTAATTTATGTTTAAGTTTATGTTTAAGTTTTTGATTTAATTTTTGTTTTAATTTATGTTTAAATTTATGTTTAAATTTATGTTTAAATTTATATTTAAATTTAAATTTATCTTTAAATTTATGTTTAAATTTATGTTTAAATTTATGTTTAAATTTAAGTTTATGTTTTAATTTATGTTTAAATTTATATTTAAATTTATGTTTAAGTTTATGTTTAAGATTTAATTTATGTTTAAATTTATGTTTAAATTTATGTTTAAATTTAAGTTTGTTTTAATTTATGTTTAAATTTATTTTTAAATTTATGTTTAAATTTATGTTTTAATTTATGTTTAAATTTATGTTTAAATTTATGTTTAAGTTTATGTTTAAGTTTATGTTTAAGTTTATGTTTAAGTTTATGTTTAAGTTTATGTTTTAATTTTTGTTTTAATTTATGTTTAAATTTATGTTTAAATTTATGTTTAAATTTATGTTTAAATATAAGTTTAAATTTATGTTTAAATTTATGTTTAAATTTATGTTTAAATTTAAGTTTATGTTTTAATTTATGTTTAAATTTATGTTTAAATTTATGTTTAAGTTTATGTTTAAGATTTAATTTATGTTTAAATTTATGTTTAAATTTATGTTTAAATTTATGTTTAAATTTATGTTTAAATTTAAGTTTGTTTTATTTTATGTTTAAATTTATTTTTAAATTTATGTTTAAATTTATGTTTTAATTTATGTTTAAATTTATGTTTAAATTTATGTTTAAATTTATGTTTAAAATTATGTTTAATTTTATGTTTAAGTTTATGTTTTAATTTATGTTTAAATTTAAGTTTAAATTTATGTTTAAATTTATATTTAAATTTAAGTTTATGTTTTAATTTATGTTTAAATTTATGTTTAAATTTATGTTTAAATTTATGTTAAGTTTATGTTTAAGATTTAATTTATGTTTAAATTTATGTTTAAATTTAAGTTTATGTTTTAATTTATGTTTTAATTTATATTTAAATTTATGTTTAAATTTATGTTTAAATTTATGTTTTAATTTATGTTTAAGTTTAAGTTAAAATTTATGTTTAAATTTATGTTTAAAATTATGTTTGAATTTATGTTTAAATTTGTTGTTTAAATTTATGTTTAAATTTATGTTTAAATTTATGTTTAAATTTATGTTTAAATTTATGTTTAAATTTATGATTAAATTTATGTTTAAATTTATGTTTAAGTTTATGTTTTAATTTATGTTTTAATTTATTTTAAAATTTATGTTTAAATTTATGTTTAAATTTATGTTTAAATTTATGTTTAAATTTATGTTTAAATTTATGTTTAAATTTATGTTTAAATTTATGTTCAAAATTATGTTAAAATTTATGTTTAAATTTATATTTCAATTTATGTTTAAGTTTATGTTTAAGTTTATGTTTTAATTTATGTTTAAATTTATGTTTAAATTAATGTTTAAATTTATGTTTAAATTTATGTTTAAATTTATGTTTAAATTTATGTTTAAGTTTATGTTTTAATTTATGTTTTAATTTATTTTTAAATTTATGTTTAAATTTATGTTTAAATTTATGTTTAAATTTATGTTTAAATTTATGTTTAAATTTATGTTTAAATTTATGTTCAAAATTATGTTAAAATTTATGTTTAAATTTATATTTAAATTTATGTTTAAGTTTATGTTTAAGTTTATGTTTTAATTTATGTTTAAATTTAAGTTTAAATTTATGTTTAAATTTATGTTTAAATTAATGTTTAAATTTATGTTTAAATTTATGTTTAAATTTATGTTTAAGTTTATGTTTAAGTTTATGTTTAAGTTTATGTTTAAGTTTATGTTTTAATTTATGTTTTAATTTATGTTTAAGTTTATGTTTAAGTTTTTGATTTAATTTTTGTTTTAATTTATGTTTAAATTTATGTTTAAATTTATGTTTAAATTTATATTTAAATTTAAATTTATCTTTAAATTTATGTTTAAATTTATGTTTAAATTTATGTTTAAATTTAAGTTTATGTTTTAATTTATGTTTAAATTTATATTTAAATTTATGTTTAAGTTTATGTTTAAGATTTAATTTATGTTTAAATTTATGTTTAAATTTATGTTTAAATTTATGTTTAAATTTAAGTTTGTTTTAATTTATGTTTAAATTTATTTTTAAATTTATGTTTAAATTTATGTTTTAATTTATGTTTAAATTTATGTTTAAATTTATGTTTAAGTTTATGTTTAAGTTTATGTTTAAGTTTATGTTTAAGTTTATGTTTAAGTTTATGTTTTAATTTTTGTTTTAATTTATGTTTAAATTTATGTTTAAATTTATGTTTAAATTTATGTTTAAATATAAGTTTAAATTTATGTTTAAATTTATGTTTAAATTTATGTTTAAATTTAAGTTTATGTTTTAATTTATGTTTAAATTTATGTTTAAATTTATGTTTAAGTTTATGTTTAAGATTTAATTTATGTTTAAATTTATGTTTAAATTTATGTTTAAATTTATGTTTAAATTTATGTTTAAATTTAAGTTTGTTTTATTTTATGTTTAAATTTATTTTTAAATTTATGTTTAAATTTATGTTTTAATTTATGTTTAAATTTATGTTTAAATTTATGTTTAAATTTATGTTTAAAATTATGTTTAATTTTATGTTTAAGTTTATGTTTTAATTTATGTTTAAATTTAAGTTTAAATTTATGTTTAAATTTATATTTAAATTTAAGTTTATGTTTTAATTTATGTTTAAATTTATGTTTAAATTTATGTTAAGTTTATGTTTAAGATTTAATTTATGTTTAAATTTATGTTTAAATTTAAGTTTATGTTTTAATTTATGTTTTAATTTATATTTAAATTTATGTTTAAATTTATGTTTAAATTTATGTTTTAATTTATGTTTAAGTTTAAGTTAAAATTTATGTTTAAATTTATGTTTAAAATTATGTTTGAATTTATGTTTAAATTTGTTGTTTAAATTTATGTTTAAATTTATGTTTAAATTTATGTTTAAATTTATGTTTAAATTTATGTTTAAATTTATGATTAAATTTATGTTTAAATTTATGTTTAAGTTTATGTTTTAATTTATGTTTTAATTTATTTTAAAATTTATGTTTAAATTTATGTTTAAATTTATGTTTAAATTTATGTTTAAATTTATGTTTAAATTTATGTTTAAATTTATGTTTAAATTTATGTTCAAAATTATGTTAAAATTTATGTTTAAATTTATATTTCAATTTATGTTTAAGTTTATGTTTAAGTTTATGTTTTAATTTATGTTTAAATTTATGTTTAAATTAATGTTTAAATTTATGTTTAAATTTATGTTTAAATTTATGTTTAAGTTTATGTTTAAGTTTATGTTTAAGATTTAATTTATGTTTAAATTTATGTTTAAATTTAAGTTTATGTTTTAATTTATATTTTAATTTATATTTAAATTTATGTTTAAATTTATGTTTAAATTTATGTTTTAATTTATGTTTAAATTTATGTTAAAATTTATGTTTAAATTTATGTTTAAAATTATGTTTGAATTTATGTTTAAATTTGTTGTTTAAATTTATGTTTAAATTTATGTTTAAATTTATGTTTAAATTTATGTTTAAATTTATGTTTAAATTTATGTTTAAATTTATGTTTAAGTTTATGTTTTAATTTATGTTTTAATTTATTTTTAAATTTATGTTTAAATTTATGTTTAAATTTATGTTTAAATTTATGTTTAAATTTATGTTTAAATTTATGTTTAAATTTATGTTCAAAATTATGTTAAAATTTATATTTAAATTTATGTTTAAGTTTATGTTTAAGTTTATGTTTTAATTTATGTTTAAATTTAAGTTTAAATTTATGTTTAAATTTATGTTTAAATTAATGTTTAAATTTATGTTTAAATTTATGTTTAAATTTATGTTTAAGTTTATGTTTAAGTTTATGTTTAAGTTTATGTTTAAGTTTATGTTTTAATTTATGTTTTAATTTATGTTTAAGTTTATGTTTAAGTTTTTGATTTAATTTTTGTTTTAATTTATGTTTAAATTTATGTTTAAATTTATGTTTAAATTTATGTTTAAATTTATGTTTAAATTTATGTTTAAATTTATGTTTAAATTTATGTTCAAAATTATGTTAAAATTTATGTTTAAATTTATATTTCAATTTATGTTTAAGTTTATGTTTAAGTTTATGTTTTAATTTATGTTTAAATTTATGTTTAAATTAATGTTTAAATTTATGTTTAAATTTATGTTTAAATTTATGTTTAAGTTTATGTTTAAGTTTATGTTTAAGATTTAATTTATGTTTAAATTTATGTTTAAATTTAAGTTTATGTTTTAATTTATATTTTAATTTATATTTAAATTTATGTTTAAATTTATGTTTAAATTTATGTTTTAATTTATGTTTAAATTTATGTTAAAATTTATGTTTAAATTTATGTTTAAAATTATGTTTGAATTTATGTTTAAATTTGTTGTTTAAATTTATGTTTAAATTTATGTTTAAATTTATGTTTAAATTTATGTTTAAATTTATGTTTAAATTTATGTTTAAATTTATGTTTAAATTTATGTTTAAGTTTATGTTTTAATTTATGTTTTAATTTATTTTTAAATTTATGTTTAAATTTATGTTTAAATTTATGTTTAAATTTATGTTTAAATTTATGTTTAAATTTATGTTTAAATTTATGTTCAAAATTATGTTAAAATTTATGTTTAAATTTATATTTAAATTTATGTTTAAGTTTATGTTTAAGTTTATGTTTTAATTTATGTTTAAATTTAAGTTTAAATTTATGTTTAAATTTATATTTAAATTAATGTTTAAATTTATGTTTAAATTTATGTTTAAATTTATGTTTAAGTTTATGTTTAAGTTTATGTTTAAGTTTATGTTTAAGTTTATGTTTTAATTTATGTTTTAATTTATGTTTAAGTTTATGTTTAAGTTTTTGATTTAATTTTTGTTTTAATTTATGTTTAAATTTATGTTTAAATTTATGTTTAAATTTATATTTAAATTTAAATTTATCTTTAAATTTATGTTTAAATTTATGTTTAAATTTATGTTTAAATTTAAGTTTATGTTTTAATTTATGTTTAAATTTATATTTAAATTTATGTTTAAGTTTATGTTTAAGATTTAATTTATGTTTAAATTTATGTTTAAATTTATGTTTAAATTTATGTTTAAATTTAAGTTTGTTTTAATTTATGTTTAAATTTATTTTTAAATTTATGTTTAAATTTATGTTTTAATTTATGTTTAAATTTATGTTTAAATTTATGTTTAAGTTTATGTTTAAGTTTATGTTTAAGTTTATGTTTAAGTTTATGTTTAAGTTTATGTTTTAATTTTTGTTTTAATTTATGTTTAAATTTATGTTTAAATTTATGTTTAAATTTATGTTTAAATATAAGTTTAAATTTATGTTTAAATTTATGTTTAAATTTATGTTTAAATTTAAGTTTATGTTTTAATTTATGTTTAAATTTATGTTTAAATTTATGTTTAAGTTTATGTTTAAGATTTAATTTATGTTTAAATTTATGTTTAAATTTATGTTTAAATTTATGTTTAAATTTATGTTTAAATTTAAGTTTGTTTTATTTTATGTTTAAATTTATTTTTAAATTTATGTTTAAATTTATGTTTTAATTTATGTTTAAATTTATGTTTAAATTTATGTTTAAATTTATGTTTAAAATTATGTTTAATTTTATGTTTAAGTTTATGTTTTAATTTATGTTTAAATTTAAGTTTAAATTTATGTTTAAATTTATATTTAAATTTAAGTTTATGTTTTAATTTATGTTTAAATTTATGTTTAAATTTATGTTTAAATTTATGTTAAGTTTATGTTTAAGATTTAATTTATGTTTAAATTTATGTTTAAATTTAAGTTTATGTTTTAATTTATGTTTTAATTTATATTTAAAATTATGTTTAAATTTATGTTTAAATTTATGTTTTAATTTATGTTTAAGTTTAAGTTAAAATTTATGTTTAAATTTATGTTTAAAATTATGTTTGAATTTATGTTTAAATTTGTTGTTTAAATTTATGTTTAAATTTATGTTTAAATTTATGTTTAAATTTATGTTTAAATTTATGTTTAAATTTATGATTAAATTTATGTTTAAATTTATGTTTAAGTTTATGTTTTAATTTATGTTTTAATTTATTTTAAAATTTATGTTTAAATTTATGTTTAAATTTATGTTTAAATTTATGTTTAAATTTATGTTTAAATTTATGTTTAAATTTATGTTTAAATTTATGTTCAAAATTATGTTAAAATTTATGTTTAAATTTATATTTCAATTTATGTTTAAGTTTATGTTTAAGTTTATGTTTTAATTTATGTTTAAATTTATGTTTAAATTAATGTTTAAATTTATGTTTAAATTTATGTTTAAATTTATGTTTAAGTTTATGTTTAAGTTTATGTTTAAGATTTAATTTATGTTTAAATTTATGTTTAAATTTAAGTTTATGTTTTAATTTATATTTTAATTTATATTTAAATTTATGTTTAAATTTATGTTTAAATTTATGTTTTAATTTATGTTTAAATTTATGTTAAAATTTATGTTTAAATTTATGTTTAAAATTATGTTTGAATTTATGTTTAAATTTGTTGTTTAAATTTATGTTTAAATTTATGTTTAAATTTATGTTTAAATTTATGTTTAAATTTATGTTTAAATTTATGTTTAAATTTATGTTTAAGTTTATGTTTTAATTTATGTTTTAATTTATTTTTAAATTTATGTTTAAATTTATGTTTAAATTTATGTTTAAATTTATGTTTAAATTTATGTTTAAATTTATGTTTAAATTTATGTTCAAAATTATGTTAAAATTTATGTTTAAATTTATATTTAAATTTATGTTTAAGTTTATGTTTAAGTTTATGTTTTAATTTATGTTTAAATTTAAGTTTAAATTTATGTTTAAATTTATGTTTAAATTAATGTTTAAATTTATGTTTAAATTTATGTTTAAATTTATGTTTAAGTTTATGTTTAAGTTTATGTTTAAGTTTATGTTTAAGTTTATGTTTTAATTTATGTTTTAATTTATGTTTAAGTTTATGTTTAAGTTTTTGATTTAATTTTTGTTTTAATTTATGTTTAAATTTATGTTTAAATTTATGTTTAAATTTATATTTAAATTTAAATTTATGTTTAAATTTATGTTTAAATTTATGTTTAAATTTATGTTTAAATTTAAGTTTATGTTTTAATTTATGTTTAAATTTATATTTAAATTTATGTTTAAGTTTATGTTTAAGATTTAATTTATGTTTAAATTTATGTTTAAATTTATGTTTAAATTTATGTTTAAATTTAAGTTTGTTTTAATTTATGTTTAAATTTATTTTTAAATTTATGTTTAAATTTATGTTTTAATTTATGTTTAAATTTATGTTTAAATTTATGTTTAAGTTTATGTTTAAGTTTATGTTTAAGTTTATGTTTTAATTTTTGTTTTAATTTATGTTTAAATTTATGTTTAAATTTATGTTTATGTTTTAATTTATGTTTAAATTTATATTTAAATTTATGTTTAAGTTTATGTTTAAGATTTAATTTATGTTTAAATTTATGTTTAAATTTATGTTTAAATTTAAGTTTGTTTTAATTTATGTTTAAATTTATTTTTAAATTTATGTTTAAATTTATGTTTTAATTTATGTTTAAATTTATGTTTAAATTTATGTTTAAGTTTATGTTTAAGTTTATGTTTAAGTTTATGTTTTAATTTTTGTTTTAATTTATGTTTAAATTTATGTTTAAATTTATGTTTAAATTTATGTTTAAATATAAGTTTAAATTTATGTTTAAATTTATGTTTTAATTTATGTTTAAATTTAAGTTTATGTTTTAATTTATGTTTAAATTTATGTTTAAATTTATGTTTAAGTTTATGTTTAAGATTTAATTTATGTTTAAATTTATGTTTAAATTTATGTTTAAATTTATGTTTAAATTTATGTTTAAATTTATTTTTAAATTTATATTTAAATTTATGTTTTAATTTATGTTTAAATTTATGTTTAAATTTATGTTTAAATTTATGTTTAAAATTATGTTTAATTTTATGTTTAAGTTTATGTTTTAATTTATGTTTAAATTTAAGTTTAAATTTATGTTTAAATTTATATTTAAATTTAAGTTTATGTTTTAATTTATGTTTAAATTTATGTTTAAATTTATGTTTAAATTTATGTTAAGTTTATGTTTAAGATTTAATTTATGTTTAAATTTATGTTTAAATTTAAGTTTATGTTTTAATTTATGTTTTAATTTATATTTAAATTTATGTTTAAATTTATGTTTAAATTTATGTTTTAATTTATGTTTAAGTTTAAGTTAAAATTTATGTTTAAATTTATGTTTAAAATTATGTTTGAATTTATGTTTAAATTTGTTGTTTAAATTTATGTTTAAATTTATGTTTAAATTTATGTTTAAATTTATGTTTAAATTTATGTTTAAATTTATGATTAAATTTATGTTTAAATTTATGTTTAAGTTTATGTTTTAATTTATGTTTTAATTTATTTTTAAATTTATGTTTAAATTTATGTTTAAATTTATGTTTAAATTTATGTTTAAATTTATGTTTAAATTTATGTTTAAATTTATGTTTAAATTTATGTTCAAAATTATGTTAAAATTTATGTTTAAATTTATATTTCAATTTATGTTTAAGTTTATGTTTAAGTTTATGTTTTAATTTATGTTTAAATTTATGTTTAAATTAATGTTTAAATTTATGTTTAAATTTATGTTTAAATTTATGTTTAAGTTTATGTTTAAGTTTATGTTTAAGATTTAATTTATGTTTAAATTTATGTTTAAATTTAAGTTTATGTTTTAATTTATGTTTTAATTTATATTTAAATTTATGTTTAAATTTATGTTTAAATTTATGTTTTAATTTATGTTTAAATTTATGTTAAAATTTATGTTTAAATTTATGTTTAAAATTATGTTTGAATTTATGTTTAAATTTGTTGTTTAAATTTATGTTTAAATTTATGTTTAAATTTATGTTTAAATTTATGTTTAAATTTATGTTTAAATTTATGTTTAAATTTATGTTTAAATTTATGTTTAAGTTTATGTTTTAATTTATGTTTTAATTTATTTTTAAATTTATGTTTAAATTTATGTTTAAATTTATGTTTAAATTTATGTTTAAATTTATGTTTAAATTTATGTTTAAATTTATGTTCAAAATTATGTTAAAATTTATGTTTAAATTTATCTTTAAATTTATGTTTAAATTTATGTTTAAATTTATGTTTAAATTTAAGTTTATGTTTTAATTTATGTTTAAATTTATATTTAAATTTATGTTTAAGTTTATGTTTAAGATTTAATTTATGTTTAAATTTATGTTTAAATTTATGTTTAAATTTATGTTTAAATTTAAGTTTGTTTTAATTTATGTTTAAATTTATTTTTAAATTTATGTTTAAATTTATGTTTTAATTTATGTTTAAATTTATGTTTAAATTTATGTTTAAGTTTATGTTTAAGTTTATGTTTAAGTTTATGTTTAAGTTTATGTTTAAGTTTATGTTTTAATTTTTGTTTTAATTTATGTTTAAATTTATGTTTAAATTTATGTTTAAATTTATGTTTAAATATAAGTTTAAATTTATGTTTAAATTTATGTTTAAATTTATGTTTAAATTTAAGTTTATGTTTTAATTTATGTTTAAATTTATGTTTAAATTTATGTTTAAGTTTATGTTTAAGATTTAATTTATGTTTAAATTTATGTTTAAATTTATGTTTAAATTTATGTTTAAATTTATGTTTAAATTTAAGTTTGTTTTATTTTATGTTTAAATTTATTTTTAAATTTATGTTTAAATTTATGTTTTAATTTATGTTTAAATTTATGTTTAAATTTATGTTTAAATTTATGTTTAAAATTATGTTTAATTTTATGTTTAAGTTTATGTTTTAATTTATGTTTAAATTTAAGTTTAAATTTATGTTTAAATTTATATTTAAATTTAAGTTTATGTTTTAATTTATGTTTAAATTTATGTTTAAATTTATGTTTAAATTTATGTTAAGTTTATGTTTAAGATTTAATTTATGTTTAAATTTATGTTTAAATTTAAGTTTATGTTTTAATTTATGTTTTAATTTATATTTAAATTTATGTTTAAATTTATGTTTAAATTTATGTTTTAATTTATGTTTAAGTTTAAGTTAAAATTTATGTTTAAATTTATGTTTAAAATTATGTTTGAATTTATGTTTAAATTTGTTGTTTAAATTTATGTTTAAATTTATGTTTAAATTTATGTTTAAATTTATGTTTAAATTTATGTTTAAATTTATGATTAAATTTATGTTTAAATTTATGTTTAAGTTTATGTTTTAATTTATGTTTTAATTTATTTTAAAATTTATGTTTAAATTTATGTTTAAATTTATGTTTAAATTTATGTTTAAATTTATGTTTAAATTTATGTTTAAATTTATGTTTAAATTTATGTTCAAAATTATGTTAAAATTTATGTTTAAATTTATATTTCAATTTATGTTTAAGTTTATGTTTAAGTTTATGTTTTAATTTATGTTTAAATTTATGTTTAAATTAATGTTTAAATTTATGTTTAAATTTATGTTTAAATTTATGTTTAAGTTTATGTTTAAGTTTATGTTTAAGATTTAATTTATGTTTAAATTTATGTTTAAATTTAAGTTTATGTTTTAATTTATATTTTAATTTATATTTAAATTTATGTTTAAATTTATGTTTAAATTTATGTTTTAATTTATGTTTAAATTTATGTTAAAATTTATGTTTAAATTTATGTTTAAAATTATGTTTGAATTTATGTTTAAATTTGTTGTTTAAATTTATGTTTAAATTTATGTTTAAATTTATGTTTAAATTTATGTTTAAATTTATGTTTAAATTTATGTTTAAATTTATGTTTAAATTTATGTTTAAGTTTATGTTTTAATTTATGTTTTAATTTATTTTTAAATTTATGTTTAAATTTATGTTTAAATTTATGTTTAAATTTATGTTTAAATTTATGTTTAAATTTATGTTTAAATTTATGTTCAAAATTATGTTAAAATTTATGTTTAAATTTATATTTAAATTTATGTTTAAGTTTATGTTTAAGTTTATGTTTTAATTTATGTTTAAATTTAAGTTTAAATTTATGTTTAAATTTATGTTTAAATTAATGTTTAAATTTATGTTTAAATTTATGTTTAAATTTATGTTTAAGTTTATGTTTAAGTTTATGTTTAAGTTTATGTTTAAGTTTATGTTTTAATTTATGTTTTAATTTATGTTTAAGTTTATGTTTAAGTTTTTGATTTAATTTTTGTTTTAATTTATGTTTAAATTTATGTTTAAATTTATGTTTAAATTTATATTTAAATTTAAATTTATGTTTAAATTTATGTTTAAATTTATGTTTAAATTTATGTTTAAATTTAAGTTTATGTTTTAATTTATGTTTAAATTTATATTTAAATTTATGTTTAAGTTTATGTTTAAGATTTAATTTATGTTTAAATTTATGTTTAAATTTATGTTTAAATTTATGTTTAAATTTAAGTTTGTTTTAATTTATGTTTAAATTTATTTTTAAATTTATGTTTAAATTTATGTTTTAATTTATGTTTAAATTTATGTTTAAATTTATGTTTAAGTTTATGTTTAAGTTTATGTTTAAGTTTATGTTTTAATTTTTGTTTTAATTTATGTTTAAATTTATGTTTAAATTTATGTTTAAATTTATGTTTAAATATAAGTTTAAATTTATGTTTAAATTTATGTTTAAATTTATGTTTAAATTTAAGTTTATGTTTTAATTTATGTTTAAATTTATGTTTAAATTTATGTTTAAGTTTATGTTTAAGATTTAATTTATGTTTAAATTTATGTTTAAATTTATGTTTAAATTTATGTTTAAATTTATGTTTAAATTTAAGTTTGTTTTATTTTATGTTTAAATTTATTTTTAAATTTATATTTAAATTTATGTTTTAATTTATGTTTAAATTTATGTTTAAATTTATGTTTAAATTTATGTTTAAAATTATGTTTAATTTTATGTTTAAGTTTATGTTTTAATTTATGTTTAAATTTAAGTTTAAATTTATGTTTAAATTTATATTTAAATTTAAGTTTATGTTTTAATTTATGTTTAAATTTATGTTTAAATTTATGTTTAAATTTATGTTAAGTTTATGTTTAAGATTTAATTTATGTTTAAATTTATGTTTAAATTTAAGTTTATGTTTTAATTTATGTTTTAATTTATATTTAAATTTATGTTTAAATTTATGTTTAAATTTATGTTTTAATTTATGTTTAAGTTTAAGTTAAAATTTATGTTTAAATTTATGTTTAAAATTATGTTTGAATTTATGTTTAAATTTGTTGTTTAAATTTATGTTTAAATTTATGTTTAAATTTATGTTTAAATTTATGTTTAAATTTATGTTTAAATTTATGATTAAATTTATGTTTAAATTTATGTTTAAGTTTATGTTTTAATTTATGTTTTAATTTATTTTTAAATTTATGTTTAAATTTATGTTTAAATTTATGTTTAATTTTATGTTTAAATTTATGTTTAAATTTATGTTTAAATTTATGTTTAAATTTATGTTCAAAATTATGTTAAAATTTATGTTTAAATTTATATTTCAATTTATGTTTAAGTTTATGTTTAAGTTTATGTTTTAATTTATGTTTAAATTTATGTTTAAATTAATGTTTAAATTTATGTTTAAATTTATGTTTAAATTTATGTTTAAGTTTATGTTTAAGTTTATGTTTAAGATTTAATTTATGTTTAAATTTATGTTTAAATTTAAGTTTATGTTTTAATTTATGTTTTAATTTATATTTAAATTTATGTTTAAATTTATGTTTAAATTTATGTTTTAATTTATGTTTAAATTTATGTTAAAATTTATGTTTAAATTTATGTTTAAAATTATGTTTGAATTTATGTTTAAATTTGTTGTTTAAATTTATGTTTAAATTTATGTTTAAATTTATGTTTAAATTTATGTTTAAATTTATGTTTAAATTTATGTTTAAATTTATGTTTAAATTTATGTTTAAGTTTATGTTTTAATTTATGTTTTAATTTATTTTTAAATTTATGTTTAAATTTATGTTTAAATTTATGTTTAAATTTATGTTTAAATTTATGTTTAAATTTATGTTTAAATTTATGTTCAAAATTATGTTAAAATTTATGTTTAAATTTATATTTAAATTTATGTTTAAGTTTATGTTTAAGTTTATGTTTTAATTTATGTTTAAATTTAAGTTTAAATTTATGTTTAAATTTATGTTTAAATTAATGTTTAAATTTATGTTTAAATTTATGTTTAAATTTATGTTTAAGTTTATGTTTAAGTTTATGTTTAAGTTTATGTTTAAGTTTATGTTTTAATTTATGTTTTAATTTATGTTTAAGTTTATGTTTAAGTTTTTGATTTAATTTTGTTTTAATTTATGTTTAAATTTATGTTTAAATTTATGTTTAAATTTATATTTAAATTTAAATTTATCTTTAAATTTATGTTTAAATTTATGTTTAAATTTATGTTTAAATTTAAGTTTATGTTTTAATTTATGTTTAAATTTATATTTAAATTTATGTTTAAGTTTATGTTTAAGATTTAATTTATGTTTAAATTTATGTTTAAATTTATGTTTAAATTTATGTTTAAATTTAAGTTTGTTTTAATTTATGTTTAAATTTATTTTTAAATTTATGTTTAAATTTATGTTTTAATTTATGTTTAAATTTATGTTTAAATTTATGTTTAAGTTTATGTTTAAGTTTATGTTTAAGTATATGTTTAAGATTTAATTTATGTTTAAATTTATGTTTAAATTTAAGTTTGTTTTAATTTATGTTTAAATTTATGTTTAAATTTATGTTTAAATTTATGTTTAAATTTATGTTTAAATTTATGTTTAAATTTATGTTTAAATTTATGTTCAAATTTATGTTTTAATTTATGTTTAAATTTATGTTTAAATTTATGTTTAAATTTATGTTTAAATTTAAGTTTGTTTTAATTTATATTTAAATTTATTTTTAAATTTATGTTTAAATTTATGTTTAAATTTATGTTTAATTTATGTTTAAATTTATGTTTAAATTTATGTTTAAATTTATGTTTAAATTTATGTTTAAATTTATGTTTTAATTTATGTTTAAATTTATGTTTAAATTTATGTTTAAATTTATGTTTAGGTTTATGTTTAAGTTTATGTTTAAGTTTATGTTTTAATTTATGTTTAAATTTAGGTTTAAATTTATGTTTAAATTTATATTTAAATTTAAGTTTATGTTTTAATTTATGTTTAAATTTATGTTTAAATTTATGTTTAAATTTATGTTAAGTTTATGTTTAAGATTTAATTTATGTTTAAATTTATGTTTAAATTTAAGTTTATGTTTTAATTTATGTTTTAATTTATATTTAAATTTATGTTTAAATTTATGTTTAAATTTATGTTTTAATTTATGTTTAAATTTATGTTAAAATTTATGTTTAAATTTATGTTTAAAATTATGTTTGAATTTATGTTTAAATTTGTTGTTTAAATTTATGTTTAAATTTATGTTTAAATTTATGTTTAAATTTATGTTTAAATTTATGTTTAAATTTATGTTTAAATTTATGTTTAAATTTATGTTTAAATTTATGTTTAAGTTTATGTTTAAATTTATGTTTAAATTTATGTACATAAATTTAAACATAAATTTAAACATAAATTGAAAAATGAATTAAAACATAACTTTAAACATAAACTTAAACATAAATTTAAACATACATTTTAAACATAATTTTAAACATAAATTAAAACATGAACTTAAATTTAAACATAAACTTAAACATAAACATAAACATAAACATAAACATAAACATAAACATAAAAATAAACAAACATAAACATAAACATAAACATAAACATAAACATAAACATAAACATAAACATAAACATAAACATAAACATAAACATAAACATAATCATAAACATAAACATAAACATAAACATAAACATAAACATAAACATAAATATAAACATAAACATAAACATAAACATAAACATAAACATAATCATAAACATAAATATAAACATAAACATAAACATAAACATAAACATAAACATAAACATAAACATAAACATAAACATAAACATAAACATAAACATAAACATAAACATAAACATAAACAACAACATAAACATAAACATTATTTTTAATTGTAAAAAAGAATTGGGTCGAAAATCATCATTTGACTCAAATTACATCAAATAATGTCAAATCTAGTCATTTAAACACTAATTTTCCGATAAGTATCCAAACTGATGGAATTGAATGAAAATAATTTGATCCGATTGTTATTGGTACGAATCGAGGCGTTTATTATCAAAATAGACCGATTTAATACAAATCGAGTCGATTTGCAGTTGTTGTTATATGTTTATTTAGGTGTATGATTTAGTTTATGTTAAATGCTTATGTTTATGTTTATGTTTATGTTTATGTTTATGTTTATGTTTATGTTTATGTTTAAGTTTATGTTTTAATTTATGTTTTAATTTAAGTTTAAATTTATGTTTAAATTTAAGTTTATGTTTTAATTTATGTTTAAATTTATGTTTATATTTATACTTAAATTTATGATTAAATTTATGTTTAAATTTATGTTTAAATTTATGTTTATATTTTAATTTATGTTTAAATTTATGTTTAAATTTATGTTTAAATTTATGTTTAAATTTATGTTTAAATTTATGTTTAAATTTAAGTTTATGTTTTAATTTATGTTTTATATTATGTTTAAATTTATGTTTAAATTTATGTTTAAATTTATGTTTTATTTTTTTTTAAATTTATGTTAAAATTTATGTTTAAATTTATGTTCTAAATTATGTTTGAATTTATGTTTAAATTTGTTGTTTAAATTTATGTTTAAATTTATGTTTAAATTTATGTTTAAATTTATGTTTAAATTTATGTTTAAATTTATGTTTAAGTTTATGTTTAAGTTTATGTTTAAGTTTATGTTTAAGTTTATGTTTTAATTTTTGTTTTAATTTATGTTTAAATTTATGTTTAAATTTATGTTTAAATTTATATTTAAATTTAAATTTATCTTTAAATTTATGTTTAAATTTATGTTTAAATTTATGTTTAAATTTAAGTTTAAATTTATGTTTAAATTTATGTTTAAATTTAAGTTTATGTTTTAATTTATGTTTAAATTTATGTTTAAATTTATGTTTAAGTTTATGTTTAAGATTTAATTTATGTTTAAATTTATGTTTAAATTTATGTTTAAATTTATGTTTAAATTTAAGTTTGTTTTATTTTATGTTTAAATTTATTTTTAAATTTATGTTTAAATTTATGTTTTAATTTATGTTTAAATTTATGTTTAAATTTATGTTTAAATTTATGTTTAAGTTTATGTTTAAGTTTATGTTTAAATTTATGTTTAAATTTATGTTTTAATTTATGTTTAAATTTATGTTTAAATTTATGTTTAAATTTATGTTTAGGTTTATGTTTAAGTTTATGTTTAAGTTTATGTTTTAATTTATGTTTAAATTTAAGTTTAAATTTATGTTTAAATTTATATTTAAATTTAAGTTTATGTTTTAATTTATGTTTAAATTTATGTTTAAATTTATGTTAAGTTTATGTTTAGGATTTAATTTATGTTTAAATTTATGTTTAAATTTAAGTTTATGTTTTAATTTATGTTTTAATTTATATTTAAATTTATGTTTAAATTTATGTTTAAATTTATGTTTTAATTTATGTTTAAATTTATGTTAAAATTTATGTTTAAATTTATGTTTAAAATTATGTTTGAATTTATGTTTAAATTTGTTGTTTAAATTTATGTTTAAATATATGTTTAAATTTATGTTTAAATTTATGTTTAAATTTATGTTTAAATTTATGTTTAAATTTATGTACATAAATTTAAACATAAATTTAAACATAAATTGAAAAATGAATTAAAACATAACTTTAAACATAAACTTAAACATAAATTTAAACATACATTTTAAACATAATTTTAAACATAAATTAAAACATGAACTTAAATTTAAACATAAACTTAAACATAAACATAAACATAAACATAAACATAAACATAAAAATAAACAAACATAAACATAAACATAAACATAAACATAAACATAAACATAAACATAAACATAAACATAAACATAAACATAAACATAATCATAAACATAAACATAAACATAAACATAAACATAAACATAAACATAAACATAAACATAAACATAAACATAAACATAAACATAAACATAAACATAAACATAAACATAAACATAAACATAAACATAAACATAAACATAAACATAAACATAAACATAAACATAAACATAAACATAAACATAAACATAAACATAAACATAAACAACAACATAAACATAAACATTATTTTTAATTGTAAAAAAGAATTGGGTCGAAAATCATCATTTGACTCAAATTACATCAAATAATGTCAAATGTAGTCATTTAAACACTAATTTTCCGATAAGTATCCAAACTGATGGAATTGAATGAAAATAATTTGATCCGATTGTTATTGGTACGAATCGAGGCGTTTATTATCAAAATAGACCGATTTAATACAAATCGAGTCGATTTGCAGTTGTTGTTATATGTTTATTTAGGTGTATGATTTAGTTTATGTTAAATGCTTATGTTTATGTTTATGTTTATGTTTTATGTTTATGTTTATATTTATGTTTATGTTTATGTTTTTGTTTATGCTTATGTTTATGTTTATGTTTATGTTTATGTTTATGTTTATGTTTATGTTTATGTTTATGTTTATGTATATGTTTATGTTTATGTTTATGTTTATGTTTATGTTTATGTTTATGTTTAAGTTTATGTTTTAATTTATGTTTTAATTTAAGTTTAAATTTATGTTTAAATTTAAGTTTATGTTTTAATTTATGTTTAAATTTATGTTTATATTTATACTTAAATTTATGATTAAATTTATGTTTAAATTTATGTTTAAATTTATGTTTATATTTTAATTTATGTTTAAATTTATGTTTAAATTTATGTTTAAATTTATGTTTAAATTTATGTTTAAATTTATGATTAAAATTATGTTTGAATTTATGTTTAAATTTGTTGTTTAAATTTATGTTTAAATTAATGTTTAAATTTATGTTTAAATTTATGTTTAAATTTATGTTTAAATTTATGTTTAAATTTATGTTTAAATTTATGTTTAAATTTATGTTTAAGTTTATGTTTAAATTTATGTTTAAATTTATGTACATAAATTTAAACATAAATTTAAACATAAATTGAAAAATGAATTAAAACATAACTTTAAACATAAACTTAAACATAAATTTAAACATACATTTTAAACATAATTTTAAACATAAATTAAAACATGAACTTAAATTTAAACATAAACTTAAACATAAACATAAACATAAACATAAACATAAACATAAACATAAACATAAAAATAAACAAACATAAACATAAACATAAACATAAACATAAACATAAACATAAACATAAACATAAACATAAACATAAACATAAACATAATCATAAACATAAACATAAACATAAACATAAACATAAACATAAACATAAACATAAACATAAACATAAACATAAACATAAACATAAACATAAACATAAACATAAACATAAACATAAACATAAACATAAACATAAACATAAACATAAACATAAACATAAACATAAACATAAACAACAACATAAACATAAACATTATTTTTAATTGTAAAAAAGAATTGGGTCGAAAATCATCATTTGACTCAAATTACATCAAATAATGTCAAATCTAGTCATTTAAACACTAATTTTCCGATAAGTATCCAAACTGATGGAATTGAATGAAAATAATTTGATCCGATTGTTATTGGTACGAATCGAGGCGTTTATTATCAAAATAGACCGATTTAATACAAATCGAGTCGATTTGCAGTTGTTGTTATATGTTTATTTAGGTGTATGATTTAGTTTATGTTAAATGCTTATGTTTATGTTTATGTTTATGTTTTATGTTTATGTTTATATTTATGTTTATGTTTATGTTTTTGTTTATGCTTATGTTTATGTTTATGTTTATGTTTATGTTTATGTTTAAGTTTATGTTTATGTTTATGTTTATGTTTATGTTTATGTTTATGTTTATGTTTATGTTTATGTTTATGTTTATGTTTATGTTTATGTTTATGTTTATGTTTATGTTTATGTTTATGTTTATGTTTAAGTTTATGTTTTAATTTATGTTTTAATTTAAGTTTAAATTTATGTTTAAATTTAAGTTTATGTTTTAATTTATGTTTAAATTTATGTTTATATTTATACTTAAATTTATGATTAAATTTATGTTTAAATTTATGTTTAAATTTATGTTTATATTTTAATTTATGTTTAAATTTATGTTTAAATTTATGTTTAAATTTATGTTTAAATTTATGTTTAAATTTAAGTTTATGTTTTAATTTATGTTTTATATTATGTTTAACGTTATGTTTAAATTTATGTTTAAATTTATGTTTTAATTTATGTTTAAATTTATGTTAAAATTTATGTTTAAATTTATGTTCTAAATTATGTTTGAATTTATGTTTAAATTTGTTGTTTAAATTTATGTTTAAATTTATGTTTAAATTTATGTTTAAATTTATGTTTAAATTTATGTTTAAATTTATGTTTAAGTTTATGTTTAAGTTTATGTTTAAGTTTATGTTTTAATTTTTGTTTTAATTTATGTTTAAATTTATGTTTAAATTTATGATTTAATTTATATTTAAATTTAAATTTATCTTTAAATTTATGTTTAAATTTATGTTTAAATTTATGTTTAAATTTAAGTTTAAATTTATGTTTAAATTTATGTTTAAATTTAAGTTTAAATTAATGTTTAAATTTATGTTTAAATTTATGTTTAAATTTATGTTTAAATTTATGTTTAAATTTATGTTTAAGTTTATGTTTTAATTTATGTTTTAATTTATGTTTAAGTTTATGTTTAAGTTTATGTTTTAATTTTTGTTTTAATTTATGTTTAAATTTATGTTTAAATTTATGTTTAAATTTATATTTAAATTTAAATTTATCTTTAAATTTATGTTTAAATTTATGTTTAAATTTATGTTTAAATTTATGTTTAAATTTAAGTTTATGTTTTAATTTATGTTTAAATTTATGTTTAAATTTATGTTTAAGTTTATGTTTAAGATTTAATTTATGTTTAAATTTATGTTTAAATTTAAGTTTGTTTTAATTTTTGTTTAAATTTATTTTTAAATTTATGTTTAAATTTATGATTTAATTTATGTTTAAATTTATGTTTAAATTTATGTTTAAATTTATGTTTAAGTTTATGTTTAAGTTTATGTTTAAGTATATGTTTAAGATTTAATTTATGTTTAAATTTATGTTTTAATTTAAGTTTGTTTTAATTTATGTTTAAATTTATGTTTAAATTTATGTTTAAATTTATGTTTAAATTTATGTTTAAATTTATGTTTAAATTTATGTTTAAATTTATTTTTAAATTTATGTTTAAATTTATGTTCAAATTTATGTTTTAATTTATGTTTAAATTTATGTTTAAATTTATGTTTAAATTTATGTTTAAATTTATGTTTAAATTTAAGTTTGTTTTAATTTATATTTAAATTTTGTTTTAAATTTATGTTTAAATTTATGTTTAAATTTATGTTTAAATTTATGTTTAAATTTATGTTTAAATTTATGTTTAAATTTATGTTTAAATTTATGTTTAAATTTATGTTTAAATTTATGTTTTAATTTATGTTTAAATTTATGTTTAAATTTATGTTTAAAATTATGTTTGAATTTATGTTTAAATTTGTTGTTTAAATTTATGTTTAAATTTATTTTTAAATTTATGTTTAAATTTATGTTTAAATTTATGTTTAAATTTATGTTTAAATTTATGTACATAAATTTAAACATAAATTTAAACATAAATTGAAATATGAATTAAAACATAACTTTAAAAATAAACTTAAATATAAATTTAAACAAACATTTTAAACATAAATTTAAACATAAATTAAAACATAAACTTAAACATAAACTTAAACATAAATTTAAACATACATTTTAAACATAAATTTAAATTTAAATTAAAACATGAACTTAAATTTAAACATAAACATAAACATAAACATAAACATAAACATAAACATAAACATAAACATAAACATAAACATAAACATAAACATAAACATAAACATAAACATAAACATAAACATAAACATAAACATAAACATAAACATAAACATAAACATAAACATAAACATAAACATAAACATAAACATAAACATAAACATAAACATAAACATAAACATAAACATAAACATAAACATAAACATAAACATAAACATAAAAATAAACATAAACGTAAACGTAAACATAAACATAAACATAAACATAAACATAAACATAAACATAAACATAAACATAAACATAAACATAAACATAAACATAAACATAAACATAAACATAAACATAAACATAAACATAAACATAAACATAAACATAAACATAAACATAAACATAAACATAAACATAAACATAAACATAAACATAAACATAAACATAAACATAAACATAAACATAAACATAAACATAAACATAAACATAAACATAAACATAAACATAAACATAAACATAAACATAAACATAAACATAAACATAAACATAAACATAAACATAAACATAAACATAAACATCAACTTAAACATAAACAACAACATAAACATAAACATTATTTTTAATTGTAAAAAAGAATTGGGTCGAAAATCATCATTTGACTCAAATTACATCAAATAATGTCAAATCTAGTCATTTAAACACTAATTTTCCGATAAGTATCCAAACTGATGGAATTGAATGAAAATAATTTGATCCGATTGTTATTGGTACGAATCGAGGCGTTTATTATCAAAATAGACCGATTTAATAAAAATCGAGTCGATTTGCAGTTGTTGTTATATGTTTATTTAGGTGTATGATTTAGTTTATGTTAAATGCTTATGTTTATGTTTATGTTTATGTTTTATGTTTATGTTTATGTTTATGTTTATGTTTATATTTATGTTTATGTTTATGTTTATGTTTATGTTTATGTTTATGTTTATGTTTATGTTTATGTTTATGTTTATGTTTATGTTTATGTTTATGTTTATGTTTATGTTTATGTTTAAGTTTATGTTTTAATTTATGTTTTAATTTAAGTTTAAATTTATGTTTAAATTTAAGTTTATGTTTTAATTTATGTTTAAATTTATGTTTATATTTATACTTAAATTTATGATTAAATTTATGTTTAAATTTATGTTTAAATTTATGTTTATATTTTAATTTATGTTTAAATTTATGTTTAAATTTAAGTTTATGTTTTAATTTATGTTTTATATTATGTTTAAATTTATGTTTTATATTATGTTTAAATTTATGTTTAAATTTATGTTTTAATTTATGTTTAAATTTATGTTTTAATTTATGTTTAAATTTATGTTAAAATTTATGTTTAAATTTATGTTTAAAATTATGTTTGAATTTATGTTTAAATTTGTTGTTTAAATTTATGTTTAAATTTATGTTTAAATTTATGTTTAAATCTATGTTTAAATTTATGTTTAAATTTATGTTTAAATTTATGTTTAAATTTATGTTTAAATTTATGTTTAAATTTAAGTTTATGTTTTAATTTATGTTTTATATTATGTTTAACGTTATGTTTAAATTTATGTTTAAATTTATGTTTTAATTTATGTTTAAATTTATGTTAAAATTTATGTTTAAATTTATGTTCTAAATTATGTTTGAATTTATGTTTAAATTTGTTGTTTAAATTTATGTTTAAATTTATGTTTAAATTTATGTTTAAATTTATGTTTAAATTTATGTTTAAATTTATGTTTAAGTTTATGTTTAAGTTTATGTTTAAGTTTATGTTTTAATTTTTGTTTTAATTTATGTTTAAATTTATGTTTAAATTTATGTTTTAATTTATATTTAAATTTAAATTTATCTTTAAATTTATGTTTAAATTTATGTTTAAATTTATGTTTAAATTTAAGTTTAAATTTATGTTTAAATTTATGTTTAAATTTAAGTTTAAATTAATGTTTAAATTTATGTTTAAATTTATGTTTAAATTTATGTTTAAATTTATGTTTAAATTTATGTTTAAGTTTATGTTTTAATTTATGTTTTAATTTATGTTTAAGTTTATGTTTAAGTTTATGTTTTAATTTTTGTTTTAATTTATGTTTAAATTTATGTTTAAATTTATGTTTAAATTTAAGTTTATGTTTTAATTTATGTTTTATATTATGTTTAACGTTATGTTTAAATTTATGTTTAAATTTATGTTTTAATTTATGTTTAAATTTATGTTAAAATTTATGTTTAAATTTATGTTCTAAATTATGTTTGAATTTATGTTTAAATTTGTTGTTTAAATTTATGTTTAAATTTATGTTTAAATTTATGTTTAAATTTATGTTTAAATTTATGTTTAAATTTATGTTTAAATTTATGTTTAAGTTTATGTTTTAATTTATGTTTTAATTTATGTTTAAGTTTATGTTTAAGTTTATGTTTTAATTTTTGTTTTAATTTATGTTTAAATTTATGTTTAAATTTATGTTTAAATTTATATTTAAATTTAAATTTATCTTTAAATTTATGTTTAAATTTATGTTTAAATTTATGTTTAAATTTAAGTTTATGTTTAAATTTATGTTTAAATTTATATTTTAATTTATGTTTAAATTTATGTTTAAATTTATGTTTAAATTTATGTTTAAATTTATGTTTAAATTTATGTTTAAATTTATGTTTAAATTTAAGTTTATGTTTTAATTTATGTTTTATATTATGTTTAACGTTATGTTTAAATTTATGTTTAAATTTATGTTTTAATTTATGTTTAAATTTATGTTAAAATTTATGTTTAAATTTATGTTCTAAATTATGTTTGAATTTATGTTTAAATTTGTTGTTTAAATTTATGTTTAAATTTATGTTTAAATTTATGTTTAAATTTATGTTTAAATTTATGTTTAAATTTATGTTTAAGTTTATGTTTAAGTTTATGTTTAAGTTTATGTTTTAATTTTTGTTTTAATTTATGTTTAAATTTATGTTTAAATTTATGTTTAAATTTATATTTAAATTTAAATTTATCTTTAAATTTATGTTTAAATTTATGTTTAAATTTATGTTTAAATTTATGTTTTAATTTATGTTTAAATTTATGTTTAAATTTAAGTTTAAATTAATGTTTAAATTTATGTTTAAATTTATGTTTAAATTTATGTTTAAATTTATGTTTAAATTTATGTTTAAGTTTATGTTTTAATTTATGTTTTAATTTATGTTTAAGTTTATGTTTAAGTTTATGTTTTAATTTTTGTTTTAATTTATGTTTAAATTTATGTTTAAATTTATGTTTAAATTTATATTTAAATTTAAATTTATCTTTAAATTTATGTTTAAACTTATGTTTAAATTTATGTTTAAATTTAAGTTTATGTTTTAATTTATGTTTAAATTTATGTTTAAATTTATGTTTAAGTTTATGTTTAAGATTTAATTTATGTTTAAATTTATGTTTAAATTTAAGTTTGTTTTAATTTTTGTTTAAATTTATTTTTAAATTTATGTTTAAATTTATGATTTAATTTATGTTTAAATTTATGTTTAAATTTTTGTTTAAATTTATGTTTAAGTTTATGTTTAAGTTTATGTTTAAGTATATGTTTAAGATTTAATTTATGTTTAAATTTATGTTTAAATTTAAGTTTGTTTTAATTTATGTTTAAATTTATGTTTAAATTTATGTTTAAATTTATGTTTAAATTTATGTTTAAATTTATGTTTAAATTTATGTTTAAATTTATTTTTAAATTTATGTTTAAATTTATGTTCAAATTTATGTTTTAATTTATGTTTAAATTTATGTTTAAATTTATGTTTAAATTTATGTTTAAATTTATGTTTAAATTTAAGTTTGTTTTAATTTATATTTAAATTTTGTTTTAAATTTATGTTTAAATTTATGTTTAAATTTATGTTTAAATTTATGTTTAAATTTATGTTTAAATTTATGTTAAAATTTATGTTTAAATTTATGTTTAAATTTATGTTTAAATTTATGTTTTAATTTATGTTTAAATTTATGTTTAAATTTATGTTTAAAATTATGTTTGAATTTATGTTTAAATTTGTTGTTTAAATTTATGTTTAAATTTATTTTTAAATTTATGTTTAAATTTATGTTTAAATTTATGTTTAAATTTATGTACATAAATTTAAACATAAATTTAAACATAAATTGAAATATGAATTAAAACAAAACTTTAAACATAAACTTAAATATAAATTTAAACAAACATTTTAAACATAAATTTAAACATAAATTAAAACATAAACTTAAACATAAACTTAAACATAAATTTAAACATACATTTTAAACATAAATTTAAACATAAATTAAAACATGAACTTAAATTTAAACATAAACATAAACATAAACATAAACATAAACATAAACATAAACATAAACATAAACATAAACATAAACATAAACATAAACATAAACATAAACATAAACATAAACATAAACATAAACATAAACATAAACATAAACATAAACATAAACATAAACATAAACATAAACATAAACATAAACATAAACATAAACATAAACATAAACATAAACATAAACATAAACATAAACATAAACATAAACATAAACATAAACATAAACATAAACATAAACATAAACATAAACATAAACATAAACATAAACATAAACATAAACATAAACATAAACATAAACATAAACATAAACATAAACATAAACATAAACATAAACATAAACATAAACATAAACATAAACATAAACATAAACATAAACATAAACATAAACATAAACATAAACATAAACATAAACATAAACATAAACATAAACATAAACATAAACATAAACATAAACATAAACATAAACATAAACATAAACATAAACATAAACATAAACATAAACATAAACATAAACATAAACATAAACATAAACATAAACATAAACATAAACATAAACATAAACATAAACATAAACATAAACATAAACATAAACATAAACATTAACATTAACATTAACATAAACATAAACATAAACATAAACATAAACATAAACATAAACATAAACATAAACATAAACATAAACATAAACATAAACATAAACATAAACATAAACATAAACATAAACATAAACATAAACATAAACATAAACATAAACATAAACATAAACATAAACATAAACATAAACATAAACATAAACATAAACATAAACATAAACATAAACATAAACATCAACTTAAACATAAACAACAACATAAACATAAACATTATTTTTAATTGTAAAAAAGAATTGGGTCGAAAATCATCATTTGACTCAAATTACATCAAATAATGTCAAATCTAGTCATTTAAACACTAATTTTCCGATAAGTATCCAAACTGATGGAATTGAATGAAAATAATTTGATCCGATTGTTATTGGTACGAATCGAGGCGTTTATTATCAAAATAGACCGATTTAATAAAAATCGAGTCGATTTGCAGTTGTTGTTATATGTTTATTTAGGTGTATGATTTAGTTTATGTTAAATGCTTATGTTTATGTTTATGTTTATGTTTTATGTTTATGTTTATGTTTATGTTTATGTTTATATTTATGTTTATGTTTATGTTTATGTTTATGTTTATGTTTATGTTTATGTTTATGTTTATGTTTATGTTTATGTTTATGTTTATGTTTATGTTTATGTTTATGTTTATGTTTATGTTTATGTTTAAGTTTATGTTTTAATTTATGTTTTAATTTAAGTTTAAATTTATGTTTAAATTTAAGTTTATGTTTTAATTTATGTTTAAATTTATGTTTATATTTATACTTAAATTTATGATTAAATTTATGTTTAAATTTATGTTTAAATTTATGTTTATATTTTAATTTATGTTTAAATTTATGTTTAAATTTAAGTTTATGTTTTAATTTATGTTTTATATTATGTTTAAATTTATGTTTAAATTTATGTTTTAATTTATGTTTAAATTTATGTTTTAATTTATGTTTAAATTTATGTTAAAATTTATGTTTAAATTTATGTTTAAAATTATGTTTGAATTTATGTTTAAATTTGTTGTTTAAATTTATGTTTAAATTTATGTTTAAATTTATGTTTAAATCTATGTTTAAATTTATGTTTAAATTTATGTTTAAGTTTATGTTTAAGTTTATGTTTAAGTTTATGTTTTAATTTTTGTTTTAATTTATGTTTAAATTTATGTTTAAATTTATGTTTAAATTTATATTTAAGTTTAAATTTATGTTTAAATTTATGTTTAAATTTATGTTTAAATTTAAGTTTATGTTTTAATTTATGTTTAAATTTATGTTTA
Source organism: Sialis fuliginosa (assembly GCA_961205875.1). Taxonomy (NCBI): domain Eukaryota; kingdom Metazoa; phylum Arthropoda; class Insecta; order Megaloptera; family Sialidae; genus Sialis; species Sialis fuliginosa. Next base: position 2,322,898 of record OY540818.1, on the reverse strand, counting down.
AATTTATGTTTAAGTTTATGTTTAAGATTTAATTTATGTTTAAATTTATGTTTAAATTTATGTTTAAATTTAAGTTTGTTTTAATTTATGTTTAAATTTATTTTTATATTTATGTTTAAGTTTATGTTTTAATTTATATTTAAATTTAAGTTTAAATTTATGTTTAAATTTATATTTAAATTTAAGTTTATGTTTTAATTTATGTTTAAATTTATGTTTAAATTAATGTTTAAATTTATGTTAAGTTGATGTTTAAGATATAATTTATGTTTAAATTTATGTTTAAATTTAAGTTTATGTTTTAATTTATGTTTTAATTTATATTTAAATTTATGTTTAAATTTATGTTTAAATTTATGTTTTAATTTATGTTTAAATTTATGTTAAAATTTATGTTTAAATTTATGTTTAAAATTATGTTTGAATTTATGTTTAAATTTGTTGTTTAAATTTATGTTTAAATTTATGTTTAAATTTATGTTTAAATTTATGTTTAAATTTATGTTTAAATTTATGTTTTAATTTATGTTTAAATTTATGTTTAAGTTTATGTTTAAGTTTATGTTTAAGTTTATGTTTTAATTTATGTTTTAATTTATTTTTAAATTTATGTTTAAATTTATGTTTAAATTTATGTATAAATTTATGTTTAAATTTATGTTTAAATTTATGTTTAAATTTATGTTTATGTTTATGTTTATGTTTATGTTTATGTTTAAGTTTATGTTTTAATTTATGTTTTAATTTATGTTTAAATTTAAGTTTATGTTTTAATATATGTTTAAATTTATGTTTATATTTATGCTTAAATTTATGTTTAAATTTATGTTTATATTTTAATTTATGTTTAAATTTATGTTTATATTTTAATTTATGTTTAAATTTATGTTTAAACTTATGTTTAAATTTATGTTTAAATTTATGTTTAAATTTAAGTTTATGTTTTAATTTATGTTTTAACTTATGTTTAAATTTATGTTTAAATTTATGTTTAAATTTATGTTTAAATTTATGTTTAAATTTATGTTTAAGTTTATGTTTAAGTTTATGTTTAAGTTTATGTTTTAATTTATGTTTAAATTTAAGTTTAAATTTATGTTTAAATTTATGTTTAAATTTAAGTTTATGTTTTAATTTATGTTTAAATTTATGTTTAAATTTATGTTTAAGTTTATGTTAAAGATTTAATTTATGTTTAAATTTATGTTTAAATTTAAGTTTATATTTTAATTTATGTTTAAGTTTATGTTTTAATTTATGTTTTAATTTATGTTTACATTTATGTTTAAATTTATGTTTAAATTTATGTTTAAATTTATGTTTATGTTTATGTTTATGTTTATGTTTATGTTTATGTTTATGTTTAAGTTTGTGTTTTAATTTATGTTTTAATTTATGTTTAAATTTATGTTTAAATTTAAGTTTATGTTTTAATATATGTTTAAATTTATGTTTATATTTATGCTTAAATTTATGTTTAAATTTATGTTTAGTAGTTAAACAACACGGGAGTCAGCACAGCAGCCAATCAGCGACGAGTATTCGGTTTGTGGGCGTGGCTAAATGTTGTTTTGGACCAATGAGTGAAAAGTGGGGCGTGTCTATGGGTGTGGTCCAATGATTGACCAATAAGGTTGATGGTTTCAAAATGGTGATGTAAAATGGCGGTTGACCAATGGGGAATGGCTGTTAGCTGCTGGGGGATGGCTGCTGGGGGATGGCTGCTGGGGGGATGGCTGCTGGGGAATGTCGGACAAGATGGCGGTCAATGAATTATTTGCGATGGCGGTCTGTATTATTATTTAGAGATGAAGGTCAATGAACTTTAATTATTCGGTGAATGTATTGGAATGTTGATGTTAGGATATATTACGGGTATTAATACGTTAAAGATTTTTATTGAGTAAAATACTTATTCATCAAGTGTGTATTTTTATTAAGTAAAATACTTATTCATCAAGTGTGTATTTTTATTAAAATACTTATTCATCAAGTGTGTATTTTTATTAAGTTAAATACTTATTCATCAAGTGTGTATTTTTATTAAGTTAAATACTTATTCATCAAGTGTGTATTTTTATTAACAAAAATACTTATATGAATTCTCTGTAAACGGGGTAAATATATAAAAAAAACAAATTGCACATAAAGATATTTTATTAAATTATTTAAACATTTTAAATTATTTACCGATTACATCTGTATTACTACCGCTGCCACCTTGTTCTTCTTGTTCTTCTCCGACCATGATGTTGTTGTTGAAGAATTCATCTAACAAAAAAAAAAAGAGAGAAACAAATTAATATATACATATCTTAAAATAATTTTACTGAATAAACATACCATCTATAAAGTTATCCTCCTTCTCGATAAATTTAATTTTAAAACTATTGTTTAGTTTATTGATGCCTTCATAAACAAGGAATACATTTTTTTGGTTGTAGTGAGCTAACTGCACCTCGGTTAGTTGATTATATCTACGAGGTAAAAATACATCATGATCTATTAATTTTAATAGAACAGCGTCCCCGAACTTTGTATGCATTTTTTTAAATTCTAATATTTGGTACATGTAATTTTCTTGGAGCGTTCTCATGGAGACAGCCTGGCGGAATTGTACTTCAATATTGTTTAAGGCATCCATAATGTATCTCTATGAAGAAGATAAAATATATATAACAATTGTAAAATATAACACATATAAATTCTACATACACAAATAAAATAAAGTATAGGTACTTACATGTATGATGTTCTGATATATAGTTTCAATATTAACGAATAAACTGAATTAATACACCAGAAAACATTCATTTTATACGATTTCCCTTCCCTCCACACTCTGTGTAAATGCATACTTGAATTCATGTCAACGACCTCGTTCCAAAAATTTCCACTTACATATATGCACTTGTTTCACCCATGTGTATATACCAAGAAACATTTTAACAAAGATTGTTTCGAGTAAATTAATATATTTAGATGCGGCACTGGTTCGCTGTCTGGAAATTTTAAAACTGGATTCCGCGCGCTGCCGATGCTAACAGTTTTTGCAGGTAAATACTGAGAATTACGTCTGAGTCTGCGAATACTGGTTTATTTAAGTGCGTTTGTTTCAACCACGGGGGTCCAACTCTTATCGACTGAGAATGAAGTAATTTTTCTTAATGTAAATGTCACATTTGGTATTGGTCGATAGCTAAGTGGTGGCAGCACCAGTATTAAAATCGAGATAAAAAAATGTTTAATTTTTATATAGGCAATACTCTTTACATTTAAGTTATTTAAGTAAAAAACTTTGAAAATATGTATGGTATGTATGGATAAGTTCAAAGTTTACATGTCCCGAACGTGCCGAAAATTTACGAAACTCACCGATCGTATTTAAAATTTTTATTTGTTGAAGAAATTGACTCTATATTTATTGTTCTGTGATTCTGTGATGACAAGAAGTAAAAAAAAGTTACATTTACATTTTGATTTCGAGTTTGGGTATTATAAATGTCTGATAATGTACGTCATTAACAATGTGCAAAAAGTGTGAAATAAATGTGTACAAGTGGTCAAGAACAAAAATGCTATACATTTTCATACATTTGCTCTTAAATATATGGATCTTTAATCTACATGTAAGTTTAAATATTGAATTTATTTATTATGTTATTAGTTGCATTGAAAATTAATTTGCTATTTATTTTAATATGAATAAACAATATATTTGTAATGTGAAAAAAACAACAAATTAAAATCAAAAAGAACTGATCTAAGAAAAAGAGAGATACGATAATTTATTAGAGTGTTTAAAAAGAAATAGAGTATACGTCTGTACATATACATTATATTCTTTTGTATATTATTGACGTGAATGTACAACAAAATTAGTACAAAATGTAATAAAATAATGGCTTTATAAAATGTAGAATTGCTTAATTAACAATACATTTATGTATTTATACATTTGTAGATGTATTATTTAAATATTTATTATTCTGTGGATATAATATTTTTTTACTAACAATGTTTTTTTTTTAGTTCTTAGATCTTTTGGGCTCGCATGGTTACAATGTGAAATCGTGGTTTAATCAAGTAGTCTACTTTTGAGAACGTTATTTTTGTCTAAATGGTTATTTTAAAATCTACATCAAAAAAGGCTCTACACAACATCTAGATCCAAACTTATTATTCTGCGAAATGTTAACTGTGATATATTCATTGTACTATCACTGTCAACAATATCTGAAGTACTTGTCATTGCTGATGGTTTGTGTTCGACAGATTTAAACAACAGGGAAAAATCTTCAAAGAGACAAATGTATCTAATTGTAACAGCAGATGAATCTGAATATTCTAGGTATGTTATAATATATTCATGTACTATATATGTTAATAAACTATGTTTTTATTTTTGTATCAAATTTCAATTAAACTGAAGAATATGCAGGTACCGACTACCAATGTCAGTCATATCATATCAGTCACCCTTGCAGATCTAGTAGGCATCTCGCAATTAAAATGATCCTTAAAAAATACCATAGGTGTTGTTTTTTGTTACAGCATATTGAAGCATCTTCAAAAACATGAATTTTCATATTGAAACAGTCACATAGTTGAATATTATTAAAGCATATTGGGCATTATTGGGTTGTTATTGTTATTTGTTAAAATTGACGTGGTGTATGCTTTAAAAACATTCATTTTGCATTGTCTAAAACAATGATGACAAAATCGAAGCATTCTTTGAATATGCTGCCACAAAAAAATATACAATTTTAGTTGATCTAAAAACATTATTCGAAATTAGATAAAATACACACAAAAAGAATAATTTTGGAATTTTATCAATATACTTTTGTTCTTATTGCAGGAGAATCATTAACTTGGGAAATCAATAGAATACTGTATTGGACAACAAGAATTTTGAGAAAACTCCAGTATCAAGACCTAGTATGTGCACATATATCGACGCTTGTTACAATAATTAATACGTTTTATTTTCTTATGATATTTTACCACGAAAAGTAGCACATTTTATTTTCCACTGCAAAAACTAGCATTTATGATAACTAGCTGCAAATTTCAAACGTTCTAGTTTTTGTAAGAAGTTTTAATATGATAGTTTTCATAAAAAAATCAAAACATGCTAGTTTTCGTAACGAGTGTTGATATCTTGTACTAAAAAACCAAATTATAACAAAAACTTGAAATTTGGGTTGCAGCCACACCTACTGCTCATACGAGTAGTATTTTCTTCAAATACATAGCGTAATACTATATGTTCGAGCAATAGGTGTGCTCACAGTTTATGTAAAATAAATGGTATCAATAATTAAAATGTTATATTATTGATAACATTACAGTCTCTGCGATTGCTATGTTCAGAAAGTGCAATTTTTAAAATTTTGAATTTTAATGCCAAGTGATACATTTCTCAATACTGCCTTCATGTGCCTATCAAATTCATTTTCTAATATTTAATATAGAACCGGTTTTGCTAAATTATTTTGTGCTCTTACTGTTAGAAAAATATGACATGTATAATCAGTGTTTTATGTTTCCTAAAAAATTGGTCAAAATTATGTAATTAATTTTCAATTTGGCAAGTGCAGCAACAATATATTATTTGATAATGTATATAGATTTGCTAATTTTTATTTTATTAATTACTAACATTAAACTTTTTATTTAGTCTTTCTCTTATGATTAATTAATGTAAAAGGCTTCTTGAGTAACTTCAAGAGCAAAGATTTTAAGGAAAAATGTTTTTTTGATTGAATCGGCTAACTTAATTAAATGTTAAATTAAAAATTATTATTAAAAATGATATTACATATTTGAATATGTATTATTGATGACTTATCTACATATGCGCTTATGTAGTTGCCTATATTGAAATTCTAAAAAGATATTTTAAATTAATTTTTGGTTTTCAATTACATAATGAAGATATTTATAGCTTTATTGTTTTTTGTTTTATATAAACACAATGTAATTGTAATTATAAAAAAGATTAATTGTAAAAAAATCAATATAGAGTATATAATATACATATAAATGCTTATTCCAAAAGAAAGTTAAATGACTAGAAAAAAATCACTGTTAGTAAATAATTTATAACTTTGTTTACATAATAATAACTAGCAAATGTAAAATATTAAATACCAGAAATATTATTAAGTTATTAAATTAAATATATTTAATAAAAAAAATATGCAGTTAGTAGTAAATTTATATGAATATTAAAGCTTACTTTAAAATTTTGTATTAATTAAATATACTAAATATTATTTAAAATATGGGTAAATCTTACAATTACTGCAAATAATTCTTTTTCAAATAATCTATTTATATGATGTTTGCATACTTACTTGAAACATATATTAATAAATACATTTTTAATAAATACTATTATGTTTTATTTTAATTATTTTCATTACAGATTTGCAGTTTAGATGCAAAATATTGTGATTTCAATAAATTATATCTTGTGTGATGATATATTTTATTGAAGTTACAATATTTTGCATCTAAACTTTTGAATTTTAAACATATATTATATTGAAATGAAAGTATATTTAAATTTCGCGCCTCGAATATTAGTGATTTTGGTCGATAGCCACTAGATGGCAGCACAAGAGGCTTGTCAAAATATTTTAACCAAGAGTTGAACCCCCGTGGTTTCAACTGTCTGCGGGCTAGCTCATCAGTTGATTCAAATAACTAGCTTTGTTTGGTCTATTCAAAATTGCATTGTTAAACTATTGTGTATAGTTTATATTAAATTTAATATTTAGTTAACAATCATTAACTAATAAAATTCTATCGAACAAGTGACTGTGTGTGTGTGTGTGTGTGTGTGTGTGATTCGAAGGTATGTACAAAAATATTATACTTTAATTAATCTGATAAATGTTATATTCTTTAAATTTTATTAACGAATAATTAACAGGTGGCGGGTATTTATTTAATAAAACGAATTTTGATTATTTATATAGTTTGAAATACTTTAATTAGACTGAAATAAACATTCTTTTAAATTATTTTATTATTATTTTTAAATTACAATTGAATTGAATAATTAATACAGTATACATTAATAAAACGAAGTGATATATTTGTGTAATTGTATTATCAATTTTATTTAATATTTCGATCATTTCTAAAAATATTATTTTTGATTATTTATATAGTTTGAAATACTTTAATTAGACTGAAATAAACATTCTTTTAAATTATTTTATTATTATTTTTAAATTACAATTGAATTGAATAATTAATACAGTATACATTAATAAAACGAAGTGATATATTTGTGTAATTGTATTATCAATTTTATTTAATATTTCGATCATTTCTAAAAATATTAAAAAAATATATATATACCTATATATATATATTGTTCTTATTAGTTACTTATATGTTTCAGTTGGATTTTTCAAAATAACGCAACAGAGAATTACACTGCGAAGCTGATGTACATGTTTCTTTTTTTTTTAAGGTAATAATATTTTTAATTTATATTTGCTTTATTTTATATTTCATTGTGCTTGTGTGTGTGTATGTGTGTGTGTGTGTGTGTGTGTGTGTAAGTATATATGTATTATATAATATTTAATAAAAAAATATATTTTTTAGGTTACTGTGACTCCATCATCATCATCATCATCAGGATTATAGTGCAGAGAACGCGTGTACAAATTGATTGTCAAGTGGGACGAAAACTAGTCGTGGAGTGTGTGTGTGTGTGTGTTTGTAAGCAATAGAGTTTATTTAAACATTGTGCAACTTTGAGTATAACACACAAGTTGAATTATATTATCTTTCGATTACCACAGCTTTGGCTTGATTTTTAAAAATTTTAATATCCAACCTCAATAAGATTACGTTTATCGACAAATTCATATAGGGTCTCTCTCAATAATCTAACTGTATATAATATCCAATCGGAGAGTAATACGTTCAGTAATTTTGTTACCGTTGATAATAAAACATCAATAAAATGGCTAAACGTTTGTTCAAAGATCGTTTCAATCGTCATCAAGTAGTAGTAGAACAACAAGTATTAAGAAATGTTAGAAGTGCAGACGGTAGTTCAACATCTCGGGATTATAATCAAGCTGTTGATTTTCCGGTAAACGATAATCGTGAACTAACATGGCATCCTCAAGAGGATGCTTTTAGTTGTCGGATATGTTCAGGTTTAATAGTAAATGAAATCGAGATTAAAGATCCTCGTGTATTTGTGAAAATGGCATTTAACATTTTTCAACGAGAAGTTTCGGAATGTTTAAATAAATTCACATCGGTAAAGTGTAACACCGAGTTAGTATGTGAGTTTTATTTTAAAAAAGGGGATATGGAAATATTGGATGTTTTTAATTTTATTACTAAAATGAAAGTAATTACTAAAGGCACCGACTTGATTCAGTGGTACGAGTCAAATGTATATGAGTTGTTATCAAATAAATTAGATGAGTTCAATGAGCGTGAAAGTGGCAAGTCTTTGAATCGCGTACAATATCTTAAAGTAAATATTAATAAATATGATCCGTTAAATAGCGAAGCGGGCTCTTCCTATCTTCCACTACCTGATAAAATTAAAAATAAACGTGCTATTATCAATGTTAATAATACAGATAGTTTTTGTTTCCTATATACAATTTTGGCACATATTTATTACAATAGAGTCAATAACCCTCAACGTTGTACAAATTATCCACGCGATTTTGATGAACGCTTTAACCTCGATAATATAACTTTTCCCATGCAAATTTCAAAAATCCACAAATTCGAAAAACAAAATTTAAAATATTCAATAAACGTGTACGGTATTGATAGCAAATCGGGAACCATCTGTGGCCCTCTTTATTATACCTCAGCAAAAAAAGAAATACATGTCAATATGTTATATTATACGGGGGTAAATGTTAATAACGTTGAATGTTCTCATTACGTTTATATACGCAACCTGTCAGCACTTTGCTCTAAACAATTAAACAAGGATAACTGTCGTAAACATATTTGTGATATGTGTTTGCAGTATTTTAGTTCTGAAGATCTTTTAAATAGTCATGTAGTGTTTTGTAGAGAAAATAACCCGTTAAAAGTAATATTACCAAATGTTTCGGGTAGGGGGAGGGGTGATGGTGGTGGTAGTAATATTTTAAAATTTAAAAATTACAATAGATCTTATAAAGTACAGTTTGCAGTTTACTGTGATTTCGAATGTATTTTGGAAAAAATTGATACATGTCAACCGGATGCTAACGTTTCATTCACACAACAAATTCGAAAACATATACCTTTTGCAGTAGCATATCAAGTCGTTTGTTCATATGACAATAGTTTATCGTTTTTTGAATCGTATACAGGGATTGATTGCGCAAATTGGTTTGTAAAAAAAATGATTGAATTGGCGGAAAAAATCGAAATTATTTATAAACGTATTGAACCGTTGATAATGACGGCAGAACAAGAAAATAATTTTCAAAATTCTACCCACTGTCACATATGCGCCGGTATTTTCACTGGCAATTGTATAAAAGTTCGCAATCATTGTCATATTACTGGAAAATTTTTGGGGGGTTCGCATCAGTCATGCAATCTTAATTTTAAAGTTCCTAATTTCATCCCGATATACTTTCACAACAACAGCAATTATGATTCGCATTTATTTATACGTGAACTAGCGAATATAGGCGAGAGCAATACTGTATCTATTATACCTATAACAACAGAACGTTACATATCTTTTTCAAAGAAAGTCGGTTCGATTTATTTGCGGTTTTTGGACTCGTGTCGCTTCATGCAGTGCTCGCTAGATCAACTCGTTAAAAATTTGGAACCAGACAATTTAAAATTATTAAAAAGTAAATGTTTAAATTTGAAAGACGGTAGCTTTGACCTGTTGCGAAGAAAAGGAGTGTTCCCGTACAATTACGTTGATTCGTGGAATAAATTAAATGTAACCCAATTACCCGGTAGACAGGAATTTTTCAACGATTTATCAAATTCCGAAGTTTCAGCAGTTGATTATCAACATGCTCAAAATGTGTGGGAACATTTCAACGTAAACACTTTACGCGAATATTCATCTTTGTATTTAACGACTGACGTACTTTTACTGGCCGATGTGTTTGAAAATTTTCGAGATATATGTTTGAAAACGTATGATCTGGATCCTAGTTTCTACTATACCATTCCAGGTTTTGCGTTTGATTCAATGTTAAAAATTACAAAAATTGAATTGGAATTATTAACCGACATTGACATGTTATATTTTTTTACGCAAAACATTAGGGGCGGTTTGACGCAAGTGAATAAGCGTTATGCAGTCGCAAACAATAAGTATATGCCAAATTATAATCCAAATTTAGATGATAAATATTTAATTTATTTAGATGTAAACAATTTATATGGACATGTGATGTGTCAGTCTTTACCGTACGGAGGATTTCGCTGGTTGAGCCCGCTTGAGATTACTTGTCTTAAAAATCTACTTTCACAAGATGTAAATAATTATTTGAAAAATAGTATCAACAATAAAGATGGATATATATTAGAGGTTGATATTGATTATCCCGAAAACATACATGATTTATTAAACGAATTGCCCCCATGTCCACAACATCTTGTTCCACCACTTTCAAAAAATAAAAAATTAAAAAAATTAATGTGTACTCTTTATAAAAAAGAAAAATATGTTATTCACATTCAAAATCTTGTACAATGTTTGAGTTTAGGTTTAAAATTGATTAAAATTCACAGGGTTCTAACATTTAAACAATCAAAATGGCTGTCCATATTTATTAATTTTAACAATGAGAAACGTAAGAATGCCTCTAATGAATTTGAATCGAGCTATTACAAACTATTAAATAACGCAAGCTATGGTAAAATGTTTGAGAACATTTTTAAGCGCCGAGAGATACATTTAGTATCCCGGTGGGAAGGTCGTTATGGTGCACGTCGGTATATCGCAGATCCCCTATTTAAAAGATTGACTATATTCGATGAAAGTCTTATTGCCGTTGAGTTGAAGAAAAAATGTGTTAAATATGATAAGCCTATATATGTTGGTATGGCTGTTTTAGAATTGTCCAAATTTCACATGTATGACTTTTTTTATAATGTAATTAAAAGTAAACTTAAAAACAATGCGGTGTTAGTCTATTCAGATACAGATTCATTAGTGTTAGAAATAACTCATTCGGACGTGTATGAATTTATAAAAGATAATTCACACTTATTTGACACATCAAATTTTAAAAATAATAATATTTTCAAAATTGAACAACATAATAAAAAAGTATTGGGATTGATGAAAGATGAACTATCCGGTGTTGTAATGTCTTCTTTCATCGGTCTCCGACCAAAAATGTACTCATATACGACTGTTTTAGATGATATAGATGGTAATAATTGTTCCACGAATAAAGTTAAAGGTGTGAAAGTAAATGTAGTAAAAACATTGACATTCACTGATTATAAAACAGTTTTGTTTGAAAGAACAACTGTGATAAAGAAACAGAAAATGTTGATGAGCAAGGCACATAACATTTTCACTGTTGAACAAAATAAACTTGTTTTGAGTGGTGGGGATGATAAACGTCATATTTTAGAAGATAATATCCAAACCCTTGCCTATGGTCACTACAAAATTTAATATGTATATTAGAGATTATTATATCATGATGTTTAATAGCAATACACGTTCAGTTCATATTGAAACATAGTAGCAGCAGTGAGTTTGAATAACAACAACAACAATGATGCATCTTTTATTGCAACAAATATATTTTATAAATTTAAATAAAAATAAATTTATACGTTTGGGTTTACTTCCAATTATTAATAATAATAATAATAATAATGTGAGTGCTGTAGAAGCAGTAATTGAGTTTCATCAAGCGAAAAACAAGTGTATTGTTTTTAAAATTGACGACGAGTGGAGAGTTTTTCAAGAAAATGTATTAAAAATTAATCAATATTTCTTCTCATCTGCACCGCTTGAAAAGTTTGTAATACAAATTCGTGATGGGTTGTCTATAACATCCTACAATAAATTCGGTGAAAAATGTATAAAAATTTTCAACAACGGTTTCAAGTGTGGAACTACATCTACATCTATTGTATTGAATGAAGCCGAGTGGGGGTATATATATAATTTATATCAATGCATTGATAATTTATCTAGATGTTACATCAATGCAGTACATTGTGTAAACAGTTATTTGGATAGATATTTAAATGAATGTAAAAATAATAATGTTAAAGAATTAGATATAAATACCAATTTTATTGAACCACCGCCAATCGGTATGCAAAATATATATTTTAATTATCAAATATTGTTTTTAGAGATTCCGATTGTTTGTAAAAAAATTATCGATATGCGATTTAATGATAATGTCGTCGTCGTCGACAATATTTCTGAGGATGTTAATAAACAAAACAATATTTAGAATTTATGTATATATTTTTCATTAATTATTATTATTATTATATCTATATTTTGTAATTATTTTATAGTGTTTTAAAACAATGAATGTATATAAAGTTTTACTATTGGTTTATAGAGTGTTTATTTTCAAATTAATTTAAATTTTTCTTGATTTTGATTATCACATATAAATACATTCATTTTTTTTTTTTTTTTTTTTTTAATAAAAAAACTCACATAGCGTATTTTCATTGTAGTAATGTTTGTTTCCTATTTTTTTCACCACATTTCACAGATCATGATATAAAATAATACATATGATATTATTAATAAAAAAAAAAAAACACATAATGTTTAAAAGTTATTTATTTACATAAAACTTATTACAAACACAAATTATACAATATCATTTTTATCAATCCAACTTTTCCCCGCATCCATCCACTGTACATAAAATTTGTTACCCTTTTTTCGTAATATTTTCTCAATTAAATATACATCCTTGTGTTTTACTTTTTGTAATTCTAACTCGTAAAACCCCCCCTCAATGTTTGTGTCGCTCATATCTTTTAACTTGTACGTGACCGGATTTGATCGCACGATCTGAGCAATTTTAAAAATTTCCGACGTCCAATTACGGGCTGTATATCCCTTTGAAAACACTGTCTTAAATTTTGATATCCTTACATGATCATTTATTTTAAATTTTGGTATAGTTGTGATTTTAATATGGGTATATATATTTTTTAAAATTTGCCGCTCATTTTTTTTATTAACTTGCTTGGGTTTCATTTTTATTGTAGAGTGTTTAGTATCATTATATTTATTGATGACATCTTGTAGAATATCAATCCATCTGTAGGATCCTTGAAAACTGAATCGTTTCCACAGATTAGTTTTAATTGTGCGAATAGAGCGCTCTACAACAGATGCCTTCATTACACTATACGTTGAGTAATGATTAATATTGAATTTTTTCATTAATTTATTAAACTCTTGATTGTAGAATTCTTTACCGTTGTCGGTCTGTAAATGCTTTGGTCTTAGCGACGCACCCTGTTTGGATAATATTTTACTCATCGCCTCTGTTACAGCTTTACCTCCTTTATTTTTGACACCTTGAGCCCATAGAAATTTACTGAATACGTCTATGACCATCAATATATATTTGAAGCCTCTATTTACACGTGAATACGGTATCATTTCTATAAGATCTGCTTGATGCAGGTCACTCAGACCGTACACGACAACCTTTCTTCGAGGAAATGTTTTTCTTGCAGGTTTATGTAATTCTGTGATTACATCTTTTTTAATTTCGCTCATTATGTCAACAATAATCGCAAAAAAAATAAATACAACAACAATACACGATGATAATTACTCTCCGATGTCTACGGTGAATCTCTAACAATATCATATTGTAATACAATATGTACTTGTAATTGTGTTAATTTAGGGTCTGAAACTCTTGGCACATATTTAAATTTTACTAAAGTATCTTGATTAAATTCATATACATTAATATTTGTCATTGGAAATTCAACATTGTTTATGAATATCGCTGGTTCCGGTGTGGATGTTATAAACGATTTAAATTTACCCCCTATAGGTAACTTGAAATTATCAGTTCCGGTATCTAGTATATAAAATCCATCCGATTTCAAACCAATGCTTTTTAAAAAGAAATACTGATATCCTCTAAGATTGATCAATTTTAACGATATGTAATCCAAAATTTTCAATTGTAACTCGTCTAGAAATCGTTTAGTTTCACCGCGGCTCATAACATCCGTGTCCAAAAGCGAGTGTCCAATATTAGCAATACGTTTGTTTTTTGCATTGAAATAAGAATTAACACCGTCATTACTCAAAACTAGATACTTATTGTCATCAACGATCCGCTCTGACGTCAATCCTGTTATATTTTTTTTTTTCAAATACACTTTTTGTCTCGTCCGAAACTGTTTTTCTCACAGTGTCCAGTATGGCTCGTTCAACAAGATTAACTTTATTATCCACATACAATTTATTTACAACATCGTGATTTTTGACCGGTTCATTAACATTAATTATTTTTTTATTGTTTGCGTTAAAATCCGACTCTTTATTGTCACATTGTAATGAATATTTAACACCTTCTGCAACTTTAAAATTTATTTGCTCAGTAACAAATGCTTTTGTTGTTGCGTCAGAGTTTTCTACAGGCGATGATACATTACATAAACGTTTATTTAAACAATCAAAATTTTCATCTTTTGTATATTTTAACGTATGGCTGTCTGCAATCAAATTATTTATATTGCGTTTTATAGCAGTGCTTGAATGTCTACCGAATTTGTCCACACTCATAATAATAATAATAATAATAATAATTAGGTATTAATTTTATACGATGTTTACGTTCTCGATGACAAATACCTATTGAGGTTTTTTGAATTGTATGCAGTGATTATAATCGCTGTATAATAATTAATAGATAACACCTTCTTCACGTAGTTCTTGTATCAGAGAGAGAATTTCATTATCGTGAGAATTGTTTCCACTGTTCTTTGATGCTATCAGTAGATGTAATCTATCGATTAATTCATTAACATCATTCCAATAGATGAATTCTTTTTTTGCCGATGTTACAGTTCGCATTCGCGGTAATGCTGACGTAATCCCTGATCCTGTAGTATAATTTGCATTGCTTCTCATACGTGAAAGTGTAGCACGTTCTGCGGCTGATGGTACACCCCCTGCGGCCGGAAATAATTTCGATATTATTTCACGATATTTATAACCTTTGTTCGAGTTAATTTTACCGCCGACCCTATAGTTTTGTTTGTGCGCATTACTTATAAGAAGCATTTTTTTATATTTTAACAAATCCTCGTTGTTGTAGAGTTCGGGGTTTGGTATTTTTTTAAACAAAAGTTCATACAATCCTACGTTACCCCTAAAACGTTTGCTATCGTCTAGAATGATGTCATCGTTATCAATTTCCACTTTAGAATTTCCCAACAACCATTCACTTAATACCGGTTCAAAACGTATACCGTAAACATGATCGTGTGTATTTTGAGTATCACGTATGCATGCTAACAGATACTGACGTGGTAATAAATTAAAAGTAGATAAAAATGAATCTATTTCATGTCTGCCTTTCTCAGATTCTAGCAATGATCTTGACATTGATAACGGTGAGGTTGGTGTTTCTTCTTCTTCGGGTGAATTAGGGGCTGATTCATATACCATATCTGTAGGAATAAAATCTAACACAGAATCTTCATTTTGTACATCTGTTGTTGTTGTTGTTGTTGTTGTTCGTGATGATTTCGGTTTTGATGGGAAAAATAATTTTTTTTTTACAGATTTAAGTTTACGAACAGTTGTTGAACCTGCATCGTCATCATCATGAGTTATTGTTTTTTCCAGCTGTTGGTGATTGTTTTTTTTAATTTCTTTTTCTTCTTCTACTTCTTCTTGTTTAACTTCATCCATTGTTAATGTTGTTGTTTTTAACAAATCTATAGGTTTATTTAATAACATGGCATTATTCTCATCTGCTGAAAGATTATTCTGTTTGAGATACATGTATTTTTGTCTAATATTATTACTAGCATCGATTATTTGTTTTTCTACTTTTCTTTCATTCTCTGACAATAATAATGTTGCTCTGCTGTTATTACTACTATTGGGTGTTTTTTTTATTTTGTTTATATTACTTGATTTATTTTTTTTATTTTTCACACGTCTCTGCTTTTTTTTCAACTTTGTTGTTTTTTTTCTTCTTCTTGTTCTTGTTCTTCTTTTTCGCTCAATTACTGTTTTTTTTATGTTTACTTTACTTTTCTTTACTAGTTTCATGTTTGCTCTACCGATTAAAATACTACAATGATTTTATTTGTTACAAGTCATCGTTATTTATTACTACGTAATATTACAGTTCAATAAAAACGTTAAAACCCTTTCGGTAACGTCCTCTGGACAATTCACGTTCTTTGTCGATAGTTAAAAATCCATACTTGATATCATTCCAACACATCATACAAATATCTTTAAAAGTTTGAAATTCCATATCCGAACCGACTTGATCAGAGTGAACGTGTTTAATATTTAAATCGTCCTGTTTAAATAGTATTATAAAATTTGCATTGTCGCGAATTAAATGTTTTGGTACGCGAGTATAGCTTTGACACAAATAGAAAGAATCTATTTGTTTGTGACGACCGGCGCTGAAATATTCTCTGACACTATCTTGATTTTCAGTCATGATATCATCGAAAATAAATATAGAATTTGATTTTGCATCGCACGTTCGAGGTACGTCAGCACGTTCATTGTATTTGAAAAATCCGACAGCGTTGACGTTGGCTAATATTTTCTCTAGATACACATATTTCGGTTGATTGAGTGATTTCGAAAATAAATATATATTTTCAAATTTCACACCGTGTGGGTTAATTAATAAGTTTAACATTAAGTTTGTCTTCCCGCAGCCTGAAGGACCCGATATCAAAGCACGTATACTTGACGGAAGAAATTCACCATGTTTCATTAGAGACGAGTTGATATTATCGTTGCTAACACCGCATGTTATATTTTCTATGGGTATGAGATCAGCATGTACAACGAAACGCATATTGTTATCAAATGAACTGAAAAATAGAAAAATATGTAGATATATGATTATTGTATGTGTGTGTGTGTGTGTGTGTGTAGAGTATAGTAATGATTGCATCAGATATATTTAAAAATTCACGAAAGCTGAAATATAAAATCGTACAACAAATGTAGTACGACGCGAGTACAGACAGAATAAATTACTGAATCCAGTTTTAGTAACACCTGCAGTAAATGTATTTCACAAGTATAATTATTTTAGTCGAGACATGCATACTTTCATTATATGGACATACTGGAAATCTTCTCCTCTTACCAAAAACCAGTTGTTTTTTGAGCTACAATTTTTTCAACGTCTGGTGGTGGTGGCGCGACTTGTTGGATAATATTTGCAGGTTTCTTAACGGTCAATGAACCATGAATTAACCAAGCAACATTTGAATACATAGAAATAAAATGTAGTATATTTGAGGTGGGGTACATAAACGATAAGGTATGTATAAATATTACATCATTTCAAATTATCATTTCAGTGTTATAATTTTCATTATAATTGTACTACTACTACTACTACTTTGCTCCTATATAATACTAATAATAATGTGTTTAATTTGTGAAATTGATCAACAAGAGATTCAACAATATTGGACAATGAAATTAATACTCTTGTATTATAATCACCATATTGAAAAAAACTGGGATAAATTTCCAGACAGTTGGAATGTGCGAGAGAGATGCTCCAATATACGAGATGTAATGATCATTATAACAAACCACATCATAAAACACATTTCGATGGGCCGCCACCGTTGAAAAAATTTTGCATTCTATGTCAACAAGAACAAATTATAAATCATCATCCAGACGATACAAAATTAAATGTTGAAAATCAACTATACTACCAATGGTAATTTGTAAACGATTGCAACGGTGATGGTACTCAGTGGTGGGGTGGGGGTATTTTGTTGTTTTATAAATGTTTTCACACAGTACGTTCTTTATATCATACATATTCAAATCAACTGCTAGTTTGTTATAATCAAAATGTGTAAACTTTGCGAGTTAACCGAAGAACAAATAAAAAATACACTATCAGTAGATAGTATTATCACCGACTATCCACGACATATATTTAAAAATTGGAATAAATTCCCTGAATCATGGAAATCCACTCCAATGCTGATGTTATTCTTACACTGCGATGAACACTCTCATCGATGGGCTGTAGAAGAAAAAATTCCACTTAGAGTTAATTGTTGCGGTTGTCAGGAACAATCGAATCGAGTTGAAGAAGAGGCTCGAGACAGGGTCGCTGGGTGGGAACGTAATCATCCACAATCAGACGACGACGAATCTATCATATACATTCCAGACTCTCCTTCAAATAATCCACAGTTTATACACGGTTGTCACGAATCTTGGACAGATATAATAAAGGCGGAAGAAGAAAATAAAGAATACCAAGAGGAAAAAGAACAAGAAGAAGAAGAAGAAGAATCAATTCAAAATATAAAAAAATATGTTGACAAAGCAACGCAAACAGATAAATATATTGATAAAGCCACGCAAACAGATCCATAGTCGCTCTAAAACCGTCAATAGAAGTAGTAGTAGAAGTAAAAGCGGTGGTAGTTTATTACAAAAATTATTTGATCTTGTTCCACGCGAATTACACATCCCTGGCTACAATTTTTGCGGTCCTAATACACGGGTCATTGAACGTATTGAGAGGGGTGACCAAGGTGTCAACATACTGGACGAAGCTTGTAAAGAACACGACTTGGCGTATATGAAACATAAAGATTTAAATAAACGTCACGAAGCAGATAGAATACTCGCTGACAAAGCTTGGGCTAGAGCTACTGCCAAAGGTGTACCTGTATCAGAACGTTTAGCATCTTCACTTGTCACGGCCGCCATGAAAGCAAAAACAAAATTAGGACTCGGGGTGCGTCGAAAGATCGGTGCCGGGGTGAAGAAGAAGAACAAGAAGAAGACACATGCGAGAAAAAAAAACAATAATAGTACAGTCAAGAGTTTTCGAACAATTGTGCGCAAAGTGCGTGATACTTTAAAAAATAAAAAAATTAGCAATTTTGACGAAGCAATAAAAGTCGGACTTAAAACAGCAAATAATTTTGTGAAAAAATCTAAAAAAAAATTCAATTTGCCAAGAGTGATCCCGATTCCAAAAACCGGTGGATTTTTACCCTTCTTGATTCCATTGTTTGCCGGGCTCAGCGCAATTGGTTCGCTTGCTGGAGGCGCCGCGGCGATATCCAAGGCTGTCGGTGATGCCCAAAGTGCAAAACAAAAGTTGGCAGAAGACGAAAGACATCATAGAGCTCTAGAATCTACACATATAGGTAGTGGTTTATATCTCAGACCGTACAGACGAGGTGCTGGTTTGTTTATCGAAGGTTCAAAATGTATACAAAAAAAAAAAACTTAAATTTCATTCGTCGTATAATTATTGAGGTGAAGAAGAACAAGAACAAGAACAAGAATATCAAACCACTAAATGACTTGCAATTGAAAACTTATGCACGCAAATGTAAAATTCCATATTTTAGAGGTGTTTACATGCGTGATGCGTTGCCAAAGACGCCGGGCGTACGTAAATACGAAACAGGAATTATAAATTTAGATTCTGCATCGGGTCCGGGCTCACATTGGGTTGCATACAGAAAACACGATAAACGAGTCGAGTATTTTGATAGCTTTGGTGAACTGCAACCACCTAAAGAGGTTTTGAAATACTTTCAGGGTTGTGTAATTCAATACAATGATAAATCATATCAACAATTTGGAAGTGTAATTTGTGGACATTTATGTTTACTTTTTCTATGTAATTTAATCAAGTAGCTAATTAAGAATAATTTATATATGTAATACTGTATTTTTGAATCAATATATTATTTTATCAAATGTACCTATATATTTCATTCCTATCATTTTTGTTTGTTTTTTTTTTTTTCAGAATAATATAAATATGAGTATATATGTTGATTTTTAACATTCAAACGAGCACTGCTATTCAGTTAACAATGACTTCTACATGTATAACATTGAGTTCAACACAATCAATTTTAAATGCATATTATCAACCGGAGATTAATTTAGAAAAAGGTTACCAGTACGAGTTGGGTTTAATTGATTTTCAAACGTACAATGCAATACATAACATTGATAATACTAATAATAAATTTTATATAAAATTGATTGCAGATGATATCAGTGTCATTAGTAGAAGTACCGCTATAGCTAGCGAAAGTGATTTAAATAAAATTATTACTCTACCACCGGGTTCGTATGATATCGATGATATTTCTAAATATTTAATTAAAATATTAAAACAAATCAATCCAAATATTCAATTTAAAATAGAGGCTAATAACAACACGTTAAAAAGTGAAATATTATGCAACCGAGATATTGACTTTAGTGCCAAAGATTCGATAGGATATTTGCTAGGATTTCATAATCGTGTTTTGGATGCAAACAAAGAACACATTTCTGACGCGCCTATAAATATATTAAGAGTGAATATAATACGCTTGGAGTGTAACCTAACATATGGTGCTTATTTTAATAACGGCACTGTACATACGATTCATCAATTTTTCCCGTTAGATCCACCCGGTTATAAAATTGTTGAAATACCTAAAAACGTTATATATTTCCCTTTATATGCTAACGACATTGATAAAATTACTATAACAATTATCGATCAAGACGGGAAATTAATCGATTTCAACGGTGAAGTCATCACTTTACGATTACATATAAGGCCTATCGTTAGAAAATAATTAGAATATGCCTCTGGTGTTTAATAACTATTATAAGCAAGTGCCGAGTACTCGTGACGGTAGTGTTAAAAAGACAGCGAATAAAATCACATCTAAAAATATTGAATTTTTGAAATCGTTGGGTTTTAAGTTAAAAAAAAAAAATATATAAAATGAATCCGGACGCATTAAATGTAACTCAATCTGCATATTTTGATAATAAGATAACAGAGGTGCAAGAACATATTCATTTACCGTACACGTCCGCTACATTTAATCCAAACGATGAAATACGTATACCAATCAATCAACTAGATATTTACACGGAACCGGGCAAAAGTAGTCTCTATATCGAGGGGACATTGCTAAAAGAAGATGGTACAAGCATAGCTACTACCGATACTGGTGCTGTTGTGAATAATTTCATACCTCATCTATTTGATGAAATTAGATATTTGGTGAATGGTTTTGAAATAGATAAAATTAAAAACCCTGGAATTTGTTCTACCCTTAAGGGTTATGCATCATTCAAATACGGTCAACTGAAACATTTAGAAAACGCGGGGTGGAATGCTGCTAATAACAAAACTCTATTTGACTCGACCGGATTTTTTAATGTCATTGTACCGTTGAAAATGCTGCTCGGCTTTGCCGAAGATTTCAACAAGATAATTATCCATTCAAAACAAGAACTGGTCTTGGTGCGTTCGAGAAACGATGATAATGCATTGAAAATTGCCGAGGGCGGAAACCGATTAAAATTTGATATACGCAAAATCCAATGGAGAATGCCATACGTTGATGTCAATAGTATGGAAAAACTCAAATTACTCAAAATTGTTGACAATAATCGATTTTTAGATGTTTCATTCAGAAGTTGGTATTTTACAGAATATCCAATGCTACCGAACTCGACACAACAAACGTGGGCGGTTAAAACATCCGTAGATCTAGAGAAACCAAGATACATTTTTCTCGCCTTTCAAACAAAACGAAAAAACGATCAAACAAAAGACACAAGTAAATTTGATAATTGTAATCTCAGAGCGGTCAAGCTTTATCTTAACAATAAAGTATACCCTTATGCGGTTATGGATGTTGATTATACAAAAAAAATCTCCGTCTTGTATGAAATGTACGCTGCATTCCAATCATCATATTATCAAAGCGACAATAACCCGATATTCGGTCTCGACGAGTTCAAAAACCTCGCTCCCATGATCATTATAGACTGCAGCCGTCAAAATGATGCAGTAAAAGTGGGGACGATCGATATAAAACTCGAATTTGAAGCCCATACACCATTCTCTGACGATACTTGTGCATATGCGGTAATCATACACGATAGATTAGTTCAATACAATCCATTCTCAAGCATCGTGAGAAAAGTTATATAAAGTAAAATATATACCTACATATATACATTAATATTTAACAAAGTTTTTTTAAATATTACAATAAAACAGTGTTTAATTAATCCGCCAAAAAAAAGTGCTCATACCTATACCTACGATATCAAAAAAAAATCATCAATCTACTACTACTACTATTACTATTGATATGTCTTCTTCAATGGAGTGCGTGTTCGATGTGCAGGGGTTCAGAAACGACGAAAAAATTTTCATCGCAAAGGAGATGGCCATTTTAAGTCTTAACTTAGATGTCGTCAACCATTTTGTGTTCGCCGCGCCCTACGCAAGACACCTACTTACAGCCACCGCCATGAAGACAACAGAGTGGCTAGAAAATTACCATCACGGTCTTCCATGGGAGAGTGGCTATATTTGTCATTTTTTTACTTACAACATTATGAAGGAATATTTAAACAACATGGAAATAATATACGTAAAAGGTGATGAAAAAAGACAATTTGTTGTGGATAATTTAGAAAATAAAAACATTAAAGTGCTAAGTTTAGATAAGTGTCACTTCCCCTCCCTTAAAAATAAACCTTCCCTACAACACTTTCCGAGGTGCTCAAACCACACATTAAAATGTGATGGTATGTGCGCTTTGGAGAATGTGTACAAAATAAAATACCTCTTAAAAAATAACAATATAGCATATAAGGTTACTTTAAGTTAATTTTATGTGTATATGTTTTAAATAAATTATTTTCATTTGTATTTACTTTTGTTTCTATTGTTTTTCTCCACAACTCACTTCCTCTCATTCCTAAAATATAGAGAACGACGACGACGACGACGAGAGATATACACTGAGAGAGAGAGAACTCCATTCATACTTCTTACGTAAGTTCATACATTACTACCATCTTCATTCATTCAATAACAATTCATCATGTCCGAAAGTTCATTTACCTCTCCATCTTAATACACCTAAATTCTCGAATAAGTTCATTCAGACCGCCATCGCAAATAATTCATTGACCGCCATCTTGTCCGCCATTCCCCAGCAGCCATCCCATTAATACCCGTAATATATCCTAACATCAACATTCCAATACATTCACCGAATAATTAAAGTTCATTGACCTTCATCTCTAAATAATAATACAGACCGCCATCGCAAATAATTCATTGACCGCCATCTTGTCCGCCATTCCCCAGCAGCCATCCCCCCAGCAGCCATCCCCCAGCAGCCATCCCCCAGCAGCTAACAGCCATTCCCCATTGGTCAACCGCCATTTTACATCGCCATTTTGAAACCATCAACCTTATTGGTCAATCATTGGACCACACCCATAGACACGCCCCACTTTTCACTCATTGGTCCAAAACAACTTTTAGCCACGCCCACAAACCGAATACTCGTCGCTGATTGGCTGCTGTGCTGACTCCCGTGTTGTTTAACTACTATGTTTATATTTTAATTTATGTTTAAATTTATGTTTATATTTTAATTTATGTTTAAATTTATGTTTAAACTTATGTTTAAATTTATGTTTAAATTTATGTTTAAATTTAAGTTTATGTTTTAATTTATGTTTTAACTTATGTTTAAATTTATGTTTAAATTTATGTTTAAATTTATGTTTAAATTTATGTTTAAATTTATGTTTAAGTTTATGTTTAAGTTTATGTTTAAGTTTATGTTTTAATTTATGTTTAAATTTAAGTTTAAATTTATGTTTAAATTTATGTTTAAATTTAAGTTTATGTTTTAATTTATGTTTAAATTTATGTTTAAATTTATGTTTAAGTTTATGTTTAAAATTTAATTTATGTTTAAATTTATGTTTAAATTTAAGTTTATATTTTAATTTATGTTTAAGTTTATGTTTTAATTTATGTTTTAATTTATGTTTAAATTTATGTTTAAATTTATGTTTAAATTTATGTTTTAATTTATGTTTAAATTTATGTTTAAATTTATGTTTAAATTTATGTTTAAATTTATGTTTAAGATTATGTTTAAGTTTATGTTTAAGTTTATGTTTTAATTTATGTTTTAATTTATGTTTAAATTTATGTTTAAGTTTATGTTTAAGTTTATGTTTTAATTTTTGTTTTAATTTATGTTTAAATTTATGTTTAAATTTATGTTTAAATTTATATTTAAATTTAAATTTATCTTTAAATTTATCTTTAAATTTATGTTTAAATTTATGTTTAAATTTAAGTTTTAATTTATGTTTAAATTTATGTTTAAATTTATGTTTAAGTTTATGTTTAAGATTTAATTTATGTTTAAATTTATGTTTAAATTTATGTTTAAATTTAAGTTTGTTTTAATTTATGTTTATATTTATTTTTAAATTTATGTTTAAATTTATGTTTTAATTTATGTTTAAATTTATGTTTAAATTTATGTTTAAATTTATGTTTAAGTTTATGTTTAAGTTTATGTTTAAGTATATGTTTAAGATTTAATTTATGTTTAAATTTAAGTTTGTTTTAATTTATGTTTAAATTTATGTTTAAATTTATGTTTAAATTTAAGTTTAATTTTATGTTTAAATTTATGTTTAAATTTATTTTTAAATTTATGTTTAAATTTATGTTTAAATTTATGTTTAAATTTATGTTTAAATTTATGTTTAAATTTATGTTTAAATTTATGTTTAAATTTATTTTTAAATTTATGTTCAAATTTATGTTTTAATTTATGTTTAAATTTATTTTTAAATTTATGTTTAAATTTATGTTTAAATTTAAGTTTGTTTTAATTTATATTTAAATTTATTTTTAAATTTATGTTTAAATTTATGTTTAAATTTATGTTTAATTTATGTTTAAATTTATGTTTAAATTTATGTTTAAATTTATGTTTAAATTTATGTTTAAATTTATGTTTAAATTTATGTTTAAATTTATGTTTAAATTTATGTTTAAATTTATGTTTTAATTTATGTTTAAATTTATGTTTAAATTTATGTTTAAAATTATGTTTGAATTTATGTTTAAATTTGTTGTTTAAATTTATGTTTAAATTTATTTTTAAATTTATGTTTAAATTTATGTACATAAATTTAAACATAAATTTAAACATAAATTGAAATATGAATTAAAACATAACTTTTAACATAAACTTAAACATAAATTTAAACATACATTTTAAACATAAATTTAAACATAAATTAAAACATAAACTTAAACATAAACTTAAACATAAATTTAAACATACATTTTAAACATAAATTTAAACATAAATTAAAACATGAACTTAAATTTAAACATAAACTTAAACATAAACATAAACATAAACATAAACATAAACATAAACATAAACATAAACATAAACATAAACATAAACATAAACATAAACATAAACATAAACATAAACATAAACATAAACATAAACATAAACATAAACATAAACATAAACATAAACATAAACATAAACATAAACTTAAACATAAACATAAACATAAACATAAACATAAACATAAACATAAACATAAACATAAACATAAACATAAACATAAACATAAACATAAACATAAACATAAACATAAACATAAACATAAACATAAACATAAACATAAACATAAACATAAACATAAACATAAACATAAACATAAACATAAACATAAACATAAACATAAACATAAACATAAACATAAACATAAACATAAACATAAACATAAACATAAACATAAACAACAACATAAACATAAACATTATTTTTAATTGTAAAAAAGAATTGGGTCGAAAATCATCATTTGACTCAAATTACATCAAATAATGTCAAATCTAGTCATTTAAACACTAATTTTCCGATAAGTATCCAAACTGATGGAATTGAATGAAAATAATTTGATCCGATTGTTATTGGTACGAATCGAGGCGTTTATTATCAAAATAGACCGATTTAATACAAATCGAGTCGATTTGCAGTTGTTGTTATATGTTTATTTAGGTGTATGATTTAGTTTATGTTAAATGCTTATGTTTATGTTTATGTTTATGTTTTATGTTTATGTTTATGTTTATATTTATGTTTATGTTTATGTTTTTGTTTATGCTTATGTTTATGTTTATGTTTATGTTTATGTTTATGTTTAAGTTTATGTTTATGTTTATGTTTATGTTTATGTTTATGTTTATGTTTATGTTTATGTTTATGTTTATGTTTATGTTTATGTTTATGTTTATGTTTATGTTTATGTTTATGTTTATGTTTATGTTTAAGTTTATGTTTTAATTTATGTTTTAATTTAAGTTTAAATTTATGTTTAAATTTAAGTTTATGTTTTAATTTATGTTTAAATTTATGTTTATATTTATACTTAAATTTATGATTAAATTTATGTTTAAATTTATGTTTAAATTTATGTTTATATTTTAATTTATGTTTAAATTTATGTTTAAATTTATGTTTAAATTTATGTTTAAATTTATGTTTAAATTTAAGTTTATGTTTTAATTTATGTTTTATATTATGTTTAAATTTATGTTTAAATTTATGTTTAAATTTATGTTTTAATTTATGTTTAAATTTATGTTAAAATTTATGTTTAAATTTATGTTTAAAATTATGTTTGAATTTATGTTTAAATTTGTTGTTTAAATTTATGTTTAAATTTATGTTTAAATTTATGTTTAAATTTATGTTTAAATTTATGTTTAAATTTATGTTTAAGTTTATGGTTAAGTTTATGTTTAAGTTTATGTTTAAGTTTATGTTTTAATTTTTGTTTTAATTTATGTTTAAATTTATGTTTAAATTTATGTTTAAATTTATATTTAAGTTTAAATTTATGTTTAAATTTATGTTTAAATTTATGTTTAAATTTATGTTTAAATTTATGTTTAAATTTAAGTTTATGTTTTAATTTATGTTTAAATTTAAGTTTAAATTTATGTTTAAATTTATGTTTAAATTTAAGTTTGTTTTAATTTATGTTTACATTTATTTTTAAATTTATGTTTAAGTTTATGTTTTAATTTATGTTTAAATTTAAGTTTAAATTTATGTTTAAATTTATATTTAAATTTAAGTTTATGTTTTAATTTATGTTTAAATTTATGTTTAAATTTATGTTTAAATTTATGTTAAGTTGATGTTTAAGATTTAATTTATGTTTAAATTTATGTTTAAATTTAAGTTTATGTTTTAATTTATGTTTTAATTTATATTTAAATTTATGTTTAAATTTATGTTTAAATTTATGTTTTAATTTATGTTTAAATTTATGTTAAAATTTATGTTTAAAATTATGTTTAAAATTATGTTTGAATTTATGTTTAAATTTGTTGTTTAAATTTATGTTTAAATTTATGTTTAAATTTATGTTTAAATTTATGTTTAAATTTATGTTTAAATTTATGTTTAAATTTATGTTTAAGTTTATGTTTAAGTTTATGTTTAAGTTTATGTTTTAATTTATGTTTTAATTTATTTTTAAATTTATGTTTAAATTTATGTTTAAATTTATGTTTAAATTTATGTTTAAATTTATGTTTAAATTTATGTTTAAATTTATGTTTATGTTTATGTTTATGTTTATGTTTATGTTTATGTTTAAGTTTATGTTTTAATTTATGTTTTAATTTATGTTTAAATTTATGTTTAAATTTAAGTTTATGTTTTAATATATGTTTAAATTTATGTTTATATTTATGCTTAAATTTATGTTTAAATTTATGTTTATATTTTAATTTATGTTTAAATTTATGTTTATATTTTAATTTATGTTTAAATTTATGTTTAAACTTATGTTTAAATTTAAGTTTATGTTTTAATTTATGTTTTAACTTATGTTTAAATTTATGTTTAAATTTATGTTTAAATTTATGTTTAAATTTATGTTTAAATTTATGTTTAAGTTTATGTTTAAGTTTATGTTTAAGTTTATGTTTTAATTTATGTTTAAATTTAAGTTTAAATTTATGTTTAAATTTATGTTTAAATTTAAGTTTATGTTTTAATTTATGTTTAAATTTATGTTTAAATTTATGTTTAAGTTTATGTTAAAGATTTAATTTATGTTTAAATTGATGTTTAAATTTAAGTTTATATTTTAATTTATGTTTAAGTTTATGTTTTAATTTATGTTTTAATTTATGTTTTAATTTAAGTTTAAATTTATGTTTAAATTTAAGTTTATGTTTTAATTTATGTTTAAAGTTATGTTTATATTTATACTTAAATTTATGATTAAATTTATGTTTAAATTTATGTTTAAATTTATGTTTAAATTTATGTTTAAATTTATGTTTAAATTTATGTTTAAATTTAAGTTTATGTTTTAATTTATGTTTTATATTATGTTTAAATTTATGTTTAAATTTATGTTTAAATTTATGTTTTAATTTATGTTTAAATTTATGTTAAAATTTATGTTTAAATTTATGTTTAAAATTATGTTTGAATTTATGTTTAAATTTGTTGTTTAAATTTATGTTTAAATTTATGTTTAAATTTATGTTTAAATTTATGTTTAAATTTATGTTTAAATTTATGTTTAAGTTTATGGTTAAGTTTATGTTTAAGTTTATGTTTAAGTTTATGTTTTAATTTTTGTTTTAATTTATGTTTAAATTTATGTTTAAATTTATGTTTAAATTTATGTTTATGTTTTAATTTATGTTTTAATTTATGTTTAAATTTATGTTTAAATTTATGTTTAAATTTAAGTTTGTTTTAATTTATGTTTAAATTTATTTTTAAATTTATGTTTAAGTTTATGTTTTAATTTATGTTTAAATTTAAGTTTAAATTTATGTTTAAATTTATATTTAAATTTAAGTTTATGTTTTAATTTATGTTTAAATTTATGTTTAAATTTATGTTTAAATTTATGTTAAGTTGATGTTTAAGATTTAAATTATGTTTAAATTTATGTTTAAATTTAAGTTTATGTTTTAATTTATGTTTTAATTTATATTTAAATTTATGTTTAAATTTATGTTTAAATTTATGTTTTAATTTATGTTTAAATTTATGTTAAAATTTATGTTTAAATTTATGTTTAAAATTATGTTTGAATTTATGTTTAAATTTGTTGTTTAAATTTATGTTTAAATTTATGTTTAAATTTATGTTTAAATTTATGTTTAAATTTATGTTTAAATTTATGTTTAAATTTATGTTTAAATTTATGTTTAAGTTTATGTTTAAGTTTATGTTTAAGTTTATGTTTTAATTTATGTTTTAATTTATTTTTAAATTTATGTTTAAATTTATGTTTAAATTTATGTTTAAATTTATGTTTAAATTTATGTTTAAATTTATGTTTATGTTTATGTTTATGTT
The DNA here is from genome assembly GCA_961205875.1 of Sialis fuliginosa. NCBI lineage: Eukaryota > Metazoa > Arthropoda > Insecta > Megaloptera > Sialidae > Sialis > Sialis fuliginosa. Next base: position 2,293,405 of record OY540818.1, on the reverse strand, counting down.
TATGTTTATGTTTATGTTTATGTTTATGTTTAAGTTTATGTTTTAATTTATGTTTTAATTTATGTTTAAATTTATGTTTAAATTTAAGTTTATGTTTTAATATATGTTTAAATTTATGTTTATATTTATGCTTAAATTTATGTTTAAATTTATGTTTATATTTTAATTTATGTTTAAATTTATGTTTATATTTTAATTTATGTTTAAATTTATGTTTAAACTTATGTTTAAATTTAAGTTTATGTTTTAATTTATGTTTTAACTTATGTTTAAATTTATGTTTAAATTTATGTTTAAATTTATGTTTAAATTTATGTTTAAGTTTATGTTTAAGTTTATGTTTAAGTTTATGTTTTAATTTATGTTTAAATTTAAGTTTAAATTTATGTTTAAATTTATGTTTAAATTTAAGTTTATGTTTTAATTTATGTTTAAATTTATATTTAAATTTATGTTTAAGTTTATGTTTAAGATTTAATTTATGTTTAAATTTATGTTTAAATTTAAGTTTATATTTTAATTTATGTTTAAGTTTATGTTTTAATTTATGTTTTAATTTATGTTTAAATTTATGTTTAAATTTATGTTTAAATTTATGTTTAAATGTATGTTTATGTTTATGTTTATGTTTATGTTTATGTTTATGTTTATGTTTATGTTTATGTTTAAGTTTGTGTTTTAATTTATGTTTTAATTTATGTTTAAATTTATGTTTAAATTTAAGTTTATGTTTTAATATATGTTTAAATTTATGTTTATATTTATGCTTAAATTTATGTTTAAATTTATGTTTATATTTTAATTTATGTTTAAATTTATGTTTATATTTTAATTTATGTTTAAATTTATGTTTAAACTTATGTTTAAATTTATGTTTAAATTTATGTTTAAATTTAAGTTTATGTTTTAATTTATGTTTTAACTTATGTTTAAATTTATGTTTAAATTTATGTTTAAATTTATGTTTAAATTTATGTTTAAATTTATGTTTAAGTTTATGGTTAAGTTTATGTTTAAGTTTATGTTTAAGTTTATGTTTTAATTTTTGTTTAAATTTATGTTTAAATTTATGTTTAAATTTATGTTTAAATTTATATTTAAGTTTAAATTTATGTTTAAATTTATGATTAAATTTATGTTTAAATTTATGTTTAAATTTAAGTTTATGTTTTAATTTATGTTTTAATTTATGTTTAAATTTATGTTTAAATTTATGTTTAAATTTAAGTTTGTTTTAATTTATGTTTAAATTTATTTTTAAATTTATGTTTAAGTTTATGTTTTAATTTATGTTTAAATTTAAGTTTAAATTTATGTTTAAATTTATATTTAAATTTAAGTTTATGTTTTAATTTATGTTTAAATTTATGTTTAAATTTATGTTTAAATTTATGTTAAGTTGATGTTTAAGATTTAAATTATATTTAAATTTATGTTTAAATTTAAGTTTATGTTTTAAATTATGTTTTAATTTATATTTAAATTTATGTTTAAATTTATGTTTAAATTTATGTTTTAATTTATGTTTAAATTTATGTTAAAATTTATGTTTAAATTTATGTTTAAAATTATGTTTGAATTTATGTTTAAATTTGTTGTTTAAATTTATGTTTAAATTTATGTTTAAATTTATGTTTAAATTTATGTTTAAATTTATGTTTAAATTTATGTTTAAATTTATGTTTAAATTTATGTTTAAGTTTATGTTTAAGTTTATGTTTAAGTTTATGTTTTAATTTATGTTTTAATTTATTTTTAAATTTATGTTTAAATTTATGTTTAAATTTATGTTTAAACTTATGTTTAAATTTAAGTTTATGTTTTAATTTATGTTTTAACTTATGTTTAAATTTATGTTTAAATTTATGTTTAAATTTAAGTTTATGTTTTAATTTATGTTTAAATTTATGTTTAAATTTATGTTTAAGTTTATGTTAAAGATTTAATTTATGTTTAAATTGATGTTTAAATTTAAGTTTATATTTTAATTTATGTTTAAGTTTATGTTTTAATTTATGTTTTAATTTATGTTTTAATTTAAGTTTAAATTTATGTTTAAATTTAAGTTTATGTTTTAATTTATGTTTAAAGTTATGTTTATATTTATACTTAAATTTATGATTAAATTTATGTTTAAATTTATGTTTAAATTTATGTTTAAATTTATGTTTAAATTTATGTTTAAATTTATGTTTAAATTTAAGTTTATGTTTTAATTTATGTTTTATATTATGTTTAAATTTATGTTTAAATTTATGTTTAAATTTATGTTTTAATTTATGTTTAAATTTATGTTAAAATTTATGTTTAAATTTATGTTTAAAATTATGTTTGAATTTATGTTTAAATTTGTTGTTTAAATTTATGTTTAAATTTATGTTTAAATTTATGTTTAAATTTATGTTTAAATTTATGTTTAAATTTATGTTTAAGTTTATGGTTAAGTTTATGTTTAAGTTTATGTTTAAGTTTACGTTTTAATTTTTGTTTTAATTTATGTTTAAATTTATGTTTAAATTTATGTTTAAATTTATTTTTATGTTTTAATTTATGTTTTAATTTATGTTTAAATTTAATTTTAAATTTATGTTTAAATTTAAGTTTGTTTTAATTTATGTTTAAATTTATTTTTAAATTTATGTTTAAGTTTATGTTTTAATTTATGTTTAAATTTAAGTTTAAATTTATGTTTAAATTTATATTTAAATTTAAGTTTATGTTGTAATTTATGTTTAAATTTATGTTTAAATTTATGTTTAAATTTATGTTAAGTTGATGTTTAAGATTTAAATTATGTTTAAATTTATGTTTAAATTTAAGTTTATGTTTTAATTTATGTTTTAATTTATATTTAAATTTATGTTTAAATTTATGTTTAAATTTATGTTTTAATTTATGTTTAAATTTATGTTAAAATTTATGTTTAAATTTATGTTTAAAATTATGTTTGAATTTATGTTTAAATTTGTTGTTTAAATTTATGTTTAAATTTATGTTTAAATTTATGTTTAAATTTATGTTTAAATTTATGTTTAAATTTATGTTTAAATTTATGTTTAAATTTATGTTTAAGTTTATGTTTAAGTTTATGTTTAAGTTTATGTTTTAATTTATGTTTTAATTTATTTTTAAATTTATGTTTAAATTTATGTTTAAATTTATGTTTAAATTTATGTTTAAATTTATGTTTAAATTTATGTTTAAATTTATGTTTATGTTTATGTTTATGTTTATGTTTATGTTTATGTTTATGTTTAAGTTTATGTTTTAATTTATGTTTTAATTTATGTTTAAATTTATGTTTAAATTTAAGTTTATGTTTTAATATATGTTTAAATTTATGTTTATATTTATGCTTAAATTTATGTTTAAATTTATGTTTATATTTTAATTTATGTTTAAATTTATGTTTATATTTTAATTTATGTTTAAATTTATGTTTAAACTTATGTTTAAATTTAAGTTTATGTTTTAATTTATGTATTAACTTATGTTTAAATTTATGTTTAAATTTATGTTTAAATTTATGTTTAAATTTATGTTTAAGTTTATGTTTAAGTTTATGTTTAAGTTTATGTTTTAATTTATGTTTAAATTTAAGTTTAAATTTATGTTTAAATTTATGTTTAAATTTAAGTTTATGTTTTAATTTATGTTTAAATTTATATTTAAATTTATGTTTAAGTTTATGTTTAAGATTTAATTTATGTTTAAATTTATGTTTAAATTTAAGTTTATATTTTAATTTATGTTTAAGTTTATGTTTTAATTTATGTTTTAATTTATGTTTAAATTTATGTTTAAATTTATGTTTAAATTTATGTTTAAATTTATGTTTATGTTTATGTTTATGTTTATGTTTATGTTTATGTTTATGTTTATGTTTAAGTTTGTGTTTTAATTTATGTTTTAATTTATGTTTAAATTTATGTTTAAATTTAAGTTTATGTTTTAATATATGTTTAAATTTATGTTTATATTTATGCTTAAATTTATGTTTAAATTTATGTTTATATTTTAATTTATGTTTAAATTTATGTTTAAACTTATGTTTAAATTTATGTTTAAATTTATGTTTAAATTTAAGTTTATGTTTTAATTTATGTTTTAACTTATGTTTAAATTTATGTTTAAATTTATGTTTAAATTTATGTTTAAATTTATGTTTAAATTTATGTTTAAGTTTATGGTTAAGTTTATGTTTAAGTTTATGTTTAAGTTTATGTTTTAATTTTTGTTTAAATTTATGTTTAAATTTATGTTTAAATTTATGTTTAAATTTATATTTAAGTTTAAATTTATGTTTAAATTTATGATTAAATTTATGTTTAAATTTATGTTTAAATTTAAGTTTATGTTTTAATTTATGTTTTAATTTATGTTTAAATTTATGTTTAAATTTATGTTTAAATTTAAGTTTGTTTTAATTTATGTTTAAATTTATTTTTAAATTTATGTTTAAGTTTATGTTTTAATTTATGTTTAAATTTAAGTTTAAATTTATGTTTAAATTTATATTTAAATTTAAGTTTATGTTTTAATTTATGTTTAAATTTATGTTTAAATTTATGTTTAAATTTATGTTAAGTTGATGTTTAAGATTTAAATTATATTTAAATTTATGTTTAAATTTAAGTTTATGTTTTAAATTATGTTTTAATTTATATTTAAATTTATGTTTAAATTTATGTTTAAATTTATGTTTTAATTTATGTTTAAATTTATGTTAAAATTTATGTTTAAATTTATGTTTAAAATTATGTTTGAATTTATGTTTAAATTTGTTGTTTAAATTTATGTTTAAATTTATGTTTAAATTTATGTTTAAATTTATGTTTAAATTTATGTTTAAATTTATGTTTAAATTTATGTTTAAATTTATGTTTAAGTTTATGTTTAAGTTTATTTTTTAAGTTTATGTTTTAATTTATGTTTTAATTTATTTTTAAATTTATGTTTAAATTTATGTTTAAATTTAAGTTTATGTTTTAATTTATGTTTAAATTTATATTTAAATTTATGTTTAAGTTTATGTTTAAGATTTAATTTATGTTTAAATTTATGTTTAAATTTAAGTTTATATTTTAATTTATGTTTAAGTTTATGTTTTAATTTATGTTTTAATTTATGTTTAAATTTATGTTTAAATTTATGTTTAAATTTATGTTTAAATTTATGTTTATGTTTATGTTTATGTTTATGTTTATGTTTATGTTTATGTTTATGTTTATGTTTAAGTTTGTGTTTTAATTTATGTTTTAATTTATGTTTAAATTTATGTTTAAATTTAAGTTTATGTTTTAATATATGTTTAAATTTATGTTTATATTTATGCTTAAATTTATGTTTAAATTTATGTTTATATTTTAATTTATGTTTAAATTTATGTTTATATTTTAATTTATGTTTAAATTTATGTTTAAACTTATGTTTAAATTTATGTTTAAATTTATGTTTAAATTTAAGTTTATGTTTTAATTTATGTTTTAACTTATGTTTAAATTTATGTTTAAATTTATGTTTAAATTTATGTTTAAATTTATGTTTAAATTTATGTTTAAGTTTATGGTTAAGTTTATGTTTAAGTTTATGTTTTAATTTTTGTTTAAATTTATGTTTAAATTTATGTTTAAATTTATGTTTAAATTTATATTTAAGTTTAAATTTATGTTTAAATTTATGATTAAATTTATGTTTAAATTTATGTTTAAATTTAAGTTTATGTTTTAATTTATGTTTTAATTTATGTTTAAATTTATGTTTAAATTTATGTTTAAATTTAAGTTTGTTTTAATTTATGTTTAAATTTATTTTTAAATTTATGTTTAAGTTTATGTTTTAATTTATGTTTAAATTTAAGTTTAAATTTATGTTTAAATTTATATTTAAATTTAAGTTTATGTTTTAATTTATGTTTAAATTTATGTTTAAATTTATGTTTAAATTTATGTTAAGTTGATGTTTAAGATTTAAATTATATTTAAATTTATGTTTAAATTTAAGTTTATGTTTTAAATTATGTTTTAATTTATATTTAAATTTATGTTTAAATTTATGTTTAAATTTATGTTTTAATTTATGTTTAAATTTATGTTAAAATTTATGTTTAAATTTATGTTTAAAATTATGTTTGAATTTATGTTTAAATTTGTTGTTTAAATTTATGTTTAAATTTATGTTTAAATTTATGTTTAAATTTATGTTTAAATTTATGTTTAAATTTATGTTTAAATTTATGTTTAAATTTATGTTTAAGTTTATGTTTAAGTTTATGTTTAAGTTTATGTTTTAATTTATGTTTAAATTTATTTTTAAATTTATGTTTAAATTTATGTTTAAATTTAAGTTTGTTTTAATTTATATTTAAATTTATTTTTAAATTTATGTTTAAATTTATGTTTAAATTTATGTTTAATTTATGTTTAAATTTATGTTTAAATTTATGTTTAAATTTATGTTTAAATTTATGTTTAAATTTATGTTTAAATTTATGTTTAAATTTATGTTTAAATTTATGTTTAAATTTATGTTTTAATTTATGTTTAAATTTATGTTTAAATTTATGTTTAAAATTATGTTTGAATTTATGTTTAAATTTGTTGTTTAAATTTATGTTTAAATTTATTTTTAAATTTATGTTTAAATTTATGTACATAAATTTAAACATAAATTTAAACATAAATTGAAATATGAATTAAAACATAACTTTAAACATAAACTTAAACATAAATTTAAACATACATTTTAAACATAAATTTAAACATAAATTAAAACATAAACTTAAACATAAACTTAAACATAAATTTAAACATACATTTTAAACATAAATTTAAACATAAATTAAAACATGAACTTAAATTTAAACATAAACTTAAACATAAACATAAACATAAACATAAACATAAACATAAACATAAACATAAACATAAACATAAACATAAACATAAACATAAACATAAACATAAACATAAACATAAACATAAACATAAACATAAACATAAACATAAACATAAACATAAACTTAAACATAAACATAAACATAAACATAAACATAAACATAAACATAAACATAAACATAAACATAAACATAAACATAAACATAAACATAAACATAAACATAAACATAAACATAAACATAAACATAAACATAAACATAAACATAAACATAAACATAAACATAAACATAAACATAAACATAAACATAAACATAAACATAAACATAAACATAAACATAAACATAAACATAAACATAAACATAAACATAAACAACAACATAAACATAAACATTATTTTTAATTGTAAAAAAGAATTGGGTCGAAAATCATCATTTGACTCAAATTACATCAAATAATGTCAAATCTAGTCATTTAAACACTAATTTTCCGATAAGTATCCAAACTGATGGAATTGAATGAAAATAATTTGATCCGATTGTTATTGGTACGAATCGAGGCGTTTATTATCAAAATAGACCGATTTAATACAAATCGAGTCGATTTGCAGTTGTTGTTATATGTTTATTTAGGTGTATGATTTAGTTTATGTTAAATGCTTATGTTTATGTTTATGTTTATGTTTTATGTTTATGTTTATGTTTATATTTATGTTTATGTTTATGTTTTTGTTTATGCTTATGTTTATGTTTATGTTTATGTTTATGTTTATGTTTAAGTTTATGTTTATGTTTATGTTTATGTTTATGTTTATGTTTATGTTTATGTTTATGTTTATATTTATGTTTATGTTTATGTTTATGTTTATGTTTATGTTTATGTTTAAGTTTATGTTTTAATTTATGTTTTAATTTAAGTTTAAATTTATGTTTAAATTTAAGTTTATGTTTTAATTTATGTTTAAATTTATGTTTATATTTATACTTAAATTTATGATTAAATTTATGTTTAAATTTATGTTTAAATTTATGTTTATATTTTAATTTATGTTTAAATTTATGTTTAAATTTATGTTTAAATTTATGTTTAAATTTATGTTTAAATTTAAGTTTATGTTTTAATTTATGTTTTATATTATGTTTAAATTTATGTTTAAATTTATGTTTAAATTTATGTTTTAATTTATGTTTAAATTTATGTTAAAATTTATGTTTAAATTTATGTTTAAAATTATGTTTGAATTTATGTTTAAATTTGTTGTTTAAATTTATGTTTAAATTTATGTTTAAATTTATGTTTAAATTTATGTTTAAATTTATGTTTAAATTTATGTTTAAGTTTATGGTTAAGTTTATGTTTAAGTTTATGTTTAAGTTTATGTTTTAATTTTTGTTTTAATTTATGTTTAAATTTATGTTTAAATTTATGTTTAAATTTATATTTAAGTTTAAATTTATGTTTAAATTTATGTTTAAATTTATGTTTAAATTTATGTTTAAATTTATGTTTAAATTTAAGTTTAAGTTTTAATTTATGTTTAAATTTAAGTTTAAATTTATGTTTAAATTTATGTTTAAATTTAAGTTTGTTTTAATTTATGTTTACATTTATTTTTAAATTTATGTTTAAGTTTATGTTTTAATTTATGTTTAAATTTAAGTTTAAATTTATGTTTAAATTTATATTTAAATTTAAGTTTATGTTTTAATTTATGTTTAAATTTATGTTTAAATTTATGTTTAAATTTATGTTAAGTTGATGTTTAAGATTTAATTTATGTTTAAATTTATGTTTAAATTTAAGTTTATGTTTTAATTTATGTTTTAATTTATATTTAAATTTATGTTTAAATTTATGTTTAAATTTATGTTTTAATTTATGTTTAAATTTATGTTAAAATTTATGTTTAAAATTATGTTTAAAATTATGTTTGAATTTATGTTTAAATTTGTTGTTTAAATTTATGTTTAAATTTATGTTTAAATTTATGTTTAAATTTATGTTTAAATTTATGTTTAAATTTATGTTTAAATTTATGTTTAAGTTTATGTTTAAGTTTATGTTTAAGTTTATGTTTTAATTTATGTTTTAATTTATTTTTAAATTTATGTTTAAATTTATGTTTAAATTTATGTTTAAATTTATGTTTAAATTTATGTTTAAATTTATGTTTAAATTTATGTTTATGTTTATGTTTATGTTTATGTTTATGTTTATGTTTAAGTTTATGTTTTAATTTATGTTTTAATTTATGTTTAAATTTATGTTTAAATTTAAGTTTATGTTTTAATATATGTTTAAATTTATGTTTATATTTATGCTTAAATTTATGTTTAAATTTATGTTTATATTTTAATTTATGTTTAAATTTATGTTTATATTTTAATTTATGTTTAAATTTAAGTTTAAATTTATGTTTAAATTTATATTTAAATTTTAGTTTATGTTTTAATTTATGTTTAAATTTATGTTTAAATTTATGTTTAAATTTATGTTAAGTTGATGTTTAAGATTTAAATTATGTTTAAATTTATGTTTAAATTTAAGTTTATGTTTTAATTTATGTTTTAATTTATATTTAAATTTATGTTTAAATTTATGTTTAAATTTATGTTTTAATTTATGTTTAAATTTATGTTAAAATTTATGTTTAAATTTATGTTTAAAATTATGTTTGAATTTATGTTTAAATTTGTTGTTTAAATTTATGTTTAAATTTATGTTTAAATTTATGTTTAAATTTATGTTTAAATTTATGTTTAAATTTATGTTTAAATTTATGTTTAAATTTATGTTTAAGTTTATGTTTAAGTTTATGTTTAAGTTTATGTTTTAATTTATGTTTTAATTTATTTTTAAATTTATGTTTAAATTTATGTTTAAATTTATGTTTAAATTTATGTTTAAATTTATGTTTAAATTTATGTTTAAATTTATGTTTATGTTTATGTTTATGTTTATGTTTATGTTTATGTTTATGTTTAAGTTTATGTTTTAATTTATGTTTTAATTTATGTTTAAATTTATGTTTAAATTTAAGTTTATGTTTTAATATATGTTTAAATTTATGTTTATATTTATGCTTAAATTTATGTTTAAATTTATGTTTATATTTTAATTTATGTTTAAATTTATGTTTATATTTTAATTTATGTTTAAATTTATGTTTAAACTTATGTTTAAATTTAAGTTTATGTTTTAATTTATGTATTAACTTATGTTTAAATTTATGTTTAAATTTATGTTTAAATTTATGTTTAAATTTATGTTTAAGTTTATGTTTAAGTTTATGTTTAAGTTTATGTTTTAATTTATGTTTAAATTTAAGTTTAAATTTATGTTTAAATTTATGTTTAAATTTAAGTTTATGTTTTAATTTATGTTTAAATTTATATTTAAATTTATGTTTAAGTTTATGTTTAAGATTTAATTTATGTTTAAATTTATGTTTAAATTTAAGTTTATATTTTAATTTATGTTTAAGTTTATGTTTTAATTTATGTTTTAATTTATGTTTAAATTTATGTTTAAATTTATGTTTAAATTTATGTTTAAATTTATGTTTATGTTTATGTTTATGTTTATGTTTATGTTTATGTTTATGTTTATGTTTAAGTTTGTGTTTTAATTTATGTTTTAATTTATGTTTAAATTTATGTTTAAATTTAAGTTTATGTTTTAATATATGTTTAAATTTATGTTTATATTTATGCTTAAATTTATGTTTAAATTTATGTTTATATTTTAATTTATGTTTAAATTTATGTTTAAACTTATGTTTAAATTTATGTTTAAATTTATGTTTAAATTTAAGTTTATGTTTTAATTTATGTTTTAACTTATGTTTAAATTTATGTTTAAATTTATGTTTAAATTTATGTTTAAATTTATGTTTAAATTTATGTTTAAGTTTATGGTTAAGTTTATGTTTAAGTTTATGTTTAAGTTTATGTTTTAATTTTTGTTTAAATTTATGTTTAAATTTATGTTTAAATTTATGTTTAAATTTATATTTAAGTTTAAATTTATGTTTAAATTTATGATTAAATTTATGTTTAAATTTATGTTTAAATTTAAGTTTATGTTTTAATTTATGTTTTAATTTATGTTTAAATTTATGTTTAAATTTATGTTTAAATTTAAGTTTGTTTTAATTTATGTTTAAATTTATTTTTAAATTTATGTTTAAGTTTATGTTTTAATTTATGTTTAAATTTAAGTTTAAATTTATGTTTAAATTTATATTTAAATTTAAGTTTATGTTTTAATTTATGTTTAAATTTATGTTTAAATTTATGTTTAAATTTATGTTAAGTTGATGTTTAAGATTTAAATTATATTTAAATTTATGTTTAAATTTAAGTTTATGTTTTAAATTATGTTTTAATTTATATTTAAATTTATGTTTAAATTTATGTTTAAATTTATGTTTTAATTTATGTTTAAATTTATGTTAAAATTTATGTTTAAATTTATGTTTAAAATTATGTTTGAATTTATGTTTAAATTTGTTGTTTAAATTTATGTTTAAATTTATGTTTAAATTTATGTTTAAATTTATGTTTAAATTTATGTTTAAATTTATGTTTAAATTTATGTTTAAATTTATGTTTAAGTTTATGTTTAAGTTTATTTTTTAAGTTTATGTTTTAATTTATGTTTTAATTTATTTTTAAATTTATGTTTAAATTTATGTTTAAATTTAAGTTTATGTTTTAATTTATGTTTAAATTTATATTTAAATTTATGTTTAAGTTTATGTTTAAGATTTAATTTATGTTTAAATTTATGTTTAAATTTAAGTTTATATTTTAATTTATGTTTAAGTTTATGTTTTAATTTATGTTTTAATTTATGTTTAAATTTATGTTTAAATTTATGTTTAAATTTATGTTTAAATTTATGTTTATGTTTATGTTTATGTTTATGTTTATGTTTATGTTTATGTTTATGTTTATGTTTATGTTTAAGTTTGTGTTTTAATTTATGTTTTAATTTATGTTTAAATTTATGTTTAAATTTAAGTTTATGTTTTAATATATGTTTAAATTTATGTTTATATTTATGCTTAAATTTATGTTTAAATTTATGTTTATATTTTAATTTATGTTTAAATTTATGTTTATATTTTAATTTATGTTTAAATTTATGTTTAAACTTATGTTTAAATTTATGTTTAAATTTATGTTTAAATTTAAGTTTATGTTTTAATTTATGTTTTAACTTATGTTTAAATTTATGTTTAAATTTATGTTTAAATTTATGTTTAAATTTATGTTTAAATTTATGTTTAAGTTTATGGTTAAGTTTATGTTTAAGTTTATGTTTTAATTTTTGTTTAAATTTATGTTTAAATTTATGTTTAAATTTATGTTTAAATTTATATTTAAGTTTAAATTTATGTTTAAATTTATGATTAAATTTATGTTTAAATTTATGTTTAAATTTAAGTTTATGTTTTAATTTATGTTTTAATTTATGTTTAAATTTATGTTTAAATTTATGTTTAAATTTAAGTTTGTTTTAATTTATGTTTAAATTTATTTTTAAATTTATGTTTAAGTTTATGTTTTAATTTATGTTTAAATTTAAGTTTAAATTTATGTTTAAATTTATATTTAAATTTAAGTTTATGTTTTAATTTATGTTTAAATTTATGTTTAAATTTATGTTTAAATTTATGTTAAGTTGATGTTTAAGATTTAAATTATATTTAAATTTATGTTTAAATTTAAGTTTATGTTTTAAATTATGTTTTAATTTATATTTAAATTTATGTTTAAATTTATGTTTAAATTTATGTTTTAATTTATGTTTAAATTTATGTTAAAATTTATGTTTAAATTTATGTTTAAAATTATGTTTGAATTTATGTTTAAATTTGTTGTTTAAATTTATGTTTAAATTTATGTTTAAATTTATGTTTAAATTTATGTTTAAATTTATGTTTAAATTTATGTTTAAATTTATGTTTAAATTTATGTTTAAGTTTATGTTTAAGTTTATGTTTAAGTTTATGTTTTAATTTATGTTTAAATTTATTTTTAAATTTATGTTTAAATTTATGTTTAAATTTAAGTTTGTTTTAATTTATATTTAAATTTATTTTTAAATTTATGTTTAAATTTATGTTTAAATTTATGTTTAATTTATGTTTAAATTTATGTTTAAATTTATGTTTAAATTTATGTTTAAATTTATGTTTAAATTTATGTTTAAATTTATGTTTAAATTTATGTTTAAATTTATGTTTAAATTTATGTTTTAATTTATGTTTAAATTTATGTTTAAATTTATGTTTAAAATTATGTTTGAATTTATGTTTAAATTTGTTGTTTAAATTTATGTTTAAATTTATTTTTAAATTTATGTTTAAATTTATGTACATAAATTTAAACATAAATTTAAACATAAATTGAAATATGAATTAAAACATAACTTTAAACATAAACTTAAACATAAATTTAAACATACATTTTAAACATAAATTTAAACATAAATTAAAACATAAACTTAAACATAAACTTAAACATAAATTTAAACATACATTTTAAACATAAATTTAAACATAAATTAAAACATAAACTTAAACATAAACATAAACATAAACATAAACATAAACATAAACATAAACATAAACATAAACATAAACATAAACATAAACATAAACATAAACATAAACATAAACATAAACATAAACATAAACATAAACATAAACATAAACATAAACATAAACATAAACATAAACATAAACATAAACATAAACATAAACATAAACATAAACATAAACATAAACATAAACATAAACATAAACATAAACATAAACATAAACAACAACATAAACATAAACATTATTTTTAATTGTAAAAAAGAATTGGGTCGAAAATCATCATTTGACTCAAATTACATCAAATAATGTCAAATCTAGTCATTTAAACACTAATTTTCCGATAAGTATCCAAACTGATGGAATTGAATGAAAATAATTTGATCCGATTGTTATTGGTACGAATCGAGGCGTTTATTATCAAAATAGACCGATTTAATACAAATCGAGTCGATTTGCAGTTGTTGTTATATGTTTATTTAGGTGTATGATTTAGTTTATGTTAAATGCTTATGTTTATGTTTATGTTTATGTTTTATGTTTATGTTTATGTTTATATTTATGTTTATGTTTATGTTTTTGTTTATGCTTATGTTTATGTTTATGTTTATGTTTATGTTTATGTTTAAGTTTATGTTTATGTTTATGTTTATGTTTATGTTTATGTTTATGTTTATGTTTATGTTTATGTTTATGTTTATGTTTATGTTTATGTTTATGTTTAAGTTTATGTTTTAATTTATGTTTTAATTTAAGTTTAAATTTATGTTTAAATTTAAGTTTATGTTTTAATTTATGTTTAAATTTATGTTTATATTTATACTTAAATTTATGATTAAATTTATGTTTAAATTTATGTTTAAATTTATGTTTATATTTTAATTTATGTTTAAATTTATGTTTAAATTTATGTTTAAATTTATGTTTAAATTTATGTTTAAATTTAAGTTTATGTTTTAATTTATGTTTTATATTATGTTTAAATTTATGTTTAAATTTATGTTTAAATTTATGTTTTAATTTATGTTTAAATTTATGTTAAAATTTATGTTTAAATTTATGTTTAAAATTATGTTTGAATTTATGTTTAAATTTGTTGTTTAAATTTATGTTTAAATTTATGTTTAAATTTATGTTTAAATTTATGTTTAAATTTATGTTTAAATTTATGTTTAAGTTTATGGTTAAGTTTATGTTTAAGTTTATGTTTAAGTTTATGTTTTAATTTTTGTTTTAATTTATGTTTAAATTTATGTTTAAATTTATGTTTAAATTTATATTTAAGTTTAAATTTATGTTTAAATTTATGTTTAAATTTATGTTTAAATTTATGTTTAAATTTATGTTTAAATTTAAGTTTATGTTTTAATTTATGTTTAAATTTAAGTTTAAATTTATGTTTAAATTTATGTTTAAATTTAAGTTTGTTTTAATTTATGTTTACATTTATTTTTAAATTTATGTTTAAGTTTATGTTTTAATTTATGTTTAAATTTAAGTTTAAATTTATGTTTAAATTTATATTTAAATTTAAGTTTATGTTTTAATTTATGTTTAAATTTATGTTTAAATTTATGTTTAAATTTATGTTAAGTTGATGTTTAAGATTTAATTTATGTTTAAATTTATGTTTAAATTTAAGTTTATGTTTTAATTTATGTTTTAATTTATATTTAAATTTATGTTTAAATTTATGTTTAAATTTATGTTTTAATTTATGTTTAAATTTATGTTAAAATTTATGTTTAAAATTATGTTTAAAATTATGTTTGAATTTATGTTTAAATTTGTTGTTTAAATTTATGTTTAAATTTATGTTTAAATTTATGTTTAAATTTATGTTTAAATTTATGTTTAAATTTATGTTTAAATTTATGTTTAAGTTTATGTTTAAGTTTATGTTTAAGTTTATGTTTTAATTTATGTTTTAATTTATTTTTAAATTTATGTTTAAATTTATGTTTAAATTTATGTTTAAATTTATGTTTAAATTTATGTTTAAATTTATGTTAAGTTGATGTTTAAGATTTAAATTATATTTAAATTTATGTTTAAATTTAAGTTTATGTTTTAAATTATGTTTTAATTTATATTTAAATTTATGTTTAAATTTATGTTTAAATTTATGTTTTAATTTATGTTTAAATTTATGTTAAAATTTATGTTTAAATTTATGTTTAAAATTATGTTTGAATTTATGTTTAAATTTGTTGTTTAAATTTATGTTTAAATTTATGTTTAAATTTATGTTTAAATTTATGTTTAAATTTATGTTTAAATTTATGTTTAAATTTATGTTTAAATTTATGTTTAAGTTTATGTTTAAGTTTATTTTTTAAGTTTATGTTTTAATTTATGTTTTAATTTATTTTTAAATTTATGTTTAAATTTATGTTTAAATTTAAGTTTATGTTTTAATTTATGTTTAAATTTATATTTAAATTTATGTTTAAGTTTATGTTTAAGATTTAATTTATGTTTAAATTTATGTTTAAATTTAAGTTTATATTTTAATTTATGTTTAAGTTTATGTTTTAATTTATGTTTTAATTTATGTTTAAATTTATGTTTAAATTTATGTTTAAATTTATGTTTAAATTTATGTTTATGTTTATGTTTATGTTTATGTTTATGTTTATGTTTATGTTTATGTTTATGTTTATGTTTAAGTTTGTGTTTTAATTTATGTTTTAATTTATGTTTAAATTTATGTTTAAATTTAAGTTTATGTTTTAATATATGTTTAAATTTATGTTTATATTTATGCTTAAATTTATGTTTAAATTTATGTTTATATTTTAATTTATGTTTAAATTTATGTTTATATTTTAATTTATGTTTAAATTTATGTTTAAACTTATGTTTAAATTTATGTTTAAATTTATGTTTAAATTTAAGTTTATGTTTTAATTTATGTTTTAACTTATGTTTAAATTTATGTTTAAATTTATGTTTAAATTTATGTTTAAATTTATGTTTAAATTTATGTTTAAGTTTATGGTTAAGTTTATGTTTAAGTTTATGTTTTAATTTTTGTTTAAATTTATGTTTAAATTTATGTTTAAATTTATGTTTAAATTTATATTTAAGTTTAAATTTATGTTTAAATTTATGATTAAATTTATGTTTAAATTTATGTTTAAATTTAAGTTTATGTTTTAATTTATGTTTTAATTTATGTTTAAATTTATGTTTAAATTTATGTTTAAATTTAAGTTTGTTTTAATTTATGTTTAAATTTATTTTTAAATTTATGTTTAAGTTTATGTTTTAATTTATGTTTAAATTTAAGTTTAAATTTATGTTTAAATTTATATTTAAATTTAAGTTTATGTTTTAATTTATGTTTAAATTTATGTTTAAATTTATGTTTAAATTTATGTTAAGTTGATGTTTAAGATTTAAATTATATTTAAATTTATGTTTAAATTTAAGTTTATGTTTTAAATTATGTTTTAATTTATATTTAAATTTATGTTTAAATTTATGTTTAAATTTATGTTTTAATTTATGTTTAAATTTATGTTAAAATTTATGTTTAAATTTATGTTTAAAATTATGTTTGAATTTATGTTTAAATTTGTTGTTTAAATTTATGTTTAAATTTATGTTTAAATTTATGTTTAAATTTATGTTTAAATTTATGTTTAAATTTATGTTTAAATTTATGTTTAAATTTATGTTTAAGTTTATGTTTAAGTTTATGTTTAAGTTTATGTTTTAATTTATGTTTAAATTTATTTTTAAATTTATGTTTAAATTTATGTTTAAATTTAAGTTTGTTTTAATTTATATTTAAATTTATTTTTAAATTTATGTTTAAATTTATGTTTAAATTTATGTTTAATTTATGTTTAAATTTATGTTTAAATTTATGTTTAAATTTATGTTTAAATTTATGTTTAAATTTATGTTTAAATTTATGTTTAAATTTATGTTTAAATTTATGTTTAAATTTATGTTTTAATTTATGTTTAAATTTATGTTTAAATTTATGTTTAAAATTATGTTTGAATTTATGTTTAAATTTGTTGTTTAAATTTATGTTTAAATTTATTTTTAAATTTATGTTTAAATTTATGTACATAAATTTAAACATAAATTTAAACATAAATTGAAATATGAATTAAAACATAACTTTAAACATAAACTTAAACATAAATTTAAACATACATTTTAAACATAAATTTAAACATAAATTAAAACATAAACTTAAACATAAACTTAAACATAAATTTAAACATACATTTTAAACATAAATTTAAACATAAATTAAAACATAAACTTAAACATAAACATAAACATAAACATAAACATAAACATAAACATAAACATAAACATAAACATAAACATAAACATAAACATAAACATAAACATAAACATAAACATAAACATAAACATAAACATAAACATAAACATAAACATAAACATAAACATAAACATAAACATAAACATAAACATAAACATAAACATAAACATAAACATAAACATAAACATAAACATAAACATAAACATAAACATAAACATAAACATAAACAACAACATAAACATAAACATTATTTTTAATTGTAAAAAAGAATTGGGTCGAAAATCATCATTTGACTCAAATTACATCAAATAATGTCAAATCTAGTCATTTAAACACTAATTTTCCGATAAGTATCCAAACTGATGGAATTGAATGAAAATAATTTGATCCGATTGTTATTGGTACGAATCGAGGCGTTTATTATCAAAATAGACCGATTTAATACAAATCGAGTCGATTTGCAGTTGTTGTTATATGTTTATTTAGGTGTATGATTTAGTTTATGTTAAATGCTTATGTTTATGTTTATGTTTATGTTTTATGTTTATGTTTATGTTTATATTTATGTTTATGTTTATGTTTTTGTTTATGCTTATGTTTATGTTTATGTTTATGTTTATGTTTATGTTTAAGTTTATGTTTATGTTTATGTTTATGTTTATGTTTATGTTTATGTTTATGTTTATGTTTATGTTTATGTTTATGTTTATGTTTATGTTTATGTTTAAGTTTATGTTTTAATTTATGTTTTAATTTAAGTTTAAATTTATGTTTAAATTTAAGTTTATGTTTTAATTTATGTTTAAATTTATGTTTATATTTATACTTAAATTTATGATTAAATTTATGTTTAAATTTATGTTTAAATTTATGTTTATATTTTAATTTATGTTTAAATTTATGTTTAAATTTATGTTTAAATTTATGTTTAAATTTATGTTTAAATTTAAGTTTATGTTTTAATTTATGTTTTATATTATGTTTAAATTTATGTTTAAATTTATGTTTAAATTTATGTTTTAATTTATGTTTAAATTTATGTTAAAATTTATGTTTAAATTTATGTTTAAAATTATGTTTGAATTTATGTTTAAATTTGTTGTTTAAATTTATGTTTAAATTTATGTTTAAATTTATGTTTAAATTTATGTTTAAATTTATGTTTAAATTTATGTTTAAGTTTATGGTTAAGTTTATGTTTAAGTTTATGTTTAAGTTTATGTTTTAATTTTTGTTTTAATTTATGTTTAAATTTATGTTTAAATTTATGTTTAAATTTATATTTAAGTTTAAATTTATGTTTAAATTTATGTTTAAATTTATGTTTAAATTTATGTTTAAATTTATGTTTAAATTTAAGTTTATGTTTTAATTTATGTTTAAATTTAAGTTTAAATTTATGTTTAAATTTATGTTTAAATTTAAGTTTGTTTTAATTTATGTTTACATTTATTTTTAAATTTATGTTTAAGTTTATGTTTTAATTTATGTTTAAATTTAAGTTTAAATTTATGTTTAAATTTATATTTAAATTTAAGTTTATGTTTTAATTTATGTTTAAATTTATGTTTAAATTTATGTTTAAATTTATGTTAAGTTGATGTTTAAGATTTAATTTATGTTTAAATTTATGTTTAAATTTAAGTTTATGTTTTAATTTATGTTTTAATTTATATTTAAATTTATGTTTAAATTTATGTTTAAATTTATGTTTTAATTTATGTTTAAATTTATGTTAAAATTTATGTTTAAAATTATGTTTAAAATTATGTTTGAATTTATGTTTAAATTTGTTGTTTAAATTTATGTTTAAATTTATGTTTAAATTTATGTTTAAATTTATGTTTAAATTTATGTTTAAATTTATGTTTAAATTTATGTTTAAGTTTATGTTTAAGTTTATGTTTAAGTTTATGTTTTAATTTATGTTTTAATTTATTTTTAAATTTATGTTTAAATTTATGTTTAAATTTATGTTTAAATTTATGTTTAAATTTATGTTTAAATTTATGTTTAAATTTATGTTTATGTTTATGTTTATGTTTATGTTTATGTTTATGTTTAAGTTTATGTTTTAATTTATGTTTTAATTTATGTTTAAATTTATGTTTAAATTTAAGTTTATGTTTTAATATATGTTTAAATTTATGTTTATATTTATGCTTAAATTTATGTTTAAATTTATGTTTATATTTTAATTTATGTTTAAATTTATGTTTATATTTTAATTTATGTTTAAATTTATGTTTAAACTTATGTTTAAATTTAAGTTTATGTTTTAATTTATGTTTTAACTTATGTTTAAATTTATGTTTAAATTTATGTTTAAATTTATGTTTAAATTTATGTTTAAATTTATGTTTAAGTTTATGTTTAAGTTTATGTTTAAGTTTATGTTTTAATTTATGTTTAAATTTAAGTTTAAAGTTATGTTTAAATTTATGTTTAAATTTAAGTTTATGTTTTAATTTATGTTTAAATTTATGTTTAAATTTATGTTTAAGTTTATGTTAAAGATTTAATTTATGTTTAAATTGATGTTTAAATTTAAGTTTATATTTTAATTTATGTTTAAGTTTATGTTTTAATTTATGTTTTAATTTATGTTTTAATTTAAGTTTAAATTTATGTTTAAATTTAAGTTTATGTTTTAATTTATGTTTAAAGTTATGTTTATATTTATACTTAAATTTATGATTAAATTTATGTTTAAATTTATGTTTAAATTTATGTTTAAATTTATGTTTAAATTTATGTTTAAATTTATGTTTAAATTTAAGTTTATGTTTTAATTTATGTTTTATATTATGTTTAAATTTATGTTTAAATTTATGTTTAAATTTATGTTTTAATTTATGTTTAAATTTATGTTAAAATTTATGTTTAAATTTATGTTTAAAATTATGTTTGAATTTATGTTTAAATTTGTTGTTTAAATTTATGTTTAAATTTATGTTTAAATTTATGTTTAAATTTATGTTTAAATTTATGTTTAAATTTATGTTTAAGTTTATGGTTAAGTTTATGTTTAAGTTTATGTTTAAGTTTATGTTTTAATTTTTGTTTTAATTTATGTTTAAATTTATGTTTAAATTTATGTTTAAATTTATGTTTATGTTTTAATTTATGTTTTAATTTATGTTTAAATTTATGTTTAAATTTATGTTTAAATTTATGTTTAAATTTAAGTTTGTTTTAATTTATGTTTAAATTTATTTTTAAATTTATGTTTAAGTTTATGTTTTAATTTATGTTTAAATTTAAGTTTAAATTTATGTTTAAATTTATATTTAAATTTAAGTTTATGTTTTAATTTATGTTTAAATTTATGTTTAAATTTATGTTTAAATTTATGTTAAGTTGATGTTTAAGATTTAAATTATGTTTAAATTTATGTTTAAATTTAAGTTTATGTTTTAATTTATGTTTTAATTTATATTTAAATTTATGTTTAAATTTATGTTTAAATTTATGTTTTAATTTATGTTTAAATTTATGTTAAAATTTATGTTTAAATTTATGTTTAAAATTATGTTTGAATTTATGTTTAAATTTGTTGTTTAAATTTATGTTTAAATTTATGTTTAAATTTATGTTTAAATTTATGTTTAAATTTATGTTTAAATTTATGTTTAAATTTATGTTTAAATTTATGTTTAAGTTTATGTTTAAGTTTATGTTTAAGTTTATGTTTTAATTTATGTTTTAATTTATTTTTAAATTTATGTTTAAATTTATGTTTAAATTTATGTTTAAATTTATGTTTAAATTTATGTTTAAATTTATGTTTATGTTTATGTTTATGTTTATGTTTATGTTTATGTTTATGTTTAAGTTTATGTTTTAATTTATGTTTTAATTTATGTTTAAATTTATGTTTAAATTTAAGTTTATGTTTTAATATATGTTTAAATTTATGTTTATATTTATGCTTAAATTTATGTTTAAATTTATGTTTATATTTTAATTTATGTTTAAATTTATGTTTATATTTTAATTTATGTTTAAATTTATGTTTAAACTTATGTTTAAATTTAAGTTTATGTTTTAATTTATGTTTTAACTTATGTTTAAATTTATGTTTAAATTTATGTTTAAATTTATGTTTAAATTTATGTTTAAGTTTATGTTTAAGTTTATGTTTAAGTTTATGTTTTAATTTATGTTTAAATTTAAGTTTAAATTTATGTTTAAATTTATGTTTAAATTTAAGTTTATGTTTTAATTTATGTTTAAATTTATATTTAAATTTATGTTTAAGTTTATGTTTAAGATTTAATTTATGTTTAAATTTATGTTTAAATTTAAGTTTATATTTTAATTTATGTTTAAGTTTATGTTTTAATTTATGTTTTAATTTATGTTTAAATTTATGTTTAAATTTATGTTTAAATTTATGTTTAAATGTATGTTTATGTTTATGTTTATGTTTATGTTTATGTTTATGTTTATGTTTATGTTTATGTTTAAGTTTGTGTTTTAATTTATGTTTTAATTTATGTTTAAATTTATGTTTAAATTTAAGTTTATGTTTTAATATATGTTTAAATTTATGTTTATATTTATGCTTAAATTTATGTTTAAATTTATGTTTATATTTTAATTTATGTTTAAATTTATGTTTATATTTTAATTTATGTTTAAATTTATGTTTAAACTTATGTTTAAATTTATGTTTAAATTTATGTTTAAATTTAAGTTTATGTTTTAATTTATGTTTTAACTTATGTTTAAATTTATGTTTAAATTTATGTTTAAATTTATGTTTAAATTTATGTTTAAATTTATGTTTAAGTTTATGGTTAAGTTTATGTTTAAGTTTATGTTTAAGTTTATGTTTTAATTTTTGTTTAAATTTATGTTTAAATTTATGTTTAAATTTATGTTTAAATTTATATTTAAGTTTAAATTTATGTTTAAATTTATGATTAAATTTATGTTTAAATTTATGTTTAAATTTAAGTTTATGTTTTAATTTATGTTTTAATTTATGTTTAAATTTATGTTTAAATTTATGTTTAAATTTAAGTTTGTTTTAATTTATGTTTAAATTTATTTTTAAATTTATGTTTAAGTTTATGTTTTAATTTATGTTTAAATTTAAGTTTAAATTTATGTTTAAATTTATATTTAAATTTAAGTTTATGTTTTAATTTATGTTTAAATTTATGTTTAAATTTATGTTTAAATTTATGTTAAGTTGATGTTTAAGATTTAAATTATATTTAAATTTATGTTTAAATTTAAGTTTATGTTTTAAATTATGTTTTAATTTATATTTAAATTTATGTTTAAATTTATGTTTAAATTTATGTTTTAATTTATGTTTAAATTTATGTTAAAATTTATGTTTAAATTTATGTTTAAAATTATGTTTGAATTTATGTTTAAATTTGTTGTTTAAATTTATGTTTAAATTTATGTTTAAATTTATGTTTAAATTTATGTTTAAATTTATGTTTAAATTTATGTTTAAATTTATGTTTAAATTTATGTTTAAGTTTATGTTTAAGTTTATGTTTAAGTTTATGTTTTAATTTATGTTTTAATTTATTTTTAAATTTATGTTTAAATTTATGTTTAAATTTATGTTTAAACTTATGTTTAAATTTAAGTTTATGTTTTAATTTATGTTTTAACTTATGTTTAAATTTATGTTTAAATTTATGTTTAAATTTATGTTTAAATTTATGTTTAAATTTATGTTTAAGTTTATGTTTAAGTTTATGTTTAAGTTTATGTTTTAATTTATGTTTAAATTTAAGTTTAAATTTATGTTTAAATTTATGTTTAAATTTAAGTTTATGTTTTAATTTATGTTTAAATTTATGTTTAAATTTATGTTTAAGTTTATGTTAAAGATTTAATTTATGTTTAAATTGATGTTTAAATTTAAGTTTATATTTTAATTTATGTTTAAGTTTATGTTTTAATTTATGTTTTAATTTATGTTTTAATTTAAGTTTAAATTTATGTTTAAATTTAAGTTTATGTTTTAATTTATGTTTAAAGTTATGTTTATATTTATACTTAAATTTATGATTAAATTTATGTTTAAATTTATGTTTAAATTTATGTTTAAATTTATGTTTAAATTTATGTTTAAATTTATGTTTAAATTTAAGTTTATGTTTTAATTTATGTTTTATATTATGTTTAAATTTATGTTTAAATTTATGTTTAAATTTATGTTTTAATTTATGTTTAAATTTATGTTAAAATTTATGTTTAAATTTATGTTTAAAATTATGTTTGAATTTATGTTTAAATTTGTTGTTTAAATTTATGTTTAAATTTATGTTTAAATTTATGTTTAAATTTATGTTTAAATTTATGTTTAAATTTATGTTTAAGTTTATGGTTAAGTTTATGTTTAAGTTTATGTTTAAGTTTACGTTTTAATTTTTGTTTTAATTTATGTTTAAATTTATGTTTAAATTTATGTTTAAATTTATTTTTATGTTTTAATTTATGTTTTAATTTATGTTTAAATTTAATTTTAAATTTATGTTTAAATTTAAGTTTGTTTTAATTTATGTTTAAATTTATTTTTAAATTTATGTTTAAGTTTATGTTTTAATTTATGTTTAAATTTAAGTTTAAATTTATGTTTAAATTTATATTTAAATTTAAGTTTATGTTTTAATTTATGTATAAATTTATGTTTAAATTTATGTTTAAATTTATGTTAAGTTGATGTTTAAGATTTAAATTATGTTTAAATTTATGTTTAAATTTAAGTTTATGTTTTAATTTATGTTTTAATTTATATTTAAATTTATGTTTAAATTTATGTTTAAATTTATGTTTTAATTTATGTTTAAATTTATGTTAAAATTTATGTTTAAATTTATGTTTAAAATTATGTTTGAATTTATGTTTAAATTTGTTGTTTAAATTTATGTTTAAATTTATGTTTAAATTTATGTTTAAATTTATGTTTAAATTTATGTTTAAATTTATGTTTAAATTTATGTTTAAATTTATGTTTAAGTTTATGTTTAAGTTTATGTTTAAGTTTATGTTTTAATTTATGTTTTAATTTATTTTTAAATTTATGTTTAAATTTATGTTTAAATTTATGTTTAAATTTATGTTTAAATTTATGTTTAAATTTATGTTTAAATTTATGTTTATGTTTATGTTTATGTTTATGTTTATGTTTATGTTTATGTTTAAGTTTATGTTTTAATTTATGTTTTAATTTATGTTTAAATTTATGTTTAAATTTAAGTTTATGTTTTAATATATGTTTAAATTTATGTTTATATTTATGCTTAAATTTATGTTTAAATTTATGTTTATATTTTAATTTATGTTTAAATTTATGTTTATATTTTAATTTATGTTTAAATTTATGTTTAAACTTATGTTTAAATTTAAGTTTATGTTTTAATTTATGTTTTAACTTATGTTTAAATTTATGTTTAAATTTATGTTTAAATTTATGTTTAAATTTATGTTTAAGTTTATGTTTAAGTTTATGTTTAAGTTTATGTTTTAATTTATGTTTAAATTTAAGTTTAAATTTATGTTTAAATTTATGTTTAAATTTAAGTTTATGTTTTAATTTATGTTTAAATTTATATTTAAATTTATGTTTAAGTTTATGTTTAAGATTTAATTTATGTTTAAATTTATGTTTAAATTTAAGTTTATATTTTAATTTATGTTTAAGTTTATGTTTTAATTTATGTTTTAATTTATGTTTAAATTTATGTTTAAATTTATGTTTAAATTTATGTTTAAATTTATGTTTATGTTTATGTTTATGTTTATGTTTATGTTTATGTTTATGTTTATGTTTAAGTTTGTGTTTTAATTTATGTTTTAATTTATGTTTAAATTTATGTTTAAATTTAAGTTTATGTTTTAATATATGTTTAAATTTATGTTTATATTTATGCTTAAATTTATGTTTAAATTTATGTTTATATTTTAATTTATGTTTAAATTTATGTTTAAACTTATGTTTAAATTTATGTTTAAATTTATGTTTAAATTTAAGTTTATGTTTTAATTTATGTTTTAACTTATGTTTAAATTTATGTTTAAATTTATGTTTAAATTTATGTTTAAATTTATGTTTAAATTTATGTTTAAGTTTATGGTTAAGTTTATGTTTAAGTTTATGTTTAAGTTTATGTTTTAATTTTTGTTTAAATTTATGTTTAAATTTATGTTTAAATTTATGTTTAAATTTATATTTAAGTTTAAATTTATGTTTAAATTTATGATTAAATTTATGTTTAAATTTATGTTTAAATTTAAGTTTATGTTTTAATTTATGTTTTAATTTATGTTTAAATTTATGTTTAAATTTATGTTTAAATTTAAGTTTGTTTTAATTTATGTTTAAATTTATTTTTAAATTTATGTTTAAGTTTATGTTTTAATTTATGTTTAAATTTAAGTTTAAATTTATGTTTAAATTTATATTTAAATTTAAGTTTATGTTTTAATTTATGTTTAAATTTATGTTTAAATTTATGTTTAAATTTATGTTAAGTTGATGTTTAAGATTTAAATTATATTTAAATTTATGTTTAAATTTAAGTTTATGTTTTAAATTATGTTTTAATTTATATTTAAATTTATGTTTAAATTTATGTTTAAATTTATGTTTTAATTTATGTTTAAATTTATGTTAAAATTTATGTTTAAATTTATGTTTAAAATTATGTTTGAATTTATGTTTAAATTTGTTGTTTAAATTTATGTTTAAATTTATGTTTAAATTTATGTTTAAATTTATGTTTAAATTTATGTTTAAATTTATGTTTAAATTTATGTTTAAATTTATGTTTAAGTTTATGTTTAAGTTTATTTTTTAAGTTTATGTTTTAATTTATGTTTTAATTTATTTTTAAATTTATGTTTAAATTTATGTTTAAATTTAAGTTTATGTTTTAATTTATGTTTAAATTTATATTTAAATTTATGTTTAAGTTTATGTTTAAGATTTAATTTATGTTTAAATTTATGTTTAAATTTAAGTTTATATTTTAATTTATGTTTAAGTTTATGTTTTAATTTATGTTTTAATTTATGTTTAAATTTATGTTTAAATTTATGTTTAAATTTATGTTTAAATTTATGTTTATGTTTATGTTTATGTTTATGTTTATGTTTATGTTTATGTTTATGTTTATGTTTATGTTTAAGTTTGTGTTTTAATTTATGTTTTAATTTATGTTTAAATTTATGTTTAAATTTAAGTTTATGTTTTAATATATGTTTAAATTTATGTTTATATTTATGCTTAAATTTATGTTTAAATTTATGTTTATATTTTAATTTATGTTTAAATTTATGTTTATATTTTAATTTATGTTTAAATTTATGTTTAAACTTATGTTTAAATTTATGTTTAAATTTATGTTTAAATTTAAGTTTATGTTTTAATTTATGTTTTAACTTATGTTTAAATTTATGTTTAAATTTATGTTTAAATTTATGTTTAAATTTATGTTTAAATTTATGTTTAAGTTTATGGTTAAGTTTATGTTTAAGTTTATGTTTTAATTTTTGTTTAAATTTATGTTTAAATTTATGTTTAAATTTATGTTTAAATTTATATTTAAGTTTAAATTTATGTTTAAATTTATGATTAAATTTATGTTTAAATTTATGTTTAAATTTAAGTTTATGTTTTAATTTATGTTTTAATTTATGTTTAAATTTATGTTTAAATTTATGTTTAAATTTAAGTTTGTTTTAATTTATGTTTAAATTTATTTTTAAATTTATGTTTAAGTTTATGTTTTAATTTATGTTTAAATTTAAGTTTAAATTTATGTTTAAATTTATATTTAAATTTAAGTTTATGTTTTAATTTATGTTTAAATTTATGTTTAAATTTATGTTTAAATTTATGTTAAGTTGATGTTTAAGATTTAAATTATATTTAAATTTATGTTTAAATTTAAGTTTATGTTTTAAATTATGTTTTAATTTATATTTAAATTTATGTTTAAATTTATGTTTAAATTTATGTTTTAATTTATGTTTAAATTTATGTTAAAATTTATGTTTAAATTTATGTTTAAAATTATGTTTGAATTTATGTTTAAATTTGTTGTTTAAATTTATGTTTAAATTTATGTTTAAATTTATGTTTAAATTTATGTTTAAATTTATGTTTAAATTTATGTTTAAATTTATGTTTAAATTTATGTTTAAGTTTATGTTTAAGTTTATGTTTAAGTTTATGTTTTAATTTATGTTTTAATTTATTTTTAAATTTATGTTTAAATTTATGTTTAAATTTATGTTTAAACTTATGTTTAAATTTAAGTTTATGTTTTAATTTATGTTTTAACTTATGTTTAAATTTATGTTTAAATTTATGTTTAAATTTATGTTTAAATTTATGTTTAAATTTATGTTTAAGTTTATGTTTAAGTTTATGTTTAAGTTTATGTTTTAATTTATGTTTAAATTTAAGTTTAAATTTATGTTTAAATTTATGTTTAAATTTAAGTTTATGTTTTAATTTATGTTTAAATTTATGTTTAAATTTATGTTTAAGTTTATGTTAAAGATTTAATTTATGTTTAAATTGATGTTTAAATTTAAGTTTATATTTTAATTTATGTTTAAGTTTATGTTTTAATTTATGTTTTAATATATGTTTTAATTTAAGTTTAAATTTATGTTTAAATTTAAGTTTATGTTTTAATTTATGTTTAAAGTTATGTTTATATTTATACTTAAATTTATGATTAAATTTATGTTTAAATTTATGTTTAAATTTATGTTTAAATTTATGTTTAAATTTATGTTTAAATTTATGTTTAAATTTAAGTTTATGTTTTAATTTATGTTTTATATTATGTTTAAATTTATGTTTAAATTTATGTTTAAATTTATGTTTTAATTTATGTTTAAATTTATGTTAAAATTTATGTTTAAATTTATGTTTAAAATTATGTTTGAATTTATGTTTAAATTTGTTGTTTAAATTTATGTTTAAATTTATGTTTAAATTTATGTTTAAATTTATGTTTAAATTTATGTTTAAATTTATGTTTAAGTTTATGGTTAAGTTTATGTTTAAGTTTATGTTTAAGTTTACGTTTTAATTTTTGTTTTAATTTATGTTTAAATTTATGTTTAAATTTATGTTTAAATTTATTTTTATGTTTTAATTTATGTTTTAATTTATGTTTAAATTTAATTTTAAATTTATGTTTAAATTTAAGTTTGTTTTAATTTATGTTTAAATTTATTTTTAAATTTATGTTTAAGTTTATGTTTTAATTTATGTTTAAATTTAAGTTTAAATTTATGTTTAAATTTATATTTAAATTTAAGTTTATGTTTTAATTTATGTTTAAATTTATGTTTAAATTTATGTTTAAATTTATGTTAAGTTGATGTTTAAGATTTAAATTATGTTTAAATTTATGTTTAAATTTAAGTTTATGTTTTAATTTATGTTTTAATTTATATTTAAATTTATGTTTAAATTTATGTTTAAATTTATGTTTTAATTTATGTTTAAATTTATGTTAAAATTTATGTTTAAATTTATGTTTAAAATTATGTTTGAATTTATGTTTAAATTTGTTGTTTAAATTTATGTTTAAATTTATGTTTAAATTTATGTTTAAATTTATGTTTAAATTTATGTTTAAATTTATGTTTAAATTTATGTTTAAATTTATGTTTAAGTTTATGTTTAAGTTTATGTTTAAGTTTATGTTTTAATTTATGTTTTAATTTATTTTTAAATTTATGTTTAAATTTATGTTTAAATTTATGTTTAAATTTATGTTTAAATTTATGTTTAAATTTATGTTTAAATTTATGTTTATGTTTATGTTTATGTTTATGTTTATGTTTATGTTTATGTTTAAGTTTATGTTTTAATTTATGTTTTAATTTATGTTTAAATTTATGTTTAAATTTAAGTTTATGTTTTAATATATGTTTAAATTTATGTTTATATTTATGCTTAAATTTATGTTTAAATTTATGTTTATATTTTAATTTATGTTTAAATTTATGTTTATATTTTAATTTATGTTTAAATTTATGTTTAAACTTATGTTTAAATTTAAGTTTATGTTTTAATTTATGTTTTAACTTATGTTTAAATTTATGTTTAAATTTATGTTTAAATTTATGTTTAAATTTATGTTTAAGTTTATGTTTAAGTTTATGTTTAAGTTTATGTTTTAATTTATGTTTAAATTTAAGTTTAAATTTATGTTTAAATTTATGTTTAAATTTAAGTTTATGTTTTAATTTATGTTTAAATTTATATTTAAATTTATGTTTAAGTTTATGTTTAAGATTTAATTTATGTTTAAATTTATGTTTAAATTTAAGTTTATATTTTAATTTATGTTTAAGTTTATGTTTTAATTTATGTTTTAATTTATGTTTAAATTTATGTTTAAATTTATGTTTAAATTTATGTTTAAATTTATGTTTATGTTTATGTTTATGTTTATGTTTATGTTTATGTTTATGTTTATGTTTAAGTTTGTGTTTTAATTTATGTTTTAATTTATGTTTAAATTTATGTTTAAATTTAAGTTTATGTTTTAATATATGTTTAAATTTATGTTTATATTTATGCTTAAATTTATGTTTAAATTTATGTTTATATTTTAATTTATGTTTAAATTTATGTTTATATTTTAATTTATGTTTAAATTTATGTTTAAACTTATGTTTAAATTTATGTTTAAATTTATGTTTAAATTTAAGTTTATGTTTTAATTTATGTTTTAACTTATGTTTAAATTTATGTTTAAATTTATGTTTAAATTTATGTTTAAATTTATGTTTAAATTTATGTTTAAGTTTATGGTTAAGTTTATGTTTAAGTTTATGTTTAAGTTTATGTTTTAATTTTTGTTTAAATTTATGTTTAAATTTATGTTTAAATTTATGTTTAAATTTATATTTAAGTTTAAATTTATGTTTAAATTTATGATTAAATTTATGTTTAAATTTATGTTTAAATTTAAGTTTATGTTTTAATTTATGTTTTAATTTATGTTTAAATTTATGTTTAAATTTATGTTTAAATTTAAGTTTGTTTTAATTTATGTTTAAATTTATTTTTAAATTTATGTTTAAGTTTATGTTTTAATTTATGTTTAAATTTAAGTTTAAATTTATGTTTAAATTTATATTTAAATTTAAGTTTATGTTTTAATTTATGTTTAAATTTATGTTTAAATTTATGTTTAAATTTATGTTAAGTTGATGTTTAAGATTTAAATTATATTTAAATTTATGTTTAAATTTAAGTTTATGTTTTAAATTATGTTTTAATTTATATTTAAATTTATGTTTAAATTTATGTTTAAATTTATGTTTTAATTTATGTTTAAATTTATGTTAAAATTTATGTTTAAATTTATGTTTAAAATTATGTTTGAATTTATATTTAAATTTGTTGTTTAAATTTATGTTTAAATTTATGTTTAAATTTATGTTTAAATTTATGTTTAAATTTATGTTTAAATTTATGTTTAAATTTATGTTTAAATTTATGTTTAAGTTTATGTTTAAGTTTATTTTTTAAGTTTATGTTTTAATTTATGTTTTAATTTATTTTTAAATTTATGTTTAAATTTATGTTTAAATTTATGTTTAAACTTATGTTTAAATTTAAGTTTATGTTTTAATTTATGTTTTAACTTATGTTTAAATTTATGTTTAAATTTATGTTTAAATTTATGTTTAAATTTATGTTTAAATTTATGTTTAAGTTTATGTTTAAGTTTATGTTTAAGTTTATGTTTTAATTTATGTTTAAATTTAAGTTTAAATTTATGTTTAAATTTATGTTTAAATTTAAGTTTATGTTTTAATTTATGTTTAAATTTATGTTTAAATTTATGTTTAAGTTTATGTTAAAGATTTAATTTATGTTTAAATTGATGTTTAAATTTAAGTTTATATTTTAATTTATGTTTAGGTTTATGTTTTAATTTATGTTTTAATTTAAGTTTAAATTTATGTTTAAGTTTAAGTTTATGTTTTAATTTATGTTTAAAGTTATGTTTATATTTATACTTAAATTTATGATTAAATTTATGTTTAAATTTATGTTTAAATTTATGTTTAAATTTATGTTTAAATTTATGTTTAAATTTATGTTTAAATTTAAGTTTATGTTTTAATTTATGTTTTATATTATGTTTAAATTTATGTTTAAATTTATGTTTAAATTTATGTTTTAATTTATGTTTAAATTTATGTTAAAATTTATGTTTAAATTTATGTTTAAAATTATGTTTGAATTTATGTTTAAATTTGTTGTTTAAATTTATGTTTAAATTTATGTTTAAATTTATGTTTAAATTTATGTTTAAATTTATGTTTAAATTTATGTTTAAGTTTATGGTTAAGTTTATGTTTAAGTTTATGTTTAAGTTTATGTTTTAATTTTTGTTTTAATTTATGTTTAAATTTATGTTTAAATTTATGTTTAAATTTATTTTTATGTTTTAATTTATGTTTTAATTTATGTTTAAATTTATGTTTAAATTTATGTTTAAATTTAAGTTTGTTTTAATTTATGTTTAAATTTATTTTTAAATTTATGTTTAAGTTTATGTTTTAATTTATGTTTAAATTTAAGTTTAAATTTATGTTTAAATTTATATTTAAATTTAAGTTTATGTTTTAATTTATGTTTAAATTTATGTTTAAATTTATGTTTAAATTTATGTTAAGTTGATGTTTAAGATTTAAATTATGTTTAAATTTATGTTTAAATTTAAGTTTATGTTTTAATTTATGTTTTAATTTATATTTAAATTTATGTTTAAATTTATGTTTAAATTTATGTTTTAATTTATGTTTAAATTTATGTTAAAATTTATGTTTAAATTTATGTTTAAAATTATGTTTGAATTTATGTTTAAATTTGTTGTTTAAATTTATGTTTAAATTTATGTTTAAATTTATGTTTAAATTTATGTTTAAATTTATGTTTAAATTTATGTTTAAATTTATGTTTAAATTTATGTTTAAGTTTATGTTTAAGTTTATGTTTAAGTTTATGTTTTAATTTATGTTTTAATTTATTTTTAAATTTATGTTTAAATTTATGTTTAAATTTATGTTTAAATTTATGTTTAAATTTATGTTTAAATTTATGTTTAAATTTATGTTTATGTTTATGTTTATGTTTATGTTTATGTTTATGTTTATGTTTATGTTTAAGTTTATGTTTTAATTTATATTTTAATTTATGTTTAAATTTATGTTTAAATTTAAGTTTATGTTTTAATATATGTTTAAATTTATGTTTATATTTATGCTTAAATTTATGTTTAAATTTATGTTTATATTTTAATTTATGTTTAAATTTATGTTTATATTTTAATTTATGTTTAAATTTATGTTTAAACTTATGTTTAAATTTAAGTTTATGTTTTAATTTATGTTTTAACTTATGTTTAAATTTATGTTTAAATTTATGTTTAAATTTATGTTTAAATTTATGTTTAAGTTTATGTTTAAGTTTATGTTTAAGTTTATGTTTAAATTTATGTTTAAATTTAAGTTTAAATTTATGTTTAAATTTATGTTTAAATTTAAGTTTATGTTTTAATTTATGTTTAAATTTATATTTAAATTTATGTTTAAGTTTATGTTTAAAATTTAATTTATGTTTAAATTTATGTTTAAATTTAAGTATATATTTTAATTTATGTTTAAGTTTATGTTTTAATTTAAGTTTTAATTTATGTTTAAATTTATGTTTAAATTTATGTTTAAATTTATGTTTAAATTTATGTTTATGTTTATGTTTATGTTTATGTTTATGTTTATGTTTATGTTTATGTTTATGTTTAAGTTTGTGTTTTAATTTATGTTTTAATTTATGTTTAAATTTATGTTTAAATTTAAGTTTATGTTTTAATATATGTTTAAATTTATGTTTATATTTATGCTTAAATTTATGTTTAAATTTATGTTTAAATTTATGTTTATATTTTAATTTATGTTTAAATTTATGTTTATATTTTAATTTATGTTTAAATTTATGTTTAAACTTATGTTTAAATTTATGTTAAAATTTATATTTAAGTTTAAATTTATGTTTAAATTTATGATTAAATTTATGTTTAAATTTATGTTTAAATTTAAGTTTATGTTTTAATTTATGTTTTAATTTATGTTTAAATTTATGTTTAAATTTATGTTTAAATTTAAGTTTGTTTTAATTTATGTTTAAATTTATTTTTAAATTTATGTTTAAGTTTATGTTTTAATTTATGTTTAAATTTAAGTTTAAATTTATGTTTAAATTTATATTTAAATTTAAGTTTATGTTTTAATTTATGTTTAAATTTATGTTTAAATTTATGTTTAAATTTATGTTAAGTTGATGTTTAAGATTTAAATTATATTTAAATTTATGTTTAAATTTAAGTTTATGTTTTAAATTATGTTTTAATTTATATTTAAATTTATGTTTAAATTTATGTTTAAATTTATGTTTTAATTTATGTTTAAATTTATGTTAAAATTTATGTTTAAATTTATGTTTAAAATTATGTTTGAATTTATGTTTAAATTTGTTGTTTAAATTTATGTTTAAATTTATGTTTAAATTTATGTTTAAATTTATGTTTAAATTTATGTTTAAATTTATGTTTAAATTTATGTTTAAATTTATGTTTAAGTTTATGTTTAAGTTTAAGTTTAAGTTTATGTTTTAATTTATGTTTTAATTTATTTTTAAATTTATGTTTAAATTTATGTTTAAATTTATGTTTAAATTTATGTTTAAATTTATGTTTAAATTTATGTTTAAATTTATGTTTATGTTTATGTTTATGTTTATGTTTATGTTTAAGTTTATGTTTTAATTTATGTTTTAATTTATGTTTAAATTTATGTTTAAATTTAAGTTTATGTTTTAATATATGTTTAAATTAATGTTTATATTTATGCTTAAATTTATGTTTAAATTTATGTTTATATTTTAATTTATGTTTAAATTTATGTTTATATTATAATTTATGTTTAAATTTATGTTTAAACTTATGTTTAAATTTAAGTTAATGTTTTAATTTATGTTTTAACTTATGTTTAAATTTATGTTTAAATTTATGTTTAAATTTATGTTTAAATTTATGTTTAAATTTATGTTTAAGTTTATGTTTAAGTTTATGTTTAAGTTTATGTTTTAATTTATGTTTAAATTTAAGTTTAAATTTATGTTTAAATTTATGTTTAAATTTAAGTTTATGTTTTAATTTATGTTTAAATTTATGTTTAAATTTATGTTTAAGTTTATGTTTAAGATTTAATTTATGTTTAAATTTATGTTTAAATTTAAGTTTATATTTTAATTTATGTTTAAGTTTATGTTTTAATTTATGTTTTAATTTATGTTTAAATTTATGTTTAAATTTATGTTTAAATTTATGTTTAAATTTATGTTTATGTTTATGTTTATGTTTATGTTTATGTTTATGTTTATGTTTATGTTTAAGTTTGTGTTTTAATTTATGTTTTAATTTATGTTTAAATTTATGTTTAAATTTAAGTTTATGTTTTAATATATGTTTAAATTTATGTTTATATTTATGCTTAAATTTATGTTTAAATTTATGTTTATATTTTAATTTATGTTTAAATTTATGTTTATATTTTAATTTATGTTTAAATTTATGTTTAAACTTATGTTTAAATTTATGTTTAAATTTATGTTTAAATTTAAGTTTATGTTTTAATTTATGTTTTAACTTATGTTTAAATTTATGTTTAAATTTATGTTTAAATTTATGTTTAAATTTATGTTTAAATTTATGTTTAAGTTTATGGTTAAGTTTATGTTTAAGTTTATGTTTAAGTTTATGTTTTAATTTTTGTTTAAATTTATGTTTAAATTTATGTTTAAATTTATGTTTAAATTTATATTTAAGTTTAAATTTATGTTTAAATTTATGATTAAATTTATGTTTAAATTTATGTTTAAATTTAAGTTTATGTTTTAATTTATGTTTTAATTTATGTTTAAATTTATGTTTAAATTTATGTTTAAATTTAAGTTTGTTTTAATTTATGTTTAAATTTATTTTTAAATTTATGTTTAAGTTTATGTTTTAATTTATGTTTAAATTTAAGTTTAAATTTATGTTTAAATTTATATTTAAATTTAAGTTTATGTTTTAATTTATGTTTAAATTTATGTTTAAATTTATGTTTAAATTTATGTTAAGTTGATGTTTAAGATTTAAATTATATTTAAATTTATGTTTAAATTTAAGTTTATGTTTTAAATTAT
This sequence comes from Sialis fuliginosa, assembly GCA_961205875.1. NCBI lineage: Eukaryota > Metazoa > Arthropoda > Insecta > Megaloptera > Sialidae > Sialis > Sialis fuliginosa. The sequence goes on along the minus strand of OY540818.1, from coordinate 2,257,322 downwards.
GTTTTAATTTATATTTAAATTTATGTTTAAATTTATGTTTAAATTTATGTTTTAATTTATGTTTAAATTTATGTTAAAATTTATGTTTAAATTTATGTTTAAAATTATGTTTGAATTTATGTTTAAATTTGTTGTTTAAATTTATGTTTAAATTTATGTTTAAATTTATGTTTAAATTTATGTTTAAATTTATGTTTAAATTTATGTTTAAATTTATGTTTAAATTTATGTTTAAGTTTATGTTTAAGTTTATTTTTTAAGTTTATGTTTTAATTTATGTTTTAATTTATTTTTAAATTTATGTTTAAATTTATGTTTAAATTTATGTTTAAACTTATGTTTAAATTTAAGTTTATGTTTTAATTTATGTTTTAACTTATGTTTAAATTTATGTTTAAATTTATGTTTAAATTTATGTTTAAATTTATGTTTAAATTTATGTTTAAGTTTATGTTTAAGTTTATGTTTAAGTTTATGTTTTAATTTATGTTTAAATTTAAGTTTAAATTTATGTTTAAATTTATGTTTAAATTTAAGTTTATGTTTTAATTTATGTTTAAATTTATGTTTAAATTTATGTTTAAGTTTATGTTAAAGATTTAATTTATGTTTAAATTGATGTTTAAATTTAAGTTTATATTTTAATTTATGTTTAAGTTTATGTTTTAATTTATGTTTTAATTTATGTTTTAATTTAAGTTTAAATTTATGTTTAAATTTAAGTTTATGTTTTAATTTATGTTTAAAGTTATGTTTATATTTATACTTAAATTTATGATTAAATTTATGTTTAAATTTATGTTTAAATTTATGTTTAAATTTATGTTTAAATTTATGTTTAAATTTATGTTTAAATTTAAGTTTATGTTTTAATTTATGTTTTATATTATGTTTAAATTTATGTTTAAATTTATGTTTAAATTTATGTTTTAATTTATGTTTAAATTTATGTTAAAATTTATGTTTAAATTTATGTTTAAAATTATGTTTGAATTTATGTTTAAATTTGTTGTTTAAATTTATGTTTAAATTTATGTTTAAATTTATGTTTAAATTTATGTTTAAATTTATGTTTAAGTTTATGGTTAAGTTTATGTTTAAGTTTATGTTTAAGTTTATGTTTAAGTTTATGTTTTAATTTTTGTTTTAATTTATGTTTAAATTTATGTTTAAATTTATGTTTAAATTTATTTTTATGTTTTAATTTATGTTTTAATTTATGTTTAAATTTATGTTTAAATTTATGTTTAAATTTAAGTTTGTTTTAATTTATGTTTAAATTTATTTTTAAATTTATGTTTAAGTTTATGTTTTAATTTATGTTTAAATTTAAGTTTAAATTTATGTTTAAATTTATATTTAAATTTAAGTTTATGTTTTAATTTATGTTTAAATTTATGTTTAAATTTATGTTTAAATTTATGTTAAGTTGATGTTTAAGATTTAAATTATGTTTAAATTTATGTTTAAATTTAAGTTTATGTTTTAATTTATGTTTTAATTTATATTTAAATTTATGTTTAAATTTATGTTTAAATTTATGTTTTAATTTATGTTTAAATTTATGTTAAAATTTATGTTTAAATTTATGTTTAAAATTATGTTTGAATTTATGTTTAAATTTGTTGTTTAAATTTATGTTTAAATTTATGTTTAAATTTATGTTTAAATTTATGTTTAAATTTATGTTTAAATTTATGTTTAAATTTATGTTTAAATTTATGTTTAAGTTTATGTTTAAGTTTATGTTTAAGTTTATGTTTTAATTTATGTTTTAATTTATTTTTAAATTTATGTTTAAATTTATGTTTAAATTTATGTTTAAATTTATGTTTAAATTTATGTTTAAATTTATGTTTAAATTTATGTTTATGTTTATGTTTATGTTTATGTTTATGTTTATGTTTATGTTTATGTTTAAGTTTATGTTTTAATTTATGTTTTAATTTATGTTTAAATTTATGTTTAAATTTAAGTTTATGTTTTAATATATGTTTAAATTTATGTTTATATTTATGCTTAAATTTATGTTTAAATTTATGTTTATATTTTAATTTATGTTTAAATTTATGTTTATATTTTAATTTATGTTTAAATTTATGTTTAAACTTATGTTTAAATTTAAGTTTATGTTTTAATTTATGTTTTAACTTATGTTTAAATTTATGTTTAAATTTATGTTTAAATTTATGTTTAAATTTATGTTTAAGTTTATGTTTAAGTTTATGTTTAAGTTTATGTTTAAATTTATGTTTAAATTTAAGTTTAAATTTATGTTTAAATTTATGTTTAAATTTAAGTTTATGTTTTAATTTATGTTTAAATTTATATTTAAATTTATGTTTAAGTTTATGTTTAAGATTTAATTTATGTTTAAATTTATGTTTAAATTTAAGTATATATTTTAATTTATGTTTAAGTTTATGTTTTAATTTAAGTTTTAATTTATGTTTAAATTTATGTTTAAATTTATGTTTAAATTTATGTTTAAATTTATGTTTATGTTTATGTTTATGTTTATGTTTATGTTTATGTTTATGTTTATGTTTATGTTTAAGTTTGTGTTTTAATTTATGTTTTAATTTATGTTTAAATTTATGTTTAAATTTAAGTTTATGTTTTAATATATGTTTAAATTTATGTTTATATTTATGCTTAAATTTATGTTTAAATTTATGTTTAAATTTATGTTTATATTTTAATTTATGTTTAAATTTATGTTTATATTTTAATTTATGTTTAAATTTATGTTTAAACTTATGTTTAAATTTATGTTAAAATTTATATTTAAGTTTAAATTTATGTTTAAATTTATGATTAAATTTATGTTTAAATTTATGTTTAAATTTAAGTTTATGTTTTAATTTATGTTTTAATTTATGTTTAAATTTATGTTTAAATTTATGTTTAAATTTAAGTTTGTTTTAATTTATGTTTAAATTTATTTTTAAATTTATGTTTAAGTTTATGTTTTAATTTATGTTTAAATTTAAGTTTAAATTTATGTTTAAATTTATATTTAAATTTAAGTTTATGTTTTAATTTATGTTTAAATTTATGTTTAAATTTATGTTTAAATTTATGTTAAGTTGATGTTTAAGATTTAAATTATATTTAAATTTATGTTTAAATTTAAGTTTATGTTTTAAATTATGTTTTAATTTATATTTAAATTTATGTTTAAATTTATGTTTAAATTTATGTTTTAATTTATGTTTAAATTTATGTTAAAATTTATGTTTAAATTTATGTTTAAAATTATGTTTGAATTTATGTTTAAATTTGTTGTTTAAATTTATGTTTAAATTTATGTTTAAATTTATGTTTAAATTTATGTTTAAATTTATGTTTAAATTTATGTTTAAATTTATGTTTAAGTTTATGTTTAAGTTTAAGTTTAAGTTTATGTTTTAATTTATGTTTTAATTTATTTTTAAATTTATGTTTAAATTTATGTTTAAATTTATGTTTAAATTTATGTTTAAATTTATGTTTAAATTTATGTTTAAATTTATGTTTATGTTTATGTTTATGTTTATGTTTATGTTTAAGTTTATGTTTTAATTTATGTTTTAATTTATGTTTAAATTTATGTTTAAATTTAAGTTTATGTTTTAATATATGTTTAAATTAATGTTTATATTTATGCTTAAATTTATGTTTAAATTTATGTTTATATTTTAATTTATGTTTAAATTTATGTTTATATTATAATTTATGTTTAAATTTATGTTTAAACTTATGTTTAAATTTAAGTTAATGTTTTAATTTATGTTTTAACTTATGTTTAAATTTATGTTTAAATTTATGTTTAAATTTATGTTTAAATTTATGTTTAAATTTATGTTTAAGTTTATGTTTAAGTTTATGTTTAAGTTTATGTTTTAATTTATGTTTAAATTTAAGTTTAAATTTATGTTTAAATTTATGTTTAAATTTAAGTTTATGTTTTAATTTATGTTTAAATTTATGTTTAAATTTATGTTTAAGTTTATGTTTAAGATTTAATTTATGTTTAAATTTATGTTTAAATTTAAGTTTATATTTTAATTTATGTTTAAGTTTATGTTTTAATTAATGTTTTAATTTATGTTTAAATTTATGTTTAAATTTATGTTTAAATTTATGTTTAAATTTATGTTTATGTTTATGTTTATGTTTATGTTTATGTTTATGTTTATGTTTGTGTTTTAATTTATGTTTTAATTTATGTTTAAATTTATGTTTAAATTTAAGTTTATGTTTTAATATATGTTTAAATTTATGTTTATATTTATGCTTAAATTTATGTTTAAATTTATGTTTATATTTTAATTTATGTTTAAATTTATGTTTATATTTTAATTTATGTTTAAATTTATGTTTAAACTTATGTTTAAATTTATGTTTAAATTTATGTTTAAATTTAAGTTTATGTTTTAATTTATGTTTTAACTTATGTTTAAATTTATGTTTAAATTTATGTTTAAATTTATGTTTAAATTTATGTTTAAATTTATGTTTAAGTTTATGGTTAAGTTTATGTTTAAGTTTATGTTTAAGTTTATGTTTTAATTTTTGTTTTAATTTATGTTTAAATTTATGTTTAAATTTATGTTTAAATTTATATTTAAGTTTAAATTTATGTTTAAATTTATGTTTAAATTTATGTTTAAATTTATGTTTAAATTTAAGTTTATGTTTTATTTTTGTTTTAATTTATGTTTAAATTAATGTTTAAATTTATGTTTAAATTTAAGTTTGTTTTAATTTATGTTTAAATTTATTTTTAAATTTATGTTTAAGTTTATGTTTTAATTTATGTTTAAATTTAAGTTTAAATTTATGTTTAAATTTATATTTAAATTTAAGTTTATGTTTTAATTTATGTTTAAATTTATGTTTAAATTTATGTTTAAATTTATGTTAAGTTGATGTTTAAGATTTAATTTATGTTTAAATTTATGTTTAAATTTAAGTTTATGTTTTAATTTATGTTTTAATTTATATTTAAATTTATGTTTAAATTTATGTTTAAATTTATGTTTTAATTTATGTTTAAATTTATGTTAAAATTTATGCTTAAATTTATGTTTAAAATTATGTTTGAATTTATGTTTAAATTTGTTGTTTAAATTTATGTTTAAATTTATGTTTAAATTTATGTTTAAATTCATGTTTAAATTTATGTTTAAATTTATGTTTAAATTTATGTTTAAATTTATGTTTAAGTTTATGTTTAAATTTATGTTTAAATTTATGTTTAAATTTATGTTTAAATTTATGTTTAAATTTATGTTTAAATTTATGTTTAAATTTATGTTAAAATTTATGTTTAAGTTTATGTTTAAGTTTATGTTTAAGTTTATGTTTTAATTTATGTTTTAATTTATTTTTAAATTTATGTTTAAATTTATGTTTAAATTTATGTTTAAATTTATGTTTAAATTTATGTTTAAATTTATGTTTAAATTTATGTTTATGTTTATGTTTATGTTTATGTTTATGTTTATGTTTATGTTTAAGTTTATGTTTTAATTTATGTTTTAATTTATGTTTAAATTTATGTTTAAATTTAAGTTTATGTTTTAATATATGTTTAAATTTATGTTTATATTTATGCTTAAATTTATGTTTAAATTTATGTTTATATTTTAATTTATGTTTAAATTTATGTTTATATTTTAATTTATGTTTAAATTTATGTTTAAACTTATGTTTAAATTTAAGTTTATGTTTTAATTTATGTTTTAACTTATGTTTAAATTTATGTTTAAATTTATGTTTAAATTTATGTTTAAATTTATGTTTAAGTTTATGTTTAAGTTTATGTTTAAGTTTATGTTTAAATTTATGTTTAAATTTAAGTTTAAATTTATGTTTAAATTTATGTTTAAATTTAAGTTTATGTTTTAATTTATGTTTAAATTTATATTTAAATTTATGTTTAAGTTTATGTTTAAGATTTAATTTATGTTTAAATTTATGTTTAAATTTAAGTATATATTTTAATTTATGTTTAAGTTTATGTTTTAATTTAAGTTTTAATTTATGTTTAAATTTATGTTTAAATTTATGTTTAAATTTATGTTTAAATTTATGTTTATGTTTATGTTTATGTTTATGTTTATGTTTATGTTTATGTTTATGTTTATGTTTATGTTTAAGTTTGTGTTTTAATTTATGTTTTAATTTATGTTTAAATTTATGTTTAAATTCAAGTTTATGTTTTAATATATGTTTAAATTTATGTTTATATTTATGCTTAAATTTATGTTTAAATTTATGTTTAAATTTATGTTTATATTTTAATTTATGTTTAAATTTATGTTTATATTTTAATTTATGTTTAAATTTATGTTTAAACTTATGTTTAAATTTATGTTTAAATTTATATTTAAGTTTAAATTTATGTTTAAATTTATGATTAAATTTATGTTTAAATTTATGTTTAAATTTAAGTTTATGTTTTAATTTATGTTTTAATTTATGTTTAAATTTATGTTTAAATTTATGTTTAAATTTAAGTTTGTTTTAATTTATGTTTAAATTTATTTTTAAATTTATGTTTAAGTTTATGTTTTAATTTATGTTTAAATTTAAGTTTAAATTTATGTTTAAATTTATATTTAAATTTAAGTTTATGTTTTAATTTATGTTTAAATTTATGTTTAAATTTATGTTAAGTTGATGTTTAAGATTTAAATTATATTTAAATTTATGTTTAAATTTAAGTTTATGTTTTAAATTATGTTTTAATTTATATTTAAATTTATGTTTAAATTTATGTTTAAATTTATGTTTTAATTTATGTTTAAATTTATGTTAAAATTTATGTTTAAATTTATGTTTAAAATTATGTTTGAATTTATGTTTAAATTTGTTGTTTAAATTTATGTTTAAATTTATGTTTAAATTTATGTTTAAATTTATGTTTAAATTTATGTTTAAATTTATGTTTAAATTTATGTTTAAATTTATGTTTAAGTTTATGTTTAAGTTTAAGTTTAAGTTTATGTTTTAATTTATGTTTTAATTTATTTTTAAATTTATGTTTAAATTTATGTTTAAATTTATGTTTAAATTTATGTTTAAATTTATGTTTAAATTTATGTTTAAATTTATGTTTATGTTTATGTTTATGTTTATGTTTATGTTTAAGTTTATGTTTTAATTTATGTTTTAATTTATGTTTAAATTTATGTTTAAATTTAAGTTTATGTTTTAATATATGTTTAAATTTATGTTTATATTTATGCTTAAATTTATGTTTAAATTTATGTTTATATTTTAATTTATGTTTAAATTTATGTTTATATTATAATTTATGTTTAAATTTATGTTTAAACTTATGTTTAAATTTAAGTTAATGTTTTAATTTATGTTTTAACTTATGTTTAAATTTATGTTTAAATTTATGTTTAAATTTATGTTTAAATTTATGTTTAAATTTATGTTTAAGTTTATGTTTAAGTTTATGTTTAAGTTTATGTTTTAATTTATGTTTAAATTTAAGTTTAAATTTATGTTTAAATTTATGTTTAAATTTAAGTTTATGTTTTAATTTATGTTTAAATTTATGTTTAAATTTATGTTTAAGTTTATGTTTAAGATTTAATTTATGTTTAAATTTATGTTTAAATTTAAGTTTATATTTTAATTTATGTTTAAGTTTATGTTTTAATTTATGTTTTAATTTATGTTTAAATTTATGTTTAAATTTATGTTTAAATTTATGTTTAAATTTATGTTTATGTTTATGTTTATGTTTATGTTTATGTTTATGTTTATGTTTATGTTTATGTTTGTGTTTTAATTTATGTTTTAATTTATGTTTAAATTTATGTTTAAATTTAAGTTTATGTTTTAATATATGTTTAAATTTATGTTTATATTTATGCTTAAATTTATGTTTAAATTTATGTTTATATTTTAATTTATGTTTAAATTTATGTTTATATTTTAATTTATGTTTAAATTTATGTTTAAACTTATGTTTAAATTTATGTTTAAATTTATGTTTAAATTTAAGTTTATGTTTTAATTTATGTTTTAACTTATGTTTAAATTTATGTTTAAATTTATGTTTAAATTTATGTTTAAATTTATGTTTAAATTTATGTTTAAGTTTATGGTTAAGTTTATGTTTAAGTTTATGTTTAAGTTTATGTTTTAATTTTTGTTTTAATTTATGTTTAAATTTATGTTTAAATTTATGTTTAAATTTATATTTAAGTTTAAATTTATGTTTAAATTTATGTTTAAATTTATGTTTAAGTTTATGTTAAAGATTTAATTTATGTTTAAATTGATGTTTAAATTTAAGTTTATATTTTAATTTATGTTTTAATTTAAGTTTAAATTTATGTTTAAATTTAAGTTTATGTTTTAATTTATGTTTAAAGTTATGTTTATATTTATACTTAAATTTATGATTAAATTTATGTTTAAATTTATGTTTAAATTTATGTTTAAATTTATGTTTAAATTTATGTTTAAATTTAAGTTTATGTTTTAATTTATGTTTTATATTATGTTTAAATTTATGTTTAAATTTATGTTTAAATTTATGTTTTAATTTATGTTTAAATTTATGTTAAAATTTATGTTTAAATTTATGTTTAAAATTATGTTTGAATTTATGTTTAAATTTGTTGTTTAAATTTATGTTTAAATTTATGTTTAAATTTATGTTTAAATTTATGTTTAAATTTATGTTTAAATTTATGTTTAAGTTTATGGTTAAGTTTATGTTTAAGTTTATGTTTAAGTTTATGTTTAAGTTTATGTTTTAATTTTTGTTTTAATTTATGTTTAAATTTATGTTTAAATTTATGTTTAAATTTATTTTTATGTTTTAATTTATGTTTTAATTTATGTTTAAATTTATGTTTAAATTTATGTTTAAATTTAAGTTTGTTTTAATTTATGTTTAAATTTATTTTTAAATTTATGTTTAAGTTTATGTTTTAATTTATGTTTAAATTTAAGTTTAAATTTATGTTTAAATTTATATTTAAATTTAAGTTTATGTTTTAATTTATGTTTAAATTTATGTTTAAATTTATGTTTAAATTTATGTTAAGTTGATGTTTAAGATTTAAATTATGTTTAAATTTATGTTTAAATTTAAGTTTATGTTTTAATTTATGTTTTAATTTATATTTAAATTTATGTTTAAATTTATGTTTAAATTTATGTTTTAATTTATGTTTAAATTTATGTTAAAATTTATGTTTAAATTTATGTTTAAAATTATGTTTGAATTTATGTTTAAATTTGTTGTTTAAATTTATGTTTAAATTTATGTTTAAATTTATGTTTAAATTTATGTTTAAATTTATGTTTAAATTTATGTTTAAATTTATGTTTAAATTTATGTTTAAGTTTATGTTTAAGTTTATGTTTAAGTTTATGTTTTAATTTATGTTTTAATTTATTTTTAAATTTATGTTTAAATTTATGTTTAAATTTATGTTTAAATTTATGTTTAAATTTATGTTTAAATTTATGTTTAAATTTATGTTTATGTTTATGTTTATGTTTATGTTTATGTTTATGTTTATGTTTAAGTTTATGTTTTAATTTATGTTTTAATTTATGTTTAAATTTATGTTTAAATTTAAGTTTATGTTTTAATATATGTTTAAATTTATGTTTATATTTATGCTTAAATTTATGTTTAAATTTATGTTTATATTTTAATTTATGTTTAAATTTATGTTTATATTTTAATTTATGTTTAAATTTATGTTTAAACTTATGTTTAAATTTAAGTTTATGTTTTAATTTATGTTTTAACTTATGTTTAAATTTATGTTTAAATTTATGTTTAAATTTATGTTTAAATTTATGTTTAAGTTTATGTTTAAGTTTATGTTTAAGTTTATGTTTAAATTTATGTTTAAATTTAAGTTTAAATTTATGTTTAAATTTATGTTTAAATTTAAGTTTATGTTTTAATTTATGTTTAAATTTATATTTAAATTTATGTTTAAGTTTATGTTTAAGATTTAATTTATGTTTAAATTTATGTTTAAATTTAAGTATATATTTTAATTTATGTTTAAGTTTATGTTTTAATTTAAGTTTTAATTTATGTTTAAATTTATGTTTAAATTTATGTTTAAATTTATGTTTAAATTTATGTTTATGTTTATGTTTATGTTTATGTTTATGTTTATGTTTATGTTTATGTTTATGTTTATGTTTAAGTTTGTGTTTTAATTTATGTTTTAATTTATGTTTAAATTTAAGTTTATGTTTTAATATATGTTTAAATTTATGTTTATATTTATGCTTAAATTTATGTTTAAATTTATGTTTAAATTTATGTTTATATTTTAATTTATGTTTAAATTTATGTTTATATTTTAATTTATGTTTAAATTTATGTTTAAACTTATGTTTAAATTTATGTTTAAATTTATATTTAAGTTTAAATTCATGTTTAAATTTATGATTAAATTTATGTTTAAATTTATGTTTAAATTTAAGTTTATGTTTTAATTTATGTTTTAATTTATGTTTAAATTTATGTTTAAATTTATGTTTAAATTTAAGTTTGTTTTAATTTATGTTTAAATTTATTTTTAAATTTATGTTTAAGTTTATGTTTTAATTTATGTTTAAATTTAAGTTTAAATTTATGTTTAAATTTATATTTAAATTTAAGTTTATGTTTTAATTTATGTTTAAATTTATGTTTAAATTTATGTTTAAATTTATGTTAAGTTGATGTTTAAGATTTAAATTATATTTAAATTTATGTTTAAATTTAAGTTTATGTTTTAAATTATGTTTTAATTTATATTTAAATTTATGTTTAAATTTATGTTTAAATTTATGTTTTAATTTATGTTTAAATTTATGTTAAAATTTATGTTTAAATTTATGTTTAAAATTATGTTTGAATTTATGTTTAAATTTGTTGTTTAAATTTATGTTTAAATTTATGTTTAAATTTATGTTTAAATTTATGTTTAAATTTATGTTTAAATTTATGTTTAAATTTATGTTTAAATTTATGTTTAAGTTTATGTTTAAGTTTAAGTTTAAGTTTATGTTTTAATTTATGTTTTAATTTATTTTTAAATTTATGTTTAAATTTATGTTTAAATTTATGTTTAAATTTATGTTTAAATTTATGTTTATGTTTATGTTTATGTTTATGTTTATGTTTAAGTTTATGTTTTAATTTATGTTTTAATTTATGTTTAAATTTATGTTTAAATTTAAGTTTATGTTTTAATATATGTTTAAATTTATGTTTATATTTATGCTTAAATTTATGTTTAAATTTATGTTTATATTTTAATTTATGTTTAAATTTATGTTTATATTATAATTTATGTTTAAATTTATGTTTAAACTTATGTTTAAATTTAAGTTAATGTTTTAATTTATGTTTTAACTTATGTTTAAATTTATGTTTAAATTTATGTTTAAATTTATGTTTAAATTTATGTTTAAGTTTATGTTTAAGTTTATGTTTAAGTTTATGTTTTAATTTATGTTTAAATTTAAGTTTAAATTTATGTTTAAATTTATGTTTAAATTTAAGTTTATGTTTTAATTTATGTTTAAATTTATGTTTAAATTTATGTTTAAGTTTATGTTTAAGATTTAATTTATGTTTAAATTTATGTTTAAATTTAAGTTTATATTTTAATTTATGTTTAAGTTTATGTTTTAATTTATGTTTTAATTTATGTTTAAATTTATGTTTAAATTTATGTTTAAATTTATGTTTAAATTTATGTTTATGTTTATGTTTATGTTTATGTTTATGTTTATGTTTATGTTTATGTTTATGTTTGTGTTTTAATTTATGTTTTAATTTATGTTTAAATTTATGTTTAAATTTAAGTTTATGTTTTAATATATGTTTAAATTTATGTTTATATTTATGCTTAAATTTATGTTTAAATTTATGTTTATATTTTAATTTATGTTTAAATTTATGTTTATATTTTAATTTATGTTTTAATTTATGTTTAAACTTATGTTTAAATTTATGTTTAAATTTATGTTTAAATTTAAGTTTATGTTTTAATTTATGTTTTAACTTATGTTTAAATTTATGTTTAAATTTATGTTTAAATTTATGTTTAAATTTATGTTTAAATTTATGTTTAAGTTTATGGTTAAGTTTATGTTTAAGTTTATGTTTAAGTTTATGTTTTAATTTTTGTTTTAATTTATGTTTAAATTTATGTTTAAATTTATGTTTAAATTTATATTTAAGTTTAAATTTATGTTTAAATTTATGTTTAAATTTATGTTTAAATTTATGTTTAAATTTAAGTTTATGTTTTATTTTTGTTTAAATTTATGTTTAAATTAATGTTTAAATTTATGTTTAAATTTAAGTTTGTTTTAATTTATGTTTAAATTTATTTTTAAATTTATGTTTAAGTTTATGTTTTAATTTATGTTTAAATTTAAGTTTAAATTTATGTTTAAATTTATGTTTAAATTTATGTTAAGTTGATGTTTAAGATTTAAATTATATTTAAATTTATGTTTAAATTTAAGTTTATGTTTTAAATTATGTTTTAATTTATATTTAAATTTATGTTTAAATTTATGTTTAAATTTATGTTTTAATTTATGTTTAAATTTATGTTAAAATTTATGTTTAAATTTATGTTTAAAATTATGTTTGAATTTATGTTTAAATTTGTTGTTTAAATTTATGTTTAAATTTATGTTTAAATTTATGTTTAAATTTATGTTTAAATTTATGTTTAAATTTATGTTTAAATTTATGTTTAAATTTATGTTTAAGTTTATGTTTAAGTTTAAGTTTAAGTTTATGTTTTAATTTATGTTTTAATTTATTTTTAAATTTATGTTTAAATTTATGTTTAAATTTATGTTTAAATTTATGTTTAAATTTATGTTTAAATTTATGTTTAAATTTATGTTTATGTTTATGTTTATGTTTATGTTTATGTTTAAGTTTATGTTTTAATTTATGTTTTAATTTATGTTTAAATTTATGTTTAAATTTAAGTTTATGTTTTAATATATGTTTAAATTTATGTTTATATTTATGCTTAAATTTATGTTTAAATTTATGTTTATATTTTAATTTATGTTTAAATTTATGTTTATATTATAATTTATGTTTAAATTTATGTTTAAACTTATGTTTAAATTTAAGTTAATGTTTTAATTTATGTTTTAACTTATGTTTAAATTTATGTTTAAATTTATGTTTAAATTTATGTTTAAATTTATGTTTAAATTTATGTTTAAGTTTATGTTTAAGTTTATGTTTAAGTTTATGTTTTAATTTATGTTTAAATTTAAGTTTAAATTTATGTTTAAATTTATGTTTAAATTTAAGTTTATGTTTTAATTTATGTTTAAATTTATGTTTAAATTTATGTTTAAGTTTATGTTTAAGATTTAATTTATGTTTAAATTTATGTTTAAATTTAAGTTTATATTTTAATTTATGTTTAAGTTTATGTTTTAATTTATGTTTTAATTTATGTTTAAATTTATGTTTAAATTTATGTTTAAATTTATGTTTAAATTTATGTTTATGTTTATGTTTATGTTTATGTTTATGTTTATGTTTATGTTTATGTTTATGTTTGTGTTTTAATTTATGTTTTAATTTATGTTTAAATTTATGTTTAAATTTAAGTTTATGTTTTAATATATGTTTAAATTTATGTTTATATTTATGCTTAAATTTATGTTTAAATTTATGTTTATATTTTAATTTATGTTTAAATTTATGTTTATATTTTAATTTATGTTTAAATTTATGTTTAAACTTATGTTTAAATTTATGTTTAAATTTATGTTTAAATTTAAGTTTATGTTTTAATTTATGTTTTAACTTATGTTTAAATTTATGTTTAAATTTATGTTTAAATTTATGTTTAAATTTATGTTTAAATTTATGTTTAAATTTATGTTTATGTTTATGTTTATGTTTATGTTTATGTTTAAGTTTATGTTTTAATTTATGTTTTAATTTATGTTTAAATTTATGTTTAAATTTAAGTTTATGTTTTAATATATGTTTAAATTTATGTTTATATTTATGCTTAAATTTATGTTTAAATTTATGTTTATATTTTAATTTATGTTTAAATTTATGTTTATATTATAATTTATGTTTAAATTTATGTTTAAACTTATGTTTAAATTTAAGTTAATGTTTTAATTTATGTTTTAACTTATGTTTAAATTTATGTTTAAATTTATGTTTAAATTTATGTTTAAATTTATGTTTAAATTTATGTTTAAGTTTATGTTTAAGTTTATGTTTAAGTTTATGTTTTAATTTATGTTTAAATTTAAGTTTAAATTTATGTTTAAATTTATGTTTAAATTTAAGTTTATGTTTTAATTTATGTTTAAATTTATGTTTAAATTTATGTTTAAGTTTATGTTTAAGATTTAATTTATGTTTAAATTTATGTTTAAATTTAAGTTTATATTTTAATTTATGTTTAAGTTTATGTTTTAATTTATGTTTTAATTTATGTTTAAATTTATGTTTAAATTTATGTTTAAATTTATGTTTAAATTTATGTTTATGTTTATGTTTATGTTTATGTTTATGTTTATGTTTATGTTTATGTTTATGTTTGTGTTTTAATTTATGTTTTAATTTATGTTTAAATTTATGTTTAAATTTAAGTTTATGTTTTAATATATGTTTAAATTTATGTTTATATTTATGCTTAAATTTATGTTTAAATTTATGTTTATATTTTAATTTATGTTTAAATTTATGTTTATATTTTAATTTATGTTTAAATTTATGTTTAAACTTATGTTTAAATTTATGTTTAAATTTATGTTTAAATTTAAGTTTATGTTTTAATTTATGTTTTAACTTATGTTTAAATTTATGTTTAAATTTATGTTTAAATTTATGTTTAAATTTATGTTTAAATTTATGTTTAAGTTTATGGTTAAGTTTATGTTTAAGTTTATGTTTAAGTTTATGTTTTAATTTTTGTTTTAATTTATGTTTAAATTTATGTTTAAATTTATGTTTAAATTTATATTTAAGTTTAAATTTATGTTTAAATTTATGTTTAAATTTATGTTTAAGTTTATGTTAAAGATTTAATTTATGTTTAAATTGATGTTTAAATTTAAGTTTATATTTTAATTTATGTTTTAATTTAAGTTTAAATTTATGTTTAAATTTAAGTTTATGTTTTAATTTATGTTTAAAGTTATGTTTATATTTATACTTAAATTTATGATTAAATTTATGTTTAAATTTATGTTTAAATTTATGTTTAAATTTATGTTTAAATTTATGTTTAAATTTAAGTTTATGTTTTAATTTATGTTTTATATTATGTTTAAATTTATGTTTAAATTTATGTTTAAATTTATGTTTTAATTTATGTTTAAATTTATGTTAAAATTTATGTTTAAATTTATGTTTAAAATTATGTTTGAATTTATGTTTAAATTTGTTGTTTAAATTTATGTTTAAATTTATGTTTAAATTTATGTTTAAATTTATGTTTAAATTTATGTTTAAATTTATGTTTAAGTTTATGGTTAAGTTTATGTTTAAGTTTATGTTTAAGTTTATGTTTAAGTTTATGTTTTAATTTTTGTTTTAATTTATGTTTAAATTTATGTTTAAATTTATGTTTAAATTTATTTTTATGTTTTAATTTATGTTTTAATTTATGTTTAAATTTATGTTTAAATTTATGTTTAAATTTATTTTTAAATTTATGTTTAAGTTTATGTTTTAATTTATGTTTAAATTTAAGTTTAAATTTATGTTTAAATTTATATTTAAATTTAAGTTTATGTTTTAATTTATGTTTAAATTTATGTTTAAATTTATGTTTAAATTTATGTTAAGTTGATGTTTAAGATTTAAATTATGTTTAAATTTATGTTTAAATTTAAGTTTATGTTTTAATTTATGTTTTAATTTATATTTAAATTTATGTTTAAATTTATGTTTAAATTTATGTTTTAATTTATGTTTAAATTTATGTTAAAATTTATGTTTAAATTTATGTTTAAAATTATGTTTGAATTTATGTTTAAATTTGTTGTTTAAATTTATGTTTAAATTTATGTTTAAATTTATGTTTAAATTTATGTTTAAATTTATGTTTAAATTTATGTTTAAATTTATGTTTAAATTTATGTTTAAGTTTATGTTTAAGTTTATGTTTAAGTTTATGTTTTAATTTATGTTTTAATTTATTTTTAAATTTATGTTTAAATTTATGTTTAAATTTATGTTTAAATTTATGTTTAAATTTATGTTTAAATTTATGTTTAAATTTATGTTTAAATTTATGTTTATGTTTATGTTTATGTTTATGTTTATGTTTATGTTTATGTTTATGTTTAAGTTTATGTTTTAATTTATGTTTTAATTTATGCTTAAATTTATGTTTAAATTTAAGTTTATGTTTTAATATATGTTTAAATTTATGTTTATATTTATGCTTAAATTTATGTTTAAATTTATGTTTATATTTTAATTTATGTTTAAATTTATGTTTATATTTTAATTTATGTTTAAATTTATGTTTAAACTTATGTTTAAATTTAAGTTTATGTTTTAATTTATGTTTTAACTTATGTTTAAATTTATGTTTAAATTTATGTTTAAATTTATGTTTAAATTTATGTTTAAGTTTATGTTTAAGTTTATGTTTAAGTTTATGTTTAAATTTATGTTTAAATTTAAGTTTAAATTTATGTTTAAATTTATGTTTAAATTTAAGTTTATGTTTTAATTTATGTTTAAATTTATATTTAAATTTATGTTTAAGTTTATGTTTAAGATTTAATTTATGTTTAAATTTATGTTTAAATTTAAGTATATATTTTAATTTATGTTTAAGTTTATGTTTTAATTTAAGTTTTAATTTATGTTTAAATTTATGTTTAAATTTATGTTTAAATTTATGTTTAAATTTATGTTTATGTTTATGTTTATGTTTATGTTTATGTTTATGTTTATGTTTATGTTTATGTTTAAGTTTGTGTTTTAATTTATGTTTTAATTTATGTTTAAATTTAAGTTTATGTTTTAATATATGTTTAAATTTATGTTTATATTTATGCTTAAATTTATGTTTAAATTTATGTTTAAATTTATGTTTATATTTTAATTTATGTTTAAATTTATGTTTATATTTTAATTTATGTTTAAATTTATGTTTAAACTTATGTTTAAATTTATGTTTAAATTTATATTTAAGTTTAAATTCATGTTTAAATTTATGATTAAATTTATGTTTAAATTTATGTTTAAATTTAAGTTTATGTTTTAATTTATGTTTTAATTTATGTTTAAATTTATGTTTAAATTTATGTTTAAATTTAAGTTTGTTTTAATTTATGTTTAAATTTATTTTTAAATTTATGTTTAAGTTTATGTTTTAATTTATGTTTAAATTTAAGTTTAAATTTATGTTTAAATTTATATTTAAATTTAAGTTTATGTTTTAATTTATGTTTAAATTTATGTTTAAATTTATGTTTAAATTTATGTTAAGTTGATGTTTAAGATTTAAATTATATTTAAATTTATGTTTAAATTTAAGTTTATGTTTTAAATTATGTTTTAATTTATATTTAAATTTATGTTTAAATTTATGTTTAAATTTATGTTTTAATTTATGTTTAAATTTATGTTAAAATTTATGTTTAAATTTATGTTTAAAATTATGTTTGAATTTATGTTTAAATTTGTTGTTTAAATTTATGTTTAAATTTATGTTTAAATTTATGTTTAAATTTATGTTTAAATTTATGTTTAAATTTATGTTTAAATTTATGTTTAAATTTATGTTTAAGTTTATGTTTAAGTTTATGTTTTAATTTATGTTTAAATTTAAGTTTAAATTTATGTTTAAATTTATATTTAAATTTAAGTTTATGTTTTAATTTATGTTTAAATTTATGTTTAAATTTATGTTTAAATTTATGTTAAGTTGATGTTTAAGATTTAAATTATATTTAAATTTATGTTTAAATTTAAGTTTATGTTTTAAATTATGTTTTAATTTATATTTAAATTTATGTTTAAATTTATGTTTAAATTTATGTTTTAATTTATGTTTAAATTTATGTTAAAATTTATGTTTAAATTTATGTTTAAAATTATGTTTGAATTTATGTTTAAATTTGTTGTTTAAATTTATGTTTAAATTTATGTTTAAATTTATGTTTAAATTTATGTTTAAATTTATGTTTAAATTTATGTTTAAATTTATGTTTAAATTTATGTTTAAATTTATGTTTAAATTTATGTTTTAATTTATGTTTAAATTTATGTTAAAATTTATGTTTAAATTTATGTTTAAAATTATGTTTGAATTTATGTTTAAATTTGTTGTTTAAATTTATGTTTAAATTTATGTTTAAATTTATGTTTAAATTTATGTTTAAATTTATGTTTAAATTTATGTTTAAGTTTATGGTTAAGTTTATGTTTAAGTTTATGTTTAAGTTTATGTTTAAGTTTATGTTTTAATTTTTGTTTTAATTTATGTTTAAATTTATGTTTAAATTTATGTTTAAATTTATTTTTATGTTTTAATTTATGTTTTAATTTATGTTTAAATTTATGTTTAAATTTATGTTTAAATTTATTTTTAAATTTATGTTTAAGTTTATGTTTTAATTTATGTTTAAATTTAAGTTTAAATTTATGTTTAAATTTATATTTAAATTTAAGTTTATGTTTTAATTTATGTTTAAATTTATGTTTAAATTTATGTTTAAATTTATGTTAAGTTGATGTTTAAGATTTAAATTATGTTTAAATTTATGTTTAAATTTAAGTTTATGTTTTAATTTATGTTTTAATTTATATTTAAATTTATGTTTAAATTTATGTTTAAATTTATGTTTTAATTTATGTTTAAATTTATGTTAAAATTTATGTTTAAATTTATGTTTAAAATTATGTTTGAATTTATGTTTAAATTTGTTGTTTAAATTTATGTTTAAATTTATGTTTAAATTTATGTTTAAATTTATGTTTAAATTTATGTTTAAATTTATGTTTAAATTTATGTTTAAATTTATGTTTAAGTTTATGTTTAAGTTTATGTTTAAGTTTATGTTTTAATTTATGTTTTAATTTATTTTTAAATTTATGTTTAAATTTATGTTTAAATTTATGTTTAAATTTATGTTTAAATTTATGTTTAAATTTATGTTTAAATTTATGTTTAAATTTATGTTTATGTTTATGTTTATGTTTATGTTTATGTTTATGTTTATGTTTAAGTTTATGTTTTAATTTATGTTTTAATTTATGCTTAAATTTATGTTTAAATTTAAGTTTATGTTTTAATATATGTTTAAATTTATGTTTATATTTATGCTTAAATTTATGTTTAAATTTATGTTTATATTTTAATTTATGTTTAAATTTATGTTTATATTTTAATTTATGTTTAAATTTATGTTTAAACTTATGTTTAAATTTAAGTTTATGTTTTAATTTATGTTTTAACTTATGTTTAAATTTATGTTTAAATTTATGTTTAAATTTATGTTTAAATTTATGTTTAAGTTTATGTTTAAGTTTATGTTTAAGTTTATGTTTAAATTTATGTTTAAATTTAAGTTTAAATTTATGTTTAAATTTATGTTTAAATTTAAGTTTATGTTTTAATTTATGTTTAAATTTATATTTAAATTTATGTTTAAGTTTATGTTTAAGATTTAATTTATGTTTAAATTTATGTTTAAATTTAAGTATATATTTTAATTTATGTTTAAGTTTATGTTTTAATTTAAGTTTTAATTTATGTTTAAATTTATGTTTAAATTTATGTTTAAATTTATGTTTAAATTTATGTTTATGTTTATGTTTATGTTTATGTTTATGTTTATGTTTATGTTTATGTTTATGTTTATGTTTAAGTTTGTGTTTTAATTTATGTTTTAATTTATGTTTAAATTTAAGTTTATGTTTTAATATATGTTTAAATTTATGTTTATATTTATGCTTAAATTTATGTTTAAATTTATGTTTAAATTTATGTTTATATTTTAATTTATGTTTAAATTTATGTTTATATTTTAATTTATGTTTAAATTTATGTTTAAACTTATGTTTAAATTTATGTTTAAATTTATATTTAAGTTTAAATTCATGTTTAAATTTATGATTAAATTTATGTTTAAATTTATGTTTAAATTTAAGTTTATGTTTTAATTTATGTTTTAATTTATGTTTAAATTTATGTTTAAATTTATGTTTAAATTTAAGTTTGTTTTAATTTATGTTTAAATTTATTTTTAAATTTATGTTTAAGTTTATGTTTTAATTTATGTTTAAATTTAAGTTTAAATTTATGTTTAAATTTATATTTAAATTTAAGTTTATGTTTTAATTTATGTTTAAATTTATGTTTAAATTTATGTTTAAATTTATGTTAAGTTGATGTTTAAGATTTAAATTATATTTAAATTTATGTTTAAATTTAAGTTTATGTTTTAAATTATGTTTTAATTTATATTTAAATTTATGTTTAAATTTATGTTTAAATTTATGTTTTAATTTATGTTTAAATTTATGTTAAAATTTATGTTTAAATTTATGTTTAAAATTATGTTTGAATTTATGTTTAAATTTGTTGTTTAAATTTATGTTTAAATTTATGTTTAAATTTATGTTTAAATTTATGTTTAAATTTATGTTTAAATTTATGTTTAAATTTATGTTTAAATTTATGTTTAAGTTTATGTTTAAGTTTATGTTTTAATTTATGTTTAAATTTAAGTTTAAATTTATGTTTAAATTTATATTTAAATTTAAGTTTATGTTTTAATTTATGTTTAAATTTATGTTTAAATTTATGTTTAAATTTATGTTAAGTTGATGTTTAAGATTTAAATTATATTTAAATTTATGTTTAAATTTAAGTTTATGTTTTAAATTATGTTTTAATTTATATTTAAATTTATGTTTAAATTTATGTTTAAATTTATGTTTTAATTTATGTTTAAATTTATGTTAAAATTTATGTTTAAATTTATGTTTAAAATTATGTTTGAATTTATGTTTAAATTTGTTGTTTAAATTTATGTTTAAATTTATGTTTAAATTTATGTTTAAATTTATGTTTAAATTTATGTTTAAATTTATGTTTAAATTTATGTTTAAATTTATGTTTAAATTTATGTTTAAATTTATGTTTTAATTTATGTTTAAATTTATGTTAAAATTTATGTTTAAATTTATGTTTAAAATTATGTTTGAATTTATGTTTAAATTTGTTGTTTAAATTTATGTTTAAATTTATGTTTAAATTTATGTTTAAATTTATGTTTAAATTTATGTTTAAATTTATGTTTAAGTTTATGGTTAAGTTTATGTTTAAGTTTATGTTTAAGTTTATGTTTAAGTTTATGTTTTAATTTTTGTTTTAATTTATGTTTAAATTTATGTTTAAATTTATGTTTAAATTTATTTTTATGTTTTAATTTATGTTTTAATTTATGTTTAAATTTATGTTTAAATTTATGTTTAAATTTATTTTTAAATTTATGTTTAAGTTTATGTTTTAATTTATGTTTAAATTTAAGTTTAAATTTATGTTTAAATTTATATTTAAATTTAAGTTTATGTTTTAATTTATGTTTAAATTTATGTTTAAATTTATGTTTAAATTTATGTTAAGTTGATGTTTAAGATTTAAATTATGTTTAAATTTATGTTTAAATTTAAGTTTATGTTTTAATTTATGTTTTAATTTATATTTAAATTTATGTTTAAATTTATGTTTAAATTTATGTTTTAATTTATGTTTAAATTTATGTTAAAATTTATGTTTAAATTTATGTTTAAAATTATGTTTGAATTTATGTTTAAATTTGTTGTTTAAATT
This sequence comes from Sialis fuliginosa, assembly GCA_961205875.1. NCBI lineage: Eukaryota > Metazoa > Arthropoda > Insecta > Megaloptera > Sialidae > Sialis > Sialis fuliginosa. The sequence continues at coordinate 2,235,462 of OY540818.1, read as the reverse complement.
TATGTTTAAATTTATGTTTAAATTTATGTTTAAATTTATGTTTAAATTTATGTTTAAATTTATGTTTAAATTTATGTTTAAATTTATGTTTAAGTTTATGTTTAAGTTTATGTTTAAGTTTATGTTTTAATTTATGTTTTAATTTATTTTTAAATTTATGTTTAAATTTATGTTTAAATTTATGTTTAAATTTATGTTTAAATTTATGTTTAAATTTATGTTTAAATTTATGTTTAAATTTATGTTTATGTTTATGTTTATGTTTATGTTTATGTTTATGTTTATGTTTAAGTTTATGTTTTAATTTATGTTTTAATTTATGCTTAAATTTATGTTTAAATTTAAGTTTATGTTTTAATATATGTTTAAATTTATGTTTATATTTATGCTTAAATTTATGTTTAAATTTATGTTTATATTTTAATTTATGTTTAAATTTATGTTTATATTTTAATTTATGTTTAAATTTATGTTTAAACTTATGTTTAAATTTAAGTTTATGTTTTAATTTATGTTTTAACTTATGTTTAAATTTATGTTTAAATTTATGTTTAAATTTATGTTTAAATTTATGTTTAAGTTTATGTTTAAGTTTATGTTTAAGTTTATGTTTAAATTTATGTTTAAATTTAAGTTTAAATTTATGTTTAAATTTATGTTTAAATTTAAGTTTATGTTTTAATTTATGTTTAAATTTATATTTAAATTTATGTTTAAGTTTATGTTTAAGATTTAATTTATGTTTAAATTTATGTTTAAATTTAAGTATATATTTTAATTTATGTTTAAGTTTATGTTTTAATTTAAGTTTTAATTTATGTTTAAATTTATGTTTAAATTTATGTTTAAATTTATGTTTAAATTTATGTTTATGTTTATGTTTATGTTTATGTTTATGTTTATGTTTATGTTTATGTTTATGTTTATGTTTAAGTTTGTGTTTTAATTTATGTTTTAATTTATGTTTAAATTTAAGTTTATGTTTTAATATATGTTTAAATTTATGTTTATATTTATGCTTAAATTTATGTTTAAATTTATGTTTAAATTTATGTTTATATTTTAATTTATGTTTAAATTTATGTTTATATTTTAATTTATGTTTAAATTTATGTTTAAACTTATGTTTAAATTTATGTTTAAATTTATATTTAAGTTTAAATTCATGTTTAAATTTATGATTAAATTTATGTTTAAATTTATGTTTAAATTTAAGTTTATGTTTTAATTTATGTTTTAATTTATGTTTAAATTTATGTTTAAATTTATGTTTAAATTTAAGTTTGTTTTAATTTATGTTTAAATTTATTTTTAAATTTATGTTTAAGTTTATGTTTTAATTTATGTTTAAATTTAAGTTTAAATTTATGTTTAAATTTATATTTAAATTTAAGTTTATGTTTTAATTTATGTTTAAATTTATGTTTAAATTTATGTTTAAATTTATGTTAAGTTGATGTTTAAGATTTAAATTATATTTAAATTTATGTTTAAATTTAAGTTTATGTTTTAAATTATGTTTTAATTTATATTTAAATTTATGTTTAAATTTATGTTTAAATTTATGTTTTAATTTATGTTTAAATTTATGTTAAAATTTATGTTTAAATTTATGTTTAAAATTATGTTTGAATTTATGTTTAAATTTGTTGTTTAAATTTATGTTTAAATTTATGTTTAAATTTATGTTTAAATTTATGTTTAAATTTATGTTTAAATTTATGTTTAAATTTATGTTTAAATTTATGTTTAAGTTTATGTTTAAGTTTATGTTTAAATTTATGTTTAAATTTATGTTTAAGTTTATGTTTAAGTTTATGTTTAAGTTTATGTTTTAATTTATGTTTTAATTTATTTTTAAATTTATGTTTAAATTTATGTTTAAATTTATGTTTAAATTTATGTTTAAATTTATGTTTAAATTTATGTTTAAATTTATGTTTATGTTTATGTTTATGTTTATGTTTATGTTTATGTTTATGTTTAAGTTTATGTTTTAATTTATGTTTTAATTTATGTTTAAATTTATGTTTAAATTTAAGTTTATGTTTTAATATATGTTTAAATTTATGTTTATATTTATGCTTAAATTTATGTTTAAATTTATGTTTATATTTTAATTTATGTTTAAATTTATGTTTATATTTTAATTTATGTTTAAATTTATGTTTAAACTTATGTTTAAATTTAAGTTTATGTTTTAATTTATGTTTTAACTTATGTTTAAATTTATGTTTAAATTTATGTTTAAATTTATGTTTAAATTTATGTTTAAGTTTATGTTTAAGTTTATGTTTAAGTTTATGTTTAAATTTATGTTTAAATTTAAGTTTAAATTTATGTTTAAATTTATGTTTAAATTTAAGTTTATGTTTTAATTTATGTTTAAATTTATATTTAAATTTATGTTTAAGTTTATGTTTAAGATTTAATTTATGTTTAAATTTATGTTTAAATTTAAGTATATATTTTAATTTATGTTTAAGTTTATGTTTTAATTTAAGTTTTAATTTATGTTTAAATTTATGTTTAAATTTATGTTTAAATTTATGTTTAAATTTATGTTTATGTTTATGTTTATGTTTATGTTTATGTTTATGTTTATGTTTATGTTTATGTTTATGTTTAAGTTTGTGTTTTAATTTATGTTTTAATTTATGTTTAAATTTAAGTTTATGTTTTAATATATGTTTAAATTTATGTTTATATTTATGCTTAAATTTATGTTTAAATTTATGTTTAAATTTATGTTTATATTTTAATTTATGTTTAAATTTATGTTTATATTTTAATTTATGTTTAAATTTATGTTTAAACTTATGTTTAAATTTATGTTTAAATTTATATTTAAGTTTAAATTCATGTTTAAATTTATGATTAAATTTATGTTTAAATTTATGTTTAAATTTAAGTTTATGTTTTAATTTATGTTTTAATTTATGTTTAAATTTATGTTTAAATTTATGTTTAAATTTAAGTTTGTTTTAATTTATGTTTAAATTTATTTTTAAATTTATGTTTAAGTTTATGTTTTAATTTATGTTTAAATTTAAGTTTAAATTTATGTTTAAATTTATATTTAAATTTAAGTTTATGTTTTAATTTATGTTTAAATTTATGTTTAAATTTATGTTTAAATTTATGTTAAGTTGATGTTTAAGATTTAAATTATATTTAAATTTATGTTTAAATTTAAGTTTATGTTTTAAATTATGTTTTAATTTATATTTAAATTTATGTTTAAATTTATGTTTAAATTTATGTTTTAATTTATGTTTAAATTTATGTTAAAATTTATGTTTAAATTTATGTTTAAAATTATGTTTGAATTTATGTTTAAATTTGTTGTTTAAATTTATGTTTAAATTTATGTTTAAATTTATGTTTAAATTTATGTTTAAATTTATGTTTAAATTTATGTTTAAATTTATGTTTAAATTTATGTTTAAGTTTATGTTTAAGTTTAAGTTTAAGTTTATGTTTTAATTTATGTTTTAATTTATTTTTAAATTTATGTTTAAATTTATGTTTAAATTTATGTTTAAATTTATGTTTAAATTTATGTTTAAATTTATGTTTAAATTTATGTTTATGTTTATGTTTATGTTTATGTTTATGTTTAAGTTTATGTTTTAATTTATGTTTTAATTTATGTTTAAATTTATGTTTAAATTTAAGTTTATGTTTTAATATATGTTTAAATTTATGTTTATATTTATGCTTAAATTTATGTTTAAATTTATGTTTATATTTTAATTTATGTTTAAATTTATGTTTATATTATAATTTATGTTTAAATTTATGTTTAAACTTATGTTTAAATTTAAGTTAATGTTTTAATTTATGTTTTAACTTATGTTTAAATTTATGTTTAAATTTATGTTTAAATTTATGTTTAAATTTATGTTTAAGTTTATGTTTAAGTTTATGTTTAAGTTTATGTTTTAATTTATGTTTAAATTTAAGTTTAAATTTATGTTTAAATTTATGTTTAAATTTAAGTTTATGTTTTAATTTATGTTTAAATTTATGTTTAAATTTATGTTTAAGTTTATGTTTAAGATTTAATTTATGTTTAAATTTATGTTTAAATTTAAGTTTATATTTTAATTTATGTTTAAGTTTATGTTTTAATTTATGTTTTAATTTATGTTTAAATTTATGTTTAAATTTATGTTTAAATTTATGTTTAAATTTATGTTTATGTTTATGTTTATGTTTATGTTTATGTTTATGTTTATGTTTATGTTTATGTTTGTGTTTTAATTTATGTTTTAATTTATGTTTAAATTTATGTTTAAATTTAAGTTTATGTTTTAATATATGTTTAAATTTATGTTTATATTTATGCTTAAATTTATGTTTAAATTTATGTTTATATTTTAATTTATGTTTAAATTTATGTTTATATTTTAATTTATGTTTTAATTTATGTTTAAACTTATGTTTAAATTTATGTTTAAATTTATGTTTAAATTTAAGTTTATGTTTTAATTTATGTTTTAACTTATGTTTAAATTTATGTTTAAATTTATGTTTAAATTTATGTTTAAATTTATGTTTAAATTTATGTTTAAGTTTATGGTTAAGTTTATGTTTAAGTTTATGTTTAAGTTTATGTTTTAATTTTTGTTTTAATTTATGTTTAAATTTATGTTTAAATTTATGTTTAAATTTATATTTAAGTTTAAATTTATGTTTAAATTTATGTTTAAATTTATGTTTAAATTTATGTTTAAATTTAAGTTTATGTTTTATTTTTGTTTAAATTTGTGTTTAAATTAATGTTTAAATTTATGTTTAAATTTAAGTTTGTTTTAATTTATGTTTAAATTTATTTTTAAATTTATGTTTAAGTTTATGTTTTAATTTATGTTTAAATTTAAGTTTAAATTTATGTTTAAATTTATATTTAAATTTAAGTTTATGTTTTAATTTATGTTTAAATTTATGTTTAAATTTATGTTTAAATTTATGTTAAGTTGATGTTTAAGATTTAATTTATGTTTAAATTTATGTTTAAATTTAAGTTTATGTTTTAATTTATGTTTTAATTTATATTTAAATTTATGTTTAAATTTATGTTTAAATTTATGTTTTAATTTATGTTTAAATTTATGTTAAAATTTATGCTTAAATTTATGTTTAAAATTATGTTTGAATTTATGTTTAAATTTGTTGTTTAAATTTATGTTTAAATTTATGTTTAAATTTATGTTTAAATTTATGTTTAAATTTATGTTTAAATTTATGTTTAAATTTATGTTTAAATTTATGTTTAAGTTTATGTTTAAGTTTATGTTTAAGTTTATGTTTTAATTTATGTTTTAATTTATTTTTAAATTTATGTTTAAATTTATGTTTAAATTTATGTTTAAATTTATGTTTAAATTTATGTTTAAATTTATGTTTAAATTTATGTTTATGTTTATGTTTATGTTTATGTTTATGTTTATGTTTATGTTTATGTTTAAGTTTATGTTTTAATTTATGTTTTAATTTATGTTTAAATTTATGTTTAAATTTAAGTTTATGTTTTAATATATGTTTAAATTTATGTTTATATTTATGCTCAAATTTATGTTTAAATTTATGTTTAAATTTATGTTTAAATTTATGTTTATATTTTAATTTATGTTTAAATTTATGTTTATATTTTAATTTATGTTTAAATTTATGTTTAAACTTATGTTTAAATTTATGTTTAAATTTATGTTTAAATTTAAGTTTATGTTTTAATTTATGTTTTAACTTATGTTTAAATTTATGTTTAAATTTATGTTTAAATTTATGTTTAAATTTATGTTTAAAATTATGTTTAAGTTTATGTTTAAGTTTATGTTTAAGTTTATGTTTTAATTTATGTTTAAATTTAAGTTTAAATTTATGTTTAAATTTATGTTTAAATTTAAGTTTATGTTTTAATTTATGTTTAAATTTATGTTTAAATTTATGTTTAAGTTTATGTTTAAGATTTAATTTATGTTTAAATTTATGTTTAAATTTATGTTTAAATTTATGTTTAAATTTATGTTTAAATTTATGTTTATGTTTATGTTTATGTTTATGTTTATGTTTATGTTTATGTTTATGTTTATGTTTATGTTTAAGTTTATGTTTTAATTTATGTTTTAATTTATGTTTAAATTTATGTTTAAATTTAAGTTTATGTTTTAATTTATGTTTAAATTTATGTTTAAATTTATGTTTATATGTATGTTTATGTTTATGTTTATGTTTATGTTTATGTTTATGTTTATGTTTATGTTTAAGTTTATGTTTTAATTTATGTTTTAATTTATGTTTAAATTTATGTTTAAATTTAAGTTTATGTTTTAATTTATGTTTAAATTTATGTTTATATTTATGTTTAAATTTATGTTTAAATTTATGTTTAAATTTATGTTTAAATTTATGTTTATATTTTTATTTATGTTTAACTTTATGTTAAAATTTATGTTTATATTTTAATTTATGTTTAAATTTATGTTTAAATTTAAGTTTATGTTTTTTTTTATGTTTTAATTTATGTTTAAATTTATGTTTAAATTTATGTTTGAATTTATGTTTTAATTTATGTTTAAATTTATGTTAAAATTCATGTTTAAATTTATGTTTAAAATTATGTTTGAATTTATGTTTAAATTTGTTGTTTAAATTTATGTTTAAATTTATGTTTAAATTTATGTTTAAATTTATGTTTAAATTTATGTTTAAGTTTATGTTTAAATTTAAGTTTAAATTTATGTTTAAATTTATGTTTAAATTTAAGTTTATGTTTTAATTTATGTTAAAATTTATGTTTAAACTTATGTTTAAGTTTATGTTTAAGATTTAATTTATGTTTAAATTTATGTTTAAATTTATGTTTAAATTTATGTTTAAATTTATGTTTAAATTTATGTTTAAATTTATGTTTATGTTTATGTTTAAGTTTATGTTTAAGTTTATGTTTTAATTTATGTTTAAATTTAAGTTTAAATTTATGTTTAAATTTATGTTTAAATTTAAGTTTATGTTTTAATTTATGTTTAAATTTAAGTTTAAATTTATGTTTAAATTTAAGTTTATGTTTTAATTTATGTTTTAATTTATGTTTAAATTTATGTTTAAATTTAAGTTTATGTTTTAATTTATGTTTTAATTTATGTTTAAATTTATGTTTAAATTTAAGTTTATGTTTTAATATATGTTTAAATTTATGTTTATATTTATGCTTAAATTTATGTTTAAATTTATGTTTATATTTTAATTTATGTTTAAATTTATGTTTAAACTTATTTTTAAATTTAAGTTTATGTTTTAATTTATGTTTTAACTTATGTTTAAATTTATGTTTAAATTTATGTTTAAATTTATGTTTAAATTTATGTTTAAGTTTATGTTTAAGTTTATGTTTAAGTTTATGTTTTAATTTATGTTTAAATTTAAGTTTAAATTTATGTTTAAATTTATGTTTAAATTTAAGTTTATGTTTTAATTTATGCTTAAATTTATGTTTAAATTTATGTTTAAGTTTATGTTTAAAATTTAATTTATGTTTAAATTTATGTTTAAATTTAAGTTTATATTTTAATTTATGTTTAAGTTTATGTTTTAATTTATGTTTTAATTTATGTTTAAATTTATGTTTAAATTTATGTTTAAATTCATGTTTAAATTTATGTTTATGTTTATGTTTATGTTTATGTTTATGTTTATGTTTATGTTTAAGTTTGTGTTTTAATTTATGTTTTAATTTATTTTTAAATTTATGTTTAAATTTAAGTTTATGTTTTAATATATGTTTAAATTTATGTTTATATTTATGCTTAAATTTATGTTTAAATTTATGTTTATATTTTAATTTATGTTTAAATTTATGTTTATATTTTAATTTATGTTTAAATTTATGTTTAAACTTATGTTTAAATTTATGTTTAAATTTATGTTTAAATTTAAGTTTATGTTTTAATTTATGTTTTAACTTATGTTTAAATTTATGTTTAAATTTATGTTTAAATTTATGTTTAAATTTATGTTTAAATTTATGTTTAAGTTTATGTTTAAGTTTATGTTTAAGTTTATGTTTATGTTTATGTTTATGTTTATGTTTAAGTTTATGTTTTAATTTATGTTTTAATTTATGTTTAAATTTATGTTTAAATTTAAGTTTATGTTTTAAGATATGTTTAAATTTATGTTTATATTTATGCTTAAATTTATGTTTAAATTTATGTTTATATTTTAATTTATGTTTAAATTTATGTTTATATTTTAATTTATGTTTAAATTTATGTTTAAACTTATGTTTAAATTTAAGTTTATGTTTTAAGTTATGTTTTAACTTATGTTTAAATTTATGTTTAAATTTATGTTTAAATTTATGTTTAAATTTATGTTCAAATTTATGTTTAAGTTTATGTTTAAGTTTATGTTTTAATTTATGTTTAAATTTAAGTTTAAATTTATGTTTAAATTTATTTTTAAATTTAAGTTTATGTTTTAATTTATGTTTAAATTTATGTTTAAATTTATGTTTAAGTTTATGTTTAAGATTTAATTTTTGTTTAAATTTATGTTTAAATATAAGTTTATATTTTAATTTATGTTTAAGTTTATGTTTTAATTTATGTTTTAATTTATGTTTAAATTTATGTTTAAATTTATGTTTAAATTTATGTTTAAATTTATGTTTATGATTATGTTTATGTTTATGTTTATGTTTATGTTTATGTTTATGTTTAAGTTTGTGTTTTAATTTATGTTTTAATTTATGTTTAAATTTATGTTTAAATTTAAGTTTATGTTTTAATATATGTTTAAATTTATGTTTATATTTATGCTTAAATTTATGTTTAAATTTATGTTTATATTTTAATTTATGTTTAAATTTATGTTTATATTTTAATTTATGTTTAAATTTATGTTTAAACTTATGTTTAAATTTATGTTTAAAGGCTGTAGCCGGGTAAGCATGCAAAACATGCCTTTACATGGATTTGGCTGATTATTTTTTTGGAAGTCACATTCTATTAAACATTCAACCTGACCAAATATTAGCTTCCAAAAATTTATAGTTTTCGAAAAAAAAAATTTTTTTGATTTTCAAAAAAAAATTTTTTTTTGATAATCTGTCAGTCGAATTTGATGGTGCTTGAAATATATTATAGAGGTACTTATGACTCATCAGAGGTAATTTTATTATGATCCTCTGTACATAATAAACCAGAAAAAAAAATTAATAAAATTTTAAAAATCAGAAAACACCATGTTGTCTTCGGAGGGCAATCACAATTTTTTTATATATTATACCTTGTATGTACCCAAACAACATATCAAAATCCCAAATTGATACAAAGGGTATAACATACTCGTATAAATTCGCATGCGGTCGTATCGGAGTGGCGCGAGCGTGGCGCGGGCGAGTGCAAGTGTCTTAATACTTTTAAAATATCTATAATTTGTTGCTAAACAGGACTGGACTAGCCCAGAGGCATATCGAAAATTTGACGGGGCCCATAGCCTGACAAAAACAAAATATAGAGGCCGTAGCCGGGAATATATGGGAACTACTCCATTGAATTAATTTTACAATTTTTTTTCTCATAGGTTGCTTTTTAAGTAACAAAAAATCGTCCCAAATCGCTAAAAAATGTTTATAATCGACTTTAGTAGTAACAAATCACATTTCCGCTGTGAACTAGCGAATCTTCTTCCATTAAAAACTATAGACAAGATTATTTTTTTTTAATAATAATTATCTGAGCAAAAATGAATATATTGAAGCACAGACATTTAGGGCGATTTAATTTTACTTAAAAAGCAACATATGAGAAAAAAATTTGTTAAATTGATTCAATGGAGTAGTTGCCATATATTCCCTGCTACGGCCTCTATATTTTGTTTTTGTCAGACTATGGGCCCCGTCAAAATTTCGATATGCCTCTGGGCTAGCCCAGTTCTGTTTAGCAACAAATTAGAGATATTTTAAAAGTATTAAGACACTTGCACTCGCCCGCGCCACGCTCGCGCCACTCCGATACGACCGCATGCGAATTTATACGAGTATGTTATACCCTTTGTATCAATTTGGGATTTTGATATGTTGTTTGGGTACATACAAGGTATAATATATAAAAAAATTGTGATTGCCCTCCGAAGACAACATGGTGTTTTCTGATTTTTAAAATTTTATTAATTTTTTTTTCTGGTTTATTATGTACAGAGGATCATAATAAAATTACCTCTGATGAGTCATAAGTACCTCTATAATATATTTCAAGCACCATCAAATTCGACTGACAGATTATCAAAAAAAAATTTTTTTTTGAAAATCAAAAAAATTTTTTTTTTCGAAAACTATAAATTTTTGGAAGCTAATATTTGGTCAGGTTGAATGTTTAATAGAGAGTGACTTCCAAAAAAATAATCAGCCAAATCCATGTAAAGGCATGTTTTGCATGCTTACCCGGCTACAGCCTTTATGTTTAAATTTAAGTTTATGTTTTAATTTATGTTTTAACTTATGTTTAAATTTATGTTTAAATTTATGTTTAAATTTATGTTTAAATTTATGTTTAAATTTATGTTTAAGTTTATGTTTAAGTTTATGTTTAAGTTTATGTTTTAATTTATGTTTAAATTTAAGTTTAAATTTATGTTTAAATTTATGTTTAAATTTAAGTTTATGTTTTAATTTATGTTTAAATTTATGTTTAAATTTATGTTTAAGTTTATGTTTAAAATTTAATTTATGTTTAAATTTATGTTTAAATTTAAGTTTATATTTTAATTTATGTTTAAGTTTATGTTTTAATTTATGTTTTAATTTATGTTTAAATTTATGTTTAAATTTATGTTTAAATTTATGTTTTAATTTGTTTAAATTTATGTTTAAATTTATGTTTAAATTTATGTTTAAATTTATGTTTAAGATTATGTTTAAGTTTATGTTTAAGTTTATGTTTTAATTTATGTTTTAATTTATGTTTAAATTTATGTTTAAGTTTATGTTTAAGTTTATGTTTTAATTTTTGTTTTAATTTATGTTTAAATTTATGTTTAAATTTATGTTTAAATTTATATTTAAATTTAAATTTATCTTTAAATTTATGTTTAAATTTATGTTTAAATTTATGTTTAAATTTAAGTTTTAATTTATGTTTAAATTTATGTTTAAATTTATGTTTAAGTTAATGTTTAAGATTTAATTTATGTTTAAATTTATGTTTAAATTTATGTTTAAATTTATGTTTAAATTTATGTTTAAATTTATGTTTAAATTTAAGTTTGTTTTAATTTATGTTTAAATTTATTTTTAAATTTATGTTTAAATTTATGTTTTAATTTATGTTTAAATTTATGTTTAAATTTATGTTTAAATTTATGTTTAAGTTTATATTTAAGTTTATGTTTAAGTATATGTTTAAGATTTAATTTATGTTTAAATTTAAGTTTGTTTTAATTTATGTTTAAATTTATGTTTAAATTTATGTTTAAATTTATGTTTAAATTTAAGTTTAATTTTATGATTAAATTTATGTTTAAATTTATTTTTAAATTTATGTTTAAATTTATGTTTAAATTTATGTTTAAATTTATGTTTAAATTTATGTTTAAATTTATGTTTAAATTTATGTTTAAATTTATGTTTAAATTTATGTTCAAATTTATGTTTTAGTTTATGTTTAAATTTATGTTTAAATTTATGTTTAAATTTATGTTTAAATTTAAGTTTGTTTTAATTTATATTTAAAATTATTTTTAAATTTATGTTTAAATTTATGTTTAATTTATGTTTAAATTTATGTTTAAATTTATGTTTAAATTTATGTTTAAATTTATGTTTAAATTTATGTTTAAATTTATGTTTAAATTTATCTTTAAATTTATGTTTAAATTTATGTTTTAATTTATGTTTAAATTTATGTTTAAATTTATGTTTAAAATTATGTTTGAATTTATGTTTAAATTTGTTGTTTAAATTTATGTTTAAATTTATTTTTAAATTTATGTTTAAATTTATGTTTAAATTTATGTTTAAATTTATGTTTAAATTTATGTACATAAATTTAAACATAAATTTAAACATAAATTGAAATATGAATTAAAACATAACTTTAAACATAAACTTAAACATAAATTTAAACATACATTTTAAACATAAATTTAAACATAAATTAAAACATAAACTTAAACATAAACTTAAACATAAATTTAAACATACATTTTAAACATAAATTTAAACATAAATTAAAACATGAACTTAAATTTAAACATAAACTTAAACATAAACATAAACATAAACATAAACATAAACATAAACATAAACATAAACATAAACATAAACATAAACATAAACATAAACATAAACATAAACATAAACATAAACATAAACATAAACATAAACATAAACATAAACATAAACATAAACATAAACATAAACATAAACATAAACATAAACATAAACATAAACATAAACATAAACATAAACATAAACATAAACATAAACATAAACATAAACATAAACATAAACATAAACATAAACATAAACATAAACATAAACATAAACATAAACATAAACATAAACATAAACATAAACATAAACATAAACATAAACATAAACATAAACTTAAACATAAACATAAACATAAACATAAACATAAACATAAACATAAACATAAACATAAACATAAACATAAACATAAACATAAACATAAACTTAAACATAAACATAAACATAAACATAAACATAAACATAAACATAAACATAAACATAAACATAAACATAAACATAAACATAAACATAAACATAAACATAAACATAAACAACAACATAAACATAAACATTATTTTTAATTGTAAAAAAGAATTGTGTCGAAAATCATCATTTGACTCAAATTACATCAAATAATGTCAAATCTAGTCATTTAAACACTAATTTTCCGATAAGTATCCAAACTGATGGAATTGAATGAAAATAATTTGATCCGATTGTTATTGGTACGAATCGAGGCGTTTATTATCAAAATAGACCGATTTAATACAAATCGAGTCGATTTGCAGTTGTTGTTATATGTTTATTTAGGTGTATGATTTAGTTTATGTTAAATGCTTATGTTTATGTTTATGTTTATGTTTTATGTTTATGTTTATGTTTATATTTATGTTTATGTTTATGTTTTTGTTTATGCTTATGTTTATGTTTATGTTTATGTTTATGTTTATGTTTAAGTTTATGTTTATGTTTATGTTTATGTTTATGTTTATGTTTATGTTTATGTTTATGTTTATGTTTATGTTTATGTTTATGTTTATGTTTATGTTTATGTTTATGTTTATGTTTATGTTTAAGTTTATGTTTTAATTTATGTTTTAATTTAAGTTTAAATTTATGTTTAAATTTAAGTTTATGTTTTAATTTATGTTTAAATTTATGTTTATATTTATACTTAAATTTATGATTAAATTTATGTTTAAATTTATGTTTAAATTTATGTTTATATTTTAATTTATGTTTAAATTTATGTTTAAATTTATGTTTAAATTTATGTTTAAATTTATGTTTAAATTTAAGTTTATGTTTTAATTTATGTTTTATATTATGTTAAAATTTATGTTTAAATTTATGTTTAAATTTATGTTTTAATTTATGTTTAAATTTATGTTAAAATTTATGTTTAAATTTATGTTTAAAATTATGTTTGAATTTATGTTTAAATTTGTTGTTTAAATTTATGTTTAAATTTATGTTTAAATTTATGTTTAAATTTATGTTTAAATTTAAGTTTATGTTTTAATTTATGTTTTATATTATGTTAAAATTTATGTTTAAATTTATGTTTAAATTTATGTTTTAATTTATGTTTAAATTTATGTTAAAATTTATGTTTAAATTTATGTTTAAAATTATGTTTGAATTTATGTTTAAATTTGTTGTTTAAATTTATGTTTAAATTTATGTTTAAATTTATGTTTAAATTTATGTTTAAATTTATGTTTAAATTTATGTTTAAGTTTATGGTTAAGTTTATGTTTAAGTTTATGTTTAAGTTTATGTTTTAATTTTTGTTTTAATTTATGTTTAAATTTATGTTTAAATTTATGTTTAAATTTATATTTAAGTTTAAATTTATGTTTAAATTTATGTTTAAATTTATGTTTAAATTTATTACTTGAAAAACGGAGAAACTGTGGTTTCTTAGTTTTTTTTTATGTTTAAATTTAAGTTTATGTTTTAATTTATGTTTTAATTTATGTTTAAATTTATGTTTAAATTTATGTTTAAATTTAAGTTTGTTTTAATTTATGTTTAATATTATTTTTAAATTTATGTTTAAGTTTATGTTTTAATTTATGTTTAAATTTAAGTTTAAATTTAAGTTTAAATTTATATTTAAATTTAAGTTTATGTTTTAATTTATGTTTAAATTTATGTTTAAATTTATGTTTAAATTTATGTTAAGTTGATGTTTAAGATTTAATTTATGTTTAAATTTATGTTTAAATTTAAGTTTATGTTTTAATTTATGTTTTAATTTATATTTAAATTTATGTTTAAATTTATGTTTAAATTTATGTTAAAATTTATGTTTAAATTTATGTTTAAAATTATGTTTGAATTTATGTTTAAATTTGTTGTTTAAATTTATGTTTAAATTTATGTTTAAATTTATGTTTAAATTTATGTTTAAATTTATGTTTAAATTTATGTTTAAATTTATGTTTAAGTTTATGTTTAAGTTTATGTTTTAATTTATGTTTTAATTTATTTTTAAATTTATGTTTAAATTTATGTTTAAATTTATGTTTAAATTTATGTTTAAATTTATGTTTATGTTTATGTTTATGTTTATGTTTATGTTTATGTTTAAGTTTATGTTTTAATTTATGTTTTAATTTATGTTTAAATTTATGTTTAAATTTAAGTTTATGTTTTAATATATGTTTAAATTTATGTTTATATTTATGCTCAAATTTATGTTTAAATTTATGTTTAAATTTATGTTTAAATTTAAGTTTATATTTTAATTTATGTTTAAATTTATGTTTATATTTTAATTTATGTTTAAATTTATGTTTAAACTTATGTTTAAATTTATGTTTAAATTTATGTTTAAATTTAAGTTTATGTTTTAATTTATGTTTTAACTTATGTTTAAATTTATGTTTAAATTTATGTTTAAATTTATGTTTAAATTTATGTTTAAATTTATGTTTAAGTTTATGTTTAAGTTTATGTTTAAGTTTATGTTTTAATTTATGTTTAAATTTAAGTTTAAATTTATGTTTAAATTTATGTTTAAATTTAAGTTTATGTTTTAATTTATGTTTAAATTTATGTTTAAATTTATGTTTAAGTTTATGTTTAAGATTTAATTTATGTTTAAATTTATGTTTAAATTTAAGTTTATATTTTAATTTATGTTTAAGTTTATGTTTTAATTTATGTTTTAATTTATGTTTAAATTTATGTTTAAATTTATGTTTAAATTTATGTTTTAATTTATGTTTAAATTTATGTTTAAATTTATGTTTAAATTTATGTTTAAATTTATGTTTAAGATTATGTTTAAGTTTATGTTTAAGTTTATGTTTTAATTTAGGTTTTAATTTATGTTTAAATTTATGTTTAAATTTATGTTTAAATTTATGTTTAAATTTATGTTTAAATTTATGTTTAAATTTATGTTTATGTTTATGTTTATGTTTATGTTTATGTTTATGTTTATGTTTATGTTTAAGTTTATGTTTTAATTTATGTTTTAATTTATGTTTAAATTTATGTTTAAATTTAAGTTTATGTTTTAATTTATGTTTAAATTTATGTTTAAATTTATGTTTATATTTATGTTTATGTTTATGTTTATGTTTATGTTTATGTTTATGTTTATGTTTAAGTTTATGTTTTAATTTATGTTTTAATTTATGTTTAAATTTATGTTTAAATTTAAGTTTATGTTTTAATTTATGTTTAAATTTATGTTTATATTTATGTTTAAATTTATGTTTAAATTTATGTTTAAATTTATGTTTAAATTTATGTTTATATTTTTATTTATGTTTAACTTTATGTTAAAATTTATGTTTATATTTTAATTTATGTTTAAATTTATGTTTAAATTTAAGTTTATGTTTTTTTTTATGTTTTAATTTATGTTTAAATTTATGTTTAAATTTATGTTTGAATTTATGTTTTAATTTATGTTTAAATTTATGTTAAAATTTATGTTTAAATTTATGTTTAAAATTATGTTTGAATTTATGTTTAAATTTGTTGTTTAAATTTATGTTTAAATTTATGTTTAAATTTATGTTTAAATTTATGTTTAAATTTATGTTTAAGTTTATGTTTAAATTTAAGTTTAAATTTATGTTTAAATTTATGTTTAAATTTAAGTTTATGTTTTAATTTATGTTAAAATTTATGTTTAAACTTATGTTTAAGTTTATGTTTAAGATTTAATTTATGTTTAAATTTATGTTTAAATTTAGGTTTAAATTTAAGTTTGTTTTAATTTATGTTTAAATTTTTTTTTAAATTTATGTTTAAATTTATGTTTAAATTTATGTTTAAATTTATGTTTAAATTTATGTTTAAATTTATGTTTAAATTTATGTTTAAATTTATGTTTAAATTTATGTTTAAATTTATGTTTAAATTTATGTTTAAATTTATGTTTAAATTTATGTTTAAATTTATGTTTAAATTTATGTTTAAATTTATGTTTATGTTTATGTTTAAGTTTATGTTTAAGTTTATGTTTTAATTTATGTTTAAATTTAAGTTTAAATTTATGTTTAAATTTATGTTCTAATTTAAGTTTATGTTTTAATTTATGTTTAAATTTAAGTTTAAATTTATGTTTAAATTTAAGTTTATGTTTTAATTTATGTTTTAATTTATGTTTAAATTTATGTTTAAATTTAAGTTTATGTTTTAATATATGTTTAAATTTATGTTTATATTTATGCTTAAATTTATGTTTAAATTTATGTTTATATTTTAATTTATGTTTAAATTTATGTTTATATTTTAATTTATGTTTAAATTTATGTTTAAACTTATGTTTAAATTTAAGTTTATGTTTTAATTTATGTTTTAACTTATGTTTAAATTTATGTTTAAATTTATGTTTAAATTTATGTTTAAATTTATGTTTAAATTTATGTTTAAGTTTATGTTTAAGTTTATGTTTAAGTTTATGTTTTAATTTATGTTTAAATTTAAGTTTAAATTTATGTTTAAATTTATGTTTAAATTTAAGTTTATGTTTTAATTTATGTTTAAATTTATGTTTAAATTTATGTTTAAGTTTATGTTTAAGATTTAATTTATGTTTAAATTTATGTTTAAATTTAAGTTTATATTTTAATTTATGTTTAAGTTTATGTTTTAATTTATGTTTTAATTTATGTTTTAATTTAAGTTTAAATTTATGTTTAAATTTAAGTTTATGTTTTAATTTATGTTTAAATTTATGTTTATATTTATACTTAAATTTATGATTAAATTTATGTTTAAATTTATGTTTAAATTTATGTTTAAATTTATGTTTATATTTATACTTAAATTTATGATTAAATTTATGTTTAAATTTATGTTTAAATTTATGTTTATATTTTAATTTATGTTTAAATTTATGTTTATATTTTAATTTATGTTTAAATTTATGTTTAAATTTATGTTTAAATTTATGTTTAAATTTATTTTTAAATTTATGTTTAAATTTAAGTTTATGTTTTAATTTATGTTTTATATTATGTTTAAATTTATGTTTAAATTTATGTTTAAATTTATGTTTTAATTTATGTTTAAATTTATGTTAAAATTTATGTTTAAATTTATGTTTAAAATTATGTTTGAATTTATGTTTAAATTTGTTGTTTAAATTTATGTTTAAATTTATGTTTAAATTTATGTTTAAATTTATGTTTAAATTTATGTTTAAAATTATGTTTAAGTTTATGGTTAAGTTTATGTTTAAGTTTATGTTTAAGTTTATGTTTTAATTTTTGTTTTAATTTATGTTTAAATTTATGTTTAAATTTATGTTTAAATTTATATTTAAGTTTAAATTTATGTTTAAATTTATGTTTAAATTTATGTTTAAATTTAAGTTTTAATTTAAGTTTATGTTTTAATTTATGTTTTAATTTATGTTTAAATTTATGTTTAAATTTATGTTTAAATTTAAGTTTGTTTTAATTTATGTTTAAATTTATTTTTAAATTTATGTTTAAGTTTATGTTTTAATTTATGTTTAAATTTAAGTTTAAATTTATGTTTAAATTTATATTTAAATTTAAGTTTATGTTTTAATTTATGTTTAAATTTATGTTTAAATTTATGTTTAAATTTATGTTAAGTTGATGTTTAAGATTTAATTTATGTTTAAATTTATGTTTAAATTTAAGTTTATGTTTTAATTTATGTTTTAATTTATATTTAAATTTATGTTTAAATTTATGTTTAAATTTATGTTTTAATTTATGTTTAAATTTATGTTAAAATTTATGTTTAAATTTATGTTTAAAATTATGTTTGAATTTATGTTTAAATTTGTTGTTTAAATTTATGTTTAAATTTATGTTTAAATTTATGTTTAAATTTATGTTTAAATTTATGTTTAAATTTATGTTTAAATTTATGTTTAAGTTTATGTTTAAATTTAAGTTTAAATTTATGTTTAAATTTATGTTTAAATTTAAGTTTATGTTTTAATTTATGTTAAAATTTATGTTTAAACTTATGTTTAAGTTTATGTTTAAGATTTAATTTATGTTTAAATTTATGTTTAAATTTAGGTTTAAATTTAAGTTTGTTTTAATTTATGTTTAAATTTTTTTTAAAATTTATGTTTAAATTTATGTTTAAATTTATGTTTAAATTTATGTTTAAATTTATGTTTAAATTTATGTTTAAATTTATGTTTAAATTTATGTTTAAATTTATGTTTAAATTTATGTTTAAATTTATGTTTAAATTTATGTTTAAATTTATGTTTAAATTTATGTTTAAATTTATGTTTAAATTTATGTTTAAATTTATGTTTATGTTTATGTTTAAGTTTATGTTTAAGTTTATGTTTTAATTTATGTTTAAATTTAAGTTTAAATTTATGTTTAAATTTATGTTTAAATTTAAGTTTATGTTTTAATTTATGTTTAAATTTAAGTTTAAATTTATGTTTAAATTTAAGTTTATGTTTTAATTTATGTTTTAATTTATGTTTAAATTTATGTTTAAATTTAAGTTTATGTTTTAATATATGTTTAAATTTATGTTTATATTTATGCTTAAATTTATGTTTAAATTTATGTTTATATTTTAATTTATGTTTAAATTTATGTTTATATTTTAATTTATGTTTAAATTTATGTTTAAACTTATGTTTAAATTTAAGTTTATGTTTTAATTTATGTTTTAACTTATGTTTAAATTTATGTTTAAATTTATGTTTAAATTTATGTTTAAATTTATGTTTAAATTTATGTTTAAGTTTATGTTTAAGTTTATGTTTAAGTTTATGTTTTAATTTATGTTTAAATTTAAGTTTAAATTTATGTTTAAATTTATGTTTAAATTTAAGTTTATGTTTTAATTTATGTTTAAATTTATGTTTAAATTTATGTTTAAGTTTATGTTTAAGATTTAATTTATGTTTAAATTTATGTTTAAATTTAAGTTTATATTTTAATTTATGTTTAAGTTTATGTTTTAATTTATGTTTTAATTTATGTTTTAATTTAAGTTTAAATTTATGTTTAAATTTAAGTTTATGTTTTAATTTATGTTTAAATTTATGTTTATATTTATACTTAAATTTATGATTAAATTTATGTTTAAATTTATGTTTAAATTTATGTTTATATTTTAATTTATGTTTAAATTTATGTTTAAATTTATGTTTAAATTTATGTTTAAATTTATGTTTAAATTTATGTTTAAATTTAAGTTTATGTTTTAATTTATGTTTCATATTATGTTTAAATTTATGTTTAAATTTATGTTTAAATTTATGTTTTAATTTATGTTTAAATTTATGTTAAAATTTATGTTTAAATTTATGTTTAAAATTATGTTTGAATTTATGTTTAAATTTGTTGTTTAAATTTATGTTTAAATTTATGTTTAAATTTATGTTTAAATTTATGTTTAAATTTATGTTTAAATTTATGTTTAAGTTTATGGTTAAGTTTATGTTTAAGTTTATGTTTAAGTTTATGTTTTAATTTTTGTTTTAATTTATGTTTAAATTTATGTTTAAATTTATGTTTAAATTTATATTTAAGTTTAAATTTATGTTTAAATTTATGTTTAAATTTATGTTTAAATTTATGTTTAAATTTAAGTTTATGTTTTAATTTATGTTTTAATTTATGTTTAAATTTATGTTTAAATTTATGTTTAAATTTAAGTTTGTTTTAATTTATGTTTAAATTTATTTTTTAATTTATGTTTAAGTTTATGTTTTAATTTATGTTTAAATTTAAGTTTAAATTTATGTTTAAATTTATATTTAAATTTAAGTTTATGTTTTAATTTATGTTTAAATTTATGTTTAAATTTATGTTTAAATTTATGTTAAGTTGATGTTTAAGATTTAATTTATGTTTAAATTTATGTTTAAATTTAAGTTTATGTTTTAATTTATGTTTTAATTTATATTTAAATTTATGTTTAAATTTATGTTTAAATTTATGTTTTAATTTATGTTTAAATTTATGTTAAAATTTATGTTTAAATTTATGTTTAAAATTATGTTTGAATTTATGTTTAAATTTGTTGTTTAAATTTATGTTTAAATTTATGTTTAAATTTATGTTTAAATTTATGTTTAAATTTATGTTTAAATTTATGTTTAAATTTATGTTTAAATTTATGTTTAAGTTTATGTTTAAGTTTATGTTTAAGTTTATGTTTTAATTTATGTTTTAATTTATTTTTAAATTTATGTTTAAATTTATGTTTAAATTTATGTTTAAATTTATGTTTAAATTTATGTTTAAATTTATGTTTAAATTTATGTTTATGTTTATGTTTATGTTTATGTTTATGTTTATGTTTAAGTTTATGTTTTAATTTATGTTTTAATTTATGTTTAAATTTATGTTTAAATTTAAGTTTATGTTTTAATATATGTTTAAATTTATGTTTATATTTATGCTTAAATTTATGTTTAAATTTATGTTTATATTTTAATTTATGTTTAAATTTATGTTTATATTTTAATTTATGTTTAAATTTATGTTTATATTTTAATTTATGTTTAAATTTATGTTTAAACTTATGTTTAAATTTAAGTTTATGTTTTAATTTATGTTTTAACTTATGTTTAAATTTATGTTTAAATTTATGTTTAAATTTATGTTTAAATTTATGTTTAAGTTTATGTTTAAGTTTATGTTTAAGTTTATGTTTTAATTTATGTTTAAATTTAAGTTTAAATTTATGTTTAAATTTATGTTTAAATTTAAGTTTATGTTTTAATTTATGTTTAAATTTATGTTTAAATTTATGTTTAAGTTTATGTTTAAGATTTAATTTATGTTTAAATTTATGTTTAAATTTAAGTTTATATTTTAATTTATGTTTAAGTTTATGTTTTAATTTATGTTTTAATTTATGTTTAAATTTATGTTTAAATTTATGTTTAAATTTATGTTTAAATTTATGTTTATGTTTATGTTTATGTTTATGTTTATGTTTATGTTTATGTTTAAGTTTGTGTTTTAATTTATGTTTTAATTTATGTTTAAATTTATGTTTAAATTTAAGTTTATGTTTTAATATATGTTTAAATTTATGTTTATATTTATGCTTAAATTTATGTTTAAATTTATGTTTATATTTTAATTTATGTTTAAATTTATGTTTATATTTTAATTTATGTTTAAATTTATGTTTAAACTTATGTTTAAATTTATGTTTAAATTTATGTTTAAATTTAAGTTTATGTTTTAATTTATGTTTTAACTTATGTTTAAATTTATGTTTAAATTTATGTTTAAATTTATGTTTAAATTTATGTTTAAATTTATGTTTAAGTTTATGTTTAAGTTTATGTTTAAGTTTATGTTTTAATTTATGTTTAAATTTTAGTTTAAATTTATGTTTAAAT
Organism: Sialis fuliginosa; assembly: GCA_961205875.1. Classification (NCBI taxonomy): domain Eukaryota; kingdom Metazoa; phylum Arthropoda; class Insecta; order Megaloptera; family Sialidae; genus Sialis; species Sialis fuliginosa. The sequence goes on along the minus strand of OY540818.1, from coordinate 2,213,356 downwards.
TTATGTTTAAATTTAAGTTTATGTTTTAATTTATGTTTAAATTTATGTTTAAATTTATGTTTAAGTTTATGTTTAAAATTTAATTTATGTTTAAATTTATGTTTAAATTTATCTTTATATTTTAATTTATGTTTAAGTTTATGTTTTAATTTATGTTTTAATTTATGTTTAAATTTATGTTTAAATTTATGTTTAAATTTATGTTTTAATTTATGTTTAAATTTATGTTTAAATTTATGTTTAAATTTATGTTTAAATTTATGTTTAAGATTATGTTTAAGTTTATGTTTAAGTTTATGTTTTAATTTATGTTTTAATTTATGTTTAAATTTATGTTTAAGTTTATGTTTAAGTTTATGTTTTAATTTTTTTTTAATTTATGTTTAAATTTATGTTAAAATTTATATTTAAATTTAAATTTATCTTTAAATTTATGTTTAAATTTATGTTTAAATTTATGTTTAAATTTAAGTTTTAATTTATGTTTAAATTTATGTTTAAATTTATGTTTAAGTTTATGTTTAAGATTTAATTTATGTTTAAATTTATGTTTAAATTTATGTTTAAATTTATGTTTAAATTTATGTTTAAATTTATGTTTAAATTTAAGTTTGTTTTAATTTATGTTTAAATTTATTTTTAAATTTATGTTTAAATTTATGTTTAAATTTATGTTTAAGTTTATGTTTAAGTTTATATTTAAGTATATGTTTAAGATTTAATTTATGTTTAAATTTAAGTTTGTTTTAATTTATGTTTAAATTTATGTTTAAATTTATGTTTAAATTTATGTTTAAATTTAAGTTTAATTTTATGTTTAAATTTATGTTTAAATTTATTTTTAAATTTATGTTTAAATTTATGTTTAAATTTATGTTTAAATTTATGTTTAAATTTATGTTTAAATTTATGTTTAAATTTATGTTTAAATTTATGTTTAAATTTATGTTTAAATTTATGTTCAAATTTATGTTTTAGTTTATGTTTAAATTTATGTTTAAATTTATGTTTAAATTTATGTTTAAATTTAAGTTTGTTTTAATTTATATTTAAATTTATTTTTAAATTTATGTTTAAATTTATGTTTAAATTTATGTTTAATTTATGTTTAAATTTATGTTTAAATTTATGTTTAAATTTATGTTTAAATTTATGTTTAAATTTATGTTTAAGTTTATGTTTAAATTTATCTTTAAATTTATGTTTAAATTTATGTTTTAATTTATGTTTAAATTTATGTTTAAATTTATGTTTAAAATTATGTTTGAATTTATGTTAAAATTTGTTGTTTAAATTTATGTTTAAATTTATTTTTAAATTTATGTTTAAATTTATGTTTAAATTTATGTTTAAATTTATGTTTAAATTTATGTACATAAATTTAAACATAAATTGAAATATGAATTAAAACATAACTTTAAACATAAACTTAAACATAAATTTAAACATACATTTTAAACATAAATTTAAACATAAATTAAAACATAAACTTAAACATAAACTTAAACATAAATTTAAACATACATTTTAAACATAAATTTAAACATAAATTAAAACATGAACTTAAATTTAAACATAAACTTAAACATAAACATAAACATAAACATAAACATAAACATAAACATAAACATAAACATAAACATAAACATAAACATAAACATAAACATAAACATAAACATAAACATAAACATAAACATAAACATAAACATAAACATAAACATAAACATAAACATAAACATAAACATAAACATAAACATAAACATAAACATAAACATAAACATAAACATAAACATAAACATAAACATAAACATAAACATAAACATAAACATAAACATAAACATAAACATAAACATAAACATAAACATAAACATAAACATAAACATAAACATAAACATAAACATAAACATAAACATAAACATAAACATAAACATAAACATAAACATAAACATAAACATAAACATAAACATAAACAACAACATAAACATAAACATTATTTTTAATTGTAAAAAAGAATTGGGTCGAAAATCATCATTTGACTCAAATTACATCAAATAATGTCAAATCTAGTCATTTAAACACTAATTTTCCGATAAGTATCCAAACTGATGGAATTGAATGAAAATAATTTGATCCGATTGTTATTGGTACGAATCGAGGCGTTTATTATCAAAATAGACCGATTTAATACAAATCGAGTCGATTTGCAGTTGTTGTTATATGTTTATTTAGGTGTATGATTTAGTTTATGTTAAATGCTTATGTTTATGTTTATGTTTATGTTTTATGTTTATGTTTATGTTTATATTTATGTTTATGTTTATGTTTTTGTTTATGCTTATGTTTATGTTTATGTTTATGTTTATGTTTATGTTTAAGTTTATGTTTATGTTTATGTTTATGTTTATGTTTATGTTTATGTTTATGTTTATGTTTATGTTTATGTTTATGTTTATGTTTATGTTTATGTTTATGTTTAAGTTTATGTTTTAATTTATGTTTTAATTTAAGTTTAAATTTATGTTTAAATTTAAGTTTATGTTTTAATTTATGTTTAAATTTATGTTTATATTTATACTTAAATTTATGATTAAATTTATGTTTAAATTTATGTTTAAATTTATGTTTATATTTTAATTTATGTTTAAATTTATGTTTAAATTTATGTTTAAATTTATGTTTAAATTTATGTTTAAATTTATGTTTAAATTTATGTTTAAATTTATGTTTAAATTTATGTTTAAATTTATGTTTAAATTTATGTTTAAATTTAAGTTTATGTTTTAATTTATGTTTTATATTATGTTTAAATTTATGTTTAAATTTATGTTTAAATTTATGTTTTAATTTATGTTTAAATTTATGTTAAAATTTATGTTTAAATTTATGTTTAAAATTATGTTTGAATTTATGTTTAAATTTGTTGTTTAAATTTATGTTTAAATTTATGTTTAAATTTATGTTTAAATTTATGTTTAAATTTATGTTTAAATTTATGTTTAAGTTTATGGTTAAGTTTATGTTTAAGTTTATGTTTAAGTTTATGTTTTAATTTTTGTTTTAATTTATGTTTAAATTTATGTTTAAATTTATGTTTAAATTTATATTTAAGTTTAAATTTATGTTTAAATTTATGTTTAAATTTATGTTTAAATTTATGTTTAAATTTAAGTTTATGTTTTAATTTATGTTTTAATTTATGTTTAAATTTATGTTTAAATTTATGTTTAAATTTAAGTTTGTTTTAATTTATGTTTAAATTTATTTTTTAATTTATGTTTAAGTTTATGTTTTAATTTATGTTTAAATTTAAGTTTAAATTTATGTTTAAATTTATATTTAAATTTAAGTTTATGTTTTAATTTATGTTTAAATTTATGTTTAAATTTATGTTTAAATTTATGTTTAAATTTAAGTTTATGTTTTAATTTATGTTTAAATTTATGTTTAAATTTATGTTTAAGTTTATGTTTAAAATTTAATTTATGTTTAAATTTATGTTTAAATTTATCTTTATATTTTAATTTATGTTTAAGTTTATGTTTTAATTTATGTTTTAATTTATGTTTAAATTTATGTTTAAATTTATGTTTAAATTTATGTTTTAATTTATGTTTAAATTTATGTTTAAATTTATGTTTAAATTTATGTTTAAATTTATGTTTAAGATTATGTTTAAGTTTATGTTTAAGTTTATGTTTTAATTTATGTTTTAATTTATGTTTAAATTTATGTTTAAGTTTATGTTTAAGTTTATGTTTTAATTTTTGTTTTAATTTATGTTTAAATTTATGTTAAAATTTATATTTAAATTTAAATTTATCTTTAAATTTATGTTTAAATTTATGTTTAAATTTATGTTTAAATTTAAGTTTTAATTTATGTTTAAATTTATGTTTAAATTTATGTTTAAGTTTATGTTTAAGATTTAATTTATGTTTAAATTTATGTTTAAATTTATGTTTAAATTTATGTTTAAATTTAAGTTTGTTTTAATTTATGTTTAAATTTATTTTTAAATTTATGTTTAAATTTATGTTTAAATTTATGTTTAAGTTTATGTTTAAGTTTATGTTTAAGTATATGTTTAAGATTTAATTTATGTTTAAATTTAAGTTTGTTTTAATTTATGTTTAAATTTATGTTTAAATTTATGTTTAAATTTATGTTTAAATTTAAGTTTAATTTTATGTTTAAATTTATGTTTAAATTTATTTTTAAATTTATGTTTAAATTTATGTTTAAATTTATGTTTAAATTTATGTTTAAATTTATGTTTAAATTTATGTTTAAATTTATGTTTAAATTTATGTTTAAATTTATGTTTAAATTTATGTTCAAATTTATGTTTTAGTTTATGTTTAAATTTATGTTTAAATTTATGTTTAAATTTATGTTTAAATTTAAGTTTGTTTTAATTTATATTTAAATTTATTTTTAAATTTATGTTTAAATTTATGTTTAAATTTATGTTTAATTTATGTTTAAATTTATGTTTAAATTTATGTTTAAATTTATGTTTAAATTTATGTTTAAATTTATGTTTAAGTTTATGTTTAAATTTATCTTTAAATTTATGTTTAAATTTATGTTTTAATTTATGTTTAAATTTATGTTTAAATTTATGTTTAAAATTATGTTTGAATTTATGTTAAAATTTGTTGTTTAAATTTATGTTTAAATTTATTTTTAAATTTATGTTTAAATTTATGTTTAAATTTATGTTTAAATTTATGTTTAAATTTATGTACATAAATTTAAACATAAATTGAAATATGAATTAAAACATAACTTTAAACATAAACTTAAACATAAATTTAAACATACATTTTAAACATAAATTTAAACATAAATTAAAACATAAACTTAAACATAAACTTAAACATAAATTTAAACATACATTTTAAACATAAATTTAAACATAAATTAAAACATGAACTTAAATTTAAACATAAACTTAAACATAAACATAAACATAAACATAAACATAAACATAAACATAAACATAAACATAAACATAAACATAAACATAAACATAAACATAAACATAAACATAAACATAAACATAAACATAAACATAAACATAAACATAAACATAAACATAAACATAAACATAAACATAAACATAAACATAAACATAAACATAAACATAAACATAAACATAAACATAAACATAAACATAAACATAAACATAAACATAAACATAAACATAAACATAAACATAAACATAAACATAAACATAAACATAAACATAAACATAAACATAAACATAAACATAAACATAAACATAAACATAAACAACAACATAAACATAAACATTATTTTTAATTGTAAAAAAGAATTGGGTCGAAAATCATCATTTGACTCAAATTACATCAAATAATGTCAAATCTAGTCATTTAAACACTAATTTTCCGATAAGTATCCAAACTGATGGAATTGAATGAAAATAATTTGATCCGATTGTTATTGGTACGAATCGAGGCGTTTATTATCAAAATAGACCGATTTAATACAAATCGAGTCGATTTGCAGTTGTTGTTATATGTTTATTTAGGTGTATGATTTAGTTTATGTTAAATGCTTATGTTTATGTTTATGTTTATGTTTTATGTTTATGTTTATGTTTATATTTATGTTTATGTTTATGTTTTTGTTTATGCTTATGTTTATGTTTATGTTTATGTTTATGTTTATGTTTAAGTTTATGTTTATGTTTATGTTTATGTTTATGTTTATGTTTATGTTTATGTTTATGTTTATGTTTATGTTTATGTTTATGTTTATGTTTATGTTTATGTTTAAGTTTATGTTTTAATTTATGTTTTAATTTAAGTTTAAATTTATGTTTAAATTTAAGTTTATGTTTTAATTTATGTTTAAATTTATGTTTATATTTATACTTAAATTTATGATTAAATTTATGTTTAAATTTATGTTTAAATTTATGTTTATATTTTAATTTATGTTTAAATTTATGTTTAAATTTATGTTTAAATTTATGTTTAAATTTATGTTTAAATTTATGTTTAAATTTATGTTTAAATTTATGTTTAAATTTATGTTTAAATTTATGTTTAAATTTATGTTTAAATTTATGTTTAAATTTATGTTTAAATTTATGTTTAAATTTAAGTTTATGTTTTAATTTATGTTTTATATTATGTTTAAATTTATGTTTAAATTTATGTTTAAATTTATGTTTTAATTTATGTTTAAATTTATGTTAAAATTTATGTTTAAATTTATGTTTAAAATTATGTTTGAATTTATGTTTAAATTTGTTGTTTAAATTTATGTTTAAATTTATGTTTAAATTTATGTTTAAATTTATGTTTAAATTTATGTTTAAATTTATGTTTAAGTTTATGTTTAAGTTTATGTTTTAATTTTTGTTTTAATTTATGTTTAAATTTATGTTTAAATTTATGTTTAAATTTATATTTAAGTTTAAATTTATGTTTAAATTTATGTTTAAATTTATGTTTAAATTTATGTTTAAATTTAAGTTTATGTTTTAATTTATGTTTTAATTTATGTTTAAATTTATGTTTAAATTTATGTTTAAATTTAAGTTTGTTTTAATTTATGTTTAAATTTATTTTTTAATTTATGTTTAAGTTTATGTTTTAATTTATGTTTAAATTTAAGTTTAAATTTATGTTTAAATTTATATTTAAATTTAAGTTTATGTTTTAATTTATGTTTAAATTTATGTTTAAATTTATGTTAAGTTGATGTTTAAGATTTAATTTATGTTTAAATTTATGTTTAAATTTAAGTTTATGTTTTAATTTATGTTTTAATTTATGTTTTAATTTATATTTAAATTTATGTTTAAATTTATGTTTAAATTTATGTTTTAATTTATGTTTAAATTTATGTTAAAATTTATGTTTAAATTTATGTTTAAAATTATGTTTGAATTTATGTTTAAATTTGTTGTTTAAATTTATGTTTAAATTTATGTTTAAATTTATGTTTAAATTTATGTTTAAATTTATGTTTAAATTTATGTTTAAATTTATGTTTAAATTTATGTTTAAGTTTATGTTTAAGTTTATGTTTAAGTTTATGTTTTAATTTATGTTTTAATTTATTTTTAAATTTATGTTTAAATTTATGTTTAAATTGATGTTTAAATTTATGTTTATGTTTATGTTTATGTTTATGTTTATGTTTATGTTTATGTTTAAGTTTATGTTTAATTTATGTTTTAATTTATGTTTAAATTTATGTTTAAATTTAAGTTTATGTTTTAATATATGTTTAAATTTATGTTTATATTTATGCTCAAATTTATGTTTAAATTTATGTTTAAATTTATGTTTAAATTTATGTTTATATTTTAATTTATGTTTATATTTTAATTTATGTTTAAATTTATGTTTATATTTTAATTTATGTTTAAATTTATGTTTAAACTTATGTTTAAATTTATGTTTAAATTTATGTTTAAATTTAAGTTTATGTTTTAATTTATGTTTTAACTTATGTTTAAATTTATGTTTAAATTTATGTTTAAATTTATGTTTAAATTTATGTTTAAATTTATGTTTAAGTTTATGTTTAAGTTTATGTTTAAGTTTATGTTTTAATTTATGTTTAAATTTAAGTTTAAATTTATGTTTAAATTTATGTTTAAATTTAAGTTTATGTTTTAATTTATGTTTAAATTTATGTTTAAATTTATGTTTAAGTTTATGTTTAAGATTTAATTTATGTTTAAATTTATGTTTAAATTTAAGTTTATATTTTAATTTATGTTTAAGTTTATGTTTTAATTTATGTTTTAATTTATGTTTAAATTTATGTTTAAATTTATGTTTAAATTTATGTTTTAATTTATGTTTAAATTTATGTTTAAATTTATGTTTAAATTTATGTTTAAATTTATGTTTAAGATTATGTTTAAGTTTATGTTTAAGTTTATGTTTTAATTTAAGTTTTAATTTATGTTTAAATTTATGTTTAAATTTATGTTTAAATTTATGTTTAAATTTATGTTTAAATTTATGTTTAAATTAATGTTTATGTTTATGTTTATGTTTATGTTTATGTTTATGTTTATGTTTATGTTTATGTTTATGTTTAAGTTTATGTTTTAATTTATGTTTTAATTTATGTTTAAATTTATGTTTAAATTTAAGTTTATGTTTTAATTTATGTTTAAATTTATGTTTAAATTTATGTTTATATTTATGTTTATGTTTATGTTTATGTTTATGTTTATGTTTATGTTTATGTTTATGTTTAAGTTTATGTTTTAATTTATGTTTTAATTTATGTTCTAATTTATGTTTAAATTTAAGTTTATGTTTTAATTTATGTTTAAATTTATGTTTATATTTATGTTTAAATTTATGTTTAAATTTATGTTAAAATTTATGTTTAAATTTATGTTTATATTTTTATTTATGTTTAACTTTATGTTAAAATTTATGTTTATATTTTAATTTATGTTTAAATTTATGTTTAAATTTAAGTTTATGTTTTTTTTTATGTTTTAATTTATGTTTAAATTTATGTTTAAATTTATGTTTGAATTTATGTTTTAATTTATGTTTAAATTTATGTTAAAATTTATGTTTAAATTTATGATTAAAATTATGTTTGAATTTATGTTTAAATTTGTTGTTTAAATTTATGTTTAAATTTATGTTTAAATTTATGTTTAAACTTATGTTTAAATTTATGTTTAAGTTTATGTTTAAATTTAAGTTTAAATTTATGTTTAAATTTATGTTTAAATTTAAGTTTATGTTTTAATTTATGTTAAAATTTATGTTTAAACTTATGTTTAAGTTTATGTTTAAGATTTAATTTATGTTTAAATTTATGTTTAAATTTAGGTTTAAATTTAAGTTTGTTTTAATTTATGTTTAAATTTTTTTTTAAATTTATGTTTAAATTTATGTTTAAATTTATGTTTAAATTTATGTTTAAATTTATGTTTAAATTTATGTTTAAATTTATGTTTAAATTTATGTTTAAATTTATGTTTAAATTTATGTTTAAATTTATGTTTAAATTTATGTTTAAATTTATGTTTATGTTTATGTTTAAGTTTATGTTTAAGTTTATGTTTTAATTTATGTTTAAATTTAAGTTTAAATTTATGTTTAAATTTAAGTTTATGTTTTAATTTATGTTTAATTTTATGTTTAAATTTATGTTTAAATTTATGCTTAAATTTAAGTTTAAATTTACGTTTAAATTTATGTTTAAATTTATGTTTAAATTTATATTTAAATTTATGTTTAAGTTCATGTTTAAAATTTAACTTATGTTTAAATTTATGTTTAAATTTATGTTTAATTTTATGTATAAATTTATGTTTAAATTTATGTTTAAATTTATGTTTAAATTTTTGTTTAAATTTATGTTTAAATTTATGTTTAATTTTATGTATAAATTTATGTTTAAATTTATGTTTAAATTTATGTTTAAATTAAAGTTAAAATTTATGTTTAAATTTATGTTTAAATTTATGTTTAAATTTATGTTTAAATTTATGTTTAAATTTATGTTTAAATTTATGTTTAAATTTATGTTTAAATTTATGTTTAAGTTTATATTATGTTTTAATTTATGTTTAAATTTATGTTTAAATTTAAGTTTATGTTTTAATATATGTTTAAATTTATGTTTATATTTATGCTTAAATTTATGTTTAAATTTATGTTTATATTTTAATTTATGTTTAAATTTATGTTTATATTTTAATTTATGTTTAAATTTATGTTTATATTTTAATTTATGTTTAAATTTATGTTTAAACTTATGTTTAAATTTAAGTTTATGTTTTAATTTATGTTTTAACTTATGTTTAAATTTATGTTTAAATTTATGTTTAAATTTATGTTTAAATTTATGTTTAAGTTTATGTTTAAGTTTATGTTTAAGTTTATGTTTTAATTTATGTTTAAATTTAAAATTAAATTTATGTTTAAATTTATGTTTAAATTTAAGTTTATGTTTTAATTTATGTTTAAATTTATGTTTAAGTTTATGTTTAAGTTTATGTTTAAGATTTAATTTATGTTTAAATTTATGTTTAAATTTAAGTTTATATTTTAATTTATGTTTAAGTTTATGTTTTAATTTATGTTTTAATTTATGTTTAAATTTATGTTTAAATTTATGTTTAAATTTATGTTTAAATTTATGTTTATGTTTATGTTTATGTTTATGTTTATGTTTATGTTTATGTTTATGTTTAAGTTTGTGTTTTAATTTATGTTTTAATTTATGTTTAAATTTATGTTTAAATTTAAGTTTATGTTTTAATATATGTTTAAATTTATGTTTATATTTATGCTTAAATTTATGTTTAAATTTATGTTTATATTTTAATTTATGTTTAAATTTATGTTTATATTTTAATTTATGTTTAAATTTATGTTTAAACTTATGTTTAAATTTATGTTTAAATTTATGTTTAAATTTAAGTTTATGTTTTAATTTATGTTTTAACTTATGTTTAAATTTATGTTTAAATTTATGTTTAAATTTATGTTTAAATTTATGTTTAAATTTATGTTTAAGTTTATTTTTTAATTTATGTTTAAATTTTAGTTTAAATTTATGTTTAAATTTATGTTTAAATTTAAGTTTATGTTTTAATTTATGTTTAAATTTATGTTTAAATTTATGTTTAAGTTTATGTTTAAAATTTAATTTATGTTTAAATTTATGTTTAAATTTATCTTTATATTTTAATTTATGTTTAAGTTTATGTTTTAATTTATGTTTTAATTTATGTTTAAATTTATGTTTAAATTTATGTTTAAATTTATGTTTTAATTTATGTTTAAATTTATGTTTAAATTTATGTTTAAATTTATGTTTAAATTTATGTTTAAGATTATGTTTAAGTTTATGTTTAAGTTTATGTTTTAATTTATGTTTTAATTTATGTTTAAATTTATGTTTAAGTTTATGTTTAAGTTTATGTTTTAATTTTTGTTTTAATTTATGTTTAAATTTATGTTAAAATTTATATTTAAATTTAAATTTATCTTTAAATTTATGTTTAAATTTATGTTTAAATTTATGTTTAAATTTAAGTTTTAATTTATGTTTAAATTTATGTTTAAATTTATGTTTAAGTTTATGTTTAAGATTTAATTTATGTTTAAATTTATGTTTAAATTTATGTTTAAATTTATGTTTAAATTTAAGTTTGTTTTAATTTATGTTTAAATTTATTTTTAAATTTATGTTTAAATTTATGTTTAAATTTATGTTTAAGTTTATGTTTAAGTTTATGTTTAAGTATATGTTTAAGATTTAATTTATGTTTAAATTTAAGTTTGTTTTAATTTATGTTTAAATTTATGTTTAAATTTATGTTTAAATTTATGTTTAAATTTAAGTTTAATTTTATGTTTAAATTTATGTTTAAATTTATTTTTAAATTTATGTTTAAATTTATGTTTAAATTTATGTTTAAATTTATGTTTAAATTTATGTTTAAATTTATGTTTAAATTTATGTTTAAATTTATGTTTAAATTTATGTTCAAATTTATGTTTTAGTTTATGTTTAAATTTATGTTTAAATTTATGTTTAAATTTATGTTTAAATTTAAGTTTGTTTTAATTTATATTTAAATTTATTTTTAAATTTATGTTTAAATTTATGTTTAAATTTATGTTTAATTTATGTTTAAATTTATGTTTAAATTTATGTTTAAATTTATGTTTAAATTTATGTTTAAATTTATGTTTAAGTTTATGTTTAAATTTATCTTTAAATTTATGTTTAAATTTATGTTTTAATTTATGTTTAAATTTATGTTTAAATTTATGTTTAAAATTATGTTTGAATTTATGTTAAAATTTGTTGTTTAAATTTATGTTTAAATTTATTTTTAAATTTATGTTTAAATTTATGTTTAAATTTATGTTTAAATTTATGTTTAAATTTATGTACATAAATTTAAACATAAATTGAAATATGAATTAAAACATAACTTTAAACATAAACTTAAACATAAATTTAAACATACATTTTAAACATAAATTTAAACATAAATTAAAACATAAACTTAAACATAAACTTAAACATAAATTTAAACATACATTTTAAACATAAATTTAAACATAAATTAAAACATGAACTTAAATTTAAACATAAACTTAAACATAAACATAAACATAAACATAAACATAAACATAAACATAAACATAAACATAAACATAAACATAAACATAAACATAAACATAAACATAAACATAAACATAAACATAAACATAAACATAAACATAAACATAAACATAAACATAAACATAAACATAAACATAAACATAAACATAAACATAAACATAAACATAAACATAAACATAAACATAAACATAAACATAAACATAAACATAAACATAAACATAAACATAAACATAAACATAAACAGAAACATAAACATAAACATAAACATAAACATAAACATAAACATAAACATAAACATAAACATAAACATAAACATAAACATAAACATAAACATAAACATAAACATAAACATAAACAACAACATAAACATAAACATTATTTTTAATTGTAAAAAAGAATTGGGTCGAAAATCATCATTTGACTCAAATTACATCAAATAATGTCAAATCTAGTCATTTAAACACTAATTTTCCGATAAGTATCCAAACTGATGGAATTGAATGAAAATAATTTGATCCGATTGTTATTGGTACGAATCGAGGCGTTTATTATCAAAATAGACCGATTTAATACAAATCGAGTCGATTTGCAGTTGTTGTTATATGTTTATTTAGGTGTATGATTTAGTTTATGTTAAATGCTTATGTTTATGTTTATGTTTATGTTTTATGTTTATGTTTATGTTTATATTTATGTTTATGTTTATGTTTTTGTTTATGCTTATGTTTATGTTTATGTTTATGTTTATGTTTATGTTTAAGTTTATGTATATGTTTATGTTTATGTTTATGTTTATGTTTATGTTTATGTTTATGTTTATGTTTATGTTTATGTTTATGTTTATGTTTAAGTTTATGTTTTAATTTATGTTTTAATTTAAGTTTAAATTTATGTTTAAATTTAAGTTTATGTTTTAATTTATGTTTAAATTTATGTTTATATTTATACTTAAATTTATGATTAAATTTATGTTTAAATTTATGTTTAAATTTATGTTTATATTTTAATTTATGTTTAAATTTATGTTTAAATTTATGTTTAAATTTATGTTTAAATTTATGTTTAAATTTATGTTTAAATTTATGTTTAAATTTATGTTTAAATTTAAGTTTATGTTTTAATTTATGTTTTATATTATGTTTAAATTTATGTTTAAATTTATGTTTAAATTTATGTTTTAATTTATGTTTAAATTTATGTTAAAATTTATGTTTAAATTTATGTTTAAAATTATGTTTGAATTTATGTTTAAATTTGTTGTTTAAATTTATGTTTAAATTTATGTTTAAATTTATGTTTAAATTTATGTTTAAATTTATGTTTAAATTTATGTTTAAGTTTATGGTTAAGTTTATGTTTAAGTTTATGTTTAAGTTTATGTTTTAATTTTTGTTTTAATTTATGTTTAAATTTATGTTTAAATTTATGTTTAAATTTATATTTAAGTTTAAATTTATGTTTAAATTTATGTTTAAATTTATGTTTAAATTTATGTTTAAATTTAAGTTTATGTTTTAATTTATGTTTTAATTTATGTTTAAATTTATGTTTAAATTTATGTTTAAATTTAAGTTTGTTTTAATTTATGTTTAAATTTATTTTTTAATTTATGTTTAAGTTTATGTTTTAATTTATGTTTAAATTTAAGTTTAAATTTATGTTTAAATTTATATTTAAATTTAAGTTGATGTTTTAATTTATGTTTAAATTTATGTTTAAATTTATGTTTAAATTTATGTTAAGTTGATGTTTAAGATTTAATTTATGTTTAAATTTATGTTTAAATTTAAGTTTATGTTTTAATTTATGTTTTAATTTATGTTTTAATTTATATTTAAATTTATGTTTAAATTTCTGTTTAAATTTATGTTTTAATTTATGTTTAAATTTATGTTAAAATTTATGTTTAAATTTATGTTTAAAATTATGTTTGAATTTATGTTTAAATTTGTTGTTTAAATTTATGTTTAAATTTATGTTTAAATTTATGTTTAAATTTATGTTTAAATTTATGTTTAAATTTATGTTTAAATTTATGTTTAAATTTATGTTATGTTTATGTTTAAGTTTATGTTTAAGTTTATGTTTTAATTTATGTTTTAATTTATTTTTAAATTTATGTTTAAATTTATGTTTAAATTTATGTTTAAATTTATGTTTATGTTTATGTTTATGTTTATGTTTATGTTTATGTTTAAGTTTATGTTTAATTTATGTTTTAATTTATGTTTAAATTTATGTTTAAATTTAAGTTTATGTTTTAATATATCTTTAAATTTATGTTTATATTTTTGCTCAAATTTATGTTTAAATTTATGTTTAAATTTATGTTTAAATTTATGTTTATATTTTAATTTATGTTTATATTTTAATTTATGTTTAAATTTATGTTTATATTTTAATTTATGTTTAAATTTATGTTTAAACTTATGTTTAAATTTATGTTTAAATTTATGTTTAAATTTAAGTTTATGTTTTAATTTATGTTTTAACTTATGTTTAAATTTATGTTTAAATTTATGTTTAAATTTATGTTTAAATTTATGTTTAAATTTATGTTTAAGTTTATGTTTAAGTTTATGTTTAAGTTTATGTTTTAATTTATGTTTAAATTTAAGTTTAAATTTATGTTTAAATTTATGTTTAAATTTAAGTTTATGTTTTAATTTATGTTTAAATTTATGTTTAAATTTATGTTTAAGTTTATGTTTAAGATTTAATTTATGTTTAAATTTATGTTTAAATTTAAGTTTATATTTTAATTTATGTTTAAGTTTATGTTTTAATTTATGTTTTAATTTATGTTTAAATTTATGTTTAAATTTATGTTTAAATTTATGTTTAAATTTATGTTTAAATTTTTGTTTAAATTTATGTTTAAATTTATGTTTAATTTTATGTATAAATTTATGTTTAAATTTATGTTTAAATTTATGTTTAAATTAAAGTTAAAATTTATGTTTAAATTTATGTTTAAATTTATGTTTAAATTTATGTTTAAATTTATGTTTAAATTTATGTTTAAATTTATGTTTAAATTTATGTTTAAATTTATGTTTAAGTTTATATTATGTTTTAATTTATGTTTAAATTTATGTTTAAATTTAAGTTTATGTTTTAATATATGTTTAAATTTATGTTTATATTTATGCTTAAATTTATGTTTAAATTTATGTTTATATTTTAATTTATGTTTAAATTTATGTTTATATTTTAATTTATGTTTAAATTTATGTTTATATTTTAATTTATGTTTAAATTTATGTTTAAACTTATGTTTAAATTTAAGTTTATGTTTTAATTTATGTTTTAACTTATGTTTAAATTTATGTTTAAATTTATGTTTAAATTTATGTTTAAATTTATGTTTAAGTTTATGTTTAAGTTTATGTTTAAGTTTATGTTTTAATTTATGTTTAAATTTAAAATTAAATTTATGTTTAAATTTATGTTTAAATTTAAGTTTATGTTTTAATTTATGTTTAAATTTATGTTTAAGTTTATGTTTAAGTTTATGTTTAAGATTTAATTTATGTTTAAATTTATGTTTAAATTTAAGTTTATATTTTAATTTATGTTTAAGTTTATGTTTTAATTTATGTTTTAATTTATGTTTAAATTTATGTTTAAATTTATGTTTAAATTTATGTTTAAATTTATGTTTATGTTTATGTTTATGTTTATGTTTATGTTTATGTTTATGTTTATGTTTAAGTTTGTGTTTTAATTTATGTTTTAATTTATGTTTAAATTTATGTTTAAATTTAAGTTTATGTTTTAATATATGTTTAAATTTATGTTTATATTTATGCTTAAATTTATGTTTAAATTTATGTTTATATTTTAATTTATGTTTAAATTTATGTTTATATTTTAATTTATGTTTAAATTTATGTTTAAACTTATGTTTAAATTTATGTTTAAATTTATGTTTAAATTTAAGTTTATGTTTTAATTTATGTTTTAACTTATGTTTAAATTTATGTTTAAATTTATGTTTAAATTTATGTTTAAATTTATGTTTAAATTTATGTTTAAGTTTATTTTTTAATTTATGTTTAAATTTTAGTTTAAATTTATGTTTAAATTTATGTTTAAATTTAAGTTTATGTTTTAATTTATGTTTAAATTTATGTTTAAATTTATGTTTAAGTTTATGTTTAAAATTTAATTTATGTTTAAATTTATGTTTAAATTTATCTTTATATTTTAATTTATGTTTAAGTTTATGTTTTAATTTATGTTTTAATTTATGTTTAAATTTATGTTTAAATTTATGTTTAAATTTATGTTTTAATTTATGTTTAAATTTATGTTTAAATTTATGTTTAAATTTATGTTTAAATTTATGTTTAAGATTATGTTTAAGTTTATGTTTAAGTTTATGTTTTAATTTATGTTTTAATTTATGTTTAAATTTATGTTTAAGTTTATGTTTAAGTTTATGTTTTAATTTTTGTTTTAATTTATGTTTAAATTTATGTTAAAATTTATATTTAAATTTAAATTTATCTTTAAATTTATGTTTAAATTTATGTTTAAATTTATGTTTAAATTTAAGTTTTAATTTATGTTTAAATTTATGTTTAAATTTATGTTTAAGTTTATGTTTAAGATTTAATTTATGTTTAAATTTATGTTTAAATTTATGTTTAAATTTATGTTTAAATTTAAGTTTGTTTTAATTTATGTTTAAATTTATTTTTAAATTTATGTTTAAATTTATGTTTAAATTTATGTTTAAGTTTATGTTTAAGTTTATGTTTAAGTATATGTTTAAGATTTAATTTATGTTTAAATTTAAGTTTGTTTTAATTTATGTTTAAATTTATGTTTAAATTTATGTTTAAATTTATGTTTAAATTTAAGTTTAATTTTATGTTTAAATTTATGTTTAAATTTATTTTTAAATTTATGTTTAAATTTATGTTTAAATTTATGTTTAAATTTATGTTTAAATTTATGTTTAAATTTATGTTTAAATTTATGTTTAAATTTATGTTTAAATTTATGTTCAAATTTATGTTTTAGTTTATGTTTAAATTTATGTTTAAATTTATGTTTAAATTTATGTTTAAATTTAAGTTTGTTTTAATTTATATTTAAATTTATTTTTAAATTTATGTTTAAATTTATGTTTAAATTTATGTTTAATTTATGTTTAAATTTATGTTTAAATTTATGTTTAAATTTATGTTTAAATTTATGTTTAAATTTATGTTTAAGTTTATGTTTAAATTTATCTTTAAATTTATGTTTAAATTTATGTTTTAATTTATGTTTAAATTTATGTTTAAATTTATGTTTAAAATTATGTTTGAATTTATGTTAAAATTTGTTGTTTAAATTTATGTTTAAATTTATTTTTAAATTTATGTTTAAATTTATGTTTAAATTTATGTTTAAATTTATGTTTAAATTTATGTACATAAATTTAAACATAAATTGAAATATGAATTAAAACATAACTTTAAACATAAACTTAAACATAAATTTAAACATACATTTTAAACATAAATTTAAACATAAATTAAAACATAAACTTAAACATAAACTTAAACATAAATTTAAACATACATTTTAAACATAAATTTAAACATAAATTAAAACATGAACTTAAATTTAAACATAAACTTAAACATAAACATAAACATAAACATAAACATAAACATAAACATAAACATAAACATAAACATAAACATAAACATAAACATAAACATAAACATAAACATAAACATAAACATAAACATAAACATAAACATAAACATAAACATAAACATAAACATAAACATAAACATAAACATAAACATAAACATAAACATAAACATAAACATAAACATAAACATAAACATAAACATAAACATAAACATAAACATAAACATAAACATAAACATAAACATAAACAGAAACATAAACATAAACATAAACATAAACATAAACATAAACATAAACATAAACATAAACATAAACATAAACATAAACATAAACATAAACATAAACATAAACATAAACATAAACATAAACAACAACATAAACATAAACATTATTTTTAATTGTAAAAAAGAATTGGGTCGAAAATCATCATTTGACTCAAATTACATCAAATAATGTCAAATCTAGTCATTTAAACACTAATTTTCCGATAAGTATCCAAACTGATGGAATTGAATGAAAATAATTTGATCCGATTGTTATTGGTACGAATCGAGGCGTTTATTATCAAAATAGACCGATTTAATACAAATCGAGTCGATTTGCAGTTGTTGTTATATGTTTATTTAGGTGTATGATTTAGTTTATGTTAAATGCTTATGTTTATGTTTATGTTTATGTTTTATGTTTATGTTTATGTTTATATTTATGTTTATGTTTATGTTTTTGTTTATGCTTATGTTTATGTTTATGTTTATGTTTATGTTTATGTTTAAGTTTATGTATATGTTTATGTTTATGTTTATGTTTATGTTTATGTTTATGTTTATGTTTATGTTTATGTTTATGTTTATGTTTATGTTTAAGTTTATGTTTTAATTTATGTTTTAATTTAAGTTTAAATTTATGTTTAAATTTAAGTTTATGTTTTAATTTATGTTTAAATTTATGTTTATATTTATACTTAAATTTATGATTAAATTTATGTTTAAATTTATGTTTAAATTTATGTTTATATTTTAATTTATGTTTAAATTTATGTTTAAATTTATGTTTAAATTTATGTTTAAATTTATGTTTAAATTTATGTTTAAATTTATGTTTAAATTTATGTTTAAATTTAAGTTTATGTTTTAATTTATGTTTTATATTATGTTTAAATTTATGTTTAAATTTATGTTTAAATTTATGTTTTAATTTATGTTTAAATTTATGTTAAAATTTATGTTTAAATTTATGTTTAAAATTATGTTTGAATTTATGTTTAAATTTGTTGTTTAAATTTATGTTTAAATTTATGTTTAAATTTATGTTTAAATTTATGTTTAAATTTATGTTTAAATTTATGTTTAAGTTTATGGTTAAGTTTATGTTTAAGTTTATGTTTAAGTTTATGTTTTAATTTTTGTTTTAATTTATGTTTAAATTTATGTTTAAATTTATGTTTAAATTTATATTTAAGTTTAAATTTATGTTTAAATTTATGTTTAAATTTATGTTTAAATTTATGTTTAAATTTAAGTTTATGTTTTAATTTATGTTTTAATTTATGTTTAAATTTATGTTTAAATTTATGTTTAAATTTAAGTTTGTTTTAATTTATGTTTAAATTTATTTTTTAATTTATGTTTAAGTTTATGTTTTAATTTATGTTTAAATTTAAGTTTAAATTTATGTTTAAATTTATATTTAAATTTAAGTTGATGTTTTAATTTATGTTTAAATTTATGTTTAAATTTATGTTTAAATTTATGTTAAGTTGATGTTTAAGATTTAATTTATGTTTAAATTTATGTTTAAATTTAAGTTTATGTTTTAATTTATGTTTTAATTTATGTTTTAATTTATATTTAAATTTATGTTTAAATTTCTGTTTAAATTTATGTTTTAATTTATGTTTAAATTTATGTTAAAATTTATGTTTAAATTTATGTTTAAAATTATGTTTGAATTTATGTTTAAATTTGTTGTTTAAATTTATGTTTAAATTTATGTTTAAATTTATGTTTAAATTTATGTTTAAATTTATGTTTAAATTTATGTTTAAATTTATGTTTAAATTTATGTTATGTTTATGTTTAAGTTTATGTTTAAGTTTATGTTTTAATTTATGTTTTAATTTATTTTTAAATTTATGTTTAAATTTATGTTTAAATTTATGTTTAAATTTATGTTTATGTTTATGTTTATGTTTATGTTTATGTTTATGTTTAAGTTTATGTTTAATTTATGTTTTAATTTATGTTTAAATTTATGTTTAAATTTAAGTTTATGTTTTAATATATCTTTAAATTTATGTTTATATTTTTGCTCAAATTTATGTTTAAATTTATGTTTAAATTTATGTTTAAATTTATGTTTATATTTTAATTTATGTTTATATTTTAATTTATGTTTAAATTTATGTTTATATTTTAATTTATGTTTAAATTTATGTTTAAACTTATGTTTAAATTTATGTTTAAATTTATGTTTAAATTTAAGTTTATGTTTTAATTTATGTTTTAACTTATGTTTAAATTTATGTTTAAATTTATGTTTAAATTTATGTTTAAATTTATGTTTAAATTTATGTTTAAGTTTATGTTTAAGTTTATGTTTAAGTTTATGTTTTAATTTATGTTTAAATTTAAGTTTAAATTTATGTTTAAATTTATGTTTAAATTTAAGTTTATGTTTTAATTTATGTTTAAATTTATGTTTAAATTTATGTTTAAGTTTATGTTTAAGATTTAATTTATGTTTAAATTTATGTTTAAATTTAAGTTTATATTTTAATTTATGTTTAAGTTTATGTTTTAATTTATGTTTTAATTTATGTTTAAATTTATGTTTAAATTTATGTTTAAATTTATGTTTTAATTTATGTTTAAATTTATGTTTAAATTTATGTTTAAATTTATGTTTAAATTTATGTTTAAGATTATGTTTAAGTTTATGTTTAAGTTTATGTTTTAATTTAAGTTTTAATTTATGTTTAAATTTATGTTTAAATTTATGTTTAAATTTATGTTTAAATTTATGTTTAAATTTATGTTTAAGTTTATGTTTAAATTTAAGTTTAAATTTATGTTTAAATTTATGTTTAAATTTAAGTTTATGTTTTAATTTATGTTAAAATTTATGTTTAAACTTATGTTTAAGTTTATGTTTAAGATTTAATTTATGTTTAAATTTATGTTTAAATTTAGGTTTAAATTTAAGTTTGTTTTAATTTATGTTTAAATTTTTTTTAAAATTTATGTTTAAATTTATGTTTAAATTTATGTTTAAATTTATGTTTAAATTTATGTTTAAATTTATGTTTAAATTTATGTTTAAATTTATGTTTAAATTTATGTTTAAATTTATGTTTAAATTTATGTTTAAATTTATGTTTAAATTTATGTTTAAATTTATGTTTAAATTTATGTTTATGTTTATGTTTAAGTTTATGTTTAAGTTTATGTTTTAATTTATGTTTAAATTTAAGTTTAAATTTATGTTTAAATTTATGTTTAAATTTAAGTTTATGTTTTAATTTATGTTTAAATTTAAGTTTAAATTTATGTTTAAATTTAAGTTTATGTTTTAATTTATGTTTTAATTTATGTTTAAATTTATGTTTAAATTTAAGTTTATGTTTTAATATATGTTTAAATTTATGTTTATATTTATGCTTAAATTTATGTTTAAATTTATGTTTATATTTTAATTTATGTTTAAATTTATGTTTATATTTTAATTTATGTTTAAATTTATGTTTAAACTTATGTTTAAATTTAAGTTTATGTTTTAATTTATGTTTTAACTTATGTTTAAATTTATGTTTAAATTTATGTTTAAATTTATGTTTAAATTTATGTTTAAATTTATGTTTAAGTTTATGTTTAAGTTTATGTTTAAGTTTATGTTTTAATTTATGTTTAAATTTAAGTTTAAATTTATGTTTAAATTTATGTTTAAATTTAAGTTTATGTTTTAATTTATGTTTAAATTTATGTTTAAATTTATGTTTAAGTTTATGTTTAAGATTTAATTTATGTTTAAATTTATGTTTAAATTTAAGTTTATATTTTAATTTATGTTTAAGTTTATGTTTTAATTTATGTTTTAATTTATGTTTTAATTTAAGTTTAAATTTATGTTTAAATTTAAGTTTATGTTTTAATTTATGTTTAAATTTATGTTTATATTTATACTTAAATTTATGATTAAATTTATGTTTAAATTTATGTTTAAATTTATGTTTATATTTTAATTTATGTTTAAATTTATGTTTAAATTTATGTTTAAATTTATGTTTAAATTTATGTTTAAATTTATGTTTAAATTTATGTTTAAATTTAAGTTTATGTTTTAATTTATGTTTCATATTATGTTTAAATTTATGTTTAAATTTATGTTTAAATTTATGTTTTAATTTATGTTTAAATTTATGTTAAAATTTATGTTTAAATTTATGTTTAAAATTATGTTTGAATTTATGTTTAAATTTGTTGTTTAAATTTATGTTTAAATTTATGTTTAAATTTATGTTTAAATTTATGTTTAAATTTATGTTTAAATTTATGTTTAAGTTTATGGTTAAGTTTATGTTTAAGTTTATGTTTAAGTTTATGTTTTAATTTTTGTTTTAATTTATGTTTAAATTTATGTTTAAATTTATGTTTAAATTTATATTTAAGTTTAAATTTATGTTTAAATTTATGTTTAAATTTATGTTTAAATTTATGTTTAAATTTAAGTTTATGTTTTAATTTATGTTTTAATTTATGTTTAAATTTATGTTTAAATTTATGTTTAAATTTAAGTTTGTTTTAATTTATGTTTAAATTTATTTTTTAATTTATGTTTAAGTTTATGTTTTAATTTATGTTTAAATTTAAGTTTAAATTTATGTTTAAATTTATATTTAAATTTAAGTTTATGTTTTAATTTATGTTTAAATTTATGTTTAAATTTATGTTTAAATTTATGTTAAGTTGATGTTTAAGATTTAATTTATGTTTAAATTTATGTTTAAATTTAAGTTTATGTTTTAATTTATGTTTTAATTTATATTTAAATTTATGTTTAAATTTATGTTTAAATTTATGTTTTAATTTATGTTTAAATTTATGTTAAAATTTATGTTTAAATTTATGTTTAAAATTATGTTTGAATTTATGTTTAAATTTGTTGTTTAAATTTATGTTTAAATTTATGTTTAAATTTATGTTTAAATTTATGTTTAAATTTATGTTTAAATTTATGTTTAAATTTATGTTTAAATTTATGTTTAAGTTTATGTTTAAGTTTATGTTTAAGTTTATGTTTTAATTTATGTTTTAATTTATTTTTAAATTTATGTTTAAATTTATGTTTAAATTTATGTTTATGTTTATGTTTATGTTTATGTTTATGTTTAAGTTTATGTTTTAATTTATGTTTTAATTTATGTTTAAATTTATGTTTAAATTTAAGTTTATGTTTTAATATATGTTTAAATTTATGTTTATATTTATGCTTAAATTTATGTTTAAATTTATGTTTATATTTTAATTTATGTTTAAATTTATGTTTATATTTTAATTTATGTTTAAATTTATGTTTATATTTTAATTTATGTTTAAATTTATGTTTAAACTTATGTTTAAATTTAAGTTTATGTTTTAATTTATGTTTTAACTTATGTTTAAATTTATGTTTAAATTTATGTTTAAATTTATGTTTAAATTTATGTTTAAGTTTATGTTTAAGTTTATGTTTAAGTTTATGTTTTAATTTATGTTTAAATTTAAGTTTAAATTTATGTTTAAATTTATGTTTAAATTTAAGTTTATGTTTTAATTTATGTTTAAATTTATGTTTAAATTTATGTTTAAGTTTATGTTTAAGATTTAATTTATGTTTAAATTTATGTTTAAATTTAAGTTTATATTTTAATTTATGTTTAAGTTTATGTTTTAATTTATGTTTTAATTTATGTTTAAATTTATGTTTAAATTTATGTTTAAATTTATGTTTAAATTTATGTTTATGTTTATGTTTATGTTTATGTTTATGTTTATGTTTATGTTTAAGTTTGTGTTTTAATTTATGTTTTAATTTATGTTTAAATTTATGTTTAAATTTAAGTTTATGTTTTAATATATGTTTAAATTTATGTTTATATTTATGCTTAAATTTATGTTTAAATTTATGTTTATATTTTAATTTATGTTTAAATTTATGTTTAAACTTATGTTTAAATTTATGTTTAAATTTATGTTTAAATTTAAGTTTATGTTTTAATTTATGTTTTAACTTATGTTTAAATTTATGTTTAAATTTATGTTTAAATTTATGTTTAAATTTATGTTTAAATTTATGTTTAAGTTTATGTTTAAGTTTATGTTTAAGTTTATGTTTTAATTTATGTTTAAATTTTAGTTTAAATTTATGTTTAAATTTATGTTTAAATTTAAGTTTATGTTTTAATTTATGTTTAAATTTATGTTTAAATTTATGTTTAAGTTTATGTTTAAAATTTAATTTATGTTTAAATTTATGTTTAAATTTATCTTTATATTTTAATTTATGTTTAAGTTTATGTTTTAATTTATGTTTTAATTTATGTTTAAATTTATGTTTAAATTTATGTTTAAATTTATGTTTTAATTTATGTTTAAATTTATGTTTAAATTTATGTTTAAATTTATGTTTAAATTTATGTTTAAGATTATGTTTAAGTTTATGTTTAAGTTTATGTTTTAATTTATGTTTTAATTTATGTTTAAATTTATGTTTAAGTTTATGTTTAAGTTTATGTTTTAATTTTTGTTTTAATTTATGTTTAAATTTATGTTAAAATTTATATTTAAATTTAAATTTATCTTTAAATTTATGTTTAAATTTATGTTTAAATTTATGTTTAAATTTAAGTTTTAATTTATGTTTAAATTTATGTTTAAATTTATGTTTAAGTTTATGTTTAAGATTTAATTTATGTTTAAATTTATGTTTAAATTTATGTTTAAATTTATGTTTAAATTTAAGTTTGTTTTAATTTATGTTTAAATTTATTTTTAAATTTATGTTTAAATTTATGTTTAAATTTATGTTTAAGTTTATGTTTAAGTTTATATTTAAGTATATGTTTAAGATTTAATTTATGTTTAAATTTAAGTTTGTTTTAATTTATGTTTAAATTTATGTTTAAATTTATGTTTAAATTTATGTTTAAATTTAAGTTTAATTTTATGTTTAAATTTATGTTTAAATTTATTTTTAAATTTATGTTTAAATTTATGTTTAAATTTATGTTTAAATTTATGTTTAAATTTATGTTTAAATTTATGTTTAAATTTATGTTTAAATTTATGTTTAAATTTATGTTTAAATTTATGTTCAAATTTATGTTTTAGTTTATGTTTAAATTTATGTTTAAATTTATGTTTAAATTTATGTTTAAATTTAAGTTTGTTTTAATTTATATTTAAATTTATTTTTAAATTTATGTTTAAATTTATGTTTAAATTTATGTTTAATTTATGTTTAAATTTATGTTTAAATTTATGTTTAAATTTATGTTTAAATTGTTGTTAAAATTTATGTTTAAGTTTATGTTTAAATTTATCTTTAAATTTATGTTTAAATTTATGTTTTAATTTATGTTTAAATTTATGTTTAAATTTATGTTTAAAATTATGTTTGAATTTATGTTAAAATTTGTTGTTTAAATTTATGTTTAAATTTATTTTTAAATTTATGTTTAAATTTATGTTTAAATTTATGTTTAAATTTATGTTTAAATTTATGTACATAAATTTAAACATAAATTGAAATATGAATTAAAACATAACTTTAAACATAAACTTAAACATAAATTTAAACATACATTTTAAACATAAATTTAAACATAAATTAAAACATAAACTTAAACATAAACTTAAACATAAATTTAAACATACATTTTAAACATAAATTTAAACATAAATTAAAACATGAACTTAAATTTAAACATAAACTTAAACATAAACATAAACATAAACATAAACATAAACATAAACATAAACATAAACATAAACATAAACATAAACATAAACATAAACATAAACATAAACATAAACATAAACATAAACATAAACATAAACATAAACATAAACATAAACATAAACATAAACATAAACATAAACATAAACATAAACATAAACATAAACATAAACATAAACATAAACATAAACATAAACATAAACATAAACATAAACATAAACATAAACATAAACATAAACATAAACATAAACATAAACATAAACATAAACATAAACATAAACATAAACATAAACATAAACATAAACAACAACATAAACATAAACATTATTTTTAATTGTAAAAAAGAATTGGGTCGAAAATCATCATTTGACTCAAATTACATCAAATAATGTCAAATCTAGTCATTTAAACACTAATTTTCCGATAAGTATCCAAACTGATGGAATTGAATGAAAATAATTTGATCCGATTGTTATTGGTACGAATCGAGGCGTTTATTATCAAAATAGACCGATTTAATACAAATCGAGTCGATTTGCAGTTGTTGTTATATGTTTATTTAGGTGTATGATTTAGTTTATGTTAAATGCTTATGTTTATGTTTATGTTTATGTTTTATGTTTATGTTTATGTTTATATTTATGTTTATGTTTATGTTTTTGTTTATGCTTATGTTTATGTTTATGTTTATGTTTATGTTTATGTTTAAGTTTATGTTTATGTTTATGTTTATGTTTATGTTTATGTTTATGTTTATGTTTATGTTTATGTTTATGTTTATGTTTATGTTTATGTTTATGTTTATGTTTAAGTTTATGTTTTAATTTATGTTTTAATTTAAGTTTAAATTTATGTTTAAATTTAAGTTTATGTTTTAATTTATGTTTAAATTTATGTTTATATTTATACTTAAATTTATGATTAAATTTATGTTTAAATTTATGTT
Source organism: Sialis fuliginosa (assembly GCA_961205875.1). Taxonomy (NCBI): domain Eukaryota; kingdom Metazoa; phylum Arthropoda; class Insecta; order Megaloptera; family Sialidae; genus Sialis; species Sialis fuliginosa. The sequence continues at coordinate 2,186,595 of OY540818.1, read as the reverse complement.
TAAATTTATGTTTATATTTTAATTTATGTTTAAATTTATGTTTAAATTTATGTTTAAATTTATGTTTAAATTTATGTTTAAATTTATGTTTAAATTTATGTTTAAATTTATGTTTAAATTTATGTTTAAATTTATGTTTAAATTTATGTTTAAATTTAAGTTTATGTTTTAATTTATGTTTTATATTATGTTTAAATTTATGTTTAAATTTATGTTTAAATTTATGTTTTAATTTATGTTTAAATTTATGTTAAAATTTATGTTTAAATTTATGTTTAAAATTATGTTTGAATTTATGTTTAAATTTGTTGTTTAAATTTATGTTTAAATTTATGTTTAAATTTATGTTTAAATTTATGTTTAAATTTATGTTTAAATTTATGTTTAAATTTATGTTTAAGTTTATGGTTAAGTTTATGTTTAAGTTTATGTTTAAGTTTATGTTTTAATTTTTGTTTTAATTTATGTTTAAATTTATGTTTAAATTTATGTTTAAATTTATATTTAAGTTTAAATTTATGTTTAAATTTATGTTTAAATTTATGTTTAAATTTATGTTTAAATTTAAGTTTATGTTTTAATTTATGTTTTAATTTATGTTTAAATTTATGTTTAAATTTTTGTTTAAATTTAAGTTTGTTTTAATTTATGTTTAAATTTATTTTTTAATTTATGTTTAAGTTTATGTTTTAATTTATGTTTAAATTTAAGTTTAAATTTATGTTTAAATTTATATTTAAATTTAAGTTTATGTTTTAATTTATGTTTAAATTTATGTTTAAATTTATGTTTAAATTTATGTTTAAATTTAAGTTTATGTTTTAATTTATGTTTAAATTTATGTTTAAATTTATGTTTAAGTTTATGTTTAAAATTTAATTTATGTTTAAATTTATGTTTAAATTTATCTTTATATTTTAATTTATGTTTAAGTTTATGTTTTAATTTATGTTTTAATTTATGTTTAAATTTATGTTTAAATTTATGTTTAAATTTATGTTTTAATTTATGTTTAAATTTATGTTTAAATTTATGTTTAAATTTATGTTTAAATTTATGTTTAAGATTATGTTTAAGTTTATGTTTAAGTTTATGTTTTAATTTATGTTTTAATTTATGTTTAAATTTATGTTTAAGTTTATGTTTAAGTTTATGTTTTAATTTTTGTTTTAATTTATGTTTAAATTTATGTTAAAATTTATATTTAAATTTAAATTTATCTTTAAATTTATGTTTAAATTTATGTTTAAATTTATGTTTAAATTTAAGTTTTAATTTATGTTTAAATTTATGTTTAAATTTATGTTTAAGTTTATGTTTAAGATTTAATTTATGTTTAAATTTATGTTTAAATTTATGTTTAAATTTATGTTTAAATTTAAGTTTGTTTTAATTTATGTTTAAATTTATTTTTAAATTTATGTTTAAATTTATGTTTAAATTTATGTTTAAGTTTATGTTTAAGTTTATGTTTAAGTATATGTTTAAGATTTAATTTATGTTTAAATTTAAGTTTGTTTTAATTTATGTTTAAATTTATGTTTAAATTTATGTTTAAATTTATGTTTAAATTTAAGTTTAATTTTATGTTTAAATTTATGTTTAAATTTATTTTTAAATTTATGTTTAAATTTATGTTTAAATTTATGTTTAAATTTATGTTTAAATTTATGTTTAAATTTATGTTTAAATTTATGTTTAAATTTATGTTTAAATTTATGTTTAAATTTATGTTCAAATTTATGTTTTAGTTTATGTTTAAATTTATGTTTAAATTTATGTTTAAATTTATGTTTAAATTTAAGTTTGTTTTAATTTATATTTAAATTTATTTTTAAATTTATGTTTAAATTTATGTTTAAATTTATGTTTAATTTATGTTTAAATTTATGTTTAAATTTATGTTTAAATTTATGTTTAAATTTATGTTTAAATTTATGTTTAAGTTTATGTTTAAATTTATCTTTAAATTTATGTTTAAATTTATGTTTTAATTTATGTTTAAATTTATGTTTAAATTTATGTTTAAAATTATGTTTGAATTTATGTTAAAATTTGTTGTTTAAATTTATGTTTAAATTTATTTTTAAATTTATGTTTAAATTTATGTTTAAATTTATGTTTAAATTTATGTTTAAATTTATGTACATAAATTTAAACATAAATTGAAATATGAATTAAAACATAACTTTAAACATAAACTTAAACATAAATTTAAACATACATTTTAAACATAAATTTAAACATAAATTAAAACATAAACTTAAACATAAACTTAAACATAAATTTAAACATACATTTTAAACATAAATTTAAACATAAATTAAAACATGAACTTAAATTTAAACATAAACATAAACATAAACATAAACATAAACATAAACATAAACATAAACATAAACATAAACATAAACATAAACATAAACATAAACATAAACATAAACATAAACATAAACATAAACATAAACATAAACATAAACATAAACATAAACATAAACATAAACATAAACATAAACATAAACATAAACATAAACATAAACATAAACATAAACATAAACATAAACATAAACATAAACATAAACATAAACATAAACATAAACATAAACATAAACATAAACAGAAACATAAACATAAACATAAACATAAACATAAACATAAACATAAACATAAACATAAACATAAACATAAACATAAACATAAACATAAACATAAACATAAACATAAACATAAACAACAACATAAACATAAACATTATTTTTAATTGTAAAAAAGAATTGGGTCGAAAATCATCATTTGACTCAAATTACATCAAATAATGTCAAATCTAGTCATTTAAACACTAATTTTCCGATAAGTATCCAAACTGATGGAATTGAATGAAAATAATTTGATCCGATTGTTATTGGTACGAATCGAGGCGTTTATTATCAAAATAGACCGATTTAATACAAATCGAGTCGATTTGCAGTTGTTGTTATATGTTTATTTAGGTGTATGATTTAGTTTATGTTAAATGCTTATGTTTATGTTTATGTTTATGTTTTATGTTTATGTTTATGTTTATATTTATGTTTATGTTTATGTTTTTGTTTATGCTTATGTTTATGTTTATGTTTATGTTTATGTTTATGTTTAAGTTTATGTTTATGTTTATGTTTATGTTTATGTTTATGTTTATGTTTATGTTTATGTTTATGTTTATGTTTATGTTTATGTTTATGTTTATGTTTATGTTTAAGTTTATGTTTTAATTTATGTTTTAATTTAAGTTTAAATTTATGTTTAAATTTAAGTTTATGTTTTAATTTATGTTTAAATTTATGTTTATATTTATACTTAAATTTATGATTAAATTTATATTTAAATTTATGTTTAAATTTATGTTTATATTTTAATTTATGTTTAAATTTATGTTTAAATTTATGTTTAAATTTATGTTTAAATTTATGTTTAAATTTATGTTTAAATTTATGTTTAAATTTATGTTTAAATTTATGTTTAAATTTATGTTTAAATTTATGTTTAAATTTAAGTTTATGTTTTAATTTATGTTTTATATTATGTTTAAATTTATGTTTAAATTTATGTTTAAATTTATGTTTTAATTTATGTTTAAATTTATGTTAAAATTTATGTTTAAATTTATGTTTAAAATTATGTTTGAATTTATGTTTAAATTTGTTGTTTAAATTTATGTTTAAATTTATGTTTAAATTTATGTTTAAATTTATGTTTAAATTTATGTTTAAATTTATGTTTAAGTTTATGTTTAAGTTTATGTTTTAATTTTTGTTTTAATTTATGTTTAAATTTATGTTTAAATTTATGTTTAAATTTATATTTAAGTTTAAATTTATGTTTAAATTTATGTTTAAATTTATGTTTAAATTTATGTTTAAATTTAAGTTTATGTTTTAATTTATGTTTTAATTTATGTTTAAATTTATGTTTAAATTTATGTTTAAATTTAAGTTTGTTTTAATTTATGTTTAAATTTATTTTTTAATTTATGTTTAAGTTTATGTTTTAATTTATGTTTAAATTTAAGTTTAAATTTATGTTTAAATTTATATTTAAATTTAAGTTTATGTTTTAATTTATGTTTAAATTTATGTTTAAATTTATGTTTAAATTTATGTTAAGTTGATGTTTAAGATTTAATTTATATTTAAATTTATGTTTAAATTTAAGTTTATGTTTTAATTTATGTTTTAATTTATGTTTTAATTTATATTTAAATTTATGTTTAAATTTATGTTTAAATTTATGTTTTAATTTATGTTTAAATTTATGTTAAAATTTATGTTTAAATTTATGTTTAAAATTATGTTTGAATTTATGTTTAAATTTGTTGTTTAAATTTATGTTTAAATTTATGTTTAAATTTATGTTTAAATTTATGTTTAAATTTATGTTTAAATTTATGTTTAAATTTATGTTTAAATTTATGTTTAAGTTTATGTTTAAGTTTATGTTTAAGTTTATGTTTTAATTTATGTTTTAATTTATTTTTAAATTTATGTTTAAATTTATGTTTAAATTGATGTTTAAATTTATGTTTATGTTTATGTTTATGTTTATGTTTATGTTTATGTTTATGTTTAAGTTTATGTTTAATTTATGTTTTAATTTATGTTTAAATTTATGTTTAAATTTAAGTTTATGTTTTAATATATGTTTAAATTTATGTTTATATTTATGCTCAAATTTATGTTTAAATTTATGTTTAAATTTATGTTTAAATTTATGTTTATATTTTAATTTATGTTTATATTTTAATTTATGTTTAAATTTATGTTTATATTTTAATTTATGTTTAAATTTATGTTTAAACTTATGTTTAAATTTATGTTTAAATTTATGTTTAAATTTAAGTTTATGTTTTAATTTATGTTTTAACTTATGTTTAAATTTATGTTTAAATTTATGTTTAAATTTATGTTTAAATTTATGTTTAAATTTATGTTTAAGTTTATGTTTAAGTTTATGTTTAAGTTTATGTTTTAATTTATGTTTAAATTTAAGTTTAAATTTA